>OU426984.1:90444453-91816953 GCA_911387785.2 Aelia acuminata
TTTCGAAACATACATACAAGAGAGAAGGCTCTACAGGCATGCCAGTAAATCTTAAGTTGAGAATAGATGAGAACCCAAGGAAATGGAGGAGCATATTAAGGGAGGAGACAACTGAGGAGTGGAACCGACGGTGGGTGACAAGCCTGAAAGGATCTACTTCAAGAAAGTTCTTCCCCACCGTCCAGTCTCGCTTGGAAGCCAAATGGGTCCTCCCTGATTACTGGCTCTCTCAATTTCTCACAGGGCATGGGGGATTTCGAGCCAAGCTCCATAGCCATGGAATTGACGTTGACCCCCTGTGTCCTACCTGCGGTTTCCCGGAAACTGCAGAGCACGTCCTTGTTGACTGCACCGCCTTCGAGGCTCTGAGGGCTAAGTTACTTCGTGAAACCGGACTCTACGTTCTCACAGAAACCGATTTTCCCCAGCTGGTAGCGGAAAGTAACTATAAGCATCTCAAAGTCTCAAAGTCTCAATCGTCTACGGATGGAAGACTGCACTCGGCCCTGCCCACTTCAATGTCGGACGAGGGAGACCAGCCGTGCCTAGAAGCCAACCGGACTAAGCAAATGAAGCCTACCGGTCTAATGTTCCAAAACATTTTTGTTTTATAGCAGCAGAGGGATGTTATGCAGACATGCCTAACATTCAACTACTGCAACAACACGTATTGCCTCAAGAGGCAGGGTAGGGTGTAAACAAATAAATAAGTATAGGTAAGTGAAAGTAAAAAGAAAGCTTATATTATATCATACACAAGAAATCCTACTTCATAATGAACACATTCATCCAAAACTGGTGGGTTTCAATGTCAGTGCACTGGGCAAACCAAAAGGTCTAGAGTAACCAAATTCAGACAGCATGCGGTAAGGGTGGCTCCAAACTAAGTCAGCATATTGTCCCCTTTCGACTTGTTTCGTGACAGACGCCACCTGATGAAGTGCGCTTTTGTTTGGCAAAACTAAAAATTTTCGTCGGTTTCTAGGTTCAGATTTCTTCATACTCTAAGTATGAGTAATTATTTTATTCAATCTGCTCTTAAAACTTCTTCATTATCATGTATCTCTTGAGATTTTGCCTGACTTTGGCTTTTCTACCTCTTCAAGTTCATCGTAGGAAGTTAAAGAAATCAAAATGGCTCGTATGGGGTTTCTTGAAACAAGGGCGTTCGGGGCACAATGAAACGTTTCATGGAGTTTCACGAGTATTTCATCGTACCGCATGTGTTTTTTATTGCTTCCTCAGCAGTCGTTTTTTTTTTCACTTCGTACAGATTGGTGCGAAATTGAGAGCGGCAAACCAAAAAAAATGTATTAATTTATGGCACCATGCTTTTAAGTCAAACTTCCCTCTTTCCTGAAGAATTTTGTGGCTATCCTAAAGCAGAAGAACGAAAAACCGACTGGAAGACGAATAAAGTTTTTTTTATTAATTAAGGTGTTGTTTTTTTCAGCTGTTTCATTGTACCCCGGTTATGGGGCACAATGAGACAAAATTATTTTTTTGGAAAATAGCTGCTCGCTGTCAGACATGATGCATAAAATAATGTTTAACGCATTTCTTACATGGATTGGATCCTAAGGTAACATGGAAACAATAAAAAATTGAAAATAAAGTCTCAGGTGGGGTGCTAAGGGTAAAAAAAATTTTTGTTTCACTGTACCCCACCTCCCCCTATCACTCTCTCCCTCCCTCTCTCTTTCTCTCTCTCTCTCTCTCTCTCTCTCTCTCCCTATATATATATATATATATATATATATATATATGAGGATTGCCCTGACTGACAGAATCAACGCAGACCAAAAACTACTAATGATAGAAACTTGAAGTTCTGAATTTAGATGTTAAACGGGATGTAGGTAACCACTAAGAAAGGAATTTCAAAAATGTAACCCCTAAGGGGCTTAAATGGCGAAATTGTCGTTTAACTCTAACGGAAATCTATTTTTGAGATTTTAAACCATATGTTTTTTATTTGAATATCGATTTAACGTTAAATAGTATTAAAATAAACATTCACATAAAATATGGAAACTGATTATTTAAATATTAATGGTAATCAAATTATGCACACTGTGATTCCCATGATTGGGGATGTTGCGTGTTTTTTTGGATCTCTTCTAAGTAATATAAGAGGCTTTGTCCTGACTGACAGAATCAACGCAGAGCAAAAACTACTAATGATAGAAACTTGAAGTTCGGAATTTAGATTTTAAACGCGATGTTGGTAACCACTAAGAAAGGAATTTCAAAAATGTAACGCCCAAGAGGCTTAAATGGCGAAATTGTCGTTTAACTCAAACGGACACCTATTTTTGCACTTCGAGAAAAAATGTCTAATTTGGACTCATTTTAAAGATCTTGATACGACGAGTTTAACTCGAAAGCCTCTACGGGGCATCGAAAACCATTTTTTACAGCCGAAAAATGAAGCGTTCACGACGATTAAGTCATTTTTTGTTTCGGCGGTTTTAGTGAACTCTCTCCATTGCGCGTCTCCCTCTCTTCTACCGAGCCGGCAGCTTCCCCCTCCAACATTCTATCTTCCGGAAGCTCCGATTCTACTAAATCTCCTTAACATCAGTTAACATATTATATTAAATCAATACCAAGATAATGATCAAAGAATTGATTTTAAAGGCTCGCGGGCAAAGCCGCGACTGGGAATGCTAGTATATATATATTTAAATATTAAAGATAGAATCTGTTAGATAAATATTTAACAAGTTTGAGAGATAACTCAAGTGCCCTCTTAAGTGATATCCTTCTAATTTAGTGAACCACAAACTGCTTTCCCCGATTATAAATGGCAGCAATTTATACTCGGTAAGGAGGAACTTCAACTCCAAACTTAGCAATAGCCTTACATTTCCTCACTGTTTGCCTAATACAAATGTCTGTATTGTTGCACTTATGTGGGTCTGGATATATTTTATTAAACGAAATTAATCATTCACAATGCCTGTCAATCAATAACAACTCAAATAGTTAACAAGATTATAAAAATATCAACTTGTAACGACACAGTCACAAGACTAACTCTCCAGTCCATCGCTCCATATATTAGTCTGAATTAGAACAATCTGGAAGGTTCCAGAGAAGCTTAGATTATTCTAGAAAAGTCACGAACATGTACTACAACAGTTAGTTTCAACTATCCCAACAACAAATATCGACCTCATTTAAACCGACTCGCAGTCGTTCTATCAGGCAACGCTGGTGTCGGCGGTTGTGTGGCGACGGGAGTCAACGAATGCCAGATCAAGGAAACAACCGCCCCCCGGGTACGTGAGGCCCGTCAGTCTACTGGAGGCGACTTACTCCCACGGGGCTTGAGAGTGATAAACTTTCCTCGTGTATCCTATCGAGAATCGCGGTCTGGTCTTCCAGGATGTCAGTAACCACCCGGAGGTTTGGGACGGTACGCTTCGGGCCTGCTGACTCTGAGCTACCATAATCCTTGGACCTAGACCATCACTGTCCTTGAACCCTAGAGAGCAGACGCAATCGGTGGAAGGACACTGCCAAATTGGCCCCAATGGGATTGGTTATGGAGCTATTGGCAGTCTGCCGCTGCACCATGGTGACCATGGCTTGCAGCAACGTGAGGTTTGTGCTACCCATTCCAGGGTAGCACAGCAAGCAGAGACAGCTCCTGCAAGCAGCACCAATGTCTGTAAGAAGAACAAACTGAACGGCCAATGTTCACTTTAGGCCTACTGTACCAAGAGGAAAAAAAAAAAAAACAGAGGAGTTTTATTAATGTTCGAAGAAAAAGTTTTTGGTTTTTTTTCTAATGATATTATTTTTTTTCTGATATTATCATGTAGTACTTTAAAACAAAATACTGAAAAATATGACACTTGTTTCAGCTTTCTAGTTCTAATATTTATTATGATATATCTCAAAACTGTAAGTAAGAAAATCTAGAATTTTATATATTTTTACTTTCACTTACCTATATATGTAATATATAGTAAGTGTTACTTTCACTTACCTATATATGTAATATATAGTAAGTGTTACTTTCACTTACCTATATATGTAATATATAGTAAGTGGAAGTATTGCGATCGGGAAAAATTTCGACTTCCGGTTTTCAACGGAAATACACGTTTTGGGGTCCCCTGAGTCGAAATGACCAAGTCCCGCGAAATGGTCTGTGTGTGTGTGTGTGTGTGTATGTGAACAGACTAGCTCAAGAACTATAAACCGTGCGAACCTGAAATTGGGTATTTAGTGTAGGTATATGCCCGCGATGTGACAGCAAAAATTTCATCAAAATTGCTCAAAGGGAGGGGGTACTTTATTTAATAACTTTTTAGGTTTTTTTCGATTTTCTCAAAAACGGCTCTAACGATTTTGATTAAACTGAGTATTTCATCTATTTATATGCCCGAGATATGACTGTAAAAATTTCATCAAAATTGATTAACCGGAGGGGGGACTTTACTTAATAAATTTTGTAACATTTTCACGTGTTTTTTTTTATTTACTCTAAATTGGCTTTAACGATTTTGATCAAACTGGGTATTTGATGTATTTATATGCCCGAGATATGACTGTAAAAATTTCATGAAAATTGATCAACCGGAGGGGGGACTTTACTTAATAAATTTTGTAACATTTTCACGTGTTTTTTTGATTTTCTCAAAAACGGCTCTAACGATTTTGATCAAACTGGGTATTTGATGTATTTATATGCCCGAGATATGACTGTAAAAATTTCATCAAAATTGATTAACCGGAGGGGGACTTTACTTAATAAATTTTGTAACATTTTCACGTGTTTTTTTGATTTTCTCAAAAACGGCTCTAACGATTTTGATTAAACGTAGTATTTGATCTACTTATATGCCCGAGATATGTCTGTAAAAATTTCATCAAAATTGATCAACCGCAGGGGGCACTTTACTTAATAAATTTTGTATCATTTTTACGTGCTTTTTTTATTTACTCAAAAACGGCTTTCACGATTGTGACCAAACTGGGTATTTGATGTATGTATATGCCAAATATGTGATAGCCAACATTTCATCAAAATTGATCAACCGAAGGGGGACTTTACTTAATAAATTTTGTATCATTTTCACGGGGTTTTTTATTTACTCAAAAACGGCTTTAACGATTAATAAAAATAAGATATGAATGTAGAAAAATGTGTTATTTTGGGAAATGATATCTAACGAAACACGTCAATTTCTTATCTAAGTAAGTTGGTAAGTGAAAGTTGTGTGTTGCGCGCACGCACCAGATTTTTTTCTTTTTACATCGATGCATGCAAAAATTACCTAAAATTATTTAAGTACTAGACTTCCAGGTAGGGGCCATCGTTGATTTGATATTTAATGACCCTTTATTTATTTATTTATTTCCAATAATACTAAAAACCATACCTTCTCTAAACATAGCGAAGACTGTGAGTTAGGGATGTATTGTAACTTAAAGAAGACCTGATCTCCACCTGTTCCAAAATCCAAGGGGAAGGAGACAGTAAATTTTAGATCCTGCTGATCCAACGAAACCTTAGGGAAACCTTAGCTAGCGACTTTCTGTAACATTTTATCCTTGTTTCCTTTTAAAGACTTTTAGATAAAGAACAAAATAAAATTACGTTTATATTGTCCATTAAATCTATCACTGAAAAAAAATTAGAAAGTAAAAACAAGGATGATGTTTGGAATCAATTACCAGTCCTGCACATTTAAAATAACAAATGAATTGTTTAGTTTTGAAAGGGGAACATGTCCACATTTCCTCTCCCAATATACAAAATAAGGAATATTTATATATCAAAATAAAACATCTATAACATATTTGTATAAAAGTATATCATATACAAGTATTGTTAACACTATTGTGGGTTGAACAATTTTTATTCAAAGAAATTCAATTTTCAATGCCACACAAATTATAAAAACGCAAATATTGAAGGGGTCGTCTGTGGTGTAGTTTTAACGATAGCGCTTTGGGTGGCTAATGCGAGAACTAGGAGTAGAAGCATCTTCACAGGACGGAGAGATATTGGTTGTGTTTCATTTTAGTTGTGAGATAATTTGTTTAAAACGAAAAGTGGTACGGTTCTTAAAATTTGTAAGCTATGTTTTTATATCTTTATTGTATCACCAATACAAGTGTAACATCTACTGCATGTTTTAGTTTAAACTGTAGTATAAGCAGATAGTTTTGGCGGGAACTGCCGATTTTAAGATTATATGGTCGTAGTCTAATTTAGTGTTTAGTTAAAATAGCGCGCGCCGGGCAAAGTGGATAGCAGCTATTGCCCTGGTACATGCATTTGTTTTATCCGTCTAAGATCCTACGGGGAGCCTCCATTTGACGATTGGGTTCAGTTTGGACAGTGCAAGGATTGGGTGCATGAAGGATGTTCATCGTACTCTGGTGTCGGATCCTTTTTCTGTGACATTTGCCATGAATCATAATCATGAAAACGACACATGTATAGCATAGAAATGTGTATCTGTAATTAAACAATGTCTTCTTAAAATTTGTTTTCATTTTCCAGGTTTTATTCCTAAGCTGGACTACTATATTCAATTTGCCCGGGTAGTCCGGGCAAATTGGATAATCGAGAAAAAAAAAAAAATTGTTTTAATGATATTAAAACAATTTTTTTTTTCCTACATATTATGTAGGATTGGCTTAACATAACTGATATTTTTACAATAAGTTGATAATATGTCTCTTTCTCTAAGAGTTGTATTCATATGGTTCCAGTATTTTTAAGAAATATTTCTCTCTTAACATATTCACTTTGCCCTGTTCTCCTGTACTGGTAAAATTTTGCTGCAAAAATTTAATAAACAGTTGAGGAAATGAACTCTTTTAAAAATAAAACCTATTCAAACTGCTCTCCTGTAAAGTTACAGAAATGTGACATAGTGTTCTATACCTCCGAGGTACAGATATAGACCTACATAAATATTCAGGCATGCAAAGCTCAGGGCTTATAACTTTTACTTTCTTCTACTTCTTCACAATACAGATTGTAGGTAGATTTGAATTGTATCTGATCTTGCTCGTTTGGTTTTGTTGCAGAGATCCCGATGCCTTCGCAGCAGCCGAGGACCACCGAGATGGGGAGCAGAGCAGGGAAAGACGGTAAGGAGGATTTGCATTGCAAAGGACTCGAGGCACACCCACACACACAACTACACACGCACACCTACACACAACTACGCGGCAAATTGTATTTTAAACGCCTCCCCCCTTACTTTACCCCCTCCCAGAGCATTTACACAGCGGCTGGGGCTTAGCAGCGTAGGTTGGCAACTCCCGCGACCCTCAAAGCCTCGGTTAACATAAATTCACAACACCCCCCGACTCCCCCCCCCCCCCCGACCCCCCCCCCCCCCCCGACCCCCCCCCGCAAACTCCTTTTTCCCCGACACAGAGGAAACTCCGGCCCCAACTCCTGGAACTCGGTTTGGTATTTTTGTCGCTTAAATAGCAGCCGAGTCCCCTCTCCATTGTATCTTCTCTTTTATTATCCCCGGTGCGACCCTTGCCAAAATTATTTTCTATTATACCATCCCCTCCTCCCCACACAGTTATGTATGCAAAAATTCATTTAAAAAAATTAAACAAAAAAAACTGTTTTTTTTTTTCTTTCAATTCAAGTGAATAACATTACATTCTGTACATTTAATTAAGGAAACTGATAATAAAAAGCAAATTAGTGTAATTACACCATATTTAAAGGAAATTTTTAAGTTTTTTCTTTAAATGAAGGAATCTATTGCAATGGGTTATCCTTTATTTAATTATCAGTGACTATAGAGGCTCTAATCATACATGGACAAGCTATAGAGTATAAAAATTTATAGAGTATTATTATTATATTAATTATGGACATACGCCTCACAGATTTTCGGCTCAACAAAGAGGACGCACTTACGAAAATTACAAACTTTTCAATCAAAAATTTTGAGACTCATAACGAACGATCCCTGGTACGTAAATAATAAAACTCTACATACAGACTTACAACAACCTACTGTCGAACAACACATACGAACTCTTTATTCACGATTTTTTGTTAAATTACACGGACATAACAATACACTAATTAACAACATGGCCACGGCTGATATGCCTGTTGCTAGGCGGCTAAAAAGAAGCTGGATGAGGGACCTGCTCACGTAATGTATCAAGCCCGGAAAGAGGTGCTGCTGGGCACCTCCCTTTTATCATGCCTAAAATGCCCTAAGTTCATTAATTGTAAACAACACATTCGCTGATTGTCACGCTGGGTGACAGGTGTGAATTGAAGATTGAAGCAAAAAAAAAAAAAAAAATTATCAGTGACAATAAAATAGCCCAGAGCAATGAATAATTATTAGTAAATTATGGGTATAGTTGCTGTTAACAGTATTGGAGCAATCACCAGGACAATCTCACAAATAACATTAATGCTTCATCTACAACGTTTCGGCTATGTCGCCGTTTTCAAGTATCAATCTGAATAAAGATTTAATTAATCCAGCTTTTTTAAACAATGCCTTCATAAACCCGAAATAAAACTTCTTTTTTTAAAATATATATAAACCATTAACTGGTGTCGTCATATATTATGCATATGACGACACCAGTTAATGGTTTATATAGGGGGAGCGGGGTAGGTTGGCAACAGTTTTCACTTTTTTGATTGTTCAGTCTTTCCTGTTAATATAATCACAATAGGGCTGATACCACTGTAAACTCCAAGTATTAGAGTACTTCAAGTATTTTTTTAACCTCATAATATTTAATACTAAGATCATAGAAAATTGAAGAATTCGTCAATCCAGAGTATGCCAATTAACCCCCTGTGTGGGGCAGGTTGGCCTAAAAGGTGTGGTTGTTTAGCCATCTCATTCAAGAACTGCCTGACAGATATCATTGTTATTAAAAGCTGCACTATAATGTATAATAATTATGAATTGGTTTTTAACAGCTTTTAAGGGAAAATAGAATGACAATAGAAGAAGATAGAAGTTGAAGAGAGCCAACTAACCCCACAGGAGAGATCATATGAAAGATGGCTGCCAGGACAGGGGAGAACAACCAAACAAGAAACTGGTTAGTCGAAAGGTTAGGTTTTTCATAAGAATTTGGGGCTATGGGAACAGAATCGGAGTCAAATGTTTTGTCATGCCTTTGAACCAAATTTACTGAATATATAAAAATTTACCTATTATTATTATTATTATTATTATTATTATTACAATGGCTCTACAGCCCTTATAGGACCTTGGCCTCCGATACAATCCTTGCCCACTCGTTCCTATTAACGGCATGTCTCCTCCACCTAGGCACCCTTATCCGCCTCCACGTCCTCGAGCCATCTCAGCCGTGGTCTCCCTCGCATTCGTCTTCCTTCCAGAGATTGATAGAGCAGACTTCTAGGTAGACAATGTTCCGGCATTCTTTCCACATGGCCTAGCCATCTGATTCTCGCCATTTTGATGAAAACCACTATATCTGGTCCACCATAAATATTCTTTTATGGTTAATATAAATATATTAACTAATATATTATTAATATAATTAATATATTAACATAAAATTTACCTACATGTTGTAAAATCAATCATAAAGCACACTCATCTCTACACTGTTAGCATCGGATTGAAAACTCAGGACAAGACTCCCGAGGTCGAGCGAGTCACATGGTACAATGGTGGGGCCTTCACAATAGGTGTGACGGAAACTATAAGCCAATGGCCAACCTACCCCCTATGCCAACCAACCCCGCTCTCCCCTATATATAATTTATAAAAAAAGAAGTTTTATTTTGGGTTGATGAAGGCATTGTTTAAAAAAGCTGGATTAATTAAATCTTTATTCAGATTGAGACTTGAAAATGGCGACATAGCCGAAACGTTGTAGATGAAGCAATAAATGAAATCTGTGAGATTGTCCTGGTGATTGCTCCAATACTGTTAACAGCTACTATACCCTTAATAAAATATCCCAGGAGGTTAAGAAAACAATTATATACCGTAAAACGAGGTGACTTTGTGACTAATGAGTTGACTTTGTGACAAGCCTATTTTTCTACAGTTTTTGAATTTCCCTCCTTAAAAAGAATCAGGTTAGGCAATTCAGTGTACTTGTCAGTTGGTCAATAATGTGCTGCAACCTACTGGCCACATATAACTTCTTTCATTCCATTTACCATGTTGCTTTATTGCATATATGTTTGATTGTTTTCATTTAGTTGAAACTTTAAAATAAAGCAACATGGTAAATGGAATGAAAGAAGTTATATGTGGCCAGTAGGTTGCAGCACATTATAGACCAACTGACAAGTACACTGAATTGCCTAACCTGATTCTTTTTAAGGAGGAAAATTCAAAAACTGTAGAAAAATAGGCTTGTCACAAAGTCACCTCGTTTTACGGTATTGGATATAATTAAGAATGATAAGTAACAGCAGAATATAAGTGAACGCATCGCCAATGACCCTGTAGGGTAGAGGCGAAGAAAAAGGAAAAAAAAAAAATTAAGAATTATTAATAAAAGTGGATCTTGTATAATGAAGAAATGATATGTATTTTTTATATACTCCATTATCAGGGCCTCTATTAACCGGGGTTTCAAGGAGCCCCTTTTTTTTTTCCTTTTTTTTTAATAAGCTGTTTTTAATTGTTATGGCATTTATTTAGTATGTATAATATTTATTTAAATAAAATGAATACGCGAATGTTTTAATGATTAAACTTAATTATCTATTGTTCTTTGAAATTATGAAATAAATGAATGAATGGAAAAACACAGCAAGCTGGTATCGTATGATGAGATGTTTCCGTTAACTCTTACTCCAATCCATATTCTATGAAGGATATTGTTTTCAAGTCTTTTTAAGAAACTCATACTCTGCCCTGTTTGACTACAAAACAAAATATTCTCATTTGTGATTTAGTCTTCATTTAAATACGAACCAATAAAATGTCGCAAAAAAGACAACCGTTTGTTTTAACGCTTGAACATGTAAAAAAGGTGAAAGTGTAGAAACATTACCCGCTGAATTAGGAATCGGCGAGCAAACTGTTCGTGACGTTTTGAAGAAGAGAAAAGACATTTCCGATTTCGTATCGTCGTCGGCCCTAACATCGTGTCCTCGGAAAACAATGAAGAAATCTAGATAAAGACGAAGATGATGCTGTCTATCAGTGGTTCGTGCAAAAACGCGCTGAAGGAGTTCATTTGTTACTTTGGTTCGTTTGTTGATATAAGTGTTGATTAAAGTTTTCGTTTAATTAACCTTTTTTCTATCACATTAAGTCAATAAAATTTTGTAATTCAATTATCCGTGGTTTTCGATTATCCGTGGACCCCCTCACCCCGGAGAAAGGGTGTTCTACTGCACAACAATTTATGTGTAGATAAATGGCGATGGAATTTAAAAATGTACAAATAGGTAATCATAATAATAATCCATATAATATTATTAACTTCATGTATAACAATCTCAACTCTTGTGATAGATAATAATTCAAATAATGTTAAAATATAGATAACCCCAGAAGATGGGCCAAAGGCCCGAAACGTTGGGATAATTAAATACAAGATAACCCATTGGAAGAGATCTCTTCATTTAAAGAAAAACCTTATGCAAACCAAACTTTTCCTCACTAAGGTGAAAAATACAATCAAGTAAGAAGGAAGTATAAAAAATCGATTGCGTGAAGGTTTCACGCACAGATAAAGAATAGAATCAATGTAAAAAAAAAAAATAAATAATAATTAAATAATGGGTATCTAGTTACTTAATTCAAGAAGAGGTTTACTCGTAGTAATATTTGATTCATGTTTCAAATATAAAGTAATTCTACCATTTCTTCGTTTATTGTTATCAATAGTTAGAATATCCTCTGTTAGAATATTGTTCGTCAATTGTAATTGAATCCCGTACTTTGATATAATGCAGGTATAATTAGGATAGGGATCTTTAACGAGCACTTGACGTCGTACAGGCTCGGGAACTCCATCTTACGTCCTATCCGAAGGACGGATAGCCAAGGATTTTTTACTTCCTTTAAAAAAATCCTAGGGCCACATCGAGACGCGACCCGCGACCTTTAGTATTGTAGGTTGCTATGCTAACCACGACACCTCAGGTGACCCCGTGTTATTTTTTTTTTTAATGATTCATTTATTTTCATATGATTTATTATAGCCGTGTATATCGAAATAAAGAGGACAGATTTCTAAAAATGATTAAACCTGTTCTACCTTTCTACATTAAAAAAAAAAATTTATATATTTTTTTCGTATTTTTTGAACCCACCGTTCTCTAAATCTATATCCATTATATGCTAGAATAACATATTGTTTTTAAATTGTAAAAGGGTATTTTTTTTAATTGCAAAAAAAGAAGATTTTTATTTAATACATTATATAAGAAGAGGAAATTTGTTCTAAAATAAAATATTCAGATAAAGAACACCAAAGTTAAGCCACGGACTGTTTTGAAGGCTAGTGCCGTTTTACAGACAGCAATATTACGCCCGCACGGCCGATAAGTCATGCTGGCAGTGGTATTTTCAAACTGCTCTCCAATAAACTATTTTTCCTTATGTTTATATTTATTATCAATTTGCTATTTTTTTTTTTTTTTTTTTTTTTTTTTTTCTTGTCCACTCAAACGCATCCATGTATTCGTTTGACTGATATACCTAGCTCTTTTTCGATGATAAATTTTATAGAACCAGAGATTATATTGTTATTGATTCATTAATAATTAATAAAATAGATGACGATAATAACGATAGAGTAGTAAATGTTAAAAGTTCTATTATTAATAGTATAATAATTCATTCATGTTTGGGCAAAAAATGTTTGTATCGTCTTCTTGAAATTCATAATTTACTATAATTTATTCATTATTCATAATTTATTACAGTCTCTGTTGAAAGAATATAGTTTCATATATGATTCTGTAATAAAGAAATACAATCAGAAAGAATTTATAATGATTTTCAATACCTTGGTAAATCGTCGTTTAAGCTTCACATTTTGATGACTTAACCCCTTTTGCCCAAACACCAGTGAAATATTATAATTCCATATCAATGTCATATGCTAAAATAAACTGTTACACATTTTCTATAAGTCAGCTCATACTTGTCCATTTGCAATTGACTAACTGCTGATGGACTTTGTCATTTTTATTTTCATTCTGTTAACACTAAAAATAAAATTGTCATTCCTCTTTCCTACTGCCATTTGTATCGAAGGAAATGTTTAAATTAAACGAAAAGCGGAAGACAAACTGGACAGGAAAGCTACAAATGGCTCTTCATTAATACTTCACTTCCGGTTGAGGTCAATAAGGCAGTTCACATCCGTTCTGGATCTTGCTTCAAGTTTTCTCTTCCCCCTTGGAAGGAAGGGCTGCCTTAGAAATTGCCCAAGTTTGGCCACCATCAATTATTTATGAACTCCACCTGAGTAGGGACATACTTCAGGTCGAGGGGGGGCGCTGGAATCATTTTTAATTCCATTAATTACATGAGAGAACAGAAGAGCACTACTTCAACATTTATCTTCTCCCTTCTTCTTCCCTTGCTACGTATCTCCCACAACCAACTGATTTAATACTTCAAAGGCACTCTGAGAAATATCTTTGGATAAGGTTAATAAGATCCTATCTTGTATATAATTTTCTCTATTGGATATCTCCCTCTCTCTACCTACATCTATAAGTTTACTGTATTCTGAGGTTTCGCCAGAACTTATGAATTATAAAGGTCTGTTCCATACACATGAACAAACTCATGTCAACTGAATAATAACAATAATAATAATGAAGGCTTAACGGACCCGAAGGTTCGGTGCCGACATCACAACTCACTCCCTACATAATAATCACATGATATAACAAATAATAAAATAAAAATGTTATAAAGAAATTATGGTGGAATTTTTCTCATCCGAAACAAAAACAAATCAAAGAAATCAAGAATCATCCAAAGAAATATTATTAGGAAAAAATAAAAAAAAATTATAAAATGTAAATCAATATTAAAGTTTTGCATGAAAAGTTATGGTTTGTAAAAACCAACCTGCTCTATCCAGGGTTGGAATGTTGAGATTCATTCCCTGAGTCCACCACGAAATACATCTTAACACGTTAGGTGCGACAGCGGTCCCCGGGGTCCGATGTCTTACATTCATTCCCACCTTAACAGCCGATTATCACATGAAAATGTCCGAAAGGCCAAACACCTCAAAGACTCAATTTAGTCAATTTTTAATGAGATTATTGCATTTTAGTGCAGCAAAAGTTGCTAACAGATGAAATTCAGTTGTTTTTTAGAATCGGACTCCTGGGTCCGATACAGGCCATCAGTAATAAAACAAGACTACTGGACGGCATCACCCTTCTGCGTCCGATAATATACCAAAGAATACCTTTAGGGTTATCTTTAATACTTCTTGCTAAGTCTGTAATTATAAATAAAACACTGATATTTGCTTTATTTTTTTTTTACTTCAATAATTGATTCGCACCTGTCAGCAAGGTGCTGACAATCAGCGAATGAGATGACGGTATTGGGAAATGATGACATGTCAGGCATGAGGAGGGAAAGCACCCAGCAGCACCCCCTTCCTGGCTTCAGTCAATTACCTTGGCTGTCTAAGAGAGCAGATCTCTCATCCAGCGCCTTTTTAGTCTTCTCGTATCCATCCGTACTTCTAGTATGTTTGTAGTATTCCATATGTAGCTTTCTAGAAGCTACATATGTCATATACAGTATAGGTTCAACAAATCGTTCTCCTTTAGACCTGTCTTGCCTCCCACATGTTGGCGGTAAGGCTCAACTTGGAGATCCCTTGACTGGATTTTAATATTGTACATAAGTATGAATGGAATTACATAGATTTTTACTTTCACTTACCTATATATGAAATATATAGTAAGTGGAATATATATAGTAAGTGGATATATAGTAAGTGGAATATATGGATATATAGTAAGTGGAAGTATTGCGATCGTGAAAAAAATCGACTTCCGGTTTTCAATGGAAATACACGTTTTGGGGTCCCCTGAGTCGAAATGACCAAGTCCCGCGAAATGGTCTGTGTGTGTGTGTGTGTGTGTGTGTGTGTGTGTGTGAACAGACTAGCTCAAAAACTATAAACCGTGCGATCCTGAAATTGTGTATTTAGTGTAGGTATATGCCCGCGATGTGACAGCATAAATTTCATCAAAATTACTTAAAGGGAGGGGGTACTTTACTTAATAACTTTTTAGGTTTTTTTCGATTTTCTCAAAAACGGCTCTAACGATTTTGATTAAACTGAGTATTTCATCTATTTATATGCCCGAGATATGACTGCAAAAATTATCATTGGGTGACAGGTGTGAATTGAAGATTGAAGCAAAAAAAAAAAAATAACGAGTGATTTTTTATTCGGTTTATCTATCCTAATTGTCTATTCCTAATTTCGACATATCGCGGAGGTAATAATAAAACGATTCTTAAGAGAGTAATCTTAAAATCGATATAATTTTAATCAGATAATCAAATGCAAGCTTCTGCTAAGAGATAATCATGAAGCGGCAGTTCACAGTGGTTAGTGAGCTCAATGGCACGTCAACAATAGCAAGCGCTAAGGGTAAAGGCAAATAAAGTTTTTTCTTCTCTCTCACTCTCTCTCTCTATCTCTCTCTGTCTCTCTCTCTTTCTCTCTCTCTCTCTCTCTTTCTGAAAAGTTTGGTGTTAACAGAGAGTGAGAGAGAGAGAGACAGAGAGCGCTCATCAACGCCGAGGGATGATAATTAAATCTCAGATAAAAAGTTTTAATTCTTTTCAGAAGAGGATCAAAAGAAGATTAAGGGAGACAAAAAAAGAAAAAAAAAAGATAAAAAAACCTTTGCGGTTTCTTTTCACCTCATGAGAGGACCAGCATACGAGTATATACTTACTTTTTTATTCTCTTCTGTTCTATCTTTGATGTTTATTTTTTCAGCCCAATGTTTTATAGTTTAGTTTTTGTCCTTAATTCTTGATTTTGTGCGGTTGATGAATTATCACGTTTCGATTTCAAACAAGTGGATCTTCTTTAGGGCGAAATAAAGAAAAATATAAATAAACTATTGCTAAAAGATGAGATTAATCCCAGATAGTACAATAAGAAGTAACAAAATCCAGCTGATGGTATGTCACATGACATGGCTACTTAAGAAATCTGATAATTATATATAAGTTAGTAAAAATAAATACGAAATTTTGAATAAGTAGCTGGTTAGCAAGATAAAATAAAATCTAATGTTTGTTTGTTTAACGGCCATTTTTATGCTACTAAGGCTAATCGGACGATGCTACATTGGGAGTCCTAAATTTTTTCTATCCAGGCATAATTAGCATAGGGATCATTATCTTTTCCTCACTAAGGTGAAAAATACAATCAAGTAAGAAGGAAGTATAAAAAATCGATTGGGTGAAGGTTTCAGGCACAGATAAAGTGAAATTTCTACAGCCATTGTGGGGCAAAAAATAGAATCAATGTAAAAAAAAAAAAATAATAATTAAATAATGGGTATCTAGTTACTTAATTCAAGAAGAGGTTTACTCGTAGTTATATTTGATTCATGTTTCAAATATAAAGTAATTCTACCATTTCTTCGTTTATTGTTATCAATAGTTAGAATATCCTCTGTTAGAATATTGTTCGTCCATTGTAATTGAATCCCTTACTTTGATATAATCCAGGTATAATTAGGCTAGGGATCTTTAACGAGTACTTGACATCGGTCAGGCTCGGTACTTCTATTTTACGTCCTATCCGAGGGACGGAATAGCTTAGGATTTTTTACCCCCTTTAAAAAATCCTAGGGCCACCACGGGGCGCGAACCAGCGACCTTTAGTATTGTAGGTTGTCATGCTAACCACTACACCACAGGTGATCCCCAAATAAAGTAATATATTTACCTTGTTGAGTCCAGAGACTGAGGGTAAAATATGGGGACACGTAGGCTCTCCAAACAAAAAAGTTTGAATGAAAATCCTGATAATTTATATTCCTATCTTAAACAAAACAGTTGATCATTAAACACCTCTTCTTAATTTCGTATTTTTTTTTTTTAATAATTGATAATTCATGCTTAATGCTTTTCGGATCTAATATACACAATAAGATTTAAACTTATCAAGGGACACCACAGATGTTTAACGCTGGCCAGGATATTAGGTCATTTTTAACTATCTACATTGGAGATGCGAAATCGAATGCAAAACATCGATGTTTTTATAATCAAAACATCGATGTTGTTGAACATCAATATTTTTCGACATCGATGTGTTTTAATATTTTTTAAACATTAACATAACAGTGCCCAAACGTATTTAAATTGATGTTTAAGTGTAAAGCATGCTATTTTTATTAATAATACAACATCGATGTTTTCGACATTGTTGGTTTTTGATATCCATTGATCAAAGATTAACCTGCTCGGACCCAAACATATTCCAGTATAATAAGACTAAACTGTTCGAGATTTAACAAAGGAGCTTTGTTGAGGAATTCATTCCTCTAGTCTATAATATTTATTTATTTTTCTCAGTCTCTTGTTACCGTTTAAATAGAAAGATTCTCATCTAAAATACACTACTGGAAGCCAAAATGGAGTGTTATCCTAAAAAGATTGAAATCACTGAGAATTTCGCCTAAGCTGGTTAACAGTTACTGCTTGACCATACCGTAAAAAGAATTTTGATGACAGAGACCTATCTGAATTCTGTATGCCACGACCTTACTCTTGTCTCTAAATGGCGATGCGATTGCTCTTGAGGACTTACAGAAGACAAACAGACATTTGTAGGTCAAATTATTACAGATACAGATGTGTTTCTCACATGTTTCGTCCCATTGCTTGTTAGTAATAGGGATGACAACAACAATTTTTGGAAAAACACAAGACCACCTTCTACAAGACATTGCAGACGCATTAAATTTGAATTCATGAAAGAAAGGCAAACAATTCGCTAAGAAGTTCAAAAAGAATTTCGAAAAACGAAGATGTTTTCCATATGCTCCTTTCGACTAAAGATCCCCTACATAACTGAATTTCGCAAGGAGCCTTCAACTAAAGGCAGATTGGATTTTTATCCAGAAGTAAAACATCTTTTATTATTAATCGAATAAACTTTGTGAGGAATTACATTTGTTTTTAAGAAATCTATAAAAAATGTTTTTTAATATTGTAAAGCAAAGAATTTTGCAATAATCTTGTAAATAAATCATGAATATATCAGAAATTACTGTGTCTTTATTTAAACATGACCCTTGAAAAATTAAAAATTAAAATGTCGTGTTCTATATATATTTTTCACCAAAACGCCTATTTCGGACCACTGTGCGCCACTACAATTATATGTATTTTCTCATTATTTACTTTCACTTACCTATATATGAAATATATAGTAAGTGGAAGTATTGCGATCGTGAAAATTTTCGACTTCCGGTTTTCAACGGAAATACACGTTTTGGGGTCCCCTGAGTCAAAATAACCAAGTCCCGCGAAATGGTCTTTGTGTGTGTGTGTGTGTGTGTATGTGAACAGACTAGCTCAAAAACTATAAACCGTGCGAACCTGAAATTGGGTATTTAGAGTATGTATAAGCCCGCGATGTGACAGCAAAAATTTCATCAAATTTGCTCAAAGGGAGGGGGTACTTTATTTAATAAGTTTTTTTCGATTTTCTCAAAAACGGCTCTAACGATTTTGATTAAACTGAGTATTTGATCTATTTATATGACTGAAATATGACTAAAATTTCATCAAAATTTTTCAACCGGAGGGGGGACTTTACTTTATAAATTTTGTGTCATTTTCGCATGTTTTTTTTATTTACTCAAAAACAGTTTTAACGATTTTGATCAAACTTGGTATTTGATGTATTTATATGCCAAAGATGTGATAACCAACATTTCATCACAATTGATCCACCGGAGGGGGACTTTACTTATTAAATTTTGTATCATTTTCACGTGTTTTTTTTTTATTTACTCAAAAACGGTTTTAACGATTTTGATCAAACTTGGTATTTGATGTATTTATATGCCCGAGATATGACTGTAAGAATTTCATCAAAATTGATCTACGGGAGAGGGGACTTTACTTAATAAATTTTGTATCATTTTCACGGGGTTTTTTTATTTACTCAAAAACTGCTTTAACGATTAACAAACATAAGATATGAATGTAGAAAAATGTGTGACTTTGTGAAATGATATTTAGCAAAACACGTCAATTTCTAATCTAAGTAAGTTGGTAAGTGAAAATTGTGTGTTGCGCGCTCGCACCAGATTTTTTTTTATTCTAATCGTGCGTTTATGACTTTCATAGTTCGCGGCTAATACGAGTATATTAAAAAATGCAACCATCATAAACCAAAACATAACAGCACATTGATGCGATTTGGGCAGTATAGGAAAAAGATAATATATAAACTCTCTACGATAATTGGAGAGCAGCAGATGGAAGTATCGGAAAAGCCAGAGAGAGGAGAGAGAGAGAATTCGTCATAACTAACTGTTGGGGGGGGGGGGGGGTAAAGTGGGTGGGGGGGGCAGATGTTCTGCATAAAACCGAAGGCCATCGAAGGGGGGGGCCGTTCTCCCCCTACTTCCCCCCTCCCTAATTCGGCCACTTATATTCAAAACGGCTCCCGCTACCAGCGCCCGATTCTCATCTCTAATCCTTTATATTACTTTTTTATTTCGGCGTCAAGTGCTTCTCCTCTGTATTTATGATAGCGGAACCTCTTGGCTTATTACCTTAGCTACCAATTCCGATGGGGGTTAAAATTAAATTCGCTTTTCCCTGTCCATGATGAGGAAGTTCTTGTGGAAAAGTACTACAAGGCATAACAACACTGTAACCAATATGAATTTAACATCATTTTTAATTAAAGTAAAATTATAATTCACAAGTTAAAAAAAACAATAAAAGCTCAAATTAGGAGTCACCTGTGGTATAGTGGTTAGCAACGTACAATACTAAAGGTCGTGGGTTCACGTCCCGTGGTGACCCTAGGAATTTTTAATGGGAGTAAAAAATCCTCGGTTACGCCGTCCTTCGGATAGGACCTAAAATGGAGGTCCCGAGCCTATGCGATGTCTGTTACTCGTTAAAGATGCATATCGTTATTATACCTGGATAGGCAAAATTTAGGACTACCACGTAGCATTGTTCGATTTGCCTTAGTAGCTTAAATGGAGCTTAAACAAACAAACAATAAGATTAAAAAAAAGAAAAAAAAAAGGTTGAGCTCAAGTAAACTTCGTTTTAAAAAGGAAAATTAAAAAAGAAAAACGATTTTGGTAATTTTCCTTGATTAAAACCGGGCGGATAATGCGGTATAGTTTGTTTTACGGCTGCATTTAACTAATCCTATTTTTTCTAGGTGCAATTTTATCTAGTGTAACCTATAAAAGAAATCTGTTATTTAATCATATGATCAAGAAGTAATATAGACAACAAGAATTATATTCTTTGCTCTGCTCTGGAATCTTGTTTCCTCACGATGAAATTTTCTAGGTTAACCACCGATTTTGATAGAGAGGAAAATTGCGTCCATTTCTTTCAGGAACATTGAATGCTGTCGTAGATAAAATGTTTCAATGGTCAAAATTTAGGACTGCGACTGTAGCTTCGTCCGATTAACCTTCAATAGCATAAATGGATCTTAAACAAACAAACAAACAAAGCTCAAATTATTAACAACGTTACAAAAAGTAACTACTAGTGACAATACGGTGACACAAAAGTAATCCATGCTACTGTGGGGATCCTAAATTTCGCCTATACAGGATTAGTTAGGATAGGGATTTTTAACGATTATCTGATATCGCACAGGGTCGTTACCTCTATTTGAAGTCCTATCTGAAGTACGGCATAATTTTTAATATCATTAAAAAATCCTTGGGCCACCTTTCGTTACGCGAATTCGCAACCTTCATTGTAGGTTCCTCTAGTACCCCTGCATTACACGTGACCCGTTATTTAACGTTATCAGTTAAGTTCCGTAAAAGGAGGATTGTGTTCAGGCAGATCTGTCGAAATTGGTCCTGGCTGACGGTCGGTGGATAGGGTTGCGCAGGGAGCGAGTTATGGTGTCGGATTCGTTAAGCCTTTTATTGTTATTATTATTTATTTAATATTTTCCTCTTCTACCGTATTACAGTATTAGGATCCATTTCGATACAGCCTCATTTAGCTAATCACTCTCCTGTCGCATCAAGATATTATATAATGTGAAAAATATTGCTTGTTGAACAATAGTCTAAACGATTTTGATTGGATCATATCAAGCGAGATAAAGATAAGCGGCGTGGACAAGGTAACGTGAGCTGCGGGAGTTAACGATAAGCCGATCCGAGATAAGCAGCTTCCGCTATCGGCTCATTATCCAGGATCTAGTTATCTTCGCTGTCATCTTATACAGCCTATATCTTCCTCATATATATATATATATATATATATATATATATATATATATATATATATATATATATATATAGTATGTATATATAAAATCATATGATGCCGGGATCGCCGAGTGGATAAGGGGGCTTGCAATAGGTAATCAAAGTTAAGCAACGTCCATCGTGGTTAGCAGTCCAAGTCTACCCCCACCCGCGGGTATGTGAGACCGGTCAGCCTACTGGAGGCGACTCACACCGACCGGGCTTAGGAGTGATGAACCTTCCCCAAGAATCGACAATCGTGGTGAGGTTTTCCAGGATGTCAGTAACCGCTCAGAGGTTTGGTTCAAGGACGGTATGATTCGGGGAAAGAAATATATGTAGGTCCTGGGGCCTGCTGACTCTGAGCTACCATAATCCTTGGACCTAGACCAGTTTGTCACTGTCCTTGAACCCGGGAAGGACACTGCCAAATTGGCCCCAATAGGATTGGTTATGGAGCTATGGGCAGTCTGCCGCTGCACCATGGTGAACATGGCTTGCAGCAACGTGAGGTTTGGGCTACCCCCTCCAGGCTGTCTGTTCTCCCGAAAGCAAAACAAATGTCTGTAAGAAGACCACACTGCGCGGCCAAAGGTCTCATTAGGCCTAATGCGCCAACCAAAAAAAAAATATATATATATAAAATCATACTAATAAGGCTTTATTATAAACCTTTCTCTAGGATGAAAAATAAAAAAACAACATATGTGAGAATAATAGAAATAAAGAACGTCTTTTGATATTTCCCTCATTTAATATATCCTCTTGATGTTTATCAAGAGCGTATACAAAAGCGTGTAAATAAATATATTGGAAAGAAGAGTACTTAAACTTTTGTATACTAAGTTTATGTTGATTTTACGACCCGGTGTATATTTTGTTGTTATACGTCCCTTTATTCTACTAAAGCTAATCGGAAGATGCTACAGTGATAGTCCTAAATCCTGCCTATGCAGGTATAATTAGGATAGGTATCTTTAACTAGTGCCTGCCATCTAAAAACCATCCCTCTCTAATATAATTAAACAATGTGGCCATTCATGCATTGTCTTCCCTTGTGGAACAGGCCTTTTTCTTGAAGAAATTTAATTGTTTGGTCCATATCTTTAAAATCATCGTATAACTCAAATAAAGCCACAATTCAAAATGCTAATACAAAATATACTTACTCATATGTTATTAATAGTATGGATAATGGTTAATGGTTAATCACATGTTTATACTTTGAATAATAAATTAGAGACGCGGGGATTAAACGAAAAAGACCCGGTACCTCCATTTTACTTCCTTTAAAAGATTTCTAGGGCCACCGCGGGACGCGAACCCACGACCTTTAGTATTGTAGGCTGCTAAGCTAAACACTAAACCACAGGTGACCCCACTTTATAAGTATCTTGGTACAGTTACAAACAATTGTCTTGTTTATTTTTTACGTCATCTTCTTGACTCTTATTATCGTTCTCTGTTTGTTGTTGTTATGAAAGCATTGCCTTTTATTCTCCGAAACTAATGGATATAGTCACACCGGTGTACTTAGTTATTTTATAAAAATCAAAGAAGTTAAAATATTGCGACGCGAAACAGAAACAGGTGGGTATTTCAGTTACAACTAATCCTGAGTTCCAAACTTTTGTTGGAACCGTTATAATACCGTATTAGTACGTAATCACATGTCCTTGATCTGACGGGAATGATCTAGACCTTTCTGGGTTGTTCTATTTCGGACTGAGTACAAGAAACGACCGACTTCAAGGTTTAATATGGCATTGTAGATCGGATTAGAAAGTTACTTTTGCGTCAGGGATTGCATAGAAAATGATTTGATTGCTCCCTTTAAAATATCCTATGGCCCCCCGCGGAACGAAAACCCGCGACCTTTTGCATTATAGGCAGCTATGCTAGCCACTACACCACTACCGTCAGTTTATATTTTTAATATTGCCAATGGGAAAAGTCCCAAAATTAATTGAAACGGGAATCAACTTTCTCAGACATATTGGGTTTCCCAAAAGATTCAATTACTTTATGCAAATAATTATTGTTATCAAATTATTTGAATATTCCAAATGCATCGGCACTCTCTTAAATTGAGTTTTCAGACCATGAAATAAGGTCCTAGTAAGAAGACAATTGGGGGTGGGGGATCTGACATATTCAAATGATTCCTCAAGCATCTCCTTTTTTTGAGGAAAATCAGCAGAGAAAAATATATTTTCCATAATGAAATTCGAGAAAGAAACAGAATTGTACGCTATTGTTCTATATTCGATAGGAATAATTATTATTCATTTCGATTCTGTGTTATTTAATACAACTTTTGGGCATGTTCTTACAGTTCTTCTTATGAAATCATAAAAATTTAATTTTATGAATGAGTTAGAAACGATAATTTATAACTTTTTATAATAATAATTTACATTTTTTTTTCATTAATGGAATTCACAATTTATATTTATTGTTGTGCTAATAGGTTTATAATTATTTTGACAAACCTGTCTTTTGCCAAAACCAATAGATTCGATCGAACGTGTTAAAATAATAATGTAGCTGTTTAATGGCTCAGTAGCTATGATGTGCTGAATCCTAATCTTTTTAATAGAGTTAAATCAATAGGGGATAGCGGGGTTGGTTGGCATAGGGGGTAGGTTGGCCATTAGCTTATAGTTTCCGTCAAACCTATTGTGAAGGCCCCACATCGTACCATGTGAACCGCTCGACCTCAGGAGTCTTGTCCAGAGTTTTCAATCCGATGCTAACAGTGTACTTCATTGATTGATTTTACAACATGTAAGTAAATTTTTATATTTTCAGTAAATTTGGTTTAAAGGCATGGCAAAACATTTGACTCCGATTCTGTTGACATAGCCCCAAACTCCTTTGAAAAACCTAACCTTTCGACTAACCAGTTTCTTGTTTGATTGTTCTCCCCTGTCCTGGCAGTCATCTTTCATATGATCTCTCCTGTGGGATTAGTTGGCTCTCTTCAACTGGGGTTTGTTGGCGCAGTAGCAATTCACAAAAGCAAGGTAAACATAATCAAAAGTGAAACTACAAATTGTCTTTAGTTCCAGCGAGGAAGATGAGTACAATTTTTCTTATGCAAAAAGTGACGAAAGTCTGAACTTCTATCTTCTTCTATTTTCATTCTATTTCCCCTTAAAAGTATAATGACTATAAAAAATTATAGTGCAGCTTTTAATAACAATAATATGTGCCAGGCAGTATTTGAATGAGATGGCTAAACAACCACTCCTTCTAGACCAACCTGCCCCATATAGTGGGTTAATTGGCATACTCTGGATTGACGAATTCTTCAATTTTCTATGATCTTAGTATTAAATATTATGTTGTTAAAAAAATACTTGAAGTACTCTAATACTTGGAGTTTACACTGGTATCAGCCCCATTGGGATTATATTAACAGGAACGACTCAACAATCAAAAAAGTGAAAACTGTTGCCAACCAACCCCGTACTCCCCTATTCGCTGATAAAGATAAAAAAGCTAATCTAAAATCTTACGGGATTCTGAAAAGATATAATGCCAAATTTAAGAGTTAACGTTTTTTTACAATTAACGAAGTAATTTTGGTATCCCATGAGTTTCGAGTTATCCACCTGAGCCGACTATATTTCTAAGTCGTTAAAAAGTATTCATATATTGGGGGTGTGAAAATAGGACCGTGAGCCTTATAAATATAGAAAGCTTTTCTCTCCCTCTCTCTCTCACTCTCTCTCTCTCTCTCTCTCTCTCTCTCTCTCTCTCTCTCTCTCTCTCTCTCTCTCTCTCTCTCTCTCCCTCTCTCTCTCAAAAGGGAATATAATTTGTGTAGGATATAGTAGGAGAGGGAGCGAGCCAACGGAGCATTCAAATATTAAAGGTGGCATCGGGTGCGGACTGGGATAAAATATAATTCTGGTGGGTCTCGCTGTGTGCCCTGCAAGTGGAATGCAAATAGCCAGGTCATCGCTTAATAATATATCTCCCAATAAATATTTATCCGATGGCTGAGGAGGTCGGTAATCACATCAGCGGGGCCTGAAAATTTTATATCTGGAGAGCGGATGGGGGTGTCCTGGAAGAAGTTAACTCGCCCACCTGCTGGAGAGAGAACTCTTAACTCGGTTTAACCGGAGGGAGTTTCGCCCCCCCCCCCCTTCCAGGCCCCCCCCAGGCACTGTCTCGGCAGTTCTCCTATATATACCTTGTTAGCCGCTCTTACTCCAGGAAGCAAATTGAATAATGCCTCTTCTACTTAGCTTAGAAATATTTATCTCGAAACATAGAATAATATTACTGGTATAGAAGTAGGTGATTAAAATTCTTTTTAATGGTGAGTAATAGACAACTGTTTTTGTTTAATTTGATTCACCTGGGGGGGGGGGGAGTTGGAATAAAATAGTGAAATTTTTCATTTGGAGCGATGAACATAGCATAAGATGAACATTTCTGTGAATAGAGGATTGGTTCCATTATAGGGGAGAGCGGCGTTGGTTGGTAACAGTATTCACTTTTTTGATTGTTGAGTCGTTCCTATTAATATAATCCCAATGGGGCTGATACCAGTGTAAACTCCAAGTGTTAGAGTACATAAAGTATTTTTTTCACCACATAATATTTAATACTAAGATCATAGAAAATTAAATTTAGAGTATGCCAATTAACCCATGTGGGGCAGGTTGGCCCAGAAGATGGGGTTGTTTAGCCATCTCATTCAAGTACTGCCTGACACATATAATTGTTATTAAAAGCTGCACTATAAAGGTATAATAATTTTGAATCGGTTTTTAACAGCTTTAATAGAAAATAGAATGACAATAGAAAAAGATAGAAGTTTAGACTGACGTCACTTTTTGCATAAGAAAAATTGCTCTCATCTTCCTCGCTGGAACTAAAGACAATTGGTAGTTTCACCTTTGTTTATGTTTACCTTGCTTTTTTGTACTGCTACTGCGCCAACAAACCCCAGTTGAAGAGAGCCAACTAATCCCACAGGAGAGATCATATGAAAGATGACTGCCAAGACAGGGGAGAACATTCAAACAAGAAACTGCTTAGTCGAAACGTTAGGTTTTTCAAAGGAGTTTGGGGCCATGTGAACAGAATCGGAGTCAAATGTTTTGCCATTCCTTTAAACCAAATTTACTGAAAATATAAAAATTTACTTACATGTTGTAAAATCAATCGATGAAACACACTCTTACCTACACTGTTTCAATTCAAAACTCAGGACGAGACTCCCGAGGTCGAGCGGGTCACATGGTACAATGGTAGGGCCTTCACAACAGGTGTGACGGAAACTATAAGCCAATGGCCAACCTACCCCCTATGCCAACCAACCCCGCTCTCCCCTACCTTTTTATTTTTATTTTGGGTAACCTGTCTTTTGCTAAAAAAAATACATTCGATGTTTTCCAGACACGTGAAAAGGCGACACATAATTTGCCATGGGAAAAACACGGGTTTTCCTAGTCAAAGCCGGAAAAAAAAGATTTATGCTTACTCTCCCTAAATATCGAAAGAAAATTAAATGTTGTGCCAATAAATTAACTTACACCGCCATCTGTTGGAAATTTAGAAAACTTACAAATAATCGCACTCAATCGTAGTATAATAAGCATTTAATTTGCAAATTAAAAAAATATATTGAGGCCAATAATCGATATAAAAACTATCCTATCTTTTAAGTTGGACAAAACTACACACAATGAGCCAAATTTCATCAAAATCGGTTGAGTAGTTTCTGATTTTATCTCCGACAAACATCGGGACACGAATTTCTCTGGTTCAATCATTTCTCTTCCATTAAAATTATTTAAAAATGAAAAATTACTAAATTTCAACATATAATATTTAACTGTGATGTTATATCAATTAGATCCTATCGTCTGGACAATGGGCATCAGTAAAATATGCTGAGGTTCGCGATAGGACAAATGTTTGGATTGTAGAAAGTTCTAGTTCACTGAGCATTGTGTTATCTTAGTATAATGAAGATAATTGTTAATTATCCGCATACATGAGTTCTACATAATTGTTATGCAGGGTGAGCTCCATACGGATGAGGCCTAGGTAATTTGTGATCGAATGATTGATTTTTACTGAATGAGTTTGATTTTTTATTGATACATTTAAAATTTCGAAATTCTGTTTTGTGTCGGATTTCATTTTTGGGTGTTCCAAATTAAACCAAGGGATTTGAGTTGAGTCATTGTAAATATGGTGATTTATTTGAGGTCGGCAATGTTTGAATAATATGTCATCTGATTTTTTTTATTAATATTTAATTTATAATTAAGTCTAAACTCCAGTTGTCATCAGAGATTTCAATAACTTACATGCTTTCACAATTACATGACTGGTTCTACTATAAATCGTGGTAAATCGAAACTTATCACATTTGCACTTAAAAAAAGTCTTACCTTCGACAATAAGGAACACCGACATCACGACGGACGAATCGCCAATCCAGGTGAAAATTGTTAACAACAACTAAATGAAAAAATCACGTCAGTCCTATAAAAACAACAATCTAGCTAGGGCATATACAAATTATTAATCGCTTGAAGCAAATATTAACAGAATAATGGGGGGGTTGAACAAGGTAATTACCTCATAATGCTCAGACAATTTATTACCAAATTATATTGCAAAATAAATAAAATCGAAGAGTGGATTGTGTTTTTTTGAAAAAATTGTTTACTAACCAATGGAAGACGATTTAGAAATTAAGTTTATATAAGTTCTTGGTTATTTAAATGTGGATATAGTACAGAGAACCCTCCTTTATTTTTTGATAGTCGATAAGCTATTATTTTTTTTTTTTTTTTTTTGTATTGACATACCTTGGAACTTTCATACTTAAAAAAAATGTTCTCAGGTAGATAATAGAAGTCGAAAATATTTTTGTTACAAGAACTGTGATTTAGTTTCTAGGCTATTAACCAAGTAATTTTCGAAAACATATATATCGAGAAGTAATATATCGAAAACATTGTTTCCAAAGGATAAAGTGATAGCATAATTCCATATAGCGTGATATGTAATTCACGAAAATCAAAAATGAAAAAAATGTAACAGTGTAATTTATGTAGTAATTAATGTTACTACATAAATGTAGTATGATAGGGTTGGCATAGCTTTCTTGTAAATGCTGTTTCTTTGAACTATTGATTGTTTATAACTGCAAAGCCTAAAACTGCTAAAAATTATTTCAAGGTAAAATAGAACCCATCCTATATTTACAGAAATGTTTATCTTATTCCCTTGTAAAAAAATCTGGTGCGTGCGCCCAACACACAACTTTCACTTACCAACTTACTTAGATTAGAAATTAATGTGTTTTGTTGATTGCCACTTCTCAAAGTTATACATTTTTCCACATTCATTTCTTATTTTTGTTTTCATTTGCTCAAAAAAAAGAAACACTAATTTCTTTTATTATTAAATAAAAATTTTAACTTATGATAATTCGGCAATGCAAGAATAATACTCCAAGTCGTCTGATTTTACAATTCTCTATGTTCTTGTTGAATATTTCATTTAGTTCCGATGAAACAAATAATTTTCATTAAATGAACAGACATCTTTAATTATAACGTATTGGTTTGTCATTAAAGGCGTACTCCGTTGCATACGTGAGCTCAAGGTGTTTTATGAGTTGACGGAATATTTTTCTTTTTTTCTCCTATATATGTTTACTTGATTTTCTTCATACATCATATTTATCCATTTCTTACTTTTAGCCGTGATGAGAGACAGTTAATTTCTCAATATAAACTAAAACAAAGGTACTTTATAGGAAAACAAAAAAGGCCCCTTCCCCATTTAAGCCCCCTCAGAAAATTTTAATACTGATAAAACTTACCTGATATTAATGAACCCCTAATTTTCATTAAATATGACGAATTTGATCAAAATCATTAAAGGCGTTTTTGAGATAATCGAAAAAAAGGTAAAAATTGGAAAAAGTCATGAAATAAAGTGCCCCCTCCGTTTGACCAATTTTGATGAAATGTTGCCTGTCACATCATATACATTGGCATATACATACGTCAAATACCCAGTTTGGTCAAAATCTTTAAAGCTGTTTTTGAGTAAATAAAAAAAACACATGAAAATGATACAAAATTTATTAAGTAAAGTCCCCCCTCCGGTTGATCAATTTTGATGAAATTTTTACAGTCATATCTCGGGCATATTAATACATCAAATACTTAGTTTAATCAAAATCAGCCGTTTTTGAGAAAATCGAAAAAAACATAAAAAATTATTAAATAAAGTACCCCCACCCTTTGACCAATTTTGATGTAATTTTTGCTGTCACATCGCGGGCATATACATACACTAAATACCTAATTTCAGATTCGCATGTTTAATAGTTTTTGAGCTAGTCTGTTCACACACACACAGACCATTTCGCGAGACTTGGTTATTTCGACTCAGGGGACCCCAAAACGTGTATTTCCGTTGAAAACCGGAAGTCGAAATTTTTCACGATCGCAATACTTCCACTTACTATATATTTTATAAAAAAAAAAGTGCAAATGAGGACATGCATTATAGCTCCTATCCTTCCAAATGAAAATTTTTACAAATCTACCCCCCCCCCCCCCGTCATCACTTCAGGCTATCGATAGTATCCTCAGTTTTATGTCTGATACTATCAAAACTATCGATAGCAGGGACTATCGATAGTTTTACATCACTACCATTATTCATGTGAATTATTATTGAAATTATAAATAAATGTTTATATCTGCAATGTCACCACAAAAACATGTAATATTGTAAGGGCGGATTCACACTATCGCTCCGCTCCCGCTCCACTCCCGGTCCGCTCAAATATTCTAAAGAGAAATAGACAGAGAATTTCACTATCGGCACCGCTCCGGTCTCGCTCCACTCCCGGTCCGCTCTCGCTCTACCCCATTCACACTAGCGCTCCGGTCCCGCTCCGCTCCAGGTCCGGTCTCACTGGCAAAATATTCTACAGAGGAATAGAGAGAGGTTAATCACAATATTGGCACAGGTCCGGCCTCGCTCCGCTCCCGCTCCACTCCCGCTCCACTCTCCTATAGTCTTTTCATATTCACATTATATAATCTTAGACCGTTCACGATTGAAGCCATTAATAATCGAAGCCGTCTGTATTTGGATTTTAATTAATAATTAACTTTCAGTAATAAAAGTATTTATTTATTCATCAATTTTACGGCCAAAAAAGTTCAAATTAAAAAAAAAAATATATATATATATATATATATATATATATATATATATATATAATTATAAATTAATTTAATTAATGGTGAAGAAATAATTTTTTTTTTCCCGAATGTATTAGAATACGCTTGAAATGATAAAAATAAAAAATCACCAACAATACGCGCGGTTTTTCGACGTGAAGAATTCATGTTATGTTTGAGATATATTTTGCTATGAATTAATGTACTCGTAAAAAATGGTCACCGATTTATTTATTGACTACATACTCATTGCTATTATAAAATAACGTTTAATTTGAAACGAATAAAAATGCAGTATATTATGAAAAATGTCAGATCATTAACAAAAAAATATATTAAAGCAAAAAATAATTAAAATATTAATCAGGAAAAGAAGAGAACACAATCGGTAAATTTGTAGCATTTGCCGATTTCAACTTGAAATTTTCAAGCGTATTCGAATACATTCCGAAAAAAATTTAAATTATTTCTTCACCATTAATTAAATTAATTTATAATTATTATTATTAATTATCATTGTGTTGCAATATATTCTTCTTATTATATTTTTTGATAATATTATCTTCTTCATCAAGAAAAGTACACTTACCAGCTATTTCTACAAACGAAAAATTGATTTTTTTTTTTTGGCCGTAAAAATGAAGAATAAATTAATACTTAAATAACTGAAAGTTAATCATTAATTAAAATCCGAATACAGACAACTTCGATTATTAATGGCTTTAATAGCTTAAACCTTTCAAAATTGAACGGTGTAAAATTATATAGTGTGAATATGGTAAGACATTAGGAGAGCGGACCGGGAGTGGAGCGGGAGCGGAGCGCTAGTGTGAATGGGGTAGAGCGAGAGTGAACCGGGAGCGGACCGGGAGCGGAGCGAGAGTGGAGCGGATAGTGTGAATAGGCCCTAACTATAGGAACGTGTAAATCTTGGATTCTTCGTTCCTTTTTTTTTTTTTTTCCTTTGAAATATTTGATTTTCCATATTCATGTGGGCTATGAGATCCTTTATACAAAAAAACTCCTAAACTTCCGCGAAGTTAACAAACTGTCCCTTGGAGTTTATCTAACGAAAAAAAGTTCATTTGATTTTCAAATTCTAGTTTAATTCTAGGGAACATGAAAAATTCATTGTTCTTTTCTTTTTTTCCCCTTCCATTTTGTTTCCCTTTACAAGGCCCGCTAATTTATTTTACTTTACGTATGCCTTGTCAGCTTAGATAACTTCCTCTAATTTATTAAATTATTCCATTTAGGCGCCTTTTTAAGATTGTCGTATTTTTTCCATTTTTTGTTGTAGCTTTTTTTTGTGTGTGTTTTGCGCAAATCCTAATATTATTCAAAAGTTAGGCAATCTCTCCTTACTTTCCATATTGTTGTAAGGACAGGCCAAGGCATAAGATCAAGCTGGAAATATATATAAGTAAAAATTAGTGGAATTTTGAAGTATTAAACAGAAAATGAATAGCATATGTATATCTCACTCTTTTCAACAAACTCATATATTGAAAACGATGATTTTTCAGGAAAGTTAATTTAAAGTTTAAAAATAAAATAAAGTATGTTAAAGATGGATATTAGCTTCCGTTTCATAATATCTTGATTCTCATTGGACATAACCATTTTAACAAAAATCGTAAAAGCAATTTTTGAGAAAATAGGAAAAATCGTTTAATAATAATTAATAAATATGATTAAAAAATCTGGTGCGTGCGCGCAACACACAACTTTCACTTACCAACTTACTTAGATAAGAAATTGACGTGTTTTGTTAAATATCATTTCCCAAAGTCACACATTTATCTACATTCATATCTTATTTTTATTAATCGTTAAAGCCGTTTTTGAGTAAATAAAAAACCCCGTGAAAATGATACAAAATTTATTAAGTAAAGTCCCCCCTTCGGTTGATCAATTTTGATGAAATGTTGGCTATCACATATTTGGCATATACATACATCAAATACCCAGTTTGGTCACAATCGTGAAAGCCGTTTTTGAGTAAATAAAAAAAAGACGTAAAAATGGTACAAAATTTATTAAGTAAAGTGCCCCCTGCGGTTGATCAATTTTGATGGAATTTTCACAGACATATCTCGGGCATATAAATAGATCAAATACTAAGTTTAATCAAAATCGTTAAAGCCGTTTTTGAGAAAATCAAAAAAACACGTGAAAATGTTACAAAATTTATTAAGTAAAGTCCCCCCTCCGGTTGATCAATTTTGGTGACATTTTTACAGTCATATCTCGGGCATATAAATACATCAAATACCCAGTTTGATCAAAATCTTTAAAGCCGATTTAGAGTAAATAAAAAAAACACGTGAAAATGTTACAAAATTTATTAAGTAAAGTACCCCCTCCGGTTAATCAATTTTGATGAAATTTTTACAGTCATATCTCGGGCATATAAATAGATGAAATACTCAGTTTAATCAAAATCGTTAGAGCCGTTTTTGAGAAAATCGAAAAAAACCTAAAAAGTTATTAAGTAAAGTACCCCCTCCCTTTAAGTAATTTTGATGAAATTTATGCTGTCACATCGCGGGCATATACCTACAATAAATACCCAATTTCAGGATCGCACGGTTTATAGTTTTTGAGCTAGTCTGTTCACACACACACACACACACACAGACACACACACACACACACACACACACAGACCATTTCGCGGGACTTGGTCATTTCGACTCAGGGGACCCCAAAACGTGTATTTCCGTTGAAAACCGGAAGTCGAATTTTTTCACGATCGCAATACTTCCACTTACTATACATTTCATATATAGGTAAGTGAAAGTAAAAATATGGAATAAAGTGCCAATATCACTGTTGTGAACTTTCCCTTTTTAGTGAAAGTTTATAAGTATTTAGGTGAATTTTATAAGTAAATGAAAATAAAGATTACATAAAATTAATTTTATAGTATCTTCCCTAAGTTTCGCTTGTCTTCATTTCCATATCATTTGCTGATTTTAAACATTTAATTTACAAGTGCGAATATATATTTGGTGGTAATATACGATTTACTTGTAATATAATATTTTGTATATATAATATTATAATACTTATGTGGGTTTAAAATAATTTTAAATCCTACTACATTTTGGTTGCGTGCTTCTTTAAAATAGCGGAGTAGATGTGATCACGAATTAGAGTAAGCAGATCTAATCGGGCAATGTTTTATTTTGCATAATTGATGATAACTAAATATACGTATGTCCAAATCTTGATGATCTAGTGAAGGAAACAATACATTTAGAGATATAAAAGTAAAATCAAACGTGGGAGCTCAGGTTCCAAATTTCGATCGGGGTTATTCGCCGTAAATAACTTTTTCTTCGAATTAATGATTACTTCTAGAATCCCGTGTTTCCACCTCCCTTTTTTTGGGAAATCGCATTCTAGGCAAAATTTAGGACTCCCACTGTAGCATCTTCCGATTAGCCTTCCTAGCATAAAGGGACATTAAGCAAAATAAATAAATTAAAACATGAAATTAAATTATTCCGAGCGACATTGACATCGCACCAATAATTTTAGGCGCTTATAAATTTGCTCCAATCACATCAGTTGATGTCAAAAGATAATTTCCGAATAAAAATATTTTAAACGGAAGGTTAGGATCCACAGAAATAGATTTAGAAATGCATTTAATTAATAATTAATTTTAATTCAGATAATTTTATTGATTAATTCGCTTGTTTTATATATTTTCTTGATTGATTGTTAATCTTTATTAATGTTATTCTTTAATTCCGATATGGTAATGAGAAGGCGGATACTTTGGCTAAGGAAGCTATCAATAAAGACCGACCAATTAACACCCCACAACTTAGCGAAGTCATAACTTTAATTAAAGAAAAAGCTTGGATGGCGTGGCAAAGAATATGGTCAGAAACAAGGGAAAACAAGCTCAGAATCATAGAGCCGTATATTTGCCGTAAAAATCAAAGTATCCAGATGATGACAGATGACCAGGAAAGAAGAAGTCGTAATCACCAGGCCATGATTGGGCACACTCGACTTACCCACGAGCACTTGATGTGCAAGAAACCTCCTCCTCAATGTAGTTCCTGCGGGGTTCCACTCACGGTTAGCCATATCCTCACTGAATGCTACGCGTACGAGACTTCCCGAGAGCAACTTTTAAAAGAAAACCTTGACGAAACTCTTCAAATGGAAGAAAAAGCTGTAAACAACTTAATACTGTTCCTCCAACAGAATAACATATTTGATAAAATGAAACTTACTTTTTAAACTGTAACTGTAATCGTATATTTCTCGTGTTCGTATTGTATATTTCTTGTATTCATTTATTGTATTGCACTTGTATTTACTTTTTTATTGTATATGTAAATTGTAATTCAAATGTAACTTTACTCCATTGTATTTAACTCCATTTAATTTTACTTCAAAATTGTAAATTTGTATTATAGGGCGAGAATGACCCAGGTGGTCGAAAAGCCCGAAATTATATATAAATAAATAAAATAAATAATGTTATCCTTGTATTTCTATCGTAAACTAGCAAATTTGCATATTAATACATTTAATGTTACTATCGGAAATATATGAAGAGTCCACGGAAGAAAGGGGGGATGTCATTTGGAGTGCTTTCCGAGAAAATCGAGTTTTTAGGTTTGGATCTTTAATTACTTACGTATCTTTTATCATTTTTCTTCAATTTTTTTATATGTCCTTTTCCTTTTTGTTTTGCGTGTCAAAATAATAAATTTGCCCGAAACAGACATATCACGCTCTAAAAAAAATGTTTTAGTAAAAAAAAAACAATTTAAACATAACAGAAAGGGGGATAGTCATGGACGCTCCCCCTTTCTTCCCTGTTTTATTGATGAAATGGTGATATTAATACACAATCCATATAACTTCTAACATGACTCTCCCCCATTCTAGGTTTTTCCGCGTGGACATTCCCCCTTTCTTCCGAGTACGTGATTCTTTCCATCCCTTGTAAAAAACCTACTTTCATTTTTTCTGACTATTTCTTTTCACCAACATATTCTACTCATCTAGACGAACAATTATATGTATATAACTAAAATTCGGAAAAAAATGACTCTCCCCCTTTCTTCCGTGGACTCTTCATATGTTTGTTTATGATTCAATAAAATTTAAAATCATTTCGGTTTTATTTCTAAATAGTCTCCTCCACTTTCTTTCCTGTGAAATATTTTATACACATTTTCATCTTTTAATATTACAGTTGTTTAATAGCATGTTTTTTATGCTGCATACTATATGGCATATTTTGACGCTTTTTTATGCATAAAAATCCGGGCTCTGATAATTAAGTAATTGTATGTAAAGCGAAAAGATGGCCATGTTTAGGACTCGAACCCGTTGCGTGCTCTCACCAAATGAGTTATTATGGCACCTACCCCTCTAAGTGCGATATTTCTTTAAGTCATTTTTTCGAAACAAGCGTATTTTGTTGTGAGAGTAAAAATAAGCGTACGCAAATATTTTCCTCTGGTTCCACTTTCTTTTTTTTTTTTTTTTTTCATCTGGAGTGCTACCTTTTTCAGGATCATCTACTTCTGGGGAAAAGATGGAAAAAGTAATTTTCCGGAAGCTAATGAAGTAGAAGGAATAATGCCGTAGCGACAAAGACCCCGGTAGCGACACCTCGGCTACTCAATTATCCACATTATAGCCTACAGTGGCGGGGGGGGGGCACATGAATAAAGAAGGTCTTGGGAGGGGGGGCCTAAATATTGGATAAGCCCCCGCGCAATGACCCACTTAGTCCTTCCGTTAATGCCCTTCATTATAGTCGAGCTTGGGTCCTGCCTCTCAATTATTTACCTTTAAAAAGGCTCCTTCCTCATCCATTTTCCATCATCCTCATCCTCCCCCGAATTTCCAGACCTCTTTGTCTTAGCTCCTAGTTCCCGCAAAGTCGTGACACTGTTAACTTTTCACGGATCCCCGCGCACAAGGCTTCATTAGAGAGGCCGAGAGAACACGGAGAGAGAGAGAGACGGAGAGAGAGATAGAGGAAGCTCTTCAAACAGTTATGATTTTCAAAGGGAGGGCGAGGGGCGAAGGCTTGATGAGTTAGTGTTATCAGGAACCCCGAACATATTCGCGCACACATTCTAGATGAGGATCTAGGAAGCTGTCCTAGATATTCTAGAGCAATGTTGGCGAACATAGGTACGATAATTTTGTTGGCACGTGAAACATAGAGAAAATTAGTTTATGAATGTAGTTATGAATAATGAAGAAGATTTATGAATGAATGAATGAAGGTTTATGAATGATGTAGGTAGTGGTAAGGTAAAATACTGTATCACTATTGTGGATTTTAATCATTTTTATGAATCAGAAATGATAATTCAAAATATCAGCCAAAAAAAAAAAAAAAATAATCAACAAGTTTTTATTTTACTTTCACTTACATATATATGAAATATACAGTGAGGGAATTTATTGCGATCGTGAAACATTTCGACTTCCGGTTTTCAACGGAAATACACGTTTTGTGGTGCCCTGAGTCCAAATAACCAAGTCCCGCGACATGGTCTGTGCGTGTGAGTGTTAACGGAGTAGCTCAATAACTTTCAACCGTACGAACCTGGAATTGGGTATTTAGTATATGTATATGCCCGTGATATGACAGCAAAAATTTCATCACAGTTGGTCAAACGGAGGGGTACTTTATTTAATGAAATTTACGTTTTTTTCTCGATTTTCTCAAAAGTAGCTTTAATGATTTTAATCAAACTCGTCATATTTAATGAGAATCGAGTATTCTTTGATATCAGATAAGCTTTATCGTTATTAAAATGTTTTGAGGGAGCATAAATGAGGAGGGGACCTTTTTTGTTTTCCTGTAAGGTACCTTTGTTTTTGTTTATATGGAAAAATTATCTGTCTCTCGTTCCGCCTAAAAATATGAAGAAATGGCTAAATATGAAATATGAAAAAAATCAAGTAAACATATAGAGGAGAAAAAAAGAAAAATATTTCGTCAATTCATAAAATACGTTGAGCACACGCATGCGACGGAGTACGCCTTTAATGACAGACCATTGTTCATAATTAATGATGTTCTATTTATTTAATTGAAGTTACTTGTTTCATGATAACTGAATGAAGTTTTCAACATCTACATAGAAAATTTTAACATCTGACGACTTGGAGTATTATGCTTGCATCGCTGAATTATTAAAAAAAAACTTTTGTTTGATAATAAATAAAAATGGTGTACTTAAAAGAGCAAATAGAAACAAAAATAAGTAAATAAATATGGAAAAATTTGTGACTTTGAGAAATGGCATTTAACAAAACACGTCAATTTCTAATCAAAGTAAGTTGGAAAGTGAAAGTTGTGTGTTGCGCGCATCGCACCAGATTTTTTATTGTTGCAACTGGCTCTTGATGGACAGATGCTTTTGGGTTGGATTTTGCAATGACCATTCACTTTCTCAAATTGTTCCAATGATATCACCCACTTAGTATTTCGATTGTATATGCCCATTTTATAGACACTCTCAAAGCCTGACCAGCTGTGTTTATGAAATGAAAAGGGCAAATCAAAATATAATTGGATTAAACGGAAAGTGAATTTATTTTGAAAGATTTATGTTATAACGCTAATCTGGGTTTAAATAATTTTTATTAGATGAAAATGATATTTCACGACATACCTATTAACAACGAGACATTGACTGCAAATTACGCTGATGATACAGCAATTATCACGAAACATCAGGACGCAACACAGGCGTCTTTGACATTACAACATCACTTACACAAGTTACACGATTGGTTTCAACTATGGAAAATTAGACTCAATCATGACAAATCAAAACACATTACATTCACGCTTAGAAAACATACCTGCCCCCCAGTTTATATTGACAATAACCAAATTCCACAGACGGACACAGTACACTATCTGGGACTCACTTTCGACAGAAGGATGACATGGGGCCCACATGTTAAAATGGAAAAAAGGACTCTTAAAAAAGACTCCAGCTTTTCTACCCACTACTTTCTAAATCATCAAAACTGAAACTGAAACAAAAACTAAATACGTACTCTTACTTACTAAAACCCATATGGACATATTCCTCACAAATTTTCGGCATTGCCAGGAAGGGGGTGCTGCTGGGTGCTTTCCCTCATTATGCCTGAAATGTCGTTGTAACCTATTACCAACATCTCATTCGCTGATTCTCAGCACCTTGCTGACAGGTGCGGATTAATAATTAAAGTAAAAAAAAAATAATAATAATAATTTTTATTAGACGAAAATGATAATTCACAATGTCAGACAACCATAAAAACTTAAATAATCATCAAGGTTACTAAAATTATCAACTTATAACGATAGAGTTACACAAAAAGAACGATATGATTAGATCTTCGGAACAAGACTAACTCTCCAGTCCATCTTTCCTTATATTTAGTCTGAATTAGAACGGGCTAGAGAGTTCCATACAAGCGTAGAAGGTTCTGGAACAGTTTCGAATATGTATTAGAACAATTTGTTCCAACATGTCTAGAACTCTTTTCAATCATATGTTTCTTATGATATCCTGCGCCAAGCTAGATTCGAACTGAGGCCTAACCAATGAGCTACCCCGCTCCTCGCTTACTTATTAACTACGGAGAAAACGCCTTCAAGCATTAAGATATTTATGCTTTAAAATATTTCATACTTCGAAATTACCTTTCTCGTTCCCTACGATAACTATAATTTTTAATTGTTGCAATCAGACTTAAAAAGCTATAGAAATTTATATTAAACTTCTTTAGAGGAATCCTGCAAAGCGTATTGGTTTTTTACAAAAATAAAACATACAATTTTAAAAATCGTTTAAAAGAGTAAGATTATTTGCCGGTAACTAGCGCCTTCATTAGGCTAGGGATACGGTTGCTGCTGACCGGACTGTCATGCGGGTCAAGAAAAAAGTATAACCACAGCGCCTCAGTCTATACATTATTTAACAATATAACAATCCACTTTCTCAGGTATGGTGACTTGCTTTTTACGCGAATGGAACTATTAATACTATCACGACTATATTCTGGAACCGTAGGTTTTGTACTTCTGATTCCAAAAGTATGCATACCTCAAAATTGAAATAACATTTTTGTTTAACAACATCCGATACTTGGGAATACAGCTTATCCGAAAGGTAACGAACGAAATGGAGCTGATCCTCTGCTGGGAACTGTAAATATTGGCACAGTAATGCTACTTTCGCTGGAATTGTGGCCGAGTAATCCGTTATTAATTTGTAACAACAATACAGAAGCAAGGACTGTTCCAGGGAGAGCACAAGTGCAAACTGTGGCCGACAAGTTGCTGCGGTTGCTGCTTTAACAACTGTGACCTCTCTCGTTTCTGCATAGCTCAGGTCTCTAATGTTTCCAACTGTTAACGATAACGGTCCCTTCCGAAGCCGTTACTTCAGAATTAATAAATGAGTGTTTTTATTTTATTCGGTCACTAATTGTTTCGTCACTCAACAGTTATTACGTATGAGTATTAGCAGTATATCTAGCAGTTCTAGCTACGGAAATTTCAGTATAATTACCACACACCCCCCCCCACTTTCGAATTAATAGTAATACTAGTAGTAATAATGTTCATTGAAAGAAAAATATAATACAACGAGCAGTCCCGGCCTCGCGTTGCTGTGGCTGAGTAGCTATAATGCGTTGAATTAATTACATCATATTCTTTTTAATAGATTAAAATCATAAAATTATCTAATAAAGATAAAACCGGTTCAGCCAAAGATAAAAACCAACGGGATTTAAAATAGAACATTACGCCAAATTTTAAATTGTTTCGTAAAGACTTTGGATGGTTAAAGTTTTTATTTTTTACATCTCATATTTGACCATAATTTGTTTATGAATGACACATATGACAATAAAGGAACTAATAAAGAATATAGATGTAACAGGGTTCAGTACATTCAAAATAGACAGTTTGCAAAAATGCACCAAATTAATCTTTTGTCATATTACATATTAATTAAATTCAGAAAATAACACATGATGATATGAGATATCGTATCAGGACGGTATACTAATAGGTGCACAATGATTTTGGTTAACCTGTCTTTTGCTAAAACAAATAGATTCGATGTTTTCCCCACACGTGAAAAGGTATGTGAAAGGTCCAGGCCGGAAAATTAAGATTTATGCTTACCCTCCCTAAATATCGAATGAAAATGAAGTGTCCATAAATCAACATACACCCCCTATTGGAAATATATAGAACTAACAAATGATCACTCCATTGTAGTATAATAAGCATTTGATTTGCAATAAAAGAAATATTGACACCTCCTTGCCCGACCGCTGACCAAGAAACAGTACTTCCTTACACAGTACTGAACACAACACCCCTAATGGCTGATTGATTAGTTTTAATTTTGAACTTTTTACATGTGGGAATAGGCCGCCACCAAAACATCGCTGCTTTTGTAATTTCGATTTTTAATATTTTCAAATTTTTCGTTTTTGTCAAACTAACAAAAACTAAAAAACTCTTATATAAACAAGAAACACAATGAAATAAAGGGGTCAAGTGTTGTGTAGTGGTTAGAAAGGCAGCCTACTGTACTAAAGGTACTCGGGTTCGGGTCCCGAGGTGGCCCTAGGATTTTTTAATGGGAATAAAAAATCCTTGGCTATGCCCTCCCTCGGATAGGGCGTAAAATGGCGGTCCCGAGCCTGTACGATGTCAAGTACTCGTCTAAGATCCCAATCCTTATTATACCTGGGTAGGCAAAATTTAAGACTGGAATTTTAAGGCTCTCGCAACATGTAATTAGCCTACCTGAGAATGACATACGAGTTTATGAATGAAAAATTTAGTTCGAGCTGCAGACCACCAGGAAGCGCTAGGGTGTGTTTTACTTAATGTTTATTGTTCATTCATTCCGTTATATTTGTAAAGGTTATATATTTTGTCAGCTGTTCTTTTTAAATTACTAAAAAATCAAGCCAAAATAATTAGTTTCACCTTTTCTTTTAAAATAAATTAATGATTTTACATATCTGCAATCAATGAGAAAACCGACTGGATACTTTACAAAATTAATTTTCTCATAAGAAGGTTAATTGATTAACACATTACATTTAATCATTATCGAACATATACTTAAGTAATTTTAATGCAATATGAGTGAGCGAATAAAAACAGACATAAAACAAAAAAGAAGAGCTGAATAGACTGATTATAAACCGAAAATAACAAGTTTGAAGTGTTCTTATTGTATGTAGTTATGAAAAATGGTTTTATTACTATGTATGATGAGCATTCCAGTTGACAAAATGATGAATTGACTCCAATAATACAATTTTTTCAATAAGCTTTTATCACCGCTCATAGTTCAGGATAAAAAGAAATATGATGAAAAAATTGTGCCCTCATGATATTTTGGTTTTCACTTAGTAACAGTAGTAAGATTGGAGAAGTGCAGAGTTCGGCCAAATTAGGGTGGGGGGATATATTAAGGGAGCTTGAACTGGAAGAAAGGTCTTACAAAAAAAGCTTCTATGAATCTTCGGTATTTTCTAAACTTCTGGATCTAATGGGACCATCACAGTAGTCGGCGCTTAAGTTGTACTCCAAATATAGTTTTTTTAACTAATAATCTAATAACTTATTATCTGCTGACTGCTTGGAATGGGCTTATATGATTCATAATCACAGAAACCATCAAAAATGATGCATGACTCGACAAAGTTGCAGCAAAATGAATTGTTCATCCACCATTTTCAACACCCTATAAAGTATATAGGGTTCCTTATTTGGGCGGACACTGCAGATCTCGAATCTTAATATTGATATAATGTTAAAATTTTCAAGAAAGTGCTAATTTTGATCTATATTTCCTTTAATTTTAAAGTTTTTCTGTTATTAAAACTGCCTCACCGGAGCGAAGCCGGGCACCCTAGCTAGTTATTAATAGAATAATTTACGAAATAATAGAGGGGTGGGTATTAGTCATTGAGCTTTTTTTTTATTTAATAAATTTTAAAACATTTGCTGTAGGTTTGGAGTGCCTCTTACCCCTGTCTGCTCGGGTTTTTAGATTTTAAAGGTATTTTTATTTCCCGCAATATAAGTTCCACGTGGCTTAAATCTAAAAATAGTCTTTGCCCACTTATCTACCCTCGTGTTTTTTAATTATTAATACATAAATATTGGTCAAAATTTCATATCATACAATAATAGTCTTAATAAAAAAAACATAGTTAATAAAAAAAAAAAAAGTAGTCTTAAGAGAATGTTAAAATAAAAAACTATGTTACTATCTATTTTTTAAAAATATTTTTTCAATATTGTGCTGATGATATTTCAATACAAACAATGTGTTTGAAAGTTTCGTTATCAAATCATCGTTATCATAACAACAAAATGATCCAATTATTCAGAGAATAATATAAAATAAAGCGACAAAAATTGGTTTGTGAAATGACACTCCGTGAAATTCACTTGAAACGGAAGCAATTGAGGACAAATTCTAATGTATATTTGTAAATAAAAAAACATTTTTAAACTGGAGTTAATTTAATGATAAAAATCTCCTCCTGAGGATATAGACCCACCCACTACTCAATACGTACGTGGAACTTTTATTTACAGAAAACTGGCAAAAAAAAAAGTGAAAGTGTATAAAGATAATGCTAAGTTGCGCAAAGAAAACATAACGAGAATTTTTCTCATAAAAGCGATTTACCATGTAAAAAGTATGCACATATGTCTTTAGTTATAGAAGTATTATTTTTTTTTTAATGTCCACGTTATGTCACGAGGGCTTATCGGGACGGGTTATCTACGGGTAACCAACCCCTTCTAATCCATGGCAAGCCGCTGAGTCTGTTCAGTGAGGCCGTCACTGAACAGAATCGAGCGGGCTTGGGCGGGATTCGAACCCGCACCGCCAGCGTCGGAGTCGGAGATGCTATCCCCTCGGCCACGCCGCGGCCCAGAAGTATTATTTAAATAAAATGTTTTCAAAGAGAAGGACATCAAGGCAATCTCGCAAACACTGCTAGGATCCTTTTAATCCCAAAGGTCCGGTAATTCATTCCATAATTTTTTTATAGCCATCTGTATATCACGTTTTACATGAATTGGTGTTCTGTCACGTCGAATCCTTGATTTTTATAGCCAAAGGAATAGTATTTCATCGAAAAAAATGTTTATTTATAACCATACAATTTAAAATAAAAACGCCATAAAAATTGCCCACTTTGGTGATAATGACTCATACAAATATATATAAATATATGCAGACCACAAAAAGCAAATTTCATTTAATTAGTATAATATAAGAAAATGGACCTAACGGCCATCTTAAGGTCCAAATATGCGGGTAAGTTTGTATACAAGTATATTTTAAACAATCTGTAGCTAAATACGAAAAATATTAAACATAATAATCAGAAAACTGTGTTTGTGTTTTTTGCTGCATTTTATCTTCATATGGAATAACTAAATCGACAGGGAACTGCTCAATTCCACCGAGTTCTGGTCTGTAACAATTGATTCATTCTTTTGTATTATTTTGAACGCCGAGACTTATAACTGGAGAAATAGGATCGGACGATGCTACGGTGGGAGTCCTAAATGTTGCCTGTCCAGGTATAATTAGGGTAGGGATCTTTAACGAGTACCTGACGTCGTACAGGCTGACATTGTAAAAAATCCGTGGCTATGCGTTCCCTTGGATAGGAAGTAAAATGTAGGTACCTAGCCTGTGCGATGTCAGGTACTGCTTAAATATCCCTATCCTAATTATACTATTATAGGCTGGAATTTATTACTCCCACTGTAGCATTGTCCGATTAGCCTTAGTAGAATAAAGGGCGTTAAAAAACAAACTGATAAACAGATACAAAATTAATAATTAACACTAATCCAATATAGGTCTTAATTAATGTAAAATTCACCTCATCTTACTGGGGTTACCTGTGGTGCAGTGCTTAGAATAGCAGCCTACAATACTTAAGGTCGCGGTCACATTTCGAATCCATATTATAATACGATATTATAATTATACTAGCTGTATGTCCCGATTTCGTAAAAAAACTATTGTAAAGCGAGATCATTACGACTTTTATTAGGATAAAGAATATCAGCTGAAGATCGGCTGAATTTATACAATTTTAATATGGACAGGTGTTTGCACCTGGTATGTAAAAACCACTGAACGAAATTTGGAGAATTTAAGAAAAAGGGTATGGATTTCTGTGAAGAACAAACAGAAATATTGCCCTGCAGTTTCAGCTTCTCGCAAATCGCCTTGCCTAAACCTCGGTGGCGCAACGCGTGGGCCTCGTATTCCTGGGCAGACTCAGTTTCCCGCGATTCAGCAGGTCTAAGCCTCTGTTGTTCAATCCTATTATGATGTTCGTCGAGAGTTTCAGCTGCTCGCTTCTTGGAGGCATTTTTAAAAAATAAATTCACCATACATGTAAATAAACGTATTGTAATGTTAAAAAAACAAAACAAAAAAAACATATGGTTTAAAAACCGGGCCTTGTTGGCCTCATCAAAATCTATAAAATGATTTTTTTGGCCGTTTTTTCGACTCAAACGGTCGATTTTGTAAAAAAAAAAAACCACTATATAATTACGAATTTTATAACAATAAAGAATATACCCAGAGATTGGCTGACGTTGTGCAATTTTAAAATGGACAGGTGTTCACACCTGGTATCAAAACATCACTGAGCGAAATTTGGAGAATTTAGGACAAACGGTATGGATTTCTATTAAGAACAAATAAACAAACAAACAAACAAACAGAATTCATCTTTATTTATATAGATAATGAATGGATTATAATATGAAAAGCAACCAATACTTCTTGGTCCTCCCCTTAATTTCATCTCCAGAACCCCAACACACACCAATACCATTTACAGACATTTCACTAACTTTAATAAAATATATATTTTTTTGCATGTTGTTTTTTTCTGGTTGTTTATGTTGTGTAAGAGCGGGGATTTTATGATAAAAAAAATAATGGTAAAGTTGTGAGTTGAGAGTATTAAGGGAACTAACCGTTGCTCGCAGTTCGGAAGACGCGGAGCACAGCAGCGCCTCAGAGGACCAGGCGACCATCCCCGACCACTGCCATCTCCAACGAAGTCTTAACATCCAACAAAGGTAGAGGCGCACCCTCTGCACAATCTTCAGCTTCCACACACACACCAGTCATCTCCACCTCACCTTATTCTTGGGCGCGTTCCTTGCCGAATCATCAAGCGAAAAATTCAATTCGTTATCAACCCCCCCCCCTTCAGATTTTACTAACCACATTAAGTAGGGTAAACCGTACAGTTATTGGCACTCATTGTCAGTGCAGTTATTGGGCCCCAACTTTAACTTAAAGAAATAGGTAAACATGTCCTTATTTTATTACAAGATATACATGAGTCTAATGTTTGAAGAGTCCTCTAATCAGAGTTGGGCGTATTTAAATAAAAATGTAATCATGATTATGACTAATAATCTAAAATGTGAATAATGATTGTAATCATCATTCACAAATCATTCTTTAGAGTGGAATCATTAATCATGAATTGTATTAATCACAGGTCGTGGAGTATTCATGAATATAATGTATTCAAAAATCATGAATGGCCATTATTCATTATTAAATGTTAGTCACTAATCATGATTAAGAAGATTTCATTATTCATGATTACTCATTACTCATTAATCATGACTAATGGGAATTCACTGCTCAGATTTACAGATCATTCATTAATCATGAATAATATAAATTCATTAATCATGATTACAAAAAAATCACAATTCTGAGTCTTACTAATCATGAATAATGTTTGAAAATCTGTTTGTGCTAATTTAATTTAATTTAATTTGTGCTACTTTTAATTTAGAAATGCATCCACGTCTTTTAAATTTAAATGAATAATGGTTATGAATGTATCATATTCATGATTGATGATTGGTGAATTTTTGTTATCCATGATTGATGAATATTATATTAATCCTAGCTCACGAATACATTTTATTCGTGAATAATGACTAGCTGAATTTATCAGTATTCGTTAATCATGAATAACTGAATACCAGTTATTCATTTCTAATGAATACCATAAACACTCAATAATCATTAAAAATACTCCACATTGATTATAAATAATGGTTATCCATTATTCATTTGTTGTATGATTAAAATTATTCATATTCATTAATCATTATTCAGATTACAATTCGCCCAACTCTGCCTCTAAGTCATCTATGAAGTAAGACTTTAACAAACTAACCATAGGGAAGATTTCACAACTGATCGACACGGTGCCAATAAGTAGATTTGGCACTTTTAACAATAAATATTGCCATATTGTAAAACTATTGAACTTTTGACCCAAAAAAACCTCTTGAATCTTTATATGGATAGATAAAGAGGAGTTATAGGAAGTTTCAATTAGAACCCTAAATAAGAAGTATTTTTTTTAGTGTCATCATTTAGTCTTAAGGGTGCCAATAATTGTACGGTTTACCCTATAATACTTCTAGTTTTACCAACGCATAGCTATTCTAGTTCAACTTATCCATAGCTTCCTTCTATTCTTATTTTATTCTTTTATTGCAAGGACCCAGTGGTATAGTGCGAAATATTAGTCAAATAAGCTTTTCCAGGATTAAAAACCAACGTTATCATACCTTTGTGACTACTTTTGTATCATTTTGTTTTCGAGGCAAGTAAATTTTTGTTTATGACTTTCTTTCTCCTTGACAGTGATGGTGAGAGTTGGGCATATTTAAATTAAAATGTTTATGACTAATAATCAAAAATTTGAATAATGATTGTTTAGCGCGGAATTGTTAATCATGAATAGGATTAATCGATGGTCGTGGAGTATTCATGAATCTAATGAATTCAACAATCATGAATGACTATTATTCATTATTAAATGTTAGTCAGTAATCATGATTAAGAAGGATTCAAGACCTATTCATGATTACTTATTACTCATTAATCATGACTAATGGGAATTCACTAATTATGATTACAGATTATTCAGTAATCATGATTAATATAAATTAATTAATCATGATTACAAAAGAAATCACAATTCTGAGTTTTGCTAATCATGAATGATGATTGACAATATGTTTGCTCTTTCCATTCTAGTCAATAGACCTTTACCCATTGGAATAAGGGTCTAATTGTTTACTTGTGACTTCAAATAATGTTCAGTTGCTTAGGACTGGTCCTTGCTCATTAGGGCAACTTTTAATTCACAAATGCACCCACGTCTTTTAACTTTAAATGAAAAGTGGTTATGAATATATCATATTCATGATTGATGATTGGTGAATATTTGTTATTCATGATTGATGAATATTGGGTATTCATGATTGATTAATCATAATATTTATCCTAGCTCATGAATATATTTTAATCATGAATAATTAAATTATACTGAAATTATCAGTATTCGTTAATCATGAATAACTGAATACCAGTTAGTTATTCATTATACATTTCAAATAAATACCTTAAACACTCAATAATTATTAAAAATGCTCGTACTGATTACGAATAATGGTTATTCATTATTATCGTTTTATGATTAAAAATTATCCATATTCATTAATCATTATTCAGATTACAATTTGCCCAACTCTGGTGTGGGTACTAATGTTCATTTCACCGAATTTATGTTAACGCCTTTTATTCAGCAACTAAAATTCTTATATTAAACTTTAAGCGGCCAATGATTGTTCACTTCGGAAACAGACATTCTTAACGAAATACGGCTAGGTCCTAGGGGGATTAGTGAGACGGGAACAGTGCAACAGCCTACGAAGACATTTTTACTGTTATAAAGGATATTAAAATTATATTGTCTAATCCCAAGAAGGAAGGAATACCTTTAAAGGAACAAGCCGTCAACAATATTTATTCTCATTTGATATTATTTTTCGTTAAAATATAATATATTATTTATTTAATCCAGAACTAAATTTTATCAAAATTCTACTTTATTTATTGTCAATACGTCATTTGGTAATGTTAATCTCAAATTCTCGTACTAAGTATTGGTCACTAAATTAAAAAACAAAAAATAATTATATCTAATGATACTAATATTGTCAACGTTTTTAAGTTAATTATCATGAAAATATTTTGTAATCAAATGTAAAAGATAATAAATCTTTAATAATTTTATTAAATTATTTACACTGTTCTCCAAGCAATTTTGTCTAAGTGTTCCTGCAATGTGGTACACTGAGACAAAAATCATCTTATGGTTTTATAATCTACTGAACAGAGGTCCATTGTAGTAAGACGTACTATATATAAATTTCAGAACTCCAGTTATAGTTTTTCTATTATTTTTGACAATTGGAAAAAAAACAGGCTGATTGTTCCCCAATCTTCCATACCTACTTTTGGAATTGATTAATATCAGAATTAAATTTCCCTTGTAAAATCTGAAGAAGGTGGTTGTTGATTGCAGACTTGATGATTTGGCATGGAATGACCCTATTTTTTTATTTATCAATGTTTTTTGTTTTTTATTATCAACTGCACCAAGTCAATAGATGTGTTTTATCGTTTTCTTGCACCCGCCTGCTTTGCGCCACATCACACTGCTCTTGTCTGACACACCCTTTTGAAAGGATGCAAGTATGCATGGTCCATTGATATTTGGAGAACGTTTTGAAACTTAAAAATATGCCATAATGTCTATTAGAAGAGAATATATATTGCATTTTATAGCTGTTTATATTATTATACATGTTAATGTTTTTTTTTTATATATGAATATTGTTTAAGTATGTCTTGATGTTCTTATTGCATATTGTAAAAAATCTATATTAATATCTTTTTAGGAATATAGGCAACAATTGGAAGAAGTTCAAAATGGTAAATGTTAAACTTGATTTGAGCTCATCGCTGTGATAAACTAAAATGAATTACTCAACAACATTTGGAAGCAGAGGAGGAATGTTCTTGTTAAATGTAATAATATGGGTCCTGAGGTCAATCAATAATAAAAAAAGAAATAGAGCTACCATATTGTTCTCATAATCATGCCATAAAATAAATGAACGGATTTGGATAAAATTAGATGAGTTACATTGGTAATTTTTTATTATGACTACAATTAACAATAAACATGGTTATAAACTATTTATCCTCTAAACTATAAATTCGTCCTCGAATACAAAAACTTAGGCATTACTGTACAGTAGTAAGACCTGCAATACTGTATGGTACGGAAACAGTCGGGCTTCCTAGCCTTGAGAAAATCCTGAAGATCGAAAAGAAGATTCTAAGGATTCACTGACAAGAGAGATACAGGCTAAAATCTAATAAAGCAATATACATGGAAAATTGGATACTATCGTCCATGGGCGTCACCAGCACCAAATTATTGGGGGGGGGCTCAATATTTTCCTAGATACAGTAGGTAGAAATTCGAGGGGCTAAAAGTTGAAATAATAACCCCTAAAAATTTTTGGGGCATTTAAATTCATTATCCAACGCTGTATTTTAACGGTATTTATAGTCTTTTAAAACTTGTCAATCTATGCCTCTGTTATACTTATAAATAGGAAATTGTTAAGGCTTAATGTTGAAGGATGTGGGCCAAAATTTCTTGATTGAATTTTATCAATGTTTTTCTTCCGATTCTGATCCCACTAATTTCATTGCTTTCCATTAACTTCTATCAGCTTCATCAAATTGATAGAAAGTAGGATCAAACTGCTTGGTTTAAAAAAGAAATGTAGAGCAATAAAACAAAACAGTTCGAGCTTAAATAAAAATATATAATTCATCAAATATACAATATGCCTGACTAGCTTTTAACAACAGAGTGTGCTGAAATTGAGTAATATTTTATTGGTTAAACTCGGATAAATTCGTAAAATCGCATTTTAATTTAATTTTTTATATTGAGTCCTCTCCTGCCAAAATATTGGGGGGGACGCGGAAGTAATATTCGCGTGGTCCTTGCTGGCCGTATCGTGTTAAAAAATGACTATTTATCCATTTTAATAATCTACTCATCAAACGAAATTCCCGCCTTCCTGCTAAAAAACCGGCAATACCAATACTCAGGAAAAACCAATGAGCCCATAAACAATGATAATGACAGCACTATAGTCTCGAAAAGTCACCATAAAATAGTTGTTTAATATTGACTGAACCTCAAGAAACCTTTTATATATAGGAAAAAACTTTTTATACGTATATTTATATATATTTATATATATATATATATATATATATATATATATATATATATTATATTAGTTACATATATGTGTGGTATCATATATTTGTGTGTGCGTAGATCAATTTGTTTTCTTTTTATGATAACATGAAAATTCCTATTTCAATTTTTTGAAATGGTTTTTATAAGAAGAGAAAAAGGGTCAGTGAAGAGAAAGGATCGACTTGGCCTTGATATGTGCCTGGTAGCTCAAATAGCAAGACCGACGTATTAGTGATACGGATCTCCGGGTTCAAATTCAGGCTAAATCTTTTCTCTTCTTATAAAAAATATTTTAAAAACTTGAAATAAATAAATATATATATATATATATATATATATATATATATATATATATATATACACTCGCGGCCAAAAAAAACGGCGCACCTAGATTTTTGCACTTATCTTTTTGTTGGACTGAGATAAACTTCCCAATTTTTTTCTAAACAAAGTGTATACTATATGCTTCTAAGACGCACAAGGAAAATGAAGACAAAACGACATATAAAAAAGAAATAAAATTTATTATAAAATAAACGAAATATATCTAAAAATAAAAATTGACTTTTTACATTTTTAACTTTGATTAAACAAAAAAAAAAAGCGTCCTCAGTACCGGGTATTCCCTCCTCTGGTTCTGATGACTGCTTCAACCCTCCTCGGCATACTTTGGATGAGGATAGCTACCCGTTCCTGGGGTACAGCCTCCCACTCTTCCACTAGCGCTGTCCTGAGGTCCTGTACAGTAATGGGAGGGTTTGGCCGCCGTCGGACACACCTCCTATAGCTGTTCTATAAGGTTCAGATCAGGGCTTCGAGCTAGCCATGGAAGAGTACGAATGCCGACCTTATCCAGATACTCATGCACGACATGTGCTGTGTATGGCCGGGCATTATCTTGCATAAGGCGAAAATTATTGCCAAAGAAAGACTTAAAATGCATCACATGTTCTTCTAGAATCTCCGTTATATACGAGGTTTCATTGAGGGAGGGTCTGTTGAACACGTGGAGGTCTGTCCTCGCTTGTGATCTGATGTCTCTCCACACCATATCAGACCTACCTTCGAAGTTCACCGTTTCAGCGATGTTGCACTGGCTATACCTCTCTCCCCTTCTTCTCCATGCTCTTACTCTGCCATCCTGAGTATACAGATTAAACCTTGACTCGTCGTTGTACATGTCGTTGTACAACCCAATCAGGTTCAGTCCAGTTAGCATGTTCTCGGCAAAATTGAAGACGTGCATTTCGGTGAGCTGCCGTCAACTGAGGACCTGTTACTGGGGCCCTGGAGTGCAAATTCACTTCGGCGAGCCTTCTCCTTATTGTTCCTAAACTCACATTCACCTGTCGAGCAATTCTCAGCCGACAAGCGGTTTCTACTGCAGTCTGTGTGCGGTTTCTTAACGTTTGCATCATGATGGAACGGTCATCTGCTGGCTCAGTCGTTCTGGGGCTCCCTGATCCTGGCCTCCTCGTATAGAGTCCCGTCTCCTGCTACCTCTGAACCGCCCTTTGAACCGTTATTTCTGGTTGGCCTAACGTCCTGGCCACCTAACGTTGATTCCTACCTTTTTCTACTAACGCAATTATTCTCGCAACTGTCATAGCTTCTAAAACCATTTATTAAAAGAAAAAGATTAAGTAACAATCACAAACACAAAAAAACGAAAGAAAAGCACTTTAGGCAGGAAAACGTATAGCATTGAAGTCGCATATACGTACTGATGCAGTATTGTTTCGAATTCTAATCTGTTGATTGTTTACTATGGAGGATTATTGACATAATATTGAAGGGACATGTGCTTATTTTAGATAAGAAATAAAAAATCGATGCTAGGACGCGTTATACCTACGTTAAGATACATTTATTACTAAAAATGAAGGTGCGCCGGTTATTTTGGCCGCGAGTGTATATATATTAATATATAATTAAGATTTGTTAGGTTGAGATTCTTTCTTTTAAGACTGGGAGAAGAGAGAATTAACTTTTTATTAGCATCTACATTAACATTCTCAGGGTTTTATGACTGTGTAACTTTCAAGTAGAATATTCGCGAAGCTTTTACTTTTTAAAGAAGGTGAAAGAGTTAGCTAAGAGAGGTAATCAAACAAGTTTTTACTTTCAAGCCCTTGCGGCAAATTTCAGGGATCTTGGCAATGGGCATTTTATATTTAACACTATATTTTCCGCCCCAATTGGTTTGTGAAATACTAGCTGGGGTACCCGGCTTAGCTCAGGGAGTTGTGTAACAGTCGGACGAACAATATAAGCTTTAAAATATAATAATACAAGAAAAATAGAACAAAATTAGATTAAAATAAATAGACCACAATTTGTACCTTCATGAAACTTCGCTGTTAACTTCATATTAGTAGTAGGGATTCAAGGCTCTGCAGGGTCTGCCCAAATAAGTAAGTGAAGGGAAGGGGAGTTGAAAAATTAATTCGGCTGCAAATATGTCTAGTTGTGTATCGTTTTTTATGTTTCTGAATCCAACGAGGGCTGGGCACATTGCTTGACTAAGTAAGAATGAGGTCCCAAAAACGCTCTCGGGAAAAAACACTTTGGACAAAGATATCTACTTCGCCTGCGCTGAGTAGATTGTGTGGTCGTTATACGCCCCAAAAATGCTTGGCATTAGAAATTGGAGACCAGCTGCACAAAACAGAGAAGACTGACAGTCGCCATCGACTGCGGGAGGCCCTGACTCTTCATGAGTTGTAGCGCCATCGAAGAAGAAGTACTTTTTCCCACAAATAATAGGTTTTAACGATTATTATTTTTTTTTATGAAATCTGCTGTAATGTAATTTTTTTTTTGTGATATTAAGATTTTAAACTAAATCATATTAGGTAATCAAGATTTAGACCTGCATCGTAAGCCCATGTTTAAGGGTAACTTTAAACCTTTAGAAGGTTAGAAAAGAACTTTGGTAACTGCACCATTTTAAAAGAAGGGATTGAGATCAACAGAGTCCACCAAAATTGAGGAGGGGAGGTGTGCAAATTAATTCTGCTGAAAGTTGGTCAAGAGATGTATGTAACTCCAAAACATTTAAAAAAATATATTAAAATGTATGAGTTTTACTAAATAAAGTTGTTACATTAGCCTCTAGCACTATTCACGTCAAATCATGGCTGATTGAGTTGAAAAATCAATTCGGCTGCAAATATGCCTAGTTGTGTATCGTTTTTTATGTTTCTGAATCCAATGAGGGCTGGGCACATTGCTTGACTAAGTAAGAATGAGGTCCCAAAAACGCTCTCGGGAGAAAAACACTTTTGACAAAGATATCTACTTCGCCTGCGCTGAGTAGATTGTGTGGCGTTATATGCCCCAAAAATGCTTGGCATTAGAAATAGGAGACCAGCTGCACAAAACAGAGAAGACTGACAGCCGCCATCGACTGCGGGAGGCCCTGACTCTTCATGAGTTGTAGCGCCATCGAAGAAGAAGTAATTTGCCCACAAATAATAGGTTTTAATGATCATTATTATTTATTTTTTTGTAACTTCAAAAACATTTTTATTTTTTAATAAAAAAAAAAAAATAAGAAACTTGAATGAATAAGAGTTATTCAATAAGTAAAGAGACAAATGGCTCAAAAACAGTTTATTTCAATCTTTCAAAATTAAGGCTATTTTTCAACATAATCACCCCCCACAGTTGTACTTGTCCCATCTTTCTTGCAGCTTCCTAATTCTCTTGGCGAACAATTCTTTCGATTTACCCCGAAGCCACTTTTGCACCGCTTTCTTAACTTTTTTAGCTGCTTTTTAGCAAACTTTTTCCACGTAGGGCGTCTTTGAGTGGTCCAACAAGGTAAAAATCAGATGAGGCGAGGTCAGGACTTTAGACAGGATGAGGTAAGACCTCCCAACCCAATTCTTGAAGCTTATCACGGGTCAGCTGGGCTGTATCCCCGCCCCCGCGGGCGTTGCGAAGAATGACTCCTTTCGACAAGAGTCCACGGCGTTCGCTCCTGATAGCTGGTCTGACTTTGTGTTCTAGAATCTCACAGCAGTATTGGCTATTGATAGTTCGCTCATATTCAAGGAAATCGCAATAGACTGGACTCTGTGAGTACCAAAAGATGGTCAGCATCACTTTACCGGCGGAAGGTTGAACCTTAAATTTTTTCGCACGGTTAATACAACTTTTACTGTACTGTATCCAGAGTTGGGCAAAAAGAAGTTGAACTACAAATTACAAAACTACAGACACAGTAGTTGGGAAGTTGTTGAAACTACAACTACTTTTATAATTTGTAGTTGATGGACCACAACTACAACTACTGTAGTTTCAAAAAAGTAGTTGCATTTTTACAACTACAACTAGTAGTTGCAACTGTAATTATGGGCCTGAAACTACAACTACTTTTATTGATAACGAGTAATTATCGATATCTAGTATTATCGATAAGGAGTATATCAAATGCAATTCAGCTAATATATAAAACATGGGATTGATCGAGAACCTAATGTTGGATCTCTAAAGCTCCATCTTAAGCTACCTCACGTGAATCCTCACGTGACCAACGTATCAAGTCTCGTGAACTGTAATTCACTATCCAGGCCTGGCACATTTAGAATATTTTCGCTACTGAAAATGAATGTTAACATGAAGGAGTAGATTAAAAACAGCCCCTTGGGCTCCTGAGAGGAGGCAGAAGAGAAGAATGGCCAACCAAATTCGCTGTAAGTCAACCCAGTTAAAATTCACCAACAATTTCAACATGCTGCTTCGTCACCGATCTAATTACTTTAATTTATATTATTCCGCAATTTCATTTTCATCTATTATTTATTTTTCATACTCACATCACTAACCAGAATTGTTCCTGTTTTATTTTACATTTTATTTTCCCCCCTTCATTCATTGTAAATAGGTTAATAGATATATATTATAATCTAAGATGTATCTTATTCAATTTTCCCATACAGTCCACTTAAAGATAATTTATTTAGGGGTTGTGTCACCTCACGATACAAAGTGAAGGCATACCCCACAAATTTTGGTCCTACCGTGCCTGATATAAACCATAAAATTCGGTCCAGTACCGGACCCTTTATTCCTTAAAATTGAGAAAGGTATAATAAATTTGTTTCTGAGCTATTTTCAGTTGTATATTTAATTGTAATTTAGCTTAATGATAAATTCATTACTATTTGCTGATCTTATAAATGTTGAGACTGGCATAATTCTCTTAAGTCTCACTTCCTTTCAAAATTTCAATGCAATGCTTAATACCTTATACATTCAATTTTGTAAATTAAAGCAGCTATCCAGTATATTTCAAACCTATTGTTAATTTATCAACTTTAATATGCTTCACAATAGAACTATAACCTTATACATGTAAGATTATTCACATTTTCTCAAACTGTTCAGTTTTAATTACAACTTATTTAACTAAAATCTTCCTAATATTTCATATTGTATATAAAAACATTTTAAATCATAGATGTCAGAAAATGTGCAACAGCTAATTGCATTAACATTATATTACTGGTAAATATTAGTTCATTTTACAATGTAAGCTTCATTCACAGCATTTTTCACTATTTACTTCATGATATTTATCATCCTTCTAATTAAATGCTAACTTGTCATTCTATTTAAAGTGAACATTTAAATAATTTAATTTTTATTTATCATTATTCATCTGTCAACAATTATCTATAACCTACCTTGAAATTTCTTTCATTAGAATTCAAAATAATTTCTTCTTTCATTAGAATTCAAATATTACTTAAGTTTATTTATTTAATTAAATTTGAGGCACCATAAATTATTATTTAGAAACTTTCTTTCAATACATTTAAACAACAATGGTAATAGGAATCAGGAAAGTAGTCATAACCTCAGATAGAATTTATATTCAGCTAGTTATATAATACATTAAATAGTTATAACGTTCTAATAATACATTATGTACTAATATTCATTTGCATACAACCTTATTACTTATTTTCTTTATATTAAGTAGCTATTTAATCATAATTGATTCAAATATCCACAGCACTGCTTATCAATAACCACATTTCAGCTTGGCGGCTGCTAATAACCTACTCCCTTACCTTCTCCCGCCAATGCGTGTTCCAAAGAGGTTGCACAGACTACCGCCTTTACGGCCTGTCTACTTGTGACGTCACCTTTACAAGTTTACTTCTCGTGACGATTCACTTGCTCATTTCTCTTGACGCCTCTTTCACACCTATCTTATTATCATTTTATTCAGTGCTGTATTTCTTCTCTCTAGAGTCCTCCTTCTGGCTCTTTTCTTGTAATTATTTTTGCTTTTTTATTTACTTACCTGAGGTCTTCTGATTCCGGTTTTTAGCATCTCCTCATTTATTTTATTTTATTATTATTCCCTTTACTCTTATTGTCACTTTATCTATGACTTACTTTGTCATCGTTGGCCAGTTAATCTCTAGTCCTTCTCTATAGCCCACTGGGTTGTAGCCTTTCTCATTCTAGTACATTTTTTATTCAATATGCCTGAGTTTACTAAAGAAGAACTCACTAATCGCGCTAGCAACTTGGAGCGCAAACTACGAGCCTTAAAACGGCACATCATTGGGGTATGCAAGTTAGGGGAAACAGAAATACCTCCTGGCGGAAGGGAAGCCGCCACCTTTAAAGCACAGCTTGCTTCATCAACACAATATTGGGAGGAATTTAAGAAAGTTTGGGCAGAACGGGAAGAGATCTGCTCTCTCTTGAAAGAAGACACATTCCCTGACGACCAGTGGAATTCTTTCTATGACCGTCTTCGTGATGAAATAATTGGGGCTAATGCAATACTAATTGACCTCAATAATCGTGTTTCTTTGGACACAACCGTCTCAAACCCACCTTTAAACGTCTCTTCATGCTCATCACACAAGCCCCAACTTCCCAAGATCCAGATTCCGACCTTTTCTGGAGATCTACTCAAGTGGAATCACTTCCGTGACACGTTCGTGTCTATTGTCCATAATGAGCCTAGCCTAACGAACGTGGAAAAATTCCACTATCTAATCGGAGCATTAAAGGGAGAAGCAGCAACTCTTATAGCAAGGTTTCCTATTGAGGAAAAATCTTATTCTCAGGCTTGGGAAAAGGTAGTGCAAACCTTTGATAATCCGCGAGTGCTAGCTAGCCTGTTGATTCACAGGATCATTAATTGCGATATTAAAGGAATTAAACAAGAACTTCAGCGTTATGAGACCTTTCTAACAGACGTCGCAGATAGCGTCGAGACCTTTCGGGGCCTCAACATTCCAAACCCCTGTGAATTCCTTTTATCAACACTAGCTTTACGCGCTTTGGATCCACAAACGAGGAGGAACTTTGAGCTCTCTCTCAGCTGCACCCAGGAATTCCCCTCAGTTGACGACGTAATAAGCTTCGTTAGACAGCGGAAGATTGCGCTCAAGATGTCTCAGGGGATTGAGTCAGCATCATCTACAGATACCTGCCAGGCAGCCCGCAGTTCCGTAGCGTTTGGGTTTCGCACCTATCCCAACAGAAACTCCAATAAGTATAAAGCTTCTGTTAGTGCGGTCACTCTGCATAGCACCGAATCATCCAGGTCTAAGAACCAGAATAAGGGATATCGATGTTTTCACTGCCAGGACAACCATCGCCTCGCACAATGCAAAGGATTCATCGAGAACTCTGTAAAGCAACGCATCGAGTTACTCAAATCCTGGAAAGTCTGCTTGAACTGCCTTTACAAAGGTCACACCATTGGAGATTGTCGCTCAAGATTCCGATGCAAAGAGTGTAACGGGAAGCACCACACCTTGATCCATCAAGAGTCTGCCATTGACAAACAGGAGAATGGTGCCAAACCCGAGGGATCCGGGCAAGCATTCACAGGTTTCGGGTCTTGTCCTTCTGTTCCGACACCATCAAACAGTACAGTCCTATTAGGTACTGTTCAGCTGCTAGCGTCAGGGGATAATGGTGTGCTGTACCCCGTCCGCGCTGTTCTCGATTCAGGCAGTCAGCATAGCTTCGTGACGTCGGAACTCACAAGTAAACTCGGGGCCAAGATTCAACCTTTTCATGGTTCTATAAGGAGTCTTGCCGAGTCCGCTGTCCCACAGTCTTATCTTAAAGGCAAAATATCATGCACTCTGCGCCCTTATGAAGGTGATCAAACATTCGCAGTTAACCCAATTGTGGTTGATCGGATTACATCCGCTTTACCCATACAAGGCGTACCCTCATCTGTTATCAAAAGGTTACGCCACTACAAGCTCTCCGATCATCAGTTTGGCGAATCACTTCCAGTGGATTTGTTGATTGGGGGAGATCTATTCCCTTACATCCTTACTGGCGCTCCTTTCTCATCCGGTGTTGAAGATCTTCTAATGCTTCCAACTACATTTGGCTTAATGGTCTCTGGTTCCCTTCGCAACTTTCCTTCCCATTCCACAGCGACATACTTCCTCGACTCACCATCGAGCATTAGTGCCCAGCTGAAGGAGTTCTGGGAGATAGAAGAACCATCTCCAGTTGATCGGAGTAATCCGGATGACGCCTTCTGCGAGGATCACTTTATGAGAACCCACGAACGCGATCACAACGGAAGATACATCGTAAGACTCCCGTTCAATAAAGATTTTGCTCGTTTGGGCAACAACAGAGAGATGGTTGCAAGGCGATTTTACTCCTTGGAGAATAAAATGAAAAGAGATCATAAGTTGCGGGAGCATTATATCAACTTCATGAATGAATATGTAGATCTTGGCCACATGACACCCGCTATGAACCCTTCTTCTTATCTAATACCTCATCATGGAGTATGGCGGGAAGGCTCTTCTGGTACTAAGTTAAGAGCCGTATTTGATGCATCATGTCCGTCAGACATCACCAGCCTGAATGACGCTCTACTGTCTGGACCCAAGTTGCAGGAAGACATATGCAACATTCTGATCAGATTCAGACTATATGCCGTTCCTTTATGCTGTGACCTGGTAAAAATGTATCGACAGGTCCTTATTCATCCAGAGGACCGCAAGTTCCAGCATATCTTGTGGCGCGAGGACTGCTCGGAGGCTGTGACTGAATACGAGCTTAACACAGTCACGTATGGCGTGAAGTCTAGCGCTTACCAGGCCTTGCGAGTAATCAAACAATTGGTGGCTGATGAAGGGATGGATCACCCTCTCGCGGCAAGCAGGGTAGTCACCGATATGTACGTCGACGATCTGGTCACCGGTGCTGATTCCATTGAGGAAGCCACCCATCTTCAATTAGATTTAATCAACCTGTTCAAGAAAGGAGGATTTACGCTGGACAAGTGGGCCTCTAGCATCCCGGATTTGATCCCTTCCAAACGCAAGTCCGAATCCATTTCCATTAAACCTCCCGGGGACGATTGTTTAAAAATTCTGGGACTCACTTGGAATCCGTCCAATGATCAATTTTCTTATTCGGCTCTTACACCACCTTCTTTCCGAGTAACTAAAAGAATAATTCTTTCCTCAGTGGCTAAAATATTTGATCCTCTTGGGCTTATTGCTCCAGTGATTTTCACTGCAAAATCCCTAATCCAAGAAGTTTGGAAGGCTGGAATTGGTTGGGATGATGAACTTCCCGATGAGGTAATGCTCGCTTGGATGGAACTCGCTTCTGATTGGACAACTCTAACATCAATCTCCATTCCAAGATATGCTTCTCTCAGCCAAGCTACATACCGGATCGTTGGGTTTTGCGATGCATCTGCGAAAGGCTATGCTGCTGCACTATACCTCCGTGCTGAAGCACCTGACTCTAGCACCAAGATATCTTTGATTAAGGCCAAATCAAAGGTTGCGCCTGTAAAAGCCTGAAACTACAACTACTTTTATTGATAACGAGTAATTATCGATATCTAGTATTATCGATAAGGAGTATATCAAATGCAATTCAGCTAATATATAAAACATGGGATTGATCGAGAACCTAAGGTTAAAAAAAATAATTGACTGCCGGAAATCATGGAAAAATTTTGTATTACGTATATGTATTGTACTATTTTTAAAACAGATTATCAACCATAATGGAGCCCATTTATCTATGGAGTATTTATCTAAACACAAAATAAAAATAGAAAAAACATGTGATTTAATTAGACGTTGCTTAGCAAATGTAGTTGCCGCTCTAAACTACATTTACAACTACTTGTTGTATTTGCCATTCCCAACTAATTTTTCCCAACTACTGTAGTTGTAGTTTTAAATTACAACTACTTAACTGGTAGTTGAAAAATACTAGTTGCGCGCTTCCAACTACAAACTACATATAGTTGTCTGTGTAGTTAATTACAAATGTAGTTAACTACTGCCCAACTCTGACTGTATCAACATTAGAGAAAAAAATTACTGTCAAGTTCTATTTCGCAGTATAATTTTCTAATTGGCTTATCATTTCCTTTAGTTCATAGGCACTTTTAACGATTAGGACAATGTCATCCGCGAATAGTAGTGCATTTATACGGATATTTCCGATTCTTATTCCACAAACTACATATAGTTGTCTGTGTAGTTAATTACAAATGTAGTTAACTACTGCCCAACTCTGACTGTATCAACATTATAGAAAAAAATTACTGTCAAGTTCTATTTGGCAGTATAATTTTCTAATTGGCTTATCATTTCCTTTAGTTCATAGGCACTTTTAACGATTAGGACAATGTCATCCGCGAATAGTAGTGCATTTATACGGATATTTCCGATTCTTATTCCTTCTTCCAAGTCATAATTTAAGTCATTTATGAAGGGTGTTTTTTTTGGAGGTGTACAAGTTTAAATTATAATAAAACAAAGAAATATATTTTTAATATCAATGAAACGAACTTTATTGAATAGAAAACTTCATGACATTAATGTTTAAATATGATTTCAGCCATGTGGCCTCCACGGCTAGCGCGTACAAGGCGCAATCTAGAACACCAATTTTTACAAACTTTTCGCACTATTTGCGGCCGTATATCGCCAATAACTCTTGGAATGTTGATTTCGAGGTGTTCAATTGTCTGTGTTTTATCGACATAGACAAGTGACTTGACATAACCCCAAAGAATTAGGCTTCATCGGAGAACAAAATTTTGAATGGAAATTCAATATCCATATCAATTTGTGCTTCAGCCCATTCGCCGAATTGGCGGCAAATTCGATGGTCGTTCGGCTTTAATTCCTGCACCAGTTGAATTTTGAAAACTTTTAATCCCAGATCCTTTAGTAAAATCTTCCATAAAGTGGAAGGACACGACCCAAGTTGCTGAGAACGGCGACGATTCGATTGATTTGGATTATCTTCAATGCTTTCCTGTACACCGGATACAGCTTCTTCAGTGCGCACTGTTCGGCGTCTCATGGGATGCTCATTATCATTAAGAGTAAACGTGGTCCGAAAACGATCCATTGTTATTCGAATTAGCCGCTCTGAAGGACGATTATGTACACCGTAAAATGGACGAAGTGCCCGATAACTTTGACCGATAACAGAACCATTATTTCGATAAAAAATTTCAACAATGTGTAAGCGTTGCTCTGGTGTAAGTCTAACCATAATGAAATGATAAACCAAAATAAAGAAAAAGCAACTATCAGCTGTTGAATATGTTATCAAATAAAGCAGTGTTGCCAACTCTAAGTTGTACACCTCCAAAAAAAACACCCTTTATAAGCGGAAAATAATGCCGGACTCAATAAGCAACCCTGTTTTACTCTCATAGTGTTAGCAAAGTACTCGTAAATACCTTCCCTCAACTTAATCGCCATGTTTGTGTTCTCATATAGCATCTTTAGCGTATTGATATATTTCGTAGAAACTCCCATACTACAAAGCTTACAAAATAGAGAATGTCTGTCGGCAGTATCGAATGCTGCTTTAAAGTCAACAAATAGACAATAAACTTTGCACTTATACTTCGTATGAAAAAAGTAATTTATTAAATTGACTAAGTTAAAGATGTTATCTATTTTGCTATAACATCTACGAAACCCAGCCTGACTTTCATAAACATCACTGCGTCAGTTTCATTTCTATTCTATTATAGAAAAAATTTCTCTTGGTTTTACATCTCTGCGACTAAAAATCTAATGACCGAGCGCTGCTCTTCTAAAGTGCAATCTTCTTGTGGACTTGCCATGGTGAATTGAAAATTTTGAGGTTATGTTGACATAAAATGATGAAACAGCTGATCACAGTATATCCCAAGGTTGCCAACTGACACACCTGAAAAGATTGTACACACTCATTGTATAGTTTTAAAGTTGTAGAATTTGTCTCTTTACTTATTGAATGACCCTCGTATATTCTCATCTACCTTCTTCTTTTGAATCACAATTAAAGCCCACACCTCCTAGATATTACTTTTGGTTCCGTAATTTAAAATAGATTTTTAAAATTAGATTTATACTTCTCCTCAGAAGGGGATGCTGGATCGATAACACCGAAGAACATTTTAATTATATCTCCTCATCAGAGGGGCTGTCATCGCAGCCTCGAGGACCTCGGATTATTTCCGAACGAATAAATAAACGTCCATTTTGAACAAACATGGCGGGCGAACTTTGATGCGGCCATCATGAAAGGGAGAAATATGCAAAGGAGATAAGGGACTAAGAAGGAACGTTTGAGACGGAGCTAATTGGTAACCGGGTCTGCTGCAGAAGGCTTAATTCACTGAGGGGGGGGGGCGAGACAGGTTAATTTGAAATACCTCAAGCCCTTCTACCTTTGTAACCGCCGCCCCCCCCCCACCATCTATATTAACAATTTTTAAATTTTATTTCATCTTCGTCAGCGGTTGGAGCGGGTTGATTTGATCCCTTCTGTTGCTGGAAGCAGCCTTGGGGGGCTTCTGCTTTGCTTGCTATCATGGATATCTTTGCCAAAAGCAAGAATTACAACATTTATGAAACAAAGGTTAAATAAATCATCAGTATTTTTTTATTTTTTTTTTCCTTTCGGAACTGCCTTAGAGACCAAGGGAATATAATTAGTTTTGGCTCCTGCCCCCTAGTGGTGAAATACTTTCGATATTGTTCCTTACCGACAGTTTCGATAGTATTGTACTTAAAACTATCGATACCATAAATAGTATATGGTAATTAACGTGGCAGAAGGTAGGACCTTATAATGCCCTTTTTTATTGTTGTCTTTTCTTTTCTTTTAATTAGGAAATAAGATAAACTTTTCTGTGAAAGGAGGATGAGTTCCATTATAACCAGAAGTATTTTTTGTTAATATAAAGTTCGATATAAAATCAAATATATCAAAATATCAAGGAAAATGTATTTAGAGGTAGGTAATACCAACCCTCTTTAAGAAATTGTTGAAACTATTATTATTGAATTATTATTGAAACTGGTCTACTTGTCGATCGCTCACTTATTTATCGTTCGTTTGGAAGAAGTCTGCCACTATATGGATATTCTTACTTTTTTATGTTTTTTTTTGGTTTAAAATACTTTAAAAAACATTATCTTTATTTGGGAAAAAGTGTTTTTGTTGTTTGTTTAACGTCACTATATGCCAAGGCTAATCGGACAATGCTACAGTGGGAGTCCTAAATATTACCTAGCCAGGTGTAATTAGAAGAGGGATCTTTAACGAGTAACTGATATAGTACAGGCTCAGGACTTCAATTTTACGTCTTATCGGACGGACGACATAGCCAAGGATGGGAAAAAGTTTTAACTCCAATATTTAACGCTGTATAGCAACCATAGATTTGACAGATAGCATCCTTTTCCTGTGAAATTTCAGTTTTTTTTATATTATAGCAGTTTTCTTCCAAACGTCAGTGTGGTCTGCTTGGAACTATTCAGAAGGGATTAAAACGAAACAAACACGTGAACGCGTACTAATGTTAGTAAATTTTCCAGGCAATTCTGGAACTTTTTACAACGTAACAAGAATAAATATCTGTTTTTTGTCTCTTCCATCACGATATAACAAACTTTTTATTTTAAACTTTTTATCTTTTATTGCTTCATAATTGTATGTAAGTATAACAAAAAAAGGTATGTTGGGGATTCCATTTTTTAATGATCTTACGATAATAATATGCATTCGCACTTCCTCAGCACCTATATGTTATCTTGTGCCAACTTTATACGATCATTTCTTCCCTAGTAAGGAGGAAATCTTATTATGAGGTACCCCAGTAGCTAAATCCACAAGATCGCAAGATCGCCCACTAACCAAGCATGCACTCACTATATGTATAGTTAACATGTCTTGGCTGTTTTGTCATGATCTAATAGATATATATTAATGTGACCTATCATAAATTAGCAGATATTATTTATTATAATAATTACAATATAACAGCACTATTCTTGAAACCAAAAGATTTTTTTTTATTTCTTCAAAATATTACTTAAAATTAGTAAGATATGTATATTCCGATTTCGACAGTGTTGTTTAAAGGCGCCTTTACACTCTACGAATCTCACCTTCGAACAGGTCCTCCCTCGAACCTTGCCGTACCGGACTTAAACGAACAGCCATTCATACATAACGTGACGTTAAGCGAAAAAATATGGCTGACACACCCAACGCTAGCTTATGATGAAGAAAAAAATCTCCATTATCAATATATTTTAATTTTAAAAAATAACAAAAAATAGGAGACGAATTACAACGGCGCACTAGTATCACAAACAACTCCTGTCACTTGGGAAAACCCCAAATCAAAAGTGACACTAGCGCTACCCCCGAACACAGGCGAACAGATGAAGTACCTAGAACACCCGAACAGTTCAAGGTTAAAGTTCGTAGAGTGTAAAGGTACCTTAATGATTGCAAGCAAGGAACTTTATTTATACTTTGATTTATAAAACGGAATAAATGAATTATAGAGGAAAGTAAAGTTTTAAATTAAACTGTTATGAACCTCAATTTTTGTGTCTCAAAATAAAAATCGATCGTTTCTTGGCAGAAATTTTACAATTAATAGGTCTATATCATAACCTTGGTAAGCACTAGAGCGTTGTCACGGTGTTTGTACACCACACGCAAAAAAAAAAAAAAAAAAAAAAAACTGAAGTAAATAAATTTGGCTGGATTTTCTCAATCATCAAAACACTGTTATGAACATATATAGACGAAAAAGAAAAGAAAAAAAATATATTTTTACCCAAAAAACCTTATGAGTATTTGTCCTAATTTCTGTCACTGAATTCGTCTTCTGTGACTTAAAACTGAGCTCTATTTAAATTTGAAACTGAAACAATGCGCCTGATTGAAAATTATTTTGTTTTCATGAAAAAGAGAAAAAATATTAAGTTACTGAGGTTCGGTAACATAAATAATGCTATAAACTTCGTAAGATATTTTTTGGTGTGAAAATATTCTAATGTGAAACAACTTTTCCAGTACACGTTCGTGTCTGTTCGAGAACCTTCTAAGCTTGTCAGGAACCTTCTGCACTGTTCTTAATCAGAATAAATATAAGGAGAGATGGACTGGAGAGTTAGTCTTGCCCTGAAGCATGAATCATATCGTTATCTTATTGTTACTGTATCGTTACAAGTTGATAATATTGTAACTTTGTAAGTTATTTGAGTTCTTATTGTCCCTCAGACATTGTGGATGATTATTTTCGTTTATTAACAAGCATTTAATCCCACATATCTACCTCGATTGCTCAATACATATGTACCAGTGTTTTGATGATTGATTAAGACCAGCCAAATTTATTTACTTTACTTTTCTTGCGCTTAGTGTAAAATATATAACAGATACTCCAGCAAGACTCTAGATTAAACTTTTATTGTCAATATAAAATGCTACATCATTATATCAAAGATACTCTCTACTAAGTCTCTAGGACTAACTATAAGATACATCACTGTGTGTGTTACTATCTGTCTATACTCTCTTAACTCTTACTCTCTGTCTGTGTGTTACTATGTGTGTTTTGGGGGGATAAATATAGTCAGAGCTTGGAGTGGGGATTTGCTAGTTCTGCACTAGAGCGGGGGGAAAAGTCGTGTCTTCTGATTGGTAAGCTGGTTGGGGGGCGGCCTTTTGTCTTAGTCCGCTACTCCTTATTGGTCAAACCGGCTTGGGGCGGCCTTTGTCTTAGACCGTGTCATATGATTGGCTGAGCTGTAGCTGGCAGGGGTGGCCCTTATGGACATCAAGATAAATGAGGACCATGTTGAAGGGACTATCAAAGAGCAGGATGCAAGTGTTATAGCAAAAATAGGGAAGGCCAACAGGCTAATAGGGAGAGGCCTCAGAATATGGAAGTAATAAAGTTGTTAATATATTGCCGCAGTGACACAGCGGTCAGCCAGCATGTAGGGTTGGCCTGGAGGGCCTTCTTGTGTTGTCAAGCATGTGTGGACCATAACTTAATGCCAGCGGACGTGGGAACTGGACCTTAGGGATGGTTAGGGCGGAAATAATGACCTGGGACCATTCACTAATGTTAATGTTATTGTTTATAACAAAGACTAATAAAAATAATTATTAGACTTGAGAATTATTTGTTAACTTGTATAAACCATGAACTGCGCTGTGGTCTTCGATGCGTTTTTGAAGTAGGCCAAAATAATTGTTAAATTCCTGCCAGTGAACCATCGATTTGTTCTTTGAGACCCAAAAAAACTGGAGTATACAAAATTTACGACTATATGTATATATTATAAAATACATTTTAAAATTGTATGTGTATTTTTTATGTGTTTTTTTTTTTTTTACACTCAGCATCAATACAAAACTCCCCTATGTTGAGGGTAAATCCACGTTGTAACTAATATGTGTTAGAATTTATTTGGAATGTTTCTATGGAATCGTCATAAGTGCTGAGAATATTTCAGGGAAAATATCTGCTAATGTTCACACCATTATATCTAGAGATTTAGTTTTGCATTTTTTTTTTTAATGTTGAACCTGTTTCAGGACGACGCGTGGAAGGAAGTTGGTCGAGGGCGTGCTTCCTACTCAGCGCAGCCATGCTGGTCATCCACAACAGTCCCGCCGGTCTGTGAGCTCCACCAGAACTCGAAATATGTACAGAAATATTTTTATAAATGGAGAGTACGTGACGGTTCCATATTGAGCCGTGTGGATATACGAGTATATATATATGTATATCGCGGGCCGTTGGGGAGCGCAGACTGCGGCGATCCTGAGGAATTATGGCGCCCTAACCGCGAAGGTGAGCTCCCTCTAACTGCATATTGCCAACCTCCAAAGGAATCAACACTCTCGCTCCCCAACGCGCCTTCTAAGAGATAGTACCTCATATCATATCCAGGATAGCACCTCGAGAAATATCCTTTTTTCCTTATCTTCACCTTACTTTCTGTCTACATATATACGAGTATAACTTCTATAAAACTGATTAGGTCGATGTTTAGATGGACTTCATATTTTTTTTCTTTATAGATTTTTTTTTTACCGAAATGGATGAATCTAAAATGATTTTAACAATCATAGCGTGTACGATTCTTTATACAAAAAATAACTCCTCGAAATGCGCTTGTATTTTTCTGGAATCAAGCGCGATGCGTTTCGAAAAATCGACGTTCTACTGTATACATGTAAATATGATACAATAGTTTACTCATAAAGAAAACCAATATTACCTGAGTAGATATATTTGTTTTACAAAGATTGATTCCATTTTTAAAAACAGCTAACAATATTTAGATAAATAAAAAAGGCCAATATTCACCAAAAAAACAATAGTAAAATTTATTCTGGCAATGGTTCGGCTTCTAGGCCATTTTCAAGCCTGTAAGTACATTTATATAAATTATTAATTTATAATTTTATAACAATACATAGAATTTTTTTCTTTTATAACATTTAGCTTTTTTTAATTTCGTACCTACCGTGCATCATACTTTGGGATTGTTCTTACGGTGATTTAGAATAAAAATATTTTTAAGGGTGTAAATAAAAAACTTGAGGCTGGAGGCATCATTTTAAGATCTAAAAAAACAGGTAGATAAAATTATATTATGTTATGTTTAGAGGGGTTATTTGCTATAGATTGATAAAAAATTATGTTTACCCATCTGTCATTTATTGTAATAACTGCCACCACTAACTCTGAGCAACTGATCGGATTACTATGATATTCTATGAGAGGGGTGGGGCTAAATAGGAATGATTACAGGCGTTCGCTGATTGGGTATGAAAATGAATATTGGCCTTTTTTATTTATCTAAATGTGTTAATCACCAAATTTGATAAAAATGATAAGAGCTAACAATTTTTTTTTTATCTGAGGTATTTTTGTCATATAGGGTAAACCGTACAGTTAATGACACCCTTAAGACTACATTTCTGTGGTGCAATAAAAAAAAATACTTATTATGTAGGCATCAAATTGAAACTTCCTATAACTCCTCTTTATCTATCTTTATAAAGACTCAAGAGGTTTTTTTGGGTCAAAAGTTCAATAGTTTTACCATATGGCAATATTTATTGTTAAAAGTGCAAAAACTAGTTATTGACACCCTTAATTGTGAAATCTTCCCTATGGTTAGTTTGTTAAAGTCTTACTTCATAAATGACTTAGAGGGCACTTCAAAAATTAGATTCATGTATATCTTGAAATAAAATTAGGACTTGTTTACTTTCTTCATTAAGTTAAAGTTGGGGTGTCAATAACTGTATGTTTTACCCTACTTGTCAGTGGCAAAATCTGTCATCCCAGTTAAAAAATGGTTAAGCTTGATTTCCTTACTATTCAGGGCAAGGTTTTTAAAGTTAAGCATTGAAATTCCTTCAAAAATACTAAAATAATTGCTTCTGATTACGTTAATTAAACGTACTAAATAGATCTTATAAAAAATATGATATTAGAAATGACTAATTTTTCACAAATGATTTTACTCAAATCGTAACTACATATCAAATGAACGCCTGACTTATACCATAAAGAAACTGCCTCCAAGCTTCGTTTTAGTGAATATACTAGTGATGTAAAACTATCGATAGTTTCGATAGTGTCGGACAGTAAACTATCGATAGTACAAGGTGCGCCAGAGAAACTTACTTATTTGAAAGATCAATAAAAATAAAATTACTTCAGTTATTGTTTTAATTATTTTTTTATATTAGAATACAAAGTTCCAAGTTTTTTTTTCATGCAGTCTTGAAAATCACATCCGTTAAATGGCGACTCCCATTGTGCAAACACTGGTTAAGTCGATTTCTGAAGTTCGCCTCCACTCTTCGCAGCATATCAATCGGTATGTTGGCAATGGCGTCGCGAATGTTATTCTTGAGATGAGCCATGGTCCGTGATCGATCGACATAAACCAGGGATTCCAAATAACCCCATAAAAAAAAAAAATCACTGCCAAATCTGGAGAACTGGTGCCGGCTATGGGAGATCGCCTCTGAGAGAGATGAGGTGGTCGGGGAAATTTTGTCGCAAAAAATCCATTGAGCCTCGTGCTGCGTGTGTTGTGGCTCCATCTTGTTGAAACCATACTTCCCTAATGTTCATTTCTTGGAGGCTTGGAAGAAAAAATTACAGATCATGATCCTGTTACGAGCTGCAGTCATGGTAACAGCACGTTCGTTTTCTTCAAAACAATACGGACCAATTATTCCCATTACCGATATCGCACACCAGACAGTGACTCGTTCACAATGAAGGGGCTTCTGGTGAAGTTCACGCGGATTTCATCACTCCAATAACGCATGTTTTGTTTGTTGTTACATAAGTAGCTCTGGACGGCGAACGCCCCCTGCTCTCTAGGCCAGAGCATGATTGACTGGAGGGGGAAACAAACTTGGGGAATTTCCCCGCCAGAGGGGCCACCTACCACCGCTCTACCCGTCCAACTCACCGCTCGGGATTTTTTTCAAATAAGTAAGTTTCTTTGGCGCACCCTGTATATGGTTATTAAGGGGGGGGGTAGAATAGTTGAATTTTTTAATTAGAACGATAGGAGCTATAATGCCGTTTTTTATTGTACTCTTTCATTTTCTTTTAATTAGGGAGCAAGATAAACATTTCTGCAAATGTAGGATGGGTTCCATTATAGCCAAAAATCAAAATATCAAGGAAAATGGATTATGGAAGAAAATGGATAGATGGATGGGAAAGTAATACCAATCCTCTTTAAGTAACCCAAGCGCCAGGAATTCTCTGTTGACGAAGTTAATTTGTAAGTTACAAAACTCGAAAACATTCATAACGCGATCCTGAGTGCGTGGACTATCCTCTAGACCCACACTAAGTAGATACGCACTTTTTGTTAGAAATCTAAATAAAATTACTCTGCAACATTTTATTTTACATTTAAGTGAATTATATTGCGCGTAGGTACTTATAGGCAGATGCTATTAGAATAGCAATATAAATGTCTATCCATTGTTCCCTCAATAAAATGAAGATTTCCTACTCCTGAGGCAGCAATACACCCCCAAACTATGACATGACCACCTCCAGGTTTGATGAACGGGCGAAGATTTTTTTCATGGCGCTCTTCAATTGACTTTCTCTAGAAGAAACCTCTTCCATAAGAGCCAAACAAATTAAATTTTGGCTCATTCGAATACTGAACACTTCCGGAAGTCCATGTCTTTTGTTAAACAATCCTTAGCAAAATTGATTCGAAGCTTTTTATTTTTGTCACTGATATAGGTTTTTGCCATGCAACTCTACCATGGTATTGTTTTTTTCTTAAGACCCTTCGAATGGTTTCAGCACATACCATTTAATTTAAATGGTTTTTAACTAATTTGGTCAACTTTGGAGCACTTAGTTTTGGATTATTTGTTATTTGGCGCAAAATCCAACGTTCATCATAACCAGTAAAAAAATGTTTTGCACTCACACTAGCTTTTCTTATTATTCTATTTTCGTTTTTAAAACTTTCAATAATATTTTGAACGATGGCATAACTCCTATTGATAGTAGAGGCGATTTGTCATTGTGTTTTGTCCATTTTTAAATTGCTAATCACTATTTCTCGTTCACGAATAGTTGTATGCGCACCCATTTTAAGCAAAGCACGAACTAGACTGATTACTTGTATTCATATTGTTTAGTTTTGTTTTCATTGAAAGAATGAAAAGCAATTAAAAGGTTAATAAACTCATTTACCCGATAATTGAAGAATACTTGTCACTTTCACTTTTTTCTAAACTGAAGTAAAGGTTGCATCTTTTTCACTGTGACCTTCAATCCCTATGAGTTTTAATGAAGAATTTTTTTCTCTTTCTATACTTGCTGTTGAGTTGATTTGATCATATAAATTTATTGTATGACAATGAATCATTATGGCCTCATGTGCATTGGTTTTAAAATTTTAACAAAGTAAATAGCATTTGAAATAAAAATATTCGTTTGCCTCATTTTGACTGTGAGCCACTGTATATATGGTATCGATAGCTTTACATCACTAGAATATACCCTATAGGCTAAATTTTACTTAAATAATTATTCACTCACATGACAGGAATAAAAAACAAATATTATTTTATTATTTTAGGTTAAATGATAATCAGGATTTTCAGTTTGAATTTTTTTTTTTATTTTCATATAAAAGCCAACGTTTCGATCCAACTTTTCATCAGGGCTAAAAGGAAACAAATATATATCCTAGAGGATGACAGTTAAATGATTACTTTACAGAACTGATAATAATATAAAAGATGGTAAGCATTATACATGAATATTTAAATAAGTAGCTGGTTAGCAAGATAAAATAGAATCTGAAATTTACCTTCTGAGTCCAGGTAGATACAAAGAATGAAAGTAAAATAAGGTAAGAGGTAGTGGTAGGGGGTAGCTTGCCGACTTCAAAGGTTTATGATGGGGAATCCCAACGCTTTTGAAGTGAAAGGCTACATGACAACAAAGTGAAAAAAAATATTAAAAGCTAACAAAATAGATGGTACTGAATAAAAATTGTTATGTCTGGACTCAATAATAACACAAAATTGAGATAATACATAAGGTAGCAATGCATAAAAAATTGAAAAATATACAGGCTTTCGAAAATAAATTTTTTTTTTCAAATTGAAATTCCTGATTATCATTTACCCTATCATAAAGAATAACAGTTGACTCTCTCTCACCTCTAAAATTTTATTATTTTATTTATGAATATAAGGAATAATGGTTGGTGATATTTTACAGTAATATTGAAAGGAGTGTAAGAAAAACCTAAGTATAAGTTTTTGAACCTTGTTATTGCTTTAAAAACTCTAACCTTAATCTTCTTATGAAAAAGGAGTTTCAAAATTTTAGGCACTGCACAAGTACAAGTTTTATTTATTATTTTGTTTTCTAAAACAGTTTTCAGTGAAATACCATATATTTATTAATAAATTCAATATTCAAAATACTAATTGTGTAATATCATTGCAATTATTTTTGAAACTTCGTGTTTGTGAACTTTAATAATTAATATTAATGACCCTTGGGCAAATAAACTTTGACATATCACTCATATCATCGGTTTTTTCATATCATTTAATGAAACAAACTGCAAATTTCATCATATCACTTTTTACATATCCTGTTACTATTAATAATTCATTATTGGAATATAATAAATCCAAACATATAAAGACATTTTTTAAAATACATTCAAGCAGTTTATAAAATCTGCTAAAAATAGCTCATCTGTTCTGTTTTCTTCATAATCATTAAGAACATTGTGTTTTAATGGACATTTCAAAGTCTATCCAGAACAAAAAATAATACTCAGATTTAAAAAACTACGTAGAAAAATACTGGCTTTATTTTTATTAGTAACCTATTTTTATCAATGATAAAACATATCATTATTTCTTACATATATAATTATTTATATGACTTATTTTTTAGGTATTAAAGACCATATTATATTCTTATCCTATTATATACTCTTACTTTTACTTATTAATATCTTCTAATCAGCTGTTGATGTTTGACCTTGCCCAACAAGATTTTGAAGCCAGCATATCATTGTTGCACATGGGCGGATCCAGACGATCGTAAAGGGGGGGGCAGCAGCCCCACATTTGGATCTGCTAATCAGCTTTTTTACCTTTATGTTCCTTTCCCACAACTAAAATTATACTTATTCTGCACATTATTTGTTCTTTAACTTGCTTCCTTACATTAATGAAAGTCAAATTCTATCTTTTAATGACGAAAAGTTTTCCAAAGGGAGGGGCTGCAGCCCCCACAGCCCCCCCCCCCCTGGATCCGCCAATGTTATTGCATATTCATGTAGTTAGAAGAAAAAATATTGTTATATCATAACTCAGTCATAGTTTTATCAGTAAATGAATCAACCAGCTGTCATTAAGATTAAAAAACATTGTTTGAAATGAAATAAAAAAAGAATTCTATTCTGGTACTGAAATCCTTTAGGATTAAAAACTGTGTCGACATTTTGTGACCAATGTGGTTTGGCAATGCGAACATCTTCAAAATGCTCAAGTACTATGTTCTGCACAATATAAAAAATACAGAGTGCTACTTAAAAATCATGTCTGTAAAATAATGTTGTGAAAACCTGATTATTACTAAGCTCTGGAGAAATCACATTATAAGGTTGTGTCAATAGTTCTAAGATGTATAAAATAAAAATCAACAATTTCATGATGACAAAAAAAATCCTATAAATAATAATATCTTGGTTGGTAAAAAATTAAATAAATTAAGTTCCTAATCAAATAAAAAAAAGTACAGAAGTTTACAAGCATATCTTGTAGTTTAATTTTTTTTTTAATTATATATATTTTTAGTATAATATTGGTAAGCCATATTTTTATCCACCTTTTGATTTTTACTTTTTTTATTTAATATATTGTACTTTTCATCTCTGTAAAGTAAAGTTTCATATAGTGAATATTTCTTAACATCTTTCGCTTCAAAGATACTTTCAGTGATAAATTTTATAGTATCAGTTCAGACAAAAAATAATAATAATAATAATAAAATACTGAAAACCTTTTTGTACAGGATAATATAAATTAAAATAATCCTTTTATCGATAAGTAAAATAGGGTAAACGCACCAATTATGGACAGCTTGGGCTTTGAATAAAAATATTAAGCCTCCTTGTGTGTTTACAGCATCAAGGCTGTAGAACAATGCTTACTGTTGACAACTGTCTGAATGAAAAAAACAAAAGTTGGTTTCAGAAGATTTCTTAATTCTTAAAAATTCTTCTTAGTATAGTTTCTCAAGATCAGTGTCTTTATTGGCCTCCTAATATTTTCTAAGAAAAATGTTTAATCAAAATTATTGTTCCTAATTGTTGATTTTTTTTTTTTTTTTTTTTTTTAAAGTTTTCTGAGGTATATCCATTACTGGTACCAACCCACTGCCCATCACTAGAACATTGATATTTTGGGGTGTCCATTGCTAGTGCAAAAAGTATTTTCAGTAAAATAGAGATTAAAGATGCAAAACTGAATATTTTTTAAATTTTAAAGCATGGAACATTTAAAGGAGATCCTAAATATTTTAAATATCTAAGGGATTTCACGTTTTTAACTACAATGAGTAAGGTGTTGGAAGGCAAAAAAGGTGAAAATTGCTCTCCATCACTGCTGCGATTACCCTAAATATGTCTTGTCCTCTGCTCATATTTCTTCAAATTTTAAGTCTGGATTTAAATCCACTGCATAATAATAACTGCTTAAAGAAAGATGACAAGTTCTTATATTAAATATGCTTGTGGTGCTAAAAATTTGCCAAAAGGATTGAATAATCTCTTGCATCTTTGAATTTTAGGAGGAAATATTCTGTCTATTTATGTAATTCAGTTTGATTTAATTAGTTTATTTCTGTCATCCACATGAATAAGTGGCTAAGGTGAATTCAATTTAGGCGTTCATTCAAAATGTAGTTTTTACTTTCACTTACCTGTATATGAAATATACAGTAAGGGAATGTATTGCAATTGTGAAAAATTTCAACTTCCGGTTTTCAAAGGAAATACACTTTTTGGGGTCCCCTGAGTCCAAATAACCAAGTCCCGCAAAGTGGTCTGTGTGTGTATGTCAACAGACTAACTCAAAAACCGTTATCCACACGAAACTGAAATTGGGTATTTGGTGTATTGGTGTACAGTGAAAATTTCATCAAAATTGGTCGAACGGAGGGGGCACTTTATTTAACAAATTTTGTCCCATTTTTACGTTTTTCTCTAAAACATCTGTAACGATTTTGATTAAACTGGGTATTTGATGTATGTATATGCCCGCGATGTGACAGCCAAAAGTTCATCAAAATTGGTCAAACGGAGAGGGCACTTTATTTATTATAGACAAAATTATCTACTTTTGATGAAATTAGGTCCCTTAAAAAAAAGAAATAAACAATAATGAATCGAAAAGTACTGAGAACTTACAAGTTTTGCAATGCACATACTCTATAACCTATGGAGATATAGAAATATAAGCAAATAAATGTGTTCATTTCTAATCTAAGTAAGCTCTTAAGTGCAAGTTGAATGTTACGCCGATTGCACCAGATTTTTATAATTTGCGATTAGAAAGATTTGAGTTTAAATCGGTCATCAAGTCAACTGTACTATCTCATTATTGATTTGATATATTCAATTGGATTAATGACCCCAATTACTTGTTACCACTGAGGTAATTTTGACAAAATTTCAATACCAGATAATGAAAACCTGGTAATATAATAATACTGTTCATATTTTAAAAGTTGTGTTCTGAAAAGTGAGGAAATTTGACTTATTCACTTATTCAATGGGACGCAGATTTATAGGCGCAAACTTTAAATTGGAACAATATTAATAGAGTATCTGCTTGTTGTCCAGTTTATGAAAATAAATCAGATTCAAAATTATCAACATCCGTGTTATGATAAGCTTAAACAATGTTTTAATCATATAATGCCATTCATAAAATGGTTGGAAGTTTACAGTCCTAACAGAAACTTTCTTTTATTTAAATTCACTATAGAGATGAATTTCATGGTCTGATTTTTATAATTTTCTTCTGCTGTGATTGTTTTTTATGCTTAAGTTTATTTAATTTTTGTTTTGCTTCTTTTTCTCAGCTTAAATGTATTTTATATGAAATTTTCCTCAAAATTCCAACTGCACTTTAGATATCTAACCAAAAAGTACGTAATGAAAGATATTTTTATATTAAAATATTGGAACGCTGATCAGGTTTTGGCTAACATCAGTGAAAAATTATTTTATTAATCGGTGAAATATAATTTTTTTTCAATTTGTCATGAATTCTTCCATTCATTGTTGACTAAATCTGTAAATAAATTAAAGCTATAATTAATGTTTATAAATATGATTATTAGAAAAAAACATTTAAACTAAAATATGTGCCAAAGATAGAAAAAGTATTTTATTTTTATTTACAATTAAATATATATATATATATATATTGTTCTTTATAGATTATTGTTGATTATTACATAAAAATGTTTACTAGTATGTTATCATTTTGCATTTTTAATTTGTAGTAGGTTTAATGTTATAGAATGGTGCTTCAAGAGTTTATATCTAAGAGTACATAAAAATATTATAATGAACTATATTGTACAGCATATTGCACTACTGTGTAAATTTTAAGCTAATATTAACTTTAATTCCTAGATGAAATTATCTTTGAATGTATATAAATGTTTATGATGCAAATTAATTCATAATAAACTAAGACATTAGAAGATTTTCTATGAAATTACCCTTCCTTCAAAAGTACCCTGTCTTTGTATTCTACACGCTCTATTTGTTTTTCAAGAATGAAAAAAAATAAGAATACTTTTTATGATAAACTTTAATGGCTCTAATGATTTTGATCAAACTCTGTTTTATCAATATATAATGTTTAATGAGAATCAAGTATTGTTAAATATCAGGCAAGATTTATCATCATTAAATTGTTTTGAGAGGGCTTAAATGGGAAAGGGGACTTTTATGTTTTCCAATAAAGTACCTTTGTTTTTGTTTATATAGAGAAATTAACTGTCTGTCATTAGGCCTAAAAATAAGAAATGGCTAAGTATGAACTATGAAAAAAATCAAGAAAACATATATGGAAGAAAAAAATAAAAATATTCCGACAACTCATAAAACTTGTTGAACACCAGCATGCACAGCACGCCTTTGATGACACCATTGTTTAAGGAAAGGCGTTCAGTGCACGTGAAACAGTTTTCAAGGTGTTTTGGAACATAGATATTTAATGGAAATTATTTGTTTCCAAGGTAACTAAATGAAATTTTCAAAAACTAAATAGAGAATCATAAAATCGGACATAATGGGGTATTTTGCTTGCATTGCCAAATTATCACTAGTAAAAACTTTTATTTCACAATAAAAATTTTAGTGTGCTTTACAGAGCGAATACAAACAAAAATAAGTAAATGGGATGGGGTTTACATATTTATCAAAACACATCAATATCTAATGTAAGTGAAAGTCGTATGTAGTGTACATCGCACCACATGTTTTTTTAAATGACAGATAAAGAGATTCCGACTCCTTAAGGCCATTTTTTAAATAATTCTGAAATCATAATATGGATATTAATATTCATAGTCGAGAATCCAGTTTTAATTTTTTATTTAAGATGTGTAGTTAATAATTCTCAATTTTGTATACTATTCAAGAAAATGCACTGAAAAAATAACATATTTTTAAGAACATGGCAACTAGGTATCATTCCATCCATTTATTATATAATTAAAACTTTTTATTAAAAAAACTTCTATTTTTGGTGTCGATCCCATACCCTATCTGTTAATTGTTTTACCAATTTCAATATTGAAAAAAAAATTTATTTAAAAATTAAAAATTCCCAAATATTTCCTGGCGCGGACAATTTCCCTATAATTCACGCACACTACAGACGGGCCGAGTAGATCTACTGTCCATGCTGCGTAGTTTATGACTTCACTCGAAACGCTCGTGAAGGGGAATTTTCGACAATCCTTCGGCAAATCCGGTATATTTCGCTTCAGTTATATATTCATACCGGATTTGCCGAAGAATTGTCAAAAATCCCCCTTCACGAGCGTTTCGAGTGAAGACATAAACTACGCAGACTGGACAGTAGATCTACTGGGCCTGTACGGTGAATAGACAGGCATCTAGTGGGGCCGCACCGAATGTGTTAACCAATGTAATTGAGCAATTTTTAGTTTTTGTAGCTTTCAAACCAGAAACGTTTATTCTTCTTTATTTATTTAGAGATGGTTACCAAAAGGAAATAATTAAAAATAAAAAGGCAACTAAAACATAAGTATAAATTTTAATTTTATATATTCAATATTATACAATTCTAAAACTAACAGCATCAATCAAAAAAATAATACCATGAACATTCTTTTACTCGATTAATACTTCATATTACTCCTTATGACTGAAATGCCTATTAAAGCATTTCCTTTGATATATTACACATAATATTTTATTTTTTAAGAGAAAAGATTTGTATCGGTCGGGAGTCGAACACGGGTCTCCCATGTGACATGCACGGTACGCTGACAACACTGACCTCGCTTCCAAGACGAGCCAATCTCTCCTCTTCACTGATGTCAAATGGGAGACCCAGGTTTGACTCCCGAGAATAATCTTTTCTCTTCAAAAATATAATATTTAAAATTAATTTAAGTGGTTACCCAAATGAAAGATGAAATCAATATAAAAATATTACTTTTATAGGAATTTTTGTGATGAGGATGATAATAAGAAATAACATTAATAATCATACCTTTGATTGTACTTGAGTAAATTTACAAAGATATATCAGGTAATTAATTCAATGTTTTAATTTCTAATCTATCAGGTATGACTTTAACATCAGCCAGGTAACATTACTATAATACATGAGTAGTTGTGGTAAATGCTAAAATTTTAACTATATCTTTGATCAAATAATCTTAACAATGAACTAATGGTTGCCTCAAGTACACCACCAAACATACTAGATATCTACAAAATATCTGCAAAACCTATAATGTCCTCCCGAGATAATTTTTCGCAAGAAAAAAACCTGAAGAAATCTAAAACCTCAGACCGGAACACACTTGGCCTTTTTACCGATGATTTTTTGCCACTCAAAAATAATGTAGCGTTTACACACAGTGCGGTAAACATTCTTCCCGACACCTCATCAGGTCAATCTCAGAGCAACAAGAGTCTATTTCATTGTCGTTTTGTTATATTATAAATAGTGTTGTGCATAAAACATGAATAAAGAATAACTTTTTGCATTATTGTTATTTCGTTGTCGATTGAAGAGAAAGCAGAGAAAGCGGAAAGGGTACATCTGATTAATAAAAGGAGACAGGAAATTGGAGCCTTCTACACTTTGTTTTCTGATGGAGCGAAAAAGCATAACCCTTTTGGCCATGATAAAATAACACCACCACACCACTCTCAATGCAGTCAGTCAAGTAGGCCACCATTTAGGCGGAGGTGGTAAAAAACCAATGACTGCAGTAACAGTGGCTGCATTGCTGCCGTCAGCGTTAAATAATATGATCGTTTATTCCACCGTCCAATGTGTACGTCGCAATACCGTCCTATGTACCTCTACTGGTACAGCGGCAGCACTAAAAAAATCCAATCGGTAAAAAAATGCCAAGTGTGTTCTGGTGGCCCTTTGATAAGTTATAAATAACTAAAACAGGTGAGTTTGTTTACAATTTTGACTCTTTTTTTTTTTTTTTCTTTTCTTAAGGAGATGAAAACCTTTATTTCAATAAAAAATATACTGGAAAGGTTTTGTATTTATACTGTCGATATGACGCATTTTGATTTTCTCTTATAAAATTAATGCTAACAATGAAATAAAAAAAAATAATAATAAGAATAACAATTATTTTACAAATTTAGTAATGCACAAGGGTGGATAAAGTAAATAACAATCCAAATTGAATTATTGGATATGTTTTTCTTGTTTTCTTTTTAACAAGAAACAATATCGTATTTATATACTGAAATATTTTTAAAAACATTTATTTTTACAAAAACAGGATAATATACAAAATTCTATACAATAAAAACTTATAAAATAATAGGAATGCCATGTTATTATTTGGCCAATCTCTTTACTCCCCCTTTCTTACCAGAGGTCTGTTTTTCTTTACCACTTTTGTTGCTTAGTAACGGGTGTGGTTCTGGAAAAAAAAATTATTATAATAATAAAAATCAACTAGAAATTATAACAATTTATCTTAAGGTATTTGTTGAATATTAGTTTTTCATTAATTTTTTAAAGTAATTATTAAATACTTTTATAAGAAGAGAAGAGACTAGCCACAACCGGAAATTCTAAGCCATGGCCAATAATTTCTCTTCTAACAAAATTATTTTAAGACAGTTTTCTTCAGTCATTCAATTATACTTATTTTTTGGGCAAAACTAGAATTAACGTAAATACAATTTTTAATAGATGTGCTTTATTAGTTTTAAAAAACAAAATAAACGTTACCAAAGGGTTATTATAGTACATAGCGATGTAAAACTACTGAAAAAACTTTCAAATATCTCAAAATTTAATGGGGAAGTATCCTGAAATAATGCTTGAAAAGTTAAATAAGGGTTAGTTGAAGCCAATAATAATGTGGCTTGCGTGAAACTATAGAATATAAAAGTTATATATATATTTTTTTTCCTCCCCATCTAGGCTCTATGGGGTTTCCCAGGCCAGTGGAGAGGGTGGGGGATTAATGCAGAGTATTATTAAATGTCCTCTGGCTCCGGGCTTCGAACTTGCTATCTTCCGGTTCCCAATCTTAAGTTGCCATGGGCAACGTTTATTTTTTAACGTGCTTGCCAAATCAGACATACCGCCACCCCACAAAGTTTATCATTTACTAAAGTTGTAGAAAAGCAACTGTCTAACTGCCTCTTCAGAAATTATCTTGTGTTGTTAAAAAGTACTAAAGTACTGTACCAACCCCCATTAGCAGATACAGAAATACCAACTCTGTCAACGTTCTTTAACTATGATTGTAAGTACAAGACAGAAGATGATTGAACAGTTTATCTGCAGGAGTCCAGATGCATTTTGATGGAAATAGGCTGCCAGAATGGTCATACCATTCGAGACGCTGCAAGCTTGCAGTACTAGCTAGAGGAGCAGCATCTCGACGGAGATGCTACAAACAAGGTATGTAAGCAATCAAACAAGGGAGTTAGGTTTGATATGTTGTTCTTAAAATACCCTTCACAAAAATTATTAGATTCCTTAACTTGCCGTCAAATATTGCAATGAGGAATTGGGGTTACTTTTAGTAGCAGTTTAGTCTTAATAAGTAACAGAAAAGGCCCAAAACTAGTTGCATTTGTAATTTATAAGTAAAAAAATCATATCATTTTATAAGTAAAAATATCATATCATTTTTCCGAGATATAATGCAAAAACTGATTTTCATCCCTTCTAACCTAATAAATAATATAAAACATATTACTACCCTGTGTGGAAGAGCTGTGGAAGGAGGTAGTACTACTGGATTTTGTACAACAGAACAACATTCAATAAAAAACATTGTTTAAATGTTCATATCCACCCAGATTTCACAAAAAAAAGAAATATTATACTATCAATAATTTATGTCCGGAAATATCAAACCTATCAATAGCTTTGCATTACTAGCATTTAAGGGAGTTTGATTTTAAGGAATTGCAATTCGTTAGAAATAATTGTAAATTGAAACACATACCATCTGTAATGGAGCCCTCTAGGTGTATATCATAGGACCTATGTTTGTGGGAGGTTATCGGAGAAGGAGGAGGTAGTAGGTTAGGTCCATCTTCAGGATCTTCAACTTCTGGAGCGATCGGAAGGAACTGAAGTATTTTTGATTCTTCAATCTCCTCGTCGGAACTGCAGAATGCAACTACAGGATCAATAGATGTCACATCGACCTGAAACAAGTTGATATAAAATATACATATAAGTATTTAAAAATCAATATTATACATTCTAGAGTACAAGATGAGTCTATGAACAGCGAATGTCCTAGTTTAAGCACAAGTTTTGTAGAAAAAAAAAACATTGAAGTAAATCAATATAATGAGAATTCTAAACCTAAGAACGAAATAACAGTAGTTGATGTCACGGCTAGCTCGAAACGTCAACATGATGACTTGAATAATATAAAAAGGAAAATGGATGTATTTCAGTTTCGTAAGGCTGAAGTCGACGTTTTGGAGAGATCTAAGACTGTTAATAATCTAAACTAACCTTTCGTTTTCATATCTCTTGATTTATTATTCCCTAATAAAAGTATTTATACAGATTTCCTTATTTTTATGTTAAGATACCTAACAATATCTTATATCTTAAGAAGTCGTGACCCTGACGTGATCCTACTATATAATATTTTTTAAACTGTATACAATGTCGTTAGGAAATAATCCAGATACTACGAAGGCTGAAATACAACAAACAATTGATTGTTACTATCTTACGATAGCAACCGCAACACTATATTATATATGGTAAAAAAAAATTATTTTTATCATTGCTGATTAACCTGAATTTTTTGCTGGTCCAACCCATCCTGATCCAACCAAGATCAATGAGCTCAGATTCTACGGTAATTATTCTACTTATTTGTGAAGTACTTCTGTAACCTAAACTATTCTAAAATTTTGAGCATATTACTTTTCATCCAATCAAGATTAAAAAGATTTTAAACATAACTTTACTATTCATTCTTAAACTAAGGAATAATTAAGCGATTTTAAAAGTACAAAAAAAGAAAACAAAAAAAAAACGATTAAGCAGCATAATAATAGAAAATATATCGATCAAATACTCACTTCTAAATCTTCATCTTCCTTCTGCGGACCAGCAGTGATGGATTTGTCCTCATCGCTCAAATCAAACTCACTCTCCCGCTCTTCATACTCAACATTTTCATCCAACTCCTTGAAATCAGGAGCAAACGCTGACCAATTTTCAACTTGATTCTGTGCCCATACTGATACCACGCCGCTGCTAATTGAAGCGATTATTGGCCTCACTGGATGCCACTAAAAAAAGTAAAAATTTAAATAATATGTGCGATTAAATCCAAAAGTGGGTAGACATTTTTTTTAGGTAAAAAAAAACTTGATTCTCGGACAAGGTCTGGATTCCTTAAGAATAAAAGAAATGAACTGGAAAGAAATGTATAGGTATTCGGTCGAAAGACTAAAATAGTAAAAAATCATAAATTACTTACATTAGACTTCAATAATATTAACTAATCGGCCTGTGCGAATAATTTGATAAGGTAAAATATGCTTAACTGAACACGTTTGAAGTTTGAGTTGAGTACGAAAGTAAAACTATCAACTTGAGGGAAGGTTAGTATTTAGCATATATTATCAGTTAACAACAACAATCAACAAATCGTCGATACAGTTTACCAGTGTGAATAATAAGCATTAAATTGTTTAATTAATATTGTGCTGAGATAAATTTGGCAAAATACTATTCATGTAAAATTATATCACCTTAAGGATTTACATCTTGAAAAGATACAAGCTTTTTTTATTGATATTTTATTTTAAATAATTGTCTAATACTACTGTTAACACATTAGGTGCGGCATCGGTACCTGGGGTCCGATGCCTTACATACCCTTCTTAACAGCCGATTTTCACATGAAAATGTCTGAAAGGCCGAACACTTCAAACATTCAATTTAGTCAATTTTTAATGAGATTATTGCATTTTAGTGCAGAAAATGTTGCTAACAGCTAAAATTCTGCTGTTTTTTAGAATCGGACTCTGAGGTCCGATTTTCGATAAAGAATGGCGTAAATCCTGTATCGGAACCCCGGGGGCCTGTCATGCGCTTATTATGTCTAGTTCCAATCCTTACCAAGAGATAATGCCCTTGAGACGCTCATTTAATTCCTTTTTAATCAAAAGGTAACGCTTTCGTCAAATAATTTAATAATAATCCCATCAGACCTCGACGCCCGATATTGTCTCTGTGGCTCATTCCAGCAGTCAGACCCCGGGGACCAATACCATTCAATTTAGGATACCCCCAAAAAAACACTGCCGCACCTAACGTGTTAAACTGATAAAAAAATAAAATTTAACAATTGTAATGAGTATTTTGCTAGCTTAATGACATGTTTTCATTTTTACTTGCAACTGGTATAAATTCGATTTATTTATCTTTTATTTTTAATTTTAATTCAGTATTTGAAAAAGCTAAGCAATTAGAGGTGAGAAACCATTTTATTTTCACTTAGTTGTAAGTAGCCTTCCACTTCAAAAGTGATGGGTTTCCCCATAATAAACCATTGAAGTCGGTAAACTAACCCCCTACCCTCAGGCTTTGTATTACTCTGGTATCAGAAGGTAAATATCAGATTTTATTTTATCCTGCTAACCAGCTACTTATTTAAATATTCATGTATAATGCATCTTTTATATTATTACCAGTTCTGTAAAGTAATCATTAAATTGTCATCTTCTAGCATAGATACACATATATTTGTTTTCTTTTAGCCCTGATGAAGATCCACAAGTGGGATTGAAACGTTGGCTTTTCAAAATAAAAAAAATTTTAACTGGAAATCCTGACAATGAATCTTACGATTATATTTTACTAATATATTTCTGATTGAGTATAAAAACATTTCAGCCATTAGAAATGATCACAAAAAAACACAATAACCTGACTTAAGCAGATTTTTGTGTTTTCTAATTCTAATTACCCCTTTTATTGCATCTCCATGCCTCAATTAACTTAGCATCAAAAATCTGTATAAAATTAATAAAATAAATAGAACATCAAAAATAAATAAAACTTGAATTGCTTACCACAACATCCAGAAGCAGTTCGCCTTTGGTACCGTGCAAAATTTTAACAAGGTTTCCGAAACCCTTCTCCCAGATGTAGAGGGCATGCTGTCGGGACGAACCTGCACATACGTATTCCCCGTCACCGGAAAAACAGCACTTCTTCCACATTGTCCTAAAATAAGATTTTAAGGATAAACAAACGTAAAATTTGTAGAACTAAAAAAATGTATAATTATAGACTACCAGTTTTCAAAATAACATCACAATAAGTACAATGTTGGCAAGTTGAAGGACCCAGAGATTCTCTACCATCATGGACGAGATGGTAAGGAGGTTGGGAGAACCTGGAGACCATGATGATCATTGGAATGGATGCAAAGATGTTGTGGCGAGTGAGACCTAAGAAGTACTGGGACATGTAGAACCAATGAAGAGCCCACCATGGTTTGATGAAGAATGCCGTACCGTTAATGAGGAAAAGAATCGGTCTTATACACTTATGGTCCAACTACGTTTCACCAGCTGTTGCAAAATACAGCCTAATGAGAATGCTAAGGTGGAAGAAAAGAGCCTGGGAAAACCAGAAGCTGGAGGAAATAGAAAACTTAAGAAGTAGGAACGAATTAAGAAAGTTCTTCAAGGAGGCGAATAGTGGCTGCAAACCGAGAGTTAAAGCCTGCAAGGACCAGAATGGGAATCTGCTGATGGAAAAAAAGAGGTACTTTTTTTTTTGTTTTTTTTTATTGGTCCTCCCCTTCCTCGCCTGTTAGGCTATACGGGGTTTCCCGGGAAAGGAGAGAGGGTGGGGGTGGGGATTGAGGCCAAGTAAAAAAAGAGGTACTAAAAGAGGTACTCCTAAAAAAAGAGTTACTGTAGCTCGCTACTGAGAGGAGACGAAGCAGAAGATAGAGACTACCCATAAATTCCACCAGGAGAGTTGGAGCCTCCCAAGATGTAGAGGAGCTCCTGGTATCCTTGAAAAACTAATAAAGCTCCAGCTCCCGACGGCCTACCAGCAGAGATATTCAAACTTGGTGGTGTCGAGCTTGCAAAGTACATGCATGCCATTATCATGAGGGTGTGGCAACTTGAAGAAATCCCAGATGAGTGGAGGATAAGTGCTTTATTTGCCATACACAAAAAAGGGGACGTGCTTCAATGTCAAAACTATAGAGGCATCTTCCTACTTCAATAAAATCTTGTCGCGGATTTTATAGAAGAAACTTCAGCCGTTTGCAGAACGGGAGATTGGCGCATATCAAGCAGACTTTATTAAGGGGAAATCCACTATACACCAAATTTTCTCAATCAGAATCTTGCTGGAAAGAGCGAAAGAATACAAGATACAAACACACCACCTGTTCATTGACTTTCAAGCAGCTGCTTTAAGCAATATTTATCAACTAAAATAATGATCACTGAATCATTACTTACTACTACTTAAACAAAATAATGTATTTTACTCTCTTTTTATAATAATGTAGTAGTAGTAAAAATTAAATAATATTAAAGGGTTATAATGTATCAATTAATTATTGCAAGAATAGAGCTTCAATACTTACTTATTGACGAGGTCTTGTAGCCTATGCTTTGGTTCAGGTTCAGAGTCTTTATCGCAGTTAAAGACGTCATTTGCATTATAAACTCGTATTATTCTGTCACCAGTATTTACTAAAAAGCAGCTGTAAAGAAAAAAAAAATAATAATGAAATAAAAAGGTAATCATGTTTTAAATAAAAATAATAATCTTATTAATTTTTGACATACTCTCCACGCCTGGCAAATTCTATACTCTTGATCAACGCGCCACTTGAAGCCACTCGGAAAGAGACCTTTTGTTCAAGTTCGGGGCAAGAAAATACCAAAACTTTCCCTTTAGAATTTCCGGTGTAGATGTACTGCCCCCGTCGATCAAAAGAGGCGACAATATTCAAGTCCGTCTATTAAAAAAAAAAATATTCATAGACAAACATAAAACCTATTCATTATTATCAACATAAGTGTATAAATGGTATTTTAACATATTAAATTTAAAACCTTGAACTCCATGAAGAGCCTTCTACTACATAAACTGTCAGCAAGTTAAGTAATGTTAATAATTTATTTGTATTTTTAGTAACTAAAGTCATTTGGTTAACAAAAGATTGTTTGTGTTTCTCGACGATTAGATGGTAATTAGAGATTAATATGATACAATTAAACGTGATAGGTTTTTACACCACAATCATGACAAGTATTATTACAATCCATGTGTAAAAGGTTTAAATAATGAAGTTTTGAACACATAACATTAAAAAAAATCTGGTGCGTGCGCGCAACACACAACTTTCACTTACCCACTTACGCTAAATATCATTTCCCAAAGTCACACATTTTTCTACATTCATATCTTATTTTTGTTAATCGTTAAAGCCGTTTTTGAGTAAATAAAAAAACCCGTGAAAATGATACAAAATTTATTAAGTAAAGTCCCCCTCCAGTAGATCAATTGTGATGAAATTTTTACAGTCATATCTCGGGCATATAAATACATCAAATACCAAGTTTGATCAAAATCGTTAAAACCGTTTTTGAGTAAATAAAAAAAACACGTGAAAATGATACAAAATTTATTAAGTAAAGTCCCCCCTCCGGTCGATCAATTGTGATGAAATGTTGGTTATCACATCTCTGGCATATAAATACATCAAATACCAAGTTTGATCAAAATCGTTAAAACCGTTTTTGAGTAAATAAAAAAAAACATGTGAAAATGATACAAAATTTATTAAGTAAAGTCCCCCCTCCGGTTGATCAATTTTGATGAAATTTTTACAGTCATATTTCAGGCATATAAATAGATCAAATACTCAGTTTAATCAAAATCGTTAGAGCCGTTTTTGAGAAAATCGAAAAAAACTTAAAAAGTTATTAAATAAAGTACCCCCTCCCTTTGAGCAAATTTGATGAAATTTTTGCTGTCACATCGCGGGCTTATTCATACTCTAAATACCCAATTTCAGGTTCGCACGGTTTATAGTTTTTGAGCTAGTCTGTTTACACACACACACACAGACACACACACACACACACAGACCATTTCGCGGGACTTGGTTATTTTGACTCAGGGGATCCCAAAACGTGTATTTCCGTTGAAAACCGGAAGTCGAAATTTTTCACGATCGCAATACTTCCACTTACTATATATTTCATATATAGGTAAGTGAAAGTAAAAATTGTTTGTTTAACACGTTAGGTGTGGCGGCGTATTTTAGGGGTATCCTGAATTGAACGGTATCGGTCCCGGGGGTCAGACTGCTGGTATGAGCCACAGACAATATCGGGCATCGGGGTCCGATGGGAATGCTCTGACGAAAGTGTTATTTTTTTACTGAAAAGTGAATTAAATGAGCTTCTCAAGAGCACTATCTCTTGGTAAGGATTAGACCTAGACATAACAGGCGCAGGACATGCCCCCCAGGATACAGGATTTACGCCATACTTTATCGAAAATAGCATTAAACTGCTAATTAGTCAGCCTCTTTTCTTTTCATTTTTTTTTTTAAAGCTTATTTGTAAGCTTCTTAAATAATAAAGGATGCTCATTTAATAATCTAAAAGTTATAAAATAACATTTTGAGTTCTTAATATTTTTGGGCATGTAATTCAGATTCGCATACCACTAAGCAGGTTCTACCTAATGTTAGGAAGAAAATCTTGAAATCATGATGGTGGAAGATAGTTGGCCATAGACATAATGAAGACGAAATGTTTAGGGGTGCAGTCAAATAAAATAGCACTAATATGTGAAAATTACATATTTTATTATAGCCGTCGTTTCGACCCAAATTTAAGGTTTTCATCAAGGCTAAGTGAGAAAAACCAGACAACAACCATTAAGAGACATTATATTAAGAAGTATTAATTGTATGTGTAACATTAACACGTTAGGTGCCGCGGCGTATTTTAGGGGTATCCTGAATTGAACGGTATCGGTCCCGGGGGTCAGACTGCTGGTATGAGCCACAGACGATATCGTGCGTCGGGGTCTGATGGGAATGCTCTGACGAAAGTGTTACTTTTTTACTGAAAAGTGAATTAAATGAGCTTCTCAAGAGCACTATCTCTTGGTAAGGGTTAGACCTAGACATAACAGGCGCAGAACATGCCCCACAGGTACAAGATTTACGCCATACTTTATCGAAAATAGCATTAAACTGCTGGAATTTTGAATTATCATCCATAATTATAATTTTTGCAATGTTAAAACAGTTTTGAGGAGTCTTTTACTGCTTTACAATCACTTACTCTATGATAAAAAAAAATTCTTTTTAAAGAAATGAATTTATATAAAATAAATAAAGCAAATATTAGTGTTTTACTTATAAACAGACTTAGTAAGAAGTATTAAAGATAACCATAAAGGTATTCTTTGCAATATTATTGGACGCGGAAGTGTGATGCGGTCCAGTAGTCTTGTTTTATTACTGATGGCCTGTATCGGACCTCGGAGTCCGATTCTAAAATACAATAGAATTTCATCTGTTAGCAACTTTTGCTGCACTAAAATGCAATAATCTCATTAAAAATCGACCAAATTGAGTCTTTGAGGTGTTCGGCCTTTCGAACATTTTCATGTGATAATCTGCTGTTAAGATGGGAATGTAAGACATCGGACCCTGGGGACCGATGCCGCACCTAACCTGTTAAGCTATAAAAAGAATCTATTCAACCCAATAAATTAACTGATGAAGACTTTTTAATCAATAACATAAAAATTGTATTAAAAACAAAGGTAGAATTCTCACATCATCATCCGGAGGAACCACTTGATGTTTTCCGTCGATATGTACGATGACTGCAGCATGCCTCAGAGGGCAAACAAGGAACATTTTATCATTTCTAGGATGGTACTGAACCTAAAAAAGTAAGATTAAAATTAAATAAGATAAAAAATAACCCCATACTACAACAAAATCTAATTCTAAAAGATAAAGCCATAACTTTAACCTTATTTGAATTTCCATAACTTAAAATTATCAGATAATTTAAATTGGTCTCCAACATTCTCAGGGGAAAAACATACCTTTAACACAGGCGAAGGAAATCGGTAACGTTGTTCACATTCCCCAGAGAGAACATCCCAGATACATACATTGTTATCGGTTGATGCACTAAGCAATTTGTGTCCATCTCGTGACCAACTGAAAGGATATTTCATTTTTAATGCCAATGTTGAGCAAAATATTGAAGAAATTTACAATTTTCATAGTGGGAATAATACTGGCATATTTAAAAAAAAAACAATTTTTCGGAAAAGGTGTTAAAATACTGTTTGAGGCCTATTGTGGTCACACTAATTTTCTACTCTAATGTATGCATCAACCAGAACACTTTGACCTTTACACAATAGTAAAAGTAATTCTAAAAGAAATTATTCAATCAGACATATACCAATATTCTTCTCATCGTGCAAATTAATGAAAAGATTTTATATGAATTTCTAGTAACTTGCTTTAGAGAACGTACTGCTAAAAAAATAATAGAAAGTATAAAAAATTGTTTAGGCTTAACAAGGAAAAAGTATACACAAATTAATCTCCATCATACACTCGCAGTACCATTTCACAAGTGTTCCTAAATGACAAATAGCCAAAAGATCACATGATCACACTGTAGATACAATCCCAAAATGGTATAATTAAGCCCAAAATAGACAGAGGCAATCGATACCCTATGCAAGATCAACTGAGAAAGACTTCTAATGATTCATCTTTCATTCAGTGAGCTTATAATATCAACAATGTGATCATATATATATTTCTAGGAATATATGTACACTCCTATGCTCATCCATCTTGTCAGAGTGACACATGTAAAATGGTAACAAAATTAATTATACAGTTTGAACTATAATAAAAAAGTTATAATCAACTAAAATATTTCAGATAATATATTATTAAAGTTGATTTGAAAATTATGGTCAAACTAAAAATTAAAATACAAAACGAGTACTAGCCTTAACAGCCAGGGACGAGCAAAGACCTATAAGTAAAGAAGCAAACATACAAAGGTGTATAATTTAGCAGCTATAGCAAAATTTAAAAAATAGCAGTTAGATGAATTTTGAATTTTCCTTAATCGTATGATAAAAACAAAAATTTACCTGATAGAACAAACTGGGTGCATATGCGCAGTGATTATCTTGGCTATTCCTCTCGTAAGGAAATCCCAAATGACAATTCTTCCATCATTACAGCCCACAGCCAAGAGGGTTCCTCTCTTATTGAAAGCACAAGTAACAGCAAGAGATATGCAGTCCAAAGTACCATCAAACTCCTGAAAATTTCAAAATATCACAATAAGAACTTATGATAGAGAAGGAAAAATCAATAATAATACTAGTTAAGACTTACTTCAGGGTAGTTCTGACCAAAGGATTCTGTAAACAGAAAGAACAAAGGAAAATAAAGAACTCAGAAATATTTAGTCAAAAGAAAGTATTCAATTGAAAATTATCCACTAAAACTTACCTAGAAGTTCCAAATTCATGATGATCAAACAGCGTTAGACTTGGTCTCAAGGTAATGGACGCTATCATGAAGACATTCTGATTTATGATCAACAATAAAACTCCATTTTAAAAACAAAATTCGACAACAGCTATAAACAGTTGGAGGTTTCAGTTTACAAAACATAATGCATAGAAGTATGAAAATAATCTGTTGTGGAAGTTGTAAAAGTTGTCTGCTTACTTTCAAAAGTAAGGCTAGAGTTCATTACAAATCTATCGTCTATTTTTAAAATAATATAATTGAGCGTTTGGTTTCAAAACAGGCTACATCCATTTTCAACAATTTTTCAGGACTGATTAAAAAAAGATCAATTAAAAAAATTAATCAATTTAACAATTTTTTTTTTATTCTTTTTCGTCGTTTTGCTAACAATTACCTTCAAACAAAAATTGTTGACAACTTTTTATCACATTTTCTTTTTTAAATCTCATTTAACATTAAAAAAAATGTTGGATGTACCTGACTTTGATAAGAAAATATCAATTTTTGATTAAATTATGAATAGACATTTTTTAAAAACAAATCTTTTTATTTAATATGAACAATATATACAAAAATGTTGTTTAAGGCTTCCACGGTCCTAATCCATTGTCTGCATTTTTTCTTCAGGGTTTGACCATGTCATAGGTTTTCCAACAGCCAAGCTTTCACCCATCTTGCTGAGGGCTTCTTCAGGGCCAATACAAGAAATGACATGGTCAAACCCTGAAGAAGAAATGCAGACAATATATACATAGTTTTTATTTTTTAAATATACAAACTTTCATTTAAATCTTGATGTTGACACACATCCTTATTGGTATCATGCATATTTACTTGGATAGGTGACATTGTACTGTCTATTACAACTTTGTAGAATTCTAGGGTACCTATTGATCTCCAGTCTTCTCCATAATGTTTTTCTTAATAGAGTATCAACATCATCCAACTGTTTGGAAATATTGATACCGTTTGGGATTTCGAAAAATTGAAGGTTTTCTGAAAAGTGAAGCTTGGATGGATAAGAAATGGAATCTTTTGATAATAAATGGAATCTTTAAGTATCGATTTTATAAGGATCTAGACGTCTTTTTAAAAAAACGCGTCTAACAAATTATTTCTAACATTAGAAACTTTAAAAAATTGTTTTTGGAAAAAATGGATGTAACCGGTTTTGAAACCAAACGCCTCAACTGTATTTCATACTTACGAAACATTATTTCTAATTTTTTTCAAATTTGAATAATCGGTACCGCTTCTGAACAGTGGCTCAGGCGCCGTTCAGTAAGGCACCCTGCACAATAAGGCCCTATCTCCACTGAATAGGACCCGTTTGGGGGTTTATTTACCTCTTAAGAGCGAGCGGAAGTGGAAAGCTGGAGGAATCTATTAAAGCTAATCAAGGCCCTTTTTAACTAAAAAAACCGCGATGGGAGTTCGCCGTTTAGTAAGGCTCGATCTCCACTGAATCTTTGGAAAATAAAATAAAGCTCTGTTCACATTATTTATATACCAGATATATGCTGGTATATATCTGTTAGTTAGCCATTATCCTTGGCGATTATTCCCATCTGAACACAGTGGTAGATTTAGCACGAAATTTGGGGGGGTGGGGGGCTCACGATCTCCCTGTCTTATAATATCATGGCGGACAGCACCATTTTTGTATGAGATTATCACCATGTATTACGAAGGACTGCGATATCAATCAATCAAAAGTGTTATGTTTATCCATTTGAAAACAAAAAAAACTGAAATAGCCAAAATATTTGAAGGGGGTCATGACCCCTGTGACTTCCCCCTCCCTGGATCCATCTATGTCTGAACAGGCATCTTTTTTCGGGTTTATTTTTCACTTACGTATGTTATGTTATATTAGTTGTTTGTTTGTTTAACGCCCCTTATACTACATTATATTTAATCAACCTTATGACCTACTTTTAACCATTATCTTAGTATCCTCTTGGTCCTTATCCAAGACTGTTATATCAGCGGACGCGATGATATCATTTAATTGGGGAGCAAGGGCGTACCCAGGATCAAAACTAGGGTCTACTTGTTTCAGTTGGACAGTATAATCAAGAGCTTACCAAGGTTTCAGATATTTTTTCTTGTATTAGAATCAGGCCTCTGGCATCGTTGACATAGCCTGAAGTTAATACTATTGAAGAATCAGTCTCCTACCTACACCTGAAAAAAATAGGCTTGATGTATGTGGATAGGGTCATTATTATCCCCGTATAGGCGGGCGCAATCGAATATAGGGTGCGCTAGTAGTTTTGCAAAATGTCGGAAAGAACGGTGTTAGACCTAGTTGATGTGATAGAGATAATTGGTAATTTTAAAATACCATTAATTGATGGGCAGGCTATTCTTGATGCAAACCACATATTTACATGTGGAAGAATATCTAAAAATAAAAACAGTTATTTTACAAGCCTTGTGCCTTTAAACTAGCAATCTTAAAGGACTGCCCCATCAAATAAAAGTGGAAATCAAATTTATTAATAATAATAAGCAATTTTGTCATTGTACGTGTAAAGCTGGTAGTTCTGGTAAATGCAAACACATCATTGTAACTTTACTCGACGTTTTTCGGTTAGTAACAACATTAATTACCTATTCACACAATCATTGTTATGACAGCTTAGATTCTTTGTCATATTATTTATTTATTTATCAAAACTTTCAGGCTTCGAATTGAAAACATGGAACAATTAAGCACAACGGATGTAATAGAAAAATGGGGAAAATTAAAAAAGATAAACCAATCTATGACACTATGGTCTCAATGTTATTTGCATAAAACTAGCATTTTGGAATAATAAAATGTCAAATACTAATATTTACCTGGATAAATATAGTATCTTTCTTTAAAATAAAGACTACATATCGTCATATGTTTCGAAACAGGCTTATCTATTCTTAATTTTACAATCCACTCTTTAAGAAGCTTTTTATTTTTTGGAAATGAAAGGGAATGACACGTCTTTTGATTTTTTAATTGAACACTGAGGGACCGAGCAGTACCTATTAGATATTTTTCAAATGATTTTTTGCTCAATCGGGTTTTAATTATGGAAAAATAAATTAAAAACGCCAAAAAACCCTATGAATCCCAGGTAATGGCCCCGCTTTTATCCCCGTTTCTCTAGCTCCTGCAGCGCCGTCGCTTGCGCCCGCCTATTGTAATCTTGATCAGCTTTGATTGGATTAACATATCGATTTTTTTCTTTGACTTTTTATAAATAGGTCTAGAATCATTTGGAACAGTTACAGTAGTTTCCATGTGGTCACTTGTATGGATTTTCTTAAACAATCCTGTATCTGTTATTTGTAAGCATCTCAGACTGTCTGTTGAGATATTTGAGAAGATAACCAGCCAAACTTCCTGTTCTGCTGACAAATAGACCAACTTGATGGGTGGAATGAGTGACTGGTTGACCCACAAGGAGATAATGTCAGTAATCTTAAAAGCAGTTTATGAATTGATGTTTTCCTCAATTTTTTTTCCTTTCTCTGATATCTTTCAGGCTATAGGGGCGATTTCCCTGCTCTATGGGGGATTAATGTTTTCCTTAATTATTAAATCTCTGTGACAAGTGAAATGTCAGTCCACTGATTATGATTATGACCTGTCATATCAACCCCTGCCCAAGGATCAATCAGGTACTTATAGGCCCACTCACTCTGCATATTCGCCTACTTCTGCATCATACAAAATATTTGCCAGCTTTGATCTTCTACTTATGTCCAACACTTCCTTGGCAGTAATCAGCAAAGTTAAAACTACAGAATGTCCTCTTTGCTGCCTAAAAAAAGGAGTGTAGTTGTTATGTCTTAATAGACCTATTACTATCCCTGCATCAACCAATATTACCATCACTGCAGTGTTCTTGCCATGCCGCAAACTGTTAACATGGTCTCATAATTTATTTTTTCCATCGCCGCCTCAACTATCAATCAGTGTTCTTATCTTTGAAATAAGTTCTGTCTATGGTGTAGTAACTAATAAAAGTATTAGGAAGCACAAGATTGTGCAGTGGCTATGATATTGATATTTTAGAAACAACAAAGAAGTACAGAGCACTGCTTTAAGAGCTCAGTTTTCAATAACTAAAAACCTATATAATAACAATAAATAAACTTTGAGGAAACACCTAAAGCCCTCAGTGCCTTTCAACATTTCATTCATCATGCAGAAAATCAGGAAAAATATATAAAACGGAAGGGAATATTATTTAATCAATGTTCATCTAGGTAAACATTTAATGAAAATTTTTGTTTCTAATAATTCGAGAGATAATGAAATTGTGATCAACAAAACTGAGTTTTATTTTTATTTTAACCCGTTAAAAAAAAAAGAGTATTATGAAGTATTAATATGTTTCCTTGGAAACGAAACAAAGTTTATTTAGTCATTCAGACAATTCTAAAACTAATTGCTCCCAGTATATTCTAGGTGCTCATCATTTGAAAGATGAATAATTTATGTACATAGCTATACTAAAAGGAATAGTATTAAAGTTAAAAGTTATGTCAAATTTAATACTTTTACCACTGGAATTTTCCAATTAAATAATCTTTTTTACCAATATTTCCCCGTCTTAATAAATACATTGGAAACTCTTAATATTTATATAAAGCTGATTGTAATCATAGATACCTCTTAATAGGTAACATTTTTTTTAATAAACTCGGTCACAGTTTATTGTACAACCAGAGGTGTCTAACTTCCGCCCTTTTGGTGAAGCCCAGGATTGACACCTAAATTTCAAAAGTTATATCCTCCAATAGATCGCTTACTAATGACTTTAGTTAACTATTCCTATTGTGTTGAATATGATTATAATATAAGGTATATGATGTAAAATTTGTTATAAGCTGCTCCATGGTGCATCGCTTGCCATTTATCAGGTGAGCACGAGTCTACGCTATATCTACCCACCTTGGTTCAAATTTGTTGGTTAAAGCCATAGAGCAACCCGCTGTAGGTCACACATGGCCATATGGCGTACAAAATGTTATCCTTAATTAACTATCCTTAATTAATATTTTTAACTGCAATAAGCCTAAAACTGTAATAAATGTAAACAATTTTTTTTACGTAGTGAATTTATAGATTTATAATACATCATTGCTTAAATATTAAATAACACAAACACACACAAAAAAAGGATATCTAAGCAAGGACCAGTGTGGTAATTTTATTACAAACAATATTAATGTAAATTTCTTTAAACAATCTAGATTCTTTACATTGTCTGACTGTGATCTGATAAGATGCTATATTGTTGTTTCAGGCTTCCATGGTCTGAATCCATTATCCGCATTTCTTCTTCCAGGTTTGACCATGTCACAGGTTTTCCAACAGCCAAGCTTTCACCCATCTTGCTGTGGGCTTCTTCAGGGCCAATACAAGAATGAAGAATTTCTTGTATTGGCCCTGAAGAAGTCCACAGCAAGATGGGTGAAAGCTTGGCTGTTAGAAAACCTGTGACATGGTCAAACCTGGAAGAAGAAATGCGGATAAAAGATGCTATATTATTTTTCTTTGAACAGCTTCATACCAAACCTGCATCTTGGGCCATTTTGTAGAAAGCTGATGATTTTTTCTCCAAGAGAACTGTGGGAGTATCAAATTCTAAAACGCAACCTTGATCCAGGACTAAAACTCTAAAAAAAAAAAAAAATTGGATTAATTACGTACAAAATTATTTTAATATTTATTTTACTGAAAGTGTAAATTGTTTTTTTACATCCATAGAAAAAACAAATAATTGATACCAAAATCAAACCTGTCACAATCCATTATGGTATTAATCCTATGAGCTATTGTAAGCACAGTACAATCGGCAAACTTAGTTCGTATCGTCTTTTGAATTATGTCATCAGTCATTAAGTCCACAGCACCAGTAGCTTCATCGAGGACCAGAATCTTCGTCTTGCGGAGAAGAGCCCTTGCAAGACAGATGAGTTGCCGCTGGCCGACACTGTTAATAATATGAAAAGGTTTATTAGTTTCAGTTTTGCAGTAAAAAAAAAAATAAATAAATTAAAGTAAAAATATTTGAAATCAGAGAATCTTAAAATGTGTATTTCTGATCAAAACTCAGGTTTCAAACTTTTTTGAGAATTGCTTTCCTTTTCCTTATTATTTATTCCAGAAATATTTAAGCAATAGTAAAAAGCATATACCATAAAATTAAACTAGTTACATTGACAAAAAAAAGCAATATAAATAAAATATTTCATTCAAGGAACAAACCTCAGAGATTAAACTCAGGTGAGTCCTCCAAATCTTTGATCATCCACTAAAGCAAGAAGATGATTTACTATTAAAGCAATATTTATTAAGCCTATGAAAAAATTAAAAAAATTTCATCGACCACAATCAGAATTAAAATGGTGATGATATTTTCCCAATGAACACATTCTAAATTAAAAAACATACAAAAGATGTTGACTAATTGTATGGTTTATTTAAAGTAAATTTGTATTGTTTATATAAAGCTCAAGGATTTAAATTCAGATAGAAACTTAAAGAGAACATGGTAAAAAATATATTCTTAAATAAAATTACGTAGGAATTTAAAAGTTATTTAACCTTATATTTTCACCGCCTTCAGTAACTTCATGTTGCAACCCCGCTGGTAATCTTTTCACAAAATAATTGAGACAAGTAAGTTCCAGAGCTCCCCAAATCTGTTCATCGCTGTAATGCCCGAACGGATCTAGATTCAATCTCAAACTACCAGAAAATAGAGTTGGATCCTATAATAAAAATAATAAAATAATTAACTAAGCGAATATAATATGTTAATTATTGACAAAATATTGTAACGTTAAATAAAGCAATAAAAAAATATGGTTTAGAATTATTGGAATGAACCAACAGTTGGAACAAACTGTCATAGCATGTGTTAGTGACTGCGATGTTCGAGTACCATCTACGCCGTTCCACGAGATTCGGGCCCGTTCTCCTTACGACTAAATATAAGGAGCAATAGACTGGACAGTTAGTCTTGTTCTGAAGCGCTAGTCATATGATTATCTCTGTGTTACGAAATGATAATTTTTGTAACATTCTTAATTGTTTGTTTCAATATTTGCGCTCTCATAATTTGAGTAGCATTGAATATTGTTATTTTCGTTAAATAAAAATTGTTAACCAATATAAGTGTATATATATATATTTTTTTTTTTAAATAATATTTTAAATCAAGCTTTGGAACTCAAAGAAACCATCTAATTTCTCTTTTATCCAATCTTGCTACTGACTTTATTCCTCCTCTATTCTTGGAGAAATCCAAAGTTGTCGACCTAAGCTTTTAATGTAGATATGTTAGCGGAGTGCTGCTGATTGGGAGTGACTTTTATGCCATTATTTTTTTATATTTCTCATATCTATTTTGAGTATTTTTATTTGTAATATAGTTGGAAACTGAATTTCAATGGGCCAGGATAGCCAAGCATGTAAGAGCGTGACCAGCTGTTGCAGGCTCGAGCCAAACGGCGGCGGTTCGAATCCGCCCTGGGAGGGTTGACTTTTATTTCGTGGCCCCACGGAATAAATCTCGACCTATCCACCATGATTAGAATAGGTTGGTTACACCTATAGAATAACCCCCCGCCCCCCCCCCCCCCCCCGTATGCCACACATGGCCAGGTAGGGCTCCTGAACAAAAAAAAAAAAAGTTGTAAATTTCAATAAATATAGAGAAAAAAAAATCAATTTTTTAAAATATTACTTCAAAGAAGTTAATTTTTTATAACATTGCTAACTTGATTTTTTTGTAGCTTAATTAAGTTAAGATAATACAACCAAACGGTTTTTAAATAAAACAAGTCGAAGTTGTCTATAAACTCATTATTTATTTAATTTGACAATTCAGCTCAAATTGAAATTTGCTGCATCACTGAATAAAATAAATTAAATTAGTTCATTAAGTCCGTGAACTGTTGAACACCCGCAACTGGCGAGCCACTTCTCAAGATAAAGCTACCTGGCGAAGGCTCATTGAGCAAGCCAAGGACCACACCGGTCTGGAGCGCCACGGAATAGTAATTAATTAAGTAGAACGAAAAAACTTTTCTCTACCTCTCTTAAAGATCCCATAATTCCTTTTATCAAACAGCTCTTTCTTCAGAGCTTCAATTTATAAGCCATACTACGGAAGGTACTTGTATCACTGCTAGCAAACTATATTACTATCAAACATTAAAATAATATTCAATAAACATGAATTTGCTTTACAATAAGATCCCACGCAAAGAACGTGTTCAATCACATTTTGCAAATTTTACAGGAGAGCAAAAAGAGTGTTTAAAACTTGTATAGAACACAACCTAGTAACTCAAACTAAGTCAAAGGGAAAAAAATAGTGTATGCCCAATATATTTTCAAATAGTGGTAATATTAATAAAAATACGATACATTGTTTGTTGGTCCACATAGAATCAATGATCAAAAAAGAATTTTAATTGCATGTGCCCCCAAAAAAGAATTGTAAATATCTCAAGAACAAAACCCGCTGTTTTCATGTAAACTATACAGATTTGTAGTACTCAAAATGGTTTACTATAATGCGTTATAAAACAAAAGTCACAAAAAATGGATTAAACACGTTCTTAGAATGGGGTCTTCAATTATATTTACCTGAGGAATAATAGTAAGATGTGACCTCAAGGTTTGAAGCCCTAGTTTTGAAATATCAATACCGTCAATCAATATTTTTCCACCAGCAGATTCTATGATTCTGAACAGGCCTAATGTAATAGAAGATTTACCAGCACCAGTGCGACCCACGATACCAATCTAAACAAAAAAAAATAGTAATAAATAAATTATTTATTGGTCTATCTACCAAAAAAGCGATTTTCAAGGATAGCCAATTTAAGTTTCTTCTTTTCCTTTCCTTCAGTATCTGTTGCCTGCTTTAGAAGAAATATATATAGATAGAAGAGGAAAATTGCAAGATAATTCATGAATGAAATGAAAAAAACAAAATCTGATTTTAATTAATCTAATCTTAGTTTGTGGCTGACCACCATTTTAAATTATTTTTAAATAATTTATTTTTTGAAGAGAAAAGACTTGGCTCCGCCGGGAGTCGAACCCGGGTCTCCTGCGTTACATGCGAGGATGCTAACCACTACACCACAGAGCTCGGCTAAAGGCAGAGGTATCAGTAAAGAGGAGGGATTTGCTCTGCCTTGAGCCGAGCTCTGTGGTGTAGTGGTTAGCATCCTCGCATGTAATGCAGGAGACCCAGGTTCGATTCCCGGCGGAGCCAAGTCTTTTCTCTTCTAAAAATAAATTATTTAAAAATCTGATTTTGAGATTTACAATTTAGACAAATCTTGGAGGGGGTTACCTGTGGTATAGTGGCCAGCAATAAAAGCTGCGGGTTCGCATCCCGCGGTGGCCCTTGGATTTTTTAATGGGAGTGTAAAATCCTTGGCTATGCCGTCCCTCGGATAGGACATAAAACGGAGCTCCCGAACATGTACGATGTCAGGGACTCGTTGAAGATACCTATCATAATTATTCCAGGATAGGCCAAATTTTGGATTCCCACTGTAGCATCGTCCGATTAGCCTTAGTGGCATAAAGGGACATTGAACGAACAAATAAATAAACAGATCTTGCAAAGGATGAAGTATCTAATCAAAAATGTAGTATCTAATCAACAAATATTTTTTCAATAACGGCTCTAGAATTAAAATTATTTATAAAATCAAGGTTACCTTTTCGCCACCATTAATAGCAACATTAATTCCCTTAAGGACTAAATCAAGCTCCTCCCTGTATCTCAATTTGTAGTCGATAAATTCGATTTTTCCTTCTCGCGGCCAATCCTTGGAAATCATTTTGGTACCGCGATCCCAATCAGCTTCCTAAATGAAAGAAATAAACTTTGAATTTAATTGTCAGAATAAACTTTTGACAGAAGTTATAGAACAGGGTTGAGGTGACTTGAGACCAACAGTTATTTAATAAATGAAAATAAAATTTAACATTGGTTAATACTTTGGTTATTTCAGTTTATTTTAATAGAAACAGTGAGTGAAACACACACATACACACAGTTTTAGTAATAAACCTATGTTTAGAGTTATGTAATTGTCAACTGTTTTCTTTAACACGTTAGGTGCGGCGGCGTATTTTAGGGATATCCTGAATTGGACGGTATCGGTTCCGGGGTTGGACGTCGGGGTCCGATGGGAATGCTCTGACGAAAGTGTTATTTTTTTACTGAAAAGTGAATTAAATGAGCTTCTCAAGGGCATTATCTCTTGGTAAGGATTAGACCTAGACATAACAGGCGCAGGACATGCCCCCGGGGTCCAATACAGGATTTACACCATACTTTATCGAAAATAGCAATAACTGCTGGAATTTTTAATTACCATTCATATTGATAATTTTTGCAATGTTAAAACAATTTTTAGGAGTCTTTTACTGCTTTACAACCACTTACTCTAAATTCTTTAGAGTAAAAAAATTCTTTTTAAAGAAATGAATTTATATACAATAAATAAAGCAAATATCAGTGTTTTATTTATAATTACAGACTTAGTAAGAAGTATTAAAGATAACCATAAAGGTATTCTTTGCAATATTATCGGACGCGGAAGTGTGATGCCGTCCAGTAGTCTTGTTTTATTACTGATGGCCTGTATCGGACCCCAGAGTCCGATTCTAAAAAACAACAGAATTTCATCTGTTAGCAACTTTTGCTGCATTGAAATGTAATAATCTCATTAAAAATCGACTAAATTGAGTCTTTGAGGTGTTCGGCCTTTGGGACATTTTCATGTGATAATCGAATGTTATGATGGGGATATAAGAAATCGGACCCCGGGGACCGATGCCGCACCTAACGTGTTAAGATGGTATGATAAATTACTGGGATTTTCGGTCAAAGTTTTTATTTGGAGAGCCTACATTTCGATCAAAACATGTGAATCTATATCCACCTAATATTATTATTACCTCTATTATTATATAGTTTCTCTTTATATATATACATAGTTACCTTGTTTATACTCTCACTTTTATCTTATTACTGAGTTCAGATATAAACATCTTGAATACTATATCATCTACATTGTTAGTTTTAACAATTCCTACTTTTTTACTTTTATTTTACACTTAGTTGTCATGTAGACTCTCACTTCAAAACTTTCGGTTTCCTTAAAATAAACCTTTTGAAGTCGGCAAACTAACACCTAACACCTCTCACCTTATAATTTTTCCCTCAGTCTCTGTATTACCTCAAGGGAGGTTTCATGTCGTGACGGACCCACAAAATAAATCTTGACCTGCTCAGCTTAGTTAGAATACATTGGATACACACCTAGAGTAAAGCCCCTTATGCCACATATAGCCATGGAGGGGTACAAATTTAAAAAAAAAATGAATGATTTACCTTTAATATATGGTTCTAAAAACATTTTGATGTAATGAAAGTTTCTGAGAACCATGAAGATGACCTTAAATTTTGGTTCTCCGCCGAATGTAATTATATAAATTGAGTTTCCAGAACTTGTTTCGCTGTGTTGTTGTTTGTTTATTTTTGTGTTCCTGATTTTGTTTTGTTGTTTGGCTTTTTTATTAACCCGGGAAAGGTAGCACTAATCGAAGGGTCGATTTAGGTAGCGCTTCCTCGATGAGACAAAGTGACTTATTTATCGTTTCAGGGATGCCACGTCATCATCTAAATGCAGTATTTATTTAACAGACCTTATTTACATTCACACTTTTTATGCCTTTTGTCAATAAGAAACTAAGAATGGTGTAATTTACTTGCTAAAAGTTTAGGTTCAATATACGCAAAACATTTTAATTTTTAATGAATAATTTAGTTATTGGAAAGAATAATTATTTCACACAAAAAACCACAAAGAAAATGTCACAAAAGTAAACTTGCCAAAGAAATAATGAAACAGTAAATAGATAGATATAAATAAACTTTAAAAGAATATCAATAGAAATAAACTACACTACCAACTAAACAGGAACAATGAGTAACGAATAAGAGGGAAATTTACATTGAACATATAGTTGATAAATTTTCTCATTAATTATTGTCAATATATAAGTCACAGCCTGGTTTTACAATCTGGACATAACTTAACCTACGCTCTCCACACATGCACTTTCCATAAATACAATAAGATTTTGACATTCTTCTCTTCTTCCAAGGACAAAATTGACACATTTCTCAAAGTCCCAAGAGTCCATAAATACTCCACCTACAGACAGAATTAGCTTTCAAGAAGAACATTAGGTAGCACTTCGTTTCCAAGACTCAAACAAAATTACATATGAGGTAGGACTTTGTCTTGCCAACGTCGTTACTTCAGAAAAATAAATTAAATGATTGACTTACCGACGTTCTACCTACAAGATCTGTTCTAGTACTAAGTGGAGATAGAACTCCCAGAAGGTGGGCCTCTAGGGTTGGGGGTTAATTAACAGAAATGTGCGGTGACTTCGTCGCTAAGGCGAACGCTACCTTTCCTGGGTTAAATTTTGAATACCATAACAATTCAGGATTTGCCAAACAGCTGTCTTCTTACAGATTAGTATGATTTATCCAAATAAAAAAAATGATGGTTATCAATAAATTCTAAATGTAAGTAGTTACTTAAATTAATTATATCAATAGGGTAGACACAAAAGAGTTACAATTTGTTCCCCTACCTGAGGTGTTTCAGTATATTCTTTTATTCTCTCAACAGATACCACATTAGTCTCAACTTCAGCGCATGTACTGACTATCCAATTTAATGATAGGGTTATCTAGAAATTATAAAATATCGTTTCGTTAGGAGTAGGAAAAATGAAACCACGAATTATTTTTGCATCTTAATCTAACCTGTAATGCATAGGTTATCAAAAGACCCACAATTCCAGGACTTAACGAGTCTCTATTAATCACAGTAATTAGGGCTGAGAAGAAAACGACCAGATTACCGATCATTTGCAATCTTATTGTCAACCATCTGGAAAATTAATTGAAATATTATGAATATATTGGCAATTTTTCAGCTGTTGCTTAAGGCTTCCATGGTCTGGATCCATTGTATGCATTTCTTCTTCAGGCTTTGACCATGTAACAGGTTTTTCCACTGCCAAGCTTTCACCCTTCTTGCTGTGTGTAGAATTGCTCATTCTTGTATTGGCCCTGAAGCAGCTCACAGCAAGATAGGTGACAGATTGGCAGTTAAAAAACCTGTTACATGGTCCTACCCTGAAGAAGAAATGCATATAATTTTGCAGTTCTTTAACACCTAAATAATTTTAAGTTTATACCCTATAGCTGTGTACAATTGCATTATATTAATGTTTATGATTATATTAGAGTGTTTTATTTCTATATTAGCGAGCTAAAATTATACTGAACATATCGTCATCACCATGCTAAAGTAACGAATGTGCACTAAAAACCTATGCATATTTGTTAATTTAGCATGGTGATGACGACATATGTTAAATAGATACAAAAACAACTAATTCAAAGCCATCCATCACTGTTGGGCATTCATATACACAGACGGATCAAAAGCATACAAAGGTGTGACACTGCTTCGATATCCCTGCAACCACATTCTTCAGTGGACACTGCAGAACGTTTTGGAAGTAATCTCAGTGCTGAATACCTTTACCTGTCCAGACAATCTTTAAATAGCACCGGTTTTATACCTCAAAATACACAAAAAGATATACCACCGCAGTCGCTACTGTGGGTGAAAGCTAACAGTACTGCACCCTCCTACAGGATTGTAAAACAAAATAATCCCTCCAAAGTAAAAACTAGCGGAGGTCATTGGGAAATATTCAGGAAAATCGAGAATGACCGAGTACTATTAATGCACTCAGATCTTCAAACTCGTGAATTCCTAGAAATTAATTATCAAACAAAAATTAACAAAAAAGAACCACATAAACCCTATACATGAATAAATTGTTATACGGATGGCTTGCTCACTAAAACAGGCTCAGGAGCGGGAATCTGGAGAAAAGACAAACCCAAAGATGGTATCTCAATATCACTGGGATAATATGCTTCAGTCAGAAGTACTTGCTGTTTGCCAGTGCACTTCAGAGCTGCTGACTGAGAAAATAATCAATAAAAAGATAACTATCTTCACAGACAGCCAAGCAGCGATTGGGGCAATAAGAAATCAAACAACGAAATCGAAGGTAGTAAAAACCTGCATCACAAGCTAAACAAATTAGCAGAAACTAACAAAGTTAGAGTGGAATGGGTATCAGGACACTCTGGAATCCATAGAAATGAAAAAGCGGATGAACTAGCAAGGGAAGATTCCGCAAAAAAACCCATAACCCCAGAACCAGTAATTGGAATTAGCATTAGCTATGCCAAAAGAAGGATTAGTGAAATTTATGGAGCTTTTAAAAAACAACATTGGAATGATAAAAATCACTATCACTCCAAACTCTTTTTCGAAGGCTATTCTGCTAAAAGAAGCAAGTTGCTGCTAAACTAAGACAGGAAAGCACTCAAAAAAATTACAGCGATCTACACAGGACACTGTAATAAACACATGAACAAACCCAAGCTAGCAGAGTCACCAATATGTAGATTCTGTGGCAAAGAGAATGAAAAAGCCAATCATATAATCTGCTGGTGCGATAGATTCGCCAGACTAAGATTCAGGCTATTCGGTAGGGAAATTTTACCCAAACCAGGATCAAATGACTTAGTCAATCCAGCAAGCATCCTAAAATTTACAGAAAAATATTATATTATAAAAATAATAATTTAGTATGGCAACAGTTTTCACTTTTTTGATTGTTGAGTCGTTTCTATTAATATAATCCCAATAGGGCTGATACCACTGTAAACTCCCAGTATTAGAGTACTTCAAGTATTTTTTTCATTCACACATAATATTTAATACTAAAGTTCATAAAAAGTTGAAGAATTCGTCAATCCAGAGTATGCCAATTAACCCCCTATGTGGGGCAGGTTGGCCTAGAAGGTGGGGTTGTTTAGCCATCTCATTCAAGTACTGCCTGACACATATTATTGTTATTAAAAGCTGCAGTATAATAGTATAATAATTTTGAATCGGTTTTTAACAGCTTTTAAGGGAAAATAGAATGACAATAGAAGAAGATAGAAGTTTAGACTGTCGTCACTTTCTGCATAAGAAAAATTGCTCTCATCCTCCTTGCTGGAACTAATAACAATTGGTAGTTTCACCTTTGTTTATGTTTACCTTGCTTTTGTGAATTGATACTGCTCCAACAAACCCCAGTTGAAGATAGCCAACTAACACCACAGGAGATATCATATGAAAGATGGCTGCCAGGACAGGGGAGAACAATCAAATAAGAAACTGGTTAGTCGAAAGTTTAGGTTTTTCAAAGGAGCTTGGGGCTATGTGAACAGAATCGGAGTCAAATGTTTTGCCATGCCTTTAAACCAAATTTACTGAAAAATATAAAAATTTACAATCAATCGATGAAGCACACTCTTCTCTACACTGTTAGCATCGGATTGAAAACTCAGGACAAAACTCCCGAGGTAGAGCGGGTCACATGGTACAATGTTGGGGCCTTCACAACAGGTGTGACGGAAACTATAAGCCAATGGCCAACCTACCCCCTACGCCAACCAACCCCGCTCTCCCCTACTGCATGTTATGTTCTTAACAATTTATGGCGACTTCCTGAATTTCATCAGCTGACCATATCGCATTAAATAATTGTAATATTATTAATAATATAACTCACCGACTTGCTACGATCATAGGAAATGTACAAACTTGATTATTATCCACTTTTTTCTCTGATTCCTTGATAAACCTCTCCTGGGCATTATAAGCTCTGATTATTGAGGATCCTGTAAACATATAAATTTATAGATTTTGCTCTACATCTAAAAAAAAATATACATAAAATAGATATTATTAATCTACAATGAAGTACTGGTCATTTAGTGACCTTATCTATGTTAAATTTGGATAATATAATACAAGAAGAAATACATCTGCTACTCCAAAATTTTTCAAGAACTCAATCCGAATGGCATGATAATTGGTATGATTATTATTCTCAAAATGAAGCAGCTGATATTCTGGCATAAGAAGGCTTTAAAATACCCAAGCGAGATCTAAATATCCAACAGATAAATTCAGTTAATTAAACCAAGGTACAATAGGAAAAATAAAAACCACAGGAAAAACGTTTGAGTGTCTGGTAAATAAAAAAACTCACCTATGACCACCATTAAAAAAATAAATATGCTTGTTTTAATATAATTTTTATTAAAATTTATTTTGTCAATAATTATTACAAATCTAATGAAAATCTATCAAATTCTATTTTAGAGTCTAGGGTTATATTCAGTAGTCGTACAGAAAAACAATCGTTGCACAAGAGCCAATGACATATAAGTATAATACATACAAGTCATTACTAGTATAATACATTAAGACATAAAAGTATAAGACATATAAGGCACATCTAACAAAGTTGACAAGACTGTTTGGTTTTTTTCATTAATTTTCTCATGTTTTAATACATTCTTTGAATAGTAAAATTAAAAAAAAAAAAATTATAATTTTTGAAAAGAATAGTTATCAGTTTTGGAGGTTTAAATTGAAGCGTGGAAATGGATAAGGGTATAAGTGCCTTAGGAAATTTTTACAGAAATGAAGTGACTTACACCCTCTAGGGTGAGCTGCATTCAGTGCTTACACCCATGCCACCTTTCATATGTTCATTGAACTCTTTTCTAACAACAAAACATTACTTATACCCATTTCTGAAGAATGGGCTTTGGCACATATAACAATTCGGCAAAAAAAAAACTTTGTTTTATTTTTTTGGCACTTAGACCCTTAAGCATTTCCACGTTTCAATTATTGAAACTTCATAAAAAAGTATAAATACCTGTAACAGTTTCTCCAAAATGAGAATAAATGGGAGATCTCGAAATCGATTCTAGGCGCTTTATCTGTTGGGAAGTTGTCACATACATCCTCTAAAAAGAAAAAAAAATGGATTGTTAATTAGATTCATTACAATGATTATTTAAACGAATAGAATCCAATTTAACTGAAATGGTGAGGAGAGTAAAATAGCTAATTCATCTCTATTTTTTTTTCTAATGGAAATAATCGTAGTGGATGTATGTCAAATTTTACCTCTACAAAGTTTACAGACAACAATTAAAAACAACAGGTGTTTTGGCAAACACACTTTTAAATTATTTCTAGAATTATTTCTAAATTAATGAAAGTTGTATTACCCAGCTATAATATTTTTTTAATATTAAGTTTAGTAATATTAAGTCTGTACGTGGTACGAAGTCACATTCGGAAGCACGACAAAGACTTAAGGTCACTTCGGGATCCCTTGGCTCTTGTCGTTAAAACAAATATTTAAAAAAAAAAAAAAAATTTTAAATAATTTATTTTTGAAGAGAAAAGATTTAGCTCCGCCGGGAATCGAACCCGGGTCTTCCGCGTGACATGCGTGGTATGCTATCCATCACACCACGGAGTCCCTTCCAAACGGCGCCAAATCCTTCCTCTTCACTGACACCTCTCCCACGATCTCGCAAGTTTTGCGAGTATTTACGGGAGATGGACAATTTTTGTCCAATTTTGGGCATCTTCTTGACGTTCGTCAATTTTTTTAATTATTTTATATTAATTTAACCATCATTGTGGGTGACCACCTATTTTTTAAATTATTTTAAATAATTTATTTTTGAAGAGAAAAGATTTAGCTCCGCCGGGAATTGAACCCGGGTCTTCCGCGTGACATGCGCGGTATGCTATCCATTACACCACGGAGTCGCTTCCAAACGGCGCCAAATCCTTCCTCTTCACTGACACCTCTCCCACGATCTCGCAAGTTTTGCGAGTATTTACGGGAGATGGACAATTTTTGTCCAATTTTGGGCATCTTCTTGACGTTCGTCAATTTTTTTAATTAGTTTATATTAATTTAACCATCATTGTGGGTGACCACCTATTTTTTAAATTATTTTAAATAATTTATTTTTGAAGAGAAAAGATTTAGCTCCGCCGGGAATCGAACCCGGGTCTTCCGCGTGACATGCGCGGTATGCTATCCATTACACCACGGAGTCGTGTAATTGGACAAAAATTGTCCATCTCCCGTAAATACTTGCAAAACTTGCGAGATCGTGGGAGAGGTGTCAGTGAAGAGGAAGGATTTGGCGCCGTTTGGAAGCGACTCCGTGGTGTAATGGATAGCATACCGCGCATGTCACGCGGAAGACCCGGGTTCAATTCCCGGCGGAGCTAAATCTTTTCTCTTCAAAAATAAATTATTTAAAATAATTTAAAAAATAGGTGGTCACCCACAATGATGGTTAAATTAATACCAAACAAAAAATATTACATTTAAATTACACACAAACAGTGAGAATGTTGTCTGAGGAGGTTGTTTGAACCAGTTTCAATATCGAGGCCTCAAGGCATCTTATCCTCAAGAGAACAAGTATCCTTTGGCCCAGCAGCTCTGGATCCAGTTTTGGGACTGGTCCTTCCAAAATTTGGTTAAAGGTAGTAGCGTTTATTACTCTTACAGAGAAATTCGAACTGAACAATTATTGGAGTGCCTTAAAGGAACACCACATGGTTAACTGTGATTGTGCCTGGGTGATGTGTTGCACACCCATTTATGTTGTTAGCTACAATAGCTAATTAATATTGAAAGACTCTAATTAATAAAGTGTTAACCTAGACATTGAAAGACTTATGAACATTCAACTTTCATCACTATGGACTTTTTTTGTGTGTAATTTTCTGTAAATGTTTTATTAAATTTAAATGTATTTCTCTAATTAATCAATAATAATTCTAAGATAATGTGAATTGGTAGAAACTTAATTTGTTTGTTCACCCTTGTGTTAGCATGTAAGTTATGTTTATGTTTTCATTATTTTTTGTTTTTATTTTATATAGCAAGGTTCGAATATATTCCATTATATGCTATCCGGCATTATTTTCAAGTTTATTTTTTTTTTTTTTTTTAATTTTACTTTTTAGCTTTTAATTTTCACCAGCCAATGGTGACGTGGTTGGGCTAGGAATGGCTCACCCTGAACCTCTACCCGCCATCACAACAGGAACAATTACAAACTGTTGTAGTACATGTTCTTGACTGTTCAAGAATCTTCTGCGCTTGTCGGGAACCTTCTAGAATGTTCTAATCCAGACTAAATATAAGGAGCGATGGACTGGAGTGTTAGTCTTGCCCTGAAGATCAAATCATATGGTTACTTTTGTGTTATTTGTCGTTACAAGTGGATACTTTTTGTAACATATGGTTACTTTTATGTTATCTGTCGTTAAAAGTTGATGCTTTTTGTAACCTTGTTAATAATTTGAATTTTTATTGTTTGTCTAACATTGTGAAGTGTTATTTTCTTCTAATAAAAATTATTTATATCTACATAAGTGTTACAATATATATTTTGAAAATAAAATTTGTAAATAGAAGTTGAATTACTTATTGTACATTTACCTGTATCAAGAAATACACGATTCCAATTGGAATAATAACAGCTATGAATAGAGGGGATGAATAACTGATCACAAGCAACGTTCCAATAACCTATAACAAAAATAATGAGGAAAATATTTGAGCTCAGATAGTATTGGAATAGAATTGTTTAAGGGTGCGGTCATAAAAAATTACACCTGCCAGCAGCCGAGAATCATGAATTCGCATTTAGTTGTTATTTTTCAGGACGAAACCTCCCAAACATTTCTTTTTCATTTTAACAAAAATAAAATTAAATAAATTAAATCAGTTTAATAGATCCATCTATTTAAACCCAAACGTGAGATTATAACAAAAGGAACATGATGTGTTTGGCCAGTGCATAAGTATGTAAGCATTTTTCACGTTTAGTGGATTAATTCGTTCATTGAGGTTCCATATATTTTTGTGTATTTAGCCTCCATGTTTGCCGATAACCAGTAATTTGTTGAGAGAATATCTCAACTGATTACAAATATAATATAATATAGAAATTGCATACAAGTTGAATTAAAAGACAGAAAAATCATCATTTCATTACAGTAAATAAAAAATCCTTTATTATAAGTATTCTTAATCTGAAGATCAAAAAATGGGGAGATTTGAGAACTCATTTAAAATTTCAAAAATTGTGATAAAACATTTTACTCAAGGAGTTATTAAAATATAAAACCGATAATATACCTATGAAGTTAAGAAATTAGAATTTTATCGATAGATTTTTGTGCTAGAATATGAAATCATCTTTAGAAATGGTCGAGCCACAACATATATACTGAAGTAGATATGGACATTCAATACTTTAAGAAGAGGGTAACATTATAAGAAAATTTATTTCTCATTTTACTTATTTTGTTAATTTTTTTTTTTTTTAAGCTCTTAAAGGCTGTTTAAATGGTTACAGTTTTCAAAAAAAAAAGTTTGGAACCAAACATTGCTTTGTTTTTTAACCACCAGGAGCGATTAGAATGGACCAAACAGTACTGTTTACAAGTTAAAGTTTTTTTATCGATTTTGGTATTATTATTGACCGATGATGTTTATTATTATCATAAACTGGTTTTCATTTTCATCCCAAGATTGATAAAAAAACTTAACCTTTGGAGGTATACTGAAAAGTGTGTAATTGATTAGGAAGCTAATGTTTATAACAGAAAAGTAGAGGATTAGTAACTGCTTAATTATAATATGTAAACAACAGAGAACTGCAAAATCCTCTATGTATTTCAAAAATAATAAAATCGGACATTTCATCTGAAACAACCCAATAAAAGTGAGTATAATTTAAATTATTTTTATTGTGCTATCTGTGAGAACATATGAAGTCAATATAAATCATTTACTGCCTCTTACTCATATTTTATTTTATATACTTGTCGATCATATCAATCTTAGCCAGAGGTACAATACAACAAAAATGTATTTAGAGGTGAGTAATATTAAACTGTTTTTCTTTATGATAGGTTGATTGGTAGTCAGGAGGGACTCACTGGGTCTCTGTATTACTCTGGACTCAGAAGCCCTGATGAAGCTCCACATATAGGGAACGAAATGTCGGCTTTCCAAAATGAAAAATAGATGACTGAAAATCCCGACTAAATATTTATTTAGGCATATGAAAAATGATATAATTTAATCTAACATGAATAATCAGACATAGCATGAAATTAATTACCGCTGATAGGAACATAAGTAATTGCTTCAAGTTGTAAGGGAATCCATTATCTACAACTTCGATATCCTTAGAAAAGCGGCTAATAATACGGCCTTGTGGCGTGGTATCAAAAAATGACATAGGAGAATGGAATATACTCGAAAGCAACAAGACGTGGATTGTTATACTAGCATCAGCGGCACCAATGAACCAGCAAATAGATGATAAGAATGCAGCAACGACTAAAAAAATAAAAATAAGAAATAATATCGGAACAAATATTATGATACTTTTTATAATAAGAAACATAGTTTAAGTGAAAAAATAACCTATAAAACTAAAAAGTAAGATCACTATACCATAGATAGTTAGTTTATTGGCTAATATATACAACAGTTTAGCCATGTAGTCTGGCCCATTCATTGTTAGTATGATGTACATAAACCAAACGGATAGAAATTAACATAAGCTTACATTTATAAATTAACATTATCTGAGGTAATAATTAACATTTTTACAATATCGATAAGTAATGAAAATAAGAACCAACATATTTAAAATTAAAAAAAAAAATATTCAATATTAGATTACTGTCATTGTTTATACCCAATGATATTACATATATTTATTAATATTATTTTTTTTATTAAAAAATTCTCTAAAAATTACTCACCCTCAGCAACGCCTAAAAGACCATACACTCCTAAGTACATGTCCCTCTTGCTGGTGTCAGTGGTCCCATTAGAAACAATATCTTTTGCGCTAGACCACGCAGAAAGCCAAAAATTTGAGCTGATAGAGAAGCCTTGTTGGACCGCTGTGAGGATGATTGTAGCTGATAATAAACCTAATCCAATAGTTCGGAAGTAGTGTCCATAAACTTCCATTTTTACCTATAAAATACATTAAATGTTTTATCGTTGGATTCAGAATGTCACTGAGCTTTTGCGAATCGCTTTCTCAGTGTTCGCTTTTTGGTCCAAAATAAGATATCGACCTAAACGTAGTGATTCAACGGATCGAAACGGATCTTATTGGGTTTTATAAATTGCGATACGAGCATTAAGACTAAACTGGGGTTCGTCCTTTGGAACTCCTTTTGAACTAAACTGGGGTTTGTGTTTTAAAGCCCTAAAACCTACCATTTTTGAGATAACGCCTGGTTTAAGTCCTTCCGCCACAATTGGTCTACTACTTATTGTGTTACGTTAGAGCAAATGTAAGGTCCTGTTGTGCTGTATGATGATGTATGATGTGCTGTTGTGCTGTATGAATGTTGTTTTGTCTGATTTAGAATTCATTGTAGCGTTAGAAAACTGCACTCTCACATTTAGCAATTACAGTATACTCCCGCTTAACTGGCTCCCGTTAACCGACTTTCCGGATAAACTGACAGACGCTGTAAAAGATTAAAAAATCTTTATAACATCCTTTAAAAGCATTAAGACTTTGTCATATTCTCAATCACTGGTCAACAATTTTGTTAAAATTTGTGTTGTGTTACAGTTTGATAGATCTTAAATAAATTGAAATGTAGGCAAAAAGTCTTTTGTTTTTTATTTTTTGACCGATCTCCAGTAAAACAAAACTCTTCGAATTAAAATTGATCTTAAACAAAAAAGAAAAAATAAATTAAGAAGAAATAGCTTCGTATATTTAGACAAGACCAAGAAATACATTAAGATGCGTATAAACGAAAAAATAAAATCAAAGATTTTGTGAAAACTGAATAGATTGATAGTGTAAATTTTTGTTAATTGATAAATTAAATTAGCCATATCGTGCTTCTGCCTCCCCCCCCTTGACTACTACTTCCCGAATTTTCCACACGAGCTTTAGCTTTATTTTATTTTTCAAAAATCAAATAGTTCATTGAGTAAATAAACAGACAAAAGAAAATCTGATGGTAAACTGTGTCAAAGAGTCACATATCTTTGAGCACTATCATTTAAAAAGCAGTAGTGTGATTTGAATTCAGCATTAGAAGATTGAAATTTAATGCGTGGAACTCTAGTAAATAATATCAACATTTTCAATCGAGTTATAATACATTAGTTACATGCAAGAATAACCTGGCCTCACAATTTAAGTTAGAGAAGTTAACCAAACAACAGGGTCGCATTGGGTTTAAAGAGCAAAGGAAAAATTCTCCAAATAAAGTACCTTTAATTTTGGTACCTTGGAGTAATTAACAGTCCTTCATATATGGATTCCTTCCTGATATGTAGATAGTCCCTAGTAATTAGGTATGTCTAAATAATAACATAAAATATGAAAGAATTCGAAAATCAAAAAAAATGGAAAAAAAAAAGAAAAAAATTTCCATCGGTCGAAAATTTCTGTTAATAAAAGCAGTAATATTTATATACAGGATAAAAACTGATCATTTCAGAAAGATTAATATTAGGTTAAAAAGTGGAAGAAGATAAGGCAACTGATATGGGCAACATAATAATATATATTTTCATACGGTACTATTGGTAATTGTCTTAAAACTAAATAAAAACTATTAGAAATGCGAATCATAAAAATATACATTGTAATAATAATAATAATAATAAAAATCTGGTGCGTGGCGCAACACACAACTTTCACTTACCAACTTACTTAGATTAGAAATTAATGCGTTTTGTTAATTGCCACTTCTCAAATGAAGAGAACGGCTTTAATCATGAACAATGGTCTGTCATTAAAGGCGTACTCCGCATGCCTGGGCTCAACGAGTTTTATGAGTTGATTGAATATTTTTATTTTTTTTCTCCTCTTTATGTTTTCTTTATTTTTGTCATATCTCATATTTAGCCATTTCTTATTTTTAGTCGTAACAAGAGACAGTTAATTTATCCATACAAACAAAAACAAAGGTACTTTATAGGAAACAAACAAACAAAAAGGCCCCCCCCCCAAGAAAGCCCCCACAGAAAATTTTAATAATGATAAAGCTTACCTGATATTAAAGAACACTTAATTTTCATTTAATATGCCGAATTTGATAAAAATCGTTAAAGCCGTTTTTGAGATCATCGAAAAAAGGTAAAAATTGGAAAAAAAAAAATTAAGAAATAAAGTGCCCGCTCCGCTTGACCAATTTTGATGAAATGTTGGCTATAACACCTTTGGCATATACATACATCAGATACCCAGTTTGATCAAAATCGTTAAAACCGTTTTTGAGTAATTAAAAAAAACACGTGAAAATGATACAAAATTTATTAAGTAAAGTCCCCCCTCCGGTTGATCAATATTGATGAAATTTTTACAGTCATATCTCGGGCATATAAATAGATCAAATAGTCAGTTTAATCAAAATCGTTAGAGCCGATTTTGAGAAAATCGAAAAAAACTTAAAAAGTTATTAAATAAAGTACCCCCTCCCTTTGAGCAATTTTGATGAAATTATTGCTGTCACATCGCGGGCATATAAATACACTAAATACCCAATCTCAGGTTCGCACGGTTTATAGTTTTTGAGCTAGTCTGTTCACACACACACAGACCATTTCGCGAGACTTGGTTAATTGGACTCAGGGGACCCCAAAACGTGTATTTCCGTTGAAAACCGGAAGTCGAAATTTTTCACGATCGCAATACTTCCACTTACTATATATTTCATATATAGGTAAGTGAAAGTAATAATAATAAGTTTATTTGACAAAATTATACAAAGTATATATAGATACAATTAACCACTAAGGCATGCAAACCGTCTGCCGGAGAGAAAAAATCTGGTGCGTGCGCGCAACACACAACTTTCACTTACCAACATACTTAGATTAGAAATTAATGCGTTTTGTTAATTGCCACTTCTCAAATGAACAGAACAGTTTAATTATAACGCATTGGTTTGTCATTAAAGGCATACGGCGCATGCGTGAGCTCAAGGTGTTTTATGAGTTGACGGAATATTTTTCTTTTTTTCTCCTGTATATGTTTACTTGATTTTCTTCATATATGATATTTAGCCATTTCTTATTTTCAAGCGTGATGAGAGACAGTTAATTTCTCAATATAAACTAAAACAAAGGTACTTTATAGAAAAACAAAAAAAGCCCCTTCCCCATTTAAGCCCCCTCAGAACATTTTAATAATGATAAAGCTTACCTGATTAAATAACAACTAATTTTCATTAAACATAACGAATTTGATAAAAATCATTAAAGCCGTTTTTGAGATAATCGATCAAAAACGTAAATATTGGACAAAATTTATTAAGTAAAGTCCCCCCTCCTGTTGATCAATTTTTATGAAATTTTTGCAGTCATATCTCGAGCATATAAATACATCAAATACCAAGTTTGATCAAAATCGTTAAAACCGTTATTGAGTAAATAAAAAAAATACGTGAAAATGATACAAAATTTATTAAGTAAAGTCCCCCCTCCGGTTGATCAATTTTGATGAAATTTTTACAGTCATATCTCGGGCATATTAATATATTAAATACTCAGTTTAATCAAAATCGTTAGAGCCGTTTTTGAGAAAATCGAAAAAAATTTAAAAAGTTATTAAATAAAGTACCCCCTCCCTTTGAGCAAATTTGATGAAATGTTTGCTGTCACATCGCGGGCATATACATACTCTAAATACCCAATTTCAGGTTCGCACGGTTTATAGTTTTTTAGCTAGTCTGTTCACACACACGCACGCACGCACGCACGCACGCAGGCACGCACGCACGCACGCACGCACGCACACACACACGCACACACACACACACAGACCATTTCGGTTATTTTGACTCAGGGGACCCCAAAACGTGTATTTCCGTTGAAAACCGGAAGTCGAAATTTTTCACGATCGCAATACTTCCACTTACTATATATTTCATATATAGGTAAGTGAAAGTAAAAAAAATAAAGGAAAAGAAATATTTTACGTTATACAGTAGAACCCCCTTTATCCGGGGTAATGATAGGTATGGGAGTCCACCGATAATCGAAAACCCCAGATAATCAAATTATAACATTTTATTGACTTAATGTGATAGAAAAGAAGGTTAATTAAAAGAACAAACAAAAAAATCTGCAGAAAATTACTTTTATTAACAAACAACAAACGAACTCCTTCAGCGCGTTTTTGCATGAACCACTGATAGGCAGATTCTTCTATGTCTTTCAATGTAGAGTTCTTCATTGTTTTACGAGTACACGATGTTTGGGCCGACAATGATACCAAGTCGGAAATGTCTTTTTTACTTTCACTTACCTATATATGAAATATATAGTAAGTGGAAGTATTGCGATCGTGAAAAAATTCGACTTCCGGTTTTCAACGGAAATACACGTTTTGGGGTCCCCTGAGTCGAAATGACCAAGTCCCGTGAAATGGTCTGTGTGTGTGTCTGTGTGTCTGTGTGTCTGTGAGTGTGTGTGTGTGAACAGACTAGCTCAAAAACTATAAACCGTGCGATACTGAAATTGGGTATTTAGTGTAGGTATATGCCCGCGATGTGACAGCAAAAATTTCATCAAAATTACTTAAAGGGAGGGGGTACTTTACTTAATAACCTTTTAAGTTTTTTTCGATTTTCTCAAAAACGGCTCTAACGATTTTGATTAAACTGAGTATTTGATCTATTTATATGCCCATGATATGACTGTAAAAATTTCATCGAAATTGATCAACCGGAGGGGAGACTTTACTTAATAAATGTTGTATAATTTTCACGTGTTTTATTTTATTTACTCAAAAACGGTTTCAACGATTTTGATAAAACTGGGTATTTGATGTGTGTATATGCCCGAGATATGACTGTTAAAATTTCATCAAAATTAATTAACCGGAGGGGGGACTTTACTCAATAAATTTTGTACCATTTTCACGTTTTATTTTTCTTTTCTCAAAACGGCTTTAAATATTTTAATCAAACTGGGTATTTGATGTATGTATATGCCAAATATGTGATAGCCAACATTTCATCAAATTGATCAACCGAAGGGGGGACTTTACTTAATAAATTTTGTATCATTTTCACGGGGGTTTTTATTTACTCAAAAACGGCTTTAACGGTTAACAAAAATAAGATATGGATGTAGGAAAATGTGTGACTTTGGGAAATGATATTTAGCAAAACACGTCAATTTCTAATCTAAGTAAGTTGGTAAGTGAAAGTTGTGTGTTGCGCGCGCACCAGATTTTTTATAATAAATATTATACATACAAAATAAATGGCATAAAAATTAAAAACAGCTTCTTAAAAAAAAAGAAAAAAAATTGGCTCCTCGGAACCCCGGTTAATAGCGGCCCAGATAATGGGGATCCTACTGTATATAATTACTTTTGTGAGACAAGACTAGAAGTGCTCGTTGCTCAAAATATCTTCCGATTGGAAAAACATTTTGCAATCTGTAACTTTTAATGAATACATGTCAGTTTCTCAACTATTGTCAGGACAATAAATTTAGATGCCCGATTATAGTCAAGGTAAGGAGGGCGCTAAGTGAAAATTGTGAGATATAAAGTTTAACTTACTCCTCCGACTTCCATTTTTTCTTCATTAATTAATATTTCTCTAGCTTGCTTTCCTGTTCTGTTATTTTTAGAAGATTCAAACATGGCTCTATTAAAAAAAAAAAAAATAAATAAGAATAAAATTATTTTTAAATAATTTATTTTTTGAAGAGAAATGATTTGGCTCCGCCGGGAGTCGAACCCGGGTCTCCTGCGTTACATGCGAGGATGCTAACCGCTACACCACAGAGCTCGGCTCAAGGCAGAGCAAATCCTTCCTCTTCACTGATACCTACTCCCCCTATCTCACAAGTTTTGCGAGCAGTAGCGGGAGGCGGACAAATTTTGTCCAATTTATGATATTAACTAATTTTATTCTTTTAATTAATCCAATCTTAAATTGTGGCTGACCACCAATTTTAAATAATTTATTTTTTGAAGAGAAAAGATTTGGCTCCGCCGGGAGTCATCCGCAGGAGACCCGGGTTCGACTCCCGGCGGAGCCAAATCTTTTCTCTTCAAAAAATAAATTATTTAAAAATAATTTAAAATTGGTGGTCAGCCACAATTTAAGATTGGATTAATTAAAAGAATAAAATTAGTTAATAAAGGAGGGTAAAAACTTTAAAGTGATCTTTATTACTTTTAGATTATTATTAATATTTTAAGATTTAAACAATATACCACGAGCCGCTTGAGTTTTAGTAAATAAATAACATTCCAAGATTAAACATTAATAATTAATAAGTCATGGGTGGAAACAGACCTTAGACCTAACTTGTAGTCAGTCGCGGATCCACAAATTTTCTGAGGGGGGCGCACTTTTTTACTTTTTAAATTTGTATGTGTCATGAAGGACCTAATTTAAAATATTAGTGCATAGTTTCATAGTAAATTTCTATTAAATGTTTAAATACAATCTTTCATATACTAAAATAAATACTATTTTTTATTTAAAGAGTTTTAAAAAATTACTAAAGCTATCCCCTTTTGATAGAGAAACACTAATAGTTAATTGGAGTCCTCACCTCTTGGGGGGGGGGGGGGTGCGCGCCCCTCCCCTGGATCCGCCACTGCTTGGAGTTAGAAGAAGTATTGTTGCAGAGGATAGGTTGGAGTGGAGGGCACGGTATCAGGACAAGGTTTAAAATAGGTGATTTTTTTTGGGGGGGGGGCTTTTATAAAAATATCTGTTCAAATAAACAAATTTTTCATCAAAAAACTATTTTTTGACAAAGATCTATATAAATAAAGATGAAATTCTCTTTGTTTGTTCTTTATAGAAATCCATCCAATTCTCCAAATTTCGCTCAGTGGTTCTTTGATACCAGGTGCGAACACCTGTCCATATTAAAATTGCATATCTTTAGCCAATCTTTTTGATCTCGCTTTACATTGGTATTTACCAAATCGACCATTTGAGTCGATAAAAGTCTCTATTTATAGATTTTATAGATTTAAAAAATGAAATTCTCTGGGTGAAACCGTTATATACAGCTAGTATGAAATATTAATAATTACTTACTTAGAAGAAGATGTTCTAGAACAAGAACTAATAACAGACATTTGCCTGCTCAGTTTTCGTCGAATTTCAAAATGGTCGGAAACATTTTCTTTGTAATCTGAATCTTCTAAGAAACAAAAATGAAATATAAATAAACACCGTCTACTAAACAATAATATATTATAAATAAATAAACAATATCAGATTAAGTTATTCTTAAATTTATATTGACCTGGCATCCTTCCATCATCGACCACTGTTGAATAAGTAGCGAGATATTCACCAAGAGCTCCTTTTTTATGAAGTAGTTCATGATACGTACCTACCTCTGAAATCCTCCCATCCTTCATAACAATTATCTCATCTACTTCCGAGAGATAGGTTAAATTATGGGTTACAAACAGTCTTGTCTGTGTTTATTTTAAAAAAATAAAATAAGAGAACTTTTAGGAATTGATAACAGTGAAATAAAATAATTTAAAAATGTAAAAAATAATCAGAACTTCTTAAAAAAAAAAAAAAAGAAATGTTTTCTAAAAGTCTCTAGAGTTAAAGCAGAATTGATTCTATATATATATATATATATATATATATATATATATATATATATATATATATATATATATATATATATTATGAGTATTATTACAATTTAACAGATAAAATCATTTAAGAAAAACAAATGCCTAATGTTTATATTCATATCGAACATTTTTCATAGTAGTGCAGAATTTATTAAATTTATTGTTATTGTACAATTCTATTTTAATATTTTAGTGATTATTAAAGCTATATTTATTTTATACGGGAGAGTAAATTTTGGTTCAAATTAATAGAATAGAATTATTTAAGGCGACATTGGTAGGTATGCAGACAAAGAAGAAACCACACCATTGTTCAGACATATTTGATTGTGGACCAATATTTTCGCATAAGATATATTCCATGGGTCTGTCATAAAATAAATTTCAACCCACGAGAGTGGATTTAAACTCAAGAATACTAAATTGGGCTACACAATATATTAGTTTGGTTTCATCTTTGACCACACCCCATCCAATTTTCCCAAAGATTGTATAGTCGTATTTTAGCTTTACCATATAACTTAATATTTTACTCAGAGGTTAAATGAATACTATAATCTCCAATATTACCATGTTTCTAATTAACTTTTTTTTTAAAAACTAAATATCCCAAAAAAATTGTATTTATTATGATAAATAAATTTAACCTTATGTCGAAGAACTCCATTTGAGCCAATGACTTCTTCAAATATATGTTTGGCAACATGACTATCGACAGCGCTCAGCGGATCGTCAAACAAGTAGATGTCTCTGTTTGAGTAGACAGCTCTTGCAAGACTCAACCTCTGTTTCTGACCTCCGCTGAGGTTGGTAGCCTGTACACAAATTAATAAATGTTTAAATCTGTAAATATGGCCATAACTTACACTTTTTCTACAATTTCTATTATATTATACAATTCATATCTTAACACCTTCAATGCGGACTGTTTGTCCCAAAACCCGCAAAGGGGATGCTAAAAACTGCCTAAATGGTAAAAAAAATAACTCTTGATTTGCCTTTATTTACATTTTTCATTGCATAATCGTACCGTATATGCGCGCTACACCCAACTTTCACTTACCAACTTAACAACACAAACCAGCCTTTAAGGGGCCTAAATCTTGACAGAAAAAATTCTGACCTTTTCACCCACATTAGAATAGGTTTGTTACCACTCGATAATAATGGAATAAATACCTAACATGGCAGGTGGTATTATAAAATCAAGAAATAAGATAAATAATTATAACTTTCACTAAGTTGATTTAACCCTCCAGCAGTTACACCCTCCCCTTTGAGTTACATCAGCGGGCGCGCTGCGGTGTTTGGACCGCATCTTTGTTTTTATATATTTTATTAGAAAATAAGCAATAACCTACTTTTTTTTTGTTGTTTACTCATTGCTTTAATTTTTTACGATTTCTAATGAATAAAAATCATAAGTTGTATAAATAAAAGGATGGCAAAAAAAAAAAAATGATTAAAATAGCTTTGGCGATAAAAACACACACAAAAAACTTACAATTGTTAGTATAATATATATAGGGATAATATAATAATAAATTGCTTATTATAATCAATGTTGCTCATATGAACATAGGAATAATGGTGGGAGATGGTTGACCGTTGTTATAACCGTTCAATCACATATTTTATTTTTACCAACGTTTCGACCCAAATTTTAGGCCCTCATCAGTCCTCTATGGCTGATGCTGTCCAGGTGAACTCATAAGGTATAGAGTATTGTAATTATAAACATAGGCATTGAGTTATGGGTCAAGGTTTAAAAGAAAGTAATCCAATATGCAGCTAGATATCACGATATACTAATTTAATAAAACAAGCCCAAAAATAATTCAAACAATATCAGGCAACGTAAAAATCTAAATAGCTGCATTTTAATTTGTGAAGAAAGCAAAAAAAGTGATAAAATAATTCATCAATCGTCTGAAACTGTGACACGAAAGGGCGGGCCGCGGTGTTTGGACCGCACTTACAGACCTACTGCAAATAAGGCAATATAACTATTGAGGTAAACCAGAAGATGTCGGGTACGACCACCTAATCCTGTCAGAACATGTCGGTCTACAAATACCTGGAACCCTTAGCTCACTCAATTAGTATTCTTAATATTTTGACAAATGTTCAGATTACGGTCCAAATGCCGCAGCGCGCCTGCCGGAGGGTTAAAAAAGTATTTTAATTAGAACTACAGTATTTAAGTATTGAAAAGGACTTACTCTTTCTCCGATTTCAGTTTGATCAACATTCGGCAACGTCTCTAAATCTTGTTTTAATGTGCAAGCTTCAATAACTTTATTGTATTTTTTCATGTCGAGGGAATTACCAAATAATATGTTGTCTCGAAAAGAACAGTTCTGCATCCATGTAAGCTGTGATACGTATGCTATGGAACCCTTGAAAAAAAAACAAAAAAAACATTAATGGACTAAAAATGTTGGTACTTTTTACTTATGCCGGTACGATTGATAAGATTTCTTGATCTTACATTCTGATGCTTGAGCCTCTGTTTATTATTATTGATGTGAGAAAATATAATACTGAAATCTATACATTATAGTATACTTATAAAATATTTCTTTAAATATGACGTTTTTTTTTTTTTTATTTCTTGAAGTTAATCCGAAAAGGTACGATTCTAAATAGTCACTACTGGTTCTTTCTTTTTGGGTACTGTTACTGCTATGCCATTTCTGGGCGTGTCCTGATTGGAGCCGTTTAGTATGGTCTCGATCTCAACAGAAAAAGATCTATCTATATATAACACTCAATTTAGTCGATTTTCAATGAGATTATTACATTCTAGTGCAGATAATGTTGCTAACAGCTGAAATTCTGTTGTTTTTTAGAATCGGACTCTGAGGTCCGATTTTCAATAAAGTACGGCGTAAATCCTGTATCGGCCTGTCATGGGCCTATTATGTCTAGTTCCAATCCTTACCAAGAGATAATGCCCTTGAGGCGCTCATTTAATTCACTTTTTAATCAAAAGATAACGCTTTCGTCAAAGCATTCCCTTCGGACCCCGACGCTCAATATCGTCTGAGGCTCGTCCCAGCAGTCGGACCGATACCGTTCAATACAGGATACCCCTGAAATACCCACCGCACCTAACGTATTAATTGACTTGACCTCCTAAATTATTATACAGTATATAATCAATAAGTGAAAATATTGTTTTATGTACATTCTTACTGGGTCTTTTTTACTTTACCCACACCAGTTATTTTTTTTTATATTATAAGTGATTTATCATACTGTTATTTAATAACACATGTTTATTTAAAAAAATATATACCTATATACATTAAGGTGGTTACCTACCTATTACCTCGTTAAAGTTGTTTTTGTTAACAATGAATTTGATAAAACTGAATAAGGCTCTTGAATCAGAAGAAATGGCATTTAAGACATTTCAAAGGTTTGGAATATTGCATAAAACACAGAAATGTAGAAGAGGGCATTTTATGAAGCTTGCTTTTCACTACAGAAGAATATACAAGAAAGAAGACATATTTGATTGTATTTTGATTTTAAATTGATAAAAGCAAATTGGATTCCTAAATGAATAATTAAACGAATTGTATATTAAATTATCATTTTTGCTTACATTTGAGGCTTGCTAAATACATTACTTTAATCATATGTTCTTCACTAGTTGTAGCGTTTGGAGCTCAATTTTTATTATTTATGATTGAAATCACCTTATGCTGTATTGACGGTTCTATTTTGAGGTGGCACAAGTTATATTGCTTTGAACCTTGTACTAGTAATAAATAAGTTAATAAAGAAGAAAAAAAAAAGATAATAATGATGGTAATAATTGCCATATAAGAATATATTTACACATTAATATTTACAAGTGAAAATAAGTAGAAATATTTAAAATAAAGAAAAACGCAATGAGAACAATAAAATAAAAATACCTGTGACTAAACATAAATGAAAAACAATTGAACTAAATGTAAGATTAATAAAACAAAAATTAAAATATTAACTCTGATAAGAAGAAAAAAATTCAAAAATAAAATAATAGGTAAAAAATAAGGAAGCATTAATCTTATTAGTTAATAATTAATAATAAATGAAAATAATTAACTTAACTTAATGAATCTGAACGAGAGAGAGAGAGGGAGAGAGAGAGAGAGAAGTAGATAAAACGTATTTTTCATGGAAGAATATGTATTTAAAGAAAGTCCAAAATAAAACCTAGTACCAGGGTTCTCCGAATTCGTTGAGGTAGGTAACAGACACTGTTGTGGCCAGTCTTCTAATTTCATTCGATTCCTTTTCCTCAAGATTTAGGAAATTATATGACGTCGTGGACACAACGAAACAGGCTAGGGTCACCATCAAGTGCCGTGAGTCGACTGAACGTATTATAATATAACGTAATATAAACAACGTCTCTCTCTCTCGTATTATAAGCAACCTCTCTCGTTACTCCGTGCATATATTATAAATATTGCAAATATTTATATAATCTTATATTGTTTTAGAAATTAAGTTAAAATTTTACTTTTTTAATAAAAAATGTTTGATCGGCTCGAACACTAGTATTAATTTAATAATGAGATAAATCACTCTTTTAAAAATAAGTAACTGGTGTGGGTAAAGTAAAAAAGACCCTTAATAATTTCATCAATAATAAATTGTAATATTTTATGTTATATTATAAAGTAACATACCCTCACATTGACCCTTCCATCTATCTTGTACATCTCTCCGAGGAATGCGGAGATCAAAGAAGACTTGCCGGAACCTAACTCACCAATCACAGCGACCAATGAACCTTCTTTTACTTTTATGTTTATATTTTTAAGAGTAGGTTCTTCATCATCGCCCCAAGAGAACGTACCGTTTTCAATTACCAATGGATTTACTATAAAAGGGAAAAACTATAAAATTAATAGGGAAACTTAGAATGATATAGAAAAAATTCTTTGTAATAGTTTACTTTTTAAGACTTACCTTCTTTATTATTATTACCCACACTTTCCGAATCCAACTCTTCATTGTTCAGAAACTTGTTGATTCTTTTGACTGAAACGCTAGCCTAAAAAATGTATATAAAATATTAAAAATCTATTTCATTAAAATTTTAACTAACATAGAATATGGATGTTACAGATAGTACCATCCCAATATACGAATTTAACACAAATTATTAATTTTTATGAATAACAATAAACCCATCTCTTGAAGGTGATCGCTATTATAAATAATTAAGAAACATTGACTTACTTGAATTATGTTAGAAATCATTTGTGGCAGCATCATCATTGGTGTTCGTAGAATATTGAACAGGGATAAGGAAACGAATGCTTTTGATGCGTCCAAAACGTTGTTTTCGTCAATGAGAACATAAGCAGCAAATGTAGCAAGTGAAACCTAAGAAATAAAAAATAAAAAATTTAGTAAAAAAAATAAAAATTAGCCAAGGAGCCATGTGAAGGAACACACAAGATATTTAGTTCTCAGAAATTAAAAAAAAAAAAAAAAATTATACTAAATCCTTGAAGCATATGTTTTCATAGGAGCAAAATAAATAAAGATTAGGAATCCTTGGCTATGCCGTCTCTCGAATAGGACGTAGCCTGTCCAATGTCACGTACTCGTTTTTTTTTTTCCCGGCACAATGCACCGCAACCTCTTGGGTCTATTGTGCGCCTGGTACTACCTGAGTTCTAAATCGCTACATTTAGAGCGTCAGTGAATTTAAGCAGACTTGTCGGGTTGACTAGTTCGTTAAAACTTGGGTCAGGTATGTTGACCTTGCCAAAGATACTTAATCTTAGTCTAGCAAGTCGTTCACACCAGCTTATAATGTGGTAAGCTGTTTCTTCCTCCATGCCGCTGAAACTAGAGATGGGTATCTGCGAGTTTGAGCTTATGCATGTGTTTGTTTAGCTTACAGTGTCCCGTATAGATTGCTATAATTCTTTTAAGTGCTTTCCTTTGAGAGAGTAGACTTTTAAGAAAAGTTAGGAGTGATGCTGTGTTTTATCATTCCAATTTTGTTTTTTAATTGCATAATAGATTTCCCCAATCCTTCATGGGGTCATGGGTCTTTTGGCTGTGCCTTTCCTTGCAAGGTCATCAGCTTTTTCATTTCCTCGGATGCCAGAATGTCCGGTCAAGTTGGAAGGGATGTATGAGCAAACCATTCGATTTTTCAGTCTTATATTTTTTGCGTGAAAATATTTCATTTTATATAGTAGATAAGTATGTTTTGTTAGAAACATAAATAAAATTACACTGTTACATTTTGTTTATTTTTCATTTCCATGAATTATATAACACCTGGGTGCTTAGAGGCAGAGGCTATCACTTTATCCTTTAAAAACAATATTGTCGATCGTACTATTAAAACTATCAATAGTATCCATAGTACTATCGATAGTTTTACATCACTACTGTTAAGATACCAGGACAGGCGGTTGATCTGGGATCCCTCAGAGATATCTCAGACGCTTTTCTTGTTCTAGAAGGCCCAGCTACAAGTTTGTGACAGCAAGAAGACTGCTAAGGCCCAGTATGAAGAAAAAACAAAATATAAGGTAACAGAACAAAAGGCAGTCCAAAATGAGACTATTCGGATAGAAACATTCACATTTTATAAGGTGAATGAATTTATTTACTTAGGAAGTCAGGTGAATAGAGATGCGAATGTAACAGCAGAAATTAAAAGAAGAACCTCTGCTTCACAAAGGTGTTATGAGATCGGGGATAGGTGGCTAAGCCGTCCTGTCTCAAGGTTACTACCCGCTGATGCGCGGAATTTTCAACACCCCCTGACACTCGCGCTATTATTTCTCTAGCTGTTCATTTAGGTTCCTATTTGTGTTAATGAAAAAAATTACTTGTTAATCTCCAGTTATTATATTATTATAATAGTTTAGCCTGTTTTTAATCAAATATGAATTTAATTATGAAATAACAAATTTTTCCCACAAAAGGTATTATTTGTTTGTTTCTATATTTTTTGATCCGTTTCTATTTGTTTCTATCACCTTTTTTGATCCAAGATTATGGACCGGCCAAACCAGAATGTATATTGGCAGGCCTAGTCTCCGGTCCTATTTTTGAAGGCTCATGCTGTCAAGCGTTAAAAACGGGAAAGCACAACTTATTAGTCAGAAATTATTTTGAAGTTTCACGCGATCTAGCGATCAGCACTAGACTTGAAAGTTCCAGCAACATCCACTAGATCGCCACACAACGATCCAGTATACTGGCATTGCGCAGTTATACGATAGAACAGCGATGTCAGTATAATGGCATAGGGCGCTCAGGGCACAGCCGGCAGTGCCCCGAGTGCGCAGTTGTGTCATTGAGTCTTTTTGGACTAACGAATAATGTATTGTATTTTTATTAAAATTACCATTATATGAAAATATATTGTCCATATACTATTTTTTTTCCCATTGACATAGAGTTAATAGGCCAGTATACTGGCACTGCGCACTCGGGGCACGGCCGGCCTCTGCCAGTATACTGGAATTGCGCAGTCAAAGGGTTAAAAGGCTTTTAGGAGCGATCTTGAAGCCAAAAGTACCAAACTTCTTCTATATAAAAAGCTAATACGTCCAGCTTTGATTAATGGTGAAAGACTTGGACCTTAACCAAGAAAAATGAGCAAGACCAGCTACTGAATGAGCACCAACTCCTCTGAATATATGTTGACAGGAAGTGGAGAAAAAGGACCAATAATGAAGTAAGGTCTCTCCTAAACGAGGAAGATATAGCCATCGTTGTCCGACTGGGAAGGCTGATGAGAACGGAAGATAGCACAATACCCCAAAAAGCAGTCATAGCACTTATATGAAACAAGGTGAGTTGGTCATCCAAGGCTTCGTTGAAGCTTTGTTGGGACGACAGCGTGGCATGTAATAAAAAGGAAATCTTAAAGGAAAAGTTATAATGCTTATCTGAATATCTACCAGGTGTGTAAATATGAAACCGGAATTTTTCAAATAGCAAATAAGAGTTGATTGTGTAAAAATGATAAATACTTTTTTATTCGAAGTACTGTCCTTCGCTATCTATGCATTTTTCCCATCATTCAGGCAATTTGTGGATTCCCCGCCAAAATAATGCTTCCTCTTCTGAGTTAAACCAATCACTTAACCAATTTCGTACATTTTCATAAGAAGTGAAGCGCTGCTCAGCTAGTGCGTGTCCCATCGATGCAAATAGGTGGTAATCGGATGGGACCAAATCTGGTGAATAAGCCGCATGCGGAAGAATTTACCAACCAAACACTTGGATCGTTTCCTTGGTCCGTTTAGCCGAATCTGATGGGGCATTGTCATGGAGCAAGATCACTTTGTGTGTCCTTTCTTGATATTTGGGACTTTTTGGCGCAAATCTTTATTCAAATTTATCATCTGTTGTAGGTAGCGTTCCGTATTAATAGTTTCTCCAGGTTTCAGCAGCTCATAGTAGGTAACACCTATCTGATCACACCAGACACAGAGCATTTTCTTCCTCCCCAAGCGATGCCGATGGTTCACCAGGAGTTACCCAGGATTTTTGACGCTTAGGATTCTCGAAGTAAATTCACTTTTCATCACCAGTCACAATTTGATGAAGAAATGACGTTTTTTCTGTACCTGGCGAGCAGCATTTGCCATGAGGTTTTTCGAGCTTCCTGCTGCCTGTCATTCAGTTGGTGAGGTACCCATTTTCCGACCTTCTGGACCTTTTCCATGCCTTTCAAACAAATGGAGACGGTGTCACATGTAATAATTGTCCAACAAACGCTTCCAAATCAGCGTTTTCAAAGTTTTTTTTTTTTTGTGGTTTTCCACGGTCTTTGTTTCTTTTATCGAAATCCATCTTTAAATTTTTGAACCAATCGAAACATTGAGATTTGCCTGGGGCATGCTCCCCGTAAGCTTCAACAAGTATCCTATGTGATAATGCTCCAATTTTTTTCAGAAGGAAACGGAAAATAAAAGCTGTCCGCAAATCTTGATTTGTTGGCACAAAAGTCGACGTGTTCAACGCCACTAAAAACACGGTTATAGAATGAAACTGATGTTGGTATCAATTGGATCTCTTTATTACATGTAGGCAAAAGCAGATAACACCACTGACGGATTAGTTAGAAGATTATATTGACTGCTAACTCCTATCATTGGCGAATTCCGGTTTCATATTTACACACCTGGTAAATAAGTCATCATCAATAGTAACAAAACTTTCAACATATTTAAATATTAAATAGATAATTCAGAGTTATGATATTTGAAGACCCCACGTTAAGAAAGTGTTCAGTCCATTTTTTGTGAATATTATGAGATGGAAATGGTTGGGGGTGCGGTCAAATGAAAAACACTATATGTGAAATAACATATATATTGTGCCGACGTTTCGACCCGATATTCAGGTCTTCTTCAGGGCTAAATATAAAACAAGATAGCAACCAATAAATATGAAGAAAAGAAAAATAACAACTAATCGGGTCGAAACGTCGGCACAATATATATGTTATTTCACATATAGTGTTTTTCATTTGACCGCACCCCCAACCATTTCCATCTCATAATCTTCTACGGTCAACAAATTTCCTTCATTTTGTGAATATTGTTTTATAGAGCATTGTAGTAAACCATTTCGAGTAATAAAAATCTGTGTAGTTTACACCAAAACAGCGGGTTCAGTCCTTGAGATATTTACAATTCTTTTTTGGAGGCACACGCAATTACAATTCTTTTTTTGGTCATTGAGTCTTTTTGGACTAACGAATAATGTATTGTATTTTTATTAAAATTACCATTATATGAAAATATATTGTCCATATACTATTTTTTTTCTCATTGACACAGAGTTAATAGGTTGTGTTCTATACAAGATTTAAACACTCTCTTTGCTCTCCTGTGAAATTTGCAAAATGTGACTGAATGTGTTCTTAGCGTGGGGTCTTCATTTATTAAAATTAGAAATACATCTTTATTTTGAAAATCCACAAATATTCACTAATAAGTGAAATGAACAGAGCATAAAAATATATATAAAATTATAACACATACTAAAAATGGTGTACATGACCAAATGAGTGTTGTTACTGCCTTTAGATTTGCGCTTTGTTTTATTATTTTTATTTCTTTTCCCCTTATTTCTTGAACTCTTTTTTCAAAGCTACGTTCCCACGCATATAGCTTCAGTACCTAAAAATATCATCACAAAACAAAAAATAATATAATTAGGTAGAAAATAGTCCGGGGAGGCGGTCAATAAAATACAAAATAGTATAAAACTATTTTATTGTTGCCGACGTTTCGACCCAACTATGCAGGTCTTCGTCAGGGCTAAATAAACAAGACACAGACAACAATATGAGTAATTAGGACAAAGAATATGAACTGGCTAGATAAAATATAAAAAATATGAAAAACAAAGAATATGAACTGACTATATAAGATATAAATGACTGTAAACTTAAGGTTAAGCATATAATTTATATACACATGGTGTAATATGGCTATTGACACTGATACTGTTAAGGGTCTGGCCACACATGTCCGCACCGGATCCGCACCGTAGCAATAATACAGGTTATGTTCAGAATATTTTTAATTTAACTTACATATTACCTTTAGTTATGCCTAAAGTTCAGTCCATACATGTCAGACACGGGCCACTTTAGGCATAACTAAAGGTAATATGTAAGTTAAATTAAAAATATTCTGAACATAACCTGTATTATTGCTGCGGTGCGGATCCGGTGCGGACATGTGTGGCCAGACCTTAACACTGATGCTGTTGATACTGATAGTATAGGTGGTGTGATAAGATGGGGTAAGGTACATAATAGTGGATATGTTATGAGAATGGTCTCATTATTGTTGTCTGTGTCATGTTTATTTAGCCCTGACGAAGACCTGCATAGTTGGGTCGAAACGTCAGCAACAATAAAATAGTTTTATACTATTTTGTATTTTATTGACCGCCTCCCTGGTCTATTTTCTACCTAATTCTATATCCGGTCAACTATCATCTATCCAATAAAAAATAATATAAATCAATAAAGGAAATAAATATATAAAAATAAATTTAACTCTCGAAACATTAACAAAGATTGATACATATATATCAGATTCAAGAGTCGGGGCAAAACTCAAAATATTTGCATCTCTAAAGAGGCCCCTAGACGATCAATATATACGTCAATGTACTGCACAATAACTGACATTGTACAATGATATTGAGCATCTGTAGGTCACATTAGAAGATTGTGCAATATATTGGGTCAATCAAAAACGTATTGAGTCGTCTGTTGGCAATATTGCGCAATACTACTGAAATATGTATAATTTTTACAGCGCAAGAATGGTCCTCTAAAAAAAAAAGCGATAGAAACTTGATGAGTTAGAAGGATTAATATTGCTAGCACGCCAACACCTTCAACAACCTCAAACTGACTAAGAAAAAATTACTTCAGCTTGAGAAAATGACATCGCAGCAAAAAATGTAATCAATGATATATTGTTTGAGGGCCAAGTGGGCACTTCACGCAGGGATTCCGTACAGATCAAGTTTAGTAACTTCTGAAAGTCACTTGGTTCACTAATTCACTAATTCACACACTTAGCAGATTTTCATGAGTGCAACTATTTCTTTTATTAAACCATTCCTTCATCCACCTGCACTCCTTTTTTCCATTCTTTTTTGAAGCTACAAGTATTGCTATAGCCACACAACTTGCTCTCTTCTTATTCCACATGTTCACTGCACAATAGTATTGAGCAATAATATTGCATCATGTGGATTGGCCAAAACTAATATTGTACAAAATATTGTTCAATATATTTAAAAAAATATTGATCGTCTAGGGGCCGCTTAGTTAGCAAAAGTTGAATATCCAACAAAAAAATAAACACACAAGATGATCATTCATTTAATTTAAGCGAAATTTAAATAAATTTGAACTTAATAAAACAGCAAGCAAACCGATGCACTTTCATGAGGGATAATCTAGAACAAAATCAAACCTTTATTCCAGAAAGGATTTCATTCATAATTTTCAGTCTTTCATCCTTATATTTCATTTGCTTAATTTGTAATTTTTTTGATAAGTTAGCAATATAGCCATTAACAGGTATCATGAAGGTCAATACTGAGAGACCAGCTAAAACAGATATTCCTAAAACAGAAAGAAACATGTATTAAAGTTCTATTTTTGAGGTTCCTTTTCATTTATCACATTTTTATATCCTATCTTTAATATTTTAAACCCATATCGTAATAAAATACACATACACACATATTTTTATATACAGTAGAACCTCTCTTATCGGACTCTTCGGGATATCCGTCACCGTAACTGCCACCCTTCTGGGAGTAGGATTCTGTAAATCAGTGTCAAGAGGGGTATGAACCCATTGGAAGTGGAGAACACGGCAGTTTTAAGCCTAAATCGCTCGTGACACATTGACATTGCATATTGTTGTGCAAGTGTGTGTGAATTTTAAGTTTGTGTAAATACGCATATGTACATATAGTTGTTATTTTGAATGTTACAGTGATTATGGCTACACAACAACAGTATTGTATGCACGCTACAGAGGAAGTTGGATTGGTTATATTTTCCTGTCCAAATATTCCAAATCTTAGCCGTACAAATCGGTCACACCAACAGATTATGTGATCGGCTGTTTCGTTCTCTTTGCCACAGTATCTACATATTGGTGTTTCTGCCAACTTTAGTTTATACATGTGTTTATTTAGTTTACAGTGTCCCATGTAGATCGCTGTAATTTTTTTAAGTGCCTTCCTGTCAAGATTTAGTAGCATATTGCTTCTTTTGACTGAATAGCCATCTAAGAAGAATTTGGAGTGGTAATGATTTTTATCCTTCCAATATTGTTTTTTGATAGCTCCATATATTTTCCCGATCCTTCTTTTGGCGCAGCTTATGCTTATTTCCAATACTGGTTATGGGGTTATGGGTTTATTAGCTGAGCCTTGCCTTGCTAGGCAATCTGCCTTTTCGTTTCCATGTACACCGGTATGTCCTGGTACCCATTCCACTCTTACATTATCGTTTTCTGATAATTTATTGAGCGTAGTCTCCATTTATATACGAACTAACAAAATGTCGCAAAAAAGAAAACATGTCATGAACAGAAATTAACCATTAATGTATATAAAACGTTTGTTTGTTAATAAAAGTGATTTTCTGCACAGTTTTATTTTAATTAACCTTCTTTTCTAACTCATTAAGTCAATAAAATGTTGTAATTCGATTATCCAGGGTTTCGATTATCTGTGGACCCCATACCCATCATTACCCCGGATAAAGGGGGTTCTACTGTATAAAGCAATTGGGTCAAAACATCGGCTGATTGTACGAATATTTTCTGGAAGTTTGGAACTTTTCCAAGAAAGAGAATGTAAAAAACTATGAGCCCCAGTGTCAATCGAATAACCTAAGAATCTCCCTTTTCTCTACCAGAACAGCTATATTTATACCATTAAAGACTAGAACTTATGAAATTAAATATTCCAAAGAATTATATACAAAATCAAATATTAATTCGTAGGATTTTCTTTAATGAAGGAGCTCTTCCGTGTTTAATATTTATTTATTTATTATTTTTTTCCCGACGTTTCGAGCTTGTGGCTCATCTTCTGGGGTTATCTACATTACATACATTATATTAATCTACTACACTTAAATATAATATCCATGTATGTTTTTTACTATTTTTTTATATATTGGCATTACATTACCTAATCTTTAGTTGCTACATTTCATTCAAGCCATTTGTCAAACTTCTCTTTTTAACAGTATAAAAATACTTTTGCCTATTTTATTTTGTCATACATTTTATGGCCTGTTACACTATCTTATATTTCATTGTCACATTATAGTTATTGGCTGTGTGTGGACTTTGGTACTTGCATTGATTGGTCTCCCTCATCCTGCTCTCTATGTTTATTGATGTTTTGTTTCTATTATTTTTTCATATGTGTTTCAATTTTTTTATTATGTGTGCGTAGTGGTTGTTTAGGTGTTTTGTATCTGTTTTGTAGTTTATTGTGTTTTCTATGTTTTTTGTTATATGGATTGCTTCTTCTATTTTTCTGTTTTTTGTATTTTGGACTATCTTTAGAATTTTGGTTTTATCGAAATCGAAGGTATGGTTATTTTTTATGGAGTGTTCGGATAATGCAGTTGCTTTCATGTTTTTTGTATTATATACAAATATTAATTCATGTTATAATATACTGACCTATAGAAAAATCATTATGAAAATTTAAACAGCAATCTACATAGCATTATTATATGTATAAAATTAAATACACAGGAATTTTCTTAGCTATTTACATAGTACTATAACATTTAAATTTGTAAAAATTACCTAAAATCTGCCATATAAAGAAAACTGCTAAAATAATCTGCAACGGAACAGACCACATATTACTCATTGCGATAAGAATATTATAAAACTTCTGAGCATCGACAGCCATTAAATTTACAATTTCGCCAACTGTAGATCTTTTCCTAGCAGAGCTTGACAGCTTTAAAGCCTATATAGAGAAATAAATAAAAAACATATTAAACGAATATTTTAGTTCAAAAATAAATATTTTATTATTATTTGCTTTAATACCTTTCTATAAATAGCCATCGTAAGAGCTGTTCTCATTCGGAGTCCGATTAATATCGATGTATAAGAATACTGAGTCGAAAAAACTAATTGAAGCGTATTGGATGCCAAAAATAAAGCAGCATAAAAAAATCCTTTCCAGTATGGCTCATCACCTTTTACAAAGTCGATGAGGCATCTATAAAATCAAATTAAATATTTTAAATACGGTAAAAACTTGTCAGTCCAAAGCCTGTCCACATAATCACACATAATCTGCAAATATTGGTAATAAAAACAAAACATAGCCTCAAATAAGCTTATTTGAATATATTACATTAGAAAAAAAAAAAATGTTTATATCAAAATTTCTTTCAATAATAAATAATTAAAAACAAATAAAAATAACTTCACGCTGAACATTTAAACCAATTTCATTTATTTCAAACAAGGATAGCATTTAAATGAAGTAAGGTTAATTAAGTGACAAACCATGAGTGATAATGAGAAAACGCTTAAAATTACCCAGAATTGTTTTAAAAATACAGGCTTTAAAAAAAAAAAAAAAATATATATATATATATCTTTATACCATTTCAAGGAATTCATCGACTGTCATTTTCAAATAATGGTAGTATTTGAAACCAATTGAGGTGAATTAAATGAGGAACAATTAGTGACGAGGCAAACCAAAAAACACTTCATCACTAAATTGTTCTGCTGGAATGGAATAGTGTATCAGTCGTCCTTCATACTACACGATAATGTATGACAAATACATCAACGCATTTTCGATTATTAGAATAGCTTTTTATTTCAAATTATTTTCTTTAAGCAATATTCACACTAAAGGAACGGAGTTATCCAAAACCAAAACTGAGCCCATTGAGAGAGGGATTAATGACAACTCGCACATCCTCTCACATAGCCCTGCATCTTTCTTTTCCTCTCTCTCTATTCCATTCTGACTTTTTCAAAATAAAATTATCAAAGTAAAAGGGATTTTTTTAATTATAAGCACATAGGAATGTAATTTTTATTACAATATTGCTATCAGTATTAAAAAATACTATCTATGTGAACCTTTATTAAAATCAAAATTTATAAAAAATTTATCAGATAAGAAGTTTTTCCGTTTCCTTCCTTATTTTTTAATATTTCACAGATCTTTGGTAGCCCACTGTGGACCTAAATATGAGGCATCTCATATTTTATTTTCTCATCACGTTTGCTATATATCAATATAATTAAGTTAATTTATTTTATTTATTTATTTATTTTTTTTTTTTTTTGGATTTTCTGCACCAGGATTGTTGGTTCAATCAGACTCACTAATAGTATTAGAACTCAACAGTTTGTAGGATAAATAGTCTGGATTTAATTTTTCCATTCGATTCCATCGATAAGACTTCTACCATTTCTGCACTGAACTGTTTCGGTTGACAAGTATTGCAATAATTATTCAAAGTAATTTGATTATTACTACTATTTCCCATTATTTTTTTCATCATTTGTTTATACCTTATTTTATTACAAAGCATTTTAATATTAAATACTCACCTCTCCTCCCTACCCTCTCCAAAAATAAAATAAAATAAATTAGTATAAGAATAAATAATAGTAGTGGATAATTACTTAAGAAGTTGGGGATTCGTAAATGTCAACATGTCTTGCATTAACTTAAAGATTGCTCCGACTAAATAACTCGGACCAAAGCATTTACATAAAATTGGTAAAATCGAGATAGGCTTCATTCTTAGAGTTTTGTTTTCTTTGTTTTTATTTACAAAACCATTTCTAGTAAGTTCCATATTCTTATCAGCTCTTGATCTACAAAATAATAATAATGTTCCATTGAATAACAATATATATCTCAAATATATATACAAAGTATCTTCATATCTAAAAATATTTAAAAAAGCATATTCCCTAACAATCATATTTTAGAGAAGCCATACTTAACAATTTATCAATGAAGATATTACATTTTAAAAAGCTATTAATAAAATGAAATATTAACAAAAACAAAATTAACATTATAATAAACTTACTTTGAAGGATTCAAACAGATTGGGTTCAAGAATCTGTCTAATTTGGCGAATACTTGTGAAGCTGAGTATTGAGGCTGCATCGACCAGAAATCACTGACACTTAGAGGTTTTCTAGACCCACGATATATCGTTTTGTCTAGCCAGGAAAATGTTATCCTGTTAGGGAATGAGGAAGATTCCTCTGGACAAGGTTTCTATAAAAAATAAATAAATAAGAAGAAGTTATAAATAAATAAGAATTAATGCGAATAAAAATGCTAAAAAATAATGAATTTTTCACATTAAACAGTTTTAATATCCGACTTGAAAAACACAGAAAGTATTAGAGTAAACATATTAACAAGCAAGAGAATCTTGCTTATGGAAAGATAATAAAATAAGTTTTAAAATATTTCATACCCTGATGAACGTAAATGATTCTTGAACTGTATTGCAACAAAGGATTTATTCAAAACTTTATTTATGTTAATAATAAGTTTAAAAAATAAATAGATAAATAAAAATATACTAAAAACATTACCTTGACTGGAGGGTGATCAAAATGATTTGGTGCTAAATCCGCAAAACAATAAAGTAAAAACATTGCAATACACAGGCAATAATAAATAATATAAATCAATCTCATAATTTTTCTTTCCTCCTGTAAAAGTACATTTGCTAATAAATATTTAAATGAATATATAAAATAATTATAGATTAAAATATCAATTGAATATCGGGTTGAATTAATAAACACATTTATAAAATTTATTATTATAAATAACTAGCTAAGGTGCCCGGCTTTGCTCACGTTGTTGTGTGGTAGTTTAATAATCGTCTATAAAGACGATCCATAACAGAATATAAAAGATACCCTGCCATAAAATAACAATAACATATAAATAACAACCGAATTTTTTTTTTTTTTTTCTCCAATTCTTAGCTTCGATAAGAAGGGAAAAAATGTTAAATATATTGATTTGTGAAATAAATAAAAGTAATTGCAGGATGATGTTTCTTTTGCCCCCAAGATTTAAGCCATAGGCATCAAAAAAAAAAAAATAAATAAAATAACATTAGATGTTTAAAACTCACATCAGAGAAATGGCCATCTATATCACTAAGAAATCTTGAAGATCCGAGGACGACGACGAGAAACCAAAATATAAAAAGTAGGCCAGAGGACTGCTGACCAAATTTCCTATGAAAAATTACTAACGTACAACAAAATACCTGAAAAAAATTATTTTAAAAACAACACATAGCAAAAACATCAATTATAATTAGGTAATTTAAATTTTAATATTTAACTCACCAAGGAAAACATGTTAACAATATTTGAAAATATATCAACAGGATACACTTCATAGCTTGTATAAATATTATAAAATTCAAAAATACTTAAGCCAATTAACGCAGATATTATTATCTGTAAAAGTAAAATACAGTTTAAAAAAAAAATAAAACAATCATTAACTTCAATCATATTTACCTAAGATATTATTATCATAGTCTGTTAATACAAGCATTATATAACTCAAATAAAATAACTCAGGATACAAAATAACTTTCGTCCATTCAGGAAAAATTTGTTTGTTTGTTAAGTAATGTCACGTATATACAGAAATATGTATCTATTGAGATAGATACATAGTACATTGTATATTTCCATAATATACCTAATATCCTGCTATATTACATCATTTTTTAAAAATAAAAAATTACTTTATTTATTTAATTTATATAATTTATTTAACATTTTATGCTTCTTATATTTCTATTTCAAAGTTATTACTTGCTATATTTTAAACAGATAAAATTTTGTTCGATTATATTTTTTTTCTCATTATACACAATTCCATGACCGAAGGTCTCCTGATTGTTAAGCTGCTAATTTCCGTACGACAATGGTGCCTCTTTCAAAGAGTCGGAATAAAAAAAAATATTCCTGAGCGTAATGCCTTAGCAATAAAAAGTTCCTTCGGTATGGATGGGGTTCGCATCTTTAAAATCCGTTTATAAAATAACCAATAAAAGGTGCGAGTAAAAAGGCCAACGTACAAAGTGTACAATAGAGGACTCAGAGTTAATGCGCGGCCGGCGAATCCCCTCGCTGGTGCCGGTACGGCTCGCCCTCAGCCTTATAATTTCCTTTCTTTGAGTCTTGACCTGGAAGGGTGGCTGTAATTTGGCTTAGGAGGCTACATATTTATATTTTAGGATTAACATAAATTAAATTATGTAATATATATAATTTTTTAAAAATTACAAATATCATTCCTTATGCAATCTATGACATTGACAGTCATATTGACAGTTCATTGCTCAGGGACGAAACTTATATAATCAGATATCCGACAGGTTTGTGTATAACAGTAACCTCACATCTCGTTATTGACAAAGATTAGTTTTTTATTCAGATACCGTTTTCTTTAAGAAAGTCATCAACTGCTATAAGACGGAAGTTGGGGGTAAAGAAAATCACATAGCTCATGTTATGGCTAAAACTCTTGTAAATGAAAAGATGTAAAATATAACAGGCTTGGGAATTCAGGAACATTTAACAAATTGTTATTGTGCTTTTTATTCTGCATAAAGTTATGCTTCATCAAATAGTTGGATCAGAAATTGACTAGCAGATGTGGTTGATTTTTTTTTTTTTTTCGAGACCCTTCTTGTTTTAATATCTTTTTTAAATTTAAATTTTGAGATTTATAAACTAGGAAATGTTTCTTTTCAGTAAAAAATAACAAAATCCTGATCCCGGTTAAATCCATATCTAAATCATTCTTTCCTTTCTATTAAATGCCTTGCATTTATGATATTAGAAAAAATAGCAGGTTGGTTTCTTTCCTATTTCAAATTCAATATAAAAAGAAATCAAATGTCGTCAGTTTTATGAAACATCAGCAAAGCTTGTATAATTAAAACAATTAGGAATTTGTTGAAACTCTTAAAGTTTGAAGCTCATTAACATTTGTTTTTGTTTTTGTATTCAGTTGCAAACATTGCAACATTGCAAACTTTAATATTGATAGTATAGTTTGTCATATTATGATTATCTGTTTATTTTGTAACGAACGTATTTTTTATAATGTAATCTGGTAGGTTTTTATTTTATACCTAAATTATAGATTATGCCAGTTCCCTCTGTCTCTGACATCAACAAATTTAATTAATAAATAAATAAATTTATGGAAAAAGATATTTTTTTTTCTCTCTTTCACAGTAATAATAGGAATAATTACAAATTCATCTTAAAAATATCACATTTATTATTTATAATTGACCCTTCATTCTTTGTTAAGAGGGAAAACAATAAAATTGTTTGCTTAATGTCAAAACTTAGTAAGGCCAGTGTTTAGGAATAAAAAAAAATTTCTGTTGTGTTTAAATAGCAAATCAAATAAGAAAACATGTTACCAAACATGTTATGGAATATAATGCTAAATCTTCTGTTTCATTTTAAATATGCATTTTAAATTTAATATTGCAGAAACAGGATAAGTTAAAACTCATTATATTACACATTTTTAATTTCCTTATTAATGTGTTATTATATTAATAACTTATATTAATTAAATTCAAAACAAAATATGTTTTCCAAATATATTCACCTGTTCTTTGTAATGAAAGAAACATTCTGCTCTAGCTTTTCGCTTTTACAAAAAACACTGAAATGAAATGAATAAAAATATCATTGAATTAAAATTTTTCAATGTTTTTGAGAGGTTGAATTTGAGTATGAGGTAATTTTTTGTGAAAAATACGTGTTAGCTTGAACATCTAAATATTTATTTACAATATCACCAAGGGTGTCCGTAGGATTATCGTTCAGGCTGGTAAAATTGGGGAGGGAGTCGAGATATTCAGACTATTTACGGCTCAATTATGGCTTCAAATATAGCTTATTGATATTTAAATATTAAAAAGTTATTTATATAATACTTAATAAATATATTAAATGAATATGAATTAATTTAATTTTTGGTTTTCGTTTCACATATTTTCTGCTGCTCACCCATGCCCTACCCATATATATATATTTTTTTTTATTCTTTTCCTTACGTGGTACCCCCACATAAGGACCATTTATTTGTCATTTAATCATGTTCCATGCCTTAAAGGCATACTACGTGATATTACAATAGTTTTGTTATTTATAAAATTTACAAAATTTCAGAAATGAATTCAAACAAATAATGAGAAAAGAATAACAAAAAAAAAAACAATAATGAAAAATGAAAAAAAAAATACAAATGAAATAAAAATAAAAGATAAAATAAAATAAGTAAACAAAAGCCAACAAGAAATTACCTACGTTGCCCGTCTCTGGTAAGTGAGTCCAAGTCGATAGTTCTAATAAATTTAAGCAAGTCAGTCTTGAATTGAGAAAGTAATGTTTGTTCTATCTCTGGCCAGTTTCCGTTTTTAAGCATAATACTTTTTATCAAATTAAACCGTTGTCTGTCAAACAATTCGCAGTCATACAGTATATGTTTAAAATTTTGAACTTGACCGTCTTCGTCACATAAATCTGTTTGTATAATGTTGAACCGTTTGAGATACTGTTTTGTGTTTCCGTGTTCCGTGAGTACTTGCGTCAGTCTGTAATCACTGCTGTTTATACGTTTGTAATTGTCTAGTGTAATTTTTGGTAAAAATCTGTGCAAACTTGGAGATTTAGGGGAGATGGCCCACATTTGGTCCCATCTTTTTACCAAATCAATTGTTAAATCTCGCTTAATAAACGATAATGGGGCTTTATAATACGAGGGCAACAGTTCTCCTTTAGCTCCCTCTTTAGCTAGGTAATCTGCCCGTTCATTCCCCTCAATCCCCGAATGCGCCTTTACCCATTTCAATGTAATTGTTTTTCCTATTCCTGTTTTTAAGAGTCAGTATGTTCAACCTAATTTGGTCCGTCAAATGGTCATGAACGTCCGGATTATTCACAGAGTCGAGTAAAATTTTGTTGTCTGTGTTTATGGTTACGTGTGTGTTCGTTAGTAACGGGGTGTCTCATATGTACCCTGTCACCTTCAACACAGCATATTTTTCGGCCTGGTTATTCGAGCAATAGGATTCTAGTTTGTACTGCTGTTCTATAATCCTATCATCTTTAGCTCTATTTTTTTTGTCTTGTATACAAAGTTGTTCCTGGATGTAGCCAAAGTTTGCAGTCAGTAAGTCTTTCGATTTGGTCTAATGTCAGCTGTTTGTAACCTGTCTTTCCTTTTTTAATCAATATATATTATAAAGCAAAGTGTACAATGTGCGTGCCGAAAAGGCTCAAAAACGACTACACCTACTAGCAAGTATGTTATGTTGTCATATTGCCCTATTGCCCCTAACGATGAAGAAGGTTTCAGTTTTCATTTTAAGTGTGTAATGTTGAAGGGACAAGGGCTGTAATTTTAAGACTCTCGCTACATTTAATTAGCCCTATAATAAGCCCATGCGAGTTAATGAATGAAAAAAATAAGTTCGACATTTGGAAGCCAGGAGCGCTAGCTATGCTCAATTCATAAGATTATCGTTCATTAGTTCGGTTTGTTATGATTTTAGCTTCAACAGTTTTCTTTAAGTTACACGAGATTATGTATAAATAATTATTTTTTCCTTTTTATTTTTCAATAAGGTCATTACATCTCTGCAAAGAAGTGAAATTAAAATTAAACAAAACCAACTGGATTCCTAAGCGAATTAAGTTTTACAGAAGAGGAAAGAATTGGTTGAAACATTGCCTTTAATAAATATACAATATAAGAGTAAAAATACAACAAAAGAAAAATTGCTTATTAGTGTAGTGAGCGAATAAAAACTAACACTGAATAGATAACCTATAGATAATATGAATAAAAGATATAACCTAATGGAATATATACCGGAAATAAAGTGTTCATATAATATTTCTGTTTAATAGTTCTGTTCTGTTCGTAAATTTTCAACCGAATTCGAAAAAGAAGTTACTCAACTTGATAAGGATGCAGTACCGTTATGAGAATGGTCTCAATGGAATCAGAACATAGAAACCATAAAAAATGGTCCTGGTACATACCAGGACATATTTGCTGCCAAAATAAATTTTCTTAATCAAGAATAGGGAAGAAAACGCATTGAGAGAACCGCATTAATGGGGTCTCTTATACCCAAACCATATATGGGCGGATTCTGAGGTTTCGAAATTATTAGGTATTGGAGGTAATACTAAGCTGAAGTTTCAGGATGGTACAAATTTTGTTGTAATCATGATTAATTTTGGTCTATTTTTCTGGACTATTACATTTTAAAGTTATTGTTTCATTCCACCTATTCCACAACTCCCTGAGCGAAGCCGGGCCCCAAAGCTAGTGTTAAATAAAACAGTCCGTTCCTTAATTTTAAATTCTATAGGCAATAATCCAGTCAATAGTATTGAGGCCTCGTATGACAATGTGCGGTAGCCCTTGCAGATTTTAATCGCTATCAATCTTTGAAGCCTCTGTAACTTCAACAGATTCTTCTTGCGCTGCACAGCTGAGTGCCAGACATGCACAGCGTACAGCATCTTGGGAAGTACAGCGGCCTCATAGATTTCCTTTAGCACTTCTGATCCAAGACCACACGTTGCTTTAGCCGCTACTGAAAGTCCGTTAATCATCCGTAGTGTGTTATTATAGAGATTGTCTAAATGTCTGTTCCAATTCATCTTCCGGTCAAAGAGTATACCTAAGTATTGTAATGTGTCACATTGAGTTAGTCTCACTGAATTTAGTCAGATATCCAATTCAGGAACTGTTGTTTTTTTGTTAAAATTATGTATTTAGTCTTTTCTATATTAAAGTTAAGTTTGTTTCGTTTGGTCCAATGTCCTAGTCTAGATAGTGTCACGTTTGCTATTGTTTGTAGTTCCTCAAAATCTCGTCGTTTAATAAGTAATAGTAAGTCGTCAGCATAAGCTAATAATGTCGTATTTTTCTGTAAGTCTGTCTCGAAAACTGTATTTATTAAAATGTTCCACAGTAAGGGGGGTAATGCAGACCCTTGAGGGGTGCCTAATGTTAGTTTCTTTTCAATGTAGTAATAATTTGTCTGAATAGCGAGTTTTCTGTCTTTAAAACAATTTTGAATAATGGTGTATAGGTTTTTCGGGCATTCATATTTTTTTAGATTATTAAGGATTGCAGGCCACCAGGCATTATCAAACGCACCGGCGATATCCAGCGATATAGCGAGAAGGTTGTTATTTTGCCGTAATGCCATGTTGATATGAGCAGCCAGTTCACAAAGGGCGTCATCTGTTCCTGACTGGGGCCTGAATCCAAATTGATGTCTGTCAAGAACATTGTTAATAGTTAAGTGATGCATTAACCTGTTGTTGAGTATTTTTTCAAAAATCCTGCTCATTACAAGGAAGCATACTTAACGGTCTGAGGGAAAATGAATTTGCCTTTGGAATCAGAGTTACTTTGCCTACCTTCCAGTTTTTCGGAAATTCTTTTTTAACAAATAGAGTTTTGTTACATATATATACGGAGAGAGAGAGAGAGAGGGGGAGAGAGAGAGAGAGAGGGAGGGGGAGAGAGAGAGAGAGAGAGAGAGAGAGAGAGAGAGAGAGAGAGAGAGAGAGAGAGAGAGAGAGAGAGAGAGAGAGAGAGAGAGAGAGAGAGAGAGAGAGAGAGAGAGAGAGAGAGAATATTTATATTATAAGTAACATATTTATATCAATTTCACTAGTTTAACTTAGACAAAATAAATAAAACATTAAAATATTTATACAAACTAGTTTAGTCCGATTTCTCCAATTCCAAGGAATGTCTCTTTTCTTGCTTGTATACATATTATAAACATCGAAGACTGAAAAAAGCCATAGGAATGCACAAGGAATCCAAACGGGAACAGTTTTCCCCCAGCAAGGAGTAAACTTTGGTGTATCGGTATGCCATGTTAAGTTATCGTCCTACGAATTACAAATTTAAAAAGAAATCAATATAATCATGAAGAAAAATACGTTCAATTTCATGACAAATCAATTCCTGTAAAACCATAGTAATTTGATATGGCAGCATGAAAAAAAACAACTGCATGGCACCCATGCGTGTATATTGGATAGCATTAGGAATTTTTAAATTTGAGCTCTGAGTCGGCAGATATCAAGTTGGATACAAAACTTTCACTCAATTATAAATGAATGTTGGTCAGTAAACCTTAAGAAAAGTAAATAAATGAAAAACGGTGAATTTTCAAATAACAATCAAACAGAACTCAACTTAGAGCTTAGACTAAACTGAGAAATCATATCGTCCGTCCAAAGTTTCTTTTCATCCGTTTTGATATTCGCCGCCTACTTTATCTTATTGTTAAAATGTACCGGGAATCATCTCTATCGCAATTTTGCAGAGAGTTAGAAGAGAAAAATTGGAAAATTATGAAAAAAAATAATTTAAAAATGCAATTGTTGTAGCTCATTGTTGAGGCATCGAACTTCTATGCTCAAGGTCCCGAGTTCGAATCTGGCTTGGCGGGATAACTTTAATATTCTGTCACAGATCGTCTCGGGTCTTAGAGACCCTACTGGGGTAGCAAACAGCCTCTAAAATGTTGAAAAATTAATGGGAAAAGATCTGGCGGTTGAGCATGAACATGGTCAAATCACCTCCTTGTATGACCGCTGACCAAGAAACGGTACTTCCTTACATGTGTAGTGGTATAGGTTTTACCAATAAACTTGTACTCACAAACTTTGATTTTTTCTACACATAGTTTTACATACAAACTGGAACTTGAATAAATAGATAATTGATCTAAATTTTTAGTTGGTTCATTATCCATATTAAAAAATTTATTCTAAGACAAAAATAGTCGATTATTAATTAATCGTCAAAATAAATTAGGTAAAATATTGATAAATAATGGCATAAATATTACTCTAATTAAATCATTCAATGTTAGGATTTCTTACAGAATAATTATTAATTCTAACAAGAAAAGAAATATATATATGAAATTAAAAATTACCCAAAAAGGAGAACCACAAAAACGAATAATTCCTGAATCCATTATTGCTAAAATTTTCAGGTTGATACAGCATAAATCCAAACCTAATCCAATCAAAACATTTAAATGTTATTTATTAACTAAATTATTAAATAACAAACTGTAATAATAGTGACACAAGTTATGTGTAATTATCAATGTTTGCACCAATAAAAATGAAATATAGTAAATTTTAATCGAGGAAAGTTTTTTAATTATAATAGCAATAACTAACTATTTGTTTACAGTTTACTATCAATAAATAAATACTACAACAATGAAAATTAAAATCTTTCTTTTGAGAAATTTTAATGTTGTGTCACTATTCCAGCCTACCGACAATACTATACCAAAAAATTTGAAATAGAATCTGGTGAATAATTTTTTTATTCAGTAATTTTGTTATATAAAAGCACATTTTATCATATTTATCAAGAAATATGTGTCAAATGATAAATTGAAAGTTATATAGACAATTCTATTTTAACTATGAAATGTACTGTTTCAGTATGTAAAATGTAATTTTTCTCTTCTAATCAGTATTGCCAATAAATAATAATACATTAAAAGAGATTTTTAGAACATAAAAACATAATTAAGTGTGTAAATATTAAACAAGAAATAATTTTAAAAATATGGAGAATAATAGTTATAGAACATTTGTTACTAACTTACGAGGTATAAATGAATTGACCAATAATGATATTGGTTTCCTAGTGCGAAATGATTTAACCCAAATGAGACAGTTGAGTTCATATCATTGCTATTTTTTTTTTTTTTTTTTTTTTTTTTGAGATAACATTGTTTGATTTTATGATATCAATCATGTCCATGGAACAATAAGGGGACAGTTGTTAATATATATTTGTCAAGAGAACATCCTAGACTTGGAATGCCAGTAACGTAATGATATTATATAATAAGTTATCAACATATTATGTTACTTACATATATGTTTATTCCAAATATGTACAAGATTCTTAGACCCGGATGAGCATTATCTGAAGGTTATATCACTTTCTTAAGAACTTCCTGACTTGACTGTAATTTGAGTTGCATTTATTTGTATATGATGTTTATGTAAAATGATTTGTTTTAACGATTAATTGATTTGAATAATTTGGGGTTTTGAATTTAAGACATTCAGAGGAAACGTTCTATTTATCCTTGAACTGGAAACAAAATATATATATATATAAATATAAAATTTAAATACAGCACAAAAATAATAGAAACTGTTAAGGCAGCTTGGAAATTCTGTGTTTAGAATTTCTTCAAACTAAGCCTATTATAACTTTTCTGGTATGCAGAATTAACTATAAATTTACTTTTAAATATTATATTTACTAAAGCAAAATTTACATTGATTAATAATGAAATAATTTCCTTCCATTGGGGAAAAAAAATTAAATAAAATACTGTGTTAAATTGAAATAAAATAAAAAAATGGGGAAAAAACTGAATTTATAAGAAAAAAAAATATATATACATCTAATTACAATAAGAAAAATTGAAAAACTAAATTAATTTCTTTCAGGAAATTTAATAAGAATATAAAAAAAAAAATTTAATTTTAAAATACTCTAGCCTCATTTAATCAAGAACAAATCGTCTTATTTTCCCTTTAAATATCACAATAACTATCAGTAATCGTCTTTTTGGAATAAACCTTTCTAAATCTCCTGATGAATATTTTTCGCTCCTGGAGCAATGTTTGGAGCCTGGCTCGTTCAATTTTCACAAACGGCACTCGTAAGGCTACTGACTGGCTCATGCTTGCGCGATAAACAATATGTTTATACCTGCTATAAACATTACAGCATTATTTATCATTAGCATTAGTATATTATAAACATCATACAATTATTTTTTTTTACCAATAATTTAACAAAACTAGACGTGGCCGCAACAGAAACCTTATTAAATTCATATATATATATATATATATATATATATATATACACTAGCCATGGCGGCAACAGAAACCTTATAAAATTCATAAACATAATATGTATATATATCTAGATCTGCTAAAGAACTTCCAAGGAAAAGCTTCCTTGAAGAACGTGGTGGAGATGTTGATAATACAATGATATAAGCGAAAGCTTAATTCTGGACTCCCTGGGCATTGTGAATCACCATCCGACAACGTGTTATTGATATTATGGTAATTTGTTTTATTTATATATCCTAATCTGTTTACTTAATTTTCACATTTTATCTGTGTCTTTGTACAATTTTTTTGCAGTTAGTATTACATATTACTAAGATTTGATTTTTAGAAAGTAAAAAGGTTTTAACCCTTTGACAGTGCAATGCCAGTATTCTGACAGAGGCCAGCCGTGCCCCGAGCGTGCTATGCCAGTATACTGGCACCGGCCGGCCGTGCCCTGTGCCAGTATACTGACATTGCAGTTTTATCATATAACTGTGCAATGCCAGTATACTGGATCGTTGGTGAGGCGATCTAGTGAATGTTACTCGTAATTGTAAGTCAAGCGCTGATCGCTAGATCCTGTGAGACTTCGGAAATAATTTCTGACTCATAAGTTGTGCTTTCCAGCTTTTAACGCTTGATAGCATGAGTCTTCAGAAATAGGACCGGAGACTAGGCCTGCCAATATATTTTCTGGTTTGGCCGGTCCGAAGTCCCGGATCACAAAAGTGATGAAAAGGTGATAAAAATAATACCTTTTGTGAAAAAAATTGTTTATTTCATATAGCTAGAGAAATAACAGTGCAAGGATCAGGGGGAGTGTTGAAAACTCCACAAGCCAGTGGGTAGTAACCTTGAGGCAGGCCAGCGCAGCCACCTACCCCCGATCTCGTATCACCTCGCGCAGTTAAAGGGTTAATGGAAAAGACAACTGTGAATTTGTAAATTCGTTCGGTTTTCTGTAAGAAATAATAGCTAGATTGATGTAGTACATGCTGTGCGTTTAGCGAACATACGAGGTGTTTGGTTTCAAAACCGATTACGTCCATTTTTTTCAAAACAATTTTTTGTTCATTTTTTTTCAAGATTTTAATGTTAAAAAAATGTGCTAGACACGTTTGTTTCAAAAACGTCTAGATATAATAATACTATAATATAATACTAAAAGATTCCGTTTCTTAACAAAAGCGGTTCTAATTGATCTTTTTTTAATCAGTCCTGAAAAATTTTTGAAATCGGATGTAGGTGGTTTTGAAACCAAACGCCTCATATAATATAGGGCATCATAACTTTTTATTGAATAAAGTATTTCTCCATCTCTACCTTACAGCACCAGTTGGGTTGGGATGTCGAGCGTATGTTTCCTGTTCTTTAGTTAAATTGTATTTTTTTTGGAGAGCTAATGAGAAGAATGTTGCATTTTGTTCAGTTATATGTAATTTATGAGACCTGAATGTAATAATATTCAAAGGTTCGTTAATTCAGCTGTATTTTAGAGAACAAGATTATTATACTGTTGTTTTTGTATCCATCTTAATCTACAATTTATGCCTCCCTTTGGAGCTTATTTTTTTGTTCTTATTCAAGCATATTAAAACTAATTAAAGGTATCAAAATGGATGTTTCAAAGGTGATGAAATAAAGCAATTAGATAAAAAAAGAAAAACAAATTTATTTCTTAATAATACTCATCATATTCAACCCTAGCGCATGGGATCGCACTTGGGCAAGGGACTAGAGCGGTCCCAGGGACCGTAATTTAAGAAAAACGTATTAAATCAATATATATGTTTTCCTATTCATTTATGATTTAGGATTAAAAACAATAGTCTTTTCCAAGAACGATGAGGTCCCAGGTACACAAAATAAAAGTCCAAATTTTATAATTATCCATAGTATAGTCTTTCCATACAAATTATGGGAAAATTTTTTGGCCCTTCAAATATTATTAAAAAAAAAAAAACATTCACTCAAAAGACGAAATGAGTGTTGAGGTACCAACTTAGTAATGGTTCATGGAATATCGTTTGTATATTCGGATCAGTGGATTCTATTGCCAAATCATGTGGCGTCTTTCCATTGTCATTTTCTATGAAGGGGTTTGCTCCGTATTGGAGGAGTGTGCTAGTGGCATTGAAGTGGCCTCTGATCACGGCGAGATGAAGAGGAGTGTTACCGTCAGCGTTCCTTACGTTGATATCACCACCACAGCGTAAAAGTGTCAGAACCATTGGTGCGATATTTTGAGCATAAGTAGCCGCAACATGAAATGCCGTATTTAGCTTATTTTCTACATTTTCGACTAATACATCGACACCCTTCATACACAGATCACCAACATTTCCATAGTAGCCGTCTCGAACATTTAAAAATAATTTTTTCTCGTTTTTCTTCAATTTCCTAACTTTCTTGTACCATTGCAAACGATTCGTTTCAAAGATATATTTAATCCAGTTGTCGTTAGAATCCATGGCCAGTTGATAAGCTGTCTTCATATTCATATTGCTGATGTATGGATCCGCTTCATTGTACAACAAAGAGCTACAGATATGAGACTGTTTGTCAGTGACGGCTATGTGTAGGGGAGTGTTACCGTCTCCGTCTGGAGCATTAATGTTTACACCACATCCCATAACTGTTAGCATAGTAAATACACATCCTTTTTTTGCAGCAAGGTGCAGAGGTGTTTGATTATTATTTTCGATATCCGCTATGTTCATGTTTACACCTTGAGCACATTTATCGGCCAAAGATTTGTGATCACCATCCATAACATGCTTGAAGATTAATCTTTCTTCTTCTGTCAGTATTTTGGCTTCAACAATCCTGAAAAAAAAAAAAAAATGTGTCTTATAATATGAAGTTTAAAAATTGGAACAACTTAAAGATTGGTCATGGCTGGTATTCGAACCTGCTCCAATGGTATACTGAGACCCTGGCTCAAATCCAATCTTTTCTCTTCACATAAAATTATTTATAAAATGAATATTGGAATTTAATGAAAACATTTTTAGTAATAATTTTTGTCTTAGCTCATTTTAAATTTGTCTTTTTACCTTATTTGATGGTCGTTCAAGTTTGTTATTCAATTCTATATAAATGAAAAAAATAATAATAATAAAATAAAATAAATCTGCAAAAGAATTCAGAATTCATTAAAAATAAAAGGTCTGTCAATACTGTTGACAAAACTTTATTATCTCGATATCTATCTTATATGAATATCTATATATATATATCTTATATTAATAACTATGGTACATCAATGTATTTATACATACCATTTGGAGAAAAATATATAATTCAAAAGTTCGAACTCATTATGGTTAAATTTGAAACAGAAATATAACAAGTAATAAAACTGATTTATATTTAATTTACCTTGTATGGTTATGTTTCTTGTGGTAAAAACCACCCGGAGCAACTACAGATGTTTCCACGTTTCTGAAAAGAAGAAGCAATACAGACTCTAAATATACTCTAATTTTACATAAAAATTAATATATTGGGTTGATGCAAAATTAATGCAGGTTTTTAATATTCATTGAAAATAGGCCATATCTTTACTTTAACTATATATATTTAATCAAAATAATTGCCCTCTGAATCAATGCGCTTTTGCCAACGTTCAACAAGCTTTCTTATTCCACCAGAAAAAAAATCTGAATCCCTGGACTCAATGAAGTCACGAAAAGAATTTTCAATTTCATCCTGGTTTTGAAAAATTTTCTCCCTCAAAAAGTTATCCAGATGCCTGAAAAAGTGGAAGTCTGTAGGAGAGAGGTCAGGTGAATAAGGTGGGTGTGGGAGAACTTCGTAGCCCAACTCGTGCAGTCGTCGTAGCGTTGGTTGTGCGACGTGTGGTCTGGCGTTATGGAGAAGGATAGGTCCCTTCCGATTCATCAATACTGGGCAAAGAAGTAATTTTTGATTCATGTTGTCAATTTCTTGTACTAGTACTAGTACTTGTCAGCAGTTATAGTCTCACCTCGATTGAGAAAGCTGTAGTGAATAACACCAGCAGTATACCACCAAACAGTGACCATAACTTTTTTTGGGTGCAGGTTGTGCTTCGGGAAAGGTTTTGGTTGTTCATCTTTGCCCAGCCTTGCTTCTCTGTTGTCGTATAAGATCCATTTTTCATCGCACGTCACAATGCGATCGAGAAATGGATCATTTTTATTGCGTGTCACAAGCATGGAACAGATTTCAAAGCGGCGATTTTTTTGGTGGTCGTTTAATTGGTGTGGCACCCACTTGGCCAACTTTTTTACCTTACCAATTGCTTCCAAGTGGCTTACAACTGTGGATAGGTTCACGCCGAGTTCTACCGCTATTTCTCGGGTGGTTTTGGTTATGTCTTCTTCCACTATTGACCTCAGCTGGTTGTTGTCAAGAGCAAAATGACGGCCCCGACCTTCCTTGTCTTCGAAGTCGAAATCTCCACTGCGAAACTTCTGGAACCAACGCTGCACCATGCACTCGTTAATAGCCCACTGACCACACACTTCGTTAATATTACGAGCCGTTTGCGCAGCGCTGCGCCCTAATTTAAATTCGTAAAAATAAATTTCACGAAAATCGTACTTCGACATTTTCGATTTAAGACCTTTGAACACACTGAACAAAACGATTTTACTGATCAAATTCATGGTGAAAGAGAGGGTATTAGATAAGGTTTGTTTGGGTATAGTAATGATCAATGCTAGGATTTGCTTTGTTTACACAAGTGAAATTAAGATATCGCAATAGAGGAAACCTGCATTAATTTTGCATCAACCCAATAGACAATGGCAAGGAATAATGGTCCAAAGTATCAAACCCTACGGATGAATTTGGGACTGAAATATTTTTTAAGTGTTGATAGAATTTTGTGTTAAAAGATATTACAAAAATCAACATAATTCTATATATTAGAGCACTATTAGTTTACAGAGGTATGTATATGTGCAAGCATTTAATACTATTCAATAAACAAAAACATGTAAGGAAGGGGGGGTTAGATAAATATTTGATAGTTGTTAGTTGATAGTGTTGTCGCGATAGTGTCAGTATTTCAAAGTTAAGTTAGTATCACAGGAGACACCACATCTCATTAATTTTGAAATCCCCTGGTTCTCAATGGTATGACTTTTTTTTCCATATTCTTTTTTATTCCGAGAAGCGATATCTCAGCATGTTAACTGATTTTGTAAAGTGTTAACATAATGCGTGAAAATGTATATAAATAAAGATGAAATTCTGTTTGTTTGTTAGTTAGTTCTTTTTAGAAATCCATACCGTTTGCCCTAAATTCTCCAAATTTCGCTCAATGGTTCTTTCATACCAGGTGCGAACACCTATCCATATTAAAATTGCGTAACTTCAGCCGATCTTCAGCTGATATTCTTTATTGTTATAAAAATCGAAATGATCTCGCTTTACAATAGTTTTTTTAGGAAATCAACCGTTTCATTAGAAAAATGAAATTCCGGGGGTGAAACCTGGATACTCAGCTATAATCCTAAATCCAGCTATAGAAACCCATACCATTTGTTCTAAATTCTCCAAATTTCGTTCAGTGGTTCTATGATACTAGGTGTGAACACCTGTCCATATTAAAATTGCATAACTTCAGCCAATCCCTGGGTAAATTCTTTATTGTTATAAAAATCGTTTTGATCTCGCTTTACATTGGTTTTTACAAAATCGACTGGTTGAGTCGATAAAAGTCTCACTTTATAGATTTTATAGATTTAAACAATGAAATTCTCCGGGTGAAACCGGCATACACAGCTAGTACATCATACATTTCATTTAGAGTGTTTTTTCATTTAAAGGATTTTACTGTATAATAATGTAATAAGCTTTAAAATTGTTTATATGTGTAATATAATGTATATAATGTATGTAGTATAATATAATGTATAAATTTTCGCTCATTTTTGATCCGTAATATAGTACAATATTACATCCAATTAAGTTATTAAATGTTGTTCTAGGATTCCATGCTCTTGACATTCATTTGGTCTTCAGGTCGTCTTGTTGTATGGGTGGTCAGACCCTGAAGACTAAGTTATTGAAGTGTCACCAATTAAGTTACTGCTTCAACTATCGTGGTGGAACTTTTAGAGTTACGGTATTTAAGAGTACGAATGGTTTTATGTCGAAAGTCAACATTAGGTGGAAGTTTTTGTATTACTTTGCCGTTGTCATTAATAAGGTTGGAATTCTACTATCTAATTTTAACTAACATGATGCACATCAATCATCCCTCTCAAAATTTTATTATTTACATCACACTAAACAACGATTAAGCGACTATTTTTCTATTTTAAGTATCATAATATTTTTTAAACTGGCACGGTAGGGTTGAGAATTATAATTTATCATGAAATCATAATCATGAGGTACTTACAGTTTGTCAGTGTTACTTTCGCAATGACACAGTTGGTCGCAGTTAGAGCCATAATATCCTTCTGGACATAGCTTTTGGTCGCAACGTTTTCCTCCCCAATGTTTAGGACAGACACACTCACCAGTAATATGATTGCAGTCCGCTCCGCCACAATCACATTTTTGCGAGCAGTTTTCACCATAACTCCCAACAGGGCATTTCTGCTGGCACTATTGAAAGAATAAATGATTATTATGATTTTGTCTTAATCAGATATCTTTTGATATTATTACATTGAATTATGTATGTTTACATAATTCAATATATGTGTGTGTTGTAAAGGTTTCCTGATGTTCAGCCATTAACTAAACAACTAAACTTAGGTGACAATTCAAGACTTTATTTTCCCCATAATTATGTCATAAAATGAAAAAATGGGATAAAATCATCCTGTATTTGCTGTTGTACATTAGAGTTTAATATTTCATTAATCTCTATATATTTATGTGGTTTATGTAGCATCATCATCATCATCCATCGCCAACATTATAAGTATATTTATACAAATATGAATTATATACAGTCATACAACTCGTGTATTTTATATATTAATATTACTCTTAAATTTAGTCAAAGAATATACATATATCTTATAAATAAAGTTGAAATTCTGTTTGTTTGTTCTTTATAGAAATCCATACCGTTTGTCCTAAATTCTCCAAATTTCGCTTAGTGGTTCTTTGATACCAGGTGCGAACACCTGTCCATATTAAAACTGCATAACTTCAGCCAATCTCATGGTATATTCTTTATTGTTAAAAAAATCGTCATGATCTCGCTTTACAATGGGTTTTTTTTACGAAATCGACCGTTTGAGTCGAAAAACAGCCTAAAATATCATTTTATACATTTTGAAGAGGCCAACAAGGCCCGGTAAGACCGTCCCTTGGTAGGCGTCGAGTTCTGGGATTTTTAAACCATATGTTTTTTTTGTTTTTTTTAAATTACAATACGTTTATTTACATGTATGGTGAATTTATTTTTTATAAATCCCTCCGAAGAAGCGAGCTTCAATAGGAGTAGTGAGCTCAAAAGCTAAAAACAACGTCAAATACGAGCAGCTGAAACTCTCGACGAACATCAAATTAGGATTGAACAACAGGCAGAATCGCTGGAAACTGAGTCTGCCCAGGAATACGAGGCCCGCTTTGCGCCACAAAGGCTCAGGCAAGCCGATTTGCGAGAAGCTGAAACTGCAGGGCAATATTTCTGTTTGTTTGTTTGTTTTTTATAGAAATCCATACCGTTTATCCTAAATTCTCCAAATTTCGTCAGTAGTTCTTTCATACCAGGTGCGAACACCTGTCCATATTAAAATTGCATAACTTCAGCCGATCTTCAGCTGATAGTCTTTATTGTTATAGAAATAGTAATGAACTCACTTTACAATGGTTTTTTACGAAATCAACCGTTTCATTAGAAAAATGAAATTCCCCGATCAAACCGGGTTATACAGCTCAAAGATGAATTTCTGTTAGTTTGTTTTTTCTTAATAAAACTCCATACCGTTTGTCCTAAATTCCCCAAATTTCGCTCAGTGGATCTTTCTTACTAGGTGCGAACACCTGTCCATATTAAAATTTCATAACTTCAGCCAGTCTCTGGGTATATTCTTTATTGTTATAAAAATCGTTATGATTTCACTTTAAATTTGTTCACGTTTATTAGAAAAATGAAATTCCCCGGGTGAAACCGGGATATACAGCTAGTACATACATAAAATTCACCATATATTTGTGAGATCAGGAGAAGGGAATCAGTCTAATCATGATTTAAGTACGAAACAAAAAGCATTTTATATATATACACTCTTGATCAAAATTAACGCACCAGCATAGAATTTAACTATAAATCCCATTTTACATAAATAAATTGCACCTCTTGATGTTTATTCATTTGTTTATGATCCAATAACAGTTCACAAACAGTGATTGTTGCTTTATTCCCGTTTGAAATGGATTTATCAAACCCACGATTTTACTCTATTGTTTGATCCTCAGTTTAGTCAGTTTTACTGCAATTGCTTCCAAGTGAACGCTTGCTTTTCCACAAGTTTTGATGTGAATTTGTTCAAATTTCGATTCATGGTCCTCACTAGACATTTATCTGATTATGAAGCTGCCAGGGCCTTAACTCTTCTCTCTGAAGGATACAGCCCGCGTGAAGTTGCCAGGAGACTTGATTTTCACCATAAAACTATTGGGAGAGCCCTCCAGCGATTTCAAGAGACCGGCACTCATACAAGAAGGCATGGACAATGGCGTCCAAGAGCCACAACCGAGAGAGATGATAGATTTTTATTCCTACAGGCTCTCAGAAGAAGGCAAGTTACAAGTTCTCAACTTGGCAATCTTATTCAAAGTGTAAGACGAGTAAACATTTCGGCCCCCACTGTCAGGAGAAGGTTGAGGGAGTTTGATTTGAGCAGTAGAGGGGTTGCCTCAGGACCTCTTCTAACCAGGGAGCACCGATTAGCAAGACTACGATTCGCCAGAGAACACCTTAATTGGAATTTCGAAGATTAGAGGAGGTTTTTTTTTTTTCTAACGAGGTCAGAATCGTTCTAATATCTTCTGAGGGGCGTGTTCGCACCTGGAGACGGCGTGGAGAACGGTTCGCCCAATGCAACATTATCCTTCGTCTTTCTTTGGCGGGGGCTTAATAATGGACTGGGGTAGTATCACGATGAAGGCTCGCACAGAGTTACTGGTTCTTCGAGGACGATCCTTAAATGCAGCGAGGTAAGCGGAAGATATCCTACAAAACCATGCTGTGCCTTTTGGTAGAAATGTAGAGTAGGATTTTTATTTATGCAGAATAATGCAGACCAGACAATATCAGTTGAACATAAACGAAGAGGGCATTGAAAGGATTGATTAACCAGCTCGAAGTCCTGACCTCAATCCCATTGAGCAGGCCGGGAAACCAGCTCAAAAGAAACATTTGAAGTCATGTACTAGCTCCTTGTATATATATATATATAATCCAAGTTTCATTGATTTCTTAGGAAGTTCAACAATTTGGAATGCTACTTGGCCAGGATCATCATCAACTGAAAGATTTTTCTCTTTATTAGAATGAAGAATTAATTAAATCTGACCCACCTTTTCTCCAAGGTAACCAGGAAGGCATGTACACGATCCATGAACACTATCGCACGATGCATTATTACGGCAGTCACAGATGTTCTGGCAATGATCCCCATACCATCCAGGTTCACACTGCCTCTCGCAGTATAATCCCTGTGAAATATGGTTTCTTTTAAGAAGGAAACATTACAGAAAAAATAGAAGATATTTTTTTAGTCATTTTGAGCCTTTATGGCTGAGAGCTAATCTTTCTTGTTTCATATAATTTAACGGCAAAAAAAATCAAATTTGAGGACTATTATTAATTTTTAAAAAAAATTTTAAACAAAGAGAAAAAATCAGAGCTCTTCTCATCACTATTAAGACTCTCTTGCCACTTGACCGAGATATTTGCCTGGTGTCTAAAATAGCTGCCAAGGCCAATTTTTTCTGTTTTTATAAAAAATATTTAAAAATTGATTAAGAATTTTAGTGGTCATGGCAAGAAAAATAATTATATATATATATATATATATATATATATATATATATATATATATATATATATATATGTATATATATATATATATATATATATGTATATATATATATTTATTTATAAACTTACTGTAAATCCTGGTGGGCATATACAAGCTCCAGAAGCAGGATCACAGCCTAGGCCGTTCAGGCAGTTACATTCCAAGGAACATTCGTTATCGAAGTAACCGTATGGACAGGGTTTCTCACATCTGGAAGATGAGATTATAAGAAAATATTTTTAATCCTCACATGACAGATTTATGCTACGACATATAGTTCTATTTAGAAATACCCTCCCAAAATATACAAAAAAAATTTGTATTTAACACTGCACAAATTTTTTTTCCATCTTTTTATTAAAGAACTATTCAGAATTTACAAAATCAAAATTAAGATTGGTTAGGGCCCTTCTGGAAGTAAAAATAGCAAGGAAATTGGTTCATCTGGTGAGGGCCACAATGAAAGAATCTAGATGTGCTTGGAGCCGACTTGTCCGAATTTTTTGACGCAAACTGCGATGTGAGGCAAGGTGACGCTCTTGCTTGTATCTGTTTTAACTTTGCAGGAGAGAGAAGACGGTTCCAGCAGACGTGAAGGTCATGAAAAAGGTTTCTTTGAGGCCGGACCTTACAGCTTTGAGAGAATAAGCAGCTTTATCTACCTGGAATCAGAAGTTAAGGTATGAAACCACATCTTCTGGAAAATCAGGAGTAGAATGAGGGCGGTGGGCTAGTACTACTTCGGGCTTCTGTGGCAATTTAAAAGCCTAATGCTTTCTGAAAGGATCAAAATCATCCTATACAAGACTTAAGTTCACTACATTATAATCTACTAGCATTCCCTATCACGGCTTTGCCCGTAAGCCTTTAAAATCAATTCTGTGATCATTATCATGGTATTGATTTAATATATGTTTACTGATGTTAAGGAGATTTAGTAGTATCGGAGCTTCCGGTAGGTGGAATGTTGGAGGGGGAAGCTGCCGGCTCGGTAGAAGAGAGTGAGACCCGCAATGGAAAGAGTTCACTAAAACCGCTGAAACAAAAAATTGCTTACTCGTCGTGAACGCTTCATTTTTCGGCTTTAAAACATGGTTTTCGACGACCCATGGGGGCTTTACAGTAAACTCGTCGTATCAAGATCTTTAAAATGAGTCCAAATTAGATATTTTACCTCGAAGTGCAAAATAGTGTCCGTTAGAGTTAAACGACAATTTCCATTTAAACCTCTTAGGGGTTACATTTTCGAAATTCCTTTCTTAGTCGTTACCTATATCGCGTTTAAAATCTAAATTCCGAACTTCAAGTTTCTATCATTAGTAGTTCTTGCTCTGCGTTGATTCTGTCAGTCAGGACAAAGCCTCTTATATATAGAGAGATGGATCAGAAGCCAGGACATACATAAAAACAGACTCCTTTTCTTCAAGAGAAGAATTTTTCGGACAGTTGAGAGGGAGGAGTCAGCAAGAAGAATGAGAAATGCTGATGTGTGTGAGGACTTTCAGGGGATACTCATCTATTTAAATTCATTGGTAACTCATAAGGCTGGAGCGACTAACGTGGGCCACACATGTGGTGCGTATGGATGATCGTAAACCACCAAAGTGGATGCTAGCTGGTTAGCTGGATGAAGAAAGGCGGTCAAACAAACATAAGATGGGAGGAGTTGGAGTCGGCTGATGAACGGTCGTTGCTTGGTGCTCAGAACTTAAAGGCAGCAGCAGTGGACCACACCAACTGGAGGTGGCCAAGTCAGGGCAATGGGATGTAGCGCTACATATTTATGTATACATGTATGAGACGGAGAAGAATACTCTGTGTTAAAGCAATCATAAATCTTATTTATTTTGTTTTAAAATAATTGTTTAATTTTTTTATTAAAATGCGAAGACTCGCTTCTATTAAATTTAAATTTAGTTTTTACTGCTCCCGCTAGAGGGCTTGTTTGCTTCCTGCCAACCTTAGCTTTATAATCCTATCATTTATCTGAGTTCATGGTGACCGCAAGTGCCTCCCTTAAGTTAAATAGCAATTGTCTCCTCATGTGCCCCATTTATTCTATTTATTTGTTGTTGTTTTTTCCTGTCAGTGGTTTGAACATTCGAAAGTGTTGACGTCAGTCGTCAAAATTTCAACTTTACAATTTATGATCTCAAGGGCGGTTCAAGTAAGGGTTCAGGATTTGAATTTCCACTTAGCAGCACCCAAGGAAGGAAACTCAAGGCAGAAGAGAGCCGGTCAGAAAAAGGTAAGCGGTAGTTCCTATTCTGTTTCCTTACTTGTACCGTTCCCTATCATTATACAGTCCACTGTTTTGAAAAAGCATCCTACACTCTGATTAGGCTTATCATGAGCTCTTCTATTTGTTAGCAATAGTCATTTATGGAAGCTATAGCAGAACAAAGGTATTTGGATTGAGCTACTCAAAGAAAACTTTTTAACTTAAAACTAAATGCTGTTGTAGCAATAGATTTTTTGGTTAACAATTACATATTTTGTATTTTTTTCATTTACTTGATTTGCTCCGGTTCTATTGTGAGTCTTAATACTTATTTACTTACTTCAGGTCTGTGTGACCCCTGGGCTATCTCTCTCCATTTTTCACGTTCATTGGTAGCAGTCCTCCAGTTTTTCATGCTCAGTTTCGCGGCATCCTTCTTTAATTCGCCCTTCCATTGGCTCCTCGGTCTGCCTCTTTTCCTTTTGCATCTTCTTCTGCGACCTCTCCTCTTCCATCTATCCAGCCATCATCTCTTCCTCCTATTCCATCATTTCTAAATGACCAGCCCAACATAGCCTTCCTGCCTTTATATGGTTGGCAATGTCCTCATTTTTACTTATGGCTACTTATTATGGCTATTTCTTAGTTACTCTTAACCTTTCACCTTCTGTCAACCTTCTTAACTGCTCTTTTCCTCAACATAATTTTTTGCTCAAAAACTCTCAGTTTTTGGCCTTCTGATGCTGGAAGTCACCAGGTTTCAGACCCATAAGTAACAACTGGTCTTACAAGCATTTTATACAAATTTAATTTTGTTTTTCTTGATAGGATTTTTGAGTTGAAGAGCTTGAGGTTCGCATAGTAAGCCCTATTACCTAAAGTCTGAAGAGAGTCTTAATGAAAGAATCTATTCCCTCTTTACATCTCCTAAGGAGAGATAATCATATACTAAATTTAAATTTTAACATACAAACTAAGTGATAAAAAAATAAATTCAATTATAAAATTTTACATTCAATTATAAAGTAGTAGTAGTAGTATTAGGGGTTTTAGGGCGATAAATTTCTAGATTATTACGCCCTAAATTATAAAGATTCAATTATAAAGGTTTTTGGACATGAGGATGATGCCCTGAAATTTAAGCATTTTTATGTTGTTTTTTTACCAATTAAATATAAAAATGAAAAAAGTTTAGTTTAAAAAAGTAAATAATAATAATATTTATTAGACAAAATAAATTCATCAAACGATTATATATTGTGAAGGCTTACAATGCACCTTCCGCACCAGCTAGGCATATGCATTTCCCTGACTCAGGATAACATTTCATTTCACATTTATTTCCGATCCGACCTGGAGGACATAAACACTCTCCTGAGAATGGGTTACAGGTAGCGTTGTTGCATACGCAATGTTTTGTGCAACCCCTACCCCATTTTCCACTGGCGCATACTGAAAAAAAATATCATAAAACGATTATGCACTATTTTGCTAATGATGCTATTAAAAATCAGAAATTGAATTTGTATGCCAAAAAAGTATAATTTATTAACTCATAATACTTAATAGTTATATTAGAAAATGAGTTTTCAAGAAGAAGATTGTAATATAAATAAACCTTCAAAGGGATGATTGATAGGAATTTTAGTCACCAATTTTTTTTTATATAAATAGCCTAGATTTCGAATGTGGTCTGGTAAAGTGACATTACCTATTTTTAATCTACAGATTGTCTTTTGTCCACATACTGTTCTCGAAATAGAAAAAACGGACAGTATAAGAATAACACCAGATGATAACATTGAAAGAAAAGATTGCTGCGGTTCTGCAGTTTGACAAACATCATTTTTTTATTTTAAAATTAAAATCATGTCTCGCATGCATGTATGACCCTTGCATAATATTATAAATTAAATACCTTAAATAAATAATTATGAATTTGATTATAATTCAGGAGAATGCCTCAAGAAAATAACACAATAGGAGTCGAAGTAAGTACAATCTGAGACTGGTGATGTAAAAGAAAAGAATTTGAATCATAATACTATCTAATAAATTATGTGCTCTTTTTTTGTGCATGGAAAATATACATTGTATTACTTCTACTTACTTAATTTTATAAGGCGTCACCTATGGTATAGTGGTTAGCATAGAAACTTACAATTTTAAAGGTCGTGGGTTCGCGTCCCGAGGTGGCCCTATGATTTTTAATGGGAGTAAAAAATCCTTCTCTATGCCGTCCCTTGGATTGGACGTAAAATGGAGGTCCCAAGCCTGTACGATGTCAGGTAATCCTTAAAGATCTCTATCCTAATTATACCTGGATATGCAAAATTTAGGACTCCCACTGTCTGATTAGCCTTAGTGGCATAAAGTGACATTAAACAAACAAATAAACAAACTTAGTTTTCTAGCCTCTAGCTGTACTGACAATTTTGCCGTTGCGACCTACTCCCTGTTCCCATGATGGGTTGGATTAGCAAAGATCTAATATTTGTGGCTGCGAGTTAAAGAGTTAAGTCCAAACTAAAAAATATTTTTTTAATTTGTTTGTGCATGATTTTGCTAATTAATAACACTTTGTAGGCGTCACCATATTGAATAAATTTTAATATTCAGGATGTTGGTAACTGGATAGATTTCTAAATAAAAAAGTAAATGTGCTAACAAATTAAAGGGCCGGGATAGCCAAGTGTGTTGTAGCGTGACCCGCTTTAGCACGCTCGAGCCGAATGATGGCATTTCGAATCCGCCCTGGGAGGGTTGACTTTTATTTCGTGGAGGCCACATGGAATAAATCCTCGACCTACCCATCATGGTTAAAATAGGTTGGTTACACCTACAGTGTAACCCCCCCCCACCCCCCCCCCGATGCCAAACATGGCCAGGTCTTAACATACTTTATGCTGAAGAAAATTCTAATTTTCTGTATACTTACAGATACCTAATATTTTATACTAGTGTGTTTGTTTCTTTTTTGCACCTGATGAAAACACACATGTTTGGGTCGAAACTTAGGTTATTTAAATGAGGAAAATGTTAAGCGATTGAAATTCCTTGCAATCAATCATCCCTGAGAATCTTATAAAAAACAGTCGAATATCCACCACCACTAAATTTTTCTATAAATAAATCTTATTTACTTAATGTATTAATTTATAATCAATATCATTAACGGCAATGTTCCTCACTTTCATTACAGCTTGGTCCTGTGTAGCCCAGCGCACAGTCACATTTTTCAGGAGCGACGCAGGATCCGTTTCCGCATCCCTTCGAACATACTGGCACGCACTTACGTCCGAATACCGTATAACCCTCACAGCATTCGTCTACATTCCTTATTTTTGTTTCAGGCTAAAAGTAAAAAACAAAGAAAAAGTATATAAATAGTAGCTGATTGAATGCGACTGAAAACTACAAGGCAGAAAAGCCCCTCCCATGACCATGAGAAATTTTAGTCTTATTCTTAACTAAATTTCAAAATTTCCATATTTGCAGCTTCCTAAGAAATACATTCTTAAAGTTAAATTAACAATTTTACAATATTTAACCGTGGAATGTATATTTGAAAGCATATTTCAAAAAGTTTGTACTATAAAAAATATGATGAGTAGGAATAATTAAACTTTTCACCTTATCAACATAATAGGTAACATTTGTTGTTTCATACACGGAACACCTCGGTGGTATTTTCATACACCACACATACTTCTTCACTACATTGGGTCTTGTTTCCTGTACTCTTCTAGTAACGTTATATCTACAATGAAAAAATTATAAATATCAATTTATTTAAATATTAAAACAAAAAATAGTTATCAGAAAGCCTAACGAGCAACTAATTAAGATTTAAATAAAACTATATAGACCATTATTTAAATAATTTTATCTGAAGAGAAAAGTTGGCCATGGCGGGCATTCGAACCAAGGTCTCCGCAGCAACATTGCAAATAAAAAAAGAAATATAAATTCAAAAAAAAAAAAAAAAATTCTTATATTATGGTTCTCGGGATCATTGGAGAGAGAAGGTTGATGTGGTGAGGATACAGACCCTAAGTAGCTGAATTGGGTTCAAATCTCAGCAATGGTCAATCTTTTCTTTTCAGATGAAATTATAAGTTCAAGCCTACATTCCTGGGCCAGTTGAAATGTATTATGTAGCGGATCCCTTGAATATTCGTGCAGGACAGAATTGGTTGGGTGATACTTCTAAAATAACATCCCTTTATTCCAGGTAAGTGTTGGTACAGTATTGGACCAAAAGTAAAAAATACTTTCACTAGGTAGCACGTTTTAGAACATTATTGCTGGTTTCAGCATTCTAATATTTTCAGTACTATCCACTGAAAGAAACCTCTTCTTTTTATGTTTTAAGAAGTAACAAAATTAACCAAAAGATGTACTGGTAAATAAATCTAGCCCTCCCCTCAACATCCTGTGCCATGAAGTCTTCTGAAAGGTACTACAAATTTTCCTTCACTCCAAGTGGACAGTAATGTACACCGTACTTATAACTGATGTCTCTTTTTTCATATTAAATATGATGCACCTTCGATAATGGCAATGTGATAATTGCATTCTGATTTTCAAACGGCCGAAGTAAAAGCCTAGCCTATCTATCAGTGAAGTTTATCACGAGCGGATAATAATAATAGCTATTTTAAACTTAAAAAAATTGAATCAATAATATATATATATATATATATATATATATATATATATATACATATATATATATATATATGTATATATTTTAGCTATATTACTATAATATATCCCTGGTATTTCGAATGTGAAGCTTAAACAACGATTTACCAAGCTATTGAAAATCACTATAAATTCTTTCTGATTGTATTTGTTTATTCCAGAATAATAAATGAAACTATATTATTTCAACAGAGACTGAAATAAATTCTAGTCAATAATGAATTTTAAGAGTACGAGACAAAAACATTTTGTTATGACTTAATCCCTTTTGCCCAAATATGAATGATATATAATTAATATTCATAAGTTCCTTTACGTAAACATATGCCTTTCCAATTTTTGGGAGTGCTTGGTTTCAAGAATTTTTTGGGTCATTAGTGGTCCACAAGAGTACCTATTTTCTGCCTCTCTCATCCCGATTTCACCTAGTTCATTCATGAAGTAGTCCGAACATCATTTGAAAGGACTGCCCATTTACTTGCAGTCTTATGGTTAAATTACTTGTGAAAATCATCTGTTATCCTTTCATCTTGCCAGATGGGCTGATCATTTCCACTTTAGCTGCTTTATTAGTTTGGATTGTTCCTTGTCTTGGTTATTTTTATAGTGCACTCTGCCCTTGCTAGGTGAAACTTCCTATTCCTGACATACTTCTTTTCATTGATCATTGACAAGACTCTATTTGTTTTACAATTCCCTTGATGTGACATCTAGAACACATAGCAGGTAATTTACTGCTTTCCACATCACTAGAGCGTTCCTTACATTCTTGGGGCTCCAATAATTATTATATGCCAATGCAGTTCGTTTTTTTATTTCTTTAATTATTCTGCTCTTAAATGAAACCAATTGTTCCTAGCGAAAAGTCTCTTCAAAATAAATTGTACATACATTAATCTCAAATTCATATAGTTTACTGTTGAAAAGTATTTTGGTCTCCAGTCTCTTATTTCTACCTTCCTTTGGAGGTCACTTCTTTATTTAAAAGGATTTTTTTATCTCTGAAGATCGAGAATAGCGAGCTGAAATCTGGGATCTAATACAGCTAATCAAAACCCTTTTTAATTGAAAAGAAGGAGATGGGAGTTTGCTTATATTATGGTCACATGACTAGAAGAAATGGGCCACACACAAAGTTAACATAGTAGTTTTACCTTTAAAAGGAATGTTGCCGAACGTAATATAACACAATTTCTAAATATAAAATATCACAGGTGCACAGATAAGTTCCTTCATAAAATGGCTTGGGCGAAGAGTGGAAACTGTCCAACAGGTCAATGTCTTGAGGATTCGAGACACACTGCGTTCCAGAGTAGGAGGTTTCAGTAACAGAGGAGTAAGATTTTAGGGTCAGTGATTATAGAAGATAGTGCCAACTTTCTTCAATCAATAAATAAAGATAGGTAACGTGATTTAAGCAGATTTCTGGACATAATTAAGATGAGGGTATAAACAGATGAGACCAACACTCTTTAATATCACCACGTCAGTAATATGAAAATTACTTTTATTATATTTTTTTCTTAGTGCGCTAATCACTAACTAATTACTTATGTATTTTTTTTTGGCAAAATAGGTGGCAAATCTTGGAGCCAAAAAAAAAAAAAAAAAGATATAACATTTCTAACATAATTTTAAAGAACTTTTATCAGTAAGAGCTTATTATTAATTAGCTCAAATAATATATGTAATCTTAAAATTAAAAATTATATGTACAATAATAATTTTAAAAAATATTAGAAAACCATAACACTGACAAACATTACCACAAGATAAACGAAAACATGAGTCTCCCCCAGTGTTGCCAATCCAACTTATCATAAGTAAACAGACACATTTAAAAAAACATAAATCTGTTTAAAAAAGAATATCATATCATTTAAAATCGTCATAAAAAAAGGATATCATATAAAAACGGAAATCATATAAAAAAAATTTGGCTCACAGTCAAAATGATGCAAACGAATATTTTTATTTCAAATGCTATTTACTTCCTCTTTGTTAAAATTTAAAAACCAATGCACATGAGGCCATAATGGTTCATTGTCATACATTAACTTTATATAATCAAATCAACTCAACAGCAATTATAGAAAGAAAAAAAATATCTTCATTAAAACTCGTAGGGATTGAAGGTCACAGTGAAAAAGATGCAACGTTTACTTCCGTTTAGAAAAAAGTGAAAGTAACAAGTATTCTTCAATTATCGGGTAAATGAGTTTATTAACCTTTTAATTTCTTTTCATTCTTTCAATGGAAACAAAAATAAACAATATGAATACTAGTAATCAGTCTAGTTCGAGCTTTTGCTTAAAATGGGTGCGCAAACAACTATTCGTGAACGAGAAATAGTGATCAGCAATTTAAAAATGGACAAAACACAACGAAAAATTGCCTCTACTATCAATAGGAGTTATGCCACCGTTCAAAACATTATTGAAAGTTTTAAAAACTAAAATAGAATAATAAGAAAAGCTAGTGTGAGTGCAAAACATTTTTTTAATGGTAATGATGAACGTTGGATTTTGCGCCAAATAACAAATAATCCAAAATTTGGTGCTCCAAAGTTGACCACATTAGTTAAAAAACATTTAAATGAAATGGTATGTGCTGAAACCATTCGAAGGGTCTTAAGAAAAAAACATTACTACGGTAGAGTTACATGGCAAAAACCTTATATCACTGACAAAAATAAAAAGCTTCGAATCAATTTTGCTAAGCATTGTTTAACAAAAGATATGGACTTCCGGAAGTGTTCAGTATTCGAATGAGACAAAATTTAATTAATTTGGCTCGGATGGAAGAGGTTTCGTCTGGAGAAAGTCAAATAAAGAGCGCCATGAAAAAAATCTTCGTCCGACCATCAAACCTGGAGGTGGTCATGTCATAGTTTGGGGGTGTATTGCTGCCTCGGGGGTAGGAAATCTTAATTTTATTGAGGGAACAATGGATAAACATTTATATTGTCACACCCTGAATGAAAAAATTTAAAGCAAGTGCAACTGAGCTTGGAATAATAAATAATTTTACTTTTTATAGTGATAACGACCCCAAGCATTTTTCTCATCTTGCAAGAGAATGGTGTTTATATAATTTATATAGTTTACCCCAAAACTATAAAAACACCTCCCCAATCACTAGACCTAAACGTCATAGAGAATTCATGGAGTAAATTAGAAACAGAAGTGACAAGACATAAGATATCAACCAGAGAAGATCTCAAAAAGGTGCTACAAGAAAAATGGGACAATATAAGCCCACCTTAAACAGAAAAGCTTGTCCAATCCATGCCCAATTATAAAAAAGAGATTATTAAAGATAAAGGCTTACCTACAAAGTACTCAAATTCGAAATATTTTTGATTTTTTGGATGTTTTTAATTTTGCATCATTTTCACTGTGACCTTAGAAGTGTATATTTATTCATGAGGTTTTAGTTTAATTTTATGATTTGATCTCAAATAAGCTTTTAAGTATTGTGAATTCTAGCCTAATGTTTGTACTTTATATTTGTAAAAAAAGATTGTTGAAAATAAATGTTGGCTTGGTATAAAATAGTTTTTTTTCAAAGTTTATACCTTGCATCATTTTGACTGTGAGCCACTGTAGGTCGCCATCTTGGAGTTGCTTATCCTCAGGAATACCAATTATTAATTTAAAGAAATAAATTGAAATAAAGATATAATAATGGCAAATCTTTAAAATAATTACGTGGATATTGGCGATTACTTATAATAATTACTTGACGATGATATGATTACGGATATGCTTTGGAAATTACGATTACTTTGGGAAAAAAATTGTTTACTGTTATTTAATTTGCAATACTCTATACTGCTCATCTTTAGCAGAATATTTTCTGACTTAATGAGAACTAAAAAATCGAGTTAAGAGGATAAGGCAGGTAATAAGAGAAAATATTTTCCTAATTTGTCACGGTAAATTAAATGTTCCTAGTTGTCATTTGAAGACATTTCTTTTTTAATGCTTGAATGTGGAAAGGCAATATGTCTTAGCAACAAATTATCCATAATATAAACGATTTTCTCTTTGAAAACACAACATATTGTTAGAATATCGTCAGTAGTTAATGTGTTAATTTTCATATTAGCTATGTTTTTCTTTATTTTGCACGAAATTCGATAGATGAATTATTGAAAAATCAAGCAATAGATCGAAAAAGATCAAATTGTCCCTTAGCTTCAGCTAAACTAGTTTTCATTAAGCTTAATACAAAAATTAATCTTTTAAAAACAAAGGAACTAAATTCCTTCAGAACCTTATCATCAAAGATTGGCGGATCCAGGGGGGGGGGGGGCTGTAGCCCCTCCCTTTGGAAAATCTTTCGTTATTTAAAGATAGAATTTGACTTCCCTTAATGTAAGGAAGTAAGTTAAAGAACAAATAATATGTAGAACAAGTAGAATTTTAATTGTGAGAAAGGAACATAAAGGTAAAAAATCTGGTGCGTTCGCGCAACACACAACTTTCACTTACCAACTTACTTAGATTAGAAATTGAAGTGTTTTGCTAAACATCATTTCCCAAAGTCACACATTTTTCTACATTCATATCTTATTTTTGTTAATCGTTAAAGCCGTTTTTGAGTAAATAAAAAAAACCGTGAAAATGATACAAAATTTATTAAGTAAAGTCCCCCCTCCCGTAGATCAATTTTGATGAAATTTTTACAGTCACATCTCGGGAATATAAATACATCAAATACCAAGTTTGATCAAAATCGTTAAAACCGTTTTTGAGTAAATAAAAAAAACACGTGAAAATGATACAACATTTATGAAATAAAGTGCCCCCTCCCGTAGTTCAATTTTGATGAAATTTTTACAGTCACATCTCGGGAATATAAATACTTTAAATACTAAGTTTTATTAAAATCATTAAAACCGTTTTTGAGTAAATAAAAAAACCACGTGAAAATGATACAACATTTATGAAATAAAGTGCCCCCTCTGTTTGGCCAATTTTGATGAAATGTTGGCTGCCACATCTTTGGCATATACATACATCAAATACCCAGTTTGATCAAAATCGTTAAAACCGTTTTTGAGTAAATAAAAAAAACACGTGAAAATGATACAAAATTTATTAAGTAAAGTCCCCCCTCCGGTTGATCAATTTTGATGAAATTTTTACAGTCGTATCTCGGGCATATACATACATCAAATACCTAGTTTCTTCAAAATCGTTAAAGCCGTTTTTTGGTAAATAAAAAAAAACACGTGAAAATGATACAAAATTTATTAAGTAAAGTCCCCCCTACAGTAAATCAATTTTGATGAAATTTTTACAGTCATATCTCGGGCATATAAATAGATCAAATACTCAGTTTAATCAAAATCGTTAGAGCCGTTTTTGAGAAAATCGAAAAAAACGTAAAAAGTTATTAAATAAAGTACCCCCTCCCTTTGAGCAATTTTGATGAAATTTTTGCTGTCACATCGCGGGCATATACCTACACTAAATACCTAATTTCAGGTTCCCACGGTTTATAGTTTTTGAGATAGTCTGTTCACACACACACACACAGACACACACACACACACACACACACAGACCATTTCGCGGGACTTGGTTATTTCGACTCAGGGGGTCCCAAAACGTGTATTTCCGTTGAAAACCGGAAGTCGAAATTTTTCACGATCGCAATACTTCCACTTACTATATATTTCATATGTAGGTAAGTGAAAGTAAAAAGCTGATTGGCAGATCGAAATGAAGGGCTGTTGGGCTGCAGCCACCCCCCTTTACGATCGGCTGGATCCGCCCATGTTATCAAATGAATCGTTTGGTTTTAAAACGGAACGTTCCCAATATTTTTATTCCATCAGCAGAGCTTTCCATTTTTAAAACGGCACATCCTTCCTCTGATCTCTTGCAAAGTTACGAGGTGAATGAAATCAACACGGGTGTTTCTCACATGCCCGCAGGGGGGGGGGGGGCATGGAAGGGCGCAACCCCCCCCCTCCACCTAGAATTTTGAAAAACAAAAACAATAAATTCGTCTTCATTTATTACAGTTTTAAACCATTATGTAAACAAATATTTTAACTTTTAAATATCAATAAGCTTTTTTTTTTTTTTTTTTGTCCTCCCATTCCTCGCCGTTTAAGCCAAACGAGGTTTCCTCAAAAATTAACTGAGCCTTACAAGATCAAAATATGTCGAATTCTCTCCCATGCATGAGAATTTCACCTCCTTGCCCCCTAGACGAAAATGTTTCAAGCCTTTCCCGGATTCCCTTGGAAATCAATGTCTGTAAAATGTAAGACTTAAAGAAAGTTCTTAAATTGATTTCTTAAGAAGAAATGGTGTTCATAACATCTTTAGGCCAACAAACAAAAGGAAGTGGATATCTTAAAGTGGAACAGAACACTTCGTTAAAAAAATGAATTGTTGGGATGTGAAGTAGTTTTGAGCTCTTCTATAAAGTTTGGAGAAGTGGACATGTGTCCTTTCAAAACTAAACAATTCAATAATGAAAAATGCAATATGTTTATGTATATATATGTTTATGTATAAGTATGAAAATAACTTACGATTCCTGGCGGGTGCACACATTGGGTCCTTCCAAAAAGTTACTTTGCTCCTCTTGACAGTAGTAAGTTTTGAAAATCAAAACTAAAACGAAAATTGACCACAATCCATTCATACCTTTGCACACAAAGTTCTATTTCCTTGATAAAATTGCCTGTAAAAATGTAATAATAATACCAAAGTTAGTCTATTTTCAATGGTTTTTTGTTCTGTACTCATCTTTTTGTTCTGTGATAATGAAGGCTTGATGACTTTTCTCAATTTTATTTTTTTTTTCTCATATAAAGATATAAAATGATTATTTCGATTGTTTAATTCCAAAAATTAGTTTAGGTCTCAAAGTATAATCGTAAGTAGTGAGGTCTCAAAAATTTCAGGACTTCAGGGAGATTTCTTTCTTATTATTTCTAAACGTTTTCTCATATTAGGCAATATATCCCAAAAGTAATAAGTAATTAGAAATGAAAGTTAGAAAATACTATCATGCTATAAAATTGTATCGTTTGTAAGGATTTCTTGAATCAATTTATTTATAGATACCGTCAATATTTTTTGTTTAAATGAAGTTAGAGTTCAAAGCTTCCTAAAAATATTCTTTTCATTGATGATTTTGATACGTTCTTCAATAGGAAGATGACAGTAACAGTTTTTTCCGACTCGGTGTAACCTTAGCTCTGATTAACCGTGACAAAATGTAAAACTCCTGTTTCGTGTTTCCTAAAAGGACATTCCTTCAAAAGACCTTGCCTCTCAGGAAAATTAGATATCGATCATTTATATCATATTTAATCGAGGAAGCACAATTGAAAGTTCGTTATTGAATAGCTGGCTAGATGATGGCCTATAAAGATAAAACTTTCTAGGCTGAAATTTCGGCAAATGGCTGAAATAATATCCACTAAAATAGTCCATAAATAAAATATAACATATCGCAACTGTCTTAAAACTAAATCAAAACTCAAAGAATTAAACAAAACGTTTTTATTTCGTATGAATGTAAAATAAAGAGAACTGTTTAGCGAAAAAACATTGTGATAGAAGGTGAAGTGCGTGCTGCTGAAAATGTAATCGATTGGGAAAAAAACATATGGCGATTCCTAACGATTCTAAGGTATGGGGTCTTTTTGCGAAGACCACATCCAGTTACTTTCACGATGCGACATCCAGTTACTTTTAGTAAACAGTTACTTCTTTCAAACACTTAATTTGGTACTAATACTGAAGTGCGGCTTATACGCCGTTCACTAAGGCCCCCATCTAAGTAAGGCCCGATCTCCACTGAAAAGGACCCTTTTGGGGGTTTATTTATCTCTGAAGAGCAAGCGCAGCGAGCGGGAGTCGAAAGCTAGAATCTATTAAAGCCAATCAAGGCACTTTTTAACTGAAAAAAAAAGACGTTGGGAGTTCGATAACATGACGGTCACATAACCTCTCAAAACAGGCCACGCCCATCAGCCACCTTCAGTACCTTTACCCTTATTATGATAACAATATTTATAACCTGTAATTGCAAATAATGGCCTAAATGAGAATAACAAGAATATATTTCAGCAATGAATATTTACTTACAAAAATGTTAATATTATAATAAAAAGGCTAATATTATAATAAAAGACCCATTTTTTATTATCACTGAAATTACAAATTAGGGTCTGGCCACACATGTCCGCACCGGATCCGCACCATAGCAATAATACAGGTTATGTTCAGAATATTTTTAATTTAACTTACATATTACCTTTAGTTATGCCTAAAGTGGCCTGTGTCTGACATGTGTGGCTTGAACTTTAGGCATAACTAAAGGTAATATGTAAGTTAAATTAAAAATATTCTGAACATAACCTGTATTATTGCTACGGTGCGGATCCGGTGCGGACATGTGTGGCCAGACCTTTAAGGTTATCACTGTTTATAACCACTACGTATTGTTGAAAGTAACTGTTTACTAAAAGTAACTGGAAGTCGCGCCGTGAAAGTAACTGGATGTTAAAGCCCCCCGATTCGATTGTTCAGCCCCCCGGTACTTCGCTACAATGTGGCGAGACCTGGAGGTAGGGATCACAGAAGAGAAAGATTCGATCACGATCGGAACGGACTCAGGTTTAGCTCAGTGGTTAGAGCGCTGCGACGTAGATGCAGAGGACCTGGGTTCGTTTCCCGGCCGTGGTCGAATCTTTTATCTTCTAATAAAATAATTTAAAAATTATAAATTAATTATCTAACGATAACTAATTACTACATAACAACATACAATGTATATATTTGACGTATGTCAACTAGATCCCGTCTGTCTGGACAGTTGTTCAGCCTCCCGGTACTTCGCTACAATGTGGCGTGACCTGGAGGTAGGGCTCACAGAAGTAGTGCGTGGGCCAGACCCCCTACCGAACACCCCCCCCCCCCCACATCCCTATAAATTGCATATCGTTGTGTTTCTTGTGATAAAAGATTAAGAAAAAGCCAATGTTCCCAGGAAAAAAAGTGGCCGCACTAACCGAAAATAGCGTTCAAACATGGCGGAATGACGAATTTGATTTTAGTTGGTTTTTTGATTACTGACATTCACCATTATGCTTAATATCGCCATAACTGGTATTTTATAAAAGCTAGATAGTTCTAGATTAAGAATAAATAAACAAACGTTCTAAAATAATTAGTCTTGGCAACATAAAATACATTTAAAGTCAAATTTTTCAAGTCACTCGCGTATAACTTATTAAAAAAGTTAAAATTCCAAGTTAATTTGTGATTAAACGGACATCGTTAACGAAAAACACCCTGAAATAAATATCTGGAGCAATTATTCTTCTTTAAAAATCAGTGGTCAAATTTCAAAATATTTTAACTAGTTTTATAGAAAACGGACCTAAACGGAGAAAAGGCGCCAGTGACTGGCGCATCCAGTCCTCTGCCACATCGTTCAGTTCTCATATACGATATAATTACAGCGGGTTTAGGATATTATTTTGAATGTATAATCGATCCAAATTTACAGAAATAATTAATATAATAATTTTTTTTTTTTTTATGAATCTGATAAATAAAGGATATTTTTGACGCGTAGTTATGTGCCAGAAACCGGAAAAGGCCACAACTTCGTGGATTATAGACCATTAGATGCATGTATGTACATATATATATATATATATATATATATATATATATATATATACATCGTGTAACTGTTAATTCATTAATTGTTGTGAGCAATCAAATTGTGTTAGGTATATACTTCCTAAATAGTATTATGAATAATTTCTACATATGATTAATTCTATGTATAATATCTATCTATAATAATTATATGAATAATTCTACAGTTTATGTCAATGTAAGTGAGAGTTAGATAATGTGCAATCTTCGACTAATTCATTATTATTTAGCAGATTTATATCCTTTATTTATCAGATTTATAAAAAAAAAAAAAAAAAAAATTTATAATTATTATTTCTATAAATTAAAAACTTGCAGTTACATAGGCTCGATTATACATTCAATATAATATCCTAAACCCGCTGTAATTATATCGTGTATGAGAACTGAACGATGTGGCAGAGGACTGGATGCGCCCGAGTCACTGGCGCCTTTTCGCCGTTTAGGTCCGTTTTCTATAAAACTAGTTGATATATTTTGAAATTTGACCACTGATTTTTAAAGAAGAATAATTGCTCCAGATGTTTTATTTTCGGGTGTTTTTCGTTAACGATATCCGTTTAATCACAAATTAACTTGGAATTTTAACTTTTTTAATAAGTTATACGCGAGTGACTTGAAAAATTTGATTTTAAATGTATTTTATGTTGCCAAGACTAATTATTTTAGAACGTTTGTTTATTTATTCTTAATCTAGAACTATCTAGCTTTTATAAAATACCAGTTATGGCGATATTAAGCATAATGGTGAATGCCAGTAATCAAAAAAACAACTAAAATCAAATTCGTCATTCCGCCATGTTTGAACACCATTTTCGGTTAGTGCGGCCACTTTTATTTCTGGCAACATTGGCTTTTTATTAATCTTTTATCACAAGGAACACAACAATATGCAATTTATAGGGATGTGGGGGGGGGGGGTGCACGGTAGGGGGGTCTGGCCCACCGTGTAAAGAGAAAGATTCGATCACTATCGGAACGGACTCACGGTTAGCTGAGTGGTAAGAGCGCTGCGACGTAGATGCAGAGGAACTGGGTTCGATTCCCGGCCGTGGTCGAATCTTTTATCTTCTAATAAAATAATTTAAAAATTATAAATTAATTATCTAAATAACTAATTACTACATTGTAACTGGATGTAGTATTTGCAAAAAGACCCAAGGTATGTTCCAACAAGCACTTAAAACACTATAACTTCCGCATGCGCAGTACACATTTACTAACTGCTCATTAATAACAAGGAAAGGCTTACTGCGCATGCGATAAGAGTCGACAACGTGTTTCAAGAGCGGGTTGGAATCATTCGTAAACTTGTTTGTTTTTTTAACGTCTTAATCTCTTAAAAAAATATTCATATAAACAAATTCAAACGAGTCGCATGAAGATTTGGAGTGCACGAGTAAAGGGGGCCAATTTCATTCTTGATGCACTTCTCCATGGTATAAATTAGTGACCCCACTTTTCAATGAAAAAACAATTTTCATCGGAAAAACTTTAAAGCTTAGTGCTCCTTCTCCGATAGCACTTAAGTATGCCATTTTCTAAGTTTTTTTCTTTTTTTAGTCAAAAAAGAAGAGTGGTAAGTAAAAATTGTGTGATGGGCGAACCAGATTTTTTTTCTTTCTGACCGTAAACCAACCATTTACACTACATATATCATGTTTACATTAAGCGAGACACAATCATCTTTAATTTGGATATATTTTGTCAACGGATTATTTATTTTATTCTCTCATTCATTTTTTTTTTTTAGTATGCTACCTGAGTCTTTGTTTCTGTTAAGACTACAAGTTATTAACCAGTGAATTTTTTAAGGATCAGTTACAGGAAATGCTCTATAACACCTAATAATTTAAGTTTTCATTCAAAACGGGGTCAAAAACTATTTTCCAATCTCTAACGTCAAAGCCGTCCTTCATTAAATAATATATTCCACAAATAACATCTACTACGATAAATATTAGATTCTTATGATAAAAATTAAATTAAATATTTTCCTGGGGTCACCTGTGGTGTAGTTTTTGGCATATCAACCAACAATTAACAAAACCCAGCGTTGGACCTAGGATTTTTTAATGGGAATAAAAAATCCTTGGCTATGCCGTCCCTCTAAAAGACTTAAAATGGAGGCCCCGAGCCTGTACGATGTCACGTAATCGTTAAAGATCCCTATCCTAATTATAACTATATAGGCAAAATTTAAGACTTCCACTGTAGTATTGTCCGATTGGCCTTAGTGTCACAAAGCGACGTTAAACAAACAATTTGCATTTTTCTTTCAATGAATGCGAGGCTTTAAAATGAAATATTACACAAAAAAAATTTTCATGTATTAGAAAATAAAATATTTTGGACACCCTTAAACGCGTGATTTAACTAGAGCTAGTTTTTTTTGTTTGTTTAACGTCACTTTATGCTACTAAGGCTAATCGGACGATGCTACAGTGGAAGTCCTAAATATTGCCTATCCAGGTATATGGTACTTAGGATAAAGATCTTTAACGAGTACCTGACATCGTACAGGCTCGGTACCTCCATTTCACCTCCTATCCGAGGGACGGCATGGCTAAGGATTTTTTACTCCCATTAAAAGATCCTAGGGCCCCACCGCTGGGCACGAACCTGCGACCTTTAGTATTGTAGGTTACCAAGCTAACCATTATACCACAGGTTACCCCAACTAGAGCTAGTAATAAATTTCAAAAAATAATAATAATAAAATATAGTTATGAAAAACATATATGTAAAATAATATTAAAGATTTTAAAAGATACAGTATTGTATGAAAATATTATTTACCTATGAGGAATTGAATGCGCGGATCCCGCTTACTGATGTTCCTTGGACTGACTGCACTAGACTGAACCGATGTGGACCAAGCAACCTTGGCAGCTCTGCTTTACATCAGTCTGTAGAATATATATATATGTTTATTCATGGTATATAAAGATATCTATGTTAGGGAAATATTTCTTCACGGTTCGAATAGCTAAATGGCCTCACGTACTTAAAAGAACATTCCTTTAAAAAACACAGTCACGGATCGGTCATGGTATCGATAATTTTATCGGTTATTAACAATAAATCAATTTAAACTAATTTTTTTCCGGTAGGCAGCAAACTAGTTCTCGATCCCTTTATCTTTCAACTTATAACCTAACGACGTCAGAAAACTTTCTTGGTGATCCATTAATGGTAATAACGATTTTTCAGGATGTTAGAGAAGGATGGGACTCAGTAGTAGCTCTTGTATTGAGGTGCCTTTACACTATACAAACTTCATCATCCAACACCCTGTTCCGAACAGTGTTCGGCTAATTTAAATAAGACACGAACAATCAACACCAAGTGACCTTTTTTTTTTCCTGTTTTATTATTTTTTATTATAGAGGAGAGAGATAGTCAACAAGTTTTTAGGAAGAGACTATTGAATTATAGATATAGAATGCAAGGCCTCAAAGTCTCGTATTATTTCAATAATTCACTTAATCATGCAGATTACATGCCAAATTTTCGCCTATTCAGGCATCTTCAGGGCTATTACAGTTTCGCAGACTGTCTGTTTCTAATCTTGCTCTAATCTAAGTAAGTCTGTTTCTAGCTTGCTTGCGAAACTGTAATAGCCCTGAAGATGCCTGAATAGACGAAAATTTGGCATGTAATGTGCATGATTAAGTGAATTATTAAAATAATACGAGACTTTGAGGCCTTGCATTCTATATCCATAGAGATAGTCAACTGTTAATCTTACGATAGGTGAAATGATGGTCAGGATTTGCATTTTGAAATTTTTTTATTTATTTTCGAAGGCCAACGTTTTGATCCAACTCGTGGATCTTCATCAGGGCTAAAAGAAAACAAATTTTTAAGTATCTATGCTAGAGGATGACAATAAATAGAATATTTTACATAACTGATAATAATATAAAAGATGGTAAGCATTATACATGAAGATTTAATTAAGTAGCTGGTTAGCAAGATAAAATAGAATCTGATATTTACCTTCTGAGTCAAGGTAGGTACAAAGACTGAAGGTAAAATAAGATAAGAGGTAGTGGTAGGGGGTAGTTTGCCGGCTTAAAAGGTTTGTGGCGGGGAAACCCAACGCTTTATTATTATTATTATTATATGAAGTGAAAGGCTACATGACTACTGAGAGAAAATAAAATATTAAAAAATAACAAAATATATGGTACTATATACAAATTTCTATGTCCGGACTCAATGATAGCATAAAATTTAAATAATACATAAGGTAACAATGCATCAAAACGGATTCAACGGAATGCGTCAAGCCTAAATCCTTGAAATGTCTAGGGAACGACAGTGACATCCATTCTATATTTTAATGTCCTTAAATAAATTCTTTATTAATTTGAAATAAAGTCCAATGTTGAAACCTTCATTAATTGTGTATACATGTTGCATATACAATGTTTTGATATTATCAATAATAGTTCGTTTTACAAAGTTCTAACTGCCCTAGCCTTAATTTTATGAAAAAAACGAGTTTAATGATTTCAGGTATCAATATTGTTTTAATTAAAAATGAAATTTATCTATTTTGGAATTAGTTTAACGCCACTACTTCACTTTGTGCCACTAAGGCTAATCGGACGATCTTAAAGTGGGGGTCCTAATTTTTGCCTATCTATGTATAATTAGGATAGGAATCTTTAACGAGTACCTGAAATCGTTGAGGCTTGGGACCTCCATTTAACGTCCTATCCGAGGGATGGCATAGCCAAGGTTTCTTTACTCCCTTTAAAAAATCCTTCTAAAAAGAAGGCCACCATGGGACGCGAACCCGAGTATTGCAGGCTGCTATGCTAACTACTACATCACAGGGGACCCCTCATCTCCTTAGAGTACGCTGCATAAGGTGGTTGAATTACCATCTTGCACAAATTTAAATTAAAAAAAAATATGGTGCGTGCGCGCAACACACAACTTTCACTTACCAACTTACTTAGATAAGAAATTGACGTGTTTTGTTAAATATCATTTCCCAAAGTCACACATTTTTCTACATCATATCTTATTTTTGTTAATCGTTAAAGCCGTTTTTGAGTGAATAAAAAAAACCGTGAAAATGATACAAAATTTATTAATTAAAGTCCCCCCTTCGGTTGATCAATTTTGATGAAATGTTGGCTATCACATATTTGGTATATACATACATCAAATACCCAGTTTGATCAAAATCTTTAAAGCCGTTTTTGAGTAAATAAAAAAAAAACACGTGAAAATGATACAAAATTTATTAAGTAAAGTCCCCCCTTCGGTTGATCAATTTTGATGAAATGTTGGCTATCACATATTTGGCATATACATACATAAAATACCCAGTTTGATCAAAATCTATAAAGCCGTTTTTGAGTAAATAAAAAAAAACACGTGAAAATGATACAAAATTTATTAAGTAAAGTCCCCCCCTCCGGTTGATCAATTTTGATGAAATTTTTACAGTCATATCTCGGGCATATACATACATCAAATACCCAGTTTGATCAAAATCGTTAAAGCCGATTTAGAGTAAATAAAAAAAACACGTGAAAATGTTACAAAATTTATTAAGTAAAGTCCCCCCTCCGGTGAATCAATTTTGATGAAATTTTTACAGTCATATCTCGGGCATATACATACATCAAATACCCAGTTTGATCAAAATCGTTAAAGCCGATTTAGAGTAAATAAAAAAAACACGTGAAAATGTTACAAAATTATTAAGTAAAGTCCCCCCTCCGGTTGATCAATTTTGATGAAATTTTTACAGTCGTATCTCGGGCATATACATACATCATATACCCAGTTTGATCAAAATCGTTAAAGCCATTTTTGAGAAAATCGAAAAAAACCTAAAAAGTTATTAAGTAAAGTACCCCCTCCCTTTAAGTAATTTTGATGAAATTTATGCTGTCACATCGCGGGCATATATCTACACTAAATACCGAATTTCAGGAATTTCAGGTCTATAGTTTTTGAGCTAGTCTGTTCACGCACACACACACACACACACACACACACACACACACACACACACACACACACACACACACACACACACACACACACACACACACACACACACACACACACACACACACACACACACAGACACACACACACACACACACACACAGACCATTTCGCGGGACTTGGTCATTTCGACTCAGGGGACCCCAAAACGTGTATTTCCGTTGAAAACTGGAAGTCGAATTTTTTCACGATCGCAATACTTCCACTTACTATATATTTCATATATAGGTAAGTGAAAGTAACAGTGCTTATCTAGTGGTGAACCAAGGAACATCATGGGTTGTAGTGATTTTTTTTTCTTGAATTATTTAAAAATTGTTAAAATTAAAAACTGTTTAGCTTTATTCTGCTTCTTGGACTAACCAAATCTTTATTTATTTTACTATGATGAAAATGTATGATTCCATGATTTAGAATAATAATATTTTTTTTAGTTTTAATCTCTGAGAACTAAATATCTTGTGTGTTGGCTCCTTGGCTTATTTTTATTTGGTCTTAGTAATTTTTTTAATTTTAATAACTTTTTCAATTTCTTAGGTTTCACTCGCTACATTTGCTGCTTATGTTCTCATTGACGAGAACTACGCCGACACTGGGTTTAGTATTCTAGGTAGCTATGCTGAACACTGCACCACAGGTGACCCAGGAAAATCTTTTAAGATATTTTTTAATAAATACTTATTTTTGTTACCTTTTTTATGGAATATTTTGAAATAGCCTTTAACATGGAATCGCATGTAAAATTAATATAAATAAAAATTGACAGGGATTCAAGTCACTTAACAACATATTATAAAAAAGAAATAAATGTCACGTTAACGCACCAAAATTCTCATTTTTTGCAAAAATGTCATGTAGAACCTTGTCGGAACAAGGTACCGAATTTTTGATAGCTGTGATTAAAGAATGGGATTTTATAACTAATATGGCAGATGTTTCCATCAATGCTACACGAAATAAATGAGGATATATCAAACTATTATTTAGTAAAAAATCATTTTAATTAAACAAACAATGAGCATACAATTTTATTAACCTAGTATACACATGTCATTTACGCAAATGACCAGCAACTGGTAATTGATTGTTTTGAAGCAAACTGACAGAAGGACACCTTAAAGAAATGATATGTGAATGGGTAGAAATAATATAAACAAATTCTGAAATGTATTTTTTTTTAAATGGAAGGTGAAAGACAAGATGAAAAAACCAGTTGAAATGAATTTTGGTATCTAAAATTATTGTGATCTGCAATGTTTAAATGGATAGGTTTCTGGAATTTTCAATTATTTTGGCCTCAGGATTTAAATGTCTTTCATTTTTTGCTTTTCCAGACTCCTATTCATAAAAAGATTCTTGTTATAATACAGAAGAGGTGTTTCTCTTTGTCGAATTGGCCAAGATCTCATCATCACACCATACACAGAATACCCATAATGACGGAATGGTTCGAAAGTAGACGGACATGGCCGAGCCTATTCCATTGGCTCTGATATTAACTGAAAATTACGTGATGGGGTTTCGCTAAAATCGTAAATAATGATCCGAATTAAAGGAGGTTACACCATTGAAAATTTTTCCGTTCTCGTAATTCCGTCTATTACGACATTCATGGAATGTTGGCCCGTCTCTGAACGAGCAGCCACATTAAGATACCTACATACATTAAGGTACCCTCGTTAAATACTGAATTAGATAATGTTACGCTATTATCATATATACAAGTGTCACTCCACTTAGATGTATAGATCAAGATTTCATTATCACTATATTATCCTTTATTGAATCCCATTCATTTTATGAGATGTTCGAGGTTCGCTCTGTTTTGAAACAAGGTGATTTTATATCACGAGTTTTATTTAATTTAGCACTGGAATATGCCGTTAGGGAGGTGAAACGTACTGGAAAGGGTTTGAATCTGGGAGGAAATAGATCCGTGCTCGTATATGCCGATAATTCGGTTTTACTTGGTGATGACGAGGAAACTATAAAGCTAACTACAAAAACGTTGAAAAATACCTTTTCCTTATACAACAGATTATATTAATAATATTATTACTATAGAAAATGTGTAACCGGTAAAGAAGTAGGGCTAGAAATAAATACCGATAAAACGAAATGTATGGTTAGCCTTAGAAGTGGTGAGGAATTTTCTGATATTAATGTAGAAGGGAATATATTTGAACAGGTAGAGAAATTTAGATATTTAGGAGCGATGATAACTAGAAAAAACGAAATCGATAAGGAAATTAAGGCTAGATTAAAAGCCGGTAATGCTTGCTACTTTTCAGTAGCGAAATCGCTTAGCTGGCGCCTTCTGTCCGAAACTTAGAAATTAGGATTTTCAAAACTATTATTCTTTCTACGGTCCTTTAAGGATGCGAAACGTGCCCACTAACATTGAGAGATGAGCAAAGGCTGAGGGTTTTCGAAAATAAGGTATTGCGTAGAATATTTGGACCGAAGAAGGACGAATCAACCGGAGAATTTAGACATTTAGACAACGCCGAACTGAGTGAACTTTACCCGGTAAATGTAATAGCGGTGATTGCAGCGCGGCGAATAAGTTAGGCATGTAAAATTGCAAAACACGGTTGAGCGAATTCCTAAAAGATTAATAAGCACAGGGAAACGCCTGAGGGGTAGGCCAAGACGGAGGTGGGAGGATTGTGTGGAGGCAGATCTAGTCGAACTTTAATTTGGATAGCGGTCGGTTAAACAAGTGTGCAGGGAGCGAGTTGTGTTGTCGGCATCGAAACTTCGCTTTCGTTGAGCTTGTTTATTAACTAATCTACATTATGATCGCGATATGCGCAAACTTACCAACGGGCACTTTTCAGCTTTGGTAGGTTTTTGGGATTCCGTCTAAGGTGTGATTATGCCATCACGGTCAATTCATCAAGTAATGGAGTAACCTTTGCGTAGTGATACATTGATAGAGCGCACATGATATGTAAATCAGGCGGGTTGGTTCAATTTCCTGCAGTTGGTGACTAGCACTGAATATCCTGTTGTGGACTAGAAGTTGATCACGATACTTCGTGAAATTTCATGAAGAATGGTCCAGTTCCTCCAGCATCGCTTTCTCCAGGACGCCGCTCAACTTGCCCTGAGTCAGGATCCTATTCCTGGGACTGAGCTGCCTCAGCTGTTCTGCGACGAGCTGCCCGAAGATCGCGCACTGGTCTGGAAATCGCGGTGGATGATAAGGCAATGGTTCGAGAACTTCGCTGTTCTCCTCGAAGCTGCAAGCGATGTCGATTTCAGGATGCGGATAGAATTCCCGTTGCCTTTTAAGATGATTCGTTCTACTGTAAGGCTTTCTGTCTCTTGATTTGTTGTATGAATACGATTCTTCGTTTGCTGGAAAATAAACAATTAAAATTAATGCGCAGGAATGAGAAGTCTAAAGTAGAATCAGTGGCGTACTTATAAGTAATGAAAAAACTTCTATCTTTCAAAATTTATACGATGTTAATCAATGGCGGATTCAGCTAGGGTGTCACAGTTGCCATGACCACCAACATAACACTTTAGGTCAATTAGATCGCATTCCATCTTAATACAAGGTAATAATATTAAAAAACGGTGCTGTCAGCCACGTGATTATGAGACAGGGGAGGGGGGAGTCATCCCCCCCCAAATTTCATACTAAATAATAAATCCGTCAGTGATGATAATGTTGTTTTAATGATTTTGAAAAAAACGCAGTATACGAACACATCGGAAGGTAGGACTGCAGGAGAAAACGAGGGTTTGATGTTTCTATGGATCCTTACATCCATAATAAGCATATACATATAAACATAACAACATAACATAATAGTTACTAGCGGCTTTGCCCGTGAGCCTTTAAAATCAATTCTGTGATCATTATCTTGGTATTGATTTAATATAATATGTTAACTGATGTTAAGTAGATTTAGTAGAATAGGAGCTTCCGTTAGGGGGAATGTTGAAGGGGGAGCTGCCGCACAGTGGGGCTAGTCCACTGTCCGGCCGGACATTGGGCCAAAACACGAAAGTTAAAATTTAGAGGTTTCATTGTAATATTAATAAACTAGAATCCTTTCCCCGTCATGCGCACTAATTTTAACTCAATCTTTGCATTAATAATGATACAATAGGAGTTGAAACATGACAGTAAGACATACATCTTAAGTACTACATCTCAAAGGGAGGGGGTACTTTATTTAATAACTTTTTACGTTTTTTTCGATTTTCTCAAAAACGGCTCTAACGATTTTTATTAAACTGAGTATTTGGTCTATTTATGTGCCCGAGATATGACTGTAAAAATTTCATCAATATTGATTAACCGGAGGGGGGACTTTACTTCATAAATGTTTTATCATTTTCATGTGTTTTATTTATTTACTCAAAAACGGCTTTAACGATTTTGAAGAAACTGGGTATTTGATGTAAGTATATACCAAATATGTGAAAGCCAACATTTCATCAAAATTGGTCCAACTGAGGGGGCACTTTATTTCATGACTTTTTTTCCAATTTTTACCTTTTTTTCCGATTATCTCAAAAACGGCTTTAACGATTTTTATCAAATTCGTCATGTTTAATGAAAATTAGGTTTTCTTTAATATCAGGTAAGCTTTATCATTATTAAAATGTTCTGAGGGGGCTTTTTTTTGGGGGGGGGGGCTTTTTTTTTTGTTTGTTTCTTTCTTATAAAGTACCTTGTTTTTGTTTACATGGAGCAATTAACTGTCTCTCGTTAAGCCTAAAAATAAGAAATGGCTAAATAGGAGATATGAAAAAATAAAGAAAACATAAAGAGGAGAAAAAAAGAAAAATATTCAGTCAACTCATAAAACTCGTTGAGCCCACGCATGCGGAGTACGCCTTTAATGACAGACCATTGTTCATAATTAAAGCCGTTCTGTTCATTTGAGAAGTGGCAATTAACAAAACGCATTAATTTCTAATCTAAGTAAGTTGGTAAGTGAAAGTTATGTGTTGCGACCACGCACCAGATTTTTTGTTGTCTAATGTGTTCTTGCTGAGGTTTACTAGTTATTACTAGTGTTAATAATTAAATTAATTTATAATTAAGTATTTTATATAATTTAATATGTAAGGGAGCGGATTAAAGATGAGCCGTTTCAACAATAGAAAGATCTACATTATTGGAACGAAATTTCTAAAGCGGACCTTACACGATCAATAATATTGACAATACAGTATGGTATTGTCAATAATATTGTAAGGTGAAAATTTGAGTATTGATGGCGGAATATTGACGGTGTGCCCTCAACGACGCTGAAAGACAGTATTGACAATATATTGACAATATTATTGATCGTGTAAGGTCCACTTAAAAAAATTGGACACGTCCTCTCTGAAAACTATAAGATTCAACACGAGGCTGAACAGCAGATTTTTTTATATGGTTCTAAATAGTATAACAACTACAAAATATTATAACTAAATATGTAGGTACTCTATTGAACTGTATATATGTATATATATATATATATATATGATTTAATTATTTCTCTTGTAATGTTAACATGAAAATTCATAATGTAATTTTTACTTTCACTTACCTATATATGAAATATATAGTAAGTGGAAGTATTGCGATCGTGAAAAATTTCGACTTCCGGTTTTCAACGGAAATACACGTTTTGGGGTCCCCTGAGTCGAAATAACCAAGTCCCGCGAAATGGTCTGTGTGTGTGTGTGTGTGTGTGTGTGTGTGTGTGTGTGTGTGTGTGTGTGTGTGTGTGTGTGTGTGTGTGTGTGTGTGTGTGTGTGTGTGTGTGTGTGTGTGTGTGTGTGTGTGTGTGTGTGTGTGTGTGTGTGTGTGTGTGTGTGTGTGTGTGTGTGTGTGTGTGTGTGTGTGTGTGTGTGTGTGTGTGAACAGACTAGCTCAAAAACTATAAACCGTGCGATCATGAAATTGGGTATTTAGAGTAGGTATATGCCCGCGATGTGACAGCATAAATTTCATCAAAATTACTTAAAGGGAAGGGGTACTTTACTTAATAACTTTTTAGGTTTTTTCGATTTTCACAAAAACGGCTCTAACGATTTTAATTAAACTGAGTATTTGATGTACTAATATGCCCGAGATATGACTGTTAAAATTTCATCAAAATTGATTAACCGGAGGGGGGACTTTACTTAATAAATTTTGTATCATTTTCACGTGTTTTTTTTATTTACTCAAAAACGGCTTTAAAGATTTTGATCAAACTGGGTATTTGATGTATGTATATGCCCGAGATATGACTGTTAAAATTTCATCAAAATTGATTAACCGGAGGGGGGACTTTACTTAATAAATTTTGTATTATTTTCACGTGTTTTTTTTATTTACTCAAAAACGGCTTTCTCGATTTTGATCAAACTGGGTATTTGATGTATTTATATGCCCGAGATATGATCGTTAAAATTTTATCAAAATTCATTAACCGGAGGTGGCACTTTACTTAATAAATTTTGTAACATTTTCACGTGTTTTTTTTATTTACTCAAAAACGGCTTTAACGATTAACAAAAATAAGATATGAATGTAGAAAAATGTGTGACTTTGGGAAATGATATCTAACAAAACACGTCAATTTCTTATCTAAGTAAGTTGGTAAGTGAAAGTTGTGTGTTGCGCGCACGCACCAGATTTTTTTTTATAGGAAGAGAAAAGATGAGAAGGCCTTGGGCCGGATTCAAACCCGAATTTCCTTATCACTAGAGTAAGGCGCTCTTAGCCACCAGGTAAATATCCCGGTAAAGGCAACCCTTTCTCTTCACTGACCTCTTTCACATCCATCTCGCGAATTTGAATATTAATGCAAAATGCATACTACAATTAAATATTGACAATGGTCAAGAGACCTCACTAAATGGACAAATTAGCCCACCCCCCGATATGATTCGCAATTTGCGAGATCGGTAGGAAAGAGGACAGTGATGAAAAAGGGTTGGCTTGACCGGGATATGTGCCTGGTGGCTCAAGTGGCAGGAGCGTTCTACTTGTGATAAGTAAATCCGGGTTCAAGGCCAAGCTTTTCTCTTCTAATATTTATATTAATATGATTTGCATGTTGTACTTAGGAACTCACCAGGAGCGACAGAGACGGATTCCACATCTGGGACGTATCCAGGACTAGATGTTTCGTCCTCATCTGGTTGTGTTTCCATTTGCCAGGAATCCTGCATTCAGATTTCAACTTTAAAATTAGATAAGAACTATTTGTTGATAGCTAACAGCTACGTATATCCCTTCCTATAAATAATCCTATGATTTGGCAAATCTATAAAAAATACATAAATTCCATTCACATACACGTGAACACATACGTAAATTAAAAAACTCTTACTCCGTTTAAGTTCTAGTGAACCAACTGTTCCATTAAAGCTTCGTAATTTTAGGCATTAGCACAGAAAATATTCATAAATAAACACAGCGGGTCTTTTTACTTTCACTTACGTGATATATGATATAGGATATATATAAATATATAGTTATATAGTTTATATAACTATATATAAATATATAGTAAGGAAAAGTACCTATTGCAAACGTGAAAAATTTCGACTTTCGGTTTTCAACGGAAATACACGTTTTGGGGTCCCCTGAGTCCAAATAACCAAGTCCCGCGAAATGGTGTGAGTGTGTGTGTGTGTGTGTGTGTGTGTGTGTGTGTGTGTGTGTGTGTGTGTGTGTGTGCGTGCGTGCGTGCGTGCGTGCGTGTGTGTGTGTGTGTGTGTGTGCGTGCGTGCGTGCGTGCGTGCGTGTGTGTGTGAACAGACTAGCTCAAAAACTATAAACCGTACGAAACTGATATTTGGTATATGGTATATGTACGTATGTGCCCGCGATGTGACAGAAAAAAAAATCATCAAAATTGGTCAAACGGATTGGTCAAATGGCACTTAACTTAACAAATTTTTTTTCAATTTTTACCTTTTTTCGATTATATCAAAAACGGCTTTAATTATGAACAACGGTGTATCATTAAATGCGTACGCCGCATTCATCGGCTCATAAGGCGTTTTTTATGAGTTCACGGAATATTTTTCTTTTTTTCTCCTACATATCTATACTTAACTTTTTCCCTATTTCATATTAATCCAGTTTTTATTTTTAGGCGTAAAGAGAGACAGTTAATTTCGCCATATAAACAAAAACAAAGGTACTTTACAAAAAAGGCCCCTTCACTATTTAAGCCCCCTCAGAACATTTTAATAATGAATAAAGCTTACCTGATATTAAAGAAGACTTGATTTTCATTAAAAATAAAATTTTTGCTGTCACATCGCGGGCATATACATATCTATATAAATAAAAATGAAATTCTGTTTGTTTGTTTGTTTATTTGTTCTTTATAGAAATCCATACCGTTTGTCCTAAATTCTCCAAATTTCGCTCAGTGGTTCTTTGATACCAGGTGCGAACACCCGTCCATATTAAAATTGCATAGCTTCAGCCAATGTCTGGGTATATTCTTTATTGTTATAAAATTCGTCATGATCTCCCTTTTCAATGGTTTTTTTTTACGAAATCGACCGTTTGAGTCGAAAAAACGGCCTTAAAATTCTTTTTATAGATTTTGAAGAGGCCAACAAGGCCCAGTAAGACCGTCCCTTGGCAGGCGTCGAGTTCTGGGATTTTTAAACCATATGTTTCTTTTTTTTTAACATTACAATAGGTTTATTCACATGTATGGTAAATTCATTTTTTAAAAATGCCTCCTAAGAAGCGAGCTTCAATAGGAGTAGTGAGCTCAAAAGCTAATAAAAAACGTCAAATACGAGCAGCTGAAACTCTCGACGAACATCAAAATAGGATTGAATAGAGGGAGGCTTAGACAGGCAGAATCGCGGGAAACTGAGTCTGCCCAGGAATACGAGGCCCGCCTTGCGCGACAGAGGCTTAGGCAAGCCGATTTGCGAGAAGCTGAAACTGCAGGGCAATATTTTTGTTTGTTTGTTTGTTCTTTATAGAAATCCATAACGTTTATCCTAAATTCTCCAAATTTCGCTCATTGGTTCTTTCATACCAGGTGCGAACACCCGTCCATATTAAAATTGCATAGCTTCAGCCAATGTCTGGGTATATTCTTTATTGTTATAAAATTCGTCATGATCTCCCTTTTCAATGGTTTTTTTTACGAAATCGACCGTTTGAGTCGAAAAAACGGCCTTAAAATTCTTTTTATAGATTTTGAAGAGGCCAACAAGGCCCAGTAAGACCGTCCCTTGGCAGGCGTCGAGTTCTGGGATTTTTAAACCATATGTTTCTTTTTTTTTAACATTACAATAGGTTTATTCACATGTATGGTAAATTCATTTTTTAAAAATGCCTCCTAAGAAGCGAGCTTCAATAGGAGTAGTGAGCTCAAAAGCTAATAAAAAACGTCAAATACGAGCAGCTGAAACTCTCGACGAACATCAAAATAGGATTGAATAGAGGGAGGCTTAGACAGGCAGAATCGCGGGAAACTGAGTCTGCCCAGGAATACGAGGCCCGCCTTGCGCGACAGAGGCTTAGGCAAGCCGATTTGCGAGAAGCTGAAACTGCAGGGCAATATTTTTGTTTGTTTGTTTGTTCTTTATAGAAATCCATAACGTTTATCCTAAATTCTCCAAATTTCGCTCATTGGTTCTTTCATACCAGGTGCGAACACCTGTTCATATTAAAATTGGATAACTTCAGCCGATCTTCAGCTGATATTCTTTATCCTAATAAAAACCGGTAATGATCTCGCTTTACAATGGTTTTTTTTACGAAATCGACCTTTTCATTAGAAAAATTAAATTTCCCGGGTCAAACCGGGACATACAGCTAGTACCAAATAAATTCAGATTCGTAAGGTTTTTAGTTTTTGAGCTAGTCTGTTCACATACAGACCATTTCGCGGGGTTATTTGGACTCATGGGGCCCTAAAACGAGTATTTCCGTTAAAACCTGAAGTCGGAATTTTTCACGATCACGATACTTTCCCTTACCAAATATTTCATATATAGGTAAGTGAAAGTAAAAAGACCCCAAAAGAATGCAGCATCTTACTTCATAGGTCGGTCCCACACGGTCCCCAAACACGCTCGGCCGTTACAGCCTCATACGATAGATTCTATCAGAGGTATTAACCTTGGTTAACTGATACGAGTTATGAAAATCATACTAACCTCGGATTTGATGGAAGGAGCCGCTTCCCGCCTGGTGCTAATGAACCTGTCGATAGCTTCGAAGGCGTACCAAGTCGGCTTGTACTCTTCCCCTCCGGAGATCTGCGACTCCACGATCTTCCTCCGCAAGGTCCTGTACGAGGACATCAACGACTCTTTCTTCTTCCTCAGTTCGTAAATGGACAGAGAAGGGTCGAATTCCCTTTGGAGCCTGAGCCAGGCCTCGTTCAACTTGAGCCTGTTATTGCGCTCAGGGTGCTTGGGGTCCCAAAGAACGGGGTTCTTCTCGTAAAGCTCGATGAAGTACAGTGCTTTCTCATTGCTCCAATCCATTCCTGGGGAAAAAAAAAATAAATATAATTCAGCTAATGAAAGAGAAGCTTTTACACGATTTGTGAAAAATAGATGAAATAAGACAAATCATAAGTGGAGACTGAAACCGAGTCCCATATATATTTCCAGATCAATTTTTTGCCTATTCAGGCATCATGATGAACAAAAAAAAAATTGGTTACAAATTTTATAATTCTCTTAGTAGTTGTTGAAAACTTCAGATAGTTACCATGACACAAATAAATTTCTTTGAATGAACAGAATATCTTTAATTATAAACAATGAGTTGATGGAATATTTTTCTTTCTTTCTCCTGTATATCTTTACTTGATTTTTTCATATTTCATATTTAGCCATTTCTTATTTTTAGGAGAAACCAAAGAAAGATAATTTTTCCAGATAAAAAAAAACAAAGGTACTTCATAGTAAAACAAATAAGCCCCTTCCCCATTTAATCCCTCTTTTTTCCCTCTCTCTTAATTTTAATAATGATTAAAAGCTTACCAGATATACCAGCTTACCGGATATTATTAAATATTTGATTATCATTAAACATGACGAGTTTAATCAAAATCGTTAAAGCTATTTTTGAGAAAAACGTAAAAATGGGAAAAAGTTATGAAATGAAATGTTCCATCGGTTTAAACAATTTTGATAAAAATTTGGCTGTCACATCGCGGGCATTTACATATACCAAATACTCAATTTCAGGCTCCTACGGCGTATAGTGTTTGAGCTAGTCTGTTCACACGCACAGACCATTTCGCGGGACTTGGTTATTTGGACTCAGGGGACCCCAAAACATGAATTTCCGTTGAAAACCGGAAGTCGAAAATTTTCACGATCGCAATACATTCCCTTACTACATATTTCATATATAGGTAAGTGAAAGTAAAAAAATTCAACTTTTTAAAACATCGATGTTAACATCGACACACAACCATCGATGTTCACAAAACATCGACTGCATAACATCGATGTCGCATCTCTTGTGTAGTTGCTAGAATTGCAGATTACAATATCATATAAAATACATGCTTCTCTGTGATCATTTTGAATTGACTGATTACACATAAAAAAAAATCTAAACAAGAAAATAAACTGTTATTAATTCTTAATCGGAATAAATATTCTAATTACCTGAAAGATATACACAGCTATCACAGAGCTCTGAATGTTGAACAAGCTGAGACGCTCGAATATGACCGAACAATCGATGATGTTCGAAGCACACGTGGCCAAACAAACAACGCAGGCCTGGGAAGTGGGGAGTGGGGGGCCTTCGACCGCTCCTCAATACCAAGCTTCCAACGTTCGCCGAACATGGCCGATGGTGTACGAGGTCCTTTGTTCGTTAAGTTCCGGTCTGCTGCATATCCCAGTCTATACTACGTAAAATAATGGGATTAGCTAATATATATATACATATAACGCACTTATTTATTTTTTTTTTATTTATATCCTTCTTATAGTAGCCCTATTAGAAGGGAGTTAATTTTCCTCAAATGCCATAGGTAATCCAAGTAATATATGTACATTACTTGTGCTTTATGTTGTACTATATATTACATTGTAATGAAATTCAAAGATAATTAAACAATAGTGTAAAACAACAAGAAACAGAAGTTACCAAATATATAAAGTTATAGAATATATAACCTAAAAAATAACATTGAAAAATCTGGTGCGTGCGCGCAACACACAACTTTCACTTACCAACTTACTTAGATAAGAAATTAATGTGTTTCGTTAATTGCCAATTCTTAAAGTTATACATTTTTCCACATTCATTTCTTATTTTTGTTTTCATTTGCTCAAAAAAAACAAAAAAAAAAACACTAATTTCTTTTATTATTAAATAAAAGTTTTTACTTGTGATGATGCGGCAATGCAAGTGATGCAATGATGCATAATACTCCAAGTCGTCTGATTTTATAATTCTCTATGTACTTGTTGAATATTTCATTTAGTTCCCATGAAACAAATAATTTTCATTAAATGAACAGAACATCTTTAATTATAACGCATTGGTTTGTCATTAAAAGCGTGAGCTAATGATAGCGTGTTTTATGAGTTGACGGAATGTTTTTCTTTTTTTCTCCTGTATTTGTTTACTTGGTTTTTTTCATATATCATATTTAGCCATTTCTTATTTTTAGGCGTGATAAGAGACAAGTTATTTCTCAATATAAACTAAAACAAAGGTACTTTACAGGAAAACAAAAAAGGCCCCTTCCCCATTTAAGCTCCCTCAAAAAATTTTAATACTGATAAAACTTACCTGATATTATTGAACACCTAATTTTCATTAAACATGACGAATTTTATCGAAATCATTAAAGCGGTTTTTGAGATAATCGAAAAAAAGGTAAAAATTGGAAAAAAGTTATGAAATAAAGTGCCCCCTCCGCTTGACCAATTTTGATGAAATGTTAGCTGTCACATCTTTGGCATATACATACGTCAAATACCCAGTTTGATCAAAATCTTTAAAGCCGTTTTTGAGTAAATTAAAAAAACACATGAAAATGATACAAAATTTAATAAGTAAAGTCCCCCCTCCGGTTGATCAATTTTGATGAAATTTTTACAGTCATATCTCGGGAACATCAATACATCAAATACTTAGTTTAATCAAAATCGTTAGGGCCGTTTTTGAGAAAATCGAAAAAAACGTAAAAAGTTATTAAATAATGTACCCCCACCGTTTGACCAATTTTGATGAAATTTTTGCTGTCACATCGCGGGCATATACATACACTAAATACCCAATTGCAGGTTCGCACGAATAATAGTTTTGAGGTAGTCTGTTCACACACACACAGACACAGACACAGACACACACACACACACACACACACACACACACACACACACACACACACACACACACACACACACACACACACACACAGATCATTTCGCGGGACTTGGTTATTTCGACTCAGGGGACCCCAAAACTTGTATTTCCGTTGAAAACCGGAAGTCGAAATTTTTCACGATCGCAATACTTCCAGATACTATATATTTCATATATAGGTAAGTGAAAGTAAAAAACAGGATAATATCTTACAAAATAACATTGAAAATCAGGATAATCAACAAAATAACCTTATGAAGGGGATAATTACTTACAAAATAACACTGAAAAACAGGATGATAACTCACAAAATACCATTGAAAGACAGGATACTTACAAACTAACATTGAAAAACAGGACTATGAAACATAAAGCTGAAAATAGCATTCTGGATTATTTTTCATCGTGGTTTAAGCCTATCGATAATAAGAGTTTATGTTTCCCATTTTCTTATACATATCTTTTGCGAATAATTTTAGAGCTAAATTATGTCCATAGAATAATTTCTCTCCCTCGACTGGCCAATTTTGTTCTTTGTTACTTCGTCTCGTAATAGTTGTCATTGAGCTGAGAGAAGTCTGCAGTCGTCGAGGAGTATGTTTGTTCGCTTGTGAAATCACAAGGGCAATATGGGTTGTCTGTTAGTTTGAATCTATGTAAGTATGATTTAATTGAACCATGTCCTATGAGTAATTGTGTGGTGTAAAAACTAGTGGGTGTATTCTTCGTGTGTGAGTAATCGGTTACGTTCGTTATAAAGTTTTTTAAATGTGATCCAGTAATTGAAACTGTACGATAATTTTAGTGAAAAAAAGAAAAAAAGGGAAAAAATACAATTAATCTTATTAATATCACCAACGTAAAAAACGGGATAAAAATATTATTTTGCTCTGGTGAGCTCGGAAAAGCAATTAATACAATTAAATGAACTGTAAAATAAAATAAAAAATCTGGTGCGTGCGCGCAACACACAACTTTCACTTACCAACATACTTAGATAAGAAATTGACGTGTTTTGTTAAATATCATTTCCCAAAGTCACACATTTTTCTACATTCATATCTTATTTTTGTTAATCGTTAAAGCCGTTTTTGAGTAAATAAAAAAAACACCTGAAAATGTTACAAAATTTACTAAGTAAAGTCCCCCCTCCGGTTAATCAATTTTAATGAAATTTTAACAGTCATATCTCGGGCATATACATACATCAAATACCCAGTTTGATCAAAATCGTTAAAACCGTTTTTGAGAAAATAAAAAAAACACGTGAAAATGATAGAAAATTTATTAAATAAAGTCCCCCATACGGTTGGTCAATTTTGATGAAATTTTTACAGTCGTATCTAGGGCATATTAATACATAAAATACTCAGTTTAATCAAAATCGTTAGAGCCGTTTTTGAGAAAATCGAAAAAAACCTAAAAAGTTATTAAGTAAAGTACCCCCTCCCTTTAAGTAATTTTGATGAAATTTACGCTGTCACATCGCGGACATACACCTACACTAAATACCCAATTTCATGATCGCACGGTTAATAGTTTTTGAGCTAGTCTGTTCACACACACACACAGACACACACACACACAGACCATTTCGCGGGACTTGGTCATTTCGACTCAGGGGACCCCAAAACGTGTATTTCCGTTGAAAACCGGAAGGCGAATTTTTTCACGATCGCAATACTTCCACTTACTATATATTTCATATATAGGTAAGTGAAAGTAAAAAAAACACGTGGAAATGATACAAAATTTACTAAGTAAAGTCCCCCCTCCGGTTAATCAATTTTGATGAAATTTTAACAGTCATATCTCGGGCATATAAATACATCAAATACCCAGTTTGATCAAAATCGTTAAAGCCTATTTAGAGTAAATAAAAAAAACACGTAAAAATGTTACAAAATCATTAAGTAAAGTCCCCCCTCCGGTTAATCAATTTTGATGAAATTTATACAGTCATATCTCGGGCATATTAATACATCAAATACTCAGTTTAATCAAAATCGTTAGAGCCGTTTTTGAGAAAATCGAAAAAAACGTAAAAAGTTATTAAGTAAAGTACCCCCTCCCTTTAAGTAATTTTGATGAAATTTATGCTGTCACATCGCGGGCATATACCTACACTAAATACCCAATTTCAGGATCGCACGGTTTATAGTTTTTAAGCTAGTCTGTTCACACACACACACACACACACACACACACACACACACACACACACACACACACACACACACACACACAGACACACACACACACACACAGACACACACACACACACACAGACCATTTCGCGGGACTTGGTCATTTCGACTCAGAGGACCCCAAAACGTGTATTTCCGTTGAAAACCGGAAGTCGGAATTTTTCACGATCGCAATACTTCCACTTACTATATATTTCATATATAGGTAAGTGAAAGTAAAAATAAAAATCTGGTGCGTGCGCGCAACACACAACTTTCACTTGTAATCAATGCGAAAATTAATGCGTTTTGTTAATGCCACTTCTCAAAGTTACACATTTTCCACATTCATTTCTTATTTTTGTTTTCATTTGCTCTATAAACCCCTCAGAACATATTAATAATGATAACGCTTACCTGATATTAAATAACACTAAATTTTCATTAAACATGACGAATATGAAGAAAATCGTTAAAGCCGTTTTTGAGATAATCTAAAAATTAGAAAAAAAATTATTAAGTAAAGTCCCCCCTCCGGTTGATCAATCTTGATGAAATGTTGGCTATCACATCTTTGGCATATACATACATCAAATACCCAGTTTGATCAAAATCGTGAAAACCGTTTTTGAGTAAATAAAAAAGACACGTGAAAATGATACAAAATTTATTAAGTAAAGTCTCCCCTCCGGTTGATCAATTTTGATGAAATGTCGGCTATCACATCTTTGGCATATACATACATCAAATACCCAGTTTGATCAAAATCGTGAAAGCCGTTTTGAGTAAATAAAAAAAAACACTTGAAAATGATACAAAATTTATTAAGTAAAGTCCCCCCTCCGGTTGACCAATTTTGATGAAATGTTGGCTATCACATCTTTGGCATATACATACATCAAATACCCAGTTTGATCAAAATCGTGAAAACCGTTTTTGAGTAAATAAAAAAAACACTTGAAAATGATACAAAATTTATTAAGTAAAGTCCCCCCTCCGGTTGATCAATTTTGATGAAATGTTGGCTATCAAATCTTTGGCATATACATACATCAAATACCCAGTTTGATCAAAATCGTGAAAACCGTTTTTGAGTAAATAAAAAAGACACGTGAAAATGTTTCAAAATTTATTAAGTAAAGTCCCCCCTTCGGTTGATCAATTTTGATGAAATGTTGGCTATCACATCTTTGGCATATACATACATCAAATACCCAGTTTGATCAAAATCGTGAAAGCCGTTTTGGAGTAAATAAAAAAAAACACTTGAAAATGATACAAAATTTATTAAGTAAAGTCCCCCCTCCGGTTGATCAATTTTGATGAAATTTTTACAGTCATATCTGGGGCATATTAATAGATTAAATACTCAGTTTAATCAAAATCGTTAGAGCCGTTTTTGAGAAAATCGAAAAAAACTTAAAAAGTTATTAAACAAAGTACCCCCTCCCTTTGAGAAATTATGATGAAATTTTTGCTGTCACATCGCGGGCATATACATACACTAAATACCCAATGTCAGGTTCTCACGGTTTATAGTTTTTGAGCTAGTCTGTTCACACACACACACACACACACACACACAGACACACACACACACACACACACACACACACACAGACCATTTCGCGGGACTTGGTTAATTGGACTCAGGGGACCCCAAAACATGTATTTCCGTTGAAAACCGGAAGTCGAAATTTTTCACGATCGCAATACTTCCACTTACTATATATTTCATATATAGGTAAGTGAAAGTAAAAAATGAAATAAGTCTTTAATGCAACTTATCAAGCTTACGCTGTACGCTGATTCGGAATTTCGGGCAAGGGTGAAATGAGGATAATCGGGTAAAAGACATTAAAGGAATGTTTTAGGATGAAGGAAATTTTCACCTGTTGCTCGTCCTTCTTGAATTTTGCGGCCAGCGGCAAACAATGATGGTTGAAGAGAAAGCTTCAAAATAATTATAAATTTTATACCCAAGAGGTAGAAAATTGTAAGAATTTGACACCCAAGAGGTACCAACCAAACCATCGGCGGACTCTAATTGGAGATCAAACACACGACGATGCTTACTATTCAACATCCGGAAAGCAAGTGCACAAAAAAAAAAATATAAAAATGGCCGATCCCGGAATTCTAAACCCTTCCAAATGCCATCACGATGCCACTGATAACCCAATTGTTGGCCCATCGATTGCTATCTCCGGTGACAGTTAAGGTGGCAAATTCAAATTAAAATGTAAATTCCAAAACCAAAAATAAAAAAAAAAATTATATGTGATGAAATAAAATAAAATCAAAATAACGAACAAAAAACTGTCCAAGTTATTTGCCATTTGTTTATTCCATATTGTTTATATACAATATAATATATAAAATATATAGTAAGGAAAAGTATTGCGAGCCTGATAACTTTTTACTTCCGGTTTCCAACGAAAATACTCGTTTTAGGGTTCCCTGAGGCCAAATAACCAAGTCCCCTGAAATGATCTGTGTGTGTTTGAAGACAGTAGCTCGAAAACGATAAACTTCATGAAACTGAAATTAGTTGTTCTAGATGGGAGGTACGTATTCTTTAATATCAGGTAGGTTTTATCATCTTAAAAATGTTCTGATGGGGCTTAAATGACGAAGGATAATTTTGTTCCTATAAAGTAACTTTGATTTTTATTATATGGAGAAATTAAACTATCTCACATCATGCCTAGTAATAAGAAATGGCTAAACATGAAATATTGTAACAATTATGTGGGTTAAAAATTTTATTTAAAAGAAAAATCACAATTTTCAATGCGATACAAATTATAACAACACAAATATTTGAACAAGTTACAAAAATTATCACTTTGTATCACAGAAATAATCTGTGTCAGAATATGACTTGCACTTCAGAACAAGACTAACACTCCAATCACTCGCTCCTTATATTTAATCGTAAAAGGACTGGCGTGGAATGTTCAAGCCCGGCGTGAATTGTACTCGAACATCGTAGTCACAAACAGGTGCTATGAGGGTTTGTTCCGACTGTTAGTTCGTTCCAACAAAAGGTCAGGGACTTTCGAAACATATATATTTTTTTTTTTTTTTAATCTTATACCATACAAGCATTCCCCGTCGCGGCTTTGCCCGCGAGCCTTTAAAATCAATTCTGTGATCATTATCTTGTCATTGATTTAATATAATATGTTAACTGATGTTAAGGAGATTTACTAAAATCGGAGCTTCCGGTAGGTAGAATATGGAGGGGGAAGCTGCCGGCACGGTAGAAGAGAGGGGGACGCGCAATGGAGAGAGTTCACTAAAACTGCCGAAACAAAAAATTGCTTACTTCAACCGAACTTCAAGTTTCTGTCATTAGTAGTTTTTGCTCTGCGTTGATTCTGTAGTCAGGAAAAAGCCTCTATAGAGAGATTTTTTTCACACCTTAAATGCTTCAAATAATTTGAGTATCACGTATTTACTCTCTAAAGTAAAATCAATTTTTTTGTTGTTAAAAATGAAACTGTTTATGTTAATAATTATTTATTTGTGAACAGTTTAAGGCAACTTTCAAAATTGAACCTTTTTTTTTTTTAATAATTGTTTTCAACAATACAAATAAAAACATGTGAGTGATTCATTAATAAATTATCACTCAACATCTCCCTTTCTTTATTCATGAATCACTCATCAGCCCAAGGCCATGGCTGAGCTTCTTCATGCGTGGTCCATACAATGGCTTGGTGAGGATGTCTGCCAGCTGATACTCAGTTGGGATAGACGAAATTTTTATATCCCCTCCAGTCACCTTCTCTCTGACAAAGAAATGTCTTACAGCAATGTGTTTAGTTCGACGATGAAATTCTGGATTTTCAGCCAACCTTACTGCTGCTTCGTTGTCCACGCAAAGTTCTGGAGTCTGTATTCCTTCAACTAAATCCTTCAACATTCCCTGTAACCAAACTATCTCCCTTGCTGCTTCACTAGCTGCAACCACTTCAGCCTCAGTAGTGGAGATAGCCACAGTGGCCTGTTTTTGACTATACCAAGTGACTGCAGCTCCTCCAAAGAGACAGACCACTCCAGTGGTCGACTTCCCAGTCAATCTGTCTCCTCCATGGTCTGAGTCACTGTATCCTACAAGCTGTTGACATTTAGATCCATAAGGATATTTCAAACTGTAATTCACGGTTCCTTTCAAGTATCTAAATATACTTTTTACTGCAGTCCATTCAGTTGGAGTAAAGTTGTCCAGGAATCGTGATACATAGCTCACTGCAAAAGCTATGTCAGGCCTAGTTCCACACATCAAGTACATAAGTGCACCTACTGCTTCCCTATATGGAACCTTCTCTCTCCAATTTTTAAGATCTTCTATTTCCTTAGAGTTATTTACCTTAGTCTTATTATTTGGAATTTCCTTCGTGCACGCTGGTAAAATAGGGGATTTCACAGGCCGGCAGTCACTCATATTAAATTTTTCTAAGATTCTTATTGTATAAGCTCTCTGACTAAGTTTTAATCCCTTTTCACCATCTTCTTCTATTTCAAAGCCTAGCATATATGATGCTTCATTAATATTGAACTTGAATTGTTCTCCAAGTTCTTGTATAAAATCGTCAATATCGGCTAAACTATTAGCTGCAATCAGCCCATCATCTACATACAAGGCAATTATCAGTTTGGAAATATTTTTCTTTCGGATGAAGAGACAGGGATCTGCTGCGCTTTCACTGAAGCCTTTCGATGTTAAGAAATCCTTAAATTTCTTATTCCAACATCTTGGAGCCTGTTTTAGCCCATATAGACTCTTTTTTAACCTGCAAACTCGCCCACTACCATCATTATGTCCTTCTGGTTGTTTCATATAAATATTTTCTTCTAAATCGCCATATAAAAAGGCTGTTGTGATGTCAAATTGTCTGAGGGTAAGATTTTCACTTGCAGCAACACTCAATACTGTCCTAATGGTCCCTAAAGAAGCAACTGGACTGAAGGTCTGGTCATAGTCGATAACTTTCTTTTGTGAGTATCCTTTTACAACCAGCCTAGCCTTGTATTTATCAATAGATCCATCTGGGAACGTCTTCACTCTGAAAACCCACCGTGAAGGAAGGGCCTTCCTGCCTTTTGGCAAATCTTCCAGCACCCAGGTGCCGTTCTCCCTGAGGGAAGCAATTTCGCTGTCTATTGCTTCTCGCCACTTATCACTGTTGATACTCGTAACAGCTTCATGAAAAGTTCGAGGTATGACTTCATTATACCGTAATGTTTCAGCAGCACAGATGTAATCAGCTAGCCGGGCAGGAGCTCTAAGTGTCGACCTAGGTCGTAGTTCCATCTTCTCTTCTTCAGTATCTGGCAATTCCTCAGCTTCTCCATCCAGTTCCATCTTCTCTTCTTCAGTTTCTGATACTTCCTCAGCTTCTCCACCCTCTAGTGCCTCTTTTTGAATTCTCGTGCAGTATTTTCCCTCTTTTTCTTGCAGACTTATATTTTCTTGGTTTTCAAGGTTTATATTTTCGGTTTCTGAATCCAGACATTCTTTATTATTCATATCTTCACCTGGGTTACCAGTGCCTTCTTTATTAAGATTATCTTCACCACCTATTATTGGCAATTCCATTAAAATAGTTGATTGTTTGTTTACCCCTCTTTGTAGTTTTGTTACGTCTTTCTCTGATGAATGATTTTCTCTTATAACCTTCTCATCAAAGATAACGTCTCTGGAACGCACAATTTTGCCTTTAGAAAATATTCTATACCCATAGAAGTCTCCCTCATAACCTATTAAAATACCTTCTTGTGCTTTCTGAGCCAACTTACTTCGTTTTTCCTTTGGTATGTGGACATAACATTTGCTTCCAATTACTTTAAAATATTTAATGCTCGGTTTCTTTTTGAACCATAGCTCAAATGGGGAAACATCTTTGATATTAGTTGGACCAGACCTGTTAAGTATATAAGCTGCTGTGTTGGTTAATTCAGCCCAAAGCTCTACCGGTAAATCATCACGATTGTACATCATAGACCTTACTGCTTCAACCAACGTTCTGTTTTCCCTCTCACTTAAGCCATTTTGTTCAGGTGTGTAAGGCATAGCAAACCTGTGCTGAATCCCTTTGGACGCTAGAAAAATATTCATCTCATCATTATCAAATTCACCTCCATTGTCACTCAGGATGGCCTGGATTCTATGCCCTGTTGCTTCTGCTTCAGAGACCATATATTTCAATTTATCACTTACTTCACTCTTTTTCTTAAAAAAATATACAAATCTGTAGTTTGAAAAATCATCTTTTATTAAAAGAAAATAACGATAACCATAAAAAGAAGGTGGGAACGGTCCGCAAACATCAGTGTGCAATAGTTCTCCTGGTTTACTAGTTCTTGGTCGAGTTCCAAACTTCAGTCTATGAGCTTTTCCGACAGCGCACCCTTTACAGACCTCTTGGTCTAGTTTCAAACTAATGCCCAATTCCTTTGCGATAATATTTTTTACGTGTCTCTTATTTTGATGAGCTAAACGTTCATGATATAACTGTAATGAATTAACAGTGTTTACAGCAGTTTCTGGAAAAAATGGATAAATATCAAGCTTATACAATCCTCCACTTCTGTCGCGTTTTCCTCTCAAGAGTGGTTTTCCATTTAGCTTGAATGTACAGCTTTTACTATTTGAACTGAAAAAACTGTTAAGAGGGTTTTTATCATGTGCTGCCAACACTGAAAAGAGATTTTTCTGTATACCAGGGACATAATTAACATTTGAGAGGGTCACTCCTATTTCTTTCCCAAATACCTTGCTACGAAAGTTAATACTTCCCATACCTTGAGCCTCGACTAAGCTGCCGTCAGCAGTCACTACCTTGTGAGGATTTTCAAACTTCTGAAATGAAGAAAATAGATCCCTTCTGTTAGAGATGTGACTCGTAGCTCCATTGTCCACATACCAACCTTCTTCACCCCACTCAGCCTTTCGGTCAATGGCTAGAACATTGTGAGTTATGTTGGCTTCAGGAGACTTGTTTCTTTGCAACCTATTTATAGATTTAAATTTACCTCTATTCTCTTCCATCTTTTTCTTGCAATATTTAGCTATATGCCCCTTTTCTTGACAATAAAAACATTCTATATCATTTCTTGTTTTACTTAGCCTTCTTCTAGTTGTGTTATACAATCTAGTTACCAATGCCTCTTCTTTAACCTCTGTTTTTTGAAAACCAATCAACGACCTTTCATAGGCACAGATTTGTGCGGTTAAGTTATCAATCGTCCTTTCGCTTTTGCTCATTAGCATCCAGCTTGAGCGAAAAGAAAAATACGAATCGGGTAAAGTTCCTAATATTTTGCATATTAAAAATATTCCTGGAAGTTCCCGTTCAGGATCTTCATTATCTTTAATTTCTTGATTTAGTTCTTTCCATAAATTTTTAAGTTTACTAATATGGGTAGCCATGTCATCGTTCTGTAACTTCTTATATTCAAAAAATCTGATACATAGATTGTATGCCTTGTCTTCAGTTGCACAATCAAATATTCTATGGAGCTCCATCCAAACTTCCCTTGCTGAGGTCAACCTAATTACCTTCATTAGCGTCTCTTCGGACATATTGTTAGTGAGAACTAAGAGAGCAGAACTATCAGCTTTATTGAATGCAGCTAATTCTTCTTGGTACTTTTTCAACGTCTCAGCTGATTCCGATGAGGCAACTGTTTCTGGTTTCGTTAGTTTTCCTTCTATAACATCCAAACCTCCAGGTATTGACCGTAAGCAAATCAAAATTTTGTACCTCCATGTGATCCAATTTGACTTGCCTTCAAGACAACCAATGTGAACAACTTTTGTTTCCATCTTACTGGTTATTATTAAATAAATTAATAATACTTCAATAAAGTGTGGACTGTAAGTAAGGTGGTGGTAAAACGTATCGTACTAAATCTGGTACTCACCGTTCGCTGGTTCTCTGGGCTGGCGGAGCGGTAGGTAGCTTCTCTGGATTCTCTCGACGCCCTGGCAGTTCGCGGAGAGATATGAGGTAGGCGATTTTGTCCAAGTTTGTCGCGGTACATCTATTACTCACTAAGGCTAAGCGCACTCTGGTCCGTACTATGCCCGGGCTTAAGATAAGACCCGCAAGCAGTGGCTTAGAGATAAGTACCAAAATAAAGTACGAAACATACCCCCACCCGTGAAATGATCTCATTTCACCAAAAAAAATTAAACAAAACACTACTTGGAAATTTGTATTACAGGCCAGGAAGGAAAGCAGTCTCGACCCCCGAAAACAATAGAAACAACCACAATATTCTTAAAAAAATCAAAATCTTCTAAAGGTACATAAAATACAAAGTATATGGCTTCTAAGACTTCTAAACACTATATACAATATATACAAAAGAATAAAGGAAATCAAAAGGTGGAATCTCCGGAAGGGAGTGGTACGATCTTGTGTGCAGGTCGAACCAGCTCAGAAGTGGGGGTTTTGAGACGGACTACCCTAACAACGCCATCTGGCCCCGGGAGTATCTTGACCACTCGGGCCAGGATCCATTGCTGTAATGGTACATCTCGTTCGTGGAGTATAACAAGCTGTCCTTCTTTAATGTTTTCACCAGGAGTGTACCACTTTGAGCGAGGAGTCAAGGTGTGCAAGTATTCGTGGTACCATCTTCTCCAGAAGTGACACAAGGAACGAGAAAGCATTTCCCAGCGTCTGTTGAAAGAAACTATGCAAGTGCTTGCTTCTTCAGGACGAGCAAGGAGGGGTTGTCCAATAAGGAAATGACCCGGAGACAAGTAGTCAAGGTTATCTGACGGCTCATTTGATGCTGCACATAAGGGTCGAGAGTTCAAAGCAGACTCTACTCGGCTCAGGAGCGTAGAGAATTCTTCGTAGGTTAAAGCCTGGCCATTGAGAACAGCGAGGAGGTGTCGCTTGGCAGCTTTGACGGCTGATTCCCAAAGTCCTCCCATGTGAGGTGATGCTGGAGGAATAAAGTGCCATTTGATGCTTCTTTGGCTAAGAAAGTCGGTAATATCATGATGGTGATCTCTAAGGAAAAGATATAACTCCTTGAGTATCCTAGCTGCTCCGAGGAAGTTACTACCACAATCGCTATAAATATCAGATGGCAAGCCTCTCCTAGCAATAAATCGATCCAGGGCAGCCATGAAGGAAGAAGTGGTCAAATCTGTTACCGCTTCAAGGTGCACGGCGTGAGTACAAGGGCATACAAACACGGCTATCCAACATTTCATGCGGGGAGCGTTGCGCCGAGATGATGATTTCATTAGAAAGGGGCCGCCATAGTCGACTCCGACGCGCTGAAAGGCTCTGGCAGGAGTTACACGAAAATCGGGAAGGTCACCCATCAGCGGAGGTTTGGGCTTAAACTTAGATTTGAAACATCTTATACAACGAAATATTCTCTTTCTAACTAGGTTTCTCAAACATGGTATCCAATATTTTCTATGAATCAAGGACTGCACCAGCTGAGGACCTCCATGCAAAGAGTAAATGTGATAGTGATCACAAATCAACTTGGCTAAATGTGAGTTTTGGTGGACTAAAAAAGGATGCCTGGCTGAGTACGGTATGGGGGCATTCCTTAATCTTCCCCCCACCCTGAGTGTACCTTCATTTGTCAAAAAGGGAGAGAGCTTGGCAATGGGACCATCAGGAACTTGATCGTTTTCAAGGTAGGCAAATATGTCCCTATAGTGCTCCCGCTGGCTGAGGCGTACGTAGGTGTTGAGGGAATCGTCCAGTTCAGTTGAGGTCAATGGCTGGAGGCCTGGCTGGCTTGCATCCGATTGCTTGTGATTCTTACATCTTTTGATGAAGCGCAGGCAGAAGGCTAGGACTCGGGTCAATTTTAGCAACGATGAGAATTTATTTAAATGGTCAATAAGATAATTATGCTCTTCTTTAGCAAGCAAAGATAATGGCTTCATTTCTTGTGGTTCATCGGGAGGCTCAGGTCGAGGGATAGGCCATAAGGATGGGTTTGACAAAAGAAAATCGGGGCCTTTCCAATACAGGTTATGGGTTAGAAGTTTCATAGGGGTAAGTCCTCTTGAAACACAGTCGCTTGGGTTTGCTCCAGAAGGTATGTGATTCCACCAACTAGGCTGGGTAATATTCAGAATCTGTACGACCCTATTGGCTACATAAGTTTTAAGCTGGAGTGGAGGCGTCTGAAGCCAGAAAAGAACATCTCTTGAGTCGGAAAAACAAAAAATGGATTCTATCTTAAGTTTCTTTATTAGGTTGGCTAATGAATCAATGACCCTGGCCACTAACAAGGCTGCATTCAGCTCGAGACGATTAATACTTATAGGTTTGGGAGGAGCAACCTTACTCTTGGCCCTGATTAGGTGGACATGAACTTCGCCAAATGTGTTTTCCGTTCTAAGGTAGACCACGCATCCATATCCTCTCTCAGAAGCGTCTCCAAAGGCTATCAACTGGGCAGAAAATTCCTCCTGGTTCCCAATATAACGAGGAAGGTGAACTTCTTGTAGGCATGGTAACTCTTCTAGGAAATTTCTCCAATGATTCCTGATGTCTTCGGGAAGCTCTTCGTCCCAACCAATCTTGCGGAGCCAAAGGCGTTGAATCAAATACTTAGCCCAAAATGTGACAGGGCTCAGGTACCCATTGATATCGAAAATTCGGGCTATGACTGAAAGAATTCTTCTCTTAGTAAAAACGGGATCTTGGAGATTTATTGGGTAACATAGCACATCTAGCTGAGGATTTCCGCCGGGTGTCCTTTCAGAACCGTTGAAAACTATTCTGAGCTTAGTTGAAGCTAATTCTTCTTTGGAAACACCGTGATGAGTCATGATGTGATCCGATGTGGTTGTGGCTAGGTGTACATGACCAAGCTGTATGTATTCCTGGATCTGTGCTGAGTAGGCTGAAAAATACGATGGATCTTTAGAAAACCTTGTTTCAAGCTTCTGGAAACGTTGAATGGCTAACTGTTTGGTGCAGCTCAAGTCATGAGGGACGTCTGGGCGGAATGGTAAACTTACTATGTAGCGGCCCGATTGATCTCTTGTGAATGTTTTCTTGAAATGTTCCTCGCAATAGACATCTTCTGGATTTGGTGGTATAGGAACTGCTACTTCTTCGGATTCCCAAAACCGTTTCATATCTTCATGTAATGTGTCGACAGAAAGAAGAGAGGTTACAGAAGGGTTCGCAATGGTTGATGGGATTTCACCAAAAATGATCCAACCAAATACGGTGTGGATAGCACAAGGTTTGTCCTTGATGAACAAGGGAGGATTGCTCAGGATCTCACCATACATCTGGACACCTAACAGGAGGTCAACCTTGCCTGGAGTATGCCAATCTGCATCCGAAAGCTTAAGGGATGTGAACCGTTGCCGGACATCCATGGAAACGGGTTGCGTAGGCAGATGATCGACAATATTGTGAGCAACTCTTGCCGAAATCTCAAAGGTTGGACTTCCTTCTTTAGGGGCAATAAGAAACTTTACTTCCGCCTGGGATATGGGTATTGAGGTTTCGCCAACTCCAGAAACTGTCAATGGTTTGTTTGTTTTCCTTAGATTAAGTTTATTGACTAGGGAAGAAGTAATAAAATTAGTCTGACTGCCTGGATCAATCACAATGCGGCAGTGATACCATTGACCAGAATCAGAACGAATAGAACATCTAGCGGTACCTTGTAATGCTTGAGAATTGGCTGCCGTATGGCAAGAAACGACATGATGAGGTTTAGGTTCAAAAACTGGACCAGTGTTGTCGATCTTAGGAGGAGAGTCGGCCTCGGAAGAATTCAGATGAGAAAAATTAGCTGTAGAATCATCTCTATGAAGTAAAGTATTATGTTTACGACTACCGCAGTTAAGTCAGCGTCCAGAACTCTGACATTTAGTAAATAGATGTGGACCGCTGCAGGCAAAACATAATCTAAACCTTTTCAGAATGGCATATCTAGAGTCAACATCAGCTCCAGTGAACTCAGGACATGTTAGAATTTTATGTTCCCCTTTACAAAGTGGACATTCATTTGAGTTTCTCGGTTTATTTTCCGGTTTTTTAATACTAGGCTTCGATAAAAAGGCTTTTGGTTTAGGAATATAATCGGTTCTTGAATTACTAATTTTTGGGCTACAGCTCTTAATTATAGAATCATTACAAAGCTCAGCGACTCTAGATTGTGCTTTAATAAATTTAGTAAGTTCAAAAAACGAAGGAACTTCATGTTCTTTTAGTTGGCTTTCGAAAAGTCTGCGGGTGTTTTTATCAATGACATTAAAAGAAAGGTGGACCATAATGAAATCTGCCAGATTTTCTATCTCTAGGGCTTTTAATGCGTTAAAATTATCTTCAAATGTATCCAGGAATGCCCTAAAATTTCTTACGTTATCATTGGAAAATGATTTGAACTGCAGAATTTTATTAATGTGGTAAGCTGCTACTATTCTTTTATTGGAGTATCTGTCCACAAGTTTTTTATACGCTTCATTATAATTTTCAGCTTTATATTCTATGGAAGCTATTGTTTGCGAAGCTGGATATATCAGTAATGATTTAAGATAAGAGAATTTTACAATATCACTATAATTTCTTTCGTGAATCAGAGTATCAAATAAGGATTTGAAAGATGGAAATTGTTCATACTGTCCCGAAAATGGGGTTATTTGAATATCAGGAAGCTTAGGTTGAACAAAGAAGTCATCATTGACTTGAGGATTAGAATTAACGGTGGTAAGGTGCTCCCGATATTTTTCATAAGCGGCCTTAATATCATAATAAATTTCATCGAAAGCCAAAGCTGCTTGGTCCACTTCAATTCTATGCTCCTTCTCAACAGAATTATTTAATTCGGAAATTTGGTTTAAGACTGTGTCAAATTCTTCAAATTGGGTTTTTAAATCTGTGGCTCTGGCCATAAAAATCTCTTTTTTCTCTGGTAAATTTTTTATAAGGTCAAAAGTGGTTTGAACCCGACGAAAAATTCTTTCCTTTTTATTGTTAAGCGTTTTAATAACTTCTATTGGCTTAGGTGACATTATGTTGGTAATTTATTTTCTTAATGTTCAAAGTTAAAAATTTAATTATAGAAAAAATATATATATATATTTTAAATTATTAAAAGTTTTAAATAAAAAATGTTTGATTTTAAAACAAAATAATTAGGCTCCTTTCAATTTGATAACGATATTCTATAAATAGGTGCAATATTAAGTTAATTATAATATTTCAGAATATTCGAAGGAAATCTACCGCCCTCTATTAGACTTATAGTAAGTTTTAGGTACAATTAGTTCAATGGTTCCTCACTTGGGTGCAGCAGTAGCGGGTTTTAAGCAACCTAAAATTCACTAATAAAGTAATCATTCACAAAATACTTTCTTAAAACTAAAATAAGGCTGTGGTGCAATAGTTGGCGCTTATGAGGCTTCAATACAATATGAAAAAACAAAATCTGACCAAAAAAAACACAAAATCGCCTAAAATGAGGGTAACGAAACTGCCTTCCTTCCTTTACCGTATACAAAAATGCCCAAAAAAAACACATTCGGGCCCGTAGAGGACCAATATAAAATGGTTATTATTAAATAAATTAATAATACTTCAATAAAGTGTGGACTGTAATTAAGGTGGTGGTAAAACGTATCGTACTAAATCTGGTACTCACCGTTCGCTGGTTCTCTTGGCTGGCGGAGCGGTAGGTAGCTTCTCTGGATTCTCTCGACGCCCTGGCAGTTCGCGGAGAGATATGAGGTAGGCGATTTTGTCCAAGTTTGTCGCGGTACATCTATTACTCACTAAGGCTAAGCGCACTCTGGTCCGTACTATGCCCGGGCTTAAGATAAGACCCGCAAGCAGTGGCTTAGAGATAAGTACCAAAATAAAGTACGAAACACTTACAAGAATGTGGGTCCTTAGTTTTAATACTTCTTCTTTTCTCCTTTTTCTTGGTTTATATATCAGGGCAGGCCCATAACCAAATGAAACTGTTTATGTTAATAATTATTTATTTGTGAACAGTTTAAGGCAACTTTCAAAATTGAACCTTTTTTTTTTAATAATTGTTTTCAACAATACAAATAAAAACATGTGAGTGATTCATTAATAAATTATCACTCAACAGTTAAATAAAAGTTTTTACTTTCTTCAGTGATAATACGGGATATAAAATTTTGGCTGCCATATCTCGGTAATATGCATACATCAAATACCCAGTTTGATCAAAATCATTAGAGCCGTTTTTGAGAACATCGAAAAAACCGGAAAAATGAGACAATATTTATTAAATAAAGTACCCCGTCCGTTTGACCAATTTTTATGAAATTGTTACTGTCACATCGCGCGTTGAAAACCGGATGTTCGCGTTTCAAACGAAACCGGTCAAGATTGACAGATCCAACAAAACAATCGATTGTGATGTTCATTTGTCAGTGGCCATTTTATCCATTCGCCATTCCTGTCCGTATCAAGTTGAGCTTGAGCCGGACATACTCTTCTCTCCACGGTTGTAAAGAATATCATAATGGAGAAGAGCTCAAAGCTCCTTGAGCTGAGAAGTGGAACGGAGAGACGTGGAAATGGAGAGAAGAAGGAAGACCGCATTCAAGAAAAGAAAAAGCATACTGCCTGCCAACCAGAGCACATTGATCCGAACTATAATTGTCAGGTTGATCTTTAACAAGTTGATCTTTAATCTCTCTCTATATAAGAGACTTTGTCCTGACTGACGGAATCAACGCAGACCGAAAGCTACTAATGATAGAAACTTGAAGTTCTGAATTTAGATTTTAAGCGCTATGTAGGTAACCACTAAGAAAGGAATTTCAAAAATGTAACCCCTAAGGGGTTTAAATGGCGAAATTGTCGTTTAACTCTAACGGACACCTATTTTTGTACTTCGAGAAAAAATATCTAATTTGGACTCATTTTGAAGATCTTAATACGACGAGTTTAACTCGAAAGCTTCTACGGGGCGTCGAAAACCATGTTTTAAAGCCGAAAAATGAAGCGTTCACGACGAGTAAGCAATTTTTTGATTCGGCGGTTTTAGTGAACTCTCTCCATTGCGCGACTCCCTCTCTTCTACCGAGCCGGAAGCTTCCCCCACCAACATTCCACCTACCGGAAGCTCCGATCCCTGTTATGTTGTTAATATTTAACATATGTTGTCAATGTATAACATATTATATTAAATCAATACCAGAATTGATTTTAAAGGATCGCGGGCAAAGCCGCGACGGGGAATGCTAGTTTATGTATATTGCCTAAATTCTGTAACTCATCCATTCATCCGTTAAACACCAATTTTTCTCACATCTATTCATTTTTTATTATGTTTCACCTAATACAGTCCACATTTTTTCATAGCTACCAAATTAATCGAATCTTAATCATTTTTCAGAATGACAGTTAGATCAAACACCGGAAGTCGAAATTTTTCACGATCGCAATACTTTCGTATATAGGTAAGTGAAAGTAAAAATTATATTTCATCAACTGTTGTAATATCAAATTCATTTAATTCATTATTCTCATGACTGACGTCCAATTTAAAATTTTTAATATATTGTTGTAGTATACAATAACTGAATACGCTCATTGACTTGTGTATTTATGTTGAGGTACACAACCGATATCAAAACACTACAAGTGAGATATCAAAACGTTTTTTCTATTGCCAAGGTCACTCCAATATTATATAATTGCTGCACACGGTCAGTTCGACTCAATCCTCTTTTACGAAGCAGAAAAGTGAAGATGATGGCTCCTCTCACGAAGAACAGTTTTCTCAAACACGGCAGTATGAAGATGCCGTACATTGGCCTAGGGACGATGCAGGTACGTTAAGTTATTTTTAATGCTACATCACTAAGTATTACATTATTCAGTACTACTAATTTACCGTGTATACAATATTTTATCCACATCTGCGTCGAGATCATTCCGATCATACTGTTCAATAGGTGGACTCAATTGATTCAGCGGACTGTGTCGAAAGCCTAAGGGGACCATACTACTTCAAACCTTCCAAATATTTATCAAATATTTCTGAGAGTAGTTTGTTTTGTCTTTTCATTATATTTGCCTTAATATTTTATCAAATTCATAAATGTCTCCTCGTCAATCATATGTTGAAAAATCATAAATTTATTATTATGTATGCAAAAATATGTCACTTTATAAGATTTGCAATCTGCAAAATAGCAATAAGCAAATGGGTTGAATTCCTACGGGATAAATTGCTAACTTTATACTAAGTTAACATATCTCTCGGCCAGCGCCTCAAAAGTCGCCGGGGAAACTTTCAATTTCCAAATCTTTATCCAATGTTTCCGATAGGGGTTTATTTTAGTATTTTCGTTATATTTGCCTTAATCATATATATTAATTATCAAAGCCTTTTTTTTTTTTTTCGGTACGCCATAACTTCCATAATACTTCATCAAATTTCATGAATGAGGCATCATTTTAAAGTATTCCTTAACCGCTAAACCGGAAAAATATACAAATCACTCATTTCGTCTTCGATTGTGAGTTACAAGCGAAAAACCGCGGTTTTTGCGAGAAAAATGATCTTAGAGGTTTCTAAATGGTATCAATCTTTTTAAGTTTTCAAGGAGAACATTTTCAGTCATACATTTTTTCGATTAACCCCTTCGCTAGTGATTTGTAAGCGAAAAACTGCAATTCTCAGCGAAAATGGTCCCAGGGCTTTTTCGAAGCAGTTATTTTTTTCAGTTTGTCGAGGCGAACATTTTTGGTTCTATACACTTTCGCTGTCATTTGCGAGTTAAAAGCAAAAAAATGCGATGTCTGTGTAAAACAAACCTAACAACAATCACAGATGACCATATCGTAACTTAAAACATAATGTTCAAAGAGGTCCTGTAAACAGGTAAATACCTTAAACTTATGTTTCAAATAATAATCTACATTGATAATTGAATTGAAACACATCTATTCTTTACTTCAACCGTCACCTATATCCTTGACACACTAAATACGCACTATACGATACTAAATATAAATTAAGTGGGATTTAAGTAGATTAGAGTTCGAATGCTTCGCACGAGTCAGCTAGTATTTTAATAATAATATCAAATTCATAAACGTCTCCTCGTCAATCATATGTTGAAAAAGCATAAATTTATTATTATTATTATTAATGCAAAAATGAGTCACTTTGTGAGATTTGCAATCTGCAAAATAGCAATAAGCAAATGGATTGAATTCCTACTGGATAAATAGCTAACATTATACAAAGTTAGCATATTTCTCGGCCACCGCCCCAAAAGTCGCCGGGGTGGAGTGTAAGGGTTTATGATTGATGTTAGTGTCTGTGCTAAGGGGTTCGTGTTAAAAGTTAGTCTTTGGTGAAAGTTTTTGTGGTATTGTGTGGCTGTATCGATAACTGTTGGGATATTCAGGTCCTTGTGCAGTAAGTCATTTGTCACTTAGTATGCTGCGTCTACTATTCCCCTCAATACTTTAGACTGGAATGACTGAATTCTTTGCATCTTTGAGGGTTTTGCAGAACCCCAAACTCTTATACCTATGTCCATAATGGTCGTATTAGTGCTTTGTAAATAATAAGTTTATTAGTTATTGATAATTTCGAACGTCTGTCGAGTAACCTAGATAATATTCCAAAGCGTTTGGAAGTTGTTTCCTTTTCAGTCCGATGTGGGTTCTCCATGTCTTCTGTCTCCTGTCCAGGTGATAAAAAATAAAAATTGTTCGTCACCTAAACTCAGACACTATTTTTAACTGATTATGACATTTTAATAAAGTAAATTACTTGAATTTTGAAATTTAATTTATATGGCCGTGCTTTCCGGAGGGAAGTGGATCGTGTCCTTTTTGTATAGACTAACATGGTGTCACACTTGGTTGACAAGTTTGGAATGTTCAAATTTCTGTTTTGATTTATTTTGAAACCTCATGGTCATTATACCATTCATGCTGAAGTTTTCGTTTGCGTCAATGCAGAGTCAAGAGTACATTGATTTAGTATTTTGCTGGTGAAAATGCTAATTAATGTTGCTGCATTGTGTACGACGATTTAAACAAGTCTTCATGCAGGTTTTTGTGAAACTGATTTCCGATTTAATTTCCTATTTATTCTTCTCATACCTTGTTTTTTTTTTTCCATTCCTTATTTTGTAGTTTTACCTGCATGGTAAATGGATAATAGAGAGAAACACTTTATTCTTATTAATATTCATAAAGTACATGGGTTGCTGAGACGCAGCATACAGTAGGTCTATAATAGACAACTTGTAATAATGCTAACCAATTGCTAATTGCTAACCAGAAACATTTGCAGAAATATTTAAATTTGCGTATTATATTTAAGTTGGAAAACGTCAATCAGGCCTTTATCTGATTAATAGAGAGTATGCACTAATGCATCTGCGATTTTTTTTCTCAGGATTTGAAAATATATATAAAAAAAATGAAGTGCAAGTATCCTACTTTTTTCTTTTTTTTTTTTTCTATCTTTCCCTCATACAGTAACCCTGTATGAGAGCTGTTTATTTGTTAATGTGTACATGCTCCATGCACTAGGAATAATACATGTATCAATACAAAATTAATTGGGAGTACAGAAGTATAATACAATGCAGAATTAATTGGATATTTAAAGAAAACAAAATAAGAAAATACAAAATGTGGAGTACAAAAATGAAATTCCTAACATGAGATATAACACAAAATAAATTTTACATAAAACATAACACAATATGTTCTTTTGAGATGAAAAAAAAAATCAGAAAAAAAATAAATAAAATAACAATAAAGTAAGCTAAATTTAAATAAAACAGAACATCAAAATGTCCGACTTTTCAATTTTCATGGTCTTGTTGAAGAAATTCAAAATCGATTTCAATTATAAATTTTTTCAATTCCTTATTGTAATTTTTGTAAATGTCCTTTTCACTTAACGGCCAGCCGTCTCCTTTTAGAAGGATGCTTCTTATAAGATGGTATCTTTTATTGTCGAAAATTGGGCAGTCGTAAAGGAAGTGATGAAATGTTTGTGAGATTTGGCCGTAGCAGTTGCAGGTGTCAGAGTTCGTCAGGTGAAAACGTTTTAGGTATGATCGGCTTTGTCCGTGTTCAGTTAAAAATTGTGTCAGTTTGTAGTGCGAACTTTTAATTTTGTCATAGTTTGAAAGTGTAATTTCTGGAATAAATTTAAAGAGAGGTCTTCCTTTAGTTGTTTGTTGCCATTGTATATTCCATGTATTATGTAAAGTATCCTACTTTATTTATCATTTTGAGATAAATTTATTTGTTTTCTGAGGTTATTTTTTCTTCTTTTTTTGGGTCCTTCCTGGCCGTTTAGGTTTCGCAGGCCAGGTGAGAGGTGGGGGATTAACGCGTTCGATGCGGACCCAGTAGATCTACTGGCCATGCTGCGTAGTTTATGGGCGGATTCACACTATCGCTCCGCTCCCGCTCCACTCCCGGTCCGCTCAAATATTCTAAAGAGAAATAGACAGAGAATTCCACTATCGGTACCGCTCCGGTCTCGCTCCACTCCCGGTCCGCTCTCGCTCTACCCCATTCACACTAGCGCTCCGCTCCCGCTCCGCTCCAGGTCCGGTCTCACTGGCAAAATATTCTAAAGAGGAATAGAGAGAGGTTATTCACAATATTGGCACAGGTCCGGCCTCGCTCCGCTCCCGCTCCACTCTCGCTCCACTCCCGCTCCACTCTCGCTCCACTCCCGCTCCACTCCCGCTCCACTCTCCTAAAGTCTTTTCATATTCACATTATATAATTTTACACCGTTCACGATTGAAGCCATTAATAATCGAAGCCGTCTGTATTTGGATTTTAATTAATAATTAACTTTCGGTTATTAAGTTCAAAGTTATTCGGTTGTTAAGTTCAACTTTAAAATATATATATATATATATATTAATTTAATTAATGGTGAAGAAATAATTTAAATTTTTTTTTCGAATGTATTCGAATACGCTTGAAATGATAAAAAAAAAATCACCAACAATACGCGCGGTTTTTCGACGTGAAAAATTCATGTTATGTTTGAGATATATTTTGCTATGAATTAATGTACTCTTAAAAAATGGTCACCGATTTATTTATTGACTACATACTCATTGCTATTATAAAATAACGTTTAATTTGAAACGAATAAAAATGCAGTATATTATGAAAAATGTCAAATCACTAACAAAAAAATATATTAAACCAAAAGATAATTAAAATATTAATCAGGAAAAGAAGAGAACACAATCGGTAAATTTGTAGCATTTACCGATTTCAACTTGAAATTTTCAAGCGTATTCGAATACATTCCGAAAAAAATTTACATTATTTCTTCACCATTAATTAAATTAATTTATAATTATTATTAATAATTATCATTGTGTTGCAATATATTCTTCTTATTATATTTTTTGATAATATTATCTTCTTCATCAAGAAAGTACACTTACCAGCTATTTCTACAAACGAAAAATTGATTTTTTTTTTGGCCGTAAAATTGAAGAATAAATGAATGAAAGTTAATCATTAATTAAAATCCGAATACAGACAACTTCGATTATTAATGGCTTTAATAGCTTAAACCTTTCAAAAGTGAACGGTGTAAAATTATATAGTGTGGATATGGTAAGACATTAGGAGAGCGGACCGGGAGTGGAGCGGGAGCGGAGCGCTAGTGTGAATGGGGTAGAGCGAGAGTGGACCGGGGCGGAGCGAGAGTGGAGCGGGCGCGAAACCGATAGTGTGAATAGGCCCTATGACTTTACTAGAAACGCTCGTGAAGGGGGATTTTTGACAATTCTTCGGCAAATCCGGCATATTTCGCTTCACTTACGTAACTGAAAGTGAAATATGCCGGATTTGCATATGGTCTATTCAGTGTGCATATTATTTTTTCTTTGTAAAATTCCAGATCAGCGCAGACGATATGGACACAGCTATAAACGCAGCCATCGATGTCTATAGCCCGGCTATAGATATTTCAACACAGCTTTTCTTTACAGAAATGAAGCGGATATTGGTCGAGCTCTCAAGAAGATTTTCGACAGCGGAAAAATCAAGAGAGAAGATCTTTTCATAACGACAAAGGTGTTTTAGTTGATTTTTTTACTTATTGATATATTCCAATTCAATAGCCATTAGACATCATAAATATTAAAATCTTCCTTTTAAAACCTTTGAATAGTTCTGCGTTGGTTTCTTTTAGATTTTTTTTTTTTTTTTTTTCAGCTTCCACACCATGGAAATCGTCGAGGTGACGTTGAATACTTTTTGAAGAAATCCCTAAAAGACCTACAACTGGACTACGTTGATCTGTACCTCGTTCACTCTCCAGTTGGTTACAAAAGACCTGAGGACATATCTACAGATGTTCCTAGTATCACTGAATTAGAGTTGGATATGGAAACTGATCTCGTTGATTTATGGAAAGTAAGTAATAATGAATGAACTTTTACGACATTAGTTGTTAATATTCAATAAAAGTAAAATACTTTCTTGCTGCTTTAGGTAGGTACTTCAGGCTTTTTAAACTATGCTTTTAGAATGAAGTTTAGAACCAATCATTCAAAATTTTAGGATCCACTGCTGAACTGTATCAACAGGTCTCAACACTAACGAAATTAATATATACTGTATATTATAATAATTAATATATACTGTATATATATAATAATATATTAATATTATTAATAATATTATTATATTAAATACTAGCATTCCCCGTCGCGGCTTCGCCCGCAAGCCTTTAAAATCAATTCTGTGACCATTATCTTGGTATTGATCTAATATATTATGTTAACTGATGTTAAGGAGAGAGTAGAATCTGAGCTTCCGGTAGGTGGAATGTTGAAGGAGAGAGTTCACTAAAACCGCCGAAACAAAAAATGACTTACTCGTCGTGAACGCTTAATTTTTCGGCTGTAAAACATGGTTTTCGACGCCCAATAGGGCCTTTCGAGTTAAACTCGTCGTATCAAATTCTTTAAAATGAGTACTAATTAGATATATTTTCTCAAAGTTCGAAAATAGATGTCCGTTAGAGTTAAACGACAATTTCGCCATTTAAACCCCTTAGGGTTTACATTTTAGAAATTCCTTTCTTAGTGGTTTCCTACATCGCGTTTAGTAGCTCTGCGTTGATTCTGTTAGTCAGGACAAAGCCTCTCATATATATGGAGAAGAAATCGATCCACACGCACCATCCCCAATAATGGGATTCACAGTGTACATAAGTTGATTACCACTAATATTTAAATAATCAGTAGCCAAATTTTATGTGAATGTCTATTTTAATAATATTGTAACGTTAAATCGATATTCAAATAAAAAACATATGGTTTAAAATCTCAACAATAGATTTCCCTTAGAGTTAAACGACAATTTCGCCATTTAAGCCCCTTAGGGGTTACATTTTCGAAATTCCTTTCATAGTGGTTACCTACATCGCGTTTAAAATCTAAATTCCGAACTTCAAGTTTCTATCATTAGTAGTTTTTGCTCTGCGTTGATTCTGTCAGTCAGGACAAAGCCTCTCATATATATAGAGATATATATTAATATATATATTAATATACTGATTCTCAAAATCCAAGACCAGATATACACGTATATGGTACAATTAGAAAAAAAAAAAACCAATACCACTACAACCCATGTAGGGTCTTGTGTTCAGTACTGAGTAAGGAAGTATTGTTTCTTGGTAAGCGGTCGTGGAGGGAGATGATTTGATCACGCTCAACTGCCCGGTTTCCCCCCTTAATTTTTTAATTAAGGATAACCACTTTATAGAGGCTGGGTTTTCAGACCCACGAGACGAACTATTGCACATTATAACAGATGTACTGTCTAGCCAGATTCGAATTCGGGACGTTGATCACAGCACTCGATGCCTTACCAATGACATACCCAGCTTCCATATGTTGTACCATAACTGTTGTTAATTTTCAACTGTCAGGTTCGGTCAATTACATTAATAACATAAGCAAAAATAAACTCGTCTTACTTCTTTTTCAGGGAATGGAAGCACAGGTAGAAGCCGGGAGGGCTAAACACATCGGAATTTCAAAATTCAACTCGAGGCAGATCCAGAGGATCCTGGACACCTGCAGGATAAGACCAGCCAATAACCAGATAGAGATGACGATCTACCTTCAAGAGAAGGAACTAGTGTCCTTCTGCAAGGAAAACGACATCACCGTCACTGCCTTCTCTCCTTTCGGCTCTCCTGGCTACAGGGCCAATGCGCCTAGCCTCAAGTAAATATTTTTCTTTTGAAGAATACTTTGATTTATTGATTTGATGTTATGGTAAAGGTGTGATTGCACACTAGGTTCACCTGTGCTGTAATGGTTAGCAAAGCCAACTATTGCGTTGAACGTTTTGTTGAAGGTTTTCGCGGGTTTGTAGCCCACCAGGTGGCCTAGGATTTTTTAAAAGGGAGTAAAAAATCCTTCGCCACGCCGCACAGTGGTTGAAAGGCGGAAAAAACCCATTTTTTGAAGGTATTGGAATATTCTCTTTCTTTTCTATATTAATTAATAGAATAGTTACCTGACACATTCCATCAATTTATTCGGATATATTCTGAATTTTAAACTTTTTAGGACCCTTTGAAAATCGATCATTGAAAAGGTTTATTTTTCAACGGAAAATTTATAGCACTATAAAAATTTTTACAACTCGCATTTTTGTTTCTTAGAGCGATTTTTCGTCATAATCATGAAAAGCGATCTCACATATTACACTAGCATAAAAATGATGCTATTTGGTCTATGTTGTAACCCAGAAATAAAATCCCGAATAAATGCTATAAAATTAAGACAACATTTTTTTTTGGTAATCCATATTTTTCAAGCGCAGCCGAGCGCAGTTTTAAAATCCATTTTTTTAAGAAGAAGATACATTCAAGGAAATATTAAAACATATTCTAGCTGCGTCCACCTGCGTCTGTACATGTGGGATTTTTTTTTTATTGAAATACCTAAGCTATATCGTGCAGTTTATTCGCTATGGAGCTTGTGCTTCGAATTAGGATATTACTAATCGTTTAGTAAAACATCATGTCTTACTTACCAGGTCTGTAGCATCATTTATAAAGTCAGTCTGAATCGTTGTTAAGTCGATAATAAATCAACTTTTTCACCTACCGTGATTTTAGAATGAATTTGGAAATTATTAATAATAAGTTATTAACATGACCTCCGATAACTTAAAGGGTTCGGCACTTTTCATTTTTAAAAATCCATTTGTTTTTAGAAGATTGGTATTAAAAAAAAGGTTCAGCTATTATTTAGCGTGAATAAGGGAACTAAATTTTCACAGATACAGTTGCAGTTATTCATTGAACAGTCCATCTCACCATCTCCTATCAAAATTATATTAAAGTCGGATGATCCCAATCTTATATTTTAATATGATATACATTTAATAGTTAAGAATTAAAATATAACGACAAAAAACATTGATAGTTGCTATGTATGTTTTTTTTTTTTTTTGCCTAACTTTGGTGTTTTCATGAAATATAATTATATTCCAAGTAGTATCAATGATATTACTAGCATAAAACAGCAAAAGTGTTTAAACTAGCCGATTTCGAGTCGAATATTGATGTCTAATTTTTTTCTATTTTCCTTACACTGCCGGTTTATCCGAATAGCCGGTTAAGCGGGGCTCGAACCTATACATTTTATAGGAAATTCAATCGTGGTTATGATAATATCAACTTTATTTTTTTGCGGCTCACAGATCGGGTTTGACAAGGTTTTTTCCGAAAATAGTCGATTTTCAACCACTGTGCGCCGTCCCGGATAGAACGTAAAATGGAGGTCCCGAGCCTGTGCAATGTCAGGTACTCGTTAAAGATCCCTATCCTAATTATACCTTGATAGACAAAATTTAGGACTCCCATAGCATCGTTCGATTAGCCGTAGTAGCATAAATTGACTTTAATCAAACATCGGCGAAAATCTTTGTGTAAAAGATAACGCTCGTTTGTTTCACGTCACTTTATGCCACAAAAGCTAATCGGCCGATGCTACAGAGGGAGTCCTAAATTTTGCCTATCCAGGTATAATTAGGATAGGGATCTTTAATGAGTATCGACCTCGCACACGCTCTGGGCCTCATTTTACGTCCTATCCGAGGGACGGTATAGCTAAGGATTTTTTACTCACTTTAAAAAATCCTATTGCTACCGCACCGACGCGAATTTCGCGACCTTTAGTATTGTAGGCTGCCATGCTAACCACTACACCACAGGTGACCCCTCGACCAGCCGTTATTTTATCTGTATGCTGAATCAGCGCTAATGAAATTCAATGTTTTTTTAGCATTTATTTCTGTAAGTCGGTACAGTGGCGGATCCAGAAATTTTCTGAGGGGGTGGCGCACTTTTTTTTTTTTTACATTTCATGAGTAATGAAGGCCCTAATATAAAATACATAATGACGTTATAAATTACTGTAATGTTTAAATACAATTCATTTTCAATTAGTGAACTTGAAAAATGACTAAATATAGCGCATTTCATATAGAAATAGTAATACTTTATGAGTGTCCTCACCTCTCAGGGGGGGGGGGCGTCCCCCGCGCCGCTCCCCTGGATCCGCTACTGAGTCGGTATACCATGGGCGTGCACGTGGGGAGCCATGGAGGCCACCTATCCCCTCCCCCTCGGCAGTATCAGAAACAAAAACTAGGAATAAATTAAACAAAAACTAGGAATAAATTAAATTTATTTTAATTCATTTCCTCAGTGTCTTAAAATAAATACTCAAAGTCGTTCCATATAAAATCAACCATTCTAAACTCAAGGTCTTAGATTAAGGTAATTTTTTAGTTAATGAGATCAACCCTATGAGCATTTTATCAAGTGTTATTTTAGTATAACATAAAATAGAATTATAAAATACAATAAAGGATACTACCAAACTACCGAAAAAATCTCTAGAAATATTGAATAGAGGGAAAGATTTTTTTTAATATTCCAAATTAATCTGTATTAAAAGGATAGATAGACCGTTGTTGAATCTTCTGGTTGTAAGTATGGATAAAATAAATGGTCAAACAACTTATTTCCAGTGACAAATATTTTCAGAGATGCTCCAGCACCACTTGAAGATCCTGTAATAAAAGAAATAGCGAAGACACGCAAGAAACAACCTTCACAAATCTTGCTGAGGTTTTTAGTCGAATGTGGAGTCAGTGTGATTCCAAAGAGTTCCGACCCAGCCCGAATCGCACAAAATATCGATGTAAGTATTTTCGGGTCTTCTTTGTTTTACAACCACCTGTTACAGTGATTTTTATAAGAACAGTTTTATTTAGTATAATAAATCCCGTTTTATGAAAATCATCTCACCATCAACTAAAATCTATAGTGGGCATTGTTTTTTATTATGGTCTTGAATCTTCTTGGAGATGGATTTTTTACTTTCATTAACCCTTATATGAAATATATATTAAGGGAAAGTATTGCGATCGTGAAAAATTACGGCTTTTAATTTGATTAGAAGCGATCGTTTAATCTTTCTAGAAGAGTCGCCGAGATTCTAACCCTTTCCATTTTCTGAGAAGGAGAAAACATTCTTGGCACCCAACGAGCAGAAACCTTGTTCAGTCTGAACTGCTGGTGCAAAATCGTTTCCACCGAAATAGTGCTAATCCCCACCTTTGCTTGCTTATCAGAGTCCCTCAAACTTGTGGGGTCTGTTGTCTTAAAAAATTTCCTTGGTCCAACCCCTTTATTACAGAATATTTCATCACTGCTCGGTGCTCAAAATTAGACATTTTTAAATCGACCAGTAACTCACAACAGTCTGAAAGAAACTGACCTGGATTGAAAGGTGGAATTAGAGAGATAAGAACTTATTAGGGTCTGGCCATACTTGTCCTCACCGGATCTGCACCGCAGCAATAATATAGGTTATGTTCAGAATATTTTTAATTTAACTTACATATTACCTTTAGTTATGCCTATAGGTCAGGCCACACATGTCAGATACAGGTCACTTTAGGCATAACTAAAGGTAATATGTAAGTTAAATTAAAACTATTCTGAACATAACCTATATTATTGCTGCGGTGCAGACATGTGTGGCCAGACCTTTATAAGTAAACAATGACCTTTAACCCCACTCAGCTGTTTGATCTGAAAGCTATCATAAGTGCACCAGGCTTAGAACTTTCTGTACACACCTCTTATATGCGATGTGACGGAAAAAAATTCATCAAAATTGGTCAAATGGCACTTTATTTAATAAATTTTATCTCATTTTTACGTTGTTTTTTTTTTTTTCGATTTTCTCAAAAACGGCTCTCACGATTTTTATCTTACTCGACATGTTTAATGAGAATCAAATATTCTTGAATATCAGCCAAGTTTTATCATCATGAAAACTTTCTGAGAGGGTTTAAATGGGGAAGTTATTATTTTCGTAAACTATTGATTATCCTATCTCTCTCTCTCTCTCTATATATATATATATATAAGAGGCTTTATCCTGACAGACAGAATCAACGCAGAGCAAAAACTGCTAATGATAGAAACTTGAAGTTCGTAATTTAGGTTTTAAACGCGATATATGTAACCACTAAGAAAGAAATTTCAAAAATGTAACCTCTAAGGGGTTTAAATGGCGAAATTGTCGTTTATCTCTAACGGACACCTATTTTTGCACATCCAGAAAAAATATCTAATTTCGATTCATTTTAAAGATCTTGATCTACGGGGCGACGAAAACGATGTTTTAAAGCCGAAAAATGAAGCGTTCACGACGAGTAAAGGTCTGGCCACACATGTCCGCACCGGATCCGCACCGTGGCAATAATACAGGTTATGTTCAGAATATTTTTAATTTAACTTACATATTACCTTTAGTTATGCCTAAAGTTCAAGCCACACATGTCAGATACAGGCCACTTTAGGCATAACTAAAGGTAATATGTAAGTTAAATTAAAAATATTCTGAACATAACCTGTATTATTGCTATGGTGCGGATCCGGTGCGGACATGTGTGGCCAGACCCCAAGTTGTTTCGGCGGTTTTAGTGAATTCTCTCCATTGCGCGCCTCCCTCTCTTCTGCCGAGCCGGCAGCTTCCCCCTCCAACCTTCCACCTACCGGAAGCTCCGATTCTACTAAATCCCCTTAACATGTTATATTAAATCAATACGAAGATAATGATCACAGAATTGATTTTAAAGGCTCGAGGGCAAAGCCGCAACGGGGAATGCTAGTTTTATATACATTATTATATATTGTATCTTTAAAATTATTGTTTTTTTTTTGGAAGGTTTTCGATTTCGAGCTGACTAAAGAAGAATACGCCAAGATCTCTGCTCTGGACCGCGGTGAAGAAGGGAGGGTCTTCGGAGGTAAATTCTCCCCAAAGCAAATGAAGCATCCAGAATATCCTTTCCCGAAATAATAATATCAATCTATATTTTTATAATTTATGTCTATATAATTTACCTGTTACAATTCATATTAAAAAGTATTTTGAAAAATAAATAAAATATATGAATAAATCATATTATTATAAGTGTTTAATTTATGTAAACCTTCCTCGGTGGCAAACAAATTTATTGAAAGTTTTTATTTGAAAATATAAATTTAAAAAAATATATGTTCCATACGTTCCATGGCATCAAAATGACGTAGGTACGCCACTGGTTTTAAATGGCCAGTGAGAGAAAATACTACTCATTACTTAGTAACAAACAAAGGAGTCATGTAGCTTCATAACCATCCAAATCAGGGAAATTTTCAGATTTCGGAATGATAAAAATAAATATATCAGTTCAAGAAAATTTTCAATGGAAAACCTAAGATGTGAGAGATTTCGGCAATTTTCTTTGGTATAAACCTTCGGTAAATATTGAAGGAAACAATAATTAGTTTGTTGTTTGTTTGTTTTAACGTCACTTTATGCCACTAAGGCTAATCGGACGATGCTACAGTGGGAGTCCTAAATTTTGTCTATCCTAGAATAATTAGGATAGGGATCTTTAACGAGTACTTGACATCGAACAGGCTCGGGACCTCCATTTTACGTCCTTTCCGAGGGACGGCATAGCCAAAGATTCTTTACTTCTTTAGGACGCAAATCCGCGACCTTTAGTATTGTAGGTTGTCGTGCACCTATACCTACAGCTGTATTTTTTCAAGAGAAATGAAGATGACATAAAAATTCTCTTCGTGAATTCATTGCGTCCAGTAACCCATTTTTTTTTTTTTTTTTTTTTTTTTTCTAGTGGTATAAGAAGTATTGTTGAAAATTGGAAAAATTCCATCGATTGTCAAGGATGTTATTGCGAGTATATATAGTAGAAGTGGAAAAATGGCTAAATTTCCATGAATATTAAAATCCTTCCTTAATTTCCCGTCAAATCAATATTAATATCGATTAGATATAAAAGTATTTGTGAAAACAAGAGAAGTGCTTCAATCAAATAGAAAATTATTGACTCAGATTTAGTAATCTTATTTAACACTTGAGGAAGTGAGCTATTCGAAGGAGTGAGAAAATCAAAGGATATATAGTTCCATTTGTTTCCAAAAAATAAAAAGCTACTTAAAGAATGGATTGTAAAATTAAGAATAGATAAGCCTGTTTCGAAACAAGGACGATATGTAGTCTTCATTTTAAAGAAAGTGACTATATTTATCCAGGTAAATATTAGTATTTGACATTTTATTATTCCAAAATGCTAGTTTTATGCAAATAACATTGGGACCATACTGTCATTGATTTGTTTTTTCTTTTTTAATTTTCCCCATTTTTGTCTTACATCCGTTGTGCTTAACTTTTCCAAGTTTTCATTGCGAAGCCTGAAAGTATTGACAAATAAATAAATAATATGACAAAGAATCTAAGCTGTCATGAAAATGACAGCTGTCATAACAATGATTGTATGAATCGGTAATTAATGTTATTACTAACCGAAAAACGTAAAGTTACAATGATGTGTTTGCATTTACCAGAACTACCAGCTTTACTCGTACAATCACAAGAAAATTGCTTATTATTATTAATACATTTGATTTTCATTTTTATTTGACGGGGCAGTCCTTTAAGGTCGCTTGTTTAAAGGCACAAGGCTTGTAAAATAACTGTTTTTTATTACTTCTAGGTATTATTCCACATGCAATTATTTGGTTTGCATCAAGGATAGCCTGCCTTTCAATTAATGGTCTTTTAAAATTACCATTATCTCTATCACATCAACTATGTCTATCCCCGTTCCTTCCGACATTTTGAAAAAATTCTAGCGCACCCTATAGTCGATTGCGCCCGCGAATTAGCTTCTACAAAGTACATCTTTCACCAACACCGAGCACCGAGAGGCCGGGCGTAAATTGAGACACAGCTCTGTGACGTGTGTTGAGTATTTGTGTTCAGTAGAATAGAAAGACTGACGCAGTTTGTCACGGCCTAAGCCGCGCAGGTGAAGGGGAAAATGGAAGATAAAAACTGGTGCGTGCGCGCAACACACAACTTTCACTTACCACACTTCAAGTGGGTCAAAAAAGTATTGGCACACCCAACTTTTTGCACAAATCTCAATAGGATTAAGACATTTTCCAGAAATAACATTTAATTTAAAATTGGCTCTTGAAAATTTTAGAAATGATGAATGTTTGGAATTCAAATAATGAATTTAAAGTAAACATAAAAGATTAAATTTTGATGGTCAAAAAAGTATTGGCACAGTTTTGAATGTTTACTATTAGCTACAGTCAAAACAAATAAATCCCTTTTCTTTCAATAGATTATAAATGAAGATTGACACTAATTCGATATCAACATTAAGATGCAGTCTTTGTTCTATCTTTGCCCTAGCAACATGGCCAAAATCGGAGAGTATTGCATTATTTTCAAAAATAGAATAATTAAATTATATTTAAAAGGACTTACAAACAACAAATAGCGAACAGGCTAGAAATTAGTTTTAGTTCAGTTCGAAATATCGTAAAGAAGTATATTAAGACGGGTTCGGTTTTAAACAAACCTCGTTCGGGACGACAACGAAATTCAATGATAGGGGGCAAAGGAGCATACGCCGGATTGTTGAGCGAGATCCAACTTCATCAGCAGCCATGATAGCACAAGAGGTCGCAACAACTTCTAACAGCACCTTCTGCTTACAGACAGTAAGAAATGTCATTCACAAATTTAATTTTTATGGCAGGGTCCAAAGGAGAAAACCGTTTATTTCGGTGGTCAACCGCAAAAAAAGGCTTGAGTTTGCTAAAAATTACATTAATAACGACCTAGAGTTCTGGAAAAATGTAATTTTTTCAGATGAGAGCAAATTTAATATTTTCGGTTCTGATGGCCACAAGTATGTTTGACGAAAACCCAATACCGAATTTCAAGCTCGACATTTGAGGCCCACTGTGAAACATGGGGTGGAGGTTTTCTACTTTGGGGCTGCATGTCGTAGAACGGTACAGGTAATTTGACCTTCATTGAAAATATTATGAATACCGAAAAATATGTCGACATTTTGCGCCATAACTTGAAAACCAATGCTGAAAAATTGGGGATCAAGGAGACATATATATTTCAGCATGACAACGACCCCAAATACACAGCAAAGAAAACAAAAGAGTGGATGCTCTACAATGTTCCCAGGCAAAAAACACCACCACAATCTCCGGACATAAATCCCATAGAACACCTATGGTCTCTATTGGACCCGAAAGTAAAGAAAAATAAAATTTCTTCAAAGAATATATTAAAAGAAACTTTGGGTGAAGAATGGCGTAAAATCGGTCAAGAAGTTACCCAAAATCTTGTTCGATCAATGCCGAGAAGACTTCAAGCTATTATAGATGCCGACGGAATGATGACCAAATATTAGTTATGTGGCGGCGGTGGGCGATCAAAAAAAAAAATAATATTTTAATACATCAATTCCGCCCGCCTTCCATAGGCTGGTAAATTAAAAAATAAATAAAGCCTTAAAATTGAAGAATTTAAAAAGGTAAAAAAAATAAAATAAATAAACATATTTCAAATAGCAGCCAATTTTAATCTTAAATAATAGTGGAAAATAAATAAAACGTTATCTTCTAAAACAAAATACAATAAAAAATATTTAGTGATGTTAATGTCACATTTAATAATAATGCAATACTTAAATGTGTTAAATAATTAGCATTAACCCTGTTCATTAATTTTTAATTTTATTTTTAATAGGCTATTAAATAAAAATAAAAAACTCTTGCAACAAGAAAAAAATCATAGTCTATTAGAATTAAAGAAAAAAACTCTTCCCTGGAAGATGGAGACTGCTGGAACTCTTCAATCTGGCCAGATCAATAAAAGTTTTCTTATATACTGCTCTGCAATGGCCCAATGTGGGCAGGCATAATAAGCAGAAACAAAAAAAATCTGGTGCGTGCGCGAAACACACAACATTCACTTACCAACTTACTTAGATTAGAAATTGAGGTACCACTACTGAAGTGCGGCTGATGGGGCAACCCTGCTTCGGGGCGTGGCCTAAGGCGCAGCGATCGCTCGGGGCCTTGCCGAACTGCCGCCCCCACCACCTTCCCCCTTCGCAGATAAGGCTCCAGCTCGCTGTTCTGTCCCAGTTATTTTTCCCGCCATTTCCCTTCAGTAGTCGACTGTGACGTCATGTAATCGTCACCTCTCTATATCGACAATAAAGATCGACCGTGCTATTTTCGATACTAATACCTTTAGTTTGAAATTAAATATCTTTATACATACTTTCGATTTATTATATAATTTATATATTTTTAACTTTCCTGCTGAGAATTAATCATCAAAATATCATTTTACCGATCTTAAGCTCATTTACAAAGTTATATTTCTTATTATAAGTAAAACAGCTCAAATTAACTTTTCTTTTTTTTATTATATGGTTTATCACTATACCTCTTTATTTTTGCATCTTGCACTATACCTCTTTATTTATGCAACTTGCATATTGTAGGCCTACCTTTCAGAATTCTCATGGGTTTAGTCTTTTATGTATTAATAACCAGTTTATTATTTTGGCAATATTGCGCAAGGGTATTGATTTTGTTGTGCATGAGTTATTGAATGAACTATAATTGCAAGGTCATCCACAGACATGAGCAATAAAAAATATTTATGTTTGCCAATAACATAAAGTAGGTATATTGGTGATACCATTCAATGCAAGAAGTGTTCCAAATCACTGATGAAGATAGGGAAGAAAAGGGGACTTAGCTTAATAATCTATTTTATTACTGTATAGTATAATTAAATGACGATAGTTTAAATTTATAATAATAAAAGTTGGAAAGAATAAAATTACAGGCTAATATTTTATTTTGAATAAGAATTCATTGCTTTGTTAAATGCGTGTTCCATCAGTAATGTAATGAAGCTTGTATTTATGAAAGTTGAAATGTAACTCTTTGAATTTGAAATAGAGAAAATCCCGTAGTATATGAAGTAAATAAGTCTTAATTTTATTAAAAACTTTCTATCGATTTCGGAATTACTGATAATTCTAAAAATGGTATGAAAGCTGAGGGCAATGATTTCAAAAGTCGGAGAACAATATGGACTCCTAAAAGGCCGTTACTTCAAAAGTCGGAGAAGTATATCGACTTAAAAGTAGCAAGTGAAAAATGGATTTGTCAATTGGAGAATTGGTAAGATGGCTTGTGACGTAAAAATGACGTGAACACTCAAGCAAGACGCGCTGTTTTTAAAAAGGAGGGGAAATAGTGATAAGGTGGTGGGGGCATCAGCTGACGAGAATTTCCCCTCCGAAAGGGAGTGATAGCCACGCCCCGAAGCAGGGTTGCCCCATCAGCCGCACTTCAGTAGTGGTACCGAAATTGACGTGTTTTGCTAATTATCATTTCCCAAAGTCACACATTTTTCTACATTCATATCTTATTTTTGTTAATCGTTAAAGCCGTTTTTGAGTAAATAAAAAAACCCGTGAAAATGATACAAAATTTATTAAGTAAAGTCCCCCCTCCCGTAGATCAATTTTGATGAAATTTTTACAGTCATATCTCGGGCATATAAATACATCAAATACCAAGTTTGATCAAAATCGTTAAAACCGTTTTTGAGTAAATAAAAAAAACATGTGAAAATGGTACAAAATTTATTAAGTAAAGTCCCCCCTCCCGTAGATCAATTTTGATGAAATTTTTACAGTCACATCTCGGGCATATAAATACATCAAATACCAAGTTTGATCAAAATCGTTAAAACCGTTTTTGAGTAAAAAAAAAAAAAAAGTGAAAATGATACAAAATTTATTAAGTAAAGTCCCCCCTCCGGTTAATCAATTTTGATGAAATTTTTACAGTTATATTTCGGGCATATAAATCGATCAAATACTCAGTTTAATCAAAATCGTTAGAGCCGTTTTTGAGAAAATCGAAAAAAACGTAAAAAGTTATTAAATAAAGTACCCCCTCCCTTTTAGCAATTTTGATGAAATTTTTGCTGTCACATCGCGGGCATATACCTACACTAAATACCCAATTTCAGGTTCCCACGGTTTATAGTTTTTGAGCTAGTCTGTTCACATACACACACACACACACACAGACACACACACAGACCATTTCGCGGGACTTGGTTATTTCGACTCAGGGGGTCCCAAAACGTGTATTTCCGTTGAAAACCGGAAGTCGAAAATTTTCACGATCGCAATACTTCCACTTACTATATATTTCATATATAGGTAAGTGAAAGTAAAAAGAAATCTCTTCACGTACGTATTGCCTTACCGGGAGCTCGAGCCGAACTGTGTCCGGAATTAGGCGATAGTGCCCGACTAATACGCCTTTTGTGTACGTGGTTAATACTCTACGATGTACACATACTGTTGCCTTGTACACTAACTAAAATATTTACTCCATACAATCCCTAATACAATATGTATACAAACATTTTACGTGTTGGCCAGAACAAGTTCCTAAAAAACATTAAATTAAAAACATCACACAATTGTGTAATTCACAATCTCTAATCTGCACACTAAATTTTTTATTATTAAATAAAAGTTTTTACTTGCGATAATTCGGCAATGCAAGCATGATACTCCAAGTCGTCTGATTTTATTATTCTCTACTTAGTTGTTGAAAACTTCATTTAGTTACCATGAAACAAATAATTTCCATTAAATGAACAGAACGGCTTTAATTCTGTTAAAACAATAGCCTGTCATTAAAAGCGTACTCCGCATGTTTGTTTTATGAGTTGACTGAATATTTTTATTTTTTCTTCCGCTATATATTTACTTGATCTTTATGAAATCTCTTATTTAGCCATTTCTTATTTTTAGGCGTAACGAGAGACAGTTTCTCCATATAAACAAAAACAAAGGTACTTTACATGAAACAAAAAAAAAAAAAAAAAAAAAAGGCTCCTTCCCCATTTAAGCCCCATCAGAACATTTTAATAATGATAAAGCTTACCTGATTTTATAAGAACACCTAATTTTCATTGAACATGACGAATTTTGATGAATTAGATGAAAATCGTTAAAGCCGTTTTTGATAATCGAAAAAAAAAGGTAAAAATTGGAAAAAAGTTATGAAATAAAGTGCCCCCTCCGTTTGACCTATTTTGATGAAATGTTGGCTATCATATGTCTGGCATATACATAGATCAAATACCCAGTTTGATCAAAATCGTTGAAGCCGTTATTGATTAAATAATAAAACGCTTGATAATGAGACAACATTTATTAAGTGAAGTCCCCCCTCCGGTTGATCAATTTTAATGAAATTTTTACAGTCATATCTCGGGTATATGCATACATTAAATACCCAGTTTGATCAAAATCGTTAAAGCTGTTTTTGAGTAAAGAAAAAAAAACCGGAAAATGATAGAAAATTTATTAAGTAAAGTCCCTCCTCTGGTTGATCAATTTTGATAAAAATTTTACAGTCATATCTCGGGCATATAGAATATACAGGGTGTTTCGGAATTGCACGGCACTATTTTAGGTACGTGTTCTCTAACACAAAATAAACAAAAAAGTTCATATTAACATATATCTCAAACTCATTTATTAAACAGATATCAAAGGTTAAAGATTTATTATTTATTTACTGCATTAAGACTGACTGTACAACGTTTAACGTGTTTAATACTAAATAAAAGGTTTTAATCACCTGATAAACAAATGAACGATAAGCAATGACAGTAGTTGCTCATCTGTTTGTCTAGTTCTGTGTGTTTTAGTGTGAGTGAATCTTGTGACACAGTTCAATTTATGATTATCATGGGAGATACCACAAATTTATTCACTTTTGATGAACAAACAGACATGCTTTTAACTTATGGCGAGGTACATACAAACGGTGCTGCTGCTGTTCGAAGATATCGTGAAAAATTTCCTAACCGAAGAATACCAAATCGTAAAACGTTTGAGGCCATTGAAAGACGTCTTAGGGATAATGGTACGCTAAAACCTATACGAGTGAACGCCGGTCGACAACGATTTCGACGAACTGCAAACGTAGAAGAAGAAATACTCGATGCTGTTCAGTTATCTCCTACTACTAGTACCAGAAGATTGTCACGTCGTTTCGATGTTTCCTCTACCAGCGTATGGCGAACTTTACGCGAACAACAATTATATCCATTTCACGTATCAAGTAGGCAAGATTTGTTACCACAAGATTATAACAAGCGCAGAAATTTCTCCCAGTGGTTAATTCGACAATGCACACGAGATCCTAACTTCCTGAACTGCATTTTGGTTACTGATGAATCTTGCTTTACAAGAAACGGGATTCTTAATTTTCGAAATACCCATACTTGGGCCGAAGAAAACCCTCATACGACTGCTGTTGGACATTACCAACATACATTCTCTTTAAATGTCTGGTGTGGTCTTCTAAGCGACAAAATCATCGGCCCCTTCTTTTTGCCACCTAGGCTGTCAGGTATATCTTACTTGCATTTTTTGCAAAATAATCTGCATGATATTCTAGAAGATATTCCGCTAGGCATTAGGCAAAGGCTGTGGTTTATGCATGACGGTGCTCCAGCTCACTTTTCTCATAGTGTCACTGATTATTTAAATGCAACTTATGGAGACCGATGGGTTGGTCGAAACGGACCTGTTAAATGGCCACCACGATCTCCGGATTTAACGCCATTAGATTATTTTGTGTGGGGCTGGATGAAGTCTATGGTTTATTCTGCGGCAGTTGACACGCAAGAAGAGCTAAGAAATCGGATCGTGGAAGCCGCAGTAACTATCAACCACCATCCTGATGCTATACGAAGAGCCAGAGAAGCATGGATTCGTCGTGCTGAATGTTGCATTCAACAAAAAGGAGGCGCCTTTGAACATTTACTCTAAATGTTGTAATAATAATAAATAAATAGTAATAATAAATCTTTAACCTTTGATATCTGTTTAATAAATGAGTTTGAGATACATGTTAATATGAACTTTTTTGTTTATTTTGTGTTAGAGAACACGTACCTAAAATAGTGCCGTGCAATTCCGAAACACCCTGTATAAAATACTCAGTTTAATTAAAATCGTTAGAGCCGTTTTTGAGAAAATCGAAAAAAACGTAAAAAGTTATTAAATAAAGTACCCCCTCCCTTTGACCAATTTTGATGAAATTTTTGCTGTCACGTCGCGGGCATATACACTAAATACCCAATTTCTGGTTCGCACGGTTTATAGTTTTTGAGCTAGTCTGTTCACACACACACACACACACAGACCATTTCGCGGGACTTGGTTATTTCGACTCAGGGGGTCCCAAAACGTGTATTTCCGTTGAAAACCGGAAGTCGATTCGAAGGAAATTTTTCACGATAGCAATACTTTCCTTACTATATATTTCATATATAGGTAAGTGAAAGTAAAAATTAATTGAGGCAGTTAGGGGCAGAGAAATTTAATAAGATACATCACATGCTGGCTATTTAAAAGTCAAATTATATTAAAATTAGAAAATTCATCTTCGAGGATGAATTCTCCGTGTGTTTACCCTTTCTTTAAATATCAGCTTTAAGGAAGTATTTCTTACAATAATGTTATTAATTGATATTCTTGATCATCGGAACCCTAATAGTAAAACTTGCACATTTACGAACTCTGATGTCTGACCGTACCTTAGCAATTTTATACAACTATTTTCATTACAATGATGTCTGATTTGGAACTAACGGCTGTTTTGGCTTTTTCTCTATTCATAAGGAGGAGAATCCATTAATCTACTTATTAAAATGAATTCTCCTAATCCAAAAACTTTACCCTTCGAACAAGCTTTAGACCCCTTGCCTTCTAAATTTCACATATAATGCACTAATTCTTTAAACCACCTTAATCCAACAAATATTTCGAACTCCTCTTTCTAAGAAGCTGACAGCCAAATCCACTTAGTGTGATTAGCATAGGAAGTGTCTTTGTGGAGAGCTTCTAGGGAGTCCTTGGAGGTCAAAAAGACTTCTTTCTTTTTTTTTTACGGCAACTTATTTCTTTCAAGAATTCTGTTGTAACTAAGGATTACTCAGAGCTAGAGAACAAAATAGGTCTTTTTCAGAAGGAATCTTGGATTATATCTTTTTTTTTTTTTTTTTTTTTTTTTTTCGGTTGGCGCATTAGGCCTAATGATACCTTTGGCCGCGCAGTGTGGTCTTCTTACAGACATTTGTTTTGCTTGCGGGAGACAGACAGCCTGGAGGGGGTAGCCCAAACCTCACGTTGCTGCAAGCCGTGGTCACCATGGTGCAGCGGCAGACTGCCCATAGCTCCATAACCAATCCCATTGGGGCCAATTTGGCAGTGTCCTTCCCACCGATGGCGTCAGCTCTCTCGGGTTCAAGGACAGTGACAAACTGGTCTAGGTCCAAGGATTATGGTAGCTCAGAGTCAGTAGGCCCCGAGGACCTATATTTCTTTCCCTGAAGCATTCCGTCCCTGAACCAAACCTCCGGGCGGTTACTGACATCCTGGAAAACCACACCACGATTCTCGATGAGATACACGGGGAAGGTTCATCACTCCTACGCCCGGTCGGTGTGAGTCGCCTCCAGTAGGTTGACGGGCCTCACATACCCGGGGGTGGGGGTAGACTTGGACTGCGTGGCATTCATTGGTGGGCGGTCACCCGAATGGAGCGGTGACCCATCCAAGTACTGACCACGATGGACGTTGCTTAACTTTGATTACCCATTGCAGGCGCCCTTGTCCACTCGGCCATCCCGGCCCCCCGGATTATATCTTTAATATGTTTTTATATCAGTCATGCTTGTGGATAAGCGGTAAAGTAGAATTCAGCCCAAAAAATAAGAAATTTGCGATAAATCTTTTGTAAACGATCGGTGAACAGTAAGTCGACTCTAATTATTTTGTTATTTTTGATGAAATTTCAACGCCCAATAAAGAAATCCTAATTTTAAAGCAACACTGCGGTGTTGTGGTTAGCATCGCAACCCACAATACTAACGTTTGCGGGTTCGCGTCCCGCAGCGGCCCTAGGATTTTTATGATTTTTTTAAATTAAAAAATCCTTGGCTATGCCATCTCTCAAACAGGGCGTAAAATGGAGGAACCGAGCCTATACGATGTCAGGTACTCGTTAAAGATCCCTATCCTAATTATACCTGGATAGGCAAAATTCTGGACTCACACCGTAGCATCGTCCGATTAGTCTTAGTGGCATAAACGTGACATAAAACCAACCAACAAACATACCAATATTAATGGCATTTTTTAAATTTTAAGTTTAGAATTATTTGTTTAAATTTTAAGAGTTATGCTATGAAAAGTAAGGAAATCGATTTAAATACTTATTTACTTGGATGACATGCTAATAATACTTAGCGGGGAAGTAAACAAAATGTCCATGCTTTATTGAGTCAACATATATTTATATATATGAAAACAAATATTGTGGTTGGAAGCGCAAGCGCAATGAGAGGCGGATTGTTGTACTATCAGTCACTAAGAACGACCAAGGACGACTTCGCATTTATATTGCGTACGAGATAAAAGCCAGTCTTGATTCAGCTTTGAAGTGGTTCTGTTCCTCTCTTCGAAATGGTTCGATTGGCGATAGACAGTGTTCTCAAACACAGCAGCATGAAGATGCCGGCGATAGGTTTTGGCACCTGGCAGGTAAACAGTAAAATAACATTGTTTATTTTATAAATAATAATAGTTAAGTAGAAGGAAAAAGTATTACTTTGATTAATCTAGATTGAGTAACATGTCGCAAGAAAATTTCAAAACTAACTAATAATTGCTTGTCATAAAAATAATAAATTTAGTTCATGGTTGATGGAACACTACCACCCCCCAGTGGTCACCTTTGGTGTAGTGGCTAACATAACAGCTTAGAATACTAAAGGTCGCGGGTTCGATCCCATCAGGTGGCTTAGGATTTTTTTTAAGGGAGTTTAAAGTCCTTGGCTATATCATCCTTCCCACGATCCCGAGCCTGTACGATGTCAGGTATTGGCTAAAGATCCCTATCCTAATTATACCTGGATTGGCAAAATTTAGGATTCCCACTGTAGCATCGTCCCATCAGCTTTAGTTTAGGGACGTTAAATAAAACAAATATAGTTGATCAAGGGCTTACCCAGGATCAAAACTAGGGGGAGGGCAAGCTATGGTCGTTCAGGTTGTAACATCTTACCGTGATGAATGAAAGCAAAATTATGTATAATTATTGCAGCGCTTTATCAACTAAGTTATTGCAATTATTTGCTTGAAAAAATATTATTCTATTACTGCTTAAAAGTATAAAAAATTATTGCATCCTGCCTTCCAGGAGGGGGGCAGCTGCCCCCCGCTGGGTACGCCCATGTAGTTGATGGAATATTAACACGCCGGAATCAAAGGGATTCTTTGGGGTTTAAATTTAAATAAAGGGTTTCTGTTATTGTTAACGGTTTTTTATTTATAAGTTGCATATTAATACAATAATAAAGCTTTGTTTGAGAAATATATAATTTTCTATAATATTTATTTATTTTTTAAGATAATAAAGATTCATATGTAGTTCCTAGTAATAAGTGAATAAAATATTTAAAGAAATTTACTTTTAATAAAATTAGACTATGACTTTTTATTTAAATATACTGTTAGGAAGGGCAACTTTTGAACCAATTTTTGAAAAATATTTCTTTGGGTTCAATACAATCGCTAGTAACGCCATTGTTATCAAATCACAGAAAAGACACTCAAAATCGATTTTCACATAAGCTTTTTTCCTTTACAATAAATATCGATGTTTCTATTCCCGGCTAGTACAACATGCTGTTTTTATTGTATAATTTAAAACTAAAGATATGTACATTCGTCGTGGTAATGTTCTTGACCTAAATAAGGACATTTAGGTAAATACTTGCTAATATAAGATTTTATAAAATTTACTTTAAATCAAAGTAAATTCCTTCCTCCAAAAAAAGTAAATTCCAAGCCTATTCATTTTGGACTATTTACATTTCCATAATATTTAATTTTATTTTCTACCGTACCTTATCGGTGTTTGCAACAGTAGTATGTAGTAATATTCCCATAATAGTACTTTTTAATAATAAATAATATAAAGCAGGGCAACTTTGCTAATCTTTACAAAAATATAATCCGGACTCGAGTTCCAATACAACCGCTAGTTGCGCCAGTGTATCATATAAATTTTTTTTTAGCATAATCGATTTTTTACCGCCCTTTTCACTTTGTAAGTTGGTTTCCTTTAAAATATCAGTGTTTCTATATTCGACTTGTACATACTATTATAAACTATATTTTACTTTTTATAATTATTCCATTTCTCCCGGATATTTACTTTCACTTACCCATATATGAAATATACAGTAAGGGGAAGTATTGCGATCGTAAAAAATTTCGACTTCCGGTTTTCAACGGAAATACACGTTTTGGGGTCCCCTGAGTCCAAATAACCAAGTCCCGCGAAATGGTCTGTGTGTGTGAACAGACTACCTCAAAAACTATAAACCGTGAGAACCTGAAATTAGGTATTTAGTGTATGTGCCCGCGATGTGACAGCAAAAATTTCATCAAAATTGTTCAAAGGGAGGGGTACTTTATTTAATAACTTTTTACGTTTTTTTCGATTTTCACAAAAACGGCTCTAACGATTTTGATTAAACTGAGTATTTTATATATTCATATGCCCGAGATATGACTGTAAAAATTTCATCAAAATTGATCAACCGGAGGGGGGACTTTACTTAATAAATTTTGTATCATTTTCATGTATTTTTTTTATTTACTCAAAAACGGCTTTAACGATTTTGATCAAACTGGGTATTTGATGTATGTATATGCCAAAGATGTGATAGCCAACCTTTCATCAAAATTGGTAAAACGGAGGGGGCACTTCATTTCATAACTTTTTTTCCAATTTTTACCTTTTCTTCGATTATCTCAAAAACGGCTTTAACGATTTTCATCAAATTCGTCAAGTTTAATGAAAATTAACTGTTCTTTAATTTCAGATAAGCTTTATCATTATTGAAATGTACCGAGAGGGCTGTTTTTTTTTGTTTCCTGTAAAGTATCTTTGTTTTTGTTTATATGGAGAAATTAACTGTCTCTCGTTACGCCTAAAAATAAGAACTGGCTAAATATGAGATATGATAAAAACCAAGTAAACATATAGGGGAGAAAAAAAGAAAAATATTCAGTCAACTCATAAAACACGTTGAGCCCACGCATGCATAGTACGCCTTTAATGACAGACCATTGTTCATAATTAAAGCAGTTCTGTTCATTTAATTAAATGAAATTATTTGTTTCATGGTAACTAAATGAAATTTTCAACAAGTACATAGAGAATTATAAAATCAGATGACTTGGAGTATTATGCTTGCATTGCCGAATCATCACAAGTAAAAACTTTTATTTAATAATAAAAGCATTTAGAGATTTTTATAGAGCAAAGGAAAACAAAAATATGAAATGAATGTGGAAAAATGTGTAACTTTGAGAAGTGGCATTTACAAAACGCATTCATTTCTAATCTAAGTAAGTTGGTAAGTGAAAGTTGTGTGTTGCGCGCACGCACCAGATTTTTTAAAGGTGTTTTTATTAAGTATCTTTTCAGCAGGGCACGGATTTTTATGCAATAGCATATTTTGTTTGCGTGCTTCTTTAGCGGACTAGATATGATTACGAATTAAAGTACGCACATGTAATTGGTCAAGTTTTATGTTGCATATTTGATGTTAACTGCATATATTTGCATATTTCGATGATCTAATAAAGTATTAATTTATTAATGACAAATTTTCGGACTTTTTGACCATCTGGGTCATTTTCACCCTATATCTAATAAAGTATATAATACATTAAGAAATATAAAAGTAATATCCAACGTGGGAACTTAGATTCCCTATATGGATCGGGGTTATTCGGCGTGAATAAGTCTTCTTTTTCGCATTATTCTCGACCTTCCACCTCCGTTTTTAGTAAATAAAAATATAAACCGCATCCCAAGGCATGTTGGAGAAGCTTTGGAAATGAAAAAAAACGGAAGGAAAAATTCAGGTCTTAAAATCCTAGAAAATATAAAAAAAAATTTAGACGGGGATAACTTAATTGTTTTGAGCAACTTGGACAACGATCTAATAATTTTAGGCGTTTATATATTTGCTTCAATCACATCAGTTCATGTCGAAAGATCATTTTCGAATTTTAAAAACATTTCAAACGATTGAAGGTTAGGATTCTACCACCACTCCTAACTATTACAACCTATGAAGCGTCTTGGGTGCAGTAACGACTAAGGAAGTATTGTATCTTGGTCAGCGGTCGCGCAAGGAGGCGATTTGACCGTTATCACGCTCAACCGTCTGTTTTTCCCCCTTAATTTTTCAATAAAGAGTACATTTAGAAATGCAGAGTAGAATGCCCAAATTTAGAAATGCAGAGTAGAATGCCCAAATTTAGAAATGCATATAATAATTTAGTATAAGAAAACCCAAATTTAATATAAGAGTACCCAAATTTAGATTTGCATTTAATAATTAATTTAATTGATTATTTTACTTGTTTTATATATTTTTTAATTTATCGTTAATTTAGTTATCTTTATTCATGCTACTCGTGTATTCTTCTAGTTAACTGATAAGTTTGAATTATTTTTACATTTTAGTTTTAAATGCGTTTAATTTTATTATCGGAAAAACATAGGTTTGATTAAGATTAAAAAAATTTGAAATCATTTTGGTTTCATTTCTAAATAATCTCCTCCACTCCCTTTCCTAAGAAATATTTTGTACACATTAACATCTTTGAATATTACAGTTGTTTAATAGCATATTTTTAGATTTTATACTGCATATTTTATCATTTTTTACTGCCTATTATGTGGCATATTTTGAAGCTTTTTACTACATAAAAATCCGGGCTCTGCTTATCAGGCATAGGTATATAGGCATTTATTATTATCAGGCAGTAATCTGTTATAATATGATGATGTATAGTTTGAAGTAGCAATTATTTTAAGACACGTTTTAAGAAGGTCGAAACATATGTAATATAGAAAAAAAAATAAAGAGTAGTAGAGATTAAGATCCAAATTAATTTTTCCTTATAACTTGGAAATATCTAACTATTTTTAATAAATAAGTAAGTAATAATAATAATAATATTAAATAAAAATTTCCATTTTAGCATTGAATATTCCATTTTCTAGATCAAACCGGAAGAAATTGACACTGCCTTGAATGCTGCCATAGACGCTGGTTACAGGCACATCGATACGGCTTATGTGTATGGAAATGAAGCCGATATTGGAAGATCGCTCAAAAAAATGTTTGAAAGTGGTAAAATTAAAAGGGAAGACCTCTTCATTACTACAAAAGTATTAAAAGTTTACAAACAACATAATTACATGCATATCATTGGTTAAACTACCAAATCAAGTAATTCCAATTTATAGATAAAAGTTTTTGTTTTGTTTTCCTTTCCTGTAGAGCCTGACCCAAAGATCTCTGTCTGATCAAAAGATGTCTCTGATCTGCGCCAGCTGCCTTCTCCTACTCCATTCCATTCCTCTCTTGTCTTGCCTCTTTCACTCCTTCCTCCCAGGTTTTCCTAGGTCTTCCCTGTGGCCTCCTCGCGTCCACTTTAACATCGTGGGTAGCCCTGGTGATTATGTCTTCAGCCATTCGAGAGATGTGTCCAAACCACCTAAGCTGGTTCTCCTCGATAACTTCCTCAGCTGGCCTCAAATCCAAGTTTGCTCTTATTGTATTAGTTCCTCACTCTATCCCTTCTTGTTTTCCCCTCTATTTTTCTTAAATATCGTATTTCCATAGCTTGGATTTGGCTCTTGTGTTTGGTAGAAAGGGTCCAAGATTCGCTGGCATATGTTAGAATAGGGAGGAATGTGTTCTTGAAGACTAGCTTTATGTGTCCTTTGAGACTTCCTTCCTAGACGTTTTCTTGTCTAGGAAGCCTTTCCTGAGGGAGTAAAAGCACCTTCCTGCCGTTTTTAGCCTTTCTCTAATGTCTCCGCTGACCCTTCCCTATTCATTTAGGTGGGCCCCCAGGTATTTAAAGTCCGCAACCTGTTCCAAACGGATTCCGTTAAGCCTGACGATTCGGTCTCCATGGTCACTCCTTTTTCCGATTCTCGTGAATTTGGTTTTGGAGACATTTATTTCCATGTTTGTATTTGGTAGTTATGAGTTTTGGTAGTTTAACCGACAATGAATAGAAAAGGACACAATCATATTGGCTATTTGTTTATTGTCTGATTTTTTTTATTGTTAAAATTAATATTGATAATCTTTACAATATAATTTCATATATAATGTACAATATTATGCTATATATAATATAAAATATTATGCTATATATAATATACAATATTATGCTATATATAATATACAATATTATGCTATATATAATATAATGGTAATCTCCATTATATTACCATAATTACCATTTTTAAATCATTTTTTGAAATTACGAAATTTGGATTTATTTTGGTCAGGATTATGTTTTATTATTATTTTTCTGGTTTTAGAAATTTAACCAATAAAAAATCGCCACTGATTTTGTGGAAAAAAACCGACATAAATTGTCTTAAAAATGATTAAATAATTTTTTAATTTAAAACCAGTGTGTTAAATAACACCGGTTCCTGTTTCTCAGTTTCTTGGGATTTTAGAATCAGGTAGCAAGTCTCACAACCTTCTAAATAATATTTTTAATATTAAAAAAATAAAATAAAATACTCAAATATCAACATATATTAAGCAAGAAGATTTTCTTTAATTTATAATAAAAATAAAGCAGAGGTATAAATTTCAGACTTATCTGAGTAGTACAAGTGGATAAAAAAATATAATTTATTACAAATAATCCTAAGTTCCCCACATTACAAGTGCAACAATTTAATAGTTATTTCCTGGCTATGTGTGATAAATAACATTGTTTAAAATAATTTTAATAACAAACACCATAATCAGGTAAACAAATGCAAAATAATAAGGACCACAAAGGAACAATTATGGTGATGGGAAGATAACGCCTCGAAATACTTTTCAACACAGAACAAAACAATTTTGGAAAATTTTGTTTTCAAACCTGTACAATAAAAATCCAAACTTAAAACAAAATCTAACCAAGAAGTTATTATTTTTCTTTTAGCTTCCTCCTTGGGGAAACCGTAGAGAGGATGTGGAAAAATTCTTGAGGACTTCCCTCGGTAAGCTCCAACTGGACTATGTTGATCTTTATCTTATCCATTCTCCAATGGGAATGAAAAAACCTGAAAATGAGAACGCTTCCTTTGCTTCTTTCGAATTAGATATGGATACCGACCTTTTGGAACTATGGAAAGTAAGTTAACTTAGTATTGAAACTATTTAGGTATATGAAGATATGGCAATAGTTGACAAAATAATAGTAAAACGATAAATTGCCATGATATAAGATCTACAGAAATCTTTGGAATCGAGGTCAAATTAGCTCTGTTTTCTCACCCTGAATTCCCACATTTTTTTCACTTTTTAGACATATTGTAAAGAGATATGAAAAATATTTCTATAAATTTCATATTATTATCATAATAATTATTATAATCTTTATTATTGTATAAATTCCTTCATTATAATTTTTCATTTTTTATACATTTTTACTTTTCGTATAATCTCACTTTTGTCTTATTAATGAGTCCAGATATAACTATTTGTATACTGTACCATCTACTTTGTTAATTTTTTAAGAATAACTTTTTAATTTTATTTTCACTTAGTTGTCATGTACCCTTCCACTTCAAAAGTGTTGGGTTTCCCCATAATAAACCTTTAAAGTCGGCAAACTAAACCCCTAACACCACTCATTTTATTACCCTCAGTCTCTGAATTACTCTGGACTCAGAAAGTAAATATCAGATTTTATTTTATCTTGCTAACCAGATAATTATTTAATTACCATTTTTTATATAATTATCAGTTTTGTAAAGTATACATGTCATGGATAACATATTTACTATAATATTTATTGTAAGATTCTGCTCAAATATCCTAACCATTTTTTAAGTGTAACAACCTGTCTTAAGACAATCTAGTTGGAAGAAAATGAAAAATCCGTTTGTGATTATCATATGAAATGAGGTAAAAACAACTAAATAGTAAAAAATATGAAGATGAAAAAATATTAAAATAAAAAATGAGTTTAAAATTAGACACAACTCACTCAAATTTAATTTTCTTCCAGGCAGATGCAAATTTGTTCAAAACGTTGGCTATAAACAAATATTTTAAGGTGTTTATTTAATTTTACTAACTTTAACGAAACTGGAAAAAAATTTTTCATGAATAAACTTTATTATAATTTTCAACATTAGATTCACTCTACTCAGGAAAAATCTCATTTCCTGAGATAAGACATCAATGAGTGTGCTACATATCAAATTGTCAATATCTAAACCTAACATAACTATTTCTTTTTTATTTGTTTGTTTGACACCCCTTTATGCTAATAAGACTAATCGGACGATATTTCTTTTTTAAAGAATATTTTTTTTTTTTTAATACCATTATATATTTTCTGAAATTTTCAGGGTATGGAAGCCCAAGTAGAGGCAGGAAGAACCAAGTACATCGGTGTTTCTAAGTTTAACAAAAACCAGGTCCAGAGGATAGTTGACAGCTGTACAATCCGACCTGCCAGCCTTCAGAACGAATTGCACATCTACCTCCAGGAAAAAGAACTGGTCTCTTTTTGTTATAAGAATGACATCACTGTAACTGCTTTCTCAGCCTTTGGTTCTCCAGGAACGAGAGCATGGAGTGAGACTACAAGGTGCATATTAATATATATTTTTTTTTAATTAAAGACTTTTTGATTGGTAGGTCAAGATCATAGAATTCATGAGGCTATATAGTCAAGTGTTTTGAGGGTTCCCGGCTTCAGTAAGTCTAGCACCAACAGTATGAATCATACCTGGGCACATTTTATTTCTTACCCAACCCATAGAATAAATTTCAATCTTCTGACCTTCTTTATGCCTTTAAAATAACCCCTGATGTACCAGAACTTGGTAAAAAAAGAAAAAAGAAAAACTTTGTAAAGGTTGGCATTACTCCTGATACAAGTATATGTAAATATATTTCATCCCAGTCAATAAGTGGTAAGGTTGAATTTAGTCAAAAATGGTTTATGTTGCTAAAAAGAAACATGGAGACGGCTTATTCATCGTGAATAAGTCAGGAGTTCACTTGAAATGTAATTGTAATTTGTGTCAAATCTGTTGTAATGATCAGTGAACAATTTTTCCACTCTAGTATCTCATTACCAGGGCCCGGATTAATATGCAATTGCATATCTTGTTTGCGTGCTTCTTTAAAATAGCGGATCAGATATAATTACGAATTAGAGAAAGTAGATATAATTGGCCAAGTTTTATTTTGCATATTTGATTATAACTGCATATTTCTTCTTCTTCTTCTTATAACTATTTCAATATTTTGATGATCTAATAATGTAAACAATACATCAAAGTAAGCAATACACCTCAGTTTTTAGTAAATAAAAATATAAATCTCATCCCAGGCCATGTTGGAGAAGTTTTGAAAGGAAAAATGGAAGATGTTTTTATGAAAAATTCAGGGCTTAGTATCCTGGAAAATATAATTTATATTTTAAATGAGGATAATTAAATTTTTCTCAGCGACATTGACAATGACCCAATAATTTTAGGCGTTTAAAAATTCAATCACATCAGTTGATGTTGAAAAATCATTTTGGAATTATAAAAATATTTTAAACAATAGATGGTTAGGATCCATAGAAATAAATTTAGGAATGAATTTAATGATTAATTTTAATTCAGATAATTTTATTGATTAATTAACTTGTTTTATCTATGTTTAATTGATTGGAAATTTAGTTATCTTTAGTATTCTTGCATTATTCTTGTTAAATAGTAAGTTTGAATTATTTTTATATTTTAGTATTAAATCTTTTTAATTTTATTATCGGAATTATACATATATTTGTTTATGATTCAACAAAATTTAAAATCATTTTGGTTTTATTTCTAAATTGTCTCCTCCACTTTCTTTCCTGTGAAATATTGAGTACACATTAGTATCTTTGAATATTACAATTGTTTAATAGTATATTTCTAGAATTTACGCTGCATATTTTATAGTTTTTTACTGCATATTACATGGCATATTTTGACATATTTTACTGCATAAAAATCCTGGCTCTGCTCATTACAGATAATACTTATTCTGTTGGATTGATGGGTCATAATCAGTAGCACCTATTTTGAGGAAATTTCAAAGCTTCATAATGAAAATCTTATTCTATACTAATCTGTTCAAACTTTAAAACTCGAGCCGTGAAAAGTTAGGAAATATGACATAACCACTTATTCACTTGGATTTACGTGATTTTGTGAAATTTACGTCAATGCTGTGATTAATTTATTTTAGATCAGCAGCGATACCTCTTGAAGATCCTGTAATTATGGAAATTGCCGAGAAGTACAACAAGCAGCCTTCACATATTCTGCTGAGATATTTGATTGAGTATGGTGTTGCCGTCATTCCAAAGAGCTCCAATCCTTCTAGAATAAAGCAAAATATTGATGTGAGCATTTATAGTTTATATTAATTCGTAATAACGTAAAATATGAGATTTATTTATTAATATAATTATTTTTTAGATATTTGATTTTGAGCTATCAAAAGAAGACTACAACAAAATCAGCAATCTTGATCGCGGAGAGGATGGAAGGATATTTGGGGCTGCCTTCTTTGAAAGGAGTATAAAACATCCTGAATTCCCTTTTCCTAAATAAATGTTACTATAGAGAATTGAACTTTTTTAAGTCCTATACTTTATCATAGTGATGTATTGTCTATTTTATTTTATTAATAAATAAGTTTGTTTTATAAATTTTGTCTTTTGGTTTACAATTTTTTTTTTTTTACCAAATCAATAACCAATAAATGTTGCTGGTTTGACTACACAAAATCCTGCAATGTCAATTCTTCAAGCTTAAGTTTCAAGAAGGCTTCCTTTCATCATCGGAAACACTTTCTGGATTTTATCTGACCTTCTGTCACTTCCTTTTTTTTCTCTTACTCCTGTTTGCCTGATTTCAACATGGTACAGTAAAAGTAGAGCGAAACTGAAAAAAGTTTGTATCTTCATGACTTAAGTTGGTTGTATCTGTAATAAGTTGGTTACGTTACTGTTATGTATTCTTTTGGTGGGTTTTTCTAGCAGCTCTGTATGTGTGCCTATTTTTAGTGCGAGTTTTGCGAAAGAGAAGGAAGAGAAAAGGACTAAGATTATGGTAAAAAAATAAATAAATAAATAATAATAATAATGACAAAGAAAAAAACAACATAATTTTAATAGATATAAAGGAAGAAAAAAATTATTATGATATTATAATGGATATGGGATATAATGTAACAATGTATTTTATTTGTAAATATGTATTTATTTAATTATTGATTATTATATAGCAAACCAATGTATTTGGGCAGCATTGCTTTTTTTTAAAGGGGGTAGATGTGCAAATTAATTTTTATGCAAGTAGGTAAAGTGATACATTGCATTGTTGTTAATTGATTATATGCCTCTGAATCCAACAAGACCATTCCCATTACAGTACAGTCAGTAGTTTAAATGTAATTACTTTTTATAGGTAAAAAATTCCGTTTTCTGCCTGAATGATATCACAGCTTATAAAATGATAATTCATTTTTTTTTAGGCATATTTCTTGCATATAGGCAAATAGGATATATTCCAAACAATATATAACCCTCATGATGATGCCATAGTTAGGTTCCCCCAATAAGTTTTAGTCGGAGCCTGTGGAAGGAACACTTCTGCCATTGGAATGTTTTCAATACAATATTAAAAGGAAATTTTTTTTTATAATGATTTTTATATATATTGTGCCGATGGTTTGACCCAGGATTCAGGTCTTCATCAGGGCTATCGAGTCCACACTGATATAGCCCTGATGAAGACCTGAATCTCGGATCGAAACGTCAGCACAATATATGTTATTGAACATATAGTGTTTTTTTTTTACCGCACCCTCAACCATTTCACCACATAAACTTCTACGGCCTACCATATACCTCCATTATGATTTATTTAATATTAGTTATTAGTTAATATTAAAATGGAAATTAATGTATGAAAATGGTGGGAGTGCGGTCAAGTATATTATATGCGTATATTTTGATTTCTTTAACTTTCCTAATTTTTACATCTCAATGATCTTATTATTACTTTTTTTATCAATTTTCATTATTTTTGTCATTAATCTATGATTTTTTGTCATCTATGTCGTTAATCAAAAGCAAACAAAATATTTTAATAGTAAATTTAGAATATTGATCTCTACTCTATACTCATCTATATTTCTATTCTTTATTCATTTTTATATCTATATTTATTTATTTAAATTTTCTTCATCAATTTTCATTGGTTGTTATCTTATTTTATATTTAGCCTTGATGAAGACCTGAATCTCGGTTCAAAACGTTGGCATAATATATATTAATGCAATTATAGTGTTATTTTATTTGACAGCACCCCCAACCATTTTTATTACATATTTTTTTTTTAGTTGTAGCATGATAAAATTAAATCACCATTACATACTTAATATCTTAATATTAATTATGCATCTTGCTGGGTATAAAATGATGAATAAAACAAAATTCATTTTATTTTACTATATTATTTTATATTTAGACCTGAATGCTCATGAAAAATGAATTATGAAGAATAATATTCAGAAAATAAACAAAAATTCTTATCAAACAAAAGTTTGAATTTATATGCAAAGATTTGAAGGTCAATGTCAGATGTAAGAATTATATAAAAAGCAATCCTTTTTCCTTACCCAAACATAAACCTTTTAATTTATAACTAAAATTTTGCTTATTTACTCATAACTGTTTCTTAATTCTCATACCTAATAATATTTCAGATAAGATAAAAACTAACATACTGCCAGGTTAAATCAAACTCACATCTAATTGTAGGCATCCTCATCTGATACTTGCTACAGAGAAAGTAATCAAAGTACATCTAATGCCAAATTTTAAATAAATAATAATTTAGTTATTTATTTATTTGTAACAAAATGGGCTCTTAAACCAGTTGGGTCATTTTAGCCCCTTTAGAAAATTTGCAAAAGTATGAAGAGAAATATTATAGAGTGTAAAGAGAAACATTAAAGAGTAAAAAAAAAGATAATACAATAGTCACATAAAAATTGTGAAGTTTTTTTTTCTTTTTCTAAATACGACAGCTTTCATCTATTAACTTTTAATTACAAGAAGTTATTAGTTAATGTGTGCACATGTACATGATTGTCTTAAATGATGAGGAAGTGTCCAATTTTTTGTCTATAAAACATGTATAAACAATGAAATAACTTTTATATATTCTAAGGTAATGAAATTTATTATTTTTTTTAATTTTAAAATTTTAGGGGGGTAACTACATTTAACATTATCACAATTCTTTTTTTTTTTTGTTCCCTTTAAAATATAAAATGGAATGGTTAGTTGGAAAATAATGATTATGTTAGTACACAATGGATTCCGCTATTGTCACACAACACTGTAATTATATAGGTGAGGTTTTCGTGTTTTTCGAACTCTCTATTCAGCATGTAAGTTTTCAACTATCCTCTTCTTTAGGAATTAGAACTTATATCTAAATTTAATAGCAGGGCTCCGATATTTATGCAATTGCATAATTTGTTTGCATCCTTTTTTTAAAGAGCAGACTAAATATGATTATGATGAGAGTACTCGGATGTGATTCATCAAGTTTTATTTTGCATAGTTGCAAAATAAAACTTGCAATAAAAAGTAAAATCTAATTTGGCAACAAAGATTCCCCAATTTGATGGTGGATATTAACCGAAAAAATGAACATTACTTCTTCGAAATAAAGATTTTCCTACGGATTAAGGATAAAGGATTTAATTAAATAAAACTAATCAAAAATAACACTTCAATCAAATTCAGAACTTTTGTGATTAACAGATAACTTTAATGTACAATTCGATCTGGTAAAGCAGATAATTTTTTTTGTTCTGTATATTTTAGTTTATTGGTGCAAAACTACAATTATTAATTTAATTAATTTGAATTAAAAATTAGTTTTCATGCATATAAAAATAATATCATACTGAAATGTTTAATGATTGATTCTCTTGCTTTTATTGAAATATTTTTTAAGCCAAATATGACTTTTAGTGGTCAAAAAAAAAAAATCCTCTTTAATAAGTTTTGTAAATGTTAAAGAAATATAATGTAGCTCATTTTGAATGTGTTTCATTCCAAGAGGAAACCTGCTGCGCCTTCCAATTCGACCAAAGTTAATTTATTGGAATAGAGATTCATCTCTTCATAATAGTGGACTCATTTTTGTTAATCTCTTACTCAAAGATGGACAAGTTTTGAGATGATGGATTTCTTTACATCTTATAATACTAAATCATTTAGTATTTTAGTATAGTATCAAAATAACTCTCCATTTTATAATACAATGGAATATATAATTCACTGACCCTGAAGACAGTACACTGATTTAACTTTTTTGTTTCACTTAATAATTTTAAATGTTATGAATACCTAATCCTACTGATATCTAATCTTTTTCTTTAAATAAACATAGATGGAAAAAGAAATACTGGAGTTAGCATTGAAAAGACTTTGGAAAGGTTCTTCTGTACATGCTATCCTGGATTTAAATGTTTCTCCAGGTGCTAAGGAACATGAAGGGTGGCTTTCAACAGTGACAAGGCTTACGATGAAAGTAGTCTTGAAAAATGGTAGACTGGCCACAAGAAGGCTCATCATGAAGTTTGCTCAAGGTCGAGACAAAGAGTCGAATGAATTTATCATGAATTACAATGCCTATAAGACTGAAACAATGGTATGATATTTTATTGCATAATATATTCATTTATAAAAGCAAGTATGTTAGTAAAGATGGTTATAGAAATATAACAATCAATAATTTAGGAATAACAGTTCGCCTTCTCTAATATAATTAATTAGTTTCATTCAAGCATATCTAACTTTTAAAAATCCATTGTTCTCAATAATTAATTAATCCGGGGAGGCGGTCAATAAAATACAAAAATAGTATAAAACTATAATATTGTTGCCGCCGTTTTTCGACCCAACTATGCAGGTCTTCGTCGGTTTTTTAAATGTTTAATTCAAAGTTAATGTTGCCGCATAATATTAATTATATACATAAATAGTCAGCTAGTTATAAGTTTCCTCAATTTTGTTATACTGTTTAAAATGCCACTATTATTCTTGTAACCAATGTTATTTATTTGTGTAAAGTCAGTTTATGTAAACAAATCCTAACCCTCCTTCCACCCCTTTTTTTTTCTGACATGCCCCCCCCCCCTCCGACAAATCTTTACCTTCTGACCCTGGTGCCCTCACTCTGGCCGTGATATCCATCCCTGTCATAAGGTAAGCTCCTTTATTTACTATATTTATAATCCATCATATATTAATCCCTCTTCAACTCTGCCCCATTTTAGACTCCATATCTACTCATAGTACACCATTCTCATAACATATCCACTATCTATAGGCGGGCGCATTCGACTATAGGGTGCGCTAGTAGTTTTGCAAAATGTCGGAAAGAACGGGGATAGACATAGTTGATGTGATAGAGATAATTGGTAATTTTAAAATACCATTAATTGAAGGGCAGGCTATCCTTGATGCAAACCAATAATTACATGTGGAATAATATCTAGAAGTAAAAAAAGAGTTATTTTACAAGCCTTGTGCCTTCAAACTAGCTATCTTAAAGGACTGCCCCATCAAATAAAAGTGTAAATCAAATTTATTAATAATAACAAGCAATTTTCTTTTCATTTTACTTGTAAAGCTGGTAGTTCTGGTAAACGCAAACACATCATTGTAACTTTACTCTACGTTTTTTGGTTAGTAATAACATTAATTACCTATTCATACAATTATTGTTATGACAGCTTAGATTCTTTGTCATATTATTTATTTATTTGTCAAAACTTTCAGGCTTCGCAGTGAAAACTTGGAACAATTAAGCACAACGGATGTAAGACAAAAATGGGGAAAATTAAAAAAGAAAAACAAATATGACACTATGGTCCCAATTTTATTTGCATAAAACTAACATTTTGGAATAATAAAATGTCAAATACTAATATTTACCTGGATAAATGTAGTCACTTTCTTTAAAATAAAGACTACATATCGTCATATGTTTCGAAACAGGCTTATCTATTCTTAATTTTACAATACACTCTTTAAGAAGCTTTTTATATTTAGGAAATAAATGGAATGACACATCTTTTGATTTTCTAATTGAACACTGAGGGATCGAGCAATACCTATTAGACATTTTTCAAATAATTTTTTGCTCAATCGGGTTTTAATTATGGAAAAATAAATTAAAAACGCCAAAAAACCCTATGAATCCCAGGTAATGGCCCGGCTCCTATCCCAGTTTGTCTAGTTCCTGAAAGAAGCAGCACCGTCGCTTGCGCTCGCCTATGTACCTTACCCCATCTTATCACTATCACTATCAGTGTCAATACCCATATTACACCTTATGTATATAAATTATATGCTTAACCTTAAGTTTACAGTCATTTATATTTTATCTAGTCAGTTCATATTCTTTGTTTTTTCATATTTTTTATATTTTATCAAGCCATTTCATATTCTTTGTCCTAATTACTCATATTTTTGTCTGTGTCTTGTTTATTTAGCCCTGAGGAAGACCTGCATAGTTGGGTCGAAACGTCGACAACAATAAAATAGTTTTATACTATTTTGTATTTTAGAGATGAGAGATGGTCAACTGTTCTTCAATTACGATAGGTTAAATGATGGTCAGGATTTTCAGTTTACAATGGCTTACCATAATAAAATCATTGTAAACTGAAAATCCTGACCATCATTTAACCTATCGTATTTTGTATTTTATTAACCGCCTCCCCGGACTGTTTTCATCCTAATTCTATATCCCGTCAACTATCATCTATCCAAAATAATTAATCATTTATTATGAAAGTGACTCGCCATTTAGCTTCTTATGATTGATATAAAGTTTAATATCAGTTAGTATTTGATTTAGAGGGGCAGTATAGTAGAGTATAAACTGAAGATTATGGGATTGAATCATGCCCAGCTGGTCCCCGCAATAAGTTTGAACCATACCCCTTTAAAACTCTAGTTGAAATATACTTTGAAAAGAAGGCTCATAATTATAATAATACTGAAAAAATATATAGCATTATCCATATCTAACTCAACTACAGGACTTTTTTTGTTGAAAACTAGTTTTTTATTATTTTAAAATAATTATCATGTAATTTTGTTAAAATTACAGGAATTTGACTACCCTACACAATTAATTTATCATTATTAATTAATAATATACAATCTGAACTACTATGTTAGTCATTATTTATATAAGTGTTAGTCATTACTTATATATGTGTATAAGCATAGCAGCCTACAATAGTAGAGGTTGTGGCCCTAGGATTTTTTAAAGGAAGTTAAAAATCCTTGGTTATGCATCCCTCAGATATGACATAAATGGAGTGTGTATGATGGTATATGTTAAATATCCCTATCCTAATTATACCTGGTCAGGCAAAATTTAGGACCTCCATTGTAGTATCCTCCCATTAGCCTTAGTGGCACAAAGTGACATTAATTAAACAACAGCAACAAATATATATTAGATATTAGTAAATAATATTAGAGATAGGGTTATTTATTATTATTTTTAAAAATTAAAATTCTTTTTACTTAGATGTATAAAACAGTACTCAATGAAATGGAGTATTTGATGGCTGAGTATGATGACACTGACGAAGTTCTGTGGTGCAAGTTGGTTCATCACATTCCATATTCTTGTTTGATTTTAGAAGACTTAAAGGTACTATAAATTTCATCAGGTATCATATCGCTGCTCCAGAAGTATAATGAACTAACTGCAAATATTAAAATTTTATAGTTCAAGCAAAATATAAATATTTACAGTTTTTCTTTATGGATTCAGGGGAGAATTTTGGGTACAAGTACTGAAGTGCGGCTTATGCGCCGTTCACTAAGGCGCCCTTTAAAGTAAGGCCCGATCTCCACTGAAAAGGACCCTCTTGGGGGTTTATTTATCTGTGAAGAGCGAGCGCAGCGAGCGGGAGTCGAAAGCTAGAATCTATTAAAGCCAATGAAGGCACTTTTTTACTGAAATAAAGGCGATGGGAGTTCGGTAACATCACGGTCACATAACTTCTCAAAACAGGCCACGCCCATCAGCCGCTCTTCAGTACCTTTACCGAATTTTGTAGGTACACTTATACCAATTTATAAACATCTAGTGAATGTATTTTGAGCATGCCAACAAGATAAAATTAAATTCACTAAATTTTAAAATAAATGTCATAATACAAAAAATAAAAAATAAAAATGGAGAAAGTGGAAACTTTTAAATACCTGGATATTGTCTGCACATGTGATGTGAAAATCACATAGGAAATAAAAGCTAGACCTTCAGCGACCTGCAGGTTTTAATATGCTTCAAATGCCATATTCCTGAGGAAGATAGGGAGGTCACAAAAGACTAAAATGGCTGGGATCCGCTATTTGGAAGTGAGTCATGGACTGTCACTGCGAAGGTCGAAAGCAGAGTGCAGGCCTCAGAAATGAGATTCCTAAGAATTGTTGCCGGAAAAACTCTAACTACAGAGTTTGAAATACCGCAATCAGCATGTCCCTTAACACTGAGTCAATGCTCAGTATAATGAAAAGGAATCAGCTAAGATGGTTCAGGCATGTCCTAAGAATGGACCGCAGCAGACGATGTTAGCAAGAGTTGAGGGCGACGATCGACTAGGGCCGAAGGCGCGAAACTGTTACTTGGGATCAGGCCAGAGTTAAAGCTTCTGATCAGAAAGCCTGGAGGAAGATCTGCCAAACCTCTACACCGATCGGTAGAAGAGGAACTGATGAAGTAAGCAAGTGAGTCATTATACTTCTGGAGCAATGATATTAAAAGGAAAAGGAATTTACATTTGATATACATATCATTACGCAGTAGATTAATTTAAAATTAATTTAGTACAGTCGACTCCGTTTAGTTGGGTCATCGGATGATTGGGACCACCGCTTAATTGAGCCATTTTTAATAAAACGGAATCAGATATAGGTAAAAAATAACGCGTTTTTTTGGGAACAAAACATCGGCTAATCGGGCCGAAAATTTCTGGAACTTTAACGTTTCCAATTAACAGAATTGTAAAAAAACTATGAGCCCCAGTGTCAATCGAATAACCTAAGTATCTGAGACCATGCATGTTTCTCTACCAGAAGCAAGAAACCGCATCGAAAAGTTTAGTCTTTTTTTTTTCAAAAAGGAATCGTGGAGTCGCCCTAAATGCGCTAATTAGGTATGTGGCTCGTAAGTTTACAAGTAAAGTGGCAAGGCACGTTGATTCTTTCCTAATAAAAAATCGAAATAAAAACATGTTCTGATTCACTTCTTATTTTGAAATTTTGTCTTTGTAAGTATAATTTATATTATAAAATTACACAAACAGTTATTTTAATTTGTTTCATCTCTATATATATAAGAGGCTTTGTCCTGACTGACAGAATCAACGCAGAGCAAAAACTACTAATGATAGAAACTTGAAGTTCGGAATTTAGACTTTAATCGCGATGTAGGTAACCAGTAAGAAAGGAATTTCAAAAATGTAACCCCTAAGGGGCTTAAATGGCGAAATTGTCGTTTAACTCTAACGGAAATCTATTTTTGAGATTTTAAACCATATGTTTTTTATTTGAATTTCGATTTAACGTTACTTTTAGTATTAAAATAGACATTCACATAAAATATGGCTACTGATTATTTAAATATTAGTGGTAATCAAATTATGCACACTGTGATTCCCATGATTAGTGCGTGTTTATTTCGATCTCTTCTCCATATTTATAAGAGGCTTTGTCCTGACTTATAGAATCAATGCATAGCAAAAACTACTAATGATAGAAACTTGAAGTTCGGAATTCAGATTTTAGGTAACCGCTAAGAACGGAATTTCAAAAACGTAACCCCTAAGGGGTTTAAATGGCGAAATTGTCGTTTAACTCTAACGGACACCTATTTTTGCACTTCCAGAAAAAATATCTAATTTGGACTCATTTTTAAGATCTTGATACGACGAGTTTAACTCGAAAGCTCCTATGGGGCCTCGAAAACCATGTTTTAAAGCCGAAAAATTAAGCGTTCACGGGGGGTAAGCAATTTTTTGTTCTCTTCTAACGAGCCGGCAGCTTCCCCCTCCAACATTCCACCTACCGGAAGCTCTGATTCTACTAAATCTCCTTAACATCAGTTAACATATCACATTAAATCAATACCAAGATAATGATCACAGAATTGATTTTAAAGGCTCGCAGGCAAAGCCGAGACGGGGAATGCTAGTTTAGTATATTTCGCATATTAAAACATCTGTTTAAGAAAAATATATTTTAACAGTTAATTTAATAGTATTTTGACCCCATCATTAAATTAATAGACGAGAATACATACGCCTAAAGGTACTTATTAACTTGATTTTCCCACAAATAGGTCAAATTTACCGCATTCAAACCACACTTTTACCGTAGCCCAGTGATTAGGCGTATTCAGGCGTATTTTATTTGCATTTACACGTGGATTCATGGTCTCCGCTTTATTGGGTCCTCCGCCTAAGGGTCTGGCCACACATGTCCGCACCGGATCCGCACCGTAGCAATAATACAGGTTATGTTCAGAATATTTTTAATTTAACTTACATATTACCTTTAGTTATGCCTAAAGTGGCCTGTGTCTGACATGTTTGGCTTGAACTTTAGGCATAACTAAAGGTAATATGTAAGTTAAATTAAAAATATTCTGAACATAACCTGTATTATTGCTACGGTGCGGATCCGGTGCGGACATGTGTGGCCAGACCCTAATTGGGACAAAACAAATTTTCCCTTTATGGCCCAATAAACCGGAGTCGACTGTACTTTTTTTTTCATGTTAACCAACATTGAAGTTACTTTTTTTTATTGTGTTAAATTCAAAATTTGAGTATTTGAACCTAATTGAAGTGTGGAAATGCATAAGGGTCTAAGTGCCGAAAAAATAAAACAAAGTTTTTTTTTTTTGCCATATTGTTATATGTGCCAAAGCCCATTCTTCAGAAACGGGTATAAGTAACGTTTTGTTGTTAGAAAAGAGTTCATTGACCATATGAAAGATGGCATGGGTGTAAGCACTGAATGTAGTTCACCCTGGAGTGAATTTTTCACATAATTTCTGTAAAAATTTCCTAAGGCCCCCTTATGCTTATCAACGCTTCAATTATCATTCCTTGATAAGTATTTAATTTTATATATTTATTCATCACTAACCTATTCTTTACATCATAAAACAATTAAATTTATCACAGGAATGGGTAATTTTTAAGTATCTGGGCACTGTCATCACGGAGGATAACAATTTTAAGGAAGAAATGAAGGCTAAGATAACAAGCAACAGCTGGAAATAGATGCTATTGCCTAATGAAAATATTTTGAAATCGGGATATAGAACCAGAACCCTCAAAATAAGAGTGTATCGTACGGTCCTACAGCCAGAGGAAGCGAGTCCTGGACGCTTACACGGAATGATAAAAGGCTTCTAAGGATGTGGGAGAGGAAAATCCTCAGAAGAATTTTTGGCCCTGCAAAAGAAAGGGATCGCTGGAGTTGAGGAATTTGTATGGAACTTGTTTCCACCATTAGGAGTGCCAGGATGTGATGGTTGGGGCATGTACAAAGGATGGAAGGTGGTATGCTCCCAGAAATGATGAAAGAGGGACTCCCTGGTGGTAAAAGGAGTAAAGGTAGACCTAGACTGCGTTGGCTGCAGGAATTAGAGGAAGATCTTTCGGTCGTTGGGAGTTTCGGGATGGAGAAGGGCAGCTGCGGATAGGTTGGAGTGGAGGAGGATTGCTGAGGAGGCCAGGGTCCTGCAAGGATCATAGCGCCATTAGATTGGATTGGATGGGTAATTTTTGCCAAAATAAATATTATAATCACCTTTGACTTATTTCCAGTCACATTAATTCTAATTTACTACCTCTTTTATTGAAAATGTATCAACATTCTAACTTCAATGCTCTTCATTATTTTCATAACATTTACTATTACTGATTCTGCATGAATGTTCCACTTTTCCATTACTTGGCTAGAAACCGTGTGCACTGTGATGACCAAACATTCAGTGATAATTGATAAGCTCCTTTTTTTTTTTGAAGTGATTGAGTAAACTATTTTAAATAAAGGTAAAGAAAATGTTATAACATTATGTCTTGCTTAAATAGGCTTCTGGGTTTGAAATGCTTGATAGAAAATCATTCCTTGACCTGGATTCAGCTCTGTTGGCTGCTCATTCTCTCGGAAAATATCACGGAATGAGTAAAAAATTAGAAGAAAGAGGTATTATTTCTAAGGATGACTATAAACCATGGTTTGTCTTTAATGACATTGATATGCAAAAGATTTGGTCGCTTAATATAAATGTTTTGAAAGAAGCAGTTAAGAAAGACTGGGACAGTTCTTGGTAAGAGTAGATTTTAATCATTTTCTTTCTTTGAAAATATACGACTTTCTTTGAAAATATACGACCTGTATATGAAATATATATAATCCCTTCAAATAAATAATCCTATGAATTGGTAAATCTATAAAAAATACATAAATTCCATTCACATACACGTACACACATACGTAAATTAAAAAGCTCTTACTCTGTTTAAGTTCTATTAAACCAACTGATCCATTAAAGCTTCGTAATTTTAGGCATCAGCACAGAAAATATTCATAAATAAACACAGCGGGTCTTTTTACTTTCACTTACCTATGTATGAAATATATAGTAAGGAAAAGTACCTATTGCGATCGTGAAAAATTCCGACTTCCGGTTGTCAACGGAAATGCACGTTTTGGGGTCCCCTGAGTCCAAATAACCAAGTCCCGTAAAATAGTCTGTGTGTGTGTGTGTGAACAGACTAGCTCAAAAACTATAAACCATACGAACCTGAAATTGGATATTTAGTGTATGTATATGCCTGCGATGTGAGAGCAAAAATTCCATCAAAATTGCTCAAAGGGAGGGGGTACTTTATTTAATAACTTTTTAAGTTTTTTTGATTTTCTCAAAAACGGCTCCAACGATTTTGATTAAACTGGGTATTTGATGTATGTATATACCAAAGATGTGAAAGCCAACATTTCATCAAAATTGATCTACCGGAGGGGGGACTTTATTTAATCAATTTTGTATCATTTTCACGTGTTTTTTTTTTTATTTACTCAAAAGAGGCTTTAACGATTTTGATCAAACTGGGTATTTGATGTATATGTATATGCCGAAGATGTGATAGCCAACATTTCATCAAAATTGGTCAAAGGAGGGGGCACTTTATTTCATATTTTTTTTCCAATTTTTACCTTTTTTTAGATGATCTCAAAAACGGCTTTAACGATTTTTATCAAATTCGTCATGTTTAATGAAAATTAGGTGTTCTTTAAAAATCAGGTAAGCTTTATCATTATTAAAATGTTCTGAGGGGGCTTAAATGGGGTAGGGGCCTTTTTTGTTTGTTTGTTTTTGCCGAGTACGCCTTTAATGACAGAACATTGTTCATAATTAAAGTCGTTCTGTTCATTTGAGAAGTGGCAATTAAAAAAAATCGCATTAATTTCTAATTTAAGTAAGTTGGTAAGTGAAAGTTGTCTGTTGCGAGCAAGCACCAGATTTTTAATGTTAAAAATATTGTTTATTGATATGCAACTATTTGATTTTTTTTATTTTTATTAGATCTTATTTATTATTTATTATTAAGTAATATATTATAGGGAACCTATCGTAGATAAGATAAAATTTAAGGATGAAACATTCCACGAGAAATTGAAGAAGTTGGGAGAAGTGGACGAATCAAAATTTAATCTTCTGAACCATGGAGACTGTCACAAAAATAATATCATGATAAAATATGACTGGGAAAGAAAACCTGTGGCATTACGGTAACTATTACTATTATATCAGTATTATTAATAAATCATTGTTAAACATGTAGTCTGAAATCATGAGTAGTTAGATGATCATCCATTGCAGTAGTTAGATGGCTTTGACAACTAATAAGCACGCTGCCATCTGTTGGTCACCATGCAAACTAACCGCAATAATAAGTAATAGGCGGGCGCAAGCGACGGTGCTGCTACTTTACAGGAACTAGAGAAACGGGGATAGAAGCCGGTCCATTACCTGGGATTCATAGGGTTTTTGGCGTTTTTAATTTATTTTTCCGTAATTAAAACCCGATTGAACAAATAATCATTTCAAAAATGTCTAATAGGTATTGCTCGGTCCCTCAGTGTTCAATTTATTTCCAAAAAATAAAAAGCTTCCTAAGGAGTGTATTGTAAAATTATGAATACATAAGCCTGTTTCGAAACATATGACGATATGTAGTCTTCATTTTAAAGAAAGGGACTATATTTATCCAGGTAAATATTAGTATTTGACATTTTATTATTCAAAAATGTTAGTTTTATGCAAATAACATTGGGACCATAGTGTCATATTTGTTTTTCTTTTTTAATGTTCCCCATTTTTGTCTTACATCCGTTGTGCTTAATTGTTCCAAGTTTTCAATGCGAAGCCTGAAAGTTTTGAGAAATAAATAAATAATACGACAAAGAATCTAAGCTGTCATAACAATGATTGTATGAATAGGTAATTAATGTTATTACTAACCTAAAAACGTAGAGTAAAGTTACAATGATGTGTTTGCATTTACCAGAACTACCAGCTTTACACGTACAATGTCAAGAAAATTGCTTATTATTATTAATAAATTTGATTTCCACTTTTATTTGATGGGGCAGTCCTTTTAAGATTGCTAGTTTGAAGGCACAAGGCTTGCAAAATAACTGTTTTTTTACTTTTAGATATTATTCCACATGTTATTATGTGGTTTGCATGAAGGATAGCCTGCCCTTCAATTAATGGTCTTTTAAAATTACCAAATATCTCTATCACATCAACTGTCTATCCCCGTTCTTTCCGACATTTTGCAAAACTACTAGCGCACCCTATAGTCGATTGCGCCCGCCTATACTGAAGGACCAAGAGAGGCATTACCACTTTGTATATTATCACTTTTTTTTTATAAACTACATTATGTTTTAAAAAACACTTGGATAAGTTTTTTAACAATAAAAATCACACGTGTTATGTATATGGCATTATGAGTTAGTGGAAAGATTCTTAAAAAATTCATATTAAATAATGGTCAATGTATAGTAAATTAAATTATGTAAATAATAGACTGAGTTTTCTTTCACCCTGAAAAACTGAACGGACTTATTTGCCAATTTAATACTAGCTTTATTTCTCAAAAAGGAGACCCAGTAGGTTTTTGGGGTTAATATGGAGTACATTTAAAAGAGTAATAAGAGTTGGCACGAGATGGATAGGGTTGTGGTTAAATAAGCTTAATTAAATAAATAATAATTTATTTAATTAAGCTTATTATATTTTACTGCAACCTGGAATAAAGTGGATAAATTGTTTATAAAAAACTGGGTTGGAAAAGTATAAGTTCAATATTAATATTTTTTAGGGACTCTAAAATACTAATACTTCGAAAAATGATAACATTTCGATGAAGAGTAATGTTCTATTGATGCAAGGGTGGGGAGACGCGGCACACTGGTCCAACTGGGAAAAAACCTCATAAATGAACGTAGCCCAAACCTAATTTTTTCTTGTTTTCGAATACTTAGATAGTTGTAGAACAATGGAAAGAATATATTTTTTTAACTTGTTCAAAATTAAAATGTGTGTGTACCAGTAAAATTGAACTTTTTAATGATTGAAAAAATCGTACTTTTCTACCAATATAAAAAAAAAATTCTACTCTGTATAAGATTAACAATAAAATATTTCCCAAAATATCAGGAGTGTCTCATCTACATGTGCACTCTTATGGACTAAACATTTTTAAATAATATCAATAGTTAAAGAAGAAATTAATTTTCGAAATCGTTGCTGAAATTAGTATGATTTTTTGACTTTGTTGGTTTATAAAACGCTTGCGTTACGTTGCGTTACAGTCGCATGTAACTGTAGGTAGTAGAGGAACTGTGGTAAAATTTTCAGCGCCAACTTTGGGATTTATAAGGATTTAAACCTTCAGCTACGGTTCGAGTGGCGAAGGCGGGTGACCTTGGGGAGGAACTATTAGTTAAAAAAAATCCTCCTATAGGTCTCTAAGGTAGAGGGACTGGCTTAAAATTGAACTGGAATTAAAATAAAATAAACCACACGTTATTTTCATTCTTATTTTAAAATTCTAAAATAAAATAAAATTATTTTAATTTTAATTCTAAAATACTAAAATAAAAAAAAGTATTTTATTTTGTATTTTAAATTATCAAATAAACTACAACTACAAATAAGTTGTTTGAAGTTGCACAGTTTCTTTATAGTGTATGGTGGTCCTTTGCACTAGAGCTCTCACCCCTGAAAATTGAGGTGGTACATTTATTTCACTTTGATGCTGTAATTGTTGCAAGTTTTTTAAAAATCCTTCACTAACCGCGCATATTCCAGGGATAAATGAAGAATTAATATGAGATTAAAAACAGTACAGATGTGAATTTGCTCTCTGTACCCGATTGATTCTGCAGCATTTCGCAAGTATGTAGCGGAAACGGCTGAGATGGCAGTAACTCGGTACCCCTGTTACTATCTCCCATCGACCGTCCAGAAAATTCTTTTCCATGGAGCAAATATGATTGAGTACGCAGCTCTTTTTATCGGTTCCCTGTCAGAAGAGACTCATGGAGAGTAGGAACAAAAATTATAAGCAGTACAGGAAACATCATTCCAGGAAGATATCTCGAGTCGCAACAAATGAAGATGTTTTCCACAATTATTTGTAACAAGCGACCCATATATTACGGATTTAAGACCAGTATACAAGTATAAAAAGAAAAAAGAGCTAACCGAGGAAGCATACAATTTATTTAAACAAGATTAAATAATTTTATCCTATTTGTATTATTGTTCATAAAAAATTAAAAAAAAAAATCTATTCAAATTTTCATTTTTCACGTCAAATTTTAACTTGTTCTGATGCTCTGATTTCGTTGATATTGATTTCATTAGATTCGGCTCCTCGAAAAACATATAAGACTATATTAAACAAGAATTTTTGACTTTTTGACCTCAAATTTGGACTTGATCTGGTGGTCCCATTGCACTGATTTTGATTTCATTAGATTTGGCAACTCAAAAAATAAATACACGGGTGGTTTCAAGCCGCTAGCAAAGTAATTTTAATAGACCACTGTATAGCTTTTTTGGACCACTGTGCGCGGTATTTTCAAAATTAATCATATGTACAGAAAGACTTTCTGAGAAAGTACATTTAATCGACGTTTATTTGCCAGGAATAGGTGAAGTTGTTTAGAGTTGAGATGACGTCTCGGTCTCATACTCTTTAAAAAAGGCGCGTAATATAATTCTAACTTAGCCATAAAATCGGCCTTTAACGGCTAAGAGAGGTGGTGGGGATGGTAGTTGCATAGTGACCAACAGATAGCAGTGTGCTTATCAGCTGTCAAAGCCAGCAGGGGAATAAGGAAAGTACCAAATAGTACCAAAATAGATATAGTACCAAAATAGTATAGTACCAAAATTCCTAATAGATAACAGACAAATAGATGATAAAGTTTAATAATGAAGTTAAATTACTGATGGTCAAAGACTTGTGTTAATTTTTTTTTTTTGAAGATTTTCTTTACGTACAAAGTTTTCCTTTAAACAAAGCCTTTTCCCCTACACCTCCCTGTCCTTTAGGATCTCTTCCTCAGTCAGTTCATACTTCCTTCTATTTTATTTGTCCACTGTATATGTGGTATTCACTTGCAATTTTATTCCATTATAAATTTTGGTAACTTACTGGAATCCATTCTTTTCAAGTGGTCATGGCATTTAGTTTTTTTCTTTCATCAATTCTAATATATTCATTCTTTTTCACCATTTAACATTTATTCTTTCTCTGTTTGGAGTGATCTATCCTTGAAATTCTGGCCAAGCTCTACCAGAATCCCAATTGAAAATAATTTTTTTTCCTGTCTCTGTTTAGGATCCCTATCTTGGAACCATGCAAAGTATAAAGACTACTATAAATAACCTAACAATAATATACTTGAGGCATTTGCTATCAAAACCAGCTCATTCCATTTTTGGAAATTTTACAGGAGAGACAAAAAACTTCTCATGTCCACAGTACTAAAGCTAAATTTTTTTTAAGATTTTCTAATTGTAGGTATAACCGTCTAGAATTTGATTAGTTTTTCATTTTTATTCCAGGTTCATTACCTTAGGCGTAATTACTCTAATTAGGTTAGAATGAGCTGATTTTAATTACGATTTTACATATTGTTTTTTCCATTTTTTTGTACAATTAAGTTGTGTGAAATTGGTTTTTTCCAGTTTACCAGATAATATTTGTGTCTTTACGAGTTTTAAATAAATTACATCAACTCAACGATCTGAAATTTAACATTGAGACGTAAACTGTGGTACTATGTGAAAAAAGTCATAAATTACAGCGCCAAATGGAGCAGAATGTTTTTTTTTTTTTTTTTCAAAGAAATATAATATTGTTAATAAAATGCAGAAAGCAAGGAGAGAAAGGAAAAAGAAGGCTCGTTATTGAAATGAAATTTTTGTCGTTGTAATACATCGGCTCACATTCTTGGTTTTCTTCTGCTGGCCTTCCTTCCTGGAATGAGCTGGTTTTGATAGCAAACTTGTCCATTGTTTTAATGTTATTTAATAACTAGGAATTTATTCTGATGAATTAATTAAAGCATTTACTTTAAATATTTGTTATTAAGCTGTCAAAAGCAAATAATCAGTGCTTTATTTATCTGTTTCATTCTTAAAGGGAAATTCCTGTCAGCGGATACCCCACCATTCTTTCCTATTGCTCCCTCCTTTTTATTTGTACATGAAATAAAATTTCTGGTATTATAAGGTGATAATAATTTTGTTTTTGTTATAAATGTAATATTAAAATTGATCCAGTTGAAGCTTTATGTACAAAAACTGTGATATTTTCAGATTTATAGATTTCCAGATACCGCATTATGGCTCTCCATGCTCCGATCTAACATTCTTGTTATACTTAGGTGTCGACCATTCTGTCAGGAGAGAACACTATAATAAAATAATCGAGGTATATTATGCTTCACTTCTGAGGAGCCTCGAACGTTTTCAGTGTGAGGTGGAGAAACCCAAATTAGAAGGAATAATGGAAGACATGGAGAGGTATTCATTTTTCGGATTAAGCCTTCTCTTGTTCGCTTTTCCGGATTTGAAGGGCTCCGGGGAAATTCCTCCGTTTAGTGATAATGAAAATGAAGAATACAGTGAATCATCTATAGATATTGAACAATACACATCTGAATCTTTTAAAAAAAATTACGGTCCTGACTTAACTACATTTGTTCAAAGATTTTTTAAATAATTTAACATTACAGAAGCTCATCTTCAAAACCTTGTAACTTCTTTAAAACAAATGTTGCATATTTCTATCAGAAAGGAGGTGGCTCAGTGTGTATCCAACTGTAGTACAGCGGCCCATGGTCGTCACCAGTACCAAATTATTGGGGGGGGGGGAGTCAATATTCTCCTAGATAGGGTAGGTAGAAATTGGAGAGGCTAAAAGTTGAAATAATAACGACTAAAAACAACTGTTGGGGCATTTAATTCATCCTCCAACGATGTGTTTTAAAGACACCTGTTAGGTCTCTTAAAACTTGTTAATTTAGGTTCCAATTAGAATATAGGTAGTTGCTAAGGCTACATGTTGAAGGATGTGGGTTGAAGTTCCTTGATTGAACTTTATCCAAGTTCTCCTTCTGATCCTGATCGCACTAATTTTGTTGCTTTCCATCAACTTCTATACACTTAATCGAGTTTATGGAAAGTAGGATCAAGCTATTTGATTTAAAAAAGATATGGGCACAGATTTGTATATAATTCATTAAACAATACAGTTCAAGCTGAAATAAAAATTATATAATTCATCAAATATAAATAACCCTGAAGGCGCTTTTGAAAAAGCTACACGGAACTCATTAGTGAAAATAAAGTATAAATATAAGTATAATAAATTGGAGGAATTGGGTATAATCAATCGATAGAATATGCTCTAATTAACTAATATTTTAAATATACTTATACTAGCATTCCCCCCCTCGCGGCTTTGCCCGCTAGCCTTTAAAATAAATTCTGTGATCATTATCTTAGTATTGATTTAATATAATATGTTATATATTAACAACATAACAGGGATCAGAGCTTTCGGTAGGTGGAATGTTGGAGGGGGAAGCTGCCGGCTCGGTAGAAGAGAGGGAGGCGCGCAATGGAGAGAGTTCACTAAAACCACCGAAACAAAAAATTGCTTACTCGTCGTGAACGCTTCATTTTTCGGCTTTAAAACATGTTTTTCGACGCCCCGTCGTATCAAGATCTTTAAAATGAGTCCAAATTAGATATTTTTTTCACGAAGTGCAAAAATAGGTGTCATGGTCTTTAATAATAATTAAATTATTATTATATATAATACTATATAATAAATAGGAGAAGAGATCGAAATAAACACGCACCATCCCCAATAATGGGAATCATAGTGTGCATAATTTGATTACCACTAATATTTAAATAATCAGTAGCCATATTTTATGTGAATGTCTATTTTAATAATATTGTAACGTTAAATCGATATTCAAATAAAAAACATATGGTTTAAAATCTCAAAAATAGATTTCCGTTAGAGTTAAACGACAATTTCGCCATTTAAGCCCCTTAGGGCTTTTCGAAATTCCTTTCTTAGTGGTTACCTACATCGCGTTTAAAATCTAAATTCCGAACTTCAAGTTTCTATCATTAGTAGTTTTTGCTCTGCGTTGATTCAGTCAGTCAGGACAAAGCCTCTTATATATATAGAGATTTACTAATCTATATAAATAAAGATGAAATTCTGTTTGTTTGCTTATTTGTTCTTTATAGAAATCCATACCATTTGTCCTAAATTCTTCAAATTTCGCTCAGTGGTTCTGTCACACCAGGTGCGAACACCTGTCCATATTAAAATTGCCTAACTTCAGCTGATATTTGTTATTGTTATAAAAATCGTAATGATCTCGCTTTGCAATGGGTTTTTACGAAGTCGACCGTTTCATTAGAAAAATTAAACTTTCCGGGTGAAACCATGGTATACAGCTATAATCTATGTAAATAAAGATGAAATTATGTTTGTTTGTTCTTTATAGAAATCCATACTGTTTGTCCTAAATTCTCCAAATTTCGCTCTGTTGTTCTTTCATACCAGGTGCGAACACCTGTCCATATTAAAATTGCATAACTTCAGCCAATATCTGGGTATATTCTTTATTGTTATAAAAATCGTTTTGATCTAGCTTTACATTGGTTTGAGTAGATAAAAGTCTCACTTTATAGATTTTAAAGATTTAAAAAGTGAAATTCTCCGGGTGGAATCGGTATATACAGCTAGTATCACTATATTTCACAAAATTTGATTAGTTGAATCAAGTTGGATAAATTCTTAAAATCATATTTTTATTTAATTATTTTAGGTTGGGGTGGATAGTCATCCTGCCAAAATATTGGAGGGACACGTCCCACCGGTCCCCCCTCCAACAGTGGCGCCCATGCAACTGTCACTTATATGTTATACATAACCACTTGCCTAGTTTTTCAGTATTTTCTTATTTTATGTTATTTTTGAAATATGATAACAATTTGGGAATTGCTGTGTTCAAAAGAAGATACTTACAAAAACACAACTTTTCACCAGATCCAAAAAACAAATTCTTACCTATAGTTCTATTGGGTACCTGCCTTTGTATTTCATTGAGTACTGTTTTATAAATCTAAATATAAAGAATTTAAATTTTAAAAATATGATAATAATTAACGCTATCTCTAATATTAATAATTGTTGCTGTTCTTTAATTAATGTCACTTTGTGCCACTAAGGCTAATTGGACGATTGTACAGTGGGAGTCCTAAATTTTGCCTATCCAGGTATAATTAGGATAGGGATCTTTAACGAATACTTGAAATCTCGGTTCTTCTATGTTAATTCTTATCTGAGGGACAGCATAGCTAAGGATTTTTTAAAAAATTCTAGGCCCACTGCGGGAAGCAAACCCGCTACCCATAGTATTGTAGGTTTCCATGCTAACCAGTTTAAGGTCTTTTTTTCCTGGCAGTGGCAGCATGAGCGTCACCGTCAGCGGGGACAGGCGGGATGCGTTCCCCCAATATTTTGGAAAGGGAAACTACTTACACTGCAAATGTGACATGAGTTGGCAATTTTTATAAATACCTTTGAAAAACATCGTTGGAGGAGGAATTGAATGTACCAACAGTTGTGTTTAGGTGTTGTTATTTCAATTTTTAGCCTCTCAAATTTTTAAGTATCTATGAAAATATTGATAAATATCCACTCAACACTTTTCTGAAGTACTAAGGGGGAGGGGTAAATAAGACATTACAGATAGAAATGGTTTCGGGCCAGGATAACCGAGCGTGTTGGAGTGCGACTCGCTTTAGCACACTCAGCCGAACGGCAGCAGTTCGAATCCGCCCTGGGAGGGTTGACTTTTATTTCGTGGAGGCCCCACGGAATAAATCTCGACCTTCCCACTATGGTTAGAATGGTTGGTTACACCTACAGAGTAACCCCCTGTATGCCACACATGGCCAGGTAATGTTTTATAAATCTAAATATAAAGAATTTCAATTTTAAAAATATGGTAATAATTAACGCTATCTCTAATATTAATAATTGTTGCTTTTGTTTAATTAATGTCACTTTGTGCCACTAAGGCTAATCGGACTATTGTACAGTGGGAGTCATAAATTTTGCCTATCCAGGTATTATGATATTTTGTCATCTATGTCGTTAATCAAAAGCAAACAAAATATTTTAATAGTAAATTTAGAATATTGATTCATTTCTACTTTATAATCATCTATATTTCTATTCTTTATTCATTTTTATATCTATATTTATTTATTTAAATTTTCTTCATCAATTTTCATTGGTTGTTATCTTATTTTATATTTAGCCTTGATGAAGACCTGAATCTCGGTTCAAAACGTTGGCACAATATATATTAATGCAATTATAGTGTTATTTTATTTGACAGCACCCCCAACCATTTTTATTACATATTTTTCTGTAGTTGCAGAACCATAAAATTAATTCACCAATACATAAAATCTTATTATTAATTATACATCTTGCTGGGTATAAAATGATGAATAAAACAAAATTTATTTTATTTTGCTATATTATTTTATAGTTAGACCTGAATGATCATGAAAAATGGATTATGAAGAATAATATTCAGAAAATAAACAAAAATTCTCATCGAACAAAGGTAGAGTTAATATGCAAAGATTTGAAGGTCAATGTCAGATATAAGAATTTTATAAACAGGAATACTTTTTCTTTACCCAAACATGAACCTCTTAATTTATATCTAAAATTTTGCTTATTTACTTATAACTGTTTCTTTATTCTTTTACATAATAATATTTCAGATAAGATAAAAACTAACATACTGCCAGGTTTAATCAACCTTTCATTCCCCCCCCCCCCCCCCTCACATCTAATTGTAGGCATCCTCATCTGCAGCTTGCTACGGAGAAAGTAAGTATTTTCATCAAAGTACATCTAATGCCAAATTTTAAATAAATAATAATTAATTTATTTATTTATTTGTAACAAAATGGGCTCTTCAACCACTTGGGTCATTTTAGCCCCTTTAGAAAATTTGCAAAAGTATGAAGACAAATGTTATAGAGTGTAAAGAGAAACATTAAAGATTAAAAAAAAAGATAATACAATAGTCACATAAAAATTATGGGTGACAGAAAACAATAAAGAAGGTAGTACCGCTATTAAGAATTTAGGTGTTGCATATGAAGAGAAAAATACTATAAAGCATAATAATATTATATAATATGATAATTATAAATATGTTGCACCACTCTATTTTTACATAAAACAGAGCAGTAGTGGTCCAAATTTTTTTTTCAAATATTGGTCGATAGAAAAAAGAAAAGAATAAAAACAGCACAATTATTTATTTAAAAAAATAATGAGGACTTTATTATATTCGTATACATAACTATCATTGTAATAGGTTTAAATATATTCGACTTAATTTTTTCATAATTTTCGGATTTAGGTCATTAAAATTTATTATGAAAATTTTTTTCGTAAATTTAAGAAAAACATATTCCAGCTATGCCAAATAATAAAGCTGTTGTAACATAAGATCTATTTTAGCACCGGATAAAACAGACCAGCATGTGCTATACAAACCTAATTCAATAATTCTTATTAGGGATGGACAGTTCTGGCTGTAACGGAAGAAAGAACTGTACCAGTGGAATAGCAAAGAACCATATTCTGGCTTTATTAATATTTGAACATTTAAAATCATTCCTAAGTTTATTTATCTCAAATACAAATGATTTTTCATAGAAACAATAATTTAAATTAAATAAGTCATGAGCATATATGAATTATTTTTCAACTAATGGACAAAAGAGAACTTAATTAATTTCATAAACTCTTGAGTTAACAAGATATTTGTCGTTTCTGCTATTCTTTGATTGTCATTTGCCATTTTGATTTTTTTAAATATAATTTCCATAAATTTTCAACTTTTAAAATTAACAATAAATGAATGTTTGAATTACAAACACTATTTAAGTGCCCCTTTTAGACAATAACTTAAAAAATAAATTGAAGTAATTTAGTTTAATAGAATAATAATTATTAGAAGTAATTTAAAGTAATGTGGTGTGAAATAACTAATGAACTTAATTTTATTTTAACTTAGGCCAATGCCATAATTATGGGCTCATACATAATTTAATAAACACTTTTGAAATATATTTTATAATATAAAGAAAAATATGTTCAAGTGGATAGGTGGCATATTCCATGTTCTAACTTTTATAATATAATAGCATATTCTGTTAAAATGTTGGGGAATCCCAGGGTGAGTAATAAAAACCAGTTACTAAGAAAAGGATAAAAAAGAAGGAACATTGTTTGGGACCTTGGAATAGGTTGCAATGTGTGTAAGGTGTTTGAAAAAGTTGTAGTGTATTTTACATTTGATTTTGGAAGTTCCTGCTTGATATTTTGGAGGATTGGTTTTGCTACTATAGAGGAATTAGAAGAGATTAATTCAAAAGAAGCATTAAAATAAAATCAAGACTGAAGGTTTTTTTTTTTTTTCTAAATATGACAGATTCCATCTATTCATTTTTAAATTACAAAAGTTATTAGTTAATGTGTGCACATGTACATGATTGTCTTAACTCCCGCTCTGAGGAAGTGTCCAATTTTTTTTCTATAAAATATGTATTAACAATGAAATAACTTATATATATTCTAGGGTAATGAAATTTATTTTTTTTTTATTTTAAAATTTTAGGGGGGGTGGGGGGTAACCACATTTAACATTATCCCAATTCTTTTTTTTTTGTTCCCTTTAAAATAGAAAATAGAATGGTTATATTGGAAAATAACGGTTATGTTAGTACACAATGGATTCCGCTATTGTCACACGACACTGTAATCATATAGGTGAGGTTGTCGTGTTTTTCTAACTCACTGTTCAGGATGTAAGTTTTAAGCTATCCTCTTCTTTAAGAACTTATATCTAAATTTAATAGAGCTATAAGCAGGCCTCCGATATTTATGCAGTTGTATAATTTGTTTGCATCCTTTTTTAAAGAGCGGACCAAATATCATTATGATGAGAGTACTCGGATGTAATTCATCAATTTGCATAGTTGCTGACAGATGCAAACAATTGTATATTTTAGAGATCTAATAAAGTAAACAATAAGGTTAGAAATTTAAAAGTAAAATCCAAGTTAGCAACTAAGATTCCCCAATTTGATCGTGAATATTAACCGAAAAAATGAACATTACTTCTACGAAATAAAGATTTTCCTACGGATTAAGGATAAAGGATATAATTAAATAAAACTAATCAAAAATAACACTTCAATCAAATTCAGAACTTCATTTTGTGATTAACAGATAACTTTAATGTAGTATTCGATCTGTTAAGCTGATACAATTTTTGTTATGTTTTAGTTTATTGGTGTAAAACTACAATTGTTAATTTAATTAATTTGAATTAAAAATTAGTTTTCATGCATATAAAAATATATCATACTGAAATGTTAATGATTGATTCTCTGGCTTTTATTGAAATATTTTTTAAGCCAAATAGGACTTTTAGTGGTCCAAAAAAAAAATCCTCTTTAATAAGTTTTGTAAATGTTAAAGAATCATAATGTGGCTCATTTTGAATGGGTTTCATTTTTAGAGGAAACCTGATGCGCCTTCCAATTCGACCAAAGTTAATTTATTGGAATAGAGCTTCATCTCTTCATAATAGTGGACTGATTTTTGTCAATCTCTTACTTAAAGATGGACAATTTTTGAGATGATGGATTTCTTTACATCTTATAATACTAAATCATTTAGTATTTTAGTATAATATAGCCTCCCTGGAAGGCTGGGAGCAATAACCTTTTAGGCTTTTAAGACTGGAAGCATTAATAGAATACTTTTTTTTCAAGCAAATAATTGTAATAAATTAGTTGATAAAGCACTGCTATAATTATAAATAATTGTGTTTTCATTCACCTTTTCCGCGGTAAGGTGTTACAACCTGAACGACTATAGCTTGCCCCCCCTAGTTTTGATCCTGGGTACGCCCTTGTCTCATAGTTTTTACATTAAATTGCAGAAAGTTTTGGCCCAATTAGCCGATGTTTTGTCCCAATAAAACGGTGATATTTTACCTATTATTGATTCCGTTTTATTAAAAATGGCTCAATTAAGCGGTGGTTCCAATTATCCGATGGCCCAATTAAACGGAGTCGACTGTAGTATTAAAATTACTCTCCATTTTATAATACAATGGAATATATAATTTACTGACCCTGAAGATAGTATACTGATTTAACCTGTTTTGTTTTACTTAATAATTTTAAATGTTATGAATACCTAATCCTACTGATATCTAATATTTTTCTTGAAATAAATATAGATGGAAAAAGAAATACTGGAGTTGGCATTGAAAAGACTTTGGAAAGGTTCTTCTGTACATGCTATCCTGGATTTGAATGTTTCTCCAGGTGCTAAGGACCATGAAGGGTGGCTTTCAACAGTGACAAGGCTTACGATGAAAGTAGTCTTGAAAAATGGTAGACTGGCCACAAGAAGGCTAATCATGAAGTTTGCTCAAGGTCGAGACAAAGAGGCGAGCGAATTTATCAAGAATTACAATGCCTATAAGATTGAAACAATGGTATGATATTTTTCTACATAATATATTTATTTATAAAAGCAAGTATGTTAGTAAAGATGAGTATAGAAATATAACAATCAATAATTTAGGAATAACAGTTCACCTTCTCTAATATAAATAATTAGTTTCATTCAAGCCTATCCCATTCGCTGACGATACTGCACTTCTAACATCACACAGAAACCCCTATATAGCATCTTCCATCCTTCAAAACCACTTGGATGATATATTTAGTTGGGCCACCAGGTGGAAGGTAAAAATGAATGGTGTGAAAAGTGAATTTATTACCTTCACCCTCAACCATGGCTCATGCCCACAAGTATACTTCAATAATACTGCGATCCCTGAATCCCAAGCTGTAAGATATCTGGGGCTCCACCTGGACAAGAGACTGACATGGAGAACCAACCTTGAACTGAAAAGGAAACAACTTAACAAATAATTTGGAATATTATCTAGGTTACTCGACTTACGTTCAAAATTATCAATTACAAACAAACTTACTTTTTACTAAGTACTAATACGACCAGTAGAGATATATGGGATAGTACTATGGGGTTCTGCAAAACCCTCAAACATCCTAAGAATTCAGTCATTCCAAGGTATTGAGGAAAATTGCAGACGCACCATACTATGTGACAAATGACTTACTGCACAAGGACCTGAATATCCCAACAGTTATCGATACAGCCACACAATACTACAAAAACTCCCACCGAAGACTAACTTTTAACATGAACCCCTTAGCACAGACACTAACATCAAACATAAATCCTTACATTCCACCCCGACGACTTTTGAGTCGGTGGCCGAGAGAATATGCTAACTATTATAAACTGCTAATATTATGCTAACTTAGTATAAAGTTTGTAATTCATCCAATATGATTTCAACATATTTGCTTATTGCTAATTAGCAGATTGGAAATCGCACAAAAATGACACATTCTTGGATTTGTACATTTATTATGAAAGTGACTCACCATTTAGCGTCTAATGATTGATATAAAATTTAGTATAAGTTAGTATTTCATTTAGAGGGCCAGTATAGTAGAGTATAAACTGAAGATTATGGGATTGAATCCTGCCTAGTGGTTCCCCATAAGAAGTTTGAACCATACCCCTTTAAAACTCTAGTTGAAATATACTTTGAAAAGAAGGCTCATAATGTCAAGAATAATAATAATGAAAAAATATATAGCATTTTCCATAGCTAACTCAACTACAGGACTTTTTTATTTGAAAACTAGTTTTTTATTATTTCAAAATAGTTATTATATAATTTTGTTAAAATTACACTACACAATTAATTTATCATTATTAATTAATAATATATTATCTGAATTATTATGTTAGTCATTACTTATATCAGTGTTAGTCATTACTTATATATGCGTATAAGCATAGCAGCCTACAATACTAGAGGTTGTGGGTCCGTAGCCCGTTACTTGGCCCTAGGATTTTTTAAAGGAAGTTAAAAATCCTTGGTTATGCCGTCCCTCAGATATGACATAAATGGAGTGTGTATGATGGTATATGTTAAATATCCCTATCCTAATTATACCTGGATAGGCAAAATTTAGGACCTCCATTGTAGCACCGTCCGATTAGCCTTAGTGGCACAAAGTGTCATTAATTAATCATTAATTAAACAACAACAACGATGACATATTAGATATTTGTAAATAATATTATAGATAGGGTTATTTATTATTATTCTTAAAATTTGAAATTCTTTTTATTTAGATGTATAAAACAGTACTCAATGAAATGGAGTATTTGATGGCTGAATATGATGACACTGACGAAGTTCTGTGGTGCAAGTTGGTTCATCACATTCCATATTCTTGTTTGATTTTAGAAGACTTAAAGGTACTATAAATTTCATCAGGTACCATATCGCAAGTATAATGAACTAATTGCAAATATTAAAATTTTATAGTTCAAGCAAAATATAAATATTTACAGTTTTTCTTTATAGATTCAGAGGAGAATTTTGTAGGTACACTTATAGCAATTTATAAACATCTAGTAAATGTATTTTGAGCCTGCCAACAAGATAAAATTAAATTTTAAAATAAAACTTCAATTTTTGTGAATTTGTCATTATACAAAAAAAAAATAAATAAATAAAAATGGAGAAAGTGGAAAATTTTAAATACCTGAATATTGTCTGCACATGTGATGTGAAAATCACAAATGAAATAAATGCTAGAGCCTCAGCGACCTGCAGGTTTTAATATGGTTCAAATGCCATATTCCTTAGGAAGAGAAGGAGGTCACAAAAGACTAAAATGGCTGGGATCCGCTATTTGGAAGTGAGTCATGGACTGTCACTGCGAAGGTCGAAAGCAGAGTGCAAGCCTAAGAAATGAGATTCCTAAGAAATGTTGCCAGAAAAACTCTCAAGGACAGAGTTTGAAATACCGAATCAGCATGCCCCTTAACACTGAGCCCAATGCTCAATATAATGAAAATGAATCAGCTAAGATGGTTCAGGCATGTCCTAAGAATGGACTGTAGCAGACAATGGTAGCAAGAGTTGAGGGAACTAGACCACGACGATCAACTTGGGCCGAAGGGGCGAAACTGTTACTTGGGATCAGGCCAGAGTTAAAGCTTCTGATCAGAAAGCCTGGAGGAAGATCTGTCAAACCTCTATACCGATCGTTAGAAGAGGAATGGATGAAGTAAGCAAGTGAGTCATTATACTTCTGGAGCAATAAAAGGAATAGGAATTTACATTTGATATACATATCATTATAAAGTAGATTAATTTAAAATTAATTTAGTATTTGTTTTTCATGTTAACCATTATTGAAGTTACTTTTTTTTTATTGTGTTGAATTCATAATTTGAGTATTTGAACCTAATTATCATTCCTTGATAAGTAATTAATTTTATATACATAATCATCACTAACCTATTGTTTACATCATAAAACAATTAAATTTATCACAGGAATGGGTAATTTTTAAGTATTTGGGCACTGTCATCACAGAGGATAATAATGTTAAGGAAGAAATGAAGGCTAAGATAACAAGCAACAGCTGGCAATAGATGCTATTGCCTAATGAAAATATTTTGAAATCGGGATATAATCCAGAACCCTCAAAATAAGAGTGTATTGTACAGTCCTACAAGAACATTGAACGGTCCTCTGTTCTACGAAGAATTGGATAGAGCTATCCAAAACTGTCCTGCCTCTGACCTAAAAATAGTCCTAGGAGATTTCAATGCCCAGGTAGGGAAAGAAGAAATATTTATCCTGACGATAGGGAAGTATAGTCTCCACAACGAAACAAATGATAACGGCTATAATGAACTATATGAACGGATGATAAATTTTGCCGCATCTCGCAGCCTGATTGTGATGAGCACAATATTTCCCCCCAAGGAGAAGCACAAACACACCTGGTGTTCGCCCAATGGAGTTACTACCCAGATTGACCATGTGTTAGTATCAAGCGAACATTTTAACGAGGTAAATGATGTGAGGTCTTATAGAGGAGCGGATATTAATTCCGATCATTTCCTAGTAATAGCAACCTTTACCAGCAAAGCAAAATATAAAGTACATAGGTACCAAGGGAAGACTAGAAAATGGAACATGGAAAATTTGAAGGACGAACAAGTAAAAATAGGCTTTAGGGAAAAATTGCAGGGCAGTGTAAGAATGTATCAAGCCACTAACGGAAATGATGAAATTGAAACGAAATGGAAAAATATTAAACAAATAATAACGGAGGCTGCAGATGAATATTGTAAGTCAGAATAGAGAACACGAAAAAATGCTTGGTTTGACACAGAATGCGAAGTAGCCATAAAGACGCGAAGAAGAAAGAGAATGAATTGGCTGAATAGAGACAAAAGGCAGACAAAAAAGGAATACCAGGATGCGAGGAAATATACAAAGAATATTATTAGAAGAAAGAAGAGGATTAAAATAAATGAAAATATTAAGAATATAGAACTTGCAAGATGCCAGAACAAGACCAGAATGTTCTATCGTGATGTAAATGAGCAGAGGAACGGTGTAAAGCAGAACTGTATGATAAGTGATGAAACTGGACATCAGCTGGTCGCAGATGACGAAATACAGGAACGATGATGGAGAAACCATTTCCAGACATTGCTGAACCCAGAAAGCGCAAATGAAGAGAGAGTGGAAATTATCTTTGAAACAGAGGAAAATATAGACGAAGACATACCACCGGATGTAGAAGATATTGAACTGATCCTGGGAAAAATGAAAAATAACAAGTCTGCCGGCCCAGACGGTATACAAACCGAACTCCTCAACGAAGGCAGTGATCCCTTAGTTGGTGAGATCTACACTCTCATTTCCCACATCTGGGAGGCCGAGAAAATCCCAAATGAATGGTTGGAGGCTAAAATTGTTCCAGTTTACAAGAAAAGGGAGATTCCAGAAACTGTGAAAACTATCGAGGGATAAGTTTATTAAATACATCCTACAAGATATTCTCCATAGCCCTCTATGACCGACTACAGTATTATGTGGAAAGGAGGCTTGGAGATTACCAGGGTGGTTTCAGACTGAAAACCATTGACCAAATCTTTTCTCTAAGACAAATTTTCGAAAAAATGAAAGAGTTCCGGAATACAGTGTTGAGCTTATTCATAGACTTCAAGGCAGCGTACGATACTGTTGTAAGAGAAGAGCTCTTTCCTAGCAATGAAAGGAATAGGTATTCCCTCCAAGCTTATCAAGCTCACAATGTGCACGATGCAAAACACTAACAGTAGTGTAAGAGTCAGTGGGAAGCTCACTCGGTCTTTCCATGTCAACACTTGGCTCAGGCAAGGAGATCCCCTGGCACCACTCCTCTTCAATATTATAGTGCAGAGTATCATCATGCGAGCGAACCTGGATATTGAAGGGACTATATTCAACAAAAGTTACCAGATACTGGCGTATGCCGATGACGTCGTGATCATTGGAAAGTCTCTCCAGAACATCAAGGACACTTTCGAACGGTTCCAGCAAAAGGCTCGGGCATTCAGCCTTCAAGTAAATGTTGAAAAAACAAAAATAATGGTGCTAAGAAGGAAAAACTTAACACACTCTCAAATCCTCTATGCGGTTGGCAACAGCTCATTCCAAAATGTTAATAGTTTTAAATATTTAGGGAGCCAAATTAATGTATCCTTAGACGAGATGGAGGAAATCAAAGCACAAATTGTTGCTGCCAATAAAGCATCATACTCCATCGCGCATCTCTTAAAAAGTAGGCTGATCAGTCGCACAACAAAGATCAGACTATACAAAACTCTAATAAGGCCAATTGCGACCTACGCATGTGAGATTTGGGTGCTAAACGCAGCAGCAGCAAGAAAATGGACGTCTTCGAACGGAAAATATTAAGACGTGTCCTGGGCCCAATAAGAGAGAATGGAGAGTGGGGCCAGCGAAAAAATAAAGAGGTATACCAGATTTATGGAGACCTCAGAATTTCAGACTATATACGGATGCAATGTCTGAGATGCCTGGGCCATCTGGTCAGGATGGAAAATCACAGAGTGGCAAAGAAGCTGTACACTTGTCATCCAGAAAGAGTAAGAGCTCGTGGAAGATGGTAAGAAAGCGTAGCTGCGGATTTTACCGCGAAGAGGCTTTCTCTGAGACTTGCTGAAGACCTAGAAGCCTGGGCAAGAGCGTTGGAACAGGCCAAGGACCGCCTAGTGTGTCTGTGGTGCCTCTGAAGAAGAAGAGTAGGGTCCTACAGCCAGAGGAAGCGAGTCCTGGACGCTTACACGGAATGATAAAAGGCTTCTAAGGATGTGGGAGAGGAAAATCCTCAGAAGAATTTTTGGCCCTGCAAAAGAAAGGGATCGCTGGAGTTGAGGAATTTGTATGAAACTTGTTTCCACCATTAGGAGTGCCAGGATATGATGGTTGGGGCATGTACAAAGGATGGAAGGTGGTATGCTCCCAGAAATGATGAAAGAAGGACTCCCAGGTGGTAAAAGGATTAAAGGTAGACCCAGACTGCGTTGGCTGCAGGAATTAGAGGAAGACCTTTCGGTCGTTGGGTGTTTCGGGATGGAGAAGGGCAGCTGCGGACATGTTGGAGTGGAGGAGGATTGCTGAAGAGGCCAGGGTCCTGCAAGGATCATAGCACAATTAGATTGGATTGGATGGGTAATTTTTGCCCAAATAAATATTATAATCACCTTTGACTTATTTTCAGTCACATTAATTATAATTTACTAAAACGTATCAACTTTCTAACTTCAATGCTCTTCATTATTTTCATAACATTTACTATTACTGATTCTGCATGAATGTTCCACTTTTCCATTATTTGGCTAGAAACCGTGTGCACTGTGATGACGAAGCATTCAGTGATAATTGATAACCTCCTTTTTTTTTGAAGTGTTGAGTAAACTATTTTAAATAATTTTATCTTCTAATTAAATAGTTTAAAAATTATATTTTAAATAAAGGTAAAGAAAATGTTATAACATTATGTTTTGCTTAAATAGGCTTCTGGGTTTGAAATGCTTGATAGAAAATCATTCCTTGACCTGGATTCAGCTCTGTTGGCTGCTCATTCTCTCGGAAAATATCACGGAATGAGTAAAAAATTAGAAGAAAGAGGGATTATTTCTAAGGACGACTATAAACCATGGTTTGTCTTTAACGACGTTGATATGCACAAGACTTGGTTGCTTAATATAAATGTTTTGAAAGAAGCAGTAAAGAAAGACTGGGACAGTTCTTGGTAAGACATAGATTATAATCATTTTCTTTCTTTGAAAATATGCAACTTTGATTTGTCGTTAATGGTTCTTTAAATAAAATATTTTTTATTTTCATTCTCTCCAGCGTCTTGGACAATGTGAAATGCACTTCCCCATCATAATAATTTTAATATAATTTCATAAGTATTTCTTTCTTTTTTCAGTTTTTTTTTTGGGGGGGGGTGGAAGGATAATAGAATAAATTAAATATACATTAAATAAGTTTACTCGGTTAAATTCTTTAAAGTCTTTAACTCATTGGCTGTTCACCTTTAAGATAATTCATAGTCAGTATTTTCAGCAGCTTTGATAAAATTCATGCTTTTTGATGATCACTGTGTTATAATAATATAATTTGATTTAATTAATATAAATCTTGAAATCGGCAGTCAATGTGTCAAATTACTTTTTACTTTCACTTACCTATATTTATTTATTTATTTATTTTGCAGCCCTACCTTGCCTGGTTGGCAAAACGGGTTTTAGCACCAGTTGGATGCTACCCATTCCTGGGTAGCAAACAACTGCTGCTTGTAAAACCATATAGAAATAACCTGCTGTGGCCATTATTTCATTTCTTCGTTCTATCTTCCCAACGAGCAGAATGGACCTTGCCTAATTTCTCATTTCAGGTTTCCTCCGCTTTAAGGTTTTACTATGGTGGTCTTCCCAGTGCTGGTCCTCTTCTCCCGAGATTGAAAAGCTGTGGTCCCACAGTATTTTTCCACCCGTACACGAATTCCTTATAGTAAGGGTAGTTCCTTTCTTCCATTAGTTCAGGGAAGTTGTTTTCTGTCAGAACATAGAGCTCATGTTCCCTCATTAACTTAGCCCTTAGTTCCTCGAAGGCGGTGCAGTTTAAGACAATATGCTCAGCCGTCTCCGGTATCCTGCATGTAGGGCAAAGGGGATCAATATCCTTCCCAAAGCCATGTAGCTTGGCTCGGAAGGCCCCATGCCCTGTAAGGAATTGCGACACCCAATAATCCGGGAGGACCCACTTTGCTTTTAACCGATCCTGAACGGTGGGGAAATATTTTCTTAAGGTAGAACCTTTTGTAGTTGTCACCCACCGCCGGTTCCACTCTTCTATTGTGTCCTTATGTAAAATCTTTTTCCATTGTCTTGGATCCTCTGCAATCCTTACCTGGATAGTTACCGGTAGACCTGCTGAGCCTTCTGTTTTGAGTTTCCATTTCAATAGATCTTCCCGCAGGATAAGGTCGAGAGGAACCCCTCCTGCTAAGACCTGCACCGCCTCGTGAGAAACTGTCCGATAAGACTTAGTGACCCGTAGCAGAGCCATGCGCTGGAACGTCGCCAATCTTCGTTTCTGCCTGTGTGAGAGATTCTGGGACCACGCTGGGGAGCCATATCTTAGGATGCCCAGGATTGTCCCATTATAAATGGTCATTGTTGCTGGGTATCTGAGTCCCCAAAATGCGCCCCCCCAGGCGACTCAGGCCATTCAAGGTATGGGCCACCCTATTCCCGAGGTAGTCCAAATGAGGGGTCATATTAAATCTTCTACTGAATCTGAATCCTAGATAAGTGACCACCTCACTTGGACGTATTCTGATACCCTCAATATCCAGAATTATAGGGTGCGCCCTATCTGTCTGGCCTTTCAGGAGGATGGCCTGAGTCTTTGCCGCGGCAATTTTTAATTTCTTAGCCTCACACCATTGGCTGACTACATTGGCGCATCGTTCAGCTTCTTGCTTTACTCCGGCTCTGCTATTAGACGCCACTATAGCCGCAAGGTCATCAATGTATGCCGTAGCAGGGAACCGCTGTTCTTCGAGGACTCCCAACAACTCGTCAAATACCAGCTTCCAAAGCGCTGGGCCAAGGACTGATCCTTGAGGGCACCCCCTCTCTATAGAAGCTTCAAACTCGTAAGAGGTGCCTCTTATCTTAACGGACCTATCCTGGAGGTAGCTGCCTATGAGGGTATATAAGTTGCTGGGAGCCTCGTACTTCTGTAGCTGGAGGAGAACTCGCGGCCACCAGACGCTGTCAAAGGCGGAGGATATGTCAAAGAGCAGCAACATGACATACCGCTCCGCCCTCTGTTCAACGTCTGCGCGAACCTGAAGCAAAGCTTCAGCGGTTCCCTTTCCCTTAGTTGAACCGTATTGCCGTGGATGACTGGCTCGAGTAAGTACTGGTCGTAGACTTGTTAAGATAAGATGCTCCAGGACCTTGCTCATCACAGGGAGGAGACATATGGGCCTATATGACTTAGGGAGCTGCTTGTCCCTGCCTCCACCCTTGTAGAGTAATCTCAAATCGGCGATCTTCCATTTCCTTGGGAAGTATCCCATATCTAGGCAATCATTGAATATTCCCAAGAGCCTATCTTCCAGGTAAGGAATACTGTTCTTTAAGATCGCCGCATCTATTGCATCTAATCCCGGAGCGCGACCAGTTTTCTGCTTATCCACAGCAAGGCGGAGATCATATATATCCCATGGTGGACAAAAGTCTGTGCCAGGGGGGTATGCCGTAGTGCGTCTCACGAATTGTTCCTCCTCATTGTCCTGAGATGGATCGTCCCTGGGATATGTCGCCTGAACGTAGATGCTAGCTGCCTCATCAAGAGTATTTGCTTGGAAAACTCCGTCAGAAAGGGCTGCCATCATCTGTGGTGGGGTCATCTTACCCATTGCTACCTTGTAGGGTATACCCCAAGGATTCTTGGTGTACTCTTCCACGATGAATTCATCCCAGGACCTACGTTTCCGTGAACGCACTTCATATCGGTACACCTTGGCCTTAGACTTGTACTCATTCCGAAGTGCAGCGCGCCTCTCGTCACATCTGCACTTCTGGTACAATCGCCGGGCCCTGTAGAGCTCTCTCTTCATACTAGTTAATCCCGGCGTCCACCATGGGACAGGTCGAGCCCTCGCTTTCCGATGTTGGAGAGAGTTTTCTGCAGCGTCAAGGATAGCTTTGGTGACCCTGGATACTCTGCAGTCCAGGTCATTTATACTATCCGATTCTTCTTCTTCCCAATCCTGATCGGCAAGTTCTCCCTCCAGCATACATCGGAAAGCACTCCAGTCGTTTCTGCGGGTTATATATCCCTCTTCTTTACCGTGGGAACCCCTTGAATCTTGCTCTATACTAAATATCAGGGCTTATCGGACCTCCTAAATAGTGCAACCAGAATCATGTTGAACTGGTGCAAAAATAATGGATTGAACATTAATTCCCAAAAATAAGCATCTGCATCTTCAGCACGAAAAGGAAGATAGCTATCAAACTACCAACAATTGAGGGGGTCCAGTTGAACCAAAGTAAAACTGTAAAACATCTAGGTGTCACACTGGACAATAAACTCAATTGGGCTAAACACGTGGAAAACACGACCAACAAAGCCCTGAAATGTCTATGGGCCTGTAAAAGAGCAATAGGCATAAATTGGGGACTTAAACCCAAAATGGTACATTGGCTTTACACCATGGTTATAAGGCCAATGGTGCTATATTCTTCCCTGGTTTGGTGGCATAAATCAGGGATAGGCAGGAGCAAAGCTCGACTGGAAAAACTGCAAAGACTAGCCTGTCTCATGATAACAGGCGCAATGAAGACCACACCTACTGCCACCATGGAATTGATGCTTAACCTAGCACCACTGCACATGGAAGCGGAGGTGCATGCCATGAAGGCCTGTTACAGAATCAACAAGCTAAATCTGTCCTCTAAAGCTACCACAAATTGGGGACACTGGAAAATATTCCAGGAGCTTGAAAAGGATAGACTACTATCCATGCACTCTGACATCCAGATCAGGGGCTCACTGGAAGCAAACTTTAACGTAAAAATAAACGATAAAGAACCGCACATACCAAACAACGGTATCTGCTGCTATACTGATGGCTCACTCACCAGCAAAGGGTCGGGTGCGGGCATCTGGAGAAAGGATAAACCCAATGAAGGAATCTATGCCGCATTGGGCAAATTCACCACGGTATTTCAATCAGAGGTGCTGGCAATTAGCCACTGCGCCTATGAGTTGCTGAACGAAAAGATGTCTAGGAAGACAATCACAATTTACACAGACAGCCAAGCTGCACTTGGTGCCCTCAATCATATAGATACAAATTCCAAGGTTGTATGGGAGTGTAAAACAAGACTCAACAGCCTAGCATATAACAACAGAGTGAACGTAGAATGGGTGCCAGGTCACACTGGCATAACAGGAAACGAAAATGCAGACACTCTTGCCAGAAAAGGATCCAGTATCAAACCTATCACCCCTGAACCGGTGTGTGGCATAAGCAAAAGCTCTGCCATCAGGAGGATAGAGGAAATATATGGAGCAAAAAGAAAACAACTTTGGAGGATGCAAAATCTCAAACACTCCAAATTGTTCCTGGACAATCCCTCTGTCAAAAGAAGTAGAGAACTACTACATCTCGACAGGAACGCATTAAAAAGACTTACAGCAGTATACACCGGACACTGTAAGCTCAGAAGCCACATGTTCAAACTCAAACTCGGGGCATCGCCAACATGCAGATACTGCGAAAAAGAGAGTGAGACGGCTTATCATATAGTCTGCATATGTGACAGACTCGCTGTATTAAGGTTCAGAATGTTTGGCCTGGACCGCATTACTGACCCTAAGGCGCATGAGTTAATTAACCCAAGTAGCCTCCTTAAATATACTGAGGTACTGTAAATAAGCATATAAAGTGAAGCAGAACCCAGGCAGACAACTTGGCGCACAATAGGCCCATCTGGGCCGCAGTGCATATGCCACTATAAAAAAAAAAAAAAAAAAAAAAAAAAAAAACATCAGGGCTTTGTGGTCAGAACTCGTTTCTGATTTGAGGTACCAATCGACAATGTATCTTGTGAGTGTCGGTGATGTTAGCGTGAGGTCAATCCAACTGTCACCCATGCCACCAGTAAAAGTGGGGATGGCAGAGATATCATTTAGTACAACTAATTGACTCCTTGCGATAAACTCACCGAGCTTAGCGCCTCTTCTATTCGTTCGATTGGAACCCCAAACCGTGTTCCAGGAGTTGGTATCTGAGCAAATTATCACATTTCTACTTCGATTTGTGATAATTTCCATGGCAGATATGTCATATTCAATGTCATTACCAATAGGTAGGTATGCGGAAACTAGGGTAAAGGATAAACCACCCCACTTAATATAGCATGCTACCATATCTGCCATAGAGTATTGCCTCAGTTCCATTACGTCGAGTTTCGGGTTATTAACCACGATGGCAGCTCTAGGCCTCCTCTCTGCACTGCCTAGAGCTATAACTCTCGACGTGAGACCAAATCCCGTGACCATGTTCCCACGGCAGGTCGGTTCCTGGACCGCCATGATGTCATATCGCTGACAGAGAGCACGAAGCTCATCTGCTACAACCCTTCGGCGGCCCATGTTGAGCTGGAGAACGGTAATTTTATTCATAATAGGTTCTTTTAGCCACCTCTTTGCACCATGACAAATGTATCGGGCACTCTCGGCTACCCGCCTTGTGTTTCGATAATCTTGGGTGGGCGTTTGTTCTCACACAATTAATACAAGTCGGGGCAACCTTTAATTGTTTCTGGGGACAATCTTTTATTACATGACCGCTGACTGCACACCAGATGCATATTACGGCTTCCCCAGGGCATGATGCCCTGGTGTGTTCATAGCCTTGACACTTGGTGCACCGAGGGGCGTCAAGATAGTCCTTGAATGTCAAGGACCACCATCCTCCATTCAAATTACCAATCTCCAGCAGTTGGAACCGAACCATTGGGTGCACTTCTAGGACCCAATTCTTCGTTAATCCGCTCCTAGCAATTGAGGAAAAAAGGGGCCGTATATCGTCACTAACCAATGGGGTGGGGACCGACTTCTCGGGTATTCTTCCCCACAGAAATCTGGCAAGTTCTTCCGAGCCCCATGAATGGGGCACACCCCTCACCTCCATCTTAGGTTTTTTCCTCAATGCTAACCTCGCTTGAAGACCGTTTTCGCGCAACGCCTGCCATCCTATAACTTTCGTGGCGTGAGAACTATCTTCTAGTTTAACTAAAATTGAGTCTCCCTTCGTTTTTCTAACAATAGAGGCACTTACACCAATCTCAGCAGGAGAAGGAAGCCTATTCATTACGTCCATAGCGCTCTTACCCGTTCCGCTTATTGTGAGATAAGTCGGTCTTGACTTAAGGGTCGGCTTCTGTGGAAGGGATTTCACAATATCTGCCATCGTCCTCGGTTTTTCTTTCATTGGTAGAAGTATATCTTCTTCATTTACTGCACTAGTGCTTTGCTCCGATTCTTCGATCTTCTTTAAAGATTTAGCCTTCTTCCGGCTTCTTTTACTTCGAACGAGTTCGAACGTTTCAGTTTCTGCGAGCTTTGGATCCTTAAAGGTTAACACTTTTTCCTCCTGAGAGGATATAGCTATAGCCTGTTGAGGATTATATACGCTTGATTGGGAAGGTTGGTTTTCCACTGCTTGAATTGGCACTGGCACTTCTAAATTTTGGTTTTGAATAATCTTTACGACATTCGCAGTTTCCAATGTTTCTTGTACAACTCTTTTCACAAGTGCAGAGATATTATCATCCTCAGAATCCTTTTTGAGTTCATTCGTTCTAGTGATAACCTCTATTATGGAAATTAATCTATCCGTTTTATTATTTATATGATTTCGTGTAGCATTATTCATTTTTTTGTCAAAGTTTTTAAGGAAAATTCTTAAATTATTTTGGATGCTTTTAGCCTCTTTTAACAGTCGATCCTTATTGGCATCTTCTTGTTCTTCTTCAGCATCTGAGCTTGCCCTGTTCCGTGGTCGCTTGGCTGAGGGTCGTTGGTCTTTAAGGGCCTCTCCTTCGGCACCCTCCTCTTCCATTTCAACTTTTTATCAACTATTAAGTGAGTTAAAGTTATCTGGTAACGTTAACTCAAACCTTAAAACTTTTACTCACCTTTCGCTATTTAGTGTTTGTTGCTTTTTAACTTATAAAGTTGATAAAATTAGCTTACCTATAAGTCCTGGATAGTTTACAGAAGTAAAAAGATAAAAATTTAGATACCTTGGTCCAACCTAACCTTCACACTGATAATCAAAAAATAATGTTCAACGAAAATTTAGATTTAAAAGCAAATAAATTTAACTGAACATAATAAGAACACTATAAACACAGAACAAAAATTAACAATAACATGGAATATAACAGGAAACTTGATGAAAACTTTAACGCAAAATATAAGCACAATAGACACCTTAGTTAACCTCTCCTATATCACCTCTCCGTTACCTATATATGAAATATATAGTAAGTGGAAGTATTGCGATCGTGAAAAATTTCGACTTCCGGTTTTCAACGGAAATACATATTTTGGGGTCCCCTGAGTCCAAATAACCAAGTCACGCGAAATGGTCTGTGTGTGTGAACAGACTAGCTCAAAAACTATAAACTGGGGGGACTTTATTTAATCAATTTTGTATCATTTTCACATGTTTTTTTTATTTATTCAAAAAGGGCTTTAACAATTTTGATCAAACTGGGTATTTGATGTATGTATATGCCAAAGATGTGATAGCCAACATTTCATCAAAATTGGTCAAACTGAGGGGGCACTTTATTTCATAATTTTTTTCCAATTTTTACCTTTTTTTAGATTATCTCAAAAACGGCTTTAACGATTTTTATCAAATTCGTCATGTTTAATGAAAATTAGGTGTTCTTTAATATCAGGTAAGCTTTATCATTATTAAAATGTTTTGAGGGGGCTTAAATGGGGTAGGGGCCTTTTTTGTTTGTTTGTTTTTTCGTTTCCTAAAAAGTACCTTTGTTTTTGTTTATATGGAGAAATTAACTGTCTCGTTACACCTAAAAATAAGAAATGGCTAAATATGAGATATGATAAAAATAAAGAAAACATTTAGAGGAGAAAAAAAGTCAACTCATAAAACTCGTTGAGCCCACGCATGCCGAGTACGCCTTTAATGACAGACCATTGTTCATAATTAAAGTCGTTCTGTTCATTTGAGAAGTGGCAATTAAGAAAATGCATTAATTTCTAATCTAAGTAAGTTGGTAAGTGAGAGTTGTGTGTTGCGAGCACGCACCAGATTTTTAATGTTAAAAATATTGTTTAATGATATGCAACAATTTGAATTTTTTTTTTTTTTTTTTATTAGATCTTATTTATTATTTATTATTAAGTAATATATTATAGGGAACCTATAGTAGATAAGATAAAATTTAAGGATGAAACATTCCATGAGAAATTGAAGAAGTTGGGAGAAGTGGACGAATCAAAATTTAATCTTCTGAACCATGGAGACTGTCACAAAAATAATATCATGTTAAAATATGACTGGGAAAGAAAACCTGTGGCATTACGGTAACTATTACTATTATATCAGTATCATTAATAAATCATTGTTAACATATTAGGTGCGGCATCGGTCCCCGGGGTCCGATGTCTTACATTCTCATCTTAACAGCCGATTATCACATGAAAATGTCCGAAAGGCCGAACACCTCAAAGACTCAATTTAGTCAATTTTTAATGAGATTATTGCATTTTAGTGCAGCAAAAGTTGCAAACAGATGAAATTCTGTTGTTTTTTAGAATCGGACTCCGGGGTCCGACACAGGCCATCAGTAATAAAACAAGACTACTGGACGGCATCACCCTTCCAGGTCCGATAATATTGCAACGACTACCTTTATGCTTATCTTTAATTTTATGTGTTTGATTTTATACGATGTTGTTCTATTTAATTTCTTTGACACTCTTTAATTATTCCATTAATTTGAGAAAGAAAACAACAGGTTTTTTTAATAATTCTTACTAAGTCTGTAATTATAAATAAAACATGCTGATATTTACTTTATTTATGTTATATAAATTCATTTCTTTAAAAATAATTTTTTTTTTATCATAGAGTAAGTGGTTTTAAAGCAGTAAAAGACTCCTAAAAATTGTTTTAACATTGCAAAAATTATCAATATGGATGGTAATTCAAAATTCCAGCAGTTTATTGCTATTTTCGATAAATTATGGCGTAAATCCTGTATCGGACCCCGGGGGCATGTCCTGCACCTGTTATGTCTAGGTCTAATCCTTACCAAGAGATAATGCCCTTGAGAAGCTCATTTAATTCACTTTTCTGTAAAAAAAATAACACTTTCGTCAGAGCATTCCCATCGGACCCCGACGCCCGATATCGTCTGTGGCTTATTCCAGCAGTTGGACCCCCGGGACCGATACCGTCCAATTCAGGATACCCCTAAAATACACCGCCGCACCTAAGGTGTTAAACATGTAGTATGAAATCATGAGTTATCAGATTCTCCATTGCAGTAGTTAGATGACAGTGGAAAACTTAACACTTTCTATTAAAATTCTAATAGATAACAAACAAATAGATGATAAAGTTTAATAATGAGGTTAAATTACTGATGGTTAAAGACTTATGTTAATTTCTTTTTTTTAATGAAGATTTTCTTCATGTACAAAGTTTTCCTTTAAACAAAGCCTTTTCACCCACACCTCCCTGTCCTTCTTCCTATTTCCTTCTATTTTATTTGCCCACTGTATAGGTAAGTGGTCTTCACTTGCAATTATATTCCATTATAAATTTTGGTAACTTACTGGAATCCATTCTTTTCAAGTGGCCATGCCATTTAGTTTTTTTTCTTCCATCAATTCTAATATGTTTATTCTTTTTCACCATTTAACATTTATTCTTTCTCTGTTTGATGTGATCTATCCTTGAAATTCTGACCAGAATCCCTATTGAAAAGAATTTTTTTTCCTGTCTCTGTTTAAAATCCCCATTTTTGAACCATGCAAAATATAAAGACTACTATAAATAAACTAACAATAATATACTTGAGGCATTTGCTATCAAAACCAGCTCATTCCATTTTTGGAAATTTTACAGGAGAGACAAAAAACTTCTCACGTCCACAGTACTAAAGCTAAATTTTTTTAAAATTTTCTAATTGTAGGTATAAATGCCTAGAATTTGATTAGTTTTTCATTTTTATTCCAGGTGAATTACCTTAGGCGTAATTACTCTAATTAGGTTGGAATGATCTGATTTTGATCACGATTTTCCATGTTGTTTTTTCCAGTTTACCAGATAATAATTGTGTCTTTACGAGTTTTAAATAAATTGCATCCACTTAACGAAATTTAACATTGAGACGTACACAGTGGTACTAAGTGAAAAAAGTCATAAATTACAACGCCAAATGGAGCAGAATGTTTTTTTTTTATTTTTCAAAGAAAAATTATATTATTAATAAAATATAGACAGCAAGGAGAGAAAGGAAGAAGAAAGCTCGTTATTTAAATGAAATTGTTGTCGTCGTAATACATCGGCTCACATTCTTGGTTTTCTTCTGCTGGCCTTCCTTCCTGGAATGAGCTGGATTTGAGCTATATCCCTTCGTCAGGTTATGAAGGACCCTCTGAAATTTCAAAATATGCAAAAAAGTGGATTTCATAAAAATATGGAATGAGCTGGTTTTGATAGCAAACGCCTCACTTGTCCATTGTTTTAATGTTATTTAATAACTAGGAATTTATTCTGATGAATTAATGCATTTACTTTAAATATTTGTTATTAAGTTGTCAAAAGCAGATAATCAGTGCTTTATTTATCTGTTTCCTTCTTAAAGGGAAATTCCTGTCAGCGGATACCCCACCATTCTTTCCTATTGCTCCCTCCTTTGTACATGAAATAAATATTTCTGGTATTATAAGGTGATAATAATTTTGTTTTTGTTATAAATGTACTATTGAAATTGATCCAGTTGAAGCTTTATGTACAAAAACTGTGATATTTTCAGATTTATAGATTTCCAGATACCTCATTATGGCTCTCCATGCTCCGATCTTACATTTTTGTTATACTTAGGTGTCAACCATTCTGTCAGGAGGGAACACTATAATAAAATAATTGAGGTATATTATGCTTCACTTCTGAGAAGCCTTGAACGTTTTCAGTGTGAGGTGGAGAAACCCAAATTAGAAGGAATAATGGAAGACATGGAGAGGTATTCATTTTTCGGATTAAGCCTTCTCTTGTTCGCTTTTCCGGGTTGGATGGGCTCCGGGGAAATTCCTCCGTTTAGTGATAATGAAAATGAAGAATACAGTGAATCATCTATAGATATTGAACAATACATTTCTGAATCTTTTAAACAAAATTTCGGTCCTGACGTAACTACATTTGTTCAAAGATTTTTTTAAATAATTTAACATTACGGAGGCTCATCTTCAAAACCTTTTCACTTCTTTAAAAATAATTTTGCATATTTCTATCATAAAGGAGGTGGCTCAGTGTGTATCCCACTGTAGTACAATGGTACATGGTCGTATCCGACCTGGGAGGGCTCCCCCAATATTTTGGTATGGGAAACTAATTGCACTGTAAATGTGACACAAATCGGCAAGTTTTATAAATACCTTTAAAAAACATCGTTGGAGGAGGAATTGAATGTACCAACAGTTGTGTTTAGGTGTTGTTATTTCAATTTTTAGCCTCTCAAATTTTTAAGTATCTATGAAAATATTGATCCCCCCCCCCCTACCCCCAATAATTTGGTGCTGGTTTTTCTATACTGATACAGCTTTGGATTGAACCTGTGGCCTGGAAGACCCTCCTGGCGTACACCTGGCTTCCATAATGTGGGTGATATGTGATATGTTCAATAAAGTTTATTTTTTGTATCCAAGGTGTTTTTTAAATCTCATTACTTTCTTTATATATTTTATGATATCTTGCATAAAAAAAAGAGTGGTAATTATATACATAATATAATAATATTTTATTATGGCCTATTTCGTTATATTGTAATATGTATAATGTATAATGGTGATCAAAGGAATCAATGTGAAAGGAAAGAATTATTGAAAATATATTAATCTTTTTTAATATTTATTAAGAAACGAAACAAATAAAATGATCATAGTAAACCACATAAATAAAATTTATAAAAATAAAAACTAATTTATGACTAAATCAATTTTCAATATGCAGTTGCTTTATAATAATAATTTTCACTCCACTGAGCTTTATGAAATTCAATCTCCTTCTAATTCACTAATCACTCTTTATACATGTCTTGCATTTCAAATTCTAAAAATAAAATAATACATTTTCACACAGATACACCTCACTATTTTTCCTCCATTTGTAGCGGTTTATCTATGCTTTAAAACCATTTTACTGTAACTATAACTGAATCGTTTTATTCACACTTTTTCTTGCTACATATTGTAAACCATACAGTTATTGACACTCTGTACAGTTATTGACACTCTGTACAGTTATTGACCCCCCCCCCAACTTTAAATTAAAAAAATATGTAAACGAGTCCTAATTTTATTTCAAGATATACATGAATCTAATGTTTGAAGGGTCCTCTAAGTCATCTATAAAGTAAGACTTTAACAAACTAACCATAGGGAAGATTTCACAATTAAATCCAAAGGGTGTCAATAACTAGTTTTTGCACTTTTAACAATAAATATTGCCATATGGTAAAACTATAGAACTTTTGACCCAAAAAAACCTATTGAGTCTTTATAAGGATAGATAAAGAGGAGCTGTAGGAAGTTTCAATTTGATCTCTTCATAAAAAGTTTTTTTTTGTAACTTCACCACAGAAATGTAGTCTTAATGGTGTCGATAACTGTAAATAAGACATTACAGATAGAAATGGTTTAGGACCGGGATAGCCGAGCATGTAGGAGAGCGACCCGCTTTAGCACGCTCGAGCTGAACGGCAGCAGTTCGAATCCACCCTGGGAGGGTTGTCTTTTATTTTGTGGAGGCCCCACGGAATAAATCTCGACCTTCTCACCATACACCTCTAGAGTAACCACACATGGCCAGGTAGGGGTACCGAACAAAAAAAAAATAGAAATGGTTTATTTACGAAATGTGCACAAATCAGTTCTGAAACTGAAATCAATTCAATTCTTTAACCACTTGAGTAAATACATCTTCATAAGTAGATAACTTTTAGTACAGTAGAAAATATATTTTAGACAGTCCCTTATATTTTAATCTGGACTCTTTTTAATAATAAAAAAAATTATATTTATAGAATTCAATATAGAAGACATGTATAGATTATAATGAAGAGATTGGGAGGTGTAAATAAATAATACTAATATGTAGGTGTCACATGCTTAATTATGCCAACATTTCGAGCCAAATTTTAGGTCCTCATCAGGGTTCAATGAGAAAAACTAGGCTACAGCCAATAAGAGAAAATATATAAAGAAATATAAACTATATGTGCAACAAAAACGTTTTATATTGAAAAAAAGAAGAAGATTATATTGAGTATATTATTGAAGTAAGATCTTGGTAAAAATAATAAATTAATTAAAAAGTGAGTGGTGAGTCTCATCTTTTGCCTCATAACATGTTTATTAAAATACAAGTCCAAACATATAACCTTGTAACTGACATTTCCGAATTTCTTCCATCTTCAGTGTTTTGTACATTATATCTCTTATTTTCCTATTAACCATCTCTAACACCATTTTATTTAGTCAGTTACTATTTCTCATTGTTAACTATAATACATCATTTTATGTTACTAAAACCAAACTTTTTACTGCACACATTCAAAGCACTCACGTTTTGATTATAATATGTAATTGCTCTTCCTACTAACAACATAAAAACATGTATAATAATAAATTAAAAATGGAATAAATTAGAGATTTATTATTTTTACCATGGTCTTACTTCAATAACTATAATCTTCAACTTTTTAAAATCCTATAATTTTTATGTTGATTTTATTTGAAGACTCCATGCTAAGAACGTGTTCGGTCACATTTTGCAAATTTTACAGGAGAGCAAATAGAGGTTTTAAATCTCTTATAGAACACAACCTAGTAACTCTAAGTCAATGGGAAAAAAATAGTGTATGCCCAATATAGTTTCAAATAATGGTAATGTTAATAAAAATACAATACATTATTTGTTAGTCCAAAAAGAATCAATGACTAAAAAAGAATTTTAGTTGCATGTTCCCCCATAAAAGAAATATATATATATCTCAAGGACTAAACCTGCTGTTTTCAAGTAAACTACACAGATTTGTGGTACTCGAAATGGTTTACTATAATGCGCTGCAAAACAATATTCACAAAAAATGGACTGAACACGCTCTTAGCGTGGAGTCTTCATCTATTATATTTAATTTTGATATAATTTTACACATACTAGGTTGTTACAAAAGTCCTTGTTCACAAAATTAATTTTATTCAAATGTGAGTACAAAATTTACAAATCAAATTTATTCTTCAAAATACAGGCCATCATTTTCAACTACTTTAACCCATCTTTCAGCCAAAAGTTGTATTTGACGACTGAAGGACGACCTGATCTAGGTTCATCTTCAAGGCTTGTATTCCCAGAATTAAACCGCTTGAACCAAAATGCGGCCGTGTTTCGATGCACCACACTTTCCCCTTCCACTGCATAAATTTCCTCGGCTGAGGCCTTTGCACTAAAACCTTTTTTCCAATAATGCCTAAGAAGGCCGCGGATGACAAATTTTTCTTCCGACATTTCTAGTGAAATTTAATAAACTGAATGAAAGGCAGGGACAGTTGGCGTACATAGATAATTAGAGGATTAGTTAATGTAAACATTGACATAAGAATTGTATTTGTCAGAGATTAAATAAGGATTAAATTAGAGACCTCAATGTAAACAACTTGATATGCACAAGGACTTTTGTAACAACCTAGTACAATTGATATTTTTTTTTTATATGTTTCCTCATATTGATTGTTGTTATTGTTGTTGGTTTTTCTCATATAGCCCAGATGAGGACCTGAAATTAGGGTCAAAAGATCAGCACAATGAAATTAGTGATACTTGCATATTAGTGTTATTTATATTGACCGCACCCTCCAACCATTTCTTCACAATTAAATCTATGTCAACTATCTTCCACCATTATAGATTATAATGAATTAAAAGTAGGATATTATATTTTATTTGAATAACAGACTTGTTAAGATTAGTGTTAATCTGAGCAATTCACTTCACAGAGATCTCATTTCAATCTGAAATCAGAGTTTGGATTTTCATTGAATCTATCATAAACACCACATCAAGGTGCTAATGAGGAGTAGTGTAGAGAGCGAAAAGATAGAAGGAATGGTGGTGGGAAGAAGGTGGAGAAAATGAGGGAATTGTGGGAAAAAAGGAAAGGGGAAACCAAGAAATAATATAGGATTGGAAATAATATTTTACTGACATAAGTCGTAATAAATAAATAAATAAATAATAAAGTTCATGCTATTAAAAATCCACCCATAACTCTTTTTGTTTTGGTAGAACACCCCAGTCTTCTTTGATCAGATCCGCCGCCTTCTCCCCGATCATGTAGCACGGCGTCATCGTATGAATGCCTGGTAACTTGGGCATGATGGAGGCGTCCGCTACCCGAAGCCCCGCCAGCCCGTGGACCCGCAGCCTCGGGTCCACGACAGAAGAGGACGGGTCCGGACCCATCCTGCACGTGCCGCACTGGTGGTGGAACTGCACTGTCAGGGAACGCGCCACGCATTCCCAATACTCGTCACTGTTGAACTCGAAATGTTCGCACCCGTAAACGGGGTTCGTGTAGAGCCTCGCTCCGATCTCTTGGAATGCTCTAGCCTCGACGACAACTCTTATGGCTTCTCTGATACCATCAACCAAAGCGGCTGCATCGTAAGGATGAGCCAAGAAGTTTCCATCTATGATGAGCGGGTCTCGAGGATTGGAACTTCTTAGCCTGACGCACCCTCTGCTTCTAGGATACATCAACATAGGTGCGATGGTGAACCCGTGAGACTGAAGTATCGGCCCGAACGACTTGTCGAAAACTTCCCTAGAAATGTTTCTGCTTCTACGGAAAAAATTCCCTCCATCCCCAGCAACAGTCGCTGGAAAATTTATCAACTCAATGTCAGGCCGCTCGTCCGTAGCGTATTTGGTCTGTATGTAGCCTAACGCCTCTGCTATATTATTCGAGTACAGTCCTTGTACTCCATTGATCCACTGAAGGAAGTCTTTCTTGAGACCGCCCAATAACCTCGGAAGGACTACGCTGTCTTTAGTGTCGATGAGGAAAGTAACAAGAGTGCCAGGGTGTTCCTGGAGGTTGTATCCAACCGGAAGGTCTGCGACAATCGGTATTCCCATTTCATGTAAATGCTCTGCTGGTCCGATTCCCGACAACATTAGTAATTTCGGAGATCCGAAGGCACCAGCTGAAACGATTACTTCATTTTTCGCTCGGACTGTTCTGCGTTTGTCATTTTTTATGAATTCGACTCCATACACTCTTCTTGTTTCTAGATCGGTGAGTACTTTAGTGGCGAAACCGTTCTTGACTACATGAAGGTTAGGACGAGATCTAACTGGCAGTAAGTAAGCAGACGCGGCGCTGTGTCTTTTAACACCATTGATAGTTGCTTGCGTGCGCGCGAATCCAACCTGTGTATTCGGGTCATTGTAATCGATGATATTGTAACCTAACTGGTGACCAGCAAGTATGAATCTTTTTCCGATTTCAGTCATGTAAGGATGTTGAATATGAACCGGTCCGGTTGTAGAGTGGTAAGGCGATCCCGCAAGTTCTGGTATGGACATATTTTCAAGTTTTAGGAAATATGGTAGGACGTCTTCGTAGGACCATCCTGGATTTCCTTGTTGTGCCCACTCGTCATAGTCACGTGGCAATCCTCTGGTGTGTATCATCGCATTCAATAATGTCGCTCCACCAACTCCATTCCCAGACGGCCAGTGGCATATCCCATCCACTAGACCCAAGCAAGCTGTTCCTAGCTTTTCAACATCGTAGTTCACCGAGAAGTTTCCTAGGACTGTGAATTCGTTCAAGAAGGGAATGTCATCGTATATGTTTCCCTCCAGGCCAGTTTCTAGTAATAAAACTTTCCAATGTGGAATCTCTGTCAATCGGTTCGCTATGCTTGAGCCAGCCGGACCAGATCCTACGACGATGAAGTCGTACTCTGGAAGAATGGGGCGATTGTCCAAGAAGACATTTTCTCTGAAGGGAATACCCTGTTGCAGGTACAACCTCTGTATTTTGTCAAATACAGATGTTATTGCCAAAGCAAGATGGAGGCTGACTAGCAGCACTGGTATCACCTTCATTTAGAAGTGCTGAAAAAGAAAAAGAAATCCATAAATTATTTATTGATTAAAAAAACAGTTCAAAACTAAATAGAAATTCGACTTATCAATCATAACTTGCAACTAAGTCATATCTCGAAAATCGACTATTTTGAGATATGACTTTTCTCATCCCATCCTTGCAAGATGGTCAATCTTTTTCTTAATCCAAGCCTAATCTATGAACTTTTCTAAACAATAATGTTATTAATCAAAAGGGACTATTTTAATAATGCTATTGTTATTTTTTTCGTGATACTTTTTGCAATTAACGTCTGACGCTTTACAATACTTTTTCACTTCCTCTATTTAACGTTGAGTATCGAACTATCTGCCGATCCGTTGCGGTAAAATGTAGTTCATGTGAGTCTCTCGATAGAAAAGGAGGTACTGCTTCGCCGCTGGTACGACTGCGATCAAGCAGTACCTGATGGGGAAACCTTTTGCAACAGTTTTCCACTAAACTCTATGAAACCCTGGTCGCAAGTGCAGTAAACCAGCAATTACATCCTCATGTGAATGCGGCCTTACTCGCAAGAGGTGGTATATTATGGAGGCATGCGTATTACATCGCTGTTGCAAATACATGTATTACATTAAAGGTACGGTAGGGTGAAAAAACAACAACAAGGAAATAGCATTGAAATATAAAACTTGTTTTGTTTATTTATTTTAATATGAAGATTAGATATTCATTAATTTTTATCTTGGTCTATTGTACAGCTCCATTATTCAAAATATTAAACAAAAATGCTTACTAAAGATTATTCCACAAAATTAATCAAGTACGGTTGAACACAGACACCCAGACGATGGAATCAAATAGGTTAGTTTTGGGAGTGCTTAAAACATATAAAACGTCATGAAAAAATGAGAACGCTCCAAAGAGAAATTATAAAATATCTTTAACCTTGACACGTTAAAATTATTCTATTTATTTTTGAGACACGAAACCATTATTCAAAAAGACAGCTCCTGCTGAGGAACCGGTTTAAGGTGCTGTGACGATCTTGCACAATCAGAAGGGAGCTACCTCTTTCAGGTTTATTGGTAACATATGCCTTATCTATGTAAATGTACCTACATACCTTATGCATGTAAATATACATCAACGGATGTAGATTTGTGATTAATGATAAAAAATTATCATTTTTGAAAGCATTTAATTTTTTATGTTTCAATCATTATCATATAAAGTGATATTTTAATATCCTGGAATTGGAAAGACAATTTTAGATGAAATCATTTAAAATCAGAACATAAATGTAACAGATAATAAACGTAAAAAAATCCTTTCAATTTTTACTTTCACTTACCTATATATGAAATATATAAGAAGTGCTAGAAGTGATATTGAAAAAGTTGGACAGAGAGTCTAGGATCGCTAAGATTCTAGACATGGAGTCGGTACCAGCATTACAAAAAGGAGAAAACTACACATCCACCATCTTGAGGATAACAATCAAAGTGGTCTTGGGAAACGGAAGGCTGGCGAAGATGTCCTTCATCATGAAGCAGATGATCACCGAGGGAGAGAGTGGGGAAATGATGAAGGAGCTCAAGGTAGCCACAATAGAAAGCAGTGTAAGTAAATGTTATATTAACAGTAAACTAAAAAAGGTAAGATAGAAATTGACTAACGGACTCTGATGACGCTGGATGCTCTCCCTTTCGGAACAGAGTTGGGCAAATTGTAATCTGAATAATGATAAATGAATATGAATAATTGGTAATCATAAAACAAATGAAAAATGAATAACTATTATTCATAATCAGTATGGAGTATTTTTACTTTCACTTACCTATATATGAAATATATAGTAAGTGGAAGTATTGCGATCGTGAAAAATTTCGACTTCCGGTTTTCAACGGAAATACACGTTTTGGGACCCCCTGAGTCGAAATAACCAAGTCCCGCGAAATGGTCTGTGTGTGTGTGTGTGTGTGTGTGTGTGTGTGTGTGTGTGTGTGTGTGTGTGTGTGTGTGTGTGAACAGACTAGCTCAAAAACTATAAACCGTGGGAACCTGAAATTGGGTATTTAGTGTAGGTATATGCCCGCGATGTGACAGCAAAAATTTCATCAAAATTGCTCAAAGGGAGGGGGTACTTTACTTAATAACTTTTTACGTTTTTTTCGATTTTCTCAAAAACGGCTCTAACGATTTTGATTAAACTGAGTATTTGATCTATGTATATGCCCGAGATATGACTGTAAAAATTTCATCAAAATTGATTAACCGGAGGGGGGACTTTACTTTATAAATTTTGTAACATTTTCACGTGTTTTTTTTTATTTACTCTAAATCGGCTTTAACGGTTTTGATCAAACTGGGTATTTGATGTATTTATATGCCCGAGATATGACTGTAAAAATTTCATCAAAATTGATTAACCGGAGAGGGGACTTTGCTTAATAAATTTTGTAACATTTTCACGTGTTTTTTTGATTTTCTTAAAAACGGCTCTAACGATTTTGATTAAACTTAGTATTTGATCTACTTATATGCCCGGGATATGTCTGTAAAAAATTCATCAAAATTAATCAACCGCAGGGGGCACTTTACTTAATAAATTTTGTATCATTTTTACGAGCTTTTTTTATTTACTCAAATACCGCTTTCACGATTGTGACCAAACTGGGTATTTGATGTATGTATATGCCAAATATGTGATATCCAACATTTCATCAAAATTGATCAACCGAAGGGGGGACTTTACTTAATAAATTTTGTATCATTTTCACGGGTTTTTTTATTTACTCAAAAATGGCTTTAACGATTAATAAAAATAAGATATGAATGTAGAAAAATGTGTGATTTTGAGAACGTCAAAATTCTACATAAATCCACCTCCCGGCCAAAACAAAAAATTATAGAATCTATTTACATCGCAATTAATCAAGACAGCATACTAACACGTTATGTGCGGCGGCGCACAGTGGTCCAAAAAAGCTGAAAATGGGAAAAAAACCTAATATCTATTATAATTACTTTGTTAGCGGCCTGGAACCACCCGTGTATTGATTTTTTAAGGTGCCGAATCTGATGAAATCAAAATCCGTGCAATTGGACCACCAGATGAAGTCCAAATTTGAGATCAAAAAGACAACAATATCAAAAATTCGTGTTTGGTATAGTCTTATACGTTTTTTGAGGTGCCGAATCTTATGAAAAAAAATCTAATGAAATCAGAGCACCTGAGCAAGTTAACATTTGAAGTGGAAAATAAAAAATTGAATATTATATTATATATTACTTCTTTAATTTAACATTGTATGTACTATAATACGAATATGATATAATTATTTAATCTTGTTTAAATAAATTGTATGCTTCCTCGGTTAGCTCTTTTTCCTTTTTGTACTTGTATACTGGTCTCAAATCCGTAATATATGGGTCGCTTGTTACAAATAATTGGTAGAAAACATCTTCATTTGTTGCGACTCGAGATATCTTCCTGGAATGATGTTCCCTGTACTGCTTATAATATTTGTTCCTACTCTCCATGAGCCTCTTCTGACTGGGAACCGATACAAAGAGCTGCGTGCTCAATCATATCTGCTACATGGAAAAGAATTTTGTGGACGGTCGATGGGAGATAGTACCAGGGGTACCGAGTGTCATCTCGGCCGTTTCCGCTGTATACTTGCGACATGTTGCAGTATCAATCGGGTACTGAGAGAAAATCACATCTAGTACTGTTTTTAATCTCATAATTAATTCTTCATTTATCCCTGTAATCTACGCGGTCAATGTAGGATTTTCAAAAACTTGAAACAATTACAGCATCAAACTGAAATAAATGTACCGTCTCAATTTTCATGGGTGAGAGCTCTGGTGCAAAGGATCACCATACACTATAAGCAAACCGTGCAACTTCAAACAACCTACTTGTAGTCGTAGTTTATTGGATTACTTAAAAAAAAAAAAAAGAAAAATAGTATTTTAGAATTAAAATTAAAATTACTTTATTTTATTTAATACTAGCTGTATATACCGGTTTCACCCGGAGAATTCCATTTTTTTAAAAATCTATAAAATATATAAACTGAGACTTTTATCGACTCAAATGGTCGATTTTGTAAAAACCAATGTTAAGCAAGAACATAACGATTTTTATAACAATAAAGAATATCAGCTGAAGATCGGTTGAAGTTATGCAATTTTAATATGGACAGGTGTTCGCACCTGGTCTGAAAGAACCACTGAGCGAAATTTGGAGAATTTAGGACTAATGGTATGGATTTCTATAAAGAACAAACAAACAAACAAAGAGAATTTCATCTTTATTAATATAGATTTTAGAAATAATTGAAAATAACGTGTGATTAATTTATTTTAATTCTAAGCCAGTCCTCCTCCCTTTGAGGCCTATAGGAGGATTTTTCTTAACTAATAGTTCCTCCCCAAGGTCATCCGCCATTACCACTCGCACAGTAGCGAAAGGTTTAAATCCTTATAAATCCAAAAGTTGGCCGACGTTGGCGCTGAAAATTTTACCACAGTTCCTCTACTACCTACAGTTACATATTAAACCATTGCGATGGTAACGCAAACTATTTATAAACCAACAAAGTCAAAAATCATACTTAGTTCAGCAAGGATTTCGAAAATTAATTTCTTCTCTAACTATTGATCTTATTCAAACATTTTTAGTCCATAACAGTGCACATACAGATGACACACTACTGATGTATTGGGGAATATTTTATTGTTAATCTTATACAGAGTAGACATTTTTTTTTATGATGGTAGAAAAGTACGATTTTTTCAATCATTAAAAAGTTCAATTTTACCGGTGCACACACATTTTAATTTTGAACTAGTTAAAAAAATATATTCTTTCCATTGTTCTACAAGTATCTAAGTATTCGAAAACCAAGAAAAAATTAGGTGCGGGCTACTTCCATTTTTGAGGTTTTTTCCCAGGTTGGACCACTGTGCGGCGTATTTTAGGGTTATCCTGAATTGAACAGTATCGGTCCCAGGGGTCCGACTGTAGGAATGAGCCACAGACGATATCGGACGTCAGAGTCCGATGGGAATGCTCTGACGAAAGCGTTATCTTTTGACTGAAAAGTGAATTCAATGAGCATCTCAAGGGCATTATCTCTTAGTAAGGATTGGAACTAGACCTAATAGGCGCAGGATAGGCTCCCGTGGTCCGATACAGGATTTACGCCATACTTCATCGAAAATAGCTTTTCTTATTAATTTAACTGCTGGAATTTTGAATTACCATCCCTATTGATAATTTTGTCATCGCCTCTGGCGGTCAAATAGTGAAGCTACGTTTTGTTAACTTCGTTTTAAGAATTGAACCATGTTGCCTTTATAAAAAATTATTTAGAAGTAAAATTGTATTATTTGAACAAAAAAACAAAAAAATTATGATAATTTTATATAATTTAATCATCTTTCGTGGGTAATCACCTTATTTTAATTTTATATTATTTTTAAATATTTTATTTTTGAAGAGAAAAGATTAGGCTCGGAGGCCAAAGGCCGGGAGTCGAACCCGGGTTCGACATAATAAAAAAAAAAATTCAAAATCACCATAAAAAATATGATAATTTTAAAAAAGATGAATTAGAAGAAAACAAAATATCGATATTTAGGTTTTAGGATCTTATTTTAAAGAAAAACGAGTTAAGATATTTAAGGTGCTAATAATTGTTTAATTTAATACATATTTTTTTTTTGTCCCCTTCCTCGCCGGTAGGGCTCTACGGGGTTTCCCGGGACAGGGGCGAGGGTGCGTGATTGATGCCGAATATTATTAAATTTTTCCTCTCTCTGGGTTATTCCCAATCATATGTTGTCATAGGCAACGCGTAGTTTCTAACGCTTTTGCCCACTCGGCTATCCCGCTACACTTGATTTTATCATTCGATAATAATAATAAATACAAAGAAAAATATCCCTCATCTAACTCTCTAAATCTAATAAAAAATATTGTTCATATATTCACAAAACCCCTGGGAACTTTCACTTACTTATATATGAAGTATATAGTATAAAGGAATTATATATATATATATATATATATATATATATATATATATATATATATATATATATATATATATATTCCTGCGTATCATCACAAATTATGTTATTTGTAAAAATATTGCTTGCCACTTGTATAAATTCTTCGATGGTAATAAAATGGTAAAGTATCGTTCAGGAGAATTTACAATGCTAAAAACTGATGATATTATTTGATAAATATATTCAAAACGTGTACAAGATCTTTTCTAATTGTTATTTTGTAATAGGGATATCGCAAGCTATTCAGGCAATTAAATATGCTAGCGTCACGGCGAGGTTACACCCTTATCTAGATTAACTAACTTTCCATCTTTGTTCGCATGCGGGCGGATTAATGGTACATACATGCGTTATAAGTATGTATCCTTTTTTGGTAGGCTAGATGCTGCAGTCGGTTATGCCATAATTTAGGAATTTTAAGTACTCTAAGGTTCGATTCTAATACGCGATCAAAAACTTTTGCAACTAAGCTACAAAGAAAATAGACTAAATGCTAAAAATATTTTTATTTTTCAACATCAATGCACTTATTCCACATGTCCTTCAACTTTCTTCTTGGTCTTGAAATCATTCTTCTGTTCTGGGAATTCAGGTCATCAAATCTTGTCCCTTTTAAGAATCTCTTTAGGTTTGGAAACAGGAAGTAATCACTGAGAGCAAGATCTGGGCTATAGGGTGGGTGGACGAGCTGTCCAGTCGATGATGCCGATCTTGAACCGAAAGATTTCGGGAAACTCTTCTTGCAGACACCTTAGGCATTCCTAAAATGTCATGAATGGTTGTGCTAGCGCTTCCATAGGAAATGCCTAATCCCATAGCAACTTCAGACACCTATATTCGACGATTAGCCAAGATCAAGGCCTCTGCTTGAGCCGCATGATCAGAATTAGTTAAAGTTGTTGGTTTCCCGGATTTTGCTTCGTCTTGCAAATTCACACGACCTCGTTTGAACTCATTGAACCACCGAGTGACTGTAGAAAAGGAGGGACGATCATGACCAAATACATTCACTATTCTGTTGGAAATATTTTTTACAGAGTGCCCTTCTTTACACAAACATTTAATGACGCTTCGATACTCAAACTTGAAGTCCCTGGATATCGACATGTTTACAAAGGCACTGCTAAATACTGACTAGACTGACGTACTCAAAATTGTGGGCATATTTACTCTTGATAGATAAGCTATCAGGGACAAAAGAAGGATTAACGGAATAAGGTTTGTTTATACCTTATTTGCAAAACTTTTTGATCGCCCCTCATACAATACGATACTTTATAAAAAGATTCAATATTATATGTTGATTACGCTACCTACACACACACACACACACACACACATATATATATATATATATATATATATATATATATATTAAAAGCTATATTTTTCAAGATCTCATAATAAGGCTGTAATAAATATTTACTAAACACATAACTCAGTCTGCGAAAAAAACGCCACAATGTGTTTTTTTTCACTAATGAAACAACACTTCTGTGTTGGTTCATTAGTGAGTAAAATGAAGGGGCTGAGTCCTATTTTAAAGTTTAAAATTTTAATTTTAAAGTTGGAGCTTCATTTATTACAAATATTTTTACTTTCACTTACCTATATATGAAATATATAGTAAGTGGAAGTATTGCGATCGTGAAAAATTTCGACTTCCGGTTTTCAACGGAAATACACGTTTTGGGACCCCCTGAGTCGAAATAACCAAGTCCCGCGAAATGGTCTGTGTGTGTGTGTGTCTGTGTGTGTGTGTGTGTGTGTGTGTGTGTGTGTGTGTGTGTGTGTGTATGTGAACAGACTAGCTCAAAAACTATAAACCGTGGGAATCTGAAATTGGGTATTTAGTTTAGGTATATGCCCGCGATGTGACAGCAAAAATTTCATCAAAATTGCTCAAAGGGAGGGGGTACTTTATTTAATAACTTTTTACGTTTTTTTTCGATTTTCTCAAAAACGGCTCTAACGATTTTGCTTAAACTGAGTATTTGATCTATCTATATGCCCGAGATATGACTGTAAAAATTTCATCGAAATTGATTAACCGGAGGGGGGACTTCACTTAATAAATTTTGTATCATTTTCACGTGTTTTATTTATTTACTCAAAAACGGCTTTAACGATTTTTATCAAACTGGGTATATGATGTATGTATATACCATATATGTAAAAGCCAACATTTCATCAAAATTGGTCCAACTGAGGGGGCACTTTATTTCATGACCTTTTTTCCAATTTTCACCTTTTTTTCGATTATCTCAAAAACGGCTTTAACGATTTTTATCAAATTCGTCATGTTTAATGAAAATTAGGTTTTCTTTAATAACAGGTAAGCTGTATCATTATTAAAATGTTCTGAGGGGGCTTTTTTTGGGAGGGGTCTTTTTTGTTTGTTTGTTTCTTCCTTATAAAGTACCTTTGTTTTTGTTTACATGGAGAAATTAACTGTCTCTCGTTACGCCTAAAAATAAGAAATGGCTAAATATGAGATATGATAAAAATAAAGAAAACATAAAGAGGAGAAAAAAAGAAAAATATTCAGTCATAAAATTCGTTGAGCCCCCGCATGCGGAGTACGCCTTTAATGACAGACCATTGTTCATAATTAAAGCCGTTCTGTTCATTTGAGAAGTGGAAATTAACAAAACGCATTTATTTCTAATCTAAGTAAGTTGGTAAGTGAAAGTTGTGTGTTGCGAGCACGCACCAGATTTTTAATGTTTATAATTACATCGACCAACCGCGATCAAAAATAAAGAGGATATTTAAAAAAAACATTGAGTCTGCAGAACAATTGACCCATTATTGGGGTAGATGTAATAATAGAAGAGAACTTTAGACATTAGAAACTCAAAGGCCCGGTCACGCGGATAAATATTTCGAATGAAGTTTGCTTCGCTTTTTGGCCGACAGGGGTGATTACAATTGAACAAATATTGCTATGTTCTTATAAATCTTCGGATGATAATTAACCGGTGATGATTATTATTCTAATTAAACGGTTAATTAGTGAACTACAAAATTGTTATCTATTTACTACATTGAATCCTCCCCTGGCGGTCAAAAAATGAAATAACGCTTGGTTCGAAACTTAACCGAGTTAGCACGCCTTTAAATTCTCAGTAATTACTGATATTGTCAAGTAGATTAGTTTACAAAATAATTCAATTTTAGAAACATTATTTTCAATAGACAATCTACAAAAGCTTAACGACATTTTCTGCTTCTCGGTAGGTTGTTTAAAAATTAGATCGTTTATAATAATTGAGTTGAGCTATTGAGTTGTTTATATATTCGGGGGGGGGGCAGGTTTGATTATACATAAATTTGTAATGTGTCGAGGAATGCCTTTAAATTAACCGTTCTAAATTAAGTTTTTCTCTAAGAAAATCTACTGGCTCACCTGTGACAATTAACAACGGCCCCGTTCCTTTAAAGAATTTCGCACGATACCTCGGACTGTACTTAGACAAACGAATCACTTGGAACATACATTCCAAATTTAAAAAAAAAAACTGGAACTCAACAGACGGTACAAGCAGCTTTCACATCTCCTGGACTACTGATCACTCACTTTAAGAAACAAGCGACTAATTTTCACTACTATTTTAAGACCTATTTGGGCATAAGGAGAATCAAAATACAAATTCCACGGAAAAATACGGATACAAAATACGGATCCACAGAAACAAAATACAAATTTCCCAATCTAAAATTCTCAGAAAAATCACAGCACCTTGGTTGCACAACGACATGAACATACCGACAGTAAAATCTTACATACACGACAAATACCAAACATTCCACTCTTCAACGCTACATCACCCTGAACCCACTCATCCATTCTCTTTCCTCCTCCCTGTTACCTGGTCAGCCACGACGTCGACTGAAACGACATCGGCTAAGAGACCTCTTACTATAATAAACTAGCTAGGGTGCCCGGCTTCGCTCCGTTAGTTGTGTGGTAGTTTTAATACCAGAAAAACTTTAAAATTAAAGGAAATAGGGAACAAAATTATCACCTTCTTGAAAATTCGGTTTTAACTTGGTATCAATATGCTGCAGACTTGAGATCTGAGGAGTCCGTCCAAATAAGGAACACTGTATATGAATGAACAATGAATAATTAACTTTGTCGAGTTAAGCATTCTGTGATTCTGAATCCTATAATCCCATTCCATGCAGTCAGCAGATAATAAGTTTTTAGATTATAGTTGAAAAATCTGGTATCTCAGTTAAAAAAATTGTATTTCGAGTAAAACTTAAGCGCCAACTACTATGGAGGTCCTATTTGATCCAGAAGTATAGAAACTACCGAGGATTCATAGAAACTTTTTTTTTAAGACCTTTCTTCCATTTCAACCTCCCTTAAGATATCCCCCCGTAATTTGTACAGTTTCTGCATATCTCGAATCTTACTACTATAACAAAGTGAAAACCAAAATTTCTTGAAGGCACAATTTTTTCATCATATTTCTTTTTATCTTGAACTAACTAATTTTTTAAGGAATCCAGTTGTTTTTTTAATTTATTGCAGAGATTTAAAATCATTATTTTATTTTGAAAGCAAAGGAGAAACTAATTATTTTCGCTTAATTTTTTAGTAATTTAAAAATAACAGCTGAAAAAATATATAACTTTTACAAACTGAACTGGATGAATTAGCAATAAACGTGGAGTGAAACGCACCCTAGCGCTCCCTGGTAGTCCGGAGCTCGAACTAAATTTTTCATTCATAAACTCGTATCTCAATCTCAGAGAGGCTAATTAAATGGTGCGAGAGGCTTTAAATTCCAGTCCTTTTCTCTTCAATATTACACTCATAAGAGAAAAACGGAAACCTTCTCCTCCGTCAGGCGTTATATGGCTAAACGACGGCTTAACTTCGTTAATCCTACGTGGAGGCGTTTTTGAGCCTTTTCGGCACGCACATTGTACACTTTGCTTTATAATATATATTGATTATAATGCATCCAGAAAATCAAAGTAAAAAACAACCACCGGTGACCCCTTAGACCTAAACTTTTAAAAATATAGTTAATGAATGTTTTTATATATGTAATTTAATTTGTAGTTTTTAGTTCTCAAAACTTCTAGCGGGGAGGGAGGCAAATGCTATATTTTCAAAGAAAACCAAATTTCCATCTCACAACTCAATAGTTTATGACTAAAATCCGATTTGAATCAAATCATAAAAAAAAAAAATAAAATAAAAAAATAAATAAAAACTTACGTAAAAACAGTATAATTGGTTCTAAACTTTTAAAATCGATTAATAGGCTTATAGAGGTCAATGCTATTTTTGGATACTTCAAGAACCGGTATGTACTTACTGATGATAAGAAATAAAGTAGGGTTTTTTATTACCACACCTCACCAATTAAGAATCAATTTAAGGTTCGGGCCTCTTTTTATTGTCCGAGTTCTGATCCGGATTAAAAGCAGTAGCTGCTGGTTTGGGACGGTGGGACCTTGTTGAATATTGATGCAGGGTGTGGAGGGTAGAGTGTTACGAAATTTAGTTACCTCCTCCTTTTCGGAAGAATTATTTGGTGGGGTGTCTATATTATAACAATTAGTATATTTAGCAACGATACGTATTTTATGACTATTATGGGGGGGGGGGGACTTTGACCAAGAATGTCCTACAACAAGGGTTTCTTATTTTATTTAATTCGAACTAGTGAAGAGCGAAATGCTTTGTTATTAATAACAAGCAATGCTGCCCCAGTTTACATAGCATACTTACCAATAAATTATTTCAAATATTCGGCTAAAAAATAGAATCTAAAAAAAAGTTTTAACTTACATCTATTTTCATATTATTATTTCTATCAAATATTTTGTGTATATAATGCTTTAATTACCCCCCCCCCCACTTAGATTCACCTTTCAGGGCATTACCCTGCACTCTACTTAATTTTTTTGTTTCCGTCCTTTTTCTTCCTCTTTCATACAGGGGACGTTGGATAATACGTAAGAAGTCTAAAATTATATTAATCTTATATAATATAAATAATCTATATTAATATATATATATATATATATATATATATATATATATATATATATATATATATATATAAAATTATAATATAACCGACCACGCAATATCTATCATATCGACTATGAAGAACCACCTAGTTCTTCTAGAAAACTCCTTGTTCTGCTTCTTCAGACCTAAAACCGAGGCTATCACCACCCTCTTGATTTTCCTGAGCTGGTGTTTCTGACTCCCTGCCGCATTCACGATATGGGGCCCTTTCCTCTGGCCATGTTAGGCATTGGGGAGAGGGGGTTTACCCCAGAGAAACATAGATACCATAACCAACCTCTTCTAACCATGGTGGGAAAATCGAAATTAATTCCACAGTCTAGGTGAAGTACACCTGTCTATATATAGTACACCGATACTCGTGAGATTAGGAAAAAACCCAGGAAAAAACAAACAGTAAAAATCAAATTTCTAGTTTACTTTTTAAAGCTTATTGGTGAATTGATGAATCCCATAAAAAATCCCAGAAAAAGTGTCTTTCGCCAACTATTATTCTAGAAACTAGATCCAATCCAATCTAACGGCGCTATGGTCCTCGCAGGACCCTGGCCTCCTCAGCAATCCTCTTCCACTCCAACCTGTCCGCAGCTGCCCTTCTCCATCCCGAAACACCCAACGACCGAATGTCTTCCTCCAGATCCTGCAGCCAACGCAGTCTAGGTCTACCTCTACTCCTTTTACCATCAGGGTGTCCCTCCATTATCATTTTCGGGAGCCTACCACCTTCCATTCTTTGTACATGCCCCAACCATCTTATCCTGGAACTCCTAATAGTGGAAACAAGATCTGGAGTTCCATACAAATCTCTTAACTCCGCATTTGTTCTCATTCTCCAGCGATCCCCTTCATTTGTAGGGCCCAAAATTCTTCTCCCATGCGCTTAGCAGCCTTTCATCATTGTGTGTTAGCGTCCAGGACTCGCTCCCATATGTTACCACTGGCTGTAGGAGGCTGGATTTTATATGAATTCAATGAGAAATTTCAATAAAAAAACAACAACTTATGATTTAAAAAACACTAGTACAAAGATAAATCGAAAAATGTGGGAAATAGGTCATGCTTAAATAGGAACTTTTTGATAAGGTACTTGTTTTGGATAGCTGATGTTTCTTTGATTGAACATATCCGAAACACCCTGTATAAAAAATATATAGAAAGGGAAATATTGTGATAGTAAAACGTTTCAACTTCCGGTTTTTCAACAGAAATTTTAAAAACACGTTTAGGGTCCCCCTTATCAAAATAACTAAATCCCTCGTAATGGCATTTTTTTTTTTTATCAGGCTAAATAAAAAATGATTAATCATTTGAGGTAGACATAAGCCCGTGATGTGACAGGAAAGGTTTCAAGAATATTGATTAACCTGAAGCGGTACGGTATTCCAAAAATTTTATCACATTTTTTCGATTTTCTTGAAAACGGCTCAAACGATTAGGATTCAACTCGGCATGCCTAATGAGAATCAAGTATACTTTAATGAACAGGAAATGGTTGGGGGTGCGGTCAAATAAGTAGCACTAATATCTGAGATTTACATATTTTCTTGTAGCCGACGTTTCGACCCCTAATTTTAGGTCATCAGGGCTAAATGAGAAAAAAAAAAAAAAAAAACCAATCAGAGAAATTATATAGACAAATATTAAAGTATGTGAAACATTAAACTAAAGTAAATAAATTAGATACTTTTTTTTTTAGAATTTAAAAATTATAGTTACTAAAGTAAGACCATGATAAAAGTAATAAATGAAAATGAGATAAAACTCAAAATAGTATATCTGAGGTAATGTAGAGAAATATTGAACTGTAGGTGAACATATAATAACGTTGCAATGGTCTGTAGCAATGAAGCCTAAGTAAATAAATTGAAATGTAGTATACAAAATACAAAGTGGCGTGTAAATCGAAAATGTAAAAAACAAATGAGATAGATAATATAAAAATATAATAAAACAGAATAAATCACTGGATGAAGGGTAAGAGATTTATGGATACATTATGTTTAAAGAATAACCGTAAGATTTATGTATTTAGAGGTTTATACACTAGAAGGACGGATGATTATTAAACTGAATATGACAGCTATATAGTAGGGTGTGGGACTAAAGATATTTAAAGCTATATAAATTAAAAATTGTATATTATATGATACTAGCTAGGGTGCCCGGCTTCGCTATGGTAGTTGTGTGGTAGTTTTAATACCAGAAAAACTTTAAAATTAAAGGAAATATAGAACAAAATTAGCACCTTCTTGAAAATTCGGTTTTAACCTGGTATCAATATTCTGCAGAATTGAGATCTGCAGAGTCCCTCTCATAAAGGAACCCTATATAATTTACAGGGGGTTGAAAATGGTAACTTTGTCGAGTTATGCATCGTTTTGATGGTTTCTGTGATTCTGAATCCTATAAGCTCATTCCAAGTAGTCAGAAGATAATAAGTTATTAGATTATTGTTGAAAAATCTGGTATCTCGGTTAAAAAAATTATATTTCGGGTAAAACTTAATAAGTGACTACTATGATCATCCTATTTGATCCAGAAGTATAGAAACTACCGAAGATTCATAGAAACTTTTTTTTAAGACCATTCTTCCATGTCAACCTCCCTTAAGATATCCCTCCGTAATTTGAACGATTTATGCGTATCTCGAATCTTACTACTATTCCAAAGTGAAAACCAAAATTTCTTGAAGGCACAATGTTTTCATCATATTTCTTTTTATCTTGGATGATAAAATCTTGAATGCTGTTATTGGAGTTAGTCGTTTTGTCAACTGGAATGCTCATTAAGGTCTGGCCACACATGTCCGCACCGTAGCAATAATATAGGTTATGTTCAGAATATTTTTAATTTAACTTACATATTACCTTTAGTTATGCCAAAAGTTCAAGCCACACATGTCAGACACAGGCCACTTTAGGCATAACTAAAGGTAATATGTAAGTTAAATTAAAAATATTCTGAACATAACCTGTATTATTGCTACGGTGCGGATCCGGTGCGGACATGTGTGGCCAGACCCTTATACGTAGTAACCAAACCTACTTCTTTTTCATAAATACAATAACACTTCAAACTTTTTATTTTCGATTTATATTTAGTCAATTCATCTCTTTTTTTATGTCTAATTTTATTCGCTCACTGTACTACTAAGAAATTTTCACTCATATTGCATTAAATTTACTTAAGTATGTATTATATATAGATTAAATGTAATGTGCTGATCATATATTAGCCTTCTTATGAGAAAACTAATTTTTTGAGGAATCCAGTTGGTTTTCTAATTGATTGCTGAGATATAAAGTACTTATTTTATTTTGAAACGCAAACTAATTATTTTCTCTTAATTTTTTAGTAATTTAAAAAGAACAGCTGAAAAAATATAGTACGATTACATACTGAATGAATGGACAATAAACATTGAGTGAAACGCACCCTAGCGCTTCCTGGTAGCCTGGAGCTCGAACTAAATTTTTCATTCATAACCTCGAATCTCAATCTCACAGAGGCTAATTAAATGGTGCGAGAGGCTTAAAATTCCAGTCTTTTTCTCTTCAATTTTACTCTCTTAAGAGAAAAAAGGAAACCTTCTTTTCCGTTAGGAGTCATATGGCTAAACGACGACATAACTTCCTTAATCCTACGTGGAGTCGTTTTTGAGCCTTTTCGGCACGCACATTGTACACTTTGCTTTATAATATATATTGATTACTACGATGATATAAGTTGTTTTTACAATATGTCAAAGAAGTTAATACCCAAATTTCTATGTTATATATTTTTTTCCCTCACTCATCATATGTTTCCATCACTCATCGTCGGCTACAGTAAACTATGTAAATCTCACATACTTGTACTACTTATTTTGACCGCACCCCAACCACTTCCTGTTCATTATATCTACGGTCAACTATCTTCCACCGTCAAAATAAGCTATTACACATTGAAGAAAATAATGTAAAGTAAACTTTAAAAGAGAGCCTTACTTTCATGTACTTCACCGACCCTGAAAATGAGATAAAACTCAAAATAGTATATCTGAGGTAATGTGGAATAATATTGAACTGAGATTGAACTACCTCGAGTTCAATCTCGCATCGCACCAGTGTTTTTTTACTTTCACTTACCTATATATGAAATATAGTAAGGGAAAGTATTGCGGTCGTGAAAAATTTCGACTTTCGGTTTCTACGGAAATACACGTTTTGGGGTCCCCTGAGTCCAAATAACCAAGTACCGCGAAATGTTATGTGTCTGTGTCTGTGTGTGTGTGAACAGACTAGCTCAAAAACAATAAACCGTACGAACCTGAAATTGGGTATTTAGTGTATGTATATACCCGCGATGTGACAGCGAATATTTAATTAAAAATGGTCAAACGGAGGGGGTACTTTATGTAAAGAATTTTGTCTAATTTTAACGTAATCCCAATTTTCTCAAAAAATGGCTCTAACGATTTTGATAAAACTTGGTTTTATAAAACTTGGTTTATTTGACGTACGTATATGCCCGCGATGTGACAGTTAAAATTTCATCAAAATTGATCAAACGGAGGTGGCACTTAATTTAATAATTTGTTTCCCCATTTTTGCTTTGTTTTCGATTTTCTCAAAAATAGCTTTAACTATTTTTATTAAACTCTTCATGCTTAGTGAAAATCGAGTATTCTTTAATATCATGTAAGCTTTATCATTATTAAAATGTTCTGAGGGGGCTTAAATGGGGAAGGGGCCTTTTTTTGTTTTCCTATAAAGTACCTTTGGTTTTGTTTATCTGTCTCTCGTTTCGCCAAAAAAAAAAAGAAAAAGAAATGGCTAAATGTGAAATATGAAAAAAATCAAGTATACATTTACAGGAGAAAACAAGAAAAATATTCCATGTAACATGTTGAGCCCACCCATGCGCAGTACGCCTTTAATGACAGACGATTGTTTATAATTAAAGACGTTCTGGTCATTTCATGGAAATAATTTGTTTCATGGTAACTAAATGAATTTTTCAACAACTACATAGAGATTCAACAATTAGAAAATCAGACGACTTGGAGCATTATGCTTCCATGGCCGAATTATCACAAATAAAATCTTTTATTTAATATTAAATTTTTTTAGTGTACTTTAGAGAGTAAATAAAATAAGAAAATGAATGTGGAAAAATGTGTGACTTTGAGGAATGGCATTTACAAAACACTTCAATTTCTAATCTAAGTAAATTGGTAAGTGAAAGTTGTGTGTTGAGCGCATCGCACCAGATTTTTTAAATTATAAAAGGAAAAAAGCCGTTTGTAATTATTATTATTTTAAATGAATAAAAAATAAAATAAAATAATAAAAAAGGAGAGATACAGACCTTTATATAATCCACTGCACCGCAGACCCGTCCAGACCACCTGCTCGCTCCGGACTGCGTTTCTTCACAGACGAGATATATGAAGGACGCTAAGGGTGAGACCATTTCGACAACTTTCACCAAAACTAATTCCAAGATAGCAGGACTATCAACCATAATTAGTTGAGTTATATTTAGCTCATATAAGTAGTATGAGTTTAATGGATAGAAAAAATAATAATAATATTCAAGGGCGTACCCAGGATCAAAACTAGGGGGGGGGGGCAAGCTATTATCGTTCAGGTTGTAACAGCTTACCGCGGAAAAGGTGAATGAAACCAAAATTATGTATAACTATAGCAGTGCTTTATCAAATAAGTTATTACAATTATTTGCTTGAAAAAAATGTATTCTATTATTGCTTCCAGCCTTCCAGGGGGGAGGGGGGGCAGCTGCCACCCGCTGGGTACGCCCATGATAATAATAAATAAAAAAAGAAATATAATTGCGAAGAATATGATGTGGATTCTTCTGGCATTCTGAATTCTCTATGCCAGCGGTTAGAAATAGGGGGGGGGGCGCTACCTCTTGAGGGGGGGGAATGTTTAAATTATTTTTTTGAATACTGCACCCTAAATATAATTGGCAAGGAAAAAAAATTGGTCTTCAAAGTGATGCTTAGAAAAAAAATGGAAGAAATGTATTTTAAGAATCAACAGTAAACATAACAGTGTTATAATTAAAGCTCGGAATTCCGTGCGGTAAAAATTCGAAAACTTGCAATAAGCACTTCAAAACGTGCAATAAAAATGTATTGCTTGAAACTCAGGCATTAAATTATTATTGTGAACAAAAAATAGCTACTTTGGAAAAAAATAAGTAGCGGACAGTAAATTGAAATAAAAACTCTTTTTTACTTTCACTTACCTATATTTTTTTTTTTTTTTTTTTTTTTTTTTTTTTTTTTTTTTTTTTTTTTTTTTTTTTTTGTTCGATACCCCTTCCTGGCCATGCGTGGCATACGGGGGGTTACTCTACAGGTGTAACCAACCTATCCTAACCATGGTGGGTAGGTCGAGATTTTATTCCGTGGGGCCTCCACGAAATAAAAGTCAACCATCCCAGGGCGGATTCGAACCGCCACCGTTCGGCTCGAGCGTGTTAAAGCGGGCCGCGCTCCAACACGCTCGGCTATCCCCGGCCCTTCACTTACCTATATATGAATAATATAGTAAGTGGAAGTATTGCGACCGTGAAAAATTTCGACTTCCGGTTTTCAACGGAAATACACGTTTTGGGGTCCCCTCAGTCCTTATTTTTTGGATTATGTCCTTATTTATTGATATTACATTATATTTTATGTTATATATTATATTAATATTATATTTATGTCCTTATTTATTGGTTATTTACAAATAACCAAGTCCCGCGAAATGGTCTCTGTGTGTGTGTGTGTGTGTGTGTGTGTGTGTGTGTGTGTGTGTGTGTGTGTGTGTGTGTGTGTGTGTGTGTGTGTTTGTCTGTGTGTAGCTGTGTGTTTGTGTGTGTGAACAGACTAGCTCAAAACCTATAAACCGTGCGAACCTGAAATAAGTTATTTAGTGTATGTATATGCCCGCGATGTGACAGCAAAAATTTCATCTAAATTGCTCAAAGGGAGGGAGTACTTTATTTAATAACTTTTTAAGTTTTTTTCGATTTTTTAAAAAACGGCTCTAACGATTTTGATTAAACTGAGTATTTGATTTATTAATATGCCCGAGATATAACCGTAAAAATTTCATCAAAATCGATCAACCGGAGGGGGGACTTACTTAATAAATTTTGTATCATTTTCACGTGTTTTTTTTATTTATTCAAAAACGGCTTTCACGATTTTGATCAAACTGGGTATTTGATGTATGTATATTCCAAAGATGTGATAGCCAACATTTCATCGAAATTGATCAACCGGAGGGGGCACTTTATTTCATAACTTTTTTTCCAATTTTTCGATTATCTCAAAAACGCCTTTTACGATTTTCATCATATTCGTCATGTTTAATGAAAATTAGGTGATATTTAATATCAGGTAAGCGCTATCATTATTCAAATGCTCTGAGCAAATGAGAACAAAAATAAGAAATGAATGTGTTAATATGAGTAACTTTGAGAAGTGGCATTAACAAAACGCATTAATTTCTTATCTAAGTAAGTTGGTAAGTGAAAGGTGTGTGTTGCGCGCACGCACCAGATTTTTTTTCTACAAATTATTGTTATAATATTAGTTTTAGTATAAATTTTGATAAAATCACTGAATTTGGATCTTTTGATTATTACTATTGATATATTTTTGAATATTTACTGAAAATAGTAACAGCAAGATGTGGAATACAGAGTAAAATTCTCGCGTGTCAGCTTTAATTATATTGGGAATAGGAAGATCGTTAAAAAAGAAAGATACTAATCAAATTTGGGAATCACTGGATGCAATATCCGGTGCGTAGGCTTATTTTTAAATCTCTCTGATGACACGCACCACCAAAAAAATTTAAAATACTAATTTAAAAAAAAATTAGGTACTGACTTGTGCTAGAGTGGGTATCAATTTGTGATTTCATCCAATTTTTTTATCACAATATTTACAAAACACTACACAACCATCCCTATTGAGTTGAGGATATTTTTCAATCCATCCCGCAGTTTTTGAAGACACACTTGCTCCAATTTTTGGCATTTTCAGTGACAATATCCTCGACACGAGCTAGTTTGATACTGACAGAGCTTCTCGGAAATTGGAGGTTTGGGTTTGTTTACTTCTCCCAAGATCCTTTTTTTTTTCCTATGATATTCACATTTATTTTTCCCCTATTTTTTTTACGTGTATTTAAGAAAATTACAATTTGTATTTTTTTTTTTCCTTCAAAATATCAAATGATGCAATTTCGTGCAATTAAACTTCAAAACGTGCAATTTCGTGCACATAAACCCCGAAACATGCAATTTCGTGCATTATAAAACTTCATTAGAACATCAAATTAGGCTTGATTCGGATAACTAACTTGAGTTCGCTTTATTCTGACTTACCAATAAAAAGATGCAATTGCACGGGAATCCGAGCACTAGTTATAATAAATTCAGCATTATAAACATGTGAGGGGGCGGAGTTACAGATAAACTAAATGGAGAGGGGATAAACTAAATAATTTGAGTGTAATTTTTAATTCGGTCATCACCGATTGATTATGACTGAGGTCTAATCTTACTAAGCTACATTGGGAGTCTTAAATTTTGCCTATCGAAAAGTAATAGTAATGTAATTGTAGGAGCTCATTTTACGCAGAAGTTGATAGTCTACAACTCTTATAGGTAACATTTTTTATATACGGGGTCACCTGTGGTATAGTGGTTAGCATGGCAACCTACAATACTAAAGGTCGCAAGTTCGCGTTCCGTGGTAGCCCTAGGATTTTTTAATGGGAGTAAAATATCCTAGGCTATGCCGTCCCTCGGATAGGACGTAAAATGGAGGTCCTGAGCCTGTACGATGTCAGGTACTCGTTTAAGATCCCTATCCTAATTATACCTGGGTAGGCAAAATTTAGGACTCCCACTCTACCATCGTTCGATTAGCCTTAGTGGCATAAAGTGACATTAAACAAACAAACAACATTGTTTATTCGGAGTAGCCCTCTTCAAATTGCTCTTCAGTGAAATTCATTTTTCCGCTAAAATTGCAAATATTGCGATTAATTGATAATCGGTTTTGGCAAACCGAAGTTAAAAGACTAAACCTATTTTAACTTTGAGGAACTCAGTCGACGCGAAATTTTATGCCTTTTTATTTTAAAGGGAATTCAATTTCCTCTTCGGTAAATTGCTTCCGAGTTATGAGCGAAAAATTGAAAAAAGTTCAAAAATTTCGATTTTGTTTACCTAAAAAATTTGATGAGAACCGATCTGAGGTGGCAGACGTTCACATTTGTTGTACTTTCAGTCTGTAAGAACTAAAACTTTCTTTAAACCAGACACTTTTTTGACCCTCAGAGCTCGGACTAAATTGAGGGTAAGGATCTTTAACGAGTACACAACATCGCACAGGCTCGGGGCCGATGGGTACGTCCCATCAGGACGACGGCATTGTCAAGGCCAAAAAAATCCTAGGGCCAACTTGCGAGATGCGAACCCGCCACCTTTATTATTGTATTAACTTTATTATTTTGCTAGCCACTATACAACTGATGACCGAACGGTATAGTTTAAACGTAACTTGGTAGAATAATAATAGAACAAATTTGTATCATACAGAATATTCCGCATTATTATAAACAAAAAAATATCAATTGAGCTTCAAATTTCCTTACAAATTGTTCCTGAGTAAAGATGTAGCACATGGGTCATTCTCCCATTTCATTCAAATTTCATTGTTCTAATTTCAATGCGAAAAAATTACATTTTCCAATTATATTTTTCCACAAATTGTTAGAAGGTAGGCTGCTAATGGTGTTTAAAAAAATCTGGTGCGTGCGCGCAACACACAACTTTCACTTACCAACTTACTTAGATTAGAAATTGATGTGTTTTTGTTAATTGCCACTTCTCAAAGACACATTTTTCCACATTCATTTCTTATTTTTGGTTTTATTTGCTCTATAAAAAATACTAATTTTTTTATTATTAAATAAAAGTTTTTACTTGTGGTAATTCGGCAATGCAAGCATAATACTCCAAGTCGTCTGATTTTATAATTTTCTATGTAGTTGTTAAAAACTTCATTTACCATGAAACAAACAATTTCCATTAAATGTAGAGAACGGCTTTAATTATGAACAATGGTCTGTCATTAAAGGCGTACTCCGCCGCATGCGTGTGTTCAACGTATTTTATGAGTTACGGAATATTTTTCTTTTTTTTCTCCTCTATATGTTTACTTGATTTTTTCATATTTAAAATTTAGCCATTTCTTATTTTAAGGCGTAATGAGAGACAATTAATTTTTCCATGTAAACCAAAACAAGGGTACAATACAAGAAAACAAAAAAGGCCCCTACCCCATTTAAGCCCCCTCAGAACATTTTAATAACGATATTGCTTACCTGATATTAAAGAAGACTTTAATTTCATTGAACATGGCGAATTTGATCAAAATCATTAAAGTCATTTTTGATCAATTAAAAAAGACACGTGAAAATGATACAAAATTTAATAAGTAAAGTGACCCCTCCGCGTGTATTTCCGTTGAATACCGGAAGTCGAAATTTTTCACGATCACAATACTTCCACTTACTATATATTTCATATATAGGTAAGTGAAAGTAAAAAATGCTTTCATAGAAACATAGATATATTATTTCTCAAGGTCTTTTTTTTTATCGGTACGCCATAACTTCCTTAATAGCTTATCAAATTTCATGAATAAGGCATCATTTTAAAGCTCTCCTTAACCGCTACACGGGAAAAATATACAAATCACTCATTTCGCCTTCGATTGCGAGTTATAAGCGCAAAACCGCGGTTTTTGCGAGAAAAATAGTCGTAGAGGTTTCTAAATGGTGTCAATCTTATCAGGTTTTCAAGAACATTTTCGGTCATATACATTTTTTTCGATTAATCCCTTCGTTTGCGAGTTGTATAGGACGTAAAATAGGGGACCCGAGCCTGTGCGATCTCCGGTACTCGTTAAAGATCCCTATCCTAATTATACCTGGATATGCAAAGTTTAGGACTCCCACTTTAGCATCATCCGGTTAGCCTTAGTTGTATAAAGGGACGTTAAACAAACAAACAAAACAAATAGGTGTCAACTATTGAAGTCTTTGTAATCTCTAAATATTATTTAAAAGTGCTCAAAACAAACCTGAAAATCAATTTCACTTAAATGTTTAAATAAGTTTAGAGTTCAGGTTCTACCAAACTCAAACATCACCTTGTTCCTATTTCCTTCATTCAAAGTCTATCTCCCTCATTCCACACGAGTGAGGGACATAGATGTGAGGGAGATAGGTTTTTGAGGTTATATTAAAGTAGACTATTCCACGTCAGTTTCTTATGAACAACATTAATGGGTTATTGAAATTCCTTGTAAACCTACAAATTAACTGTAATATAACGTGAATCAAACTCACCTTTCAGGAAATATCAGTGGGTGAGGGAGATAGGAGATGAAACGACACTCACTGTTTTTAACCTCCTAATAAAAAAACCCTAACAAGGAAACGAGAGCAGAACTTTTGTGAAAAAGCTTATCCTTGTTGAGACGGGAATCTGTTACGATGTTGCTAGTAATGAATTATAATGAAATAACGGTTTCTAAAGTTTTGAGGCCCGATTTCAAAATAGTGTGAGGGAGATAGGCTGCATCTATGGGACGGATAGATTATGGATCATAACTTTTTTTTCATAATACGAAAATAGCAATATACCGTAAAACCAAATAATTAAGACCTTCTAACAAGGATGGAAAAAAAAAATGTTATAAATAAAAGAATATATATCTTTTTTCCGCCATCAAAGTCAGCAACTTGAGCTTTGGGACAGGTGAGGGAGATAGATATTGACATTTTAAGTTTAAATTTAGGCCTATAAACATATTGTTACTGAGATAAAAATCTTGAACAAACTGAGGTTTTCTATTAATCAGTGGATGCAATTGAATTATTAGCAATTTCACTCAAATACTATAATCTCATTTGGACATAAATTCGTATGTATTGGGAGAATGACCCACATATTCTTGAAATTTACAGTAGCAAAAATTCGAAAGATTTTTAAATTATTCATTTAAGCGATCCATTGTCTTTCACCTTTACCTATTCAGAAAATTGTAAAACATTCCAAATTCTCGGCGTTGGAATATATTTTTTTCTGGGAGAAGAGTGCATCGGGAAAGAAACAAATATTTGGCTTAAGGAATCTGATTTTAAATAGTACAACTTTGTAAATTACAATCAGATGTTTTAATGCAGTCATGTTTTCATTCAAATCCTTAAATTTTACTTACTAAATTACTAAACATAAAGCGGTTTTTAGATATAAATAGTCCTACTTCACTTTCTCCACAAATCACAGGGGATACTGTGTTGATAAAATGAACTAAAATATTAAATCTGAAGGCTTTAAATTGATCCTTTATACTTTTTAGAGGTAACAAAACTTGTTTTGATCTGCTCCTGTTTTGAACATGTTAGAAGTTTCCTAGGTTAAGAAAGTTAGAAACTCTGTTTCCTATTTTAAGAAGCTAGACGTTTTCTATTTCCTACCTTCAAAATGTAATGTTCAGTAACAGTAATAGTAATTACCATTACTTAGTGACAATAAGCAATTAGAGTAATTGAAAGAAATATTTGTAACTACTTAAAACGATTACAATAATTGTTATGGGCTATTAAAATTAATTCATTACAATCTGTAGTGTAAACAGCTAATTTTATATTGTTTGGCCATTCAAATGTTAAATGTTTTGTTGGAAGTATGTTCCATTTTTTCTCATGTTTTTCTAGTTTTAATAAAAAATATTCACATATTTAAATAATGTCAAACTCTGCTACGTGGGGCATCTTTAAGTGTCACACAGCAATACACTACAATAATTATTCTTAGAGATTTTTAATATACTAGCTGTATATCCCGGTTTCACCCGAGGAATTTCATTTTTCTAATAAACGTGAACAATTCTATATACAACAAATACAACAAAAATAGCACTAATAGATTATTATTCTAAAGCTTTCGGATATAATATATTTTTAGTTTTACCCTCTGGGGCATATATAATTAGGCCTTTAGCTGAACCTGCTCTAGAGCATGCAACGAGAAAAACATGGGGATTCCAAATTGATACCAGCTACCCTCAGTGATTGCTCTTGAGCTTTATTTATAGTCATCAGAAATGCGACCCGAACTGGGAATTGTACTCTTTTGAAATCATATCATATCATATCACTGGGGACAGTGGGGATTCGAGGCATGGAAAGCCGTAAGTGAGGAAGGGGATGTGGTAGGTTTCAATTAACCATGTAAGCAGTCCGGGTAGTTTCCATATATCAATCAGGTATCAAATATCAAAAAACAAAGAAGAGATCCAGAAGCCGTGGGTCAAGAAATGTTCTTTAGGACAGAAGAGAGAGCCAGGAGCGAGAAGCGAGTATCGGGGAGACGCGCACTCGTCGGCCAATAACTCGAAAAGGCTCATCGTTCAGCCTAAAACGTGGACCACGGACCTGCCTTACCGGGCCTTATTCGCCTCGTCAAAATCTAATTCTTCAAAATGTTTTCGACTCAAACGGTCGATTTCGTTAAAATCTAATGTAAAGCGAGTTCATAACGATTTTTATAACAATAAAGGATAACCACAGAGATTAGCTGAAGTTATTCAATTTTAATATGGACAGGTTTTCGGACGTGTTATGAAAGAACCACTGAGCGAAAATTGGAGAATTAAGGACTAACGGTATGGTTTTCTATAAAGAACAAACAAAAAAAAGAATTTCATCATTATTTATATAGATATCAAAATGTTTTTTTGATTTGTTAGAAAGATAAATGTGGTATTTTTTTTTCTTTCATGAAAGATAAGTTGCAAGTTAAAATATTACCGTGCTTTTATATTCAAAGCATTGCGTCGTGGTTTACTGCTTGCCCATGCGTGAACTACAGGAAAGTGAACGTGTTCTCATAACCGGTTAATAAGAACGCATCTGAGCCTCTAGGAATCCTCTCACCTAACAAAAGCTCCTCCCCCCCTTCCTTTTAAATTTTAAAAGATAAAAATGATCTAACTTTATTCCAACTGTTATTTTCGGCAAAAATATAGTACATGACGATCAGTTATGAAAACAGCAACGAAAAAAATAAACAACAGTTGTGATAAAGATATTGGAAAGAAACATTTATATAATTGTAATATTGCAAATGTTTTTGTTTTGTATAAGATACTATTATTAAATGTAAAAAGTGAAAAACTTAGCAACGTACTTATGTATGTATATTAATTTAGGAATGTTTTTAGATGAGTCCTAATGATGAAGTAGTTAGTACCTATACCCCGAAACGTAGAGAGACATGTGATAAAAATAAAAAATCTGGTGCGTGCGCGCAACACACAACTTTCACTTACCAAATTACTTAGATTAGAAATTAATGCGTTTTGTTAATTGCCACTTCTCAAATGAACAGAACGGCTTTAATTATGAACAATGGTCAGTCATCAATGGCGTACTCCGCATGCGTGGGCTCAACGAGTTTTATGAGTTGACTATTTTTTTGAATATTTTTATTTTTTTTCTCCTCTTTATGTTTTCTTTATTTTTATCATATCTCATATTTAGCCATTTCTTATTTTTTGGCGTAACGAGAGACAGTTAATTTCTCCATATAAACAAAAACAAAGGTAACTAATAACTAACTACTAATTACTACATAACAACATACAATGTATATATTTGACGTATGTCAACTAGATCCCGTCTGTCTGGACAATTGTTCAGCCCCCCGGTGCTTCGCTGCAGTGTGGCGAGGCCTGGAGGGAGGGATCACAGAAGAGAAAGATTCGATCACGATCGGAACGGACTCAAGGTTAGCTCAGTGGTAAGAGCGCTGCGACGTAGATGCAGAGGACCTGGGTTCGATTCCCGGCCGTGGTCGAATCTTATAACATCTAATAAAATAGTTTAAAAATTATAAATTAATTATCTAACAATAACTAATTACTACATAACAACATACAATGTATATATTTGACGTATGTCAACTAGATCCCGTCTGTCTGGACAATTGTTCAGCCCCCCGGTGCTTCGCTGCAGTGTGGCGAGACCTGGAGGGAGGGATCACAGAAGAGAAAGATTCGATCACGATCGGAACGGACTCACGGTTAGCTCAGTGGTCCCCCCCCCCCAAAAAAAAGCCCCCTCAGAACATTTTAATAATGATAAAGCTTACCTGATATTAAAGAACACCTAATTTTCATTCAACATGACGAATTTGATAAAAATCGTTAAAGCCGTTTTTGAGATCATCGAAAAAAAGGTAAAAATTGGAAAAAAATTTATTAAGTAAAGTCCCCCCTCCGGTTGATCAATTTTGATGTAATGTTGGCTATCGCATCTTTGGCATATACATACATCAAATACCCAGTTTGATCAAAATCGTTTTTGAGAAAAATGAAAAAAACGTAAAAAGTTATTAAATAAAGTACCCCCTCCCTTTGAGAACATTTGATGAAATTTTTGCTGTCACATCTCGGGCATATACCTATGGTACACTAAATACCTAATTTCAGGTTCCCACGGTTTGTAGTTTTTGAGCTAGTCTGTTCACACACACACACAAACCATTTCGCGGGACTTGGTTATTTGGACTAAACCGTTTTTGAGTAAATAAAAAAAAACACGTGAAAATGATACACAATTTATTAAGTAAAGTCCCCCTTCCGGTTGATCAATTTTGATGATTTGTTTACAGTCATATCTCGGGCATATAAATAGATCAAATACTCAGTTTAATCAAAATCGTTAGTGCCGTTTTGGAGAAAATCGAAAAAAACTTAAAAAGTTATTAAATAAAGGACCCCCTCCCTTTGAGCAATTATGATGAAATTTTTGCTGTCACATCGTGGGCATACAAACACTAAATACCCAATTTACGTTTTGTAAGGCCTATAGTTTTTGAGCTAGTCTGTTCACACACACACACACAAGATCTTAGCCCCCATCCCATCCTCTACACGGATGTACTACTGACATCCCAACCCATCCTAACACTGTAATAACCACATATGCTGATGGCACTTGTGTGCTATCAGTTAATAATGAACCCTTAATAGCTTCCCAAAACCTAAAGTCCCACAACACAAGGCTTGAAGAATGGCGTCAAAAATGGAGAATCAAAACCAATCCCAACAAATCCCATCAAATAAGCTTTACTCGTATCTACGACCACGGTATCCTTTAACAATTCTGCGCTATCCCCTGTTGAACAGATCCGCTACTTAGGACTCCAACTGAAAAGTTTAACTTAAAATCCTCATACAATATTAAAACGACAGGAAACTGCTCGACGTTACCTACGATGCCGATGGGTAGTTTCTCTAAAAGTTTATTTATGTTATTTTTTTTCTTTACATTTACTAGATGTGTTATATTCTGAACATTGCGCGGGTCTCATTACCGCATAGGGGGAGCGACCCACGAGTGGCGGATGTGGGGATGGTTGGTGGAAATTTCCAGAAAATCTCTTCAGCTAAGTCCGTAGAACTCGCTGAACAACAATGAGAGCGCTGAGGGGTGTGACGTAGGTTTGAACACCCTGCTCACATATGTTTACTTCATCCAAACATCACAAACAGTTATGGATCTCCGTAAGGAAAAACGCTCATTGTCTGGATCCGAATAGGAAACGTCTGAGGGCAGATCTGTCGAAGTTGGTCCTGGATGGCGGTCGGTGGATAGAGTTGTGCAGGGAGCGAGTTGTCGTGTCGGCATTCGTTAAGCCTTCATTATTATTATTATTAGTATGTTATGATACAGTTGTAATTATCAATAAATGTTTTTAAAAAAATAAATGAAGGGCTATATTAAGTTTACTTAAATCTTAAGAAAATCCTGATTAAATACAAAAAAGGAAATTGAAACAAACATTGAAATTTTATATTTATTTTCTTCATTAAAACAATTGCACAAGGTAGTACCATTGAATAGTACTATTGATAAAATACTTCATGAAGTAAAATAATGTAAATAATAAAGTTACATTATTGATGGACTGTAATAAGCTAATATGGTTCGATTACTGTGGAGTGATTGAAGTCTTGCACAATTGCTCAGAGAATCGAAAGATCAGAAAGCAGAAGGTGAACCATATCCCAAGGGAGATCCTTGAACTGTCTGAGGTTTAACGACTCTAAAGGTTGCTGGCCAGGCCATCTGGGACAGAAAGCCTACAACACCTTGAGGTTTTACTGCCCTTACATGCTGTACTGGACTGGTAATCTGTTGTTTAGTCTGAGGTAAACGTACAATTGCGAATTGTGGTACGTTCTTCTTAGATGGTAGTGGGTTCCTCTGTGATGGTAGTGGGTTCCTGCGGAATAATGATCGGTTCATCTGAGATGGTAGTGGGTTCCTCTGCGATTGTCGTAGGTTCTTCTGAGATGGTAGTGGGTTCCTGCGTGATAGTGCGAGGTTCTTCTGAGGTGGACTGGTAATCAGTTGTTTAGTCTGAGGTAAACGTACAATTCCGAATTGTTCGTTTTCCATGTTGTCTTCGGATGGAAGGAAGAAAGTAGGGACGCCATAATTGTATTGATCTTGATAAGGAAAGGTCGCAAATAGCGGATGGTATAGGCCATTTTCCCAACTAAAGTAATTTTTTGAGCTCTCAAAAGTTTTTAAATTGTCTTCATCATCCCAATCCTTACCATACACAGGTTGGGGATAGCCATATCCAAGTTGAGGTGGACCATACACAGGTTGGGGATAACTATACTCAGGTTGGGATAGACCATACTCAGGGTAGGATGGACCATACTCAGGTTGGAATGGACCATACTCAGGTTGGGATGGACCATACCCAGGTTGGGATGGACCATACTCAGGGTAGGATGGACCATACTCAGGTTGGGATGGACCATACTCAGGTTGGGATAGACCATACTCAGGGTAGGATGGACCATAAATAGGTTGGGATGGACCATACTCAGGTTGGGATGGACCATACTCAGGTTGGGATGGACCATACTCAGGTTGGGATGAACCATATACAGGTTGAGGATAACCATATCCAGGTTGAGGTGGACCATATAAATTATCTTCATCTTCCCAATCATTTACAGAGCTATCAAAATTATCTAAATTATCTTCATCTTCCCAATCCTGAACTGAGCTCTCAAAATTATCTAAATTATCTTCATCTTCCCAATCCTTTACAGAGCTATCAACATTATCTAAATTATCTTCATCTTCCCAATCCTTTACAGAGCTATCAAAATTATCTAAATTATCTTCATCTTCCCAATCCTTTACTGAGCTCTCAAAATTATCTAAATTATCTTCATCATTCCAATCCTTTTCTGAGCTCTCAAAAGTTTCTAAATTATCTTCATCTTCATAATAATTTTCTGAGCTCTCTGTGATTGTAGCGGGTTCCTCTGTAATGTTAGTAGGTTCCTCTGCGATAGTGGTAGGTTCCTCTGTTATGGTAGCAGGTTCTTCTGTGATGGTAGTTGGTTCCTCGACGATTGTGGTAGGTCCTTCTGAGGTAGTAGTGGGTTCCTCTGAGATTGTGGTAGGTTCTTCTGAGGTGGTAGTGGGTTCCTCTGTGATGGTAGTGGGTTCCTCTGTGATGGTAGTGGGTTCCTCTTTGATGGTAGTGGGTTCCTCTTTGATGGTAGTGGATTCCTCTGTGATGGTAGTTGGTTCCTCAGCGATTGTGGTAGGTTCTTCTGAGGTGGTAGTGGGTTCCTCTGAGATTGTGGTAGGTTCTTCTGAGGTGGTAGTGGGTTCCTCTGTGATGGTAGTAAGTTCCTCTGTGATGGTAGTGGGTTCCTCTTTGATGGTAGTGGGTTCCTCTTTGATGGTAGTGGATTCCTCTGTGATGGTAGTTGGTTCCTCAGAGATTGTGGTAGGTTCTTCTGAGGTGGTAGTGGGTTCCTCTTTGATTGTAGTCGGTTCCTCTTTGACGGTAGTGGGTTCCTCTGCGATTGTGGTAGGTTCCTCTGTCATGGTAGTGGGTTCCTCTGTGATGGTAGTAGGTTCCTCTGTGATGGTAGTTGGTTCCTCAGCGATTGTGGTAGGTTCTTCTGAGGTGGTTGTGGGTTCCTCTGAGATTGTGGTAGGTTCTTCTGAGGTGGTAGTGGGTTCCTCTGCGATGGTAGTGGGTTCCTCAGTGATTGTAGTCGGTTCCTCTTTGATGGTAGTTGGTTCCTCCGCGATTGTGGTAGGTTCTTCTGAGATGGTAGTGGGTTCCTCTGCAATGGTGGTAGGTTCCTCTGTCATGGTAGTGGGTTCCTCTGTGATGGTAGTAGTTTCCTCTGTGATGGTAATTGGTTCCTCAGCGATTGTGGTAGGTTCTTCTGAGGTGGTAGTGGGTTCCTCTGAGATTTTGGAAGGTTCTTCTGAGGTGGTAATGGGTTCCTCTGTGATGGTACTGGGTTCCTCTGTGATGGTAGTGGGTTCCTCTTTGATGGTAGAGGGTTCCTCTGTGATGGTAGTAGTTTCCTCTGCGATTGTGGTAGGTTTCTCCGTTATGGTAGTGGGTTCCTCTGTGATGGTAGTAGGTTCCTCAGTGACGGTAGTTGGTTCCTCAGCGATTGTGGTAAGTTCTTCTGAGGTGGTAGTGGGTTCCTCTGCGATGGTAGTGGGTTCCTCAGTGATTGTAGTCGGTTCCTCTGAGATAGTAGTGGGTTCCTCTGTGATGGTAGTATGTTCCTCTGTGATGGTAGTTGGTTCCTCTTGGATGGTAGTGAGCTCCTCTTTGATGGTAGTGGGTTCCTCTGTAATGGTAGTGGGTTTCTCTTTGATGGTAGTGGGTTCGTCTGTGATGGTAGTGGGTTCCTCTTTGATGGAAGTGGGTTCCTCTGCGATGGTAGTGGGTTCCTCAGTGATTGTAGTCGGTTCCTCTGAGATAGTAGTGGGTTCCTCTGTGATGGTAGTATGTTCCTCTGTGATCGTAGTTGGTTCCTCTGTTATGGTAGTGGTTTCCTCTGTGATGGTAGTAGGTTCCTCTGTGATGGTAGTAGGTTCCTCTGTGACGGTAGTTGGTTCCTCAGCGATTGTGGTAAGTTCTTCTGAGGAGGTAGTGGGTTCATCTGCGATGGTAGTGGGTTCCTCTGTGATGGTAGTATGTTCTTCTGTGATGGTAGTTGGTTCATCTGGGATGGTAGTGAGTTCCTCTTTGATGGTAGTGGGTTCCTCTGTGATGGTAGTGGGTTCGTCTGTGATGGTAGTGGGTTCCTCTTTGATGGAAGTGGGTTCCTCTGCGATGGTAGTGGGTTCCTCAGTGATTGTAGTCGGTTCCTCTGAGATAGTAGTGGGTTCCTCTGTGATGGTAGTATGTTCCTCTGTGATGGTAGTTGGTTCCTCTGGGATGGTAGTGGGTTCCTCTTTGATGGTAGTGGGTTCCTCTGTTATGGTAGTGGTTTCCTCTGTGATGGTAGTAGGTTCCTCTGTGATAGTAGTTGGTTCCTCAGCGATTGTGGTAGGTTCTTCTGAGGTGGTAGTGGGTTCCTCTGAGATTGTGGTAGGTTCTTCTGAGGTGGTAGTGGGTTCCTCTGAGATTGTAGTAGGTTCTTCTGAGGTGGTAGTGGGTTCCTCTGTGATGGTAGTGGCTTCTTCTGAGATGGTAGTATGTTCCTCTGTGATGGTAGTTGGTTCCTCTGTGATTGTAGTGGGTTCCTCTGTGATGGTAGTAGGTTCCTCTGTGATGGTAGTTGGTTCCTCAGCGATTGTGGTAGATTCTTCTGAGGCGGTAGTGGGTTCCTCTTTGATTGTAGTTGGTTCCTCTGGGATGGTGGTGGGTTCCTCTTTGACGGTAGTGGGTTCCTCTGCGATGGTGGTAGGTTCCTCTGTCATGGTAGTGGGTTCCTCTGTGATGGTAGTAGTTTCCTCTGTGATGGTAATTGGTTCCTCAGCGATTGTGGTAGGTTCTTCTGAGGTGGTAGTGGGTTCCTCTGAGATTTTGGAAGGTTCTTCTGAGGTGGTAATGGGTTCCTCTGTGATGGTACTGGGTTCTTCTGTGATGGTAGTGGGTTCCTCTTTGATGGTAGAGGGTTCCTCTGCGATGGAAGTGGATTCCTCTTTGATGGTAATGGGTTCCTCTGTGATGGTAGTGGGTTCCCCTGCGATGGTAGTGAGTTCCTCTGCGATGGTAGTCGGTTCCTCTTTGATGGTAGTGGGTTCCTCTGCGATTGTGGTAGGTTCTTCTGAGATGGTAGTGGGTTCCTCTGTGATTGTAGTGGGTTCGTCTGTGATGGTAGTGGGTTCCTCTGCGATTGTGGTAGGTTCCTCTGTTATGGTAGTGGGTTCCTCTGCGATTGTGGTAGGTTCCTCTGTTATGGTAGTGGGTTCCTCTGTGATGGTAGTTGGTTCCTCAGCGATTGTGGTAGATTCTTCTGAGGCGGTAGTGGGTTCCTCTTTGATTGTAGTTGGTTCCTCTGGGATGGTGGTGGGTTCCTCTTTGACGGTAGTGGGTTCCTCTGCGATGGTGGTAGGTTCCTCTGTCATGGTAGTGGGTTCCTCTGTGATGGTAGTAGTTTCCTCTGTGATGATAATTGGTTCCTCAGCGATTGTGGTAGGTTCTTCTGAGGTGGTAGTGGGTTCCTCTGAGATTTTGGAAGGTTCTTCTGAGGTGGTAATGGGTTCCTCTGTGATGGTACTGGGTTCCTCTGTGATGGTAGTGGGTTCCTCTGCGATTGTGGTAGGTTCCTCTGTTATGGTAGTGGGTTCCTCTGTGATGGTAGTTGGTTCCTCAGCGATTGTGGTAGATTCTTCTGAGGCGGTAGTGGGTTCCTCTTTGATTGTAGTTGGTTCCTCTGGGATGGTGGTGGGTTCCTCTTTGACGGTAGTGGGTTCCTCTGCGATGGTGGTAGGTTCCTCTGTCATGGTAGTGGGTTCCTCTGTGATGGTAGTAGTTTCCTCTGTGATGATAATTGGTTCCTCAGCGATTGTGGTAGGTTCTTCTGAGGTGGTAGTGGGTTCCTCTGAGATTTTGGAAGGTTCTTCTGAGGTGGTAGTGGGTTCCTCTGTGATGGTAGTGTGTTCCTCTGTGATGGTAGTGGGTTCCTCTGTGATGGTAGTGGGTTCCTCTGTGATGGTAGTCGGTTCCTCAGCGATTGTGGTAGGTTCTTCCGAGGTGGTAGTAGGTTCCTCTTTGATGGTAGTGGGTTCCTCTTTGATGGTAGTGGGTTCCTCTGTGATGGTGGTGGCTTCTTCTGAGATGGTAGTGGGTTCCTCTGTGATGGTAGTGGGTTCCTCTGTGATGGTAGTCGGTTCCTCAGCGATTGTGGTAGGTTCTTCTGAGGTGGTAGTGGGTTCCTCTTTGATGGTAGTGGGTTCCTCTCTGATGGTAGTGAGTTCCTCTGTTATAGTAGTGGGTTCTTCTGAGATAGTAGTGGGTTCCTCTGTGATTGTAGTATGTTCCTCTGTGATGGTAGTTGGTTCCTCTTTGATTGTAGTGGGTTCCTCTGTGATGGTAGTTGGTTCCTCAGCGATTGTGGTAGGTTCTTCTGAGGTGGTAGTGGGTTCCTCTGTGATGGTAGTGGGTTCCTCTGTGATGGTAGTGGGTTCCTCTTTGATGGTAGTGGGTTCCTCTTTGATGGTAGTGGATTCCTCTGTGATGGTAGTTGGTTCCTCAGCGATTGTGGTAGGTTCTTCTGAGGTGGTAGTGGGTTCCTCTTTGATTGTAGTCGGTTCCTCTTTGACGGTAGTTGGTTCCTCAGCGATTGTGGTAGGTTCTTCTGAGGTAGTAGTGGTTTCCTCTTTGATGGTAGTGGGTTCCTCTTTGATAGTAGTGGGTTCCACTGTGACGGTAGTGGGTTCCTCTCTGATGGTAGTGGGTTCGTCTTTGATGGTAGTGGGTTCCTCTGTGGTGGTAGTGGGTACCGCTGCGATCGTGGTAGGTTCTTCCGAGGTGATAGAGCGTAGTTCTAATCAAAAATAAATAAATAAAAATGACATTAGTATAGTAAGAACTATTTCTAACAAATATTGGGTATTACTCTTAAAAAATACACAAATGTAGATTTACACTTATGCCTACTAACAGTTTTAAATCAATTTATATGTAAAAAATTAATTTTATTAGGAGAGTAGAAGGGTACCCACCCCCTTCTATTCTTCCATTCCTTGTTTTACACCAGCGCTATGGAATTGTTATTTAATGCATTTTTTTTTCATACTACTAAAGTCGTGAATGTGTTTAAAAATATCTTTTCCGATAATTTGCCTTTTTAAAAACTAAATGCCTTAGGATTTCAGGTGTTGCAGACTTATCACTTTCTCCGCTTAATCATAGTGATGTCATAATAAGATATAAAATTAATTTGCTTGTATATGACCTCATCAACAAAAATAAACCATTTTATCTTTTTTATATCAATAAGAACTACTATGAACACATAAAATAATTACCTGGTATATTAGAAACTGTAGTAGTTTTTGGTCTTCTTATGAGCCCTGTAAAAGAGAAAGAAATGATAAAATCTCTTCTTATTTTGTTTTACTTTAATAATAAATATTTAACATTCAAATAAATATGTGTTTACTTTTGATGTGCGATAGAACAGAAGTTCTTGTTGTTGTTGGAAGTTCTGTTGTAGTTGATGGTTGCAGAGCTGGAATAAAAAATAAAAAAGTGACTTTTACATTAATATATATAAATATATATATATATAAAAAAGGAAATTGAATTAGTATTAGTGAATTTATTTTTATATTTCTTTCTTTCTTTGTTTGATTCTGCTTAGTGCTAAAACTCTAGCCAAAAGCCTATCACATTGCCACCCTCTTTGAGTTTCATGCTCTTTTATATTGCATCTTTTATATCACATTAAGCAATATATTATATTGCTCTTTTATATCACATGCCACCATCTTCTATATTGCAATATATATTTCTATATTGATTAAAATAGACCCAAGAGTGTTGTCCTAGCTTCCGTACTGTTCATATTGGTCTCTAGTTATTCTAAAGTAAAAGTGGTTTACAATTCTCTGTTTGTTATAACTTTTTTACATAGTGGTAGAAATATAACTAAGAATGAACATACTGAAAGTTGGTGAAATTCTTGATGCAGCCGTTGTGCCGTAAGTAAAGAGAAAATCTATTTAATTTCCATACCTTAGAGACTAATAGTTCCTAATACAAGGAATAGTGGGGAGCCTCAAGCTGGACAGTAAATATTATTGTCCACTGTTCCTGTCCACTATTATAGATTAAAACTGTTTATTGACTATTTATTATACAGTTATTTACAACAGAGCCTGCGTTAGTTTATAAGTCATATTTTTAATAACAATATATTAAAATAATTTTTATGAAAACAATTTTAAGTATTTGAATGCCTCCTAAGAATTAGGGTCAATCACCATTAAAAAACCGTCCTGTTTATTCTAAAAGAGTAAGAAGTTCACCAGAATTAACTGATAATAAGCCAAAAAAGACAAGTATGGCAACATCCAGCTCTTTAATTTCAGTAGATCAGGTAGCCCTCACAAAAGAAGAACTTATGAGTTCTATTTCATCTATTGTGAATAATGCCTTGGTACCTTTGAATGAAAACTACGCTTAAAGCTCTCTATGAAGATAATAAATCCAACGTGAGGAAAATAATCTTCTCAAGGAGGAAATTAATAATATAAAACTGGCACAAGAACGAACTGATAAAACTCTAGTTAATATTGAAATGAAATCACGCCGTAATAATATTATTATTAGAGTTTTAAAATATAATGAAAATACAGATTTGAAGAAACAGGTTATTGATTTCTGTCACGAGGTATTTAATGTGGAGAGTAATGCTGATTTTTTTTCGGTGTTCCCTCTGGGGAGAATGGGATTAATTAACCGGCCTCTAATGGTATCGTTTGTGCATTTTTCAGACAAATTATCAATAATGAAATTTCTAAAACATCTCAAAGGTAAGGGTCTCAGTATTCAAAACGATTTGCCGGACAATGTTAGACAAAAGCACTCTAAGCTGTTGTTGGTAAGGAGAGAGATTTTGAAGTTGAAGCCTGATGAAAAAATCTTTGTCAGAGCCTTTGCATCAGACAACAGATCTTCAAGTGGTCGCAGAGCCATGGCCTACAGTCCGGTGGCGAGCCTGGAGCGGTGAAGCTGAGTGAGGTCGTTGCTACTGATTGATTAAAGTTTTTATCCGATCTGCTGACCCAATCGCGACTGAATGAACGTCTCTCCGCGCCGATTACTTCAACTGGTTTCTGCTGCCTCCAGTAGTTCTTCAGGGCTTCAAGCGGCTACAAACTCCTGAGATGAGATTTCCAGCCGGGGTCATCAATTAACAGCCGGTGTTAAAAATAATTTTTGTGTTCTCTCTTTTAATGTTGCAGGTCTCAAGTCTAAAATATGAGATCCTTTTTTCCTAAATTTTGTTAGAAAATTTGATATTTTGGTTTTGTTAGAAACATTTTTAGTAGAAGAGAGTGTAATACCTCTGGACAAATATTTTCATGATTATAACCTTAATTAAAACTCCTTACGAGTTTAATTACTGAAGGTATGCACTATTTTCATAACAAGTATTTCATTATTATGTTTAACTTTAATCATTGACAAATAATATTTGGTCATTGTATACCTTCTTTTCTATCTAGTATTTTTTTATTTTTTTTTCTTTTATTTTATTTTTTTTTCTTTTCAGCTTAATACCATATTTTACTATTACACTTATTTTTTCTGTAAGACATTATTTTCTGTAATATTTAAAAGAAAATATTAATTTGTTTTTTTTTTAGGCATGTTTTCTGTTGTAAATATTATATACTATAATTTTTTATAAGCAGTGAAATTAATTTTGCAATTAAGTTTTCTACTTTTATTTTTTTTCTCAGGAAATTAATTTTGCAATTGAGGTTCTATTTTTATATTATTTTATTTTTTTCTTGCTATGTCAACACCACTTCGGCTGACGGGTACGCCCCAAGCCTTAAATGCTTTGGATGAATTTTTTTATATTCTTTTTTATGACTAATAAAGCATTATTATTATTATTATTATTATTATTAATTAAACTTTAGAGTTGAGTAATAGCCAACTGCTTTGCTTTACGATCGGTTGATTGATAGTCAGGATTTTCAGTTATCTATTTTATATTTTGGAAAGCCAACATTTCGATCCCTACATATGGAGCTTCATCAGGGCTTCTGAGTCCAGAGACTCTGTATTACTCTGGACTTAACAAGCCATGATGTATGGATCCACATGTATGGATCGAAACATTGGCTTTCCAAAATATAAAATAGATAACTGAAAATCCTAACTTGAACCTATGAAAATCCATAATGACCCTAAATTAAAATTTAATTAATATAGAAATATATTTATTAAATGCATAATATATATATTAAATCTTTAATTAATTAAAATTTATTTTTTAATTATATTTATATTGTATTAAACCATACCTCTACAGATATAGTCAACCCTCAAGTATTTGTAGGTTTCTGGGCATGGGTCAGTAAACATCTCATTAAAGGATGATAAACTGCATTTTTCTTCTCCTTCACACCTGAAAATGAAATAAGGCTAGTCATATAACTGATATAATTAACTTATGAATAATAAAATAATTATATCTGTATTATTTAATTAATCATTAAATTAACTCATATTATATACCATAAAGAAAACCTACGTTTTTAAAAATGGGATATAAGTAATTTTGTAAAGTGACAACCTTTTTTAATATTAGATATTCTGGTAAATATTAAAAACAGGTTAAACACTTTTGTTGTAGACATTGCCAGATCCAGGGGAAGGGCTTGAGGATGGCAGCCCTTTCGATCTTTTTTTTTCATTTTAAGATAGAATTTAACTAAAATAAAAGTAATGAAGCAAGGCGGAGAACAAATAATATGCAGAACAAGTAGAATTTTATAATGATGGTAATTAGTTGACCGTAGAAGCTCATGAGTATAAAGTACATAAGTAGAATTTTAGTTTTGGGAAAGGAACATAAAGGGAAAAATTATGATTGACAAATCCAGGGGAAGGGATGTGGGTCTGCAGCTCCCCCTTTACGACCGGCTGGATCCGCCCCTGATTGTAGAGGATATTGTTTGATAATGTTCATGTAATCATGTTTGTAATTATAAACTAAGGGACTAGGAAAATTAAAATCAAAACCAAACCTTATTAAAAGGTTATTAAATTAATTAATTTTGAATTAAAATTAAATTAAAAATTTTGAAATTGAAAAATATCCTTTTATTCTGTAGTCCCATTCTTCAAATTCGGTGTCATAATGATTTTAGGCTTTATTACACTGGACAACAAAATTTAACTTTTTGTCTGTTAAATGAATTACAATGGCTGTTTCTGATTGCAAATTTGAAAAGCATTTTTGTATCAGGGACAAGATTTTGTGTAATTTCAAAATAAAAAAGTAATATAGTTTTAAAACAAGCAAGCCTACGTTATTGTAACTTAAATCAAAATGTAACCTTTGATGATTTCCTGCTCTATTTTTCGGCTGGTAGGGGAGAGCGGGGTTGGTTGGCAACAGTTTTCACTTTTTTATTGTTGAGTCGTTCCTGTTAATATAATCCCAATAGGGCTGATACAACTGTAAACCCCAAGTATTAGAGTACTTCAAGTATTTTTTTCAACATGTAATATTTAATACTAAGATCGTAGAAAATTGAAGAATCTGTCAATCCAGAGTATGCCAATTAACCCCCTATGTGGGACAGTTTGGCCTAGAAGGTGGAGTTGTTTAGCCATCTCATTCAAGTACTGCCTGACACACATCATTGTTATTAAAAGCTGCACTGTAATGGTATAATAATTTTGAATCAGTTTTTAACAGCTTTTAATGGAAAATAGAATGACAATAGAAGAAGATAGAAGTTTAGACTGTCGTCACTTTCTGCATTGGAAATATTGCTCCCATCCTCCTCACTGGAACTAAAGACATTTCGTAGTTTCACCTTTGTTTATGTTTACCTTGCTTTTGTGAATTGCTGCTGCGCCAACAAACCCCAGTTGAAGATAGCCAGAGGAGAGATCATATGAAAGATGGCAGCCAGGACAGGGGAGAATAATCAAACAAGAAACTGGTTATTTGAAAGGTTAGGTTTTTCAAAGGAGTTTGGGGATATGTGAACAGAATCGGAGTCAAATGTTTTACCATGCCTTTAAACCAAATTTACTGAAAATATAAAAATTTACTTACATGTTGTAAAATCAATCAATGAAGCACACTCTTCTCTACAATATTAGCATCAGATTGAAAACTCAGGACAAGACTCCCGAGGTCGACCGGTTCACATGGTAAAATGGTGGGGCCTTCACAACAGGTGTGAAGGAAACTATAAGCCAATGGCCAACCTACCCCCTATACCAACCAACCCCGCTCTCTCCTGTATCTCTTTTCAAAAGGTTCTTTTCGGTTCTGTTTGTACTAAATTAATAGAGGTACCTAACTAGGCCGGGTCACTGGTGTAGACTGATAGGCAAAATTTAGGGCTCCCACTTTTGCATCGTCCGATTAGCCACAGTGTGGTGGGGGTGGCATAAAGGGACGTTAAACAAACAAATATAGGGGGAGGGCTGGCTGGTGAAATCCTCGAAGGAGTCCAGGTATTCTGACCTTGTAAGGCTCGATTAATTGTTATAATAAAGCACATTGAAAGCTAAATGGGCAGAGAGTGTTGGAGCGCGACCCGCTTTGGCACGCTCGAGGCGAACAGCGGCGGTTCCGATCCCCCGGGGAGGGTTGACTTCTATTTGGAGGCCCCTTTTATGGTGGAGGCCACACGGAATAAATCTCGACCTACCCACCATGGTCAGAATAAGGTGCTTACAACAGTAGAGTAACCCCCATACGCCACACTTGGCCAGGTAGTGATACCGAAGAAACAAAAAAAAAATATATATGCTAAAAAGCTAAAATATGTGTTTATGTTATGCTTAATAAATATAGTAAATGAATACCAATTAATTGGTAGTTTTCGTTTCTAAAAATTTCTAGAATACCATACCCCCTTGCAGACACCCATGGTTTGTGATTCATATGTTGGTTTTTCATGGCTTATTAGGTTGCTGTTTCATCTGCATATGTTGCTGTTAGAATATCTGAACTGCAAGGAATGTGGTGTGTGTATGTACTGAAGAGTAATGGGGCATGGAACCTCGGTGTACTCCTGATTGACATGATAGAAGATATATCTGTGAACCCTGTCGGACAGGGAAAAATCTGTCTGAAAGAAAAGATTATGGGACTAGATAGTAAGTAGATGGGAGTGTAAAGAGAAGTTACTGGTGCCATACTCTGTCGAAGATTTAATTTAATTTGAAAATACCTACCATGTAACTTAAATAAAGAATTTTTAAGAAATAAGTGAGGGTTTTTGTTACCTATGGTAAAACATCCCCCCCATGGAACCTCATGGTACTCCTGATTGACATGAAGAAGATATATAGCATTTACAAGTCTACTTGAACCTTTTCCAAGTCCAGTGTAACCTTTTCCAAGTCAAGTTTAACCTTTTCCAAGTCAACTGTAATCATTTCCAAGTCACAAGAAACCCTTTCCAATTCAAATGTAACCCTTTCCAACTCGACTGTCACCCTTTTTATTTAAATTGTAACAGTTTCCATTTCAATTGTCACCCTTGAAAAAATCCATTGAAGATGGTAACATTTACGGATTTCTTTCGCACGGGGGATGGGTCCAATTTTATGTTATGGGGGCGATATTTTTGAAAAAAATATTCATTTTGTATTCTGTAGTGGGGGGGGGGGGGGTGAGCATTATATAATAGTAAGAATTTCGGATTTCTTTCACACGGGGGTCCAATTTTATGTTATCGGGGACGGTGTTTATGTAAAAAAATATTCAATTTGTAATGTAGTGGCGGGGGGGGGGGGGGTGTGAGCACTCTGAAAAAGTTAGAATTTCGGATTTCTTTCACACGGGAGTCCAATTTTAAGTTATCGAGAACAGTTGTTTAAAAAAATATTCCAATTGCTTTTTAGTGCCGGGTGGGGGGGGGGGGCGGCGCAATATGAAAAAGTTAAATATTCGTCTTATTATTTCCATTACAATGTCAATAATCTGTAGATTTGTGACTTTAAAATAGTAACTTTCTCAAAGTGCGTCCCCCCCAACTAAAATTCAAATTGAATATTTCTTCAAAAAACTGTTCTCGATAACATAATATTGGACCCATTTGTGAAAGAAATCCGAAAATATAACTTTTTCAGAGCGCCCCCCCCCCCCCCCACTGAAATATGAAATGATATTTCTTTTTCAAAAATATCGGCCCCGAAACATAAAATTGGACCCCTGTTTGAAAGAAATCCGAAGTTCTATCTTTTTATAGTGCCCCCCCCCGCTACTAAATTACAAAATGAATATTTTTTTTTCAAAAACACCGTCCAGGATAACATAAAATTGGACCCCCCTGTAAAAGAAATCCGAAATTCAAACTATTTTCCAGTGCGCCCCCCCTCCCGCCACTAAAATACAAATTGAATATTTTTTCAATAATATCGTCCCCGATAATATAAAATTGGACCCCGGGCGAAAGAAATCCGAAAATGTTACAATTGAAATAGATAGGGTTAATTTTGAATTGGAAAGGGTTCCTAGTGACTTGGAAAGGGTTACAGTTGACTTGTAAAAGATTACAGTTGACTTGGAAAAGGTTACACTTGACTTGGAAAAGGTTACACTTGACTTGGAAAAGGTTACACTTGACTTAGAAAAGATTCAAATTGATTTGGAAACGCTATATCGGTGAACCCTGTCGGACAGAGAAAAATCTGTCTGAAAGAAAAGATTGTAGGACCAGATAGTAGGTAGATGGAAGTTTAAAGAGAAGTTACTGGTGCCAGACTCTGTCGAAGATTTAATTTAATTAGAAAATACCTACCATGTAACTTAAATAAAGACATTTTAAGAAATGAGTGAAATTTTTTGTGACCTACGGTCTGTAAACACCCCCCCCCCCCCTCATCCATCACCCCTTAGGACTACTTCACGAGTGGAAAACCATATTAGGTACCAGGAAAACCATAAATTAAGCCATTAATTTATTTTTAAGCAATTATTGCTAATTTGTTTTCTGAGTGTATTGGCCTTATTTTGGTAGATATAGATACATTCTAAGACTTTTTTATATTAAGTTTAGAACTCACCTGTCCCTGACGATTTTGAGAGCATTTTGTGTTTTGCAGAGGACATTTGACGTCTTTCCTGGGTAAGGGCAGGTGTTCTTGTCAGCACGTCCGTAGAACGAGTAGGCGACCTGTATTATAGTTCCAGGAGGACAAACAATCTCCTTGCTGTCATTTTCGCAAGCCAAAAGTGTCTCCAAAGTGTTTGGTTTTACTGAAACATAATACTTGGAAAATTAAAATTGGACCTGCACCAACAGCAATATTCATACTTTAAACCATCGAGTTAGATCTTTAAACGTCTGCATGAAAATAATAATTATAATTATAAATTTAAAAAATGAAAATAGCTCCTTTTGAAATCGTCACTCTCAAAAACCGGCAGTTGTAGAGGCAATGGCGGTATTTTGGGGACCTGAGGGTAATATGGTCACCCTTAAATTTGACAAAATACGCACAAACATCACACTGTTTCAATGTGAAATAGAAGTTTATAAGGAGTGTTGGAGTACAGGTTAAGTTGAGTAAGTTGCAGTTTTCGTGTTCATGTCGATACAAAAAATTGAAGCGTAACTATTTATTCTGATTTTACAACCAATGGAGGATATTAACGCATGAAACTAGTTATACAGTTTTGTTGTATACATTATTAGGATTTTATCGACTTTATCTGTAAACTATTTGTAGTGAATTTTACCACTCGTTGCCCTCATTTTTTTCTACAAAATGGCGAGGTTAGTAGTTAGGGCTCTCTCTGTGCTAGTTTTATATCCCTTTTTTGCTGGATCTAATATCAGATTTTATATTCAATGTTGATGAAAGAAGTCTATCTTTCGATCAGAGTATAGTCCGCGCAACCAATGTCCATATTTCCATATAATCATATTTGAAGGGACATGGGGAAAAACCACGGTACTCCAATCTAGTCCATTCTGAGAAAAATGAAAATTAAAGTTTGTGGTCCCCTTGATCCATTTTCCAAAGGTTAAAATTTGTTTCACAAAAATATTCCTCTAACCCAGATAATTCATTACCACTGTACAATGTTTCCAAAACCAAGTAGTAGTTATTAATGCCCCTGAAATAACAAAACATCACCAAAATGCTCATTGTTTGGGAGAAAAACCACTGTAGTCTAGTGGCCTGTAGTGACCAGTAAATTATTAATGCTTTTTGGGGTAAACAATCAAAACATCAAAACTTTGAATAAAAAATTTATTTAAATTTGCTAATAGAAATAAATTTGTTTCTCTATTTTGTCTACACATCTGTAGTGTATAGAAGGCAGCGGAGGGAGGTTACAGGTGTGTATGGCCCAGCGGATCTCGAGGTGCATCTAACTGTGTTCTATGTAGATTTATATGTATTGTATTTGTATATATATAATAAATGTTTAAGAACTCTTTGTGTATTAATAAATATTACATGGTGTCCGAAATGGGATCCTGAAGTATATACAATACTAAAGGTTGTTTTGTTTTTTCTCAAACATGTCAAAGGATACAGAAAGTAGAGGAAGTCGAATTTGTGCCAGAACAATGGATGAAAACTCATCCTTTAGTGGAGCAATATATCAGGTAAGCCCACCTGATCAATTTAATTTTCAAAACCCGATGGAGTGGCCACGATGAATTCGACGTTTTGAACGTTTCAGAATTTTAATTTGAATGCTAAAAGCGAAGAACTACAACTAAATATGTTGTTATGTTGTTTAGGAGATAAAAGTGAGGATTTGTTTAAAATTGTTGTCATTTATTTTAACTCCCGTAGAAAAGATAAGCTATAAAGCAGTGAAAAATAAGTTTGAATGTTATTTAGGTTTTAAAATAAATGAGGTGTAGAATTCCAAAACCAGCCATGTCCAATTTCCAGATTTTTATTTTTTTTTTAAATAGTTATTCTATAGATTATCTGGCTGAATTTGGAACAGACCTTATTTTTGTAGGGCCGTTTTCAATATGAATTAACCTCTTTTGGAAGAAATCCTTCCACCCAATGATAATCTAATAGAAAAACTATTTATAAAAAAAAAAAAAAAAAATAATATCTGGAAATGGACTTGGCTGGTTTTGGAATTCTACTCCTCAAATATTGTTTATGAGCGAGAATGTATTTTGAAACGTAGGCAAAAAAGGGAGAGTCTGTTGATTGCTTTATTAATGATTTGCACAAACTAGCTGAAAATTGTCAGTTCGGCAGTTTAAAAGAAGAACTTTAAGAGATATATTGGTAATAAGTGTTATAGACTTTAAATTGTCAGGAAATTTACAGTTAGATGAAAGTCTAACATTAAGTTAAGCTATATTAAGAGCCCGACAAGCAGAAAGTATTCACAAACCACAGTCAATTATTCGGGATACTTCCGAGTCAGATATAGTTAATGAAATGCAAAGTATTAGAAAGGGGCCTTAGTGTGTTAGGTGTGGATATTTTAAAAAGCATTCCTTAGATAATTGTCCTGCCTCTAAAACGGAATGTTTTTTCTGTAAAAAAAAAAGGTTATTTTAAAAAAATTTTGTAAACCAAAGAAAGTTACAGGGGCTGTAAGTGAAGTTGAAAAGAAAGATTTTGGTAAGTGGGATCGTTCCTATCTCGGAGAGTTAACAGTGCAAGAGTTACAAACAGAACCAGGGACAGCAATATTGCAGATTGGTGAACATACATTAAAATTTAAATTGGATACAGACATCAGGGCTGATGTCACAGTCATCCCGAGGTCCGTATTCAACTCCTTAGGATTAGTACTTAGGGCCTATGGCCGACCGCTTCTAGGAGCAAATAGTACATCACTTGATGTTGCATATTGTTGTATATGCTCTGCGACACTTAAATATAACAATAGAACAATTGTGGAAGACCTTTATGTGTTGCCAAAACAAAAACATTGTTTATTGGGTAGAAATGCAATCACAGCTCTCATGCCTAAAGTTAAAGAAGAATCAGATCGGATGTGCAGGGAAGGCATTATTGAATCAATACAGGAACCCACAGAATGGTGCGCGCCGATTGTAGTAGTCCCATGTAAACAAGGCTCAAGAGTTAGACTTTGTGTTGATTGCACAAAGTTAAATCAATATATAAAGAGAGAACAGCTTCAACTTCCTTCTGTGGATGAAGCTTTAGTAAAGCTAGAAGGTGGAAAGATGTTTTCCTTACTGAATGCGTCAAATAGATTTTGGCAGGTTCCTCTCCATCCAGAAAGTTATAATAAAACATGTTTTATATCTCCATAAGGGAGATATATTTTCAAACGATTATCCTTTGGTATTAGTTCAGGCCCTGAAGTATATCGAAGAAGAATTTATCAAATATTAGAGGGGTTGGAAGGAGTAGTCAACCAAGCAGATGATATTTTAGTGATAGGCTCTAATCAGGAGGAACATGACAACCGCTTAAGAGCAGTAATAAACTGTTTGAGTATAACAGTGTAACACTTAATGTTAAAAAATGTAAGTTCCCAACAAATTCAGTTAAATTTTTGGCCACGTTATCAAAGATGGATATATGTATACAACCCCTGTTGTATATATATAGCCCTGACAAAACCGAGGCCATTCTTAAACTTCCCAAACCGTAAAATATTACGGCAGTTTTTGGGTATGGTAAATTATCTAATGAAGTTTCTTCCAGGTTTAGGTGGTATAACAGCCCCGATTCGTATACTTCTAAAAAAAGATGTACAATGGATGTGGGATATCCAGCAAGAGCGAGCATGGGAAGAAATAAAGCAGAAAGTATCAACTGCTCCGGTGATGGCAGCATTTCACAGAGATTTACCAACCAGGGTAGCAGCTGATGCTTCTAATTTTGGATTGGGTGCAATGCTGGAGCAGAAACATGAAGAAGGGTGGAAGCCAGTAATGTATGCGTTGAGGTCATTGAATGAAACAGAGTCTCGGTATGCACAGGTAGAGAAGCTTGTGCTTGACTCGGGCATGTGAGCGTTTTTCGTCATTCCTAATAGGAAAGCCGTTTACATTACTGGTAGACCATAAGCCTTTGGTGGAACTATTAGGAACCAAGCCCATATCAGACTTATCAGCAAGATTGCAAAGGTTTAGGATGAGGTTGCTTTGCTTTGAGTTCAAAATAAACCATATAAAAGGAAAGCAATTTTTGTACACCTGATGCTCTATCCCGAAAACCCATAAAAGATGCTGGAACACACTCTCAAAAGGATATTTTAGAGAAAGAAGCATTTGCAAATAATAAGTACAAGCCTTACCCTGTACAGATCAGAGACTAGAGCAAATAAAGCAGGAACAACACAGAGATCCTCAATGTAAACTGGTAAGGAAGTCCTTAAACGAACAACTGGAATCGTCATTCCATGTACTATATATTCAGTTCAGAAATAAACTTAGAACAGGGTATATTGCTAAAAGGCACCAGACTGTTGATTCCACAAAAATTAAAAAAGGATATCTTAGATAGAATTCATGAAGAGCACATGGGAGTCGTTAAATGCAGAAGGAGGGATCAAGAATCGGTCTGGTGGCCAGGCATATCATTGGACATTGAACAAATGGTGCAGAATTGCCCGACATGTTTAGAAAACAGAAGAAACTCACCGGAAAAGCTGTTGTGCACACCACTGCTGGCAGCCCCCTGGATAGAAGTGGGAGTGGATTTGGCTAAGTTCAGAGGTAAGTGGTATTTAGTGGTAGAAGACTATTTTTCTCACTACTTAGAAATTATATTTGTGGATAAGCTTACTTCAGAGCCAGTGATTGCCAGACTAAAAAACTTTTTTGCTCGTTATGGAATTCCTTCAGTGGTAAGGACAGACAGTGGTACCCAATTTACTTTTGATTTATTCAGAGCATTTGCAAATAAATATGGATTTCAGCATCGAGTATCAAGCCCACATCATCAATCGAATGGCCAGGTGGAGAAAGCAAAAAAAAAAAATGTATTATATACTGCTTCTTGACTGGGACTAGAGAAACGGGGATAGAAGCCGGGCCAGTACCTGGGATCCATAGGCTTTTTAATTTATTTTTCCATAATTAAAACCCGATTGAGAAAAATAGTAATTGAAAAATGTCTAATAGGTATTGCTCGGTCCCTTAGTGTTCAATTAGAAAATCAAAAGACGTGTCATTGCATTTATTTCCAAAAAATAAAAAGCTTCTTATTGTATTGTAAAATTAAGAATAGATAAGCCTATTTCGAAACATATGACGATAGGTAGTCTTCATTTTAAAGAAAGTGACTATATTTATCCAGGTAAATATTAATATTTGACATTTTATTATTCCAAAATGCTAGTTTTATGCAAATAACATTGGGACCATAGTGTCATAGATTTGTTTTTCTTTTTTAATTTTCCCCATTTTTGTCTTACATCCGTAGTGCTTAATTGTTCCAAGTTTTCAATGCGATGCCTGAAAGTTTTGACAAATAAATAAATAATATGACGAAGAAACTAAGCTGTCATGAAAATTACAGCTGTCATAACAATGATTGTATGAATAGGTAATTAATGTAACTAACTGAAAAACGTAAAGTTACAATGATGTGTTTGTTTTTACCAGAACTACCAGCTTAACACGTACAATTACATGAAAATTGCTAATTATTATTAATAAACAATAATAAATTTTATTTCCACTTTTATTTGATGGGGCAGTCCTTTAAGATCGCTTGTTTGAAGGCACAAGGCTTGTGAAATAACTGTTTTTTTACTTTTAGATATTATTCTTCATGTAATTATGTGGTTTGCTTCAAGGATAGCCCGCCCTTCAATTATGGTCTTTTAAAATTACCAATTATTTCTATCACATCAACTATGTCTATCCCCATTCCTTCTGACCTTTTGCAAAACTGAACGGAGCAGAAAACAGACAGAGGTAACTGAAGTATATGAGTCAGACGAGAGTGAGGGGGAACCATCAGAAAAGAGCATTTTTATGTATTGTATTTGTATGTAATAAATGTTTAAGACATCTTTGTTTATTATTAAACATTACAACGTCAGATATCCCTGAACACCATCGCACCACCATCTTTAGTTTCGCTGATGACACGGCTAACCTTTTTCCACATCCACATCCTACTATCGCATCCTTCGCCCTTCAAAACCATCTATTTGGACTAGAAAAGAGGTTCGAAAAATGGAGGATCAAAATTGATTCCACCAAGTCAAATCACGTCAGTTTTTCTTTACGAAAAATTACTGAGGACGATTATCATGTTTCCCGCGTTCATCTTTTAGCCCCATCCCAGTATTAATTAAACCTTTATAAATGAACCGGACTCGATTTTCATTAATGCCATTAATTGACAAAAAAGCCTTCAAACAAACTTGAATATCACATGTATTGATTCTCATCTTTCACTGTTCACTGTACCAAGGAACTTTATTTGGGAATTATTTGGTATAGATACCTCAGAATTTGTTTTAAGACAGCCACTTTGGATTGGTAAAACAATTATGAGACCGTTTAGGAAGGCGTTTTGCTCATCTTTTAACGACATATTTTTAAAATTAGATAATATGTTTCTTGCAGATAAAGGAATGTTTTCAAAACGCTTAAATCGTTAAAAAACAGTTTTCACCTGACTCGTGAGTTTAAAGTCTGAGTTTCTTCATATCAGACATTCGTCCGTGTTTTTTCTCTTTTTTTTTTTTGTTAATTTTGTACACTTGAACTAAAGTCACTGTTCATTTACACTTCAACCCCAGAAAACACCACAGAAATGGATTACTGTTAATCTTGCCCCGACATTCAGGACTTCAGCTGTTTTTTTCCCTTGTATCGGTTTTAAACTATAGATTTTATGTGGACTATCGTTTTTTTTCACTACTGTAACAAGTATAAAAAGAAAGTACACTTCCTGTATTATCAGATGGCACCACTTGTTTCAAATCAACAAACAAGTGGACTACCGTGGTTTTTCCCCCTAACCCTTCATTTTTTAAAGATATGACGTTGTTGGAAGGTCAGCAAACCAATCATTCTATGGGTTTGTTGAGTTTCTAAAGTTTTTATGATAAAATTAGATTTTTAGTGCTTATTATTCTTCTTCAAGATGAAATTTATTTATTATGGTTGTAGACAAGTTGTCGTTCAACTTACATCTTTGTCAATTTAATTTTCACTGAATGTGCCTGTGAATGTATTATTGCTTTTCCTATTTCAATATTTTACGTATAAAATCAAAGGAAAATTCCTGTAATAATGTTTATTGCCTAAAACGAACATTGTATAATCAAATTTACATGACTTCAACGTTATAACGTTCTAAATATTAGAAAATTATAGAAACAAGTAAACACTGGTGGACAAAATTAAAGCACCACTCAATATTTTTTAGTTAAAATTAAATACACGATCTTCCATTTTAATTTTGATTAACTTTTGGTATTTAGGTTGTAATAGTGTAAATATAAGCAATAGCTTTGTTTACTCTTATAAACCATTTTTCACCTACAGTAGCATTATTTAGCACAATGTTAAAATTGATTTCACGTCCATTCTTTATCTTATATTCATTCGCTCAACTTGTAAACGTTTTTAAATTTTCTTAAGTGGCCCCAGTAAGGCATGTAAGTGAATACAATGGTGTTAAGGCCGTGACATTCATAGAAGAGGGATAAAGCCAGCGTTAAGTCGCTAAGAGACTGTGTGAACATCACTCGTCAATAACTAGGGTTGTTAGGTGTTTTATGGAGACAGGGTGTAACTCTAGTAGAAAAGGGCACGGCTGGTCTAGATGAAGGAAATAAGAGATGATGGGTAAATCCGATACCTAGCTTTGCAAAACCTGAGATAAGAAATCTCATAAGGCAAATTCGAAATGTTTCCATTTCTACCAGGGCTGAAAGAGAAAGGCTTAATGAAAATAACCTTAGGGCTCAACATACTGCCCGTGGACCTCTCCTCACAAAATGGTCAGGCTTCTGTTTGCACATGAACATGTAAATTGGACTTTAGACGACTGGAAGAAAGTTGTCTACAGATGAGGTGAGAGTAGGCCTCAGGTCTTCAAATGGGCGTGACTTTGCATGGAGGCGCCAAGAAAAGAGATACGCGCCATGCTGTATGGTTCCCGAGGTGGCATTTCGTGGTGGTCCACTGATGTTCTGGGGTGCCATTTCCTTTGGCTCTTGTACTTCGTTGGTTGTTGTGCGTGGAAGGTCTCTTACATCACAGAGGTACATAGAAAACTTAATCGAGGAAGATGTAGCGGCGTTTGCACCCTAAATTGGTAATGGATTCCTTCTAATAGACGGTAATACCAGACCTCGCAGAGCACGAATTGTTGATGACTACCTGAATGAGGTTAGGATTCAGGGGTCTTGTTTAGAACAGGCCCGCCAGTGATTTTATAATGATATTTAGTAACTGTTACTATGTAATTTGATACCATCGATACAGAAATAAAAACACATGTTTAAATAATATTTAATTTAGTATTGTTTGTGTATTTGTGGTTATAAAAGTATTAAACTATGAATATTTTTGATGTTTACGATTTATGCAAAGAAGAGCCACGAGCCAGGATTTTCTTTGTCGAAACAGGAATTCTACCCAAGGAAAGATATTGTAAAAAAGGCCACATTATGATATTTTACGATGAAAGGAAAAAATATAGATGCAACAAAAGAGAATGTCGGTTTGAATATGGCGTGTATAAGGGTACGTGGCTATGTGACAGCAAGTTACCGTTAAGTAAAGCCCTTTTATTCATTTACTCATGGGCACAGGAGTATACGACGTTTAGACATAGTACGTGGGCCAGACCCCCTTACCGTGCACCCCCCCCACATCCCTATAAATTGCATATCGTTGTGTTCCTTGTGATAAAAGATTAAGAAAAAGCCAATGTTCCCAGAAAAAAAAGTGGCCGCACTAACCGAAAATGGCGTTCAAACATGGCGGAATGACGACTTTGATTTTAGTTAGTTTTTTTATTACTGACATTCACCATTATGCTTAATTTCGCCATAACTGGTATTTTATTAAAGCTAGATAGTTCTAGATTCAGAATAAATAAACAAACGTTCTAAAATAATTAGTCTTGACAACATACAATACATTTAAAGTCAATTTTTTCAAGTCTCTCGCGTAAAAGAAAAAATTCCAAGTTAATTTGTGATTAAACGGCCATCGTTAGCGAAAAACACCCTGAAATAAAACATCTGGAGCAATTGTTCTTCTTTAAAAATCAGTGGTCAAATTTCAAAAAATATCAACTAGTTTCATAGAAAACGGACCTACAAGGCGAAAAGGCGCCGGTGACTCGGGCGCATCCAGTCCTCTGCCACATCGTTCAGTTCTCATACATCATATAATTACAGCGGGTTTACGATATTATTTTGAATGTATAATCAAGCCTATGTAACTGCAAGTTTTTAATTTACAGAAATAATTAATATAACCTTTATTTTTTTTTTTTTTTTTATTTTATTTTAGTTTTTATAAATCTGATAAATAAAGGATATATATCTGATCAATAATAATGAATTAGTCGCAGATTGCACATTATCTAAACCTCACTTATATTGACATAAACTGGTTATCTTGAAATTAAATAATAATGTTCTCATGGTAGTAGTTGGGTTACTGACACTGGCTTCTGATCATTCCTGAAATTTGAAATAAATGCATTTTTGAAAAGTATTGATTATTTACAGATTTAAAAACAACCCAAATAAAAAAGGTAAATAAAAAGTTCTGTTTGTTCGTTGATATGTAGAAATTATTTGTAATACAATTTAGGAAGTATATACATAACACAATTTAATAGCTCACAACAATTAATGAATTAATAGTTACACGATGTGTGTTTGTGTGTGTGTATATATATATATATATATATATATATATATATATATATATATATATATATATATATACATACATACATACATATTATGATTAATTTAAAATTAAACCACTACTGGAGAGGAAAACCAATTAAAACATGTAAGTATTCATGCATCTAATGATCTATAATCCACGAAGTTGTGGCCTTTTTCGGTTTCTGGCATATAACTACACATCAAAAAGTTTACTTGCTCTTTTTTCCTAAAAAAGGGTATACTAATACAAATAATATGAAATATTTAGAGTGGTAATCGGATTAGTTATTTAACCAAATTCGAACATGAAAGATCGGTAATTTTTATCATTTTGTTGAAAACTCATGTTCCAACGCCTATAACTCGAAAATATGTACTCTAAATGAAAAATGTCCCAGATAAAAGTTTTAGGACATTAAATATAGCATAAAATAAGCCCATTTATTTTAAAATTAATTTGTTCCTGCGTAGAGATACAAATGAAAAAGTGAAAGTATTTGTAGCGCTTACTTCATACTTTTAACTACATCTTCATTCCTTCCTATATCTACATGTCAAAAAGTTTACTTTCTCCTTTTTTCGAAAAAAGGGTATACTAATACAAATAAAATGAAATATTTGGAGTGGAAATCGGATTAGTTATTTAGCCGAATCCGGACATCAAAGATCGGTAATTTTTACCATTTTGGTAAAAACTCATGTTCCAACGCCTATAACTCGATAATATGAACTCTAAATGAAAAATGTTGCAGATAAAAGTTTTAGAACATTAAATTTAGTATAAAACATGCCCATTTATTTTTAAATTAACTTATTACTAAGTAGAGATACAAATGAAAACGTGAAAGTATTCGTAGCGCTTGATTCCTTCTTTTTGTGAAAACTAAGGGGATATGATATAATATTGACAGAACTAACTATTTAGGTGGGCTTATTTTATGCTAAATTTAATGTTCTAAAACTTTTATCTGTAACATTTTTCATTTAGAGTACATATTGTCAAGTTGTAGGCGTTGGAACATGAGTTTCTACCAAAATGGTAAAAATTACCGATCTTTCAGATTCAAATTTGGCTAAATAACTAATCCGATTTCCACTCCAAATATTTCATTTTATTTGTATTAGTATACCCTTTTTTCGAAAAAAGGAGAAAGTACACTTTTTGACATGTAGATGTATGAAGGAATGAAGATGTAGTTAAAAGAATGAAGAAAGCGCTACAAATACTTTCAATTTTTCATTTGTATCTCTACGCAGGAATAAATTAATTTTAAAATAGATGGGCTTATTTTATGCTAAATTTAATGTCCTAAAACTTTTATCTGTGACATTTTTCATTTAGAGCACATATTGTCGAGTTATAGGCGTTGGAACATGAGTTTTCATCAAAATGATAAAAATTACCGATCTTTCATGTTCGAATTTGGTTAAATAACTAATCCGATTACCACTCCAAATATTTCATTTTATTTGTATTAGTATACCCTTTTTTCGAAAAAAGGAGAAAGTAAACTTTTTGACATGTAGATATAGGAAGGAATGAAGATGTAGTTAAAAGTATGAAGTAAGCGCTACAAATACTTTCACTTTTTCATTTGTATCTCTACGCAGGAACAAATTAATTTTAAAATAAATGGGCTTATTTTATGCTATATTTAATGTCCTAAAACTTTTATCTGGGACATTTTTCATTTAGAGTACATATTTTCGAGTTATAGGCGTTGGAACATGAGTTTTCATCAAAATGATAAAAATTACCGATCTTTCATGTTCGAATTTGGTTAAATAACTAATCCGATTACCACTCTAAATATTTCATATTATTTGTATTAGTATACCCTTTTTTAGGAAAAAAGAGCAAGTAAACTTTTTGATGTGTAGTTATATGCCAGAAACCGAAAAAGGCCACAACTTCGTGGATTATAGATCATTAGATGCATGAATACTTACATGTTTTAATTGGTTTTCCTCTCCAGTAGTGGTTTATTTTAAATTAATCATAATATGTATGTATGTATGTATATATATATATATATATATATATATACACACACAAACACACATCGTGTAACTATTAATTCATTAATTGTTGTGAGCTGTTAAATTGTGTTATGTATATACTTCCTAAATTGTATTACGAATAATTTCTACATATCAACGAACAAACAGAACTTTTTATTTATCTTTTTTATTTGGGTTGTTTTTAAATCTGTAAATAATCAATACTTTGCAAAAATGCATTTATTTCAAATTTCAGGAATGATCAGAAGCCAGTGTCAGTAACCCAACTACTACCATGAGAACATTATTATTTAATTTCAAGATAACCAGTTTATGTCAATATAAGTGAGGTTTAGATAATGTGCAATCTGCGACTAATTCATTATTATTGATCAGATATATATCCTTTATTTATCAGATTTATAAAAACTAAAATAAAAAAAATAAAATAAAAAAAATAAAGGTTATATTAATTATTTCTGTAAATTAAAAACTTGCAGTTACATAAGCTTGATTATACATTCAAAATAATATCGTAAACCCGCTGTAATTATATGATGTATGAGAACTGAACGATGTGGCAGAGGACTGGATGCGCCCGAGTCACCGGCGCCTTTTCGCCTTGTAGGTCCGTTTTCTATGAAACTAGTTGATATTTTTTTAAATTTGACCACTGATTTTTAAAGAAGAACAATTGCTCCAGATGTTTTATTTCAGGGTGTTTTTCGTTAACGATGGCCGTTTAATCACAAATTAACTTGGAATTTTTTCTTTTACGCGAGAGACTTGAAAAAATTGACTTTAAATGTATCGTATGTTGTCAAGACTAATTATTTTAGAACGTTTGTTTATTTATTCTGAATCTAGAACTATCTAGCTTTAATAAAATACCAGTTATGGCGAAATTAAGCATAATGGTGAATGTCAGTAATAAAAAAACTAACTAAAATCAAAGTCGTCATTCCGCCATGTTTGAACGCCATTTTCGGTTAGTGCGGCCACTTTTTTTTCTGGGAACATTGGCTTTTTCTTAATCTTTTATCACAAGGAACACAACGATATGCAATTTATAGGGATGTGGGGGGGGTGCACGGTAGGGGGGTCTGGCCCACCGTGTAACATAGTAGAATTTTGGCCTCCAGATGTACTTGGAGGAACTGATTATAAGTATGATAATGTTTTTGGTTATGTGTAAAAAGTTTTTATTAAATAAATCATATGTTCCTTTAACCCATATTTTTTTATTTATCAATAAGTAACTGTTACTAGATAAAATCATGGCGGGCCTATTCTAAACAAGACCCGGATTCAGCAGTTGGTCTGACTTCACCATAGTCCTTACTTGAATCCAATTGAATCTTCTGGGACCAAGTTAAGCGAAGAGTTCGACAATGGAACTTATGCCCTACGACCCTTGAGGAACTGGAAAGAGCTCCTGTTAAAGAGTTAGACGATTTTCCTCAGGATTCAATTGAAAAACTCTTTGAATCAAAGGAAAGCGAGATGTGGTTGAAGGTGGATATACCGGTTATTGATAAACAAGTTTCTAGATAACTAAAAAAAAGTATGTTTTCGTATGTTGGGTCACTATTTGTATGTTAGGTACAAATGTAACATACACGTATGTGTATGTTAGGTCACTTTTATTTTCAACATTTTTCTTTAATCATTTTTGTACCTTTTATTATCTATGTACAGTAAAATTTTGTATTAAAATCGCTTGCTTTTTCAACCAAGAATACTTTTCAAGACCAAAGTTTGCATAGATTGGGAATTTCAAAAAGAATAAGGGTGGTGCGTTAATTTTGTCCATCAGTGTACATAATATATCTTTTACAAATATTTTTTTATTGTTACGACCTAGTCTATATAAAGCAATATGTACAAAATTAATTACACAAACGGAAAACAAAGTAATATTGAATAATGATTTAAATAACAAATTTGATTCATAATTGCGTCAACAATATCAACAACAAATATTTATTTTAGCTGATTTCATTGGAAGGTGTTTGTAGTAGGAAAACATACAACACGTAATGTTAATTATTTCTCCTTGCACGATTTGTTAATCAATAATGCAAATTACTTCTGTTTGTTCTAAAATGAACATTAGTTGAACTGTAAACTTATACCATGTCTTTTCATGTCAAACTCAATATAATTCTTAAAAAATATTTTATTTTGAAATATTACCGTGTTTCTGAGGAAAAATATAAATTATTATAATTATAATTATTATTATAATCTAAATAATTACTTATGTGTGCTTTTGGAGCGGGAGTTGTTGTAAGACCTTTCGCCGTCTCTGAAAAAAGTAAAAAAAAAAACATTATTAATTTATTATGATATGATAGATTTACTTAGAATTTCAAAAAAAGGATCAATTAGTATTATTTGAGTAGTGTCATTGGCCTTGTCGACTTTTTAAAAAGTTTCAGTAGAGCCAAAAAACTTTGGTTTTTATCTCTTTCCATGACCACAGAACTTTGACGGATTCAGAGGGAGGGCTGAGCGGGGACGCGCCCCCCCCCCGCCCCCCCAACATTTTGACAGGGGGCAACTACTTACACTGTGACTGTGACCTATATTGGCAAGGTTTATAAATAACTTAGAATTACATCGTTGGATGAGGAATTAAATGTCCCATCAGTTATTTTATGGGTTGTTATTTCAATTTTTAACTACTCATATTTCTAACATCTATGAGAACATTCGATAATTTGGTGCTGGTGACGTCCATGGCTGCAGACCCCTCTTTATTTAATTAGAATTTAAATTTATTCAAAGTAAGGAACTAACTTTAGATACAAATAATATGCAGAACAAATAACATGGAAAATGAAAATAACGGTAAAAGAGTAAAGGGAATTCTATGACATCACAATATCTTTAATATTTTGATATTTAGTATATGTATAGGCCCGTGATGCGACAGCATAAATTTTGTTAAAATTGGTCAAACGGAGGAGGTACTTTATTTAAAGAATTTTTTCTTATGTTTGCGTTTTTTTCGTTGCTCTCAAAAAGGCTCTAACAATTTTGATTAAACTAGGTATTTGATGTATGTATATGCCCACGATGTAACAGTCAAAATTGATCTATTGTAGGTGGCTCTTTACTTGATAAATTTTGTCTGATTTTACCGTGTTTTTTTTTTTTTTTTTATTAACTCGAAAAGGGCTTTAATGATTTTGATCAAACTGGGTATGTATATGTCTGTATATATTGATGTATGTATATGTCCGCGATGCGACAGCCGAAATTTTATTAAAATTGGTCAAACGGAGGGGGGTACTTTATTTAAAGAATTTTGTCTAATGTTTTTTTTTTTTTTCATTTTTCTCAAAAACGGCTCCAACGATTTTGATTAAACTTGGTTTTCGATGTTTGCATGTGCCAGTGATGCGACAGCCTAAAGTTCATCAAAATTGATAAAATAGAGGGGACACTTTACTCAAAAAATTGTGTCTCATTTTTACGTTTTATTTTATTTTTACAAAAACGGCTGTTACTATTTTAATCAAACTGGATATTTAATGTATGTTTATGCCCGCGATGTGACAGCCATAATTTCATATCCCGTATTATCACTGATAATGTAGTCCCTTAAAAAAAAAAAATAAGCAATAATGAATCGTAAAGTACTGAGAACTATTAATTTTTGCTATACTTTATGGAGCTATACTTTAAGGCATAAGTCACGCAGTCAATGAAAAAAGTTAACAGTCACAATTTTTTGGGACTGTAACGGAAATCTACTGATTGATTTTAAAGAGAGGAATACCACAATGAATGGCGAGTATTATGCACCCCTACTTCACCGGTTGCGAGACTCCATTAAAAATTTAAGCAGTGTTATATTATTTGGTTCGTGACAATTATATTTGCTTCATCAATGATCTTTGTGCTTCACGTTATTAGGAATCAGTTACTAATTATAAGCAAATATGTATTTGAATTTGAACAAGTGTCCTGCTCCTTCCCAACAACGCCACTGTTCACACCGAATTAGTTTCCAAAACCACTATGAAGGACTGTGGATTCCAAGAAAACTCTCATGCACTCTGCAGCCCAGGCCTGGCCCCTAACAACATTTGCCTTTTCTCAAAGTTAAAATCTGACCTTCGTTGGAGGCGATTTAACACCGATGAAGAGCTCCAAGATGTTTTTTAACAAAGGAGAATTTTTTTTTTTTTTTATGGTATAGAAATGTTGCCAATACGTTCTATTAAATGTATTGCAATATGAGAAGACAATATTGAAAAACAAGACCATTTTTTTCTTACACCGTTCTTGATATTCTTGTTCCGCGTAATCTGATCACTTAAAAAAGGGATAATAAGAAATATCCAATGTCACGATTGTAGTGTCTTCTTAATAAACAAAAAATTTCAAACGTAAACATAAGTAATCATTTAGTAGATTCCATTTCATAAAAAAAAATTTCATTCATTTATTTTCAACAGCCGTTGGTTGAATTTTTTATTTTCCCTGATAATTTCGTTCCTAAACTGTCTATTAAAAGTAATTTTTACTTTCACTTATCTCTATATAGAAAGTATTGCGATCGTTAACAATTTCGACTTCCGGTTTTCAACTAAATACACGTTTTGGAGTCCCCTGAGTCCAACTACCTAACCAAGTTCCGCGAAATGGTCTGTGTATGTTTGAACAGACTAGATAAAAAACTGTAAGTCGTACGAACCTGCAATTGGGTATTTGATGTATGTATGTGACAGAAAAAAATTCATGAAAATTTATCAATAAATTTTGCCTCAATTTTACGGTTTTTTTTTCTTTGATTTCTCAAAAATAGCTCTAATGATTTCGATGAAACTCCTCACGTATAATAAGAACCTATTATTCTTTAATATCAGGTTGGTTTTATCGTCATAGAAATGTTTTGAGGGGGCTTAAATGGAAGGAAAAAGTTTTGTTTTCCTATAAGGTACCTTTGTTTTTTTTTATAGGGGGAATTAACTGTCTCTCATTATGCCTAAAAATAAATAATAGCTGAATATGAAATTTGAAAAAAATCGATGAACATATACAAGAGAATAAAAAAAAAAATATTCCAACAGCTCATAAAACCCGTTGAGTCCACGAATGCGCAGACCATTGTTTATAATTAAATACGTTCTGTTCCTGGAAAGAGATATTAGCGTGTTTTGAAACAGGCACATTTAATAGATATTATTTGTTTTCATGGCAACGGAATGAACTTTTCAACAAAATATATAGAATTATAAAATCAGATACGATGGAGTATTAAACAACAAAATTTAGTGTACTTGTGAGTGAGAGCAAGTACAAGCAAAACAAATAAATGAATGTGGAAAAGTGTATGAATTTTATCAACATATTTATCAAAACGCGTTAATTTCTCATCTAAGAAAGTTGGTAAGTGAAAGTTGAGTGTTGCGCGTATCGCACCAGATTTTTCGACTCATATTTAAATAAATAAATATTTCGCTTTACCTTTTTTCTTGAAGATACTAAAAGCTGAGGCGAGCGCCAGCGACGCCACAAAGGCAAGCAGAATCGATATCCTCATCTTCAACTACTGAGAAAAAACTTCCGATGGAGATGGCTTTTGTAGTTTGGCGACACTTGTGCTAATAGAAGCGTACCCGCCTATGATCACAAACTAATTAGTCTTAGAATTGAATTATGAAAAGAAAAGGATTATTAGAAATTAATTAATATGTGGAATATATTTGCAAAGCAATCAGCAACCGTCAACAGCCTAATGATCGAAATTTATTTTTGAAATTCATTAATAAACTATCGTCTTTCATTAAAGGCGTACTGTGAATGCGTGGGCTCTGTTTTATGAGTTGACGGAATATTTTTCTATTTTTTCTCCTCTATATGTTTACTTGATTTTTTTCATATTTAGCCATTTCTTATTTTTAGTTGTAACGAGACAGTTAATTTCTCCATATAAACCAAAACAAAGGTACTTTATAGGAAAACAAAAAAGCCCCCTCAGAACATTTTTATAATGATAAAGGTTACCTGATATTAAAGGAGACTCGATTTTTATTAGACATGACGATTTTGATCAAAATCATTAAAGCCTTTTTTGAGAAAATTGAAAAAAAACGTAACAATTTGAAAAAAGTTTTTCTTTCAAATAAAGTGCCCTCTCTGTTTGATCAATTTTGATGAAATTTTTAGTGTCACATCATGGGCAAATACCCAGTTTTATAAAAATCGTTAGAGCCGTTTTTGAGAAAATCGAAAAAAAACGTAAAAATGGGCAAAAAGTTATGGAATAAAGTACTCCCGCCGCCGTTTGACCAATTTTGAAAATAAAAAAAACTGTCACATCGCGGGTATATAAGTACTCCAAATATCCAATTTTAGGTTCGTACATTTTACGTTTTGGAGCTACTCTCTTCACACGCACATACCATTTCGCGGGACTTGGTTATTTGGAATCAGGGGACCCCAAGACGAGTGTTTTCGTTGGAGTCGAAATTTTTCTCGATCGCAGTACTTTCCCTTACTATATATTTCATATATAGGTAAGTGAAAGAAAAAATATGGTACAAGATTCCTCATTCTAGGACAAATTGTATTAATAGTATAGTAAGATATGTAGCGTTTGATATTCCAAATGTTTCATGCAAATTGCCCTTATAGGATTTTTTACGTAAATACGAATGTTCAGAAAAAATAGAAACCTTGGCATTTTTAGTCACACTAATGAGAAAAACATAATCACTGAATAATAATTTTTGAAAAAATTGAAATGAAACATTCTGTAAATTATTCTCTCAATGGATGCGATTAATGTTGCATTCCGGCTTAGCATTTTATTTTTTATATTTATAACTAAGGAAGAGCTTCAGCTTCAGAATTGAAATAAACTGTGAATATTTCTCTCACTCGAGATGCTTGTAATGTTGCATTCCCACCTTGTGATTCTAAATTTTGAAGTGCGCGGTTCCTACTATTCGATACCACATGAGGAGGGTAGCTATAACTATTTTGGTCGTATTTTTTCAAAAAGTTGTGCAATAAACACGCGGCCAAAATTAGGTCATCAACGTGTTATACGCCTGACCGAGACGTAGTCGAGGTCATGAAAAGTTTTTGACCGAGACGTAGTCGAGGTCATGAAAAGTTCGAGTTCTATTAATATTAATAAATATTAATTCGATATAAAAATAATCAAAAACAAGATTTTCTTTTGGTTAAGTGTACCTCTTTGTTAGAAGGTTATCTTGTGGTTATGGGGACATGATGAATGTTTAATGTATGGATTGTTTTACGTTATGTTATTATGTAAGTTAATAAAGAGAGATGAACATATGTGTGTTTCATTTAATACAACTGATATATTTCAAAATGCTAAAAAAAGTTAGTTCGTTTATTTTTGATTTATAGAAATGTTAAAAGTACAATTTTGGTTGTTTGAAAACATAATACCCTTTGAAGATTCTATTACTTGTTTTTTCTGAACAATAATACGAAACTTATGTAATGTATATGTTCAGAAATGTTTTAAAGACAATATGAAATTAATAGGGAAATAGATAAATATAGTCACATTTTTTGTTTATTATAAAATTAATTGGATTGTGACCATTGTTGTTGTAACACCTGCTTTGTAATTGTTGGAAATATAGCTTATACTTTTCCTGCACTCAATTTTTACTGCTTAAATATTTGTTTAATTTTCCCACTTGATAATTACAAGAAATAGTGGCATCCCTTGTGGGGAATTGATTGATAAGTAGTATATTCATGATGAGTGCATTAGAAAATTTAAGAAGGGAGAGGACTCAGATCCGAAGAATTTTCTCAATGGGGTACAATGAATTCACCCGATTGTGTAGTGAAGAAACCCCCAACACCAATGATATTTCAACAACATTTAAGAAATTATCGGACAAAGCAGAGAGACTTTTTAGTCTTGACAATCAAGTAAAAGAACTTTTATTTGTCCATGTAGAAGATGAGAGTATAATTGAAAAAGAATTTGAAGAAATTGAAAGTTACAGGGACAAATGGTTTTCGGCTGTCTCAATTAAAGAAAGGATGGTTACCAAAAAATATAAGCATACCTCAAGCTCCACATTTGAACCTGGAAGTGCATGTAAGAAAAATTACAGACTACCAAAACTTAAATTGAAAAAGTACGATGGAAGTCTACGCGAGTGGATAAGTTTTTGGGCTAGTTTTAAAAAGGTTCACGACAGTGAAGAATTAGATAATGAAGAGAAGTTCCAGTACCTATTTCAGGCTACTGTGGAAAAATCTCCTGCTAGAGAGCTTGTAGAAAGCTTCCCTCCACCTTCTAAAAATTACCCAAAGGTAATTGAACAGCTGAAAAATAGATTTGGGCGTGAAGGATTACTGATTCAGCTGTATGTCAGAGATTTATTGGGTTTGGTACTAAATCAGGCAACAAAAAAAGGAGGTATGACCTTAACTTCTCTGTATGATAAATTAGAATGCCAACTGAGATCGCTGGACACTCTAGGTGTAACAACTGATAAGTGTTCATGTATGCTCATACCTTTAGTTGAGTCAGCTCTTCCAGAATCAACGCTTAGACTGTGGGAGAGGCATAGAATAACAAATAAAATTGATATTGAAAAGGGTTTGGATGACCTCTTAAAATTTTTACGAGGAGAAGTAGAGAGTGAGGAGAGAATCATGCTCACCAAATCTGTTTTTATGGACAATGAAGAAAAGAAGAACACTGCAAGAGAGACAAGGAAACCCGTGAAGGTAAACATGATACCCACATCATCGGAGTTGTTAAATGTCAATAAGTCGATTAATGAAAATTGTATTTTTTGTGAAAAGGGCCATGATTCTCTTAATTGTTTCAAGGCACAAGATATGGATTTAGATACCATAAGAGTTGTTTTGAGGAACAAAGGCTGTTGCTTTCTTTGTCTCAAGAAAGGTCATATGAAGAAAAAATGTAAGGCTGTGGTTAGATGTTTCATTTGCAAAGGTAAACATGTAACGTTGTTGTGCTCTAAACGAGGTGCACTTAACCCAGGTAGCACACATATATCTGGCCCAAAGACTGAACAAAGTTTGACTAATACATTTAGCAATGAGGTGTATTTAAAAACATTGAAGGTAATACTGAGAAATAATGTAGAGGAATACCCTTGTCGTTTGTTCTTTGATGATGGGTCTCAAAGATCATATATTAGTAAGAGAATGGCTTCTCTTCTGGGATACAAACCAATTGGTTCTCAAACAATTGTGCATGGATTGTTTGGTGGCACGAGATCGAATCCTGAAGATCATAAAATTTACCAGGTAAGAGTTTCAAGCATTACTAATGATTATGCTTGTAATTTTGAAGCCCTTGACAAGGATGTGATTTGTCAAAAATTACCTGTAATTGACAGTTCTGGACCCTGGGTGAAAGAATTAAAAGATCTTAAGATCACTCTAACAGACAGAGATTATGGTGAGATTGATATTTTAGTTGGTGCAGATATTTCGGGGAAGCTGTTGACAGGTAATAGAAAAATCCTAAAATGTGGCCTAGTTGCAGTGGAAACATATCTTGGATGGACCTTGATGGGAAAGACTATAGAAGGAAATAGCTGTATTTCAGAAAATGTTAGTATTACCTCCCTAGACGTTTCTGCTTCGGACCTTTGGCGATTAGATCTCATAGGAATAGAAGACCCTGTTACTGTAAAAACAAGAGAAGAGCAAACACATGATGCAGTACGTCATTTTGAAGAAACGGTGAGGATTAAAGGGGATGGTCGGTACGAGGTAAGACTACCATGGTTGAAAGACCACCCACCTTTACCAAATAATTTTCAGATTGCCAGGAAAAGATTAGACTCTGTTCTCAAGAAGTTAAACAATGCTAAATTAACCGGTGATTATGAAAACATTTTCACAGAGTGGTTATCTTCTGGCATAATAGAGGAGACTTCTATTGACGACCAGGGTAGTCATTTCTTGCCCCACAGACCTGTAATAAAAGAAGAAAGCACAACCCGAATTAGGCCAGTTTTTGATGCCTCTGCTAAAGAAATAGGCCATCCTTCATTGAACCACTGCTTAGAAAAAGGCCCTAACCTCATTGAACTGATACCAAGACTTTTACTCCGATTTCGTATGGAACGCTTAGCAGTTATATCGGATGTTAAAAAGGCATTTCTTCAAATAGGAATTCATCCAGATGATAGACCATTTTTGAAATTTTTATGGAGAGACAAACATAACAATCTGAAAACTTTTCAACATGCTCGTGTGGTTTTTGGTATCACCTGCAGCCCGTTTTTATTAGGAGCTGTTTTTGAACATCTACTGAATAGAACAGAAGAACTAAGTAATAAAGGTATTCTTAACTATACTGAAGCAACCATAACACGATTGAAGAAATGTTTCTATGTTGACAATTGTGTTACTAGCGTTGCTAACGAAGATGAACTTAACCTTTTTATTGAAGAAAGTATAGCCATTTTTTCAATGGCTAAATTTGAGCTTAGAGGGTGGGAGTGGAATGATCCCAATCTCTCTGATTCCACGAACACTCCAGTATTAGGAATTATATGGGATAGAAAAAATGATACTATTAGAGTAAAGGTTCCTGATCTGCGACCTACTAAAAGTATGACAAGAAGAACACTTTTGTCAGTTATTCAAAAAATATTTGACCCACTCGGAATCATTTCGCCATCCACAATTATACCAAAACTATTAATTCAGAAGACTTGGTCAACTGGAGGCGGCTGGGATGATGAAGTAAGTGAAGAAATTTGGGAAGAATTTTCAAAATGGTTAAATGAAGTTCAATTCTTGAAAAATATTGAAATTCCTCGATGGGCTATAAGAACCCCTGCAATAGATGCTTCCATCACTTTACATACCTTCTGTGATGCCAGTCAGACAGCATATGCTGCAACTTGTTTTTTACGCTCTGAAAGTTTACAGAAAGTGGTTGTAAGTTTGGTTGAAGCTAAAGTACGTGTTGCACCAGTTAGCAGCTGCACAATACCAAGACTAGAGCTACTTGCTGCTTTAATCGGTGCTAGATTGGCTCATAATATTAGAACTGAACTTGGAGAAATTCCTTGTTTTTACTGGAGCGATTCATCTACAGTTCTTGCCTGGATTAAACGAAAAGAACCATGGGGAGTGTTTGTTTGGAATCGAGTTCAGGAAATCAGGAGATAGAGTAAGGAAGAAGAATGGCATCATGTTCCTGGTAAATCGAACCCTGCAGATTTACTGAGCCGAGGATGCAGTCCACGAGAATTGGCCCTATCCAAATGGTGGGAGGGGCCACCTTGGCTAAAACTACCTGATGATAAATGGCCTCAAGATATTGTTACACCAGATGAGGTTGAAATATCCGGAGAACGCAAGAAGGTGACTCTACTTAAAGCAAATTGTGCTATTAGTGACAATTTATGGACTAAAGAACTATGTAAAAGATACAGCACCTATTCACAGATAGTAAAGGTTGTTGCGTGGATGTTGCGCTTTGCTAACAAAAGCAGAGGACTAGGTGAAGAGAGCAACCTTTTAACAACGAAGGAGTTGGGAGAAGCTGAGACCAGATTACTACGACTAGTACAAAAAGAATCATTTTCCGGTGAAGGAATGAAGCGGCTTTCTAAATTGAAGACCTTTGAAGACTCTCTTGGCTTAAAGAGATTAACAACCAAACTGTGGGCAAGAAGAGATGCAGAAGATTTTCGAGCACCTATTATCCTCCCTGGCAATCATCATTTAATTGAAAAACTGATTTTAGAAGAACATAATCGTAACTGTCATCTCAGGGGGCTTGGGCTATTGAATCACTTGAGAGAAACATATTGGATATTACGTGGAAGACAAACAATCAGAAGAGTGTTGAAAAGCTGTGTCATCTGCCAACGTTTTGACTCTCAAAATTTTGAAGAGGATTCCCCACCTTTGCCCGAAAACAGGGAACGAGATGCAAGAGTTTTTGAAGTGACTGGTACGGATTATGCTGGTCCCTTATACCTTAGGAACGGGGAGAAAGTTTGGATTTGTTTATTTACATGTGCAGTTTATCGAGCGTTACATCTAGAATTAGTTTCGTCGTTATCAACTGAACAATTTATGATGTGTTTTAGGAGATTTATTGCACGCCGTGGAAGACCAACCATCATATACAGTGACAACGGAAACAATTTTCGAGGTATGGATGCACTGTTAAAGAAGATTGACTGGAAACAGATTACTAATTGGAGTTCTATTAGAAAAATAGAATGGCGTTTTAACCCACCTGGTGCTCCATGGTGGGGAGGATTTTGGGAACGTTTAATCGGCCTGGTTAAAGTTCTATTAAGGAAGGTATTGGGAAAAGCATGTTTGACTGCTGAAGAGTTATATACAGTAGTCTGTGAATGTGAAAGTGTTGTGAATTCAAGACCTATCACTTATGTATCCGATGTTGCAATGGATCCTATCCCTATCTCACCTAAAATGTTTTTACAAGATATTGAAGAGAGTGGAGTTCCAGACATGGATCAAATAGAGTCATCAAAATTTAGCAGAAGACTAAGATATCGAAACAAACTAAAAGAAGAACTACGCCAACGATTCAGAGCGGAATATCTGGGGTGTCTCCTGCAATCTTCTAAAAAGAATAAAAAAACTAGAGAGCCAGCTGTTGGAGAAGTGGTTTTAATTGGATATGATAATATGAAAAGAATCGATTGGCCGTTAGGTGTGGTAGAACGACTTATTCCTGGAAAAGATGGGAAGTGCAGATTGGTTACGGTGAAGACGGCTAATGGCAGAATTAATCGACCCATTCAACGTCTCTTTCCTCTAGAGGTATTTAGCGATGAACCTAAAATAATTCCAGATATTGGCGAAGATGACGGTTCCTCAGAAGAACGAGTCCCAAACATAGAAGAAGATTTGGAGGAAGAAAGTGGCCCTTTGTTGAGAACACGATGCGGAAGGGGTGTTCGGATACCTTTACGGTTCCTTTGAACACAGATAGAAAATATTTGTTTAGAAAAAAGGAAAAATGGAAATTTAGGACAATGTGCTGTTCGTAATATTTCTTTATTTTACTATTGAGTAGTTAAAAACTCCTCAAGGTGGGAGGATGTTCAGAAATGTTTTAAAGACAATATGAAATTAATAGGGAAATAGATAAATATAGTCACATTTTTTGTTTATTATAAAATTAATTGGATTGTGACCATTGTTGTTGTAACACCTGCTTTTTAATTGTTGGAAATATAGCTTATACTTTTCCTGCACTCAATTTTTACTGCTTAAATATTTGTTTAATTTTCCCACTTGATAATTACAAGAAAGTATATAATGAAATGAATGAATTAAAATAATAAACAGCTGATTTTGCGGCCCTAGGGCGAAATATTCATTTTCGGCCCTAGGGCGGCGAAGTGTAGCTTTCGGACCGCAAATTAGGTGTGTAAAACAGGTGATTACATCGTAGTATGGTGAAAAAGTATTTTCCGATGTTCTCCTGGCTGGGCTTAAACGATAGTTAAATTTACGCTTACGATCATCCAAATCGCCCCCTGGGTAAGGACGCATTATATATTCTTTAAGCTAAAATGCCTCATCATCAACTATAACGTATGGTGCTTAAATATTTGTGTTTGGTATCACAAATATATTTGTGTTTGGTATCACAAATATATTTGTGTTTGGTATCACAAATATATTTGTGATATCATAAATCCGTCCCCACCGAGTAGCGCCCTGTGCGGTGTCCCATTGCAATGCATAGGTAGTGACTCAAAGTAAACCAGTTGGAAAAAAACCACTAATCAGTTTCTTTTTAGTATCCCCGTGTTCATAGGGCCTTACTATTGCATTGTGAAATTTTTTAATAGTAATATTAATAAAGAGGAACCAAATTGAGGTACAAATGAGCAGAGATGGTTTAGATTTTTAGGTTTTTTTTTGTTTTTGGTTTTTTAAAATCCTTTCCGTTTTTTAAAAGTTCGCCTATTCCTATATGTGCGCCGCTAGATATGCTGTTTGTTCCCCGAGCACTCCTCCTAGCAATATTTCGTTAACAATTTCGACTTCCGGTTTTCAACTAAATACACGTTATGGTCCCCTAAGTCCAAATACATATGGCCATCTCGATTTCTAACAGTATATTTCTTCTTTTATTAAATACTAGCATTCCCCGTCGCGGCTTCGCCCGCGAGCCTTTAAAATCAATTCTGTGACCATTATCTTGGTATTGATCTAATATAATATGTTAACTGATGTTAAGGAGATTTAGTAGAATTTGAGCTTCCGGTAGGTGGAATCTTGGAGGGGGAAGCTGCCGGCTCGGTAGAAGAGACGGGGACGCGCTATGGAGAGAGTTCACTAAAACCGCCGATACAAAAAATGACTTACTCGTCGTGAACGCTTCATTTTTCGGCTGTAAAACATGGTTTTCGACGCCCAATAGGGCCTTTCGAGTTAAACTCGTCGTATCAAATTCTTTAAAATGAGTCCTAATTAGATATATTTTCTCGAAGTTCGAAAATAGATGTCCGTTAGAGTTAAACGACAATTTCGCCATATACATTTTAGATATTCTTAGGAGTTACATTTTTGATATTCCTTTCTTAGTGGTTACCTACATCGCTTTTAAAATCTAAATTCCGAAGTTTCTTATCATAAGTAGTTTTTGCTCTGCGTTGATTCTGTCAGTCAGGACAAAGCCACTTATACATATGGAGAAGTATATATATATATATATATATATATATATATATATATATATATATATGTAGTAGTATATATATGGAGAAATATATGGAGAAGAGATCGAAATAAACACGCACCATCACCAATCATGGGAATCACAGTGTGCATAATTTGATTACCACTAATATTTAAATAGGTTAAATAATGGTCAGGATTTTCAGTTTACAATGATATTTATTATGGTAAGCCAACGTTTCGATCCAGCTTGTGGATCTTCATCAGGGCTAAAAGAAAACAAATATATGAGTATCTATGCTAGAGGGTGACAATAAATGGATACATTACAGAACTGATAATAATATAAAAGATGGTATACATAAATATTAAAATAAGAGGCTGGTTAACAAGATAAAATAGAATCTGATATTTACCTACTGAGTCCAGGTGGATACTAAGACTAAAGGTAAAAATAAGGTGAGAGGTAGTGGTAGGGGGTAGGTTTGCCGACTTCAAAGGTTTATGGCGGGGAAATCCAACGCTTTTGAAGTGAAGGCAACTGACAACTGAGTGAACAAAATATTTAAAAACTAACAAAATATATGGTACTGTATACAAATAGTTGTGTCTGGACTGAATAATAACATAAAAATGAGATAATACATAATGTAACAATGCATACAAATTTGGAAAATATATAGAAAGAAGCATACAATACAAAAAATAATAAAAGTATAAGAGGTACAGAGATAATTGCGATAATAATTGGTACACCAAACCCACTTATTCTGGCCGACTCCTTAACTATTTTTCCCAACATCCACATCACCAAAAGATCAACGTCGCAAAAAACCTCATCCACCGTAGCCTGAACTTGTCCGATCCACAATTTCATTGTCATAACAAAATCCGCCTGAAAAATATCTTACAATCTAACGATTTTCCTGAGCATTTAATAAAAACACTTATTAATAACGATGCTAAAACTCAAAATCTCTCTAACAACTCTTCACAACCTCCGATTTCTACTTTCCAATACAGATCTATCCCATATATCCCCATTCTCTCAAACAAAATTAAAAAATCCTTCTCATCGAGTTTCCCACACATGCGCATAGTATTAAAAAATAACAATAAATTAAAAAATCTTTATACAAAACTCAAAGACCCTGTACCTCTCCTAGACAAGTGTAATGTAGTTTATCGTATCCAGTGCTCCACGCTTAATTGCAACAGTTGCTATATAGGTGAAACCAAAAATTACTTAAAAAAACGTATTTATCAACATAAATACAGTATTTCCACGCGTAATTCGTCTACATCTAAATTAGCAGAACATGCCATTGCCCACAACCATTCCTTCGACTTTGAGAACCCCTCCATATTAGCAACTGTATCTAACCACGACAAACGTCTCCTCTCAGAATCCATTTTCATCCATCTAGAAACTAATAACCCGGTAAATCACAAAACAGATAAAGAGATAATTTCATCCACTTATTCTAACATCTTCCGCATCCTCAAATTCTAGTTTTGATTTCATAGGTACCTGCAATTATCTCTGTACCTCTTATACTTTTATTATTTTTTGTATTGTATGCTTCTTTCTATATATTTTCCAAATTTGTATGCATTGTTACATTATGTATTATCTCATTTTTATGTTATTATTCAGTCCAGACACAACTATTTGTATACAGTACCATATATTTTGTTAGTTTTTAAATATTTTGTTCACTCAGTTGTCAGTTGCCTTCACTTCAAAAGCGTTGGATTTCCCCGCCATAAACCTTTTAAGTCGGCAAACCTACCCCCTACCACTACCTCTCACCTTATTTTTACCTTTAGTCTTAGTATCCACCTGGACTCAGTAGGTAAATATCATATTCTATTTTATCTTGTTAACCAGCCTCTTATTTTAATATTTATGTATACCATCTTTTATATTATTATCAGTTCTGTAATGTATCCATTTATTGTCACCCTCTAGCATAGATACTCATATATTTGTTTTCTTTTAGCCCTGATGAAGATCCACAAGCTGGATCGAAACGTTGGCTTACCATAATAAATATCATTGTAAACTGAAAATCCTGACCATTATTTAACCTATCGTAATTGAAGAACAGTTGACCATCTCTCATCTCCACTAATATTTAAATGATCAGTAGCCATATTTTGTGTGAATGTCTATTTTAATACTATTGTAACGTTAAATCGGTATTCAAATAAAAAACATATGGTTTAAAATCTCAACAATAGATTTCCGTTAGAGTTAAACGACAATTTCACCATTTAAGCCCCTTAGGGGTTACATTTTTGAAATTCCTGTCTTAGTTGTTACCTACATCGCGTTTAAAGTCTAAAGTCCGAATTTCAAGTTTCTATCATTAGTAGTTTTTGCTCTGCGTTGATGTCAGTCAGGACAAAGCCTCTTATATATATAGAGATGTTTGAATAAAAAGGAAACTGCTATTTAAAAATTAACCATGTGTTGATTGGAACTTTCTTAATAAGAAATTTGATGTGAATACGAGTATAGCTCTTCTCTGTTATATTATCTACTTAATTTAATTATATCCTCATACAGAATAGAAAAGAAGAGAAAATAAATTTTGTTCTGGGACAAGGTTCCTCAAGAATAACAGACTGGAACTAAAAATAAAACTATAACTGGTCTGTGTATGTACAAATGGTCTGTGTATGTTTGAACGTACTAGCTTAAAAACTATAAGTCGTACGAACGTTTAATTGGGTATTTCACGTATTTTTTTGCCCTCGATGTGACTGACAAGGTTTCATCAAAATTTATCAATAAATTTTGCCTCAATTTTACGGGGTTTTTCTCTTTGATTTCTCAGATGATGGTTTAGATTTCTAGGTTTTTTTTTTTTATTTTAAATCCTGATGTTCGGATGTGCGCCGCTATATATGCTGTTCGTTCCCGGAACACTCCTCCTAGCAATATTTCGGATAAGGAGGGTTATAAAAGTGAAAGTTAGTGTGACAACGTGAATCACTTCATGATTTTAATATAATATACTAATAACTCACCAGTCCATCGCTCCTTATATTTAGGCAATAGGAGGGCGGCCTCGAATGTTCAAGGCTAGCGTTGATGGTACTCGAACATCCTAGTCTCAAACATTTATGTGACCATCAAAACCATGTACATATTGGGTTGATGCACAATTAATGCAGGTTTTTAATATTCATTGAAAATAGGCCATATCTTTACTTTAACTATATATATTAAATCAAAATAATTTCCATCTGAATCAATGCACTTTTGCCAACGTTCAACAAGCTTTCTTATTCAACCAGAAAAAAAATCTGGTGCGTGCTCGCAACACACAACTTTCACTTACCAACTTACTTACATTAGAAATTAATGTGTTTTGTTAATTGCCACTTCTCAAAGTTATACATTTTTCCACATTCATTTCTTATATTCGTTTTCATTTGCTCAAAAAAAAAACACTAAAAAAAAACTAATTTCTTTTATTGTTAAATAAAAGCTTTTACTTGTGATAATTCGGCAATGCAAGCAGAATACTCCAAGTCGTCTGATTTTATAATTCTGTATGTACTTGTTGAATATTTCATTTAGTTCCAATGAAACAAATAATTCTCATTAAATGAACAGAACATCTTTTATTATAACGCATTGGTTTGTCATTAAAGACGTACGGTGCATGCATGAGCTCAAGGTGTTTTACGAGTTGACGGAATATTTTTCTTTTTTTCTCCTGTATTAGTTTACTTGATATTTTCACATATCATATTTAGCCATTTCCTATTTTTAGGCGTGATGAGAGACAGTTAATTTCTCAATATAAACTAAAAAAAAAGGTACTTTACAGGAAAACAAAAAATACCCCTTCCCCATTTAAGCCCCCTCATAACATTTTAATAACGATAAAGCTTACCTAATATTTAAGAACACCTTATTTTCATTAAACATGGTGAATTTGATCAAAATCATTAAAGCCGTTTTTGAGATAGTCGAAAGAAAGGTATAAATTGGAAAACAAGTTATGAATTAAAGTGCCCCCTCCGGATGATCAATTTTGATGAAATGTTGGCTATCAAATCTTTGGCATATACAAACATCAAATACCCAGTTTGATCAAAATCGTTAAAACCGTTTTTGAGTAAATAAAAAAAAAACACGTGAAAATTATATAAAATTTATTAAGTAAAGCCCCCCTCCGGTGAATCAATTTTGATGAAATTTTAGCAGGCATATCTCGAGCATATAAATAGATCAAATACTTATTTTAATCAAAATTTGAGCGATTTTGATGAAATTTATGCTGTCACATCGCGGGCATATACATACACTAAATACCCAATTTCAGGTTCGCACGGTTTATAGTTTTTGAGCTAGTCTGTTCACACACACACACACACACAGACTATTTCGCGGGACTTGGTTATTTGGACTCAGGGGACCCCAAAACGTGTATTTCCGTTGAAAACCGGAAGTCGAAATTTTTCACGATCGCAATACTTCCACTTACCATATATTTCATATATAGGTAAGTGAAAGTAAAAATTACAACGTCTTTGCCCAGCATTGATGAATCGGAAGGGACCTATCCTTCTCCATGATAACGCCAGACCACACTTCGCACAACTAACGCTACGACGACTGCACGAGTTGGGCTACGAAGTTCTCCCACACCCACCATATTCACCTGACCTCTCTCCTACAGACTTCCACTTTTTCAGGCCTCTGGATAACTTTTTGAAGGAGAAAAATTTTCAAAACCCGGATGAAATTAAAAATTCTTTTCGTGACTTCATTGAGTCCAGGGATTCAGATTTTTACTTTCACTTACCTATATATGAAATACGATAGGTTAAATGATGGTCAGGATTTTCAGTTACAATGATATTTATTATGGAAAGCCAACGTTTCGATCCAACTTGTGGATCTTCATCAGGGCTAAAAGAAAACAAATATATGAGTATCTATGCTAGAGGGTGACAATAAATGGATACATTACAGAACTGATAATAATATAAAAGATGGTATACATAAATATTAAAATAAGAGGCTGGTTAACAAGATAAAATAGAATCTGATATTTACCTACTGAGTCCAGGTGGATACTAAGACTAAAGGTAAAAATAAGGTGAGAGGTAGTGGTAGGGGGTTAGTTTGCCGACTTCAAAGGTTTATGGCGGGGAAATCCAACGCTTTTGAAGTGAAGGCACATGACAACTGAGTGAACAAAATATTAAAAACTAACAAAATATATGGTACTGTATACAAATAGTTGTGTCTGGACTGAATAATAACATAAAAATGAGATAATACATAATGTAACAATGCATACAAATTTGGAAAATATACAGAAAGAAGCATACAATACAAAAAATAATAATAGTACAAGAGGTACAGAGATAATTGCAGGTACCTATGAAATCAAAACTAGGATTTGAGGATGCGGAAGATGTTAGAATAAGTGGATGAAATTATCTCTTTATCTGTTTTGTAATTTACCGGGTTATTAGTTTCTAGATGGATGAAAATGGATTCTGAGAGGAGACGTGGTTAGATACAGTTGCTAATATGGAGGGGTTCTCAAAGTCAAAGGAATGGTTGTGGGCATTGGCATGTTCTGCTAATTTAGATGTAGACGAATTATGCGTGGAAATACTGTATTTATGTTGATAAATACGTTTTTTAAAATAATTTTTGGTTTCACCTATATAGCAACTGTTGCAATTAAGCGTGGAGCACTGGATACGATAAACTACATTACACTTGTCTAGGAGAGGACCAGGGTCTTTGAGTTTTGTATATAGATTTTTTAATTTATTGTTATTTTTTAATACTAGGCGCATGTGTGGGAAACTCGATGAGAAGGATTTTTTAATTTTGTTTGAGAGAATGGGGATATATGGGATAGATCTGTATTGGAAAGTAGAAATCGGAGGTTGTGAAGAGTTGTTAGAGAGATTTTGAGTTTTAGCATTGTTATTGATAAGTGTTTTTATTAAATGCTCAGGAAAATCTTTAGATTTTAAGATATTTTTCAGGCGGATTTTGTTATGACAATGAAATTGTAGAACGGACAAGTTCAGGCTACGGTGGATGATGTTTTTTGCAATATAAAAGATGGTATACATAAATATTAAAATAAGAGGCTGGTTAACAAGATAAAATAGAATCTGATATTTACCTACTGAGTCCAGGTGGATACTAAGACTAAAGGTAAAAATAAGGTGAGAGGTAGTGGTAGGGGGTTAGTTTGCCGACTTCAAAGGTTTATGGCGGGGAAATCCAACGCTTTTGAAGTGAAGGCACATGACAACTGAGTGAACAAAATATTAAAAACTAACAAAATATATGGTACTGTATACAAATAGTTGTGTCTGGACTGAATAATAACATAAAAATGAGATAATACATAATGTAACAATGCATACAAATTTGGAAAATATACAGAAAGAAGCATACAATACAAAAAATAATAATAGTACAAGAGGTACAGAGATCATCCACATCACCAAAAGATCAACGTCGCAAAAAACATCATCCACCGTAGCCTGAACTTGTCCGTTCTACAATTTCATTGTCATAACAAAATCCGCCTGAAAAATATCTTAAAATCTAAAGATTTTCCTGAGCATTTAATAAAAACACTTATCAATAACAATGCTAAAACTCAAAATCTCTCTAACAACTCTTCACAACCTCCGATTTCTACTTTCCAATACAGATCTATCCCATATATCCCCATTCTCTCAAACAAAATTAAAAAATCCTTCTCATCGAGTTTCCCACACATGCGCCTAGTATTAAAAAATAACTATAAATTAAAAAATCTATATACAAAACTCAAAGACCCTGGTCCTCTCCTAGACAAGTGTAATGTAGTTTATCGTATCCAGTGCTCCACGCTTAATTGCAACAGTTGCTATATAGGTGAAACCAAAAATTATTTTAAAAAACGTATTTATCAACATAAATACAGTATTTCCACGCATAATTCGTCTACATCTAAATTAGCAGAACATGCCAATGCCCACAACCATTCCTTTGACTTTGAGAACCCCTCCATATTAGCAACTGTATCTAACCACGTCTCCTCTCAGAATCCATTTTCATCCATCTAGAAACTAATAACCCGGTAAATTACAAAACAGATAAAGAGATAATTTCATCCACTTATTCTAACATCTTCCGCATCCTCAAATCCTAGTTTTGATTTCATAGGTACCTGCAATTATCTCTGTACCTCTTGTACTATTATTATTCTTTGTATTGTATGCTTCTTTCTATATATTTTCCAAATTTGTATGCATTGTTACATTATGTATTATCTCATTTTTATGTTATTATTCAGTCCAGACACAACTATTTGTATACAGTACCATATATTTTGTTAGTTTTTAATATTTTGTTCACTCAGTTGTCATGTGCCTTCACTTCAAAAGCGTTGGATTTCCCCGCCATAAACCTTTGAAGTCGGCAAACTAACCCCCTACCACTACCTCTCACCTTATTTTTACCTTTAGTCTTAGTATCCACCTGGACTCAGTAGGTAAATATCAGATTCTATTTTATCTTGTTAACCAGCCTCTTATTTTAATATTTATGTATACCATCTTTTATATTATTATCAGTTCTGTAATGTATCCATTTATTGTCACCCTCTAGCATAGATACTCATATATTTGTTTTCTTTTAGCCCTGATGAAGATCCACAAGTTGGATCGAAACGTTGGCTTACCATAATAAATATCATTGTAACTGAAAATCCTGACCATCATTTAACCTATCGTATTTCATATATAGGTAAGTGAAAGTAAAAATCTGAATCCCTGGACTCAATGAAGTCACGAAAAGAATTTTTAATTTCATCCGGGTTTTGAAAATTTTCCTCCTTCAAAAAGTTATCCAGAGGCCTGAAAAAGTGGAAGTCTGTAGGAGAGAGGTCAGGTGAATATGGTGGGTGTGGGAGAACTTCGTAGCCCAACTCGTGCAGTCGTCGTAGCGTTAGTTGTGCGAAGTGTGGTCTGGCGTTATCATGGAGAAGGATAGGTCCCTTCCGATTCATCAATGCTGGGCAAAGACGTTGTAATTTTTACTTTCACTTACCTATATATGAAATATATGGTAAGTGGAAGTATTGCGATCGTGAAAAATTTCGACTCCCGGTTTTCAATGGAAATACACGTTTTGGGGTCCCCTGAGTCCAAATAACCAAGTCCCGCGAAATAGTCTGTGTGTGTGTGTGTGTGTTTGTGTGTGTGTGTGTGTGTGTGTGTGTGTGTGTGTGTGTGTGTGTGTGTGTGTGTGTGTGTGTGTGAACAGACTAGCTCAAAAACTATAAACCGTGCGAACCTGAAATTGGGTATTTAGTGTATGTATATGCCTGCGATGTGACAGCATAAATTTCATCAAAATCGCTCAAATTTTGATTAAAATAAGTATTTGATCTATTTATATGCTCGAGATATGCCTGCTAAAATTTCATCAAAATTGATTCCCCGGAGGGGGGCTTTACTTAATAAATTTTATATAATTTTCACGTGTTTTTTTTTTATTTACTCAAAAACGGTTTTAACGATTTTTATCAAACTGGGTATTTGTTGTTTGTATATGCCAAAGATTTGATAGCCAACATTTCATCAAAATTGATCATCCGGAGGGGGCACTTTAATTCATAACTTGTTTTCCAATTTATACCTTTCTTTCGACTATCTCAAAAACGGCTTTAATGATTTTGATCAAATTCGCCATGTTTAATGAAAATAAGGTGTTCTTGAATATTAGGTAAGCTTTATCGCTATTAAAATGTTATGAGGGGGCTTAAATGGGGAAGGGGTATTTTTTGTTTTCCTGTAAAGTACACTTGTTTTTGTTTATATGGAAAAATTAACTGCCTCTCATTACGCCTAAAAATAAGAAATGGCTAAATATGAGATATGATAAAAATAAAGAAAACGTAAAGAGGAGAAAAATAAATAAAAATATTCAGTCAACTCATAAAACTCGTTGAGCCCACGCATGCGGAGTACGCCATTAATGACAGACCATTGTAATGAGTATTGGCAACAATACTTATTTATATTAAAAAACATATGTTAATTAGAGATAGTTAGTTCACATAATAACCTTGTTGTGATTGTTTTGTTACTCTTGTTGTGCTAATAAATACAGTGTTTATTACGAGTTAATTACATTAATTACTAATAGTTAAAGTACACAAAAGTGGCGACGAGGATAAAAGAAGAATGCCTCCAAAGTATGATGAAAATAATGGAATCGATGAAACAAAAGGATTGGGTAAGATACATTTTTATCATATTGAACCTTTTGATTCTTCAATAATAAAGTGGAATACCTGGAGCATTAAATTCAAAGCGTGCTTACAAATTTCGAATGTAGAAGATGAGAAATTGAAAGTTGCATTGTTAATAAGCAACTTAAATGGACAGGCACTTGAAATTTTAATCAATATTTGCAAGCCAAAATCTCCCTCCGATTTTAATATTAATCAATTACTTGAAAAATTAGACGAAAATTTTAAAGAAGTTTCATTTACGATTTCTGAAAGATGTAAATTTTTCAAAATGTTTCAAGACTCGGATAACCTCAACACATATTCACTCAAATTAAAGGAACAAGCCGACAAATGTAAATTCCCTGCGGATTTTTACGAGGAAGCTTTGATAACCTCATTTTTAATGAGCATAAATAGCGCAAATGTGCGCTCCGTACTATTGCAAAAAGAATTAAAAAATTTTAATGAGACTGTAGAGTTAGCCAAGGTTCTAACTGGAGCCTTAGAAATTTCAAAAGTCGACCAAACAGATTCGGATTTAAATAAAATTTCTCCAAAACATAGTTTGCATCCCCCCCTAGCTTGCCAAAAAAGTAAAATAAAATTTAAATGCAGAAACTGTGGTTTGATACATGGAATCAACGAATGTCCTGCCTATGGCAAAGAATGTCACTATTGCAAAAAATTGAATCATTTTGCCAAATTCTGTCTAAAAAAGGGAGCCGCAAAGGATAATGATTCAAATCATAACGTTACCGATATTTTCAATATGACATCACATGACAAAACAGGTAAAATCAAACTTTTGGTAAACATAAATGGTCAAGAAAATCCTACGGAATTCGAATTAGATTGTGGTTCAAGAAATACTATATTATCAAAAAATTCTTGGGTTACTTGTGGTAAATTTCCTCTAGTAAGGTCAAATATAAAGTTATACAGTTATTCAGGGCATGAAATAAAAGTTTTAGGAGAAGCTGAAGTTGAAGCTACTTGGAGAGGAAATTCGAAGAAACTGCCGATTGTTGTAGCTGAAGCACCAAATGGGAAGAATTTGCTAGGGTTGGAATGGAATAAACCATTATTAAATTTAGATTTGGGCAGATTAAGCTGTTTTTCTGTTTTAGAAAAACAAGATACAGCGAATAATCCTTTGAATAATGCCAAACTGCAAGAAATATTAAAGAAATTTCCAAAGTTATTTCAGGAGGGTATTGGCTACTGCAAGGATATGCAAGTAAAGCTCCGACTTAAAGAAAACGTAACACCAGTTTTTTGTCGAGCTAGGGTGGTTCCATTTGCTTTACGCGAGCCACTAAAACGTGAACTGGATAGATTGGAAGCACTGGGCATTATAAAGCCCGTAAGATATTCTGAATATGCCGCACCCATTGTTGTGGTTAGGAAACCAAACAATAAAATTCGTTTATGTGCAGATTTTTCAACAGGTTTAAATGAGAGGTTAGAAATCTACCAGTATCCATTACCAGTAATTGAAGATCTTTTTACAAAAGTTAATGGGGCTGAAGTTTTTTCAAAATTGGACATCTCAGAAGCTTACTTTTCACTACCCGTTGTTGAAGAGACCAAAAAATTACTTGTAATAAACACTCCTTTCGGACTTTATAGTTTCCAGCGGCTCGCTTTTGGAATAAATTCAGCTCCAATGATTTATCAAGAGAAAATGGAAATTATTTTACAAGGTATAGAAGGCGTTGCTTGTTTGATGGATGATATCATTGTATCTGGAAATGAAGAACAACACTTTCAAAGACTCCAATTAGTACTCGAGAGACTCCAAACTGCCGGACTAAAACTAAACAAAATCAAATGTGAATTTTTGAAGAATAGAGTTGAGTACTTAGGCTACGTCATTGAGAAATCAGGCCTCCGTCCATCCCCGAATAAAATTAAAGCTATACAAGAAATGCCTGAACCAACTAACCTGAAAGAATTAGAAGCTTTTATTGGTATGATTAATTAATATGGAAAATTTATTAAAGACTTCAGTGATATTTGCGCACCATTAAACCAACTGAGGAAAAAAGATACACCCTTTGTGTGGGACCAATCTTGTCATCAAGCTTTTAAAAAGTTAACTACATTCCTGACTGAAGAAAACATTCTTGCTCATTATGACCCAAGATTACCATTAGTTTTGGCTGCCGATGCCAGTTCTAAGGGGGTGGGGATAAGTCTTTTACACCGATATCCTGATGGAACCGAACGTCCAGTCATGTACGGCTCTAAAACGCTAAATTCTGAACAAAAATATTCTCAAATAGAGAGAGAGGGGCTGGCTATTGTATATGGGATCAGAAAATTTCATAAATTTTTATGGGGTCGGAAATTCATTTTGCAGACAGATAGTCGTCCTCTGATGCATATTATAAGTAGCAAAAAGGGAATACCTCAAAATACAGCAAATAGACTCCAGAGGTGGAGCATTTTGCTCATGAACTACACATTCACAGTGGAATATGTGAATACTTCAAAATTTGGAAAAGTTGATGCTCTAAGTCGCTTGCCCATTCCTCAATTAGAACAGACTGACTTTGCATTTGAGGAAGTTGTCTCAAAAATATTTGATGAAAATATAAACTCCTTACCAATTCAAAGCCAAGATATTGCCAAAGAGACCTCCAAGGACCCTATTCTTCTCAATGTACAAAATTTCATATTGAAAGGATGGCCTGCAAAATGCTCTGAAGAACTTCTACCCTACTTCAAAATCAGAAATGAATTATCAATACACGGAGGATGTATTCTTTGGGGAATCAGAGTTATCGTACCTCCCACACTAAGAAAACGATTGATTTCATCTCTCCATGATACACACATTGGCATTGTAAGGTCTAAAGCCTTGGCACGTGGGAAGTTTTGGTGGCCTAAATTGGACCAAGAAATTGAAGAAAAAATCAAGTCCTGTGAAATATGCAACAAATACAGAAATCAGGAACCTGTAGAATCTATACCATGGCCAGCTTCTGGACACCCTTGGGACAGAATACATCTGGATTTTGCAGGCCCATTCAAAGGGAAATTATTATTGCTGGTCGTAGACGCTTATTCAAAATGGCTTGAAGCATTTGTTGTCAATGACATGACAGCTGATACAACAATATACTTAATTAAATCACAATTACTGACTCGTTTTGGCTTTCCTAAGACGATCGTCACAGACAATCAAAGCACATTCACGTCCTCTGAATTCAAAATATTCTGGGCTAATTTTGGAATCAAGCATATTTTAACTCCAAGCTATCACCCCCAATCCAATGGACAGGTAGAGAGATATGTACAGACCACTAAACAGAGTCTTCGAAAATTAATGGAAACTGGGAAAGACATACAAAAGGAGTTGTGCAACTTCTTGTTTCAGTTTCGTTCTACTCCAGTTTCATCAGGTGCAAGTCCTGCGGAGCTGTTTTCGCGTCGACAAATAAGGACAAAATTAGATGTCATGCATCCACTTAAGACATGTTCAACACCTGAAAATGTAATTTCAAAAAAATACTTCAGGGAACTACAGCCGGTTTGGGTGAGAGAAGGAAGGAACTCAACATGGAAGAAGGGACAGATCGCTCGTAGCTGTGGGAAAAATACATACATTCTAGAGTCTGGGGAAAAAAAACACAGCTCGCAGCTCAGACCCTTCTTGTCTCCAGAGGTGATGGCTCCTGAACCAAAAGCTACCTCAAGTGCAACAATACCCACAGATGATTCTCCTGTGAACCATAGGACAGGCTCAGAAGAACCTGATGATCAACCTGCTCCAACCAGACCAGTGAGAAACCGCCGGCCTCCTCAGAGGCTAACCTATTCCTCATTCTAGAAGGGGAAGAGTAATGAGTATTGGCAACAATACTTATTTATATTAAAAAACATATGTTAATTAGAGATAGTTCACATAATAACCTTGTTGTGATTGTTTTGTTACTCTTGTTGTGCTAATAAATACAGTGTTTATTACGAGTTAATTACATTAATTACTAATAGTTAAAGTACACAAAACATTGTTCATAATTAAAGCCGTTCTGTTCATTTGAGAAGTGGCAATTAACAAAACGGATTAATTTCTAATGTAAGTAAGTTGGTAAGTGAAAGTTGTGTGTTGCGTGCACGCACCAGATTCTTGATTCATGTTGTCAGCAGTTATAGTCCTTACCATACACAGGTTGGGGATAACCATTGCACCACGGAGCTCGCTTCCAAGCGGTGCCGGATTCCCTCCTCTTCTTTGACGCCTCTTCCAAGATCTCGCAAGTTTTGCGAGTATTTACGGGAGGTGAACAATTTTTGTCCAATTTTGGGCATCTCTTGACGTTCGTCAATTTTTAAATTATTTTATATTGATTTAATATTTATTTTGGGTAACCACCTTTTTTTTTAAATTATTTAAATAATTTATTTTTTGAAGAGAAAAGATTCAAACCCTGCTTACCATTGCACCACGGAGCTTGCATCCAAGTGGTGCCAAATCCTTCCTCTTCATCAAACACTACTTTAGAGGGTACATTGAAGGAAACTCTTAGAGATGATAAAAAAAATTTAAAAATAGATGTTGCCAATGACCCTGCAGGGTAGAGGCAACAAAATAAATAAATAAAATAATCAAAGAAAGAATCCAAATTATGTTTAAAAAAAACTTAAAATTGACTCAAAAAATATATTAACAGTTTCATATTAATTTAATCATTATTGTGGGTAACCACCTTGTTTTTAAATTATTTAATTTTTTAAGAGAAAAGATTTGGCTCCGCCGAGAGGCGAACCCGGCTCTTCCACGCGATTTGCGCGGTATGCTAACCATTGCACCACTGAGCTCGCTTCCAAGCAGTGCCAAATCCCTCTTCTTCTTTGACACCTTTTCCACGATCTCGCTAGTTTTACGAGTATTTACGGGAGGTTTTGTCTATTTTTGGTCATAGCTTAACGATGAAGGATTTGGCACTGCTTGGAAGCGAGCTTCGTGGTGCAATGTTAGCATACCGCGCAGAGCCAAATTTTATCTTCAAAAAATAAATAATTTAAAAACAAGGTGGTTACCCACAATTATGATTAAATTAATATAAAATAATTTAAAAATTGATGAACGTCAAGAGGTGCCCAAAAATAGACAAAACCTCCCGTAAATACTCGTAAAACTTGCGAGATCGTGGAAAAGGCGTCAAAGAAGAAGAAGGATTTGGCACCGCTTGGAAGCGAGCTCAGTGGTGCAATGGTTAGCATACCGCGCATGTCACGCGGAAGACTCGGGTTCGGCTCCCGGCTGAGCCAAATATTTTCCCTTCAAAAATTAAATAATTTAAAAACAAGGTGGTTACCCACAATAATGATTAAATTAATATGAAACTGTTAATATATTTTTTGAGTCAATTTTAAGTTTTTTTTAAACATAATTTGGATTCTTTCTTTGATTATTTTATTTATTTATTTTGTTGCCTCTACCCTGCAGGGTCATTGGCAACATCTATTTTTAAATTTTTTTTATCATCTCTAAGAGTTTCCTTCAATGTACCCTCTAAAGTAGTGTTTGTCCTGAGTGTTTTAAGAGCTTTACAGTTTAATAGGATTTCTTCACTGCATAATATGAATTTTGGAGGTCTGAGACCTCTTAATAAATATACTTGTGAAAATTCACAGTGTCCTATTCTTATTTGTCTGTTTCTTCCTTTCATGATCCTCTAATCGAGGTTGTCCACTTGATTGGGTCCCTCTTTATGGTATTTAGCTTGGCATCTTTTTTAAAAATAATTAAAGATGTTTTATATTTTTAGTGAAGTATTGAGGAGGAACTATTTTATAATTAATTTAATATTGCAAGTAATCCTAATAGAAATTATTATTGTAAAACTGTTGAGATAATAACCATTTAAATACCATTCTTCATAGTAAAAAGCAATTGCTTCAACAAGAAATAATTCATGCAGTTTGAATAATTACACTTTATTATAAATTAGTAAACATTCATGTATTTCATAACCTCATGGCACAATGATCTTTAAATATGACAATCAACCTCCTGCTAACCTTTATAAAATTCAGTGTTGTCACTGATATGGTTTTTAAAATAGTTACTAATATTTCAATAGATAAAAATCAGTATTTAAACTGCTTTTAGGACTGAATAACAGATCAAGTGGTCAGGTTATAAAAATAACAACATTTAATGAAATAGTGAATATATTATATATAGTTATGTACAATTAGTTTATGTACCATAGAGAAGAAAAGTCTTGGTAATTAATATTACACAATTCCGGGGACCAATGGTCAACCATACACAGGTTGTGATGGACCATTTAATGGTTGGGATGGACCATACACAGGTTGGGATGGACCATGTACAGATTGGGATGGACTATACACAGGATGGGATGAACCATATTCAGGTTGGGGTGAACCATATACTGGTTGGGATGGACCATATCCAAGTTGAGAGTGACCGTACTCAGGTTGGGATGGACCGTACTCAGGTTGGGATAGACCATATACAGGTTGGGATGGACCATTGGGATAACCATATACAAGTTGGGATGGACCATATTCAGGTTGGGGTGAACCATATACATGTTGGAGATAATCATATCCTGGTTGAGCTGGACTATATAAATTATCTTCATGTCCCCAATCATTTGCTGAGCTCTCAAAAGTTCCTAAATTGTCTTCATCTTCCCAATCCTTACCATACACAGGATGGGTATAACCATATCCAAGTTCAGATGGATCATACACAGGTTGGGGATAACCATATCCAAGTTCAGATGGATCATACACAGGTTGGGGATAACCATATCCAAGTTGAGGTGGACCATACTCAGGTTGGGATAAACCATATACAGGTTGGGGATAACCATATCCAAGTTGAGATGGATTATATAAATTATCTTCATCTTCCCAATCCTTTACAGAGCTCTCAAAAGTTTCTGCGATGTTAGTGGGTTCCGGTGTGATGGTAGTGGGTTCCTGCGTGATTGTGGTAGGTTCTTCTGGAATGGCAGATGTTTCTGTGATGGTAGTGGATTCCTCTGTGATGGTAGTGGGTTCCTCTGTGATTGTAGTAGGTTTTTCTGAGATGGTAGTAGGTTCTTTTGAGATAGTAGTGGGTTCCTCAGCGATTGTAGTAGGTTGTTCTGAGATGGAAGTGGATTCATCTGTGACGGTAGTGGGTTCCTCCTTGATGGTAGTGGGTTCCTCATTGATGGTAGTGGGTTCCTCTTTGATGGTTGAGGGTTCCTCTGTGATGGTAGTAGGTTCCTCTTTGATGGTAGTGGATTCCTCTGTAATGGTAGTGGGTTCCTCCTTGATGGTAGTGAGTTCCTCATTGATGGTAGTGGGTTCCTGCATGATAGTGGTAGGTTCTTCTGAGATAGTAGTGGGTTCCTCAGCGATTGTGGTAGGTTCTTCTGAGATAGTAGTGGGTTCCTCAGCGATTGTGGTAGGTTCTTCTGAGATAGTAGTGGGTTCCTCTGCGATGGTAGTGGGTTCCTCTGCGATTGTGGTAGGTTCTTCTGAGATAGTAGTGGGTTCCTCAGCGATTGTAGTGGGTTCCTCTGCGATGGTAGTGGGTTCCTCTGCGATTGTGGTAGGTTCTTCTGAGATCGTAGTGGGTTCCTCTGTAATGGTTGTGGGTTCCCCTGCGATGGTAGTGGGTTCCTCTGCGATCGTGGTAGGTTCTTCAGAGATGGTAGTGGGTTCCTCTGTGATGGTAGTGGGTTCCTCAGCTATTGTGGTAGGTTCTTCTGAGATAGTAGTGGATTCCTCAGCGATTGTGGTAGGTTCTTCCGAGATAGTAGTGGGTTCCTCAGCGATTGTAGTATGTTCTTCTGATATGGTAGTAGGTTCTTCTGAGATAGTTGTGTGTTCCTCAGCGATTGTAGTAGGTTGTTCTGAGATGGTAGTGGATTCCTTTGTGACGGTAGTGGGTTCCTCTGTGATGGTAGTGGGTTCTTCTGTGATGGTAGTGGGTTCCTCTGCAATGGTTGTAGGTTCTTCTGAGATGGTAGTGGGTTCCTCTGTGACGGTAGAGGGTTCCTCTGTGATGGTAGTGGGTTCCTCTTTGAGGGTAGTGGGTTCCTCCGCGATTGTGGTAGGTTCTTCTGAGAGGGTAGTGGGTTCCTCTTTGATGGTAGTTGGTTCCTCTGAGATAGTGGTAGGTTCTTCAGAAGTATTAGTAGTTGTTTCTGTAATGGTAGTGGGTTCCTCCTTGATGGTAGTGGGTTCCTCATTGATGGTAGTGGGTTCCTCTGTCATGGTAGTGGGTTCCTCAGCGATTGTGGTAGGTTCTTCTGAGATAGTTGTGGGTTCCTCAGCGATTGTGGTAGGTTCTTCTGAGATAGTAGTGGGTTCCTCAGCGATTGTAGTGGGTTCCTCTGATATAGTAGTGGGTTCCTCCGCGATCGTGGTAGGTTCTTCGGAGATGGTAGTGGGTTCTTCTGTGATAGTAGTGGGTTCCTCAGCGATTGTGGTAGGTTCTTCTGAGATAGTTGTGGGTTCCTCAGCGATTGTGGTAGGTTCTTCTGAGATAGTAGTGGGTTCCTCAGCGATTGTAGTGGGTTCCTCTGATATGGTAGTGGGTTCCTCTGCGATTGTGGTAGGTTCTTCTGAGATAGTAGTGGGTTCCTTTGCGATTGTGGTAGGTTCTTCTGAGATAGTAGTGGGTTCCTCTTTAATAGTTGTGGGTTCCTCTGGGATGGTAGTGGGTTCCTCTGCGATCGTGGTAGGTTCTTCGGAGATGGTAGTGGGTTCTTCTGAGATAGTAGTGGGTTCCTCAGCGATTGTAGTGGGTTCCTCTGATATGGTAGTGGGTTCCTCTGCGATTGTGGTAGGTTCTTCTGAGATAGTAGTGGGTTCCTCTGCGATTGTGGTAGCTTCTTCTGAGATCGTAGTGGGTTCCTCTTTAATAGTTGTGTGTTCCTCTGCGATGGTAGTGGGTTCCTCTGCGATCGTGGTAGGTTCTTCGGAGATGGTAGTGGGTTCTTCTGTGATAGTAGTGGGTTCCTCTGCGATTGTGGTAGGTTCTTCTGAGATGGTAGTGGGTTCCTCTGTGATGGTAGTGGGTTCCTCTTTGATGGTAGTGGGTTCCTCCGCGATTGTAGTAGGTTCTTCTGAGAGGGTAGTGGGTTCCTCTTTCATGGTAGTTGGTTCCTCTGTGATGGCAGTGGTAGCTTCTTCTGAGGTGGTAGTAGGTTCCTCTGCGATTGTGGAAGGTTCTTCTGAGATAGTAGTGGGTTCCTCTGTGATAGTAGTGGGTTCCTCTGCGATTTTGGTATGTTCTTCTGTGTTAGTAGTGGGTTCCTCTTTGATAGTAGTGGATTCCTCTGTAATGGCAGTGGGTTCCTCCTTGATGGTTGTGGATTCCTCATTGATGGTAGTGGGTTCCTCTGTAATGGTAGTGGGTTTTTCCTTGATGGTAGTGGGTTCCTCCTTGATGGTAGTGGGTTCCTCTTTGATGGTAGTGGGTTCCTCTTTGATTGTAGTGGGTCCCTCTGTGATGGTAGTGGTAGGTTGTTCTGAGGTGGTAGAGGGTTGTTCTATTAAAAAATAATAAAATAAAAATGAAATTTGTAAATGAACTAACCCAAATTGAATATATTGGGCATTACTCTCAAAAAATACACAAATGTAGATTTATACTTATGCCTTCTAACAGTAATTAATCCAATTTATGTGGATTAATTAAATTTAATTATAAAATAGAAAAAAACGGCCTCAAATAGTCTCCAAATTACATATATATATTTTCATATATATACAAGCCAAATTTTCGCCCCTTCGGGTATCATCAGGGCTGTAAAATTATGTATAAAGGTACAATTATAATTATTCTAAATTTGTTTTACTAGGTATTAATAAAATAAAATAAATGTTGGGGGACTCACCATCCGATTGAATATATATATAAATTATTTCACATATAAATGAAAAGTTAAAATTCTTATAAAAACAACTATCCTGAACAATCTGTGTAAGAACACTTCATCAACTGGGGTTACCTTAGTCTAACATTTAGTATCAAATAAATTTAAATTTAGAATAATTATAATTGTACCTTTATACATAATTTTACAGCCCTGATGATGCCCGAAGGGGCGAAAATTTGGCTTGTATATATATATGAAAATATATATATGTAATTTTGAGACTATTTGAGGCTGTTTTTTTCTATATTAGTGATTAGTCTCCTTCCTGCTATTGGAAAATCTTAATTTAATTATAAATTAAAGAATAATTTTATTAAGAGATAGAAGTCTACCTACCCCCTTCTATTCTTCCATTCCTTCTTTGACACTATGGAAATTATTATTTAAGGCATTTTTTTTCATTCACCAGGAGTCGTGAATGTGTTTAAAAATTTGCCTTTTTAAAAACTAAATGTTGCACGGTTTAAGGGGTTCCAGACATTACTTTTTCCGCTTAATCGGTGTGATGTCATAAACAGGTATAAACTTAATGTGCTTATTTATTTCCCATTTGCTCTTTATTATATTAATAAAAACTACTATTAACGCATAAAATAATTAATTACCTGGTATATTAGAAATTGTAGTAGTTCTCAGTCGTTTTTTTATCAGCTCTGTAAAAGAGAAAGAAATGATAAAACCTGTTTCTATTTTAAGTTTTGAATTAATAATAAAAATTGAACATTGAAATAAATATGTTTACTTTTGAGTTTCGAGAAAATAGAAGTTCTTATTCTTGTTGGAAGCTCTTCTTCTGTAATTGATGGATGCAGTTCTGGAATAAAAAAAAAAGTGACTTTTCCATTAAAATATAAAATAAAATATAAGAAAAGGAAATTGAATAATAAATAATAGAGGATTAGTGATTTTTTTTTTCTTTTCGTTCTTACTTAGTTTTTTTATTCTGCTTAGTGCTAAAACTCTAGCCAAAAGCCTATCACTAGGCCACCTTCTTTGAGTTTCAGCTCTGATATTTTATATTGTAATATATATTTCTGTATTGATTAAAATTTAGAGGTGAGTAATAGCCAACTGTGTTTCTTTATGATAGGTTGATTGATAGTCAGGATTTTCAGTTATCTTTTTTTTATTTTGGAAAGCCAACATTTCGATCCCGACATGTGGAGCTTCATCAGGGCTTCTGAGTCCAGAGACTCTGTATTAAGGTCTGGCCACACATGTCCGCACCGTAGCAATAATACAGGTTATGTTCAGAATATTTTTAATTTAACTTACATATTAGCTATAGTTATGCCTAAAGTGGCCTGTGTCTGACGTGTGTGGCCTAAACTTTAGGCATAACTAAAGGTAATATGCAGGTTAACCTTCGGTCAGGCGCATCTAATCTGTGAGATGAAGTATTTAGTTTTTTGGTGTGTTTACGGGCGGAGTTTGTAAACAATGGTGGCGGGCCAGAGTAGCTTCCTGATTCCACACCCCTGAAGCAAGGGTATTGTTCAAATTTCTCTAGTGCACTGATGATCTTCAAGATTGACGTTTTAATCTACTGGATGAGTTGCGCCCGATTACGTAAGTATTTTTGATTTCCGAAATTAAAAAGTCTTTTCTCAAAACATTTATTTATTTACTTATTGTAATCGTATATGTATGTTTCTGTCCCTAATTCAATGATATTTGTTGTTTTTTCGTAAATAATCTGCGAGATTAATTGCGCCCGATCATGTCGCCTAAACATTTGTTTTTGTTGATTGTTCGGGAAAATATGGCTTCTTCCAATCAAAGTCAAAAACAATCAAATCAACGCATCTTAACTTGCAGAATCCCAGCTGATGTAGTAGCTGTCCACGAAATTCTTCTAGCTGAAGATGATATACTTTTTCGGGAAGACAATGGAGACGAAGAAGACACCGACATGGAAGAGGAAATTCAGAAAAGAAACGAAGATTCTGAGACTAACCAAGATGCTGAAAGTTCTGATGATGAAGAACCTGGCCTAGATTTTTTTTTGGGCAAAGACAAAGTTACAAAGTGGTCAAAAAACAAGCCTTCGGCGAAAGTTCGACGAGAAGCACACAATGTCTTGCTGCGTTTGCCTGGCACCATTGGGGATGCCAGATATGCGAAATCACTATATGAATGCTGGAAATGTATATTTTCAAAATCAATAATAGAAAATGATTGTGAGATACACAAATATTTATATTGAGACAATAAAGGTAAATTACGAAAGAAAAAGGGACACCAAACCAAGTCAGTAAGTTTGAATTCAAAAGTTTTATTGGTGCTCCCCCAATGATTTTAATTAAGTTCATTGCGAGTAAGATTAATCTGTATTCCTTTAATTATAACAAGCTTGTATTTTTAAGTATGTCAAAAAATGTTATTTTTACTGTTACTAATCAGTTAAATATAGTTTTCTTTGTTTAGTAGATTAATAATTTTTTATGAATATTATATATGATTTTATTTGTAATGTTGTTTTAAAACAAAAATATAACGATTTTAAATTGAATAGTTGAGTATAATGAATTTTTCCTTTACTTCTAACCAGAAAGTTCTTTTTAATCTCACAGATGAGTTGCGCCCGAACGTGTTAGGATTTGCATTGCGCCCGACCGAAGGTTAAATTAAAAATATTCTGAACATAACCTATATTATTGCTACGGTGTGGACATATGTGGCCAGACCCTATCTCTGGGCTTAACAAGCCTTGATAAGGATCCACATATATGGATCGAAACGTTGTCTTTCCAAAATATAAAATAGATAACTGATAATCCTGACTTGAACCTATGAAAATCCATAATGAACCTAAATTAAAATTTAATTAATATAGAAATATATTTATTAAATGTATACAATATTTATATATTAATTAAATCTTTAATTAATTAAAATTTATTTTTTAATTATATTAATATTGTATTAAACCATACCTTTACAGATATAGTCTACCCTCAAGTATTTGTACGTTTCTGGGCATGGATTAGAAAACATCTCATTAAAGGATGATAAACTGCATTTTTCTTCTCCTTCACACCTGAAAATGAAATAAGGCTAGTCATATAACTGGTATAATTAACTCATGAATAATAAAATAATTATATCTGTATTACTTAATTAATCATTAAGTTAACTCATATATATACCACTAGCATTCCCCGTCGCGGCTTTGCCTCCGAGCCTTTAAAATCAATTCTGTGATCATTATCTTGGTATTGATTTAATATAATTTGTTAACTGATGTTAAGGAGATTAGTAGAATCGGAGCTTCCGGTAGGTGGAATGTTAGAGGGGGAAGCTGCCGGCTCGGTAGAAGAGAGGGAGACGCGCAATGGAGAGAGCTCACTAAAATCACCGAAACAAAAAATTGCTTACTCGTCGTGAACGCTTCATTTTTCGGCTTTAAAACATGGTTTTTGACGCCCAATAGGCCTTTCGAGTTAAACTCGTCGTATCAAATTCTTTATAATGAGTACTAATTAGATATATTTTCTCGAAGTTCGAAAATAGATGTCCGTTAGAGTTAAACGAAAATTTCGCCATTTAAACCCCTTAGGGGTTACATTTTTGATATTCCTTTCTTAGTCGTTACCTACATCGCTTTGAAAATCTAAATTCCGAACTTCAAGTTTCTATCATAAGTAGTTTTTGCTCTGCGTTGATTCTGTTAGTCAGGACAAAGCTTCTTATATATATGGAGAAGAGATCGAAATAAACACGCACCATCCCCAATGAAGTTAGTGGTTCAAATCCTGTGTTTGATGTAATGGTCGGATTGGGGGAGATGAAATCTCAGTTGCGAAATCAGATTTTAAAATAATGAAAAATATTAATCTTTTTCCCTTTTAAGGCATTGCAAACAATTGTAGTATTTAAAGATAATTCAATACGCATGCGCCGAGTCATGCGTCCTATTACGTAAGCGGGAAGGGATTGTGCGGGTTTGCCTACCCAAGTGAGCCCACCTTCTCTCTATTCACCTTGTGTGAAGGTCTGTGTGTAAGGTTATGTTGCTAACATACCATTGCAACATAACCTATGGTACTTTTGTAATTGCTCTAAAAGTTTTTCTTTTTTCTTTAACATGTGAACCCCATGTCATTCACGGTCAAAAGTTAGTCCAAAGTAGTGTCCTGTGTCTGTGTGTGGGAATGTGTACATTGTCGAGAAAGACTGGAGACCACGTTTCACGTCGGGAATAAAGGTTATATGATGTGATTTGTCGTAAATCAGTCATACTAGTATATTATTGTCAACTAATATTGAAGGATCTGTGACAAGGGCGTCCACAGGATTTCACCAATGGTGTAGTGGTTAGCATGGCAACCTAAAATATTAAAGTTCGCGGATTCGCGTCGCACGGTGGCCCTAGGATTTTTTAGGATAGGACGTTAAATGGTGGTCCGAGCCTGTACGATGTCAGGTACTCGTTAAAGATCCCTATCCTAATGATACCTTGATAGGCAAAATTTAGGGCTCCCACTTTAGCATCTTCCGATTAGCCTTAGTAGCATAAAATGATGTTAAACAAACAAACAAACATAGGGGAGGGCCGGCTGGTGAAGTCCTCGAAGGATTCCACGTATTCTGACCTTGTAAAGCTCAGTTAATTGTTAAAATAAAACACATTGGTATTTAAAACCAAATGGGCCGGGATAGCCGAGCGTGTTGGAGCGCGACGCGCTTTAGCACGGCGTCGGTTCGAATCCGCCCTGGGACGGTTGACTTTTATTTGGAGGTCCCATTTATGGTGGAGGCCCCAAGGTATAAATCTCGACCTACCCACCATGGTTGGAATAGGGTGGTTACACCTGTATAGTAACCCCCGTACACCACACATGGCCAGGTGGGGGACTGATAAAACAAAAAAACAAAAATTAAAAGCTAAAATATGTGTTTATATTATGCCTAATAGATATAGTAAATGAATACGAATTAATTGGTAGTTTCATTTCTAAAAATTTCTAGAATACCTTACCCCATTGCGGACACCCATGGTTTGTGATGCATATGTTAGATTTTCATGGCTTGTTAAGATTTCTGTGTCTTCCGCATATGTTTCTGTTAGAATGTCTGAACTGCAAGGAATGTCGTGTGTGAACGTACTGAAGATTAATGGAGCATGGAACCTCGGGGTACTCCTGATTGACATGATAGAAGATATATCTGTGAACCCTGTCGGACAGGGAAGAATCTGTCTGAAAGAAAAGATTGTGGGACCAGATAGTAGGTAGATGGGAGTGTAAAGAGAAGTTACTGGTGCCAGACTCTGTCGAAGATTTAATTTAATTAGAAAATACCTACCATGTAACTTAAATAAAGACTTTTTAAGAAATAAGTGAGGTTTTTTGTGACCTATGGTAAAACATCCCCCCCCCCTCCTCTTCCATCACTCCTTAGGACTACTTCACGAGTTGAAAACCATATAAGTATATAAATTAAGCCATTCATTTCTTTTTAAGCAATTATTGCCAATTAGTTTTCCAAGTTTATTGGCCTAATTTAGGTAGATATAAATACATTTTAAGACTTTTTTATTTTAAGTTTAGAACCCACCTCTCCCTGACGATTTCGAGAGCGTTTTCTGTTTTGCAGAGGACATTTGACATCTTTCCTGGGTAAGGACAGATGTTGGTGTCAGCACGTCCGTAGAACGAGTAGGCTATCTGTATTATAGTATCAGGAGGACAAACTATCTCCTTGCCTTCATTTTCGCAAGCCAAAAGTGTCTCCAAAGTGTTTGGTTTTACTGAAACATAATACTTGGAAAATTAAAATTGGACCTGCACTAACAGCAATATTCGTACTTTAAAACATCGAGGCAGATCTTTAAACGTCTGCATAAAAGTAATACTAATAATTATTATAATTTAAAAAATCTGGTGCGTGCGCGAACACACAACTTTCACTAACCAACTTCCTTAGATTAGAAATTAATGCGTTTTGATAATTGCCACTTCTCAAAGTAACACATTCTTACTTTTGTTTAGGCGCACTACGCCATTGCAGCATGCGTGGGATCAACGTGTTTTGAGTTAACTGAATATTTTTCTTTTTTTCTCCTCTATACGTTTACTTGATTTTATCATATTTCATATATAGCCATTTCTTATATTTAGGCCTAACGAGAGACAGTTAATTTCTCCATATAAACAAAAACAAAGGTACTTTATAGGAAACGGAAAAACAAAAAAAGGCCCCTCCCCCATTTAAGCCCCCTCAGAACATTTTAATAATGATAAAGCTAACCTGATAGTAAAAAACACCTAATTTTCGTTAAACATGACGAATTTGATGAAAATCGTTAATGCCGTTTTTGAGATAATCGAAAACAACGGTAAAAATCGAAAAAAAAGTTATCAAATAAAGTGCCACCTCCGTTTGATCAATTTTGATGAAATGTTGGCTATCACATCTTTGGCATATACATACATCAAATACCCAGTTTGATCAAAATCGTTAAAGCCGTTTTTGAGTAAATAAAAAAAATACGTGAATATGATACAAAATTTATTAAATAAAGTCCTGCCTCCGGTTGATCAATTTTGATGAAATTTCGGCAGTTATATCTCGGGCATATTAGGGATGGTACTATCAAATACTCAGTTTTATCAAAGCCGTTTTTGAGGGATTCGAAAAAAAAAGTAAAAGTTATTTTATAAAGTACCCCCTCCGTTTGATCAATTTTGATGAAATTTTTGCTGTCACATCGCGGGCATATACATACACTAAATACCCAATTTCAAGTTCGCACGGTTTATAGTTTTTGAGCTAGTCTGTTCACACACACAGACAGACCATTTCGCGGGACTTGGTTATTTGTACTCAGGGGACACCAAAACGTGTATTTCCGTTGAAAACCGGAAGTCGAAATTTTTCACGATTGCAATACTTCCCCTTACTATATATTCCATGTGTAGGTAAATAAAAGTAAAAAATGAAAATAACCCCTTTTGAAATCGTCACTCTCAAAAACCGGCTATTGTAGAGGCAATGGTGGTATCATGGGGACCTGAGGGTAATATGGTCACCCTTAATGTTTACAAAATACGCACAAACATCACATTAGAAACTGCCTCAATGTGATGTAGGTTTTATAAGAAGGATTAAGATGGTGGAAGATAGTTTACCGTAGATATAATGAACAGAAATTGGTTGGGGGTGCGTTCAAAATAATAAGCACAGATATGTGATATTTGCATATTTTATTCTAGTCGACGTTTCGACCCAAATTTTAGGTCATAATGAGGGCTAAATGAGAAAAACCAAAAAAAAAAAAACAACCAATCAGATAATTTATGTAAACAGATATAAAAGTATGTGAAACATTAAAAAACAAATTTTTTTAGAATTTAAAAATTATAGCTCTTAATGTAAGGCCATGATGAAAGTAATAATTGAAAATTAAAATGGCATATCTGGGGTAATGTAGAGAAATATGTTTTATAACACCTATGTTTCTCTACATTACCTGTATTTTATCTAACTTATTTAATTTTGTTTAATGTTTCACATACTTTTACATCTGTTTACATAAATTATCTGATTGGTTGTTTTTTTTTTTGGTTTTTCTCATATAGCCCTGATGATGACCTAAAATTTGGGTCGAAACGTTGGCTAGAATAAAATATAATAAAATGTATATCACATATTTGAGCTTATTATTTGTACCGCACCCGCAATCAATTCCTGTTCATATAAGAATGATTGTTGGAGCACAGGTGTCGATCTAAGTTGCAGTTATTGAGTTTTCATTTGTTTTATGTTCATGCCGATACAAAAAATTGAAGCTTAACTATTTATTCTGATTTCACAACCATTGGAGGATATTAACGCATGAAACTAGTTAGTTTATTAAGGCGAGGGTAGTAGTTTGGGCTCTCTGTGCTATTTTTATATCCCTTTTGTGGTGGATCTAATATTAGATCTTATATTCAACGTACAAAGAAGTATGCCAATCTGTCGTTTGGAGTGTAGTCCGCTTAACCAATGTCCATATTGGTTTTAAAAAAATTTTCAGGGTTTAAAAAAATATTTTTTTTAAACATAAAACGTTGTTGGATGGTGGAGATATCATTCTACGGGTTTGTTGAGTTTATGTCGTTTTTGTGATAAAATTAGATTTTTAGTGCTTATTATTCTTCTTCAAGATTAAATTTATTTATTTTGGTTATAGAACAACTTGTTGCTCAACTTACATCTTTGTCAATTTAATTTTCTCTGAATGTGCCTGTTGATGTATTATTGCTGTCCCTATTTCAACATTTTACGTATAAAATCAAAGGAAAATTCCTTTAATAATGTTTATTGCTTAAAACGAACATTGTATAATCAAAATTACATGACATCAACGTTATAACGTTCTAAATATTAGAAAATTATAGAAAAAAAATTATATAATATACCTGTGTCTGTGTCTGTCTGTGAACAGACTAGCTCAAAAACTATAAACCGTGCGAACCTGAAATTGGGTATTTAGTGTATGTATATGCCCGCGATTTGAGAGCAAAAATTTCATCAAAATTGGTCAAACGGAGGTGGTATTTTATAAAATAACTTTTTACTTTTTAACTTCACTTTACTGAATCTCTTAAAAACGGCTTTGATAAAACTGAGTATTTGATGTACTAATATGCCCGAGATATAACTTCCAAAATTATATCAAAATTGATCAACCGGAGGGGGCACTTTACTTAATAAGTTTTATATCATTTTCACGTGTTTTTTTTATTTACTCAAAAACGGTTTTAACGATTTTCATCAAACTGGGTATTTGATGTATGTATATGCCAAAGATTTGATAGCCAACATTTCATCAAAATTGATCATCCGGAGGGGCACTTTATTTCATAACTTGTTTTCCAATTTATACCTTTCTTTCGACTATCTCAAAAACGGTTTTAATGATTTTGATCAAATTCGCCATGTTTAATGAAAAGTAGGTGTTCTTTAATATCAGGTTAGCTTTATCATTATTAAAATGTTCTGAGGGGGCTTAATTGGGAGCTTAAAGGGTCCTTTTTTGTTTTCCTATCAAGTACCTTTGTTTTTGTTTATATGAAGAAATTAAATGTCTAGTTACAACTAAAAATAAGAAATGGCTAAATATGAAAAAAATCAAGTAAACATATTCCGTCAACTCATAAAACACGTTGAGCTAACGCATGCGGAGTACGCCTTTAATGACAGACCATTGTTCATAATTAAAGCCGTTCTGTTAGTTTAATGAAAATCATTTGTTTCATGGTAAATAAATGAAGTTTTCAACAACTACATAAAAAATTATAAAATCAGACGGCATGAAGTATTACGCTTGCATTGCCGAATTATCACTAGTAAAATACTTTTATTTAATAATAATAAAAAAATGAGTGTTTTTTATAGAACAAATAAAAACAAAAATAAGAAATGAATGTGGAAAAATGTGTGACTTTGAGAAGTGGCAATTAACAAAACACGTCAATTTCTAATGTAAGTCAGTTGGTAAGTGAAAGTTGTGTGTTGCGCGCACGCACCAGATTTTTTTATTGTTACAGACATAGTCTATATGAAGAAGTATGTACAAAATTAATTATATGAAAGAAAAACAAAACAATATTGAATAATGATTTAAATAACAAAATTGATTCATAATTACGTCTACAGTATCATCAACAAATATTTATTTTAGCCGATTTAATTGGAAGGTGTTTGTAGTAGGAAAACATACAACACGTCATATTTACTGTGTGCAATTTGTTAATCAATAATTTAAATTACCTCCGTATGTTCTAAAATAAACATTACTTAAACAATGTCTCTTTATGCCCTACTTAATATAATGTTTAAAAAATATATTATTATGAAATATTGCCGTATTCCTGAGGAAAAATATAAATTAATCTAAATAATTACTTGTGTGTGCTTTTGGAGCGGGAGTGGTTATAAGACCTTTCGCCGTCTCTGAAAAAAGTAAAAAAAAAAACATTATTAATTTATTTTGATAGATTTACTTAGACTTTCAAAAAGAATATGAATTAGTATTATTTGAGTTGTGTCATTGGTCTTGTGGACTTTTTAAAAACTTTCAGTAGAGCCAAAAAACTTTGGCAATTTTATGAATTGTTTTTATCTCTTTCCATGACCATAGAACTTTGACGGATTCAGAGGGAGGGCTGAGCGGGGATGCGCCCCCCCCCATCATTTTGACAGGGGGCAACTACTTACACTCTGACTGTGACATAAATTGGCAAGGTTTTAAATAGCTTTAAAATACATCCTTGGATGAGGAATTAAATGTCCCATCAGTTGTTTTATGGGTTGTTATTTCATTTTTCAACCCCTCATATTTTTATCATCTATGAGAACATTCGATAATTTGGTGCTGGTGACGTCCATGGCTGCGGACCCCTCTTTATTTAATTAGAATTTAAATTTATTCAAAGTAAGGAAGTAACTTTAGGTACAAATAATATGCAGAACAACTAACATGGAAAAGGAAAATAACGGTAAAAGAGTAAAGGAAATTCTATGACATCACAATATCTTTAATATATTAATACAAATCAATAATAAATTATTGGACACTTTTTCGATTTATATTGTGTATGTTTGTTCATCAGTAGGCAAGCTAAATGTAACTAAAGCATTATAATATCAATTCCCGTTTGTATTTAGTCATGAGAGACCAACTCAGGACAACCATTTGTTCTTATTTGTTTTCCACAATTCGCTATAATGCATTATTTGGAGGGTACGCACCGTTTCCCGGACATGCTCTCTGGAAAATAGGAAATTTTTCGAGGAAATAAAAATTTCGCCAATAGGAGCAAGTTCACTGCTGCAATGAATTTTTACGCGAGTGTAAAAACCCGACCCAAAACATTTTTGGACTCAATTGTCCATATGGTTCCATTTTATGATCCACTAAGCAAAAGAGAGTCCATTGAATGGAGAAACCAGGAGAAGCGCCTTCTTTAACACGTTAGGTGCGGCAACGGTCCCCGGGGTCTTACATTGCCATCTCAACAGCCGATTATCACATGAAAATGTCCGAAAGGCCGAACACCTCGAAGACTCAATTTAGTCGATTTTTAATGAGATAATAGCATTTTAGTGCAGCAATTACTAGTTGCTAACAGATGAATTTCTTTTGTTTTTTAGAATCGGGCTCCGGGGTCCGATACAGGCCATCAGAAATAAAACAAGACTATTGGACGGCATCACCCTTCCGCGTCCGATAATATTGCAACGACTACCTTTATGGTTATCTTTAATTTTATGTGTTTGATTTTATACTATGTAGTTCTATTTAATTTCTTGGACATTCTTTAATTATTGCATAAATATGAGAAAGAAAACAATATTTTTTTTTAATACTTCTTACTAAGTCTGTAATTATAAATAAAACTTGCTGATATTTGCTTTATTTATATTATATGAATTCATTTCTTTAAAAAGAATTTGTTTTTACTTTCACTTACCTATATATGAAATATATAGTAAGTGGAAGTATTGCGATCGTGAAAATTTTCGACTTCCGGTTTTCAACGGAAATACACGTTTTGGGGTCCCCTGAGTCAAAATAACCAAGTCCCGCGAAATGGTCTGTGTGTGTGTGTGTGTGTGTGTGTGTGTAGCTCAAAAACTATAAACTGTGCGAACCTGAAATTGGGTATTTAGAGTATGTATAAGCCCGCGATGTGACAGCAAAAATTTCATCAAATTTGCTCAAAGGGAGGGGGTACTTTATTTAATAACTTTTTAAGTTTTTTTTCGATTTTCATTCAAAAACGGCTCTAACGATTTTGATTAAACTGAGTATTTGATCTATTTATGCCTGAAATATGACTGTAAAAATTTCATCAAAACTGATCAACCGGAGGGGGGACTTTACTTAATAAATTTTGTATTATTTTCACATGTTTTGTTTATTTACTCAAAAACGGTTTTAACGATTTTGATCAAACTTGGTATTTGATGTATTTATATGCCAAAGATGTGATAACCAACATTTCATCACAATTGATCAACCGGAGGGGGGACTTTACTTAATAAATTTTGTATCATTTTCACGTGTTTTTTTTATTTACTCAAAAACGGTTTCAACGATTTTGATCAAACTTGGTATTTGATGTATTTATATGCCCGAGATATGACTGTAAAAATTTCATCAAAATTGATCTACGGGAGGGGGGACTTTACTTAATAAATTTTGTATCATTTTCACGGGGTTTTTTTATTTACTCAAAAACGGCTTTAACGATTAACAAAAATAAGATATGAATGTAGAAAAATGTGTGACTTTGGGAAAAATGATATTTAGCAAAACACGTCAATTTCTAATCGAAGTAAGTTGGTAAGTGAAAGTTGTGTGTTGCGCGTACGCACCAGATTTTTTTTATCATAGATTAAGTGGTTGTAAAGCAGTAAAAGACTCCTAAAAATTGTTTGAACATTGCAAAAATTATCAATATGGATGGTAATTCAAAATTCCAGCAGTTTAATGGTATTTCCGATAATGTGTGGCGTTAATCCTGTATCGGACCCTGGGGGCATGTCCTGCGCCTGTTATGTCTAGGTCCAATCCTTACCAAGAGATGATAACTTTGAGAAGCTCATTTAATTCGATTTTCAGTAAAAAAATAATACTTTCGTCAGAGCATTCCCATCGGACCCCGACGCCCGATATCGTTTGTGGCTCATTCCAGCAGTCGGACCCCCGCGACCGATATCGTCCAATTCAGGATACCCCTAAAATACGCAGCCGCACCTAACATGTTAAAGTTATAAGTCACGCAGTCAATGAAAAAAGTTAACAGTCACAATTTTTTGGGAAAGCAACGGAACTCTGCTGATTGATTTTAAAGAGAGGAATACCACAATGAATGGCGAGTATTAAAAACCCCTACTTCACCGGTTGCGAGACTCCATTAAAAAGAAGAAGTAGGAGAAGTTAAGCAGTGTTATATTATTTGGTTCGTGACAATTATATTTGCTTCAACAATGTTCTTTGTGCTTCGCATTATAGGCGGGCGCAAGCGACGGTGCTGCTTCTGCGACGGCGCTGCAGGAACTAGAGAAACGGGGATAAAAGCGGGGCCATTACCTGGGATTCATAGGTTTTTTTGGCGTTTTTAATTTATTTTTCCATAATTAAAACCCGATTGAGCAAAAAATCATTTGAAAAATATCTAATAGGTATTGCTCGGTCCCTCAGTGTTCAATTAGAAAATCAAAAGACGTGTCATTCCCTTTTATTTCCAAAAAAATAAAAAAATAAAAATCCACTTAAAGAGTGGATTGTAAAATTAAGAATAGATAAGCCTGTTTCGAAACATATGACGATATGTAGTCTTTATTTTAAAGAAAGAGACTATATTTATTAGGGTAAATATTAGTATTTGACATTTTATTATTCCAAAATGCTAGTTTTATGCAAATAACATTGAGACCATAGTGTCATAGATTTGTTTTTCTTTTTTAATTTTCCCCATTTTTCTATTACATCCGTTGTGCTTAATTGTTCCATGTTTTCAATGCGAAGCCTGAAAGTTTTGAGAAATAAATAAATAATATGACAAAGAATCTAAGCTGTCATAACAATGATTGTGTGAATAGGTAATTAATGTTATTACTAACCGAAAAACGTCTAGTAAAGTTACAATGATGTGTTTGCATTTACCAGAACTACCAGCTTTACACGTACAATGACAAGAAAATTGCTTATTATTATTAATAAATTTGATTTCCACTTTTATTTGATGGGGCAGTCCTTTAAGATTGCTAGTTTAAAGGCACGAGGCTTGTAAAATAACTGTTTTTTTATTTTTAGATATTACTCCACATGTAAATATGTGGTTTGCATCAAGAATAGCCTGCCCATCAATTAATAGTCTTTTAAAATTACCAATTATCTCTATCACATCAACTTGGTCTAACACCGTTCTTTCCGACATTTTGCAAAACTACTAGCGCACCCTATATTCGATTGCGCCCGCCTATTAGGAATCAGTTACTAATTATAAGCAAATATGTATTTGAATTTGAAGGTGTCCCGCTCCTCCCCAACAACGCCATTGTTCACACAGAATTAGTTTCCAAGACCACTATGAAGGACTGTGGATTCCAAGAAATGTCTCATGCACCCTGCAGCCCAGGCCTGGCCCCTAGCAACATCTGCATTTTCTCAAAGTTAAAATCTGACCTTCGTGGGGAGGCGATTTCACACCGATGAAGAGCTCCAAGATTTTTTTTTATCAAAGGAGATTTTTTTTAATGGTGTAGAAATGTTGGCAAAACTTTGTATTAGGGCCAGGACAGCCGAGCTCCACGGAATAAATCTCAACCTACCCACCATGGTTAGAATAGGTTGGTTACACCTCTAGAGTAACCCCCGTATGCCACACATGGCTAGGTAGGGGTACCGAACAAAAAAAAAAAATAAAAAAAAGTTGTACATATTAAGAATATTGAAATAAGAGAAGATTACTGAAAAACAAGACCATTTTGTTCTTACACCTTTCTTGGACTTTACAACGCAGCTCTCAAAATGTTCATCAAATATTGTCGATTTTTCTCAAAAGCTCTCGGTCTGCTACCGTAATCGTGTGCATGGGCCTTTTGAAATGTATTAGTAGTTGTTTCTACTTTGTTCCAAACCAGGGGGGATCCAGCCGATCGTAAAGGGGGGGGGCTGCAGCCTTGGATATTATTTGTTTTCATGGCAACTAAATGAAGTTTTCAACAATATATAGGGAATTATGGGGTCACCTGTGGTATAGTGGTTAGCATAGAAACTTACAATACTAAAGGTCGCGGGTTCGCGTCCCGAGGTGGCCCTAGGATTTTTTAATGGGAGTAAAAAATCCTTGTCTATGTCGTCCCTCGGATAGGACGTAAAATGGAGTTCTCGAGTCTGTACGATGTCAGGTACTCGTTAAAGATCCCTATCCTAATTACACCCGGAGTGGCAAAATTTAGGATTCCCATTAGTAGGATCGTTCGATTACGGGCATAAAATGACGTTAAAAAAAAAAAAAAATAATAATATAGAGAATTATAAAATCAGACACAATGGAGTATTAAATAACAAAATTTAGTGTACTTGTGAGAGCAAGTACAAGCAAAACAGATGAATGAATGTGTGAATTTGAGGAATAGCGTTTACATATTTATAAAAACGCGTTAATTTCCCCTCTTAGAAAGTTAGTGAGTGAAAGTGAAAGAGTGCAGCGCGCATCGCACCACATTTTTCGACTCATATTTAAATAAATAAATATTTCGCTTTACCTCTATCTTTTTTCTTGAAGATACTAAAAGCTGAGGCGAGCGTCAGCGACGCCACACAGGCAAGCAGAATCGATATCCTCATCTTCTATTACTGAGAAAAAACTTCCGATGGGGATGGCTTATGTAGTTTGGCGACACCTGTGCTAATATAAGCGCACCCGCCTGTGATCACAAACAAACTAATTAATCTTAGAATTGAATTATGAATAAAAAAAGAACTATTGGAAACTAATTAATATATGTAAGATATTTGCAATGCAATCAGCAACCGTCAACAGTAATAATTAAAATTTATTTTTGAAATATGGTCATATCATAAGATTCAGGGTTATTTTGAATGTGTGTGTGTATATATATAAATATATATATATATATACACACACACACACACACACACACACACACACACGATTTTTTACGATTTAAAAAAAAAAAGTAAAAATCAAAATGCTAGATATAAAATATGAAGACTAGGAATTTAATTTAAATTAAATTAACAGTTGTACAATTTGCAAAATGGGAGTTTGTCCGTTTAATCCGACAGCCGTTTTGTTCTCCACGACCCTAAGGCCGAGCGCACATTGAACTGTGCCACGCAGGCGACGCAGAGCAGAAAAGGGCAAATAGACACAGATCAAGGCAGGGCAGCACGAAAAAAAACTGCGTCGCACAGTTTTCCGCGAACATTGGTCGGCGCGATTCGTTTCTAATTCAGTTTCATAAAAACTGCTCTGCTCTGCTCTGCGTCGCGAGTGTCTCAATGTGCGCTCGGCCTAAAGGTGCCTTTACACTCTACGAACTTTACCTTCGAACAGCCTTCACGTCGACTGTTCGGGTGTTCTAGGTACTTTATCTGTTCACCTGGGTTCGGGGGCAGCTAGTGTCACTTTTCATTTGGGGTTTTTTCAAGTGACAGGAGTTGTTAGTGATATTAGTGCGCCGTTCTAATTCGTCTTCTATTTTTTTTATTTTTCAGATAATATAAAATATATTGATAATGGAGATTTTTTCTTCATCATAAGCTAGCGTTGGGTGCGTCAGCCATATTGGTTCGCTTAAGGTCACGTTAAGAATAAATGGCTGTTCGTTTATCGCCGGTACGGCAAGGTTCGAAGAGCGTAGAGGCACCTTATAAATTTAAAATACAAGTCACTCTCTTGTATACAATTTCTTTAGGGAAACCTATCATATTTTACTTTACAAGAGCGTAGCTATAGCTTGACAACAGTTGTATTGTACCTCTAGTGCGCATGCACGAAAACTGACTTCAGATCCCAGCCAATGAAATGCCATTATAACCGTGATTATAACCAAACTTGTTTTGTCTGCTTTGTTTATACTTTACCGCTTATTGTATTGTTCTAAAATGGAAAATCCTTCTACTAGTCGGAGTACTCCAAAAAAGAGCGTGACAAAGAAAGTTATAAAAAGGCAAGCCAGGGAAATAATATTTCGTATTCACGAATATTTAGTGAAAAATAAAAAATACTATAATTTAAACTATAATGTTATGAACTCTGTATGTGAAATAACTGGATATTCGAGATCTTCAATAAGCAATATAGTGAAAGAAGGAAGAAAAATGCTTCAAGAGGATGGTGAATTAAAGTTTAGTACACCAAAATCTAGGGGTAAGTCAAAAAACCCAAAAAGTAATTATTGATTCATTTTCAGAATCTTTAATAAGAAGAAAAATCCATCATTTTTATGTCATCAAAAAGCAGTGTCCCACAATAAAGAAATTACTATTATCTTTAAAGTTTGATGGTGAGGTAGACTGCAGCAGAGAGTACCTTAGAAGAAAATTAAAGACAATGGGTTACAAATGGAAGAAGTGCCAGAGTAATAGAAAAATATTATGCGAAAAACAGGAAATAGCTGCATGGAGGATAAGGTACCTTCGAGAAATAAGAAATTTTAGAAAAGCAAATAGATGCATAATTTACCTAGATGAAACTGTACTCGCTTCGGCGGTACATATACTAAAATTGGAACGATACCGAGAAGATTAGCATGGCCATCCTATCCTATCCTAGATGAAACTTATCTCCATGCAACACATACGGTGCAAACTTGTTGGCAAAGTCCAGATGAAATGGGTGCAACAGCCAATATTTCTAAAGGACCGAGGCTAATAATTGTTCATGCTGGAGGTGAGTGTGGTTTTATTCCTAGTGCATTACTAATATTTAAATCAAAAGTAAAAAATCAGGATTACCATGGAGACATGAATACTGAAAATTTTTTGAAGTGGTTTAAAGAAAAATTGATTCCAAATCTTCCTCCAAATAGTGTCGTTGTAATGGATAATGCTTCTTATCATTGCAAAGTAAAAAATAAAAAACCTAATAGTGCAAATTTAAAAAGGGAAATATTAGAATGACTTGTAGAGCAGGGAGTACCACACAATTCTGACATGAGGAAACCTGAATTATTAAATTTGTGTAAAGACTATTATATTAAAAAAATTTATATTGTAGAAAAAATACTCAATGAATTAGGCCATGATTTGTTATATTTGCCTCCATATCACCCAGAGTTAAATCCTATTGAACTTGTATGGGGTGATATAAAAAATAAAATAGCTAGTGAATGCCTATCAACTTCACTTAATGAAAAGCGTCCCTATTGTGAGTCAGTTTTTAATAGCTTCTCTGTTGAAAAATGGAAAGCCTGTTGTGAGCATGTAAAAAAGGTTGAAGTAGACTATTGGGAAAAGGATTTTATTATTGATGAAGAAATGGATAAGATCATTGTTAACCTTGGTGGTAGCAGCTCATCAAGTTCTGAAAATGACAGGATATCAGATGAAAGTGACAGTGATTAATTTTTATCAGGCTTTAATGGATTTATTATTTATTTTTTAATAATATTAAATTAAATGATATTAAATATTTAAAAATAAATTATTATATTTTAAATATCATAGAGCTATTTATTATATATATATTATATAAAATTTAAATGTATTACATATTATTTATTTATTAAATAGAGCCATTTATGAAATGCGGAAATATTAACATCGATGCATTCCAATACCGCAGGAGTATTAATACCATTATCGGGCTCCCGGCCAGCACCACTCCGGCGATGTTCTATACACCGAGAGGGTATCGAGGACTAGGGCTCATCCGCTGCCAATGGGAGGCTCCTTATCAGTTCCTGTGTGACCCTATGCTGCCGGTGAGTTATGAGGAGGGAGTTGTTGGGGGTATTTCCCCAGAAAATGGGCTGGTGTTTCAGACTCTCTGAGAGGGACCCAACTTCTATTGCCTGACCGCGGCTCCTGGGACTCCATTAATTATGCTCAGGGGCGCATAATTATATTCAATTTTAGGGCGTTGAACCATTTTGATCTCGTAAGCACTTTTTTGTGATCTATGTATCTATTAGCTTTCAGAGTTTCTCTGAAATGTCTAACTCCAACGCCCTGCCACCTGCAGTTGGCCCATTCTCTCTGCGACTGCCGTAGTAGAGCTCTCACGCTTGGGTTGACCTGATCCACTCCCAGTCTTTTCGCACATTCAGCTATATCCGCTCCATAATCAAAGGTAGACTGGAAGAGGGCGTCCGGCACATTGGCAGTTGCTGGGCAATAGACCAATGCTGCAAAGGAGCCTCCCATTGGTAGCGGATGAGCCCTAGTCCTCGATACCTTCTCAGTGTATAGAACATCGCCGGCGTGGTGGAGGCCGGGAGCCCGATAATGGTATTAATACTCCTGCGGGTATTAACATCGATGCATTCCAATAATGTATTACTCATCTTAGTAAGAGGTGCCGTCTGGAGAGTCACTAATACTCGGCGCACATCCGAACATAAGGATTTAAAAAAAGAAGAAAAAAAAAACCAAGAAATCTAAACCATCTCTGCTCATTTATACCTCAACTTGGTGCCTCTTTATTAACATTATCATTAACAAATTGCAAACTACAGGGTCACTATGAAATAGTAATAGTTTTTCTGCTAGAGATCCATGCTCTTTTCACCTTGTAAGTGTTCAACCATCCTCTTCTCTTTTTTTGAAAATTTGGTCTTTTCTTTCGGAAATTTGATGAGGTTATGACTAATGAAGGCAAAGTGGCGGGTAGCATTGATGTGTTAAGTGTCATCCAATTCCTTTAACATGATGTTATGGTCAAGAGTGCAGCTCAACTGGTATCGTGATTATCTTACTCCGGCTCCACGTAGATATCGCTATCATAGGTCGTGAGTTCGTGGTTTCCCACCTAGAGGTTGACAACAATTGCTTTGTACTTGAGGAAGGAGCTTAATTAAGCTCCACCCACTGTCAAATTTAAAATGTGTCAGGTTAGGTTACCATTTACTATAAACAATGGGTATTCAAAATGAGAAATACTCTTTATTGTTAATAGATGCCATTGTAAAATGAAAAGAAGGAATTTAATTGTTGTAGATATTATATGTCTAACAAGTAGTTCTGAATATATTATTTTAAAACAACATTGCAGTTCTAAAAAAAGTTTTATAATTATTTTAATTTTTATATCAAATCAAAAGGTGCCAATATCTCTCATAAATGGCTCTATTTAATAAATAAATAATATGTAATACATTTAAATTTTATATAATATATATATAATAAATAGCTCTATGATATTTAAAATATAATAATTTATTTTTAAATATTTAATATCATTTAATTTAATATTATTAAAAAATAAATAATAAATCCATTAAAGCCTGATAAAAATTAATCACTGTTACTTTCATCTGATATCCTGTCATTTTCAGAACTTGATGAGCTGCTACCACCAAGGTTAACAATGATCTTATCCATTTCTTCATCAATAATAAAATCCTTTTCCCAATAGTCTACTTCAACCTTTTTTACATGCTCACAACAGGCTTTCCATTTTTCAACAGAGAAGCTATTAAAAACTGACTCACAATAGGGACGCTTTTCATTAAGTGAAGTTGATAGGCATTCACTAGCTATTTTATTTTTTATATCACCCCATACAAGTTCAATAGGATTTAACTCTGGGTGATATGGAGGCAAATATAACAAATCATGGCCTAATTCATTGAGTATTTTTTCTACAATATAAATTTTTTTAATATAATAGTCTTTACACAAATTTAATAATTCAGGTTTCCTCATGTCAGAATTGTGTGGTACTCCCTGCTCTACAAGTCATTCTAATATTTCCCTTTTTAAATTTGCACTATTAGGTTTTTTATTTTTTACTTTGCAATGATAAGAGGCATTATCCATTACAACGACACTATTTGGAGGAAGATTTGGAATCAATTTTTCTTTAAACCACTTCAAAAAATTTTCAGTATTCATGTCTCCATGGTAATCCTGATTTTTTAGTCCTCGATAGTTTTTTAGTCTAGTCCTCGATACCCTCTCGGTGTATAGAACATCGCCGGAGTGGTGCTGGCCGGGAGCCCGATAATGGTATTAATACTCCTGCGGTATTGGAATGCATCGATGTTAATATCCGCAAATTAACATCGATGCATTCCAATACCGTAGGACTCATCTTAGTTAGGGGTGCCGTCTGGAGAGGGTAGGTAAGTCCCGGGAAAAAATACTGATTGAAAACGCTGACCTTTTTTTCCAGCCCAAGAAGGTTGGGAATCACAAGTTTTTATTCAGGTACGTCTCTGCTTCATCATTAAAGATGAGCTCTCCTGAAAATGTGCACCAAATATTTAATGTTGTCATTTGCATTATTTCTTTTGATGACATCCCCATTCTCAAGGGAGAGCGTATTTTGCTACAGCTCTCCTTTTTCAATGATAAGGCCCATGTTTTTCTGTGTACTAATTTCCCCGAGCAGCCTTTGCATACCATTTGTTATTCTATCAGCTGCCGTGCGCCGAAACAACCTAGTCTTCCCCGAAGCCTGTGAGGATCATTCTTGGTCACAATTAAGATTGTATCCGAATCTCTTTGAAAACTCTGGATCACACAGGTCGCGGTAGATGGGATCTATGACCAGGTTGAATAGGGAAGGCGAAAAGGGCCCGCCATGGGGGTACTCAATGAAGTACATTGATGCGGCTTGTTGAATGGGTTCTTGCACTAATATTGATTTGGTTAGATCTCAGTAGAACTGCAATCACGTTTTAGAGGTCCGGTGACAAACCTCTTGCCTCTATTGAGCTCACAATGTGTTCATGGCAACGTTGTGAAAAGCGCCAACGACGTCGAGAAAAACCACCGCGCAATCCCTTTTCTTTTGTTTCGCATATTTTATAATCGCGTGGGGGTCTAAGTGGCGATGACCGTAGTAGGACGGAGGAAAAAAATTAAAATCATCATTTTCATTAAAAAAGTTTTCAACAGAAAAATACCTCATGCTCAAAAATAAAACTTATGAACTCTCACTCACTCCCATATTGGCGCTATAGTCCGTGTATTTATTTAACCCTTAACTGGTACGATACCGTTCTACCACGCGAATGGTACCATGGGTGAATTTTCACCCATCATTTTAACCAATTATAATTTTGTGTAGATTTTTTTAAACTTTAGGTATGTTTTAAACAGAAATACGTTTTAAATTTCACTGTTGGGAAGGGGAAAAAAACATTTAATATTTAAATTTATTAAAATAAAATTATTCGTTAAAAGGAAAATTTAGAAATTAATTGGAAAAAAACTAAGTAATTTTTTTTTTTTGGTTTACAAAATAACTTTATATTTATGAAAAAGAATAATAGTTCCCTCGCTTTATTGCATGTTATATCCCTGTGATTCCCACATACAAAATTTTGGCACACACTACACTTCACTGAATACTTCTTATCACTTTTCTTACAAAGTTTACATCTTCCTTGTTTCGGACCTTGTAAGTCTTGTGTTTGTTGATGAGTGTGTAGTGTTGGGATATTAAAATTATTTCCAATCAGGTCAATGGTCAATGGGGAGATTCCGATTGGCGACACTTTGCTGCAGTTGTGGTTCAATCAAGTGGAAGTCCAAGTTGGTGAAGAAACTCAAATCTGTTGATGTTTGACTTTCCACTTGGTCATTTGATAATCCATAGAAGATGGCTAAAGGTCATCCCTTTTTTAGGAACCTTGTCGACTAAACCAGGTAGAATCGTCTTTCCTGTCAGGACGGCTCGAAGTCCTTCTCCGTTTTACAGGTGGAATTTCAGGTCCATTTACTAATATTTCAAAACTGTCATTAGTATGATAATCATCGCCATTCTCTGAAGGGTAATAAGTAACATCATCTTCTACCCATCTTCAACAAAAAATCTTTCTCTGAACCCTCATCGCCACTAAACACATCATTACCATCGTCTTTAACCAATCCACTAAATTCACTAGTACTATATTCCTTTCCGCCAACAATAAACTTGTCCATGCTTGAAAAATTAAAATACGTACTGAAGTTGGTAAACTCACACTAATGGTATGACGGGTGAAAATACACCTGCAAAAGTTAGATAAACAAACACAGCCGATTCAAATCGAATATTCACTGCTACAGGTATAAAGACACTAACAAGCCAGGAACATTTCAGGACTATCAAGCGCCAAAGCCGATATACCAAGCCACAATGGAAAAACGTAATTTTCGTTGGGTGAATTTTCACCCATGGTACCAATTAAGGGTTAACTATATTTATTCATATTTTCCTCTAGAGGGCAATGTATAAATTAAGGAATGATGTTATTAGGGAATATAGGTTTTTTAGTTCGTATTTGAATCAGATCCGATACACGCATATGCTGCGTGTCTGTCATGTGTAACCAGACCTTAATTGCTAAAACGACGTTGCGTCTTCTTTGAAGTTCCATAATCGGTTATAATCTCACACCAACGCAGAACACAACAGTATTAGGATTGAGAATTATCGATGTTTTTCCGATATTCAATATTTTCATCATCGATACCATCTATTTCGATTTTATCTTCTATCAATATCGTTCTTTCTTATTCACACCTCTTGTTAATTATAAAATAAAAATGAAAACTTGCGTTTCAAAAAGCTCGAAGGATTGTGCTTATCCTCTTTAAAAAAAATACTTATCTTGATATTACTCTTAGATAATAGAATTGTACAGTGTACTACGATTATAGAATTATAACCATAAGTTTGTTTGGTGCACCACAGCATTTTGCTGGTGCGACAGGCTATCTGCATTCCACAAAGATTTATTTTACAAAAAAAAAACTTTTTTCTTCTGAAAGTTAAAAAAAATGCGTTAATTTGTTAGTGAAATAAAAAATGATACTTCCCTTGTGTATACTTTATTTTCTCTTCTTGCATCCACGTTTTGGTGTATAATACCTTAGTTTCTATAGTGTTACACGTCATTTTGTTATATTCTATTTCTTTTGAGTTTCCTCCATTCATGCATTTTTCATTATACTGCTAATCCTTTTTTCTAAACCTTTGCGTTTCTAATCTACGCAAGTGAGTCCTGAACCCTTGCGACCAAGCATGAGAGCCAAATGCAAAAAAAAAAAAAATTGAAACGATAAAAACATTTTTAACAACATTAGGTACACCAAATTGCCGCCAAAATATGACTGAATAGTAAGTAAGTAGACTAGAACTATGTTTATAATATTTTAATTTATATATAACATTTCCAAGTGAAATTCAACCTTTTTTATTTCAAATTCAATCTTCTACAAGTCAAATTCAACCACTTCTTCAAGTTCGCCCGGTCTAACCCATTTCCTAAGCCTATTATATTATGACCAGGTATCCATTAACATTAATATTTATTTTAAAGCTTGAGTGAGGGGGGGGGGGGCGATATAATACTGAAAATGGTAACATTTTCGGATTTCTTTCACTAGAATAGTTAGAATTTCGGATTTCTTTCACATAGGAATCCGATATAAGTTATCGGGGACGGTATTCTTAAAAAAAAAAAATTCATTTCGTATTCGGCAGCGCTAATATTGATAATGAATAACGTTTCGTTATTTTAATCTTTAATTTTTCACATCAGGGTCTAATATTATGTTATCTACGACAGTTGATTTTTTTTTTTAAATTTATTTTGAATATAATCTAATATTGAGAAATCATACTTTTTAGAATTGTTTTTGTTTGTATTGTAAGTAAGTAATTATCTTTATGTACGGGATCATATCTCTTTGTTAAAATAATATGATTAAAATATTACCAGGGTTTATTTGGGATTTTTTTTTCATTTTTAACTTTAGATTGTTTAGATTTAGGACATCAGCAAAAGCCTCAATAGTTGTAGAAACAAAATTAAAAACCGATAATAGTAATCCGGATAACATAACAGAAGAATCGGCACAAGTTCTCCGACAAGATATTTAACAGTGACCGAGTGCATCCGGAAGAAGACCGAGGTATCTGGATCCTTTGTTAAGTAAACTGAAAATAAGCTTCTCCAGGAATTATTGTATTCCAATTTAATGTGCATAGTCAGTAAAAGATAGAAATCAAAATCAAATTTAAATCAATAATAGCTACGATTTTAAATTTAAACGATCTTTCAGGAACTTGAAGAAGTCTTAAATTCTGCTTTAAAACGATTATCAATACTCAGCCTTTCTTGGAATTCCACGAATTTTTTGGTCTTATGATTATGGTGTCCAACCGTCTATTAGATCTAAATTAAGGTTTACTGTTATCGGTGAATATTCTATCTAATAAGTATCTATCTAATATTTATGCTATTATCGCTACAGTAAACGACTGCGATATTATATATCATATTTAAATCTATTTTTTTAAATATTGGTTAAGGTTATGTATAGGGTTGTTCAAACAAGCACTTAAAACACATCGATAACTAACAGACTGCTCATGTTCTCGCCCCACTCTTTTGATTCTGAATTTGATTGGTTGGTTTTCCCAATTGATGCATCCAGCAGTAAAACAATATTGAGATTTGTTAGTTAACAATTAGTTTTAATAGCTTGTTGGAGCATACCTTATGTTACATATGCCATATGTTTTTCCAATAAGTAAACATTTTGAGCGATAATTAAATAATTAATTTAATGTTTTTTCCCGATAACTTCTTAAATAAATTAATAACCTAAAAAAGGTTTCAATGGAGCCACCTTGGGAAAATACTCTACAAGATGCTAAAGGTTTCGTTCCAATTGGTCCATCCATCACTGAGTAATCGGTGAACATACATAAAAAAGAAAAAAAAACACAAAAATAAAGTCACAAACGTATCGGATAGAGTAACCTCCTCTTTCGTTCGAAGTCGGTTAAAAAAAAAAAAGTTTTATAATAGTTTTATTAGTAAATCAATTTTAGATCAACTAGAAAAATAAATGTTCATTTTTTATATTGAGCACCAAAATTTTGGTAATATGGTTGCCTTTCATGACCAAGATTTTGTTTTTCATCGATATTAAGAATATGCTGAATTCCTCTTGAAGTTGAAGGCTCTCCGGAATATGTAGGGGCGGAAAATTGAGTTGACTGAGATCTTGCTTCTTCCTCCATCAGCAATTTGTTCTCGTACTTTTATACGGTTGCGAATATTTCTTCTTTGGCATAGTGCCAGTATCTTGGTGATAATTTTTTTAGGGCAGGAGCGACCCCTTATAGAAAGGCATCAACAGGATCAGGATCAAGTGGGGATTGTGCACAAGGACTGCTAGTTTCGTTTTGCTTTAGGAGATACTCCTTTACAGTAGAAGCAGCTGTTTTAACGGTTTTTTTTTAGCCGTTTATTTTGTTTGGTGAGTGAAGTAAAACGTCGTAAGAAGTCTGTTTGTGTTGTAAGTGTTTGGGCATTTAAATGTTGATTAATTTCGTTTAAAGGATCTTCGTTTTTTCACTTTTTTTGGTATTTTCCATCATGCTTGGATTTACCATGCATTCATCTTCGTCATCTGAGAAGTCCCGGTTTATGTTGCTCTTGGTCTTTCTCTCATCGAAATATGCCATCAAGAAGCTCAGGTACAGTTCACGTTTTTAGCCCTCTGGCCACTCTTAGTTGTAGTTTTTCGCAGAGACTTCCTGAAATTGTCCCTCCTGTTATTCCATCTGGTTTTGCAAGAGCTCCCTAAAAAAAAAAAATCAATTAACCACATTAGTTTTAGGTAATCTACCAACTGAAAATTCAATAGTTTCAACAATAAATAAACTTAATATATGTAGTTTATTATAATTGAAGTTTGCCTAGTACATAAATATATAATTTTTCAGGCATTTGGCCACTGGAGATGCGCTAAACACAATTTCCTTTAGCTATCGAATGGGTCACAGTACAGTTTATAAGATTGTGAGAGAAACCTGTAAGATTATTACTGAAAATCTGATGGAAGAGTTATTATCTACTCCAACGGAGGAAACGTGGAAGTGCATCGCTAATGATTTTCATGAAATGTAGAACTTTCCTAACTGCATTGGAGCTTTGAATGGTAAACATGTTGCAATACAGCCCCCTCCTAACTCTGGACCATTATTTTTCAATTACAAGAAAACATTTTCTATTGTTTTGTTGGCTCTTGTAGATGCTCATTGCAACTTTATTGCGGTTGATATAGGGGCATATGGTAGAAATAGTTATAGGGGAATTTTCGCTAATTCAAATTTATGTAAAAGACTTCAATAAAAGTCTCTGAATGTGCCGGAAAATGCTGTGATACCAAACACAAATATTGAAGCACCATACGTTATAGTTGCTGATGAGGCATTTCCGCTTAAAGAATATATGATGCGACCCAGGGGGTGATTTGTATGATCGTAAGCGTAAATTTAACTATCGTTTAAGCCGAGCCAGGAGAACATCGAAAAATACTTTTGGCATTCTGTCTCAAAAATTCCGAATTTTTAACAGGCGTATAACACGTTGATGACCTAATTTTGGCCGCGTGTTTATTGCACAACTTTGTGAAAAAATAGGACCAAAATAGTTTATAACTACCCTCCTCATGTAGAATCGAATAGTGGGAACCGCGAACTTCAAAATTTAGAATCACAAGATGGGAATGCAACATTACACGCATTTCGAGTGAGAGAAATATTCACAGAATATTTCAATTCTGAAGCTGGAGCTCTTCCTTGGTTATAAATATAAAAAATAAAATGCTAAGCCGGAATGGAACATTAAGCGCATCCATTGAGGGAATAATTTACAGAATGTTTCATTTCAATTTTTTCAAAAATTATTATTCAGTGATTATGTTTTTCTCATTAGTGTGACTAAAAATGCCAAGTTTTTATTTTTTCTGAACGTTCGTATTTAAGTAAAAATTCCTAGAAGGGCAATCTGCATGGAACATTTGGAATATCAAACGCTACATATCTTACTATACTATTAATACAATTTGTCCAAGAATGAGGAATCTTTTACCATATTTTTATAATTGCAAGGGCTTTAATTTAGCATATAACTAGTTTGCAGTACTTAAATGTTTATCTTTTTTTAGAAGCAAATAATTATTTTATAAACAATCCAAAATCGGATTTTAAAATATATACATTACTCAGATTGGTACAAAGAAAATTTTTAATGTTTCTAGGACAAATAGTATTTTAGCTATGTGCGTTTACATGTTTTTAAAAATTGCAATTCTTTGATTTTAATCAAAACAAAACAATGGTAATATATTTTATAAGAAATATGAAATATAAATAATAATTTAAGTTTGTTATTTTACAAGCTAGTATTGACTCATTTTAAAAATTCATTAAGATCTGTCTGAATGAAAGACCCCTTTGGGCTTGTTGTAAATCTAAACATTAAAATGATATAGGATTTTGATTATAGAATGTGATTACGTTAAATTGATTTTTTTTTTTAGAAATAAATTAATTCAGTATTACATAAACTATAAACAACTTTAAAGAAATTAGACAAATACAACTTTGTGTTTATTTACCAGTTTTTTTTTCATTTCCTCTCCAATTTTATCCCAAATAGTGTTTTTGAATTCAGTGTCCATGTACCTTGGGTTTGCCAGATCGTACAGCACAGGATAAAAAGGCACCAATTCAATGAGTTTTTCGTCATTCATCTTATTTTGATGAAAATCACTGTTTGAATCCACTTCACGGGGCCTTCACTGATACGGTACTGTGCCGGTTGTGTGGAAACAGACTCATCTGAAATACAGGGAAGAATATCTTAAAATAAGCCGGACGGATTATTTGCCTGTGCCGTCACTGATGTGTGCAAATAGGCCTTAATAGTCCTATAATAGTAATAGTCCTCCTACCAGAGGGACGCTGTGTGGATATCAAAATATATATGTATACACATCGATTTATATGTCATTATAGCCAGTAAAGGTATAAGAAGCTCGAAAGTTGGAAGGAGAACACGAATGTGTCCCCGAATTCCCTCAAGGAAGAACAGACAAAACTCTCATCGAAATGAAGAAGTTAGCAAAGATTGGAGGGCTGGCTGAAATTAGTATAGGCTCGTCGACGCTGGAAATAGCATGAGAAACGGAAGATGTAAAGAAGGCATACAAGCCGTAGTTTCATGGTATCGATAGAGAGACATTTTTATAGCGCTTTCGAAGTTTTTATAAACTCGACACGCCAACCAAAACTGTTGTTCTAACAACCGCTCCACGCTCCGGGCATTGCCTGCATGATTCCCCTTAAAAATATGTTCATTCCTTCTCACCATCCAATTCATTGAGGAAAGCGTGTTATCACTTTTTAGGTTTTAAATTTATACCACACGCTTTCCCGCACGATTACGCCAGAGTTTTGCGCGCGCTCTATCCTTCACGTGATTGTCCTGATTGGAATGGATTGCATGCATTTTTCCTCTCTAAACAATCAAGTAGACGCGCTTTCGTGTGGGAAAGCACGTGAACTATCTTTTAGCCTCCAAATCTTTCTCACACGATTACGCGACGGTTCTGCGCGCGCGCAATCCTTCGCGATTCAATCGTGTCGGCAAAAACGTATGTGTAAAGTCCGCTATTGTTATTAAAGACCTATACATGGAAGGAGGAGGTTTTCCGCTTTTGTGAAACTGTTAACATATTTTTTGAGTCCATTTTATTTATTTTTTTTTAAATATAATTTTGATTCTTTCTTTGATTAATTTTTTTATTTTATTTTTGTTGCCTCTACCCTGCAGGGTCATTGGCAACATCTATTTTTAGATTCTTTTTCACGTTTTTTCATCATCTAAGAGTTTCCTACAATGTACCCTCTAAAGCAATATATGTCCTGTGTTTCTTAAGAGCTTTGCAATTTATTAGGATTTCTTCACTGCATAATATGCATTTTGGAGATGTGGGACCTCTTAATAAATATACTTTTGAAAATTCACAGTGTCCCATTCTTATTTGTCTGTTTCTTCTTTTCGTGATTCTCTAATTGAGGTTGTCCACTTGATTGGGTCCCTATTTATGGTATTTAGCTTGGCATCTTAAAGCTAGTTTTATATTACAGATAAAAGATGTTTTATATTTTTAGTGAAGTGTTGAGGAGGAACGATTTTACAATTAATTTAATATTGCAAGTAATCTTAATAGAAATTATTGTTTTATATCAATTTAATGATTATCGTGGGTAACCACCTTATTTTTAATTTTATATTATTATTAAATATTTTATTTTTGAAGAGAAAAGATTGGGCTCGACTCCCAGCGGAGCCCCATCTTTTCTCTTCAAAAATAAAATATTAAAAAATAATAAGAAATTATCATTGTAAACTATTGGGATAATAATCAATTAAATACCATTCTTCATGGTAAAAAGCAATTGCTTAAACAAGAAATAATTCATACAGTTCGAATAATTACACTTCATTATAAATAAGTAAACATTCATGTATTTCATCACCTCATGGCACGATATTTGAAAATGACAATCAACCTCCTGCTAACCTTTTGAAAATTCAGTGTTGTCACTGATATGGTTTTTAAAATAGTTACTAATATTTCAATAGATAAAAATCAGTATTTAAACTGCTTTTAGGACCGAATAACAGAACCTGAAGGTCAGGTTATAAAAATAAAAACATTTAATGAAATAGTGAATATATTATATATAGTTACGTACAATTAGTTTATGTACCATCGAGAAGAAAAGTCTTAGTAATTTATATTACACAATCCCTGGGATCAAGGGTACTAAACACAGGTTGGGGATAACCATATGCAAGTTGAGATGGACTATACTCAGGTTGTGATGGACCATACACAGGTTGGGATGGACCATACACAGGTTGGGATTGACCATTTACAGATTGGGGTGGACCATATACTGGTTGGGATGGACTATCCACAGGTCGGGGATAACCATATGCAAGTTGAGATGGACCATACTCAGGTTGGGATGGACCATACATAGGTTGGGATGGACCATATTCAGGTTGGGGTGAACCATATCCAGGTTGAGCTGGACTATATAAATTATCTCCATGTCCCCAATCCTTACCATACACTGGTTGGGGAAAACCATATCCAAGTTGAGATGGATCATACACGGGTTGGGATGGACCATACACAGGTTAGGATGGACCATATACAGATTAGGATGGACTATACACAGGTTGGGGATAACCATATGCTGTTGAGATGGACTATATTCAGGTTGGGATGGACCATACACAGGTTGGGATGGACCATACACAGGTTAGGATGGACCATTTACAGATTGGGATGGACTATACACAGGTTGGGGATAACCATATCGAAGTTGAGATGGACTATACTCAGGTTGGGATGGACCATACAAAGGTTGGGATGGACCATAAACAGGTTGGGATGGACCATACACAGGTTAGGATGGACCATTTACAGATTGGGATGGACTATACACAGGTTGGGGATAACCATATCGAAGTTGAGGTGGACCATACTCAGGTTGGGATGGACCATACACAGGTTGGGACGGACCATATATAGGTTGGAGATAACCATATGCAGGTTGAGGTGGACCATATAAAGCAGAACAAGTGGTCAGGTTATAAAAATAATAACATTTAATGAAATAGTGAATATATTATATATAGTTATTTACAATTAGTTTATGTACCATAGAGAAGAAAGTTTTGGTAATTAATATTACACAATCCCAGGGACCAAGGGTGGACCATACACAAGGTTGGGGATAACCATATGCAAGTTTAGGTGGACCGTGCTCAGGTTGGGATTGACCATACTCAGGTTGGGATGGACCATACATGGTTGGGATGGACCATATTCAGGTTGGGATGAACCATATACAGGTTGGATTATAACCATATCGATATAAATTATATATAAATTATCTCCATGTCCCCAATCCTTTACTGTGCTCTCAAATGTTTCTAAATAGTTTTCATTTTTCCAATCCTTGCCAAACACAGGTTGGGGTGGACCATTAAAATAGTTTAATGGTTGGGAATAATTAAAATACATCAGCATAATAAATAAAATAGGTTAGGAATAACCATATCCTAGTTGAGGTGGATCATATAAATTATCTTGATCTTCCCAACCCTTTACTGAAATAGTAGTATGTAATTCTGTGATTGAAGTGGGTTCCTGTGCGATTGTGGTAGGTTCTTCTGAGATAGTAGTGGGTTCCTCTTTGATGTTAAAGGGTTCCTCTGTGATGTTAGTGGGTTCCTCTGTGATAGTGGTATGTCTTCTGAGATGGTATTGCGTTCCTCTGTGATGGTAGTGGGTTCCTCTGCGATTGTGGTAGGGAGGTTCTTCTGAAATGGTAGTGGGTTCCTGCCTGATAGTGGCAGGTTCGTCTGAAGTGGTAATAGGTGTTTCTGTGGTGGTAGTAGGTTCCTCTCCGATTGTGTTAGGTTCTTCTGAGATGGTAGTGGGTTCGTCTGCGATGGTAGTGGGTTCCTCTGAGATGGTAGTGGGTTCCTCTGCGATGGTAGTGGGTTCCTCTGTGATGTTAGTAGGTTCCTCTGTGATAGTGGTATGTTCTTATGAGATGGTATTGCGTTCCTCTGTGATGGTAGTGGGTTCATCTGTGATGGTAGTGGGTTCCTGTGTGATTGTGGTAGGTTCTTCTGAGATAGTAGTGGGTTCCTCTTTGATGTTAAAGGGTTCCTCTGTGATGTTAGTGGGTTCCTCTGTGATAGTGGTATGTCTTCTGAGATGGTATTGCGTTCCTCTGTGATGGTAGTGGGTTCATCTGTGATGGTAGTGGGTTCCTCTGCGATTGTGGTAAGGAGGTTCTTCTGAAATGGTAGTGGGTTCCTGCCTGATAGTGGCAGGTTCGTCTGAAGTGGTAATAGGTGTTTCTGTGGGTGTAGTGGGTTTCTCTGTGATGGTAGTAGGTTCCTCTGCGATTGTGTTAGGTTCTTCTGAGATGGTAGTGGGTTCATCTGCGATGGTAGTGGGTTCCTCTGCGATGGTAGTGGGTTCCTCTGCGATGGTAGTGGATTCCTCTGCGATTGTGGTAGGTTCTTCTGAGATGGTAGTAGGTTCCTCTGCGATGGTAGTGGGTTCCTCTGCGATTGTGGTTTTAAGTTATTAAGAAAAAGAAACCCTGGTTTTTAGCAAGTTTATTATATTCAACTGAACAGTGTCCACATAACCAAACATTGTGTTGTAAGGGATAACAATATGGCCGATAAGCAAAATGACTGACCAATAGAATTCACTAGTATTTGACCAATAGTTCGAGATTCGAACTCCGAAAAATTGATTTTTTTACACATTCACTTGGACTTATGAGTTCAGCTTCAGCAGTATTTGTAGCAATATTCGTTTGACGTTTAGTTGACCACGAGATGACTCCGCCGCAGTAAAGTATGATCCTCTGCGATGGTAGTGGTATCCTCTGCGATGGTAGTGGATTCCTCTGCGATTGTGGTAGGTTCTTCTGAGATGGTAGTGGGATCCTGCCTGATAGTGGCAGGTTCGTGTGAGATGGTATTGCTTTCCTCTGTGATGGTAGTGGGTTCATCTGTGATGTTAGTGGGTTCCTCTGCGATTGTGGTAGGGAGGTTCTTCTGAGATGGTAGTGGGCTCCTGCCTGATAGTGGCAGGTTCGTGTGAAGTGGTAATTGGTGTTTCTGTGGTGGTAGTGGGTTTCTCTGTGATGGTAGTAGGTTCCTCTGCGATTGTGTTAGGTTCTTCTGAGATGGTAGTGGGTTCATCTGCGATGGTAGTGGGTTCCTCTGCGATGGTAGTGGGTTCCTCTGCGATGGTAGTGGATTCCTCTGCGATTGTGGTAGGTTCTTCTGAGATGGTAGTGGGTTCCTCTGTGATGGTAGTGGGTTCATCTGTGATGTTAGTGGGTTCCTCTGCGATTGTGGTAGGGAGGTTCTTCTGAGATGGTAGTGGGCTCCTGCCTGATAGTGGCAGGTTCGTGTGAAGTGGTAATTGGTGTTTCTGTGGTGGTAGTGGGTTTCTCTGTGATGGTAGTAGGTTCCTCTGCGATTGTGTTAGGTTCTTCTGAGATGGTAGTGGGTTCATCTGCGATGGTAGTGGGTTCCTCTGCGATGGTAGTGGGTTCCTCTGCGATGGTAGTGGATTCCTCTGCGATTGTGGTAGGTTCTTCTGAGATGGTATTGGGTTCCTCTGCGATTGTGATCTAGTTGACCACGAGATGACTTCGCCGCAGTAAAGTATGATGTAACCTCCGGTACTTCTTCTAGTTTTCTCATCATTTGCAAAGTCTGAATCACAATATGCATCAATTTGTGTGAAATCTTTGTACCTTAAAAATATCTAAATATGCGTTTTACTCCTAAAACGTCTCCTTCGGTGGGGTCCTCAACGCTCCATGAAACTTGATTGACAGCGAAAGTAACGTCAGGTCTCGTTCGACTTTATAGGTACAATAAATTCCAACAGCCTCACGATATGGATACTTTCTGTCAGGTGTCTGGTTAGCTCTGGTCTGGTTAGATCCTGGAGTTGAAGGAGTTCTGACACTTTTAGCAGTTCCCATATTAAATTCTCTGAGAATTTTGTCCACATAGTTAGGTTGATGAAGAGATAAGATCACTTTTAAGTTCCATTCCGAGGTAGATTTTACACTATTTTTCGAAGGTGATGTCGAATTTTATTTTTAGTTTTTATAAAAATTTCAAGATAATATCAGGATTTTTTCCTGTAACTAGTCCATCATCTACATGAATGACCAAGATAAGTGAACTGTCCTGGTTTTTGAAAACTGATCTGTCAGAGATTAACTGATTTAACCCATTATTTTTCAAAAAATCACCTAACGTTTTGTTCCAGTTAATTGGAGCTTGTTTTAGGCCATATAACGATTTTTGTAAAAGGCAAATATTCCCTTGTTCTTCCTCAAATCCTTCTGGGAGTTTCATATACACTTCTTCAGATAAATTTCCATACAGAAAAGCGCTGGAAACATCAAAAGTCATATTGGTTTTGTTAAGTTTTTATCAAGACTTGAAGAATTTTTATGTTATAAAAATTTGGTTTTATGTTTATAGCTTTCCTAGAAGACTATGGTTTTACTTTCAATATTTAAACATACTAATTTTCACTCAATTATTCATTCCTAAACGATTAAACTCTTTAAACATTCTAAATGAACTTTTGGTTTTATGTTTATTTCCTTTCTAGAAGATTATGGTTTTACTTTCAATACCTAAACACGTTAACTTTTCGTTAATTATTCATTTCCAAATGATTAAACTCCCTAAACGTTCTAATATACCAAATTTAAACATGTACTTACAACGTGGTTTGCCAATTTTATTTTACCGTGATGTTTTTCTTATAATAACACTTGTGTCATCTATTTAAACCATCCAGATCATGTTTCTATAGTTTTTCACTATAACTCGTTGTATTTGTGGCAATTTAAGCATTTTTCACTACTTATGGTTATCCTTCCGACAGGTTACTCATTCACGTTCAAAACCCCAGAGCAGTCACTGAATTTTTTTTCTATTTATTGTTTTTCTCGTTTTGAGCACTTTTAACTATCCAATTATGTTCAATAAAATCTAAAATTACCTCTAATTGCCAGCTTTTATTTCTGCCGTGCTTATAATAGTCGTTTTCCTTCATTTTAAAGATTGTATATTTTAAGTTTTCCGAAGTTTTCGCGCATTGCCACGCAATCCTAGCGCCTAATCACTAGGCCCTCTATAAGCGCGGGCAGATTCGTCCCTTTGTCCTTTTTGCGTTTGCCCTTACCAGAGACCACGTCTCTCTACGCTTTTCCAGACCAGCTGCCAGGTCTCTCTTGCGCTTTTCTTGTGGTCACTCTGTGTCGATCCACCGCCATCTTGGCTACCTCTAGTATCTCTAAACCGCTTACTTCCAAGGGCAGAAAATCTTCTATGGGCAACCAAGACCACACCAGATGATATTGCTGTGTTCATGCTGCGGAGATCTTCATATCTACTCTGCGTCTTCTGCCAGCCTGCAGGCGAACTCACTTCGCAGTCACTATCCTCAGGTGTACTACCTTATACTGGCATCTTCCAGTGTAAATATATCAACGGACAATGTTTAATTTTTTATTAAATTTTATATGTCTTTAATTAGCTGGCCAGGTATTCTTTATTGTAACTTAGCTATTCTTTATTGTAACTTAGCTACCTTTTATTGTACCTTAGCTATTATTACGTATATCTCTCTTGTATTTAACCAAATCAAATTTTATTTTAAAATATTAATTATTTCTGTACATTTCATGCCAAATTGTGAGCTGAACTGGGGAACTCTACAGAGCTGGCAGAAAGCTGAGAACAGAAAACTGTTAGCCAGAGCATGGTGCTCCTCCCAGCAAAGGACACAGCATCTTCAGCTGTTTCCCGGTAATCATCAAGGGTGCTGTAATCAACTTCTGGCTAACTGTCAGGTGAGTGCCAGCTTTCTTTACCCTAGGCTAAGTCACACCTCCCCAAGGCTCTGTCTCACGTTTGGTTTCATTACAGTTCTCATCAGTGTTGGGTTCTCCCCCAGTTTTGATCGATACACCACTGGCTTGATTCCAGAGATTTGTGATCACTGTGGGACAGCGGCAAGAGAAGAGCCACCTATTCTTTGTCTATATTTTATTTTATTTTTGTAATAAACAGGTTGTAATTTGTTTACATTTTGGTTATCCTTCTTACCCCAAAACCCAACAGGTTTTATCAGTCGCTTTTGCTTAAGCAAGTAAGAAACGAAGCATGCTGGTATTTACAACTGGGCTGAATTTTTCATAATAATCCCCTTCGGGCTGTTCGCATCCTCTTGCAACTAGCCTTGTTTTGAAATTACCATTTTCTTTTTGTCGAAATACCCATCTGCTGCTTAGAAGTTTCTTATCCTTATTGCCTTTGGCAGGTATGAATTTAAATATATCATTTTTTCTGAGTGAGGATTTTTCAATTTTGATAGCCTTCTTCCATTCAGTTGAATCTGGACCGTCTACGGCTTCCTGGTATGTGAGCAGAACATAATTGTTGTTTTGAGTAGATGATTTTGTATCTTCTTCATTGGATTCTTCAGGCATCTCAAGTATCTCCAGAGGAATGGTGATTGTCTCATAGTTGGTCTCATTATTGGGTGTCTCAGTAATCTGATCATCAAAAATTACTTCTCGAGAATAAACAATTTTTCTATCTAGGGTTATTTCTAGGGTCTGTATGGTGGATAGATGTTTCCTGGGAACGAGTTGTGGGTCGGCATTAAACCTTCGAGTTTGTTAAGCCTTCATTGTTATTAGTATTAGTATGTTATGATTCAGTTGTAATTATCAATAAATGTTTTTAAAAAATACATCAAGGGCTATATTAAGTTTATTTAAATCGTTGATGATTAAATACAAAAAAAGGAAATTGTAACACATATTGAAATATTTATATTTATTTCCTTCATTAAAACAATTGCTTAAGGTAGGTTTTATCAATATAACCATTGAATAGTACTATTGATAAAATACTTCATGAGATGAAATAATGTAAATAATAAAGTTACATAATTGATTAAATGTAATATAAGCTAAACTGGTTCAACTATTAGGAGCGATTTAAGCCTTGCACAATTGCTCAGAGAATTGAAAGACCAGATTTCCTTGCTCGTTGGCAGACACCTAATAATCTGTAAACTGAAGAACAGATAGCAGAATGTAAACGATATACCAACGGAGATAATTGAACTGCCTGTGGCTCAACGACTATGATGGTTGCTGGCCTTGCCACCTGTGACAGAAAGTCTACAACACCTAGCGGCTTTGCTGCCTTTACATACTTAACTGACTTCTTAATCAGGTGTTTAGTCTTAGGTAAAGGTACAATTGCGAATTGTTCGTCTTCCAAGTTGTCTTCGGGTGAAAGGAGGAGAGTAGCAGCGTCATCAATGTATCGATCTTGATCTGGGATGGTCGCTAATACTACCAGCGGACGGTTTCGGCCATCTTTCCAACTTTTGTCCTCTGAGCTCTCAAAAGTTTCTGAACTTGCTTCATCTTCCCAACTCTTGTCTTTTTCTGAGCTCTCAAAACTTTTTGAATTATCTTCATCTTCCCAACTTTTGTCCTTTTCTGAGCTCTCAATACTTCCTAAACTTTTCTCATCTTCCACACTGTTGTTCTTTTCTGTGCCCTCAACACTTTCTGCGATGGTAATGGGTTCCTCTGCAATTGTTGTAGGTTCTTCTGAGATGGTAGTGGGTTCCTCTGCGATGGTAGTGGGTTCCCCTGCGATTGTGGTAGGTTCTTCTGAGATGGTAGTAGGTTCCTCTGCAATTGTTGTAGGTTCTTCTGAGATGGTAGTGGGTTCCTCTGCGATGGTAGTGGGTTCCTCTGCGATGGTAGTGGGTTCCTCTGCGATTGTGGTAGGTTCTTCTGAGATGGTAGTGTGTTCCTCTGTGACGGTAGTGGGTTCCTCTGCGATGGTTGTGGGTTCCTCTGTGATTGTGGTAGGTTCTTCTGAGATGGTAGTGGGTTCCTCTGCGATGGTAGTAGGTTCCTCTGCGATTGTGGTAGGTTCTTCTGAGATGGTAGTGGGTTCCTCTGCGATGGTAGTGGGTTCCTCTGCGATTGTGGTAGGTTCTTCTGAGATGGTAGTGGGTTCCTCTGCGATGGTAGTGGGTTCCTCTGCGATTGTGGTAGGTTCTTCTGAGTTGGTAGTGGGTTCCTCTGTGATGGTAGTGGGTTCTTCTGCGATGGTCGTGGTTTCCTCTGCGATGGTAGTGGGTTCCTCTGCGATTGTGGTAGGTTCTTCTGAGTTGGTAGTGGGTTCCTCTGTGATGGTAGTGGGTTCCTCCGCGATGGTAGTGGGTTCCTCCGCGATGGTAGTGGGCTCCTCTGCGATAGTAGTGGGTTCCTCTGCGATGGTAGTGGGCTCCTCTGCAATTGTTGTAGGTTCTTCTGAGATAGTAGTGGGTTCCTCTGCGATGGTAGTGGGTTCTTCTGAGATAGTAGTGGGTTCCTCTGTGATGGTAGTGGGTTCCTTTGCGATGGTAGTGGGTTCCTCTGCGATTGTGGTAGGCTCTTCTGAGATGGTAGTGGGTTCCTCTGCGATGGTAGTGGGTTCCTCTGCGATGGTAGTGGGTTCCTCTGCGATTGTGGTAGGTTCTTCTGAGATGGTAGTGGGTTCCTCTGTAATGGTAGTGGGTTCCTCTGAGATGGTAGTGGGTTCCTCTGCGATGGTAGTGGGTTCCTCTGCGATTGTGGTAGGTTCTTCTGAGATGGTAGTGGGCTCCTCTGTTATGGTAGTGGGTTCTTCTGTGATGGTAGTTGGTTCCTCTGTGATAGTTGTAGGTTCCTCTGTGATGGTAGTGGGTTCCTCTGTGATGGTGGTGGGTTCTTCTGAGGTGGTAGAGGGTTCTTCTATTTAAAAATAAAAACGAAATTAGTAAAAGAACTAACCCTAATGAGGTAGATTTACACCTATACCTACTAACATTATTTTATTTAATTTTAATTTATTTGTAAAAAATTAATTTTATTAAGAGAATAGAAGGGTTACTCCCTTCTATTTTCCCATTTCTTAGTATCCCCATGTTTGACACCAGTACTATGGAGATTATTATTTAAGAAGTTTTTTTTTTTTCATAAAGCTGGAGTCATGAATGTGTATAAAAATGTATTTTCTGAAAATCTGTCTTTTTAAAAATGGATGGATAAAACTAAATGATGTAGGATTTTAGGGGTTCCGGACACAGCACCTTCTCCGCTTAGTGATAGCAATGTCATAAACAGATATAAAGCATTTGCTCTTTTTTATAAAATCTATAAATATAAGTAATATAAATAAAACCTACTATGAACGCATAAAATAATTAGTTACCTGGTACAGAAGAAATTGTAGTAGTTCTTGGTCTTCTTCTTTTCAGCCCTATAAATGAGAAAGTAATGTTAAAATCTGTTCCCATTTTAAGTTTTAAATTAATAATATAAATTGAACATTGAAATAAATATGAGTTTACTTGTGACGGTCACGGTTGTTGGAACTTCTTCCGTTGATGGATGCAAAACTGGAATAAAAAAAAAGGTGACTTTTTCATTAAAATATCTAAAGAATAAAAAAAGGAAATTGATTGAGTAAATAGAAGGGAATCAAGCAAAGTGTACAATGTGCGTGCCGAAAAGGCTCAGAAACGACTCCACATACGATTAAGAGATTTATGTCAGCGTGTAACTGTATGTCCCCTAACGGAGAAGAAGGTTTCCGTTTTTCTCTTAAGGGTGTGAAATTGAAGAGAAAAGGAGTGGAATTTTAAGCCTCTCGCAACATGTAATTAGCCTACCTGAGAATGACATACGAGTTTATGAATGAAAAATTTTATTTTGAAAAGTTTATTGTTCATTCATTCCGTTATATTTGTAAAGGTTATATATTTTGTCAGCTGTTCTTTTTAAATTACTTAAAAATCAAGCGAAAATAATTAGTTTCACCTTTTCTTTTTAAATAAATTAATGATTTTACATATCTGCAATCAATTGGAAAACCGACTGGATACTTTACAAAATTAATTTTCTCATAAGAAGATTAATTGATAAACACGTTACATTTAATCAATATCTAACATATACTTAAGTAAATTTAATGCAATATGAGTGAGTGAATAAAAACAGACATAAAACAAAAAAGAAGAGCTGAATAGACTGATTGTAATCCGAAAATAACAAGTTTGGAGTGTTCTTACTGTATGTAGTTATGAAAAATGGTTTTATTACTATGTATGATGAGCATTCCAGTTGAAAAAATGATGAATTGACTCCAATAATACAATTTTTTCAATAAGATTTTATCACCGCTCATAGTTCAGGATAAAAAGAAATATGATGAAAAAATTGTGCCTCATATATTTTGTTTTTCACTAAGTAACAGTAGTAAGATTGGAGAAGTGCAGAGTTCGGCCAAATTAGCGTGGGGGGGGGGGATATATTAAGGGAGGTTGAACTGGAAGAAAGGTCTTACAAAAAAAGTTTCTATGAATCTTCGGTATTTTCTAAACTTCTGGATCTAATGGGACCATCACAGTAGTCGGCGCTTAAGTTATACTCCAAATATAGTTTTTTTAACTAATAATCTAATAACTTATTATCTGCTGACTGCTTGGAATGGGCTTATAGGATTCATAATCACAGAAACCATCAAAAACGATGCATGACTCGACAAAGTTGCAGCAAAATGAATTGTTCATCCACCATTTTCAACACCCTATAAAGTATATAGGGTTCCTTATTTGGGCGGACACTGCAGATCTCGAATCTTAATATTGATACAATGTTAAAATTTTCAAAAAAGTGCTAATTTTGTTCTATATATCCTTTAATTTTAAAGTTTTTCTGTTATTAAAACTGCTACACAACTACCGGAGCGAAGCCGGGCACCCTAGCTAGTATTGTAATAAAACATACCTCTACAGATATAGTCAACTCTCAAGTATTTGTATGTTTCTGGGCATGGGTCAGTAAACATCTCATTAAAGGATGATAAACTGCATTTGCTTTCTCCTTCGCACCTGAAAAAGAAATGAGGCCAGTAATATAACTGATAAAAATAACTCATGCACTAGCATAATTATATCTATTTTAGCTCATTAATCATTAAATTAACTCATATTATATACCATAAAGAAAACCTACGCTTTTAAAAATTCTAGATAAGTAATTTTGTTAAGTGACAGCTTCTTTAATATCTAGACTGGTTAAAACAGTCTAAACACTTTTGTTGTAGACATTGGCGGATTCAGCGGAAGGGCTTGGGGATGGCAGCCATTTAAATTTTTTTTTATTTTTTATTTTAAGGCAGAATTAATAAAGTAAAGGATTAACTAAAATAAAAGTAAAGGAGCAGGAGAAAGTTTTGCGATCGTGAAAAATTTCGATTTGTCAAGTCTAAGCTTTATCATTATCTGAGGGGCATTAAATGAGAAACGGGGTTCTTTTGTTTTCCTATGTTTTTGTTTATATGGAGAAATTATCCGTCTCTCGTTTCGCCTAAAAATAAGAAATGGCTAAATATGAAATATGAAAAACATCAAGTAAACATATATACAGGAGAAAGATAGAAAAATATTCCGTAAACGTTGAGCCCACGCATGCGCATTACGCCTTTAATGAAAGAACATTGTTTATAATTAAAGATTTTCCTCCGTTAATTTAATAGAAATTAATTGTTTCATGATAACTAAATGTTTGATAAAATCAGACGCGATGGAGTACCATGCTTGCATTGTCGATTTATGACAAGTAAAAACTTTTATATAATAATAAAACATTTTAGTGTAATTTAGAGAGAAAAAAGAAACAAAAATAAGTAAAAAAATGCGTGACTTTGAGAAATGGCATTTAAATTGAAAGTTGTGTGTTGCGCCCATCACACCATATTTTTACTTTCACTTACCTATATATGAAATATATAGTAAGTGGAAGTATTGCGATCGTGAAAATTTTCGACTTCCGGTTTTCAACGGAAATACACGTTTTGGGGTCCCCTGAGTCGAAATAACCAAGTCCCGCGAAATGGTCTGTGTGTGTGTGTGTGTGTGTGTGTGTGTGTGTGTGTGTGTGTGTGTGTGTGTGTGTGTGTGTGTTTGTATGTGAACAGACTAGCTCAAAAACTATAAACCGTGGGAACCTGAAATTGGGTATTTAGTGTAGGTATATGCCCGCGATGTAACAGCAAAAATTTCATCAAAATTGCTCAAAGGGAGGGGGTACTTTATTTAATAACTTTTTACGTTTTTTTCGATTTTCTCAAAAACGGCTCTAACGATTTTGATTAAACTGAGTATTTGATCGATTTATATGCCCGAAATATGACTGTAAAAATTTCATCAAAATTGATTTACCGGAGGGGGGACTTTACTTAATAAATTTTGTATCATTTTCACGTGTTTTTTTTATTTACTCAAAAATGGTTTTAACGATTTTGATCAAACTTGGTATTTGATGTATTTATATGCCCGAGATATGACTGTAAAAATTTCACCAAAATTGATTTACGGGAGGGGGGACTTTACTTAATAAATTTTGTACCATTTTCACATGTTTTTTTATTTACTCAAAAACGGTTTTAACGATTTTGATCAAAAAACTTGGTATTTGATGTATTTATATGCCCGAGATGTGACTGTAAAAATTTCATCAAAATTGATCTACGGGAGGGGGGACTTTACTTAATAAATTTTGTACCATTTTCACATGTTTTTTTTATTTACTCAAAAACGGCTTTAACGATTAACAAAAATAAGATATGAATGTAGAAAAATATGTGACTTTGGGAAATGATAATTAGCAAAACACGTCAATTTCTAATCTAAGTAAGTTGGTAAGTGAAAGTTGTGTGTTGCGCCCATCACACCATATTTTTAAATTCGGTGCCATAATGATTTAAAGTTATGCTTAGGCTTTAGGACAACGAAAATTTCACTTATTTTTTTTTTTAATGAGGCTTTATTATCAGCGTTTCGGCCCCATTGTGCCATTTTAAAGATTTACTGTAATCAATGCAGGCTTCTTTTCATTTATATGAACAAAGAAGTGAATTAGTTGACCTAAATAGAATATATACAATGTCACGAGGGCATAGGCGTGAGGACATGATGACTTTCCCGCCTTTAATTTATTTAAGGAACTATCGTTGGCCTAATTTTGGTAGAAGTTACGACTTTTGTATTTTACTTTTAGAACTCACCTGTCCCTGAGGATTTGGAGAGAGTTTGGTGATCTGCAGAAGACATTGGACATCTTTCCTGGGTAAGGGCAGATGTTGGTGTCAGCACGTCCGTAGAACGAGTAGGCGATCTGTATTATAGTTCCAGGAGGACAAACAATCTCCTTGCTGTCATTTTCGCAAGCCACAAGCGTCTCCAAAGTGTTCGGTGTTACTAAAACATAATACTTGGAAAATTAAAATTTGACGTGAAGTAATAGCAGTTCTTTAAATCATCGAGGCAGATCTTTAAACGTAGGATTAAAAATAATAATAATGATAATGATAAATTTAAAAAAAATGAAAATAGCTCACTCCTTTTGAAATCGTCACTCTCAAAAATCGGCTATTCTAGAGGCAGGGGTGGTATTATGTGGACCTGAGGGTAATATGCTAACCCTTAATATTTACAAAATACGCACAAACATCACAGTAGAAACGGCCTAACCGTGAAGTATAAGTTTACAACAAGGCGTGTGGGAGCACTGGTGTCGATCTAACAAGGGGAGGCTACGGACGTGGGGTCACCGATTACAATGACACTTTTTTTCGAGTTTCTATATCCAAAAATATTAGATACGTGTCCGAGGGTTCTTGCCAATGGGCCTTCTGAGCCGAGAAAAAAAATTTCTTAGGTACGAAAATAGCCAAAAATTGCATCAACAAAGTTGCCGCTGCTCAAAGCTCCTTCAACCAATTTCAATGAAATTTTCAGGGATGTCAGAGTATTGAAAAATATTAGACACGTGTATAGGGGATTGGCGAAATTAGCCTCTGGAAGCCCAGAATAAATCATTCAATTTTGTGTTATATTCGCGCTCTCGGTAACGTTAAAAATCAATTCCATTACTTTGTAAATTGAATAAATTACGTTTTTCAGCTTTTTACGTCAAAAACTAAATATTTGTATTTAAATATTTAACAGGAAATATTTTTCATGAAAAAGCATTTTTTCACTGAAGAAAAATCATTTTCATCAAAAAGCATTTTTAGACTGAAGAAAAATTTTCAACCAAAAAAAAAAAATTACTATTTGAAATATGTTCCAGTTTTTATGTAAAAAGCACAGTTTCATAGTTACTTAAAAAAAATATTTAAGATAATTTTGCGAAAAATTGAATTCGAAAGTTTGAATTTTGAATCTGAAAGTATTTCCATTGTTGTTTTCCCTTGCCAAAAGAATTAAGGAATTATTTTATGATTGAAAACGTTTGTTAAAAATTAAGTATAATAAATCTTTGGAAGACGACAACTGTTTTTATTGAATTAAGGGATTGCAGTTATAAACACAGTATGAACTTCTAAATACAAAAAACAGCATATTGTCAACCATGTGATGTTTATTTTTTCGACAAGTAAAAAACTTCATTAAAAAAATACGAAATTGCCCTGAAATATTGAGTGATGGTCGTCAGGAAATTAGTTCAAGGGAAGATGCTCTGAAAATGCATTCCTTAATTCACCACCAATTATCATATCTATTATTTGTTGACATGGTAAAATATGCTTGGTTTGCATCCAAGTTAATTCCATTAGAGCAATATTTGAAAATGTTAATCAAATATATCCTGATGGAATGAAAAAGGAAGGAAACTGCAACTGCAAAGGTGTACCTTTTATTAAATGCTCTGATTGCCGAAAAAAACTTATGCTTTAGCTGTTTTTTTGATAAATATCACCCAAACGAGTGTGGGGTGTAAACGCATATTTTTAATTTCCTAGTTAGTATTTTAGGATAATTTGGTATTTTATAATGTTTATGTAGTCCAGGAAAAGTCTGAAACATTTTCCTGACAAAAATATGTTTTTGGACAAAAAAGATTTTAATTTCAATTTTTCAAAAATTTATCACATTACATTTAAATATAGGTACTACTATTTTACGAGTATAAATTTTTTGGTGACTATCTCTTCAATCAAAGCAAGGAAATTTTGTTATGAAAAATATTTATAATATTTAAATATAAATTTAGAAGATAAAAAAAAACTTCGTCTCAAAATAATTTGTTTTTAAATATAAATATTTAGTTTTTGAAGTAAGGAGCTGAAAAAACGTAGTTTATTCAATATACAAAGTAATGGAATTGATTTTTAACGTTACCGAGAGCGCGAATATAACACAAAATTGAATGATTTATTCTGGGCTTCCAGAGGCTAATTTCGCCAATCCCCTATACACGTGTCTAATATTTTTCAATACTCTGGCATCCCTAAAAATTTCATTGAAATTGGTTGAAGGAGCTTTGAGTAGCGGCAACTTTGTTGATGCAATTTTTGGTTATTTTCGTACCTAAGAAATTTTTTTTCTCGGCTCAGAAGGCCCATTGGCAAGAACCCTCGGACACGTATCTAATATTTTTGGATATAGAAACTCGAAAAAAAGTTTCATTGTAATCGGTGACCCCACGTCTGTAGACTCCCCTTGTAAGTTGCAGTTATTGAGTTTTCATGTGTTCTTAATTTCACTTACCTATATATGAAATATATTTTAAGGGAAAGTATTGCGATCGTGAAAAATTTCGGCTTTCGTTTTTTAACGGAGATACACGTTTTGGGGTCCCCTGAGTCCAAATAACCAAGTCCCGCGAAATGGTCTGTGTGCGTGAACAGACTAACTCAAAAACTAATAATAATAATAATAATAATAATAATAATAATGCTTTATTATTGTAAAAAAAGAAAATACAAAATTTCATTCAAGCATTTACGGCTTGGGACGTACCCGTCAGCCGAACTCAAAAACTATAAACCGGGTGAACCTGAAATTGGGTATTTAGTGTATGTGTCACGCGATGTGACAACAAAGATTTCATCAAAATTGATCTACCGGAGGTGGCATTTTATTTTCAGAGGAGATAGCACTTAACATACAGAGCAGAAAAAAAGAAAAATATTCCGTCGACTCATAAAACACGTTGAACCCACGCATGCGGAGTACGGCTTTATTGACAGACCATTTTCATAATTAAAGCCATTCTCTTCATTTAATGGAAATTATTTGTTTCATGCTAACTAAATGAAGTTTTCAACTACATAGAGAATTATAAAATCAGACTACTTGGAGTATTATGCTTGCATTGCCGAACTATCACAAGTAAAAACTTTTATTCAATAAAAAACATTTTATAAAAAATATTAAACCGACTTCGAAACCTAGGAACCAGTAAAAATAAATTCACTGAAAAGTATGAAATAATTACCTTCTGATTTTTATGAATACACAGCAAAATTGAAAATGGTATAAAAAGTGGAAAAGTGCAATAAGACGGATAATTTTATTTTGATTTGTACAAATACACACTAATTGTTAATAAAAATTATTAAATTTAAATATTAAATACTATGTTCAATACAACACAATCTTTTCGGAGGCGGCGCAAAATAGAAATGAAATGTTACTGATACAATCCCATTAGTAGTCATTGAAAGTAATAGATGGGAAGAAAAGATCCATTTAGAAGATTTTCATAATGTCTAGTGTTAAATATTTTAAATTTTGCGCCGCCTCCGAAAAGATTGTGTTGTATTGAATATAGTATTTAATATTTAAATTTAATAATTTTTATTAACAATTAGTGTGTATTTGTACAAATCAAAATAAAATTATTCGTCTTATTGCACTTTTCCACTTTATATACCATTTTCAATTTTGCTGTGTATTCATAAAAATCAGAAGGTAATTATTTCATACTTTTCAGTGAATTTATTTTTACTGGTTCCTAGGTTTCGAAGTCGGTTTAATATTTTTTATAAAATGTTTTTTATTTCACAATTTTTAGTTCGAGGAGATAACAAATGTATAAAACCGTACGTTGGTTTAAAAATTTCGTTGGTAATTGGTCGTTGATAAAATAAACGTTGATTTAAAAATTTCGAAATCTTTTTACGCTCTACCACGTTTGTCTTTCCCAGGTATTTTTATTATACAATAACTGTATAAAATTATTATGAAATACACTTTACCTTTTCAATTTTATGAATACACACAGAAAGTGGGAAAGCGGTGATTATACAACTTTCAACACACTACTTTTTATGATTATAAATGGATTTTTTTTTTTTAAAAGATCAATGTTCATTTGGGAAGCGAACACATTAAATGTTTTTCCAAATGACAATATTTTTCCTTTGCTAAATGTCGACAGTACTTGTCATTTACGTAGAGAATCAGTGTTCCGAGATGTGTTGAGTTAAATATAGATAAATACATAAATCCGGCCATTCCAAGATGAAGTAGATAAGTCACTAAACAGTCGAGATTTTTGCCGGTTTTAGACATGATATCGTTAATGGAGAATCGATGAGGATGCTAATATGACCTATAGTAAATTTGAAAGTAATTTTTAAATTTTGATTGGTTGAATATCCTTCTGAAAACTATGGCGATATTATACACGACTTCATTGGATTACATCATTGGATAGAAGTCCCTGCAAAAAAAGGGGCAACCATAAAATTTATCGATATCAAAAAGACTGCCCCGCAAGGATAGAAGCAACTGGGTTTGGGACTCATATATGGTTAATTTATTATTACGAAAGATATTATTATTCTCCGTATTAGGATCTGGCCACACATGTCCGCACCGGATCCGCGCCGTAGCAATAATATAGGTTATGTTCAGAATATTTTTCATTTAACTTACATATTACCTTTAGTTATGCCTAAAGTGGCCTTTGTCTGACATGTGTGGCCTGAACTTTAGGCATAACTAAAGGTAATATGTAAGTTAAATGAAAAATATTCTGAACATAACCTATATTATTGCTACGGCGCGGATCCGGTGCGGACATGTGTGGCCAGACCTTTAGACTACTGACTTAATTCCAAAGGTTGATTCAATTATGTTCGTTATTCCTTTCGATGAATTTTTGACTAAATTTATTACCGAAGTACTATGAATTATATCCTTTGTAATAAAACATTATTCAGAAAATAAATTGCTAAACAATGTTGCTTCAATTCAAGTGGCGTAGCATTTATCATCATTTTTAACAATCATTTCCATGACTGCCAAATTTTTGCTGAGGGGACTTTCATACAATGAGGTTGTTTTCGGGTAGTTATCAAGTTTTATTTTGTAGTTTTTATTGATGGATGAACACCAGCAAAAGCCTCGATATTTGTAGAAACAAATTTAAAACCCGATACTAGTAATCCGGATAACATAACAGAAGTGTCACCCTTAAAGGATCGGCACAAGACCTCCGGCAAGATATTCAACAGTAACCGAGTGTATCCGGAAGAAGACAGAGGTATCTGAATCCTTTATTAAGTCAACTAAAAATGAGCTTTTCCAGGAATTATTGTATTCTTTTTTAATGTGCATAGTCAATAAAAGATAGAAATCAAAATCTAATTTAAATCAATAATAGCTACGATTTTAAATTTAAACGATCCTTCGGGAACTTGAAGAATTCTTAAATTCTGCTTTAAAACGATTACTGATTAAAAACTCAGTCTTTCTTGGAATTCCACGAATTTTGTTGTCTTATGATTATGGTGTCCAACCGTTGATTAGATCTAAATTAAGAAGGTTTACTGTTATCGGTGAATATACATCTATCTATTATTTATGCTAATATCGCTTCAGAAAACGACAGCGATATTATATTCTGCTGATATTTATATCTTCATTTAAATCTAATGTTGAAAAATTAGTAAAGGTTATGTACAGGTTTGTTCCAACAAGCACGTAAAACACATCGATAACTAACAGACTGCTCATGTTCTCCCCCCACTCTTTTGATTCTGAATTTGATTGGTTGGTTTTTCCATTTGATTCATCCAGCAGTAATACAATATTTGGATTTGCTAGTTATCAATTAGTTTTAATTGCTTGTTGGAGCATACCTTATGTTATATATGCCATATGTTTTTCCAATAAGTAAACAATTAGAGCGATAATTAAATAATTATTTTCATGTTTTTTCCCGATAACTTCTTAAATAAATTAGGAACCCCAAAAAGGTTTAAATGGGACCACCTTGGGAAAATACTCTACAAGATGCAAAAGGTTTCGTTCCAATTGGTCCACCCATCTCTGAGTAATCGGTGAACATACATAGAAAAAAAAAAAAAAAAAAAAAAAGTCACATACGTATCGAATAGAGTAACCTCCTCTTTCGTTCGAAGTCGGTTAATAAAAAAAAAATAGTATTTTTTATAGAGCTAATAAAAACAAAAATAAAAATGTGTGACTTTAACTAGGGCGATGGCTTTCCAATTCACCCCTCGATGTTCGGTGGCTTCCTTCTTGATTATGTCAGCCCATCTCGTTCTGGGTCTCCCTCGCGGTCGGGTACCGACCACTGTTGCATTCTTCGTCATGTTGAGGGAGCCTGATGGGTTGCTTCTTGCCACGTGTCCCGCCACTTTAACCTGTTAACTTTCATATAGTGCGCTATCCATTGTTGGGTTTCCCCTCTAATTTCTTCTTTAGTCTTTCTTCTCCGGAGTCCCAACTCATTATCCCACTTCGGGCCTACAATTGTCCTTAGCACCTTCCTTTCGAATCTTTCGATTCTTGCTTGTAAGGTGCTGGTCAATGTCCATGTTTCGCACCCATTCTTTAGCACGGGTTTGATTATTGTGTTGTAGGCCCTGATTTTCAGTGGGCGGCAGATTTTCTTAGATCAGAGGATTCGAGAAACCGAGTAGAACGCACGATTGGCATTGGTTATTTGTTGATCGACCTTTGTTAGTTTGTCGTTTATTGAGTTATCTACTTTAGGGAAAGTATAGCTTCCTACGCTTATATAGTCGATTACGTCATATTTCCATATATACGATACGATACTGTCCATATTTCCATATAATCATATTTTTGCTTTTACTTACCTATACAGGGTGTTTCGGAATTGCACGGCACTATTTTAGGTACGTGTTCTCTAACACAAAATAAACAAAAAAGTTCATATTAACATGTATCTCAAACTCATTTATTAAACAGATATCAAAGGTTAAAGATTTATTATTACTATTTATTTATTATTATTACAACATTTAGAGTAAATGTTCAAAGGCGCCTCCGTTTTGTTGAATGCAACATTCAGCATGACGAATCCATGCTTCTCTGGCTCTTCGTATAGCATCAGGATGGTGGTTGATAGTTACTGCGGCTTCCACGATCCGATTTCTTAGCTCTTCTTGCGTGTCAACTGCCGCAGAATAAACCATAGACTTCATCCAGCCCCACACAAAATAATCTAATGGCGTTAAATCTGGAGAAAGTGGTGGCCATTTAACAGGTCCGTTTCGACCAACCCATCGGTCTCCATAAGTTGCATTTAAATAATCAGTGACACTATGAGAAAAGTGAGCTGGAGCACCGTCATGCATAAAACACAGCCTTTGCCTAATGCCTAGCGGAATATCTTCTAGAATATCATGCAGATTATTTTGCAACAAATGCAAGTAAGATATACCTGACAGCCTAGGTGGCAAAAAGAAGGGGCCGATGATTTTGTCGCTTAGAAGACCACACCAGACATTTAAAGAGAATGTATGTTGGTAATGTCCAACAGCAGTCGTATGAGGGTTTTCTTCGGCCCAAGTATGGGTATTTCGAAAATTAAGAATCCCGTTTCTTGTAAAGCAAGATTCATCAGTAACCAAAATGCAGTTCAGGAAGTTAGGATCTCGTGTGCATTGTCGAATTAACCACTGGGAGAAATTTCTGCGCTTGTTATAATCTTGTGGTAACAAATCTTGCCTAATTGATACGTGAAATGGATATAATTGTTGTTCGCGTAAAGTTCGCCATACGCTGGTAGAGGAAACATCGAAACGACGTGACAATCTTCTGGTACTAGTAGTAGGAGATAACTGAACAGCATCGAGTATTTCTTCTTCTACGTTTGCAGTTCGTCGAAATCGTTGTCGACCGGCGTTCACACGTATAGGTTTTAGCGTACCATTATCCCTAAGACGTCTTTCAATGGCCTCAAACGTTTTACGATTTGGTATTCTTCGGTTAGGAAAATTTTCACGATATCTTCGAACAGCAGCAGCACCGTTTGTATGTACCTCGCCATAAGTTAAAAGCATGTCTGTTTGTTCATCAAAAGTGAATAAATTTGTGGTATCTCCCATGATAATCATAAATTGAACTGTGTCACAAGATTCACTCACACTAAAACACACAGAACTAGACAAACAGATGAGCAACTACTGTCATTGCTTATCGTTCATTTGTTTATCAGGTGATTAAAACCTTTTATTTAGTATTAAACACGTTAAACGTTGTAGAGTCAGTCTTAATGCAGTAAATAAATAATAAATCTTTAACCTTTGATATCTGTTTAATAAATGAGTTTGAGATATATGTTAATATGAACTTTTTTGTTTATTTTGTGTTAGAGAACACGTACCTAAAATAGTGCCGTGCAATTCCGAAACACCCTGTATATGAAATATATAGTAAGTGGAAGTATTGCGATCGTGAAAAATTTCGACTTCCGGTTTTCAACGGAAATACACGTTTTGGCGTCCCCTGAGTCCAATTAACCAAGGCCCGCGAAATGGTCTGTGTGTGTGTGTGTGTCTGTGTGTGTGTAAACAGACTAGCTCAAAAACTATTAACCGTGCGAATCTGAAATTAGGTATTTAGTGTATGTATATGCCCGCGATGTGACAGGAAAAATTTCATCAAAATTGGTCAAAGGGTGGGGGTACTTTATTTAATAAATTTTTATGTTTTTTTTCGATTTTCTCGAAAACGGCTCTAACGATTTTGATTAAACTAAGTATTAGATGTATTAATATGCCCGAGATATGACTGTAAAAATTTCATCAAAATTGATCTTCCGGAGGGGGGGGGGACTTTACTTAATAAATTTTGTATCATTTTCATGTTTTTTTTTTTTTATTTACTCAAAAACGGCTTTAAAGATTTTGATCAAACTGGGTATTTGACGTATGTATATGCCAAAGATGTGACAGGCAACATTTCATCAAAATTGATCAAATGGAGGGGCACTTTATTTAATATTTTTTTTCCAATTTTTACCTTTTTTTCGATTATCTCAAAAACGGCTTTAATGATTTTGATCAAATTCGTCATGTTTAATGAAAATTAGGTGTTCAATAATATCAGGTAAGTTTTATCAGTATTAAAATTTTCTGAGGGGGCTTAAATGGGGAAGGGACCTTTTTTGTTTTCCTATAAAGTACCTTTGTTTTAGTTTATATTGAGAAATTAACTGTCTCTCATCAGGCCTAAAAATAAAAAATCTGGTGCGTGCGCGCAACACACAACTTTCACTTACCAACTTACTTAGAATAGAAGTTGACGTGTTTTGCTAAACATCATTTCCCAAAGTCACACATTTTTCTACATTCATATCTTGTTTTTGTTAATCGTTAAAGCCGTTTTTGAATAAATAAAAAAAAACCCGTGAAAATGATACAAAATTTATTAAGTAAAGTCCCCCCTACCGTAGATCAATTTTGATGAAATTTTTACAGTCATAACTCGGGCATATAAATACATCAAATACCAAGTTTGATCAAAATCGTTAAAACCGTTTTTGAGTATTGATTGAACAATGCTAAAACTCAAAATCTCTCTAACAACTCTTCACAACCTCCGATTTCTACTTTCCAATACAGATCTATCCCATATATCCCCATTCTCTCAAACAAAATTAAAAAATCCTTCTCATCGAGTTTCCCACACATGCGCCTAGTATTAAAAAATAACAATAAATTAAAAAATCTTTATACAAAACTCAAAGACCCTGTACCTCTCCTAGACAAGTGTAACGTAGTTTATCGTATCCAGTGCTCCACGCTTAATTGCAACAGTTGCTATATAGGTGAAACCAAAAATTATTTTAAAAAACGTATTTATCAACATAAATACAGTATTTCCACGCGTAATTCGTCTACATCTAAATTAGCAGAACATGCCATTGCCCAAAACCATTCCTTCGACTTTGAGAACCCCTCCATATTAGCAACTGTATCTAACCACGACAAACGTCTCCTCTCAGAATCCATTTTCATCCATCTAGAAACAAATAACCCGGTAAATCACAAAACAGATAAAGAGATAATTTCATCCACTTATTCTAATATCTTCCGCATCCTCAAATCCTAGTTTTGATTTCATAGGTACCTGCAATTATCTCTGTACCTCTTGTACTATTATTATTACTTTCACTTACCTATATATGAAATATATAGTAACTGGAAGTATTGCGATCGTGAAAATTTTCGACTTCCGGTTTTCAACGGAAATACACGTTTTGGGACCCCCTGAGTCGAAATAACCAAGTCCCGCGAAATGGTCTGTGTGTGTGTGTCTGTCTGTGTGTGTGTGTGTGTGTGTGTGTGTGTGTGTGTGTGTATGTGAACAGACTAGCTCAAAAACTATAAACCGTGGGAACCTGAAATTGGGTATTTAATGTAGGTATATGCCCGCGATGTGACAGCGAAAATTTCATCAAAATTGCTCAAAGGGAGGGGGTACTTTATTTAATAACTTTTTACGTTTTTTTCGATTTTCTCAAAAACGGCTCTAACGATTTTGATTAAACTGAGTATTTGATCGATTTATATGCCCGAAATATGACTGTAAAAATTTCATCAAAATTGATTAACCGGAGGGGGGGACTTTACTTAAACGAATTTTGTATCATTTTCACGTGTTTTTTTTATTTACTCAAAAACGGTTTTAACGATTTTGATCAAACTTGGTATTTGATGTATTTATATGCCCGAGATGTGACTGTAAAAATTTCATCAAAATTGATCTACGGGAGGGGGGACTTTACTTAATAAATTTTGTACCATTTTCACATGTTTTTTTTATTTACTAAAAACGGTTTTAACGATTTTGATCAAACTTGGTATTTGATGTATTTATATGCCCGAGATATGACTGTAAAAATTTCATCAAAATTGATCTACGGGAGGGGGGACTTTACTTAAATAAATTTTGTATCATTTTACGGGTTTTTTTATTTACTCAAAAACGGTTTTAACGATTTTGATCAAACTTGGTATTTGATGTATTTATATGCCCGAGATGTGACTGTAAAAATTTCATCAAAATTGATCTACGGGAGGGGGGACTTTACTTAATAAATTTTGTACCATTTCACATGTTTTTTTTATTTACTAAAAACGGTTTTAACGATTTTGATCAAACTTGGTATTTGATGTATTTATATGCCCGAGATATGACTGTAAAAATTTCATCAAAATTGATCTACGGGAGGGGGGACTTTACTTAATAAATTTTGTATCATTTTCACGGGTTTTTTTATTTACTCAAAAACGGCTTTAACGATTAACAAAAATAAGATATGAATGTAGAAAAATGTGTGACTTTGGGAAATGATAATTAGCAAAACACGTCAATTTCTAATCTAAGTAAGTTGGTAAGTGAAAGTTGTGTGTTGCGCGCACGCACCAGATTTTTTTTTGTATTGTATGTTTCTTTCTGTATATTTTCCATATTTGTATGCATTGTTACATTATGTATTATCTCATTTTTATGTTATTATTCAGTCCAGACACAACTATTTGTATACAGTACCATATATTTTGTTAGTTTTAAATATTTTTGTTCACTCAGTTGTCATGTGCCTTCACTTCAAAAGCGTTGGATTTCCCCGCTATAAACCTTTGAAGTCGGCAAACTAACCCCCTACCACTACCTCTCACCTTATTTTTACCTTTAGTCTTAGTATCCACCTGGACTCAGTAGGTAAATATCATATTCTATTTTATCTTGTTAACCAGCCTCTTATTTTAATATTTATGTATACACCATCTTTTATATTATTATCAGTTCTGTAATGTATCCATTTATTGTCACCCTCTAGCATAGATACTCATATATTTGTTTTCTTTTAGCCCTGATGAAGATCCACAAGTTGGATCGAAACGTTGGCTTACCATAATAAATATCATTGTAACTGAAAATCCTGACCATTATTTAACCTATCGTAAAAATAAGAAATGAATGTGGAAAAATGTATAACTTTGAGAAGTGGCAATTAACAAAACACATTAATTTCTAATCTAAGTAAGTTGGTAAGTGAAAGTTGTGTGTTGCGCGCACGCACCAGATTTTTTTATTTAGGGCCAGAAAATATAAGTCCTGATATGATCTTTATCCCAATGATAGCTAATATAAAAGTCAAAGCTTGATTTTAATTATTTAAGGATGAATTTATTAACTTTTTTTTCGGATTTCTCCATATTGGTGTACATTATTGGGTTAACCGTTTTTATGGAAATGTTATAGGGTATAATTAATGACTTTATATCGATCTTAAAATCGATTATTAGTTTATCAAGACTGCTGATAATGAAAATAATATCGATATAAAACCACAGGCTCGCTCAGGTATCGATTATAACTTATCCGATATTTACAATATTAAGGTAGACATATAGGTTAAATAGGGCGCTGATTGTGAATATAATATCGATTTTTCGATTACACGCACAGGTAACGATTTATTGTAACTTACGCGATGTAAACGATTTTGGGGTCTGCTCTTAGGTTAATTGAGTCGCTGGATTCGGAAATGATGTCGATTTTTCGATTACGCGCTTAGGTATCGATTTATTATAACTTCCGCGATATAAACGATATTGGGGTCTGCTCTTAAGTTAATTGAGTCGCTGAATTCGGAAATGATATAGATTTTTCGATTATGCGCTCAGGTATCGATTTATTACAACTTACACGATAAATAAGATATTGGAGTTCGCTCTAAGGTTAATTAAGGTGCTGAATACGAAAATGATATCGATTTTTCGATTACACGCTGAGGTATCGATTTATTACAACTTACAAAATAAATAAGATATTGGGGTTCGCTCTTAGGGTAATTGAGTATCTGAATTCGGAAATGATATCGATTTTTCGATTACGCGCTCAGATATCGATTTATTATAACCTACGCAATATAAACGATATTGGGGTCTGCTCTCGGGTTAATTGAGGCGCTGAATTCGGAAATGTTATCGATTTTTCTATCAGGCGCCCAGGTATAGATTTATATAATTATATATGTATGTTGTAATACATCGATACCTGGGCGCCTGATCGAATATTATATTATTTCCAAATTCAGCACCTTCATTAACCTATTAGCCTACCACAATATCTTACTTATCGTCTAAGTGGTAATAAATCGATATCTCAGCGTGTAATCGAAAAATTGATATCATTTTCGTATTCAGCACCTTAATTAACCTTAGAGCGAACTCCAATATCTTATTTATCGTGTAAGTTATAATAAATCGATACCTGAGCGCGTAATCGAAAAATCTATATCATTTCCGAATTCAGCGCCTCAATGCACCTAAGAGCAGACCCCAATATCGTTTATATCGCGTAAGTTATAATAAATCGATACCTGTGCGCGTAATCGAAAAATCGTTATCATATTCACAATCAGCGCCCTACATAACCTACAAGTCGACCTCACTATTGTAAATATCGGATAAGTTTTAATCGATACCTGAGCGAGCCTGAGGTTTTATATCGATATTATTTTCATTATCAGCAGTCTTGATAATCTAATAATCGATTTTAAGATCGATATAAGGTCATTAATTATACCCTATAAGATTACTATAAAAACGGTTTACCCAATAATGTACACCAATATGGAGAAATCCGAAAAAAAAGCTAATAAATTCATCCTTAAATATTTGGAATCAAGCTTTGACTTTTATATTAGCTATCATTGGGATAAAGATCATATCAGGACTTTTATTTTCCGGCCCGAAATATAAAAGATCATGATGTGATTTTTATTTATTTATTTGAAATATAAAAGTCCTGATTTGACTTTTATTCTCTTTCCGAGAAAATAAGAGTTAATTTCAAACCCTGCTTTTGACCGGTACTGTAGGGTTGAACTAAAGCATAGATGTGTGTAAATTGTAGACATAAACAAGTTTAAGGTATGTGGGTTTGTTTTATACATATATCGCATGTTTTTGCTTGTAACTCGCAAACAACCGCGACAAACGGAAAAATGTTTATAACCAAAAACTGAAAAAAAATGACACCTTTGAAAAAGACCTGCGACCATTATAGCAAACGAATGGGTTAATCGAAAAAATATTTATAACCGAAAACATTCTCCTTGAAAATCTGAATAGATTGGCGCCATTTTAAAACCTTTACGACCATTTTGATTTTATCGCAAATCGAAATGAGTGATTTCTATATTTTTCCGGTATAGCGGTTAAAGAAAGCTTTAAAAGATGGCTCATTCATGAAATTTGATGAAGTATTAAGGAAGTTATGGCGTACTGACAAAAAAAAGGCCATGAGAAATAATATATATGATCAACGAAAAAAATATATGTAATATATCTCTTTTAAATGTTTTTCTATTTTAACAGAATTGGTCTATATAAAGAAATATGTACAAAATTAATTACGTGAAAGAAAAACAAATTAATAATGAATAATGATTTCAATAACGAATTTGATTCATAAATACGTCAACAACAAATATTTATTTAAGCCGATTTCTTTGGTATGTAGTTAAAAATTACGTCATATTTATTGCTTATTAATGTGCAATTTGTTAATTAGCAATGTAAATTATTCGACGTGTGTTCCTTTATTCTAAAATGAACATTAGTTGAACTGTAAACTTATATCATGTCTGTTCATACTATACTTATATTAATTCTTAAAAAAACTTTTATTATGAAATTTTACCGTATTTCTGAAGAAAAATATAAATTAATTTAAATAATTACTTGTGTGTGCTTCTGGAGCGGGTGTTGTTATCGGATTTTTCGCCGTCTCTGAAAAAATTAACAAAAAAAAATTATTAATTTATTTTAATAGATTTAATTAGACTTTTAAAAAGAATATCAATTAGTATTATTTGAGTAGCGTCATTAGCCATGTCTACTTTTTAAAAAGTTTCAGTAGAGCCAGAAAACTGTTGTTCCATGATCACAGAACTTGGAAGGATTCAGAGGGAGGGCTGAGGTGGACGCCCCCCCCCCAACATTTTGGCAGGGGGCAACTACATACACTCTGTGACATAAATTGGCAAGGTTTATAAATAGCTTTAAAATTAGTTTTTGACGAGTTGCTAGAAGTATTAGAGGAAAAAAGGTTTCCTGCTACTGCATACGTGGATGACTTGGCCAACAGCAGAGCCGGCTTGAAGATAGAAGCAGAACGCTGTGCCAACCTAATAGCTTCATGGTGTGAAAGGAAGAGATTAAAAATCACCGCAGCTAAAACCCAGGCCATCTTGTTAAGAGGAACTACAGATAGAGCACACCCTATTAACATGAACATCCAAGGTGAAAGAATACGTCCAAGTGAACAGGTCACACTGGTATAAGATTTAGCAGAGGCTTTAACATAACCCCTCACTTGGAGTGCTTGAGAAACAGGGTGGCTTTGACTCGAAGTGCCTCAATCGAATAGGGGACGCTTTCTGGGGCCTGAAGTGGTCGGGGCCGAGTGCTGTCTTCCATCCGTAGACGAAGTCTTTAAAATGATTATAGTTTTTTCCCGCAACTAGCTGGGGGAAATCTGATTCTGTGAGAGCGTAGAGTCCGGTTTCACGAAGCAACTTAGCCCTCAGAGCCTCGAAGGCGGAGCAGTCAACAAGGACGTGCTCTGCAGTTTCCGGTATATCGCAGTTAGGACACGTCACAGGGGGTCAACGTCAATCCCATGGCTATGGAGCTTGGCCCGAAATGCCCCATGGCCTGTGAGAAATTGAGAGAGCCAGTAATCTGGGAGGACCCATTTGGCTTCCATGCGAGACTGGACGGTGGGGAAGTACTTCCTTGAAGTAGATCCTTTCAGGCTTGTCACCCACCCTCGGTTCCACTCCTTAGTTGTATCCTCCCTTATTATGCTCCTCCATTTCCTTGGGTTCTCATCTATTCTCACCTTAAGATGTCCTGGCATGCCAGCAGAGCCTTCTCTCTTGTAAGTGTGTTTCAAAAGGTCTTCTCGCAGGAGGAGGTCGAGAGGTACCGCTCCTTCTAAAATCTGCACCGCCTCGTGAGACACACGATACGCTCGCGTAACTCGCAACAGCGCCGTTCGCTGAATGGTTGCCAACCTGCTTTTCTTTCGGCGTGAAATGTTAGGGTACCAGGCAGTTGACGCATACCTCAGAATACCCAAAATCACTCCCATATATATGTTCAATGTAGCTGGGTATCTGAGGGCCCAAGTCGGACGAGGGAGGCCAGCCGTGCCTAGAAGCCAACCGAACTGAGCAAATGAAACCTACCGGCCTAAAGTTCAAAACATTTTTGTTTTATAGCAGCAGCGGGATGCTATGCAGACATGCCTAACATCTAACTGCTGCAACAACCCGTATTGCCTCAAGAGGTACGGTGAAAATAAAAATAAATAAATAGGTTTTAAATACATTTGTTGGATGAGGAATTAAATGTTCCAACAGTTGTTTTTATGGGTTGTTATTTCAATTTAACCACTCATATTTTTACCATCTATGAGAACATAGATAATTTGGTGCTGGTGACGCCCAGGGCTGCAGAACCCTCTGTATTTAATTAGAATTTAACTTTATTCAAAGTAAGGAAGTAATTTAAAGTACAAATAATGTGCAGAACAAAAACATATCAGTTGTGGGAAAGGAAATTAAATGTAAAAGAATATAGGTAATTCTATCACATTATAATATCTTTAATAAAATCAATAATAAATTATTAGTCATTTTTACGATAAATTTGTGTTTGTTTATTCATCAGAAGGCAACCTAAATGTAACTAAAGCATTATAATAGCAAGTAATATTTATATTTAGTTATGAGAGACCAACTCAGGATAATGCGAATATCATTTGTTCTTATTTTTTCCCACAATTCGCTATAATACATTATTCGGAAGGTACGAATCGTTTCCCAGAAACGGTGTTTGGAAAATGGGAAATTTAGCAAGAAAAACATTTTTTTCCCCAGGAGGAACGGAAAAGGAAAGTTCACTGCTGCAATGAATTTTAACGCGAGTGTAAACCAGACCCGATGTATTAATAGCTGACTCACAGGAGAACCTCCAGAAGGTCGTAGTTCAATGGAGAGAGGAACTGCACAGAAAGGGTACGAAGATAAATACTACCAAGAGTAAGGTGATGCAGGTAGGACGGTCAAAAGAAGTACACATTACCTGCAATGGAGAACTTCTAGAATTCGTGGATACCTACCAATATCTTGGCACTCTGGTAAGCAGGTATGGAAGGCTGGACCCAGAAATCGGGAATCGAGTGAGGAAAGCGAACAGTCTGTACCTCCAAATCAACAGTACCATAGTCCGCAAAAAAGAAATTGCCAGGTACACAAAGCTAGTTGTTTTCAAGACTGTATTCCTCCCAGTCCTCATAGACGGAGCTGAACACTGGACTGCCCTTGATAAGCACATTAAAAGGCTCACTACTGCGGAAATGAGGTTCCTTAGATGAGTAGTGGGGAAAACAAGAAGGGATTGTGTCCGAGACAATTAAATTGTCCGAGAAGAGCTCAAGGTACCATCCATGAAGTTAAGGGTCGAGGAGCGGCAACTAAAGTGGTTTGGACACATATGCAGAATGCCAGAAGAAAGAAAAGTCACATGGTACATGGAGATGAGGGCAGAAGGAAGAAGAACAGTTGGCAGGCCACGAATCACTTTTGGTGAATATATCGAAAGAATAGGCTAAGATCGGGGGATGTCAATGGTCCAGATTAAGCGAATGGCTATGGACAGAGATGGATGGAAGAATTGGGCTGAGGCAAAGCGGCCTCTACGCTGAAAGGCATATACTATATAAGCTAGTGAAAGAAGAAGAAGTAAACCCGACCCAAAATATTTTTTACACTCAAATGTAACTGGGGATGAGGCAATGGTTCCACATTTATGAACCACTCAGCCAAAGGAAGTCCATGAAATAGAGAAACCTGGAGAAGCGCCTTCTTTAAAGGCATAAAACGCATTGAACGAAAAAGGTAATGGCTGCAATGTTTTAGAATTGTAAAGGTATACCACAATGAATGGCGAGTATTAAGCAACCCTACTTCACCAGTTGCGAGACGCCATTAGAGAGAAGAGGTGGGGGAGAGTTAAGCAGAAGTGTCCAGCTCCTTCACAGCGACGCCTCTGTCTACACAGCTTTGGCTTCCAAGGCCGCTATGAAGGACTGTGGATTCAAGAAATCTCTCATCCACGCTTCAGCCCAGACTAGGCCCCTAGCAACATCTGCCTTTTCTTAAAGTTAAAATTTGACCTTTGTGCGAGGCGATTTAACATCGACGAAGACCTCCAATGTTTTTAACAAAGCAGAAAATGTTTTAAAACAGAAAAAGGTACAAAAATGTTGCCAAAGCGTTATATCAAGTGTATTGAACTGGGTGGAGACTCTATTAAAAAACAAGACCATTTTTTCTTTCACGTTTCCTTCTATCACGGGGCGGGAACTCTAGGAACTACGCAGCTACCAAAATTTTCATCAAATATTGTCGATTTTTTTCTCACAAGCTCTCGGTTTCCTACCATAATCTTTTGCATGGGCCTTTCGAAATTGATTGGTTTTTTTCAACATGGGTCGAAACAGAGGCTGGTTTAATCTAGACAGTAAATTAAGTCTAGTGAATGCTCAGCGATATTTTCTAGCACTTGCTTTCAGCTTCAGACTAATTTGTTATAATAAAAAAAAACTAAATTTGTTATAGTCTCCGTGTGAGAGACTATAACAAATTTATATTAGGCATCACATTTATTTGCACCACAGGGATATAGGTTTATCGCATATGTCAATAAAGAAGATTAACAATAAGATTTCAATTTAAATATCTATATAGCATAGATATTTATAGCTTTATTTTTTATTCAAATTTTATGTACACAATTGTTTTACGCTGTTTGGTTCGATGGGAAAACAATTTATCGTTAATAGACGTTCTGTAATGACTATGGAGACCAAATTCAAGTACATATTTGCTTATAATTAGTAACTAATTCCTACTAACGCAAAGCACTAAGATCATTATTGAAGCAAATATAATTGTCACGAATCTCATAATGTATAATTCATGAATAAATCAACAGTTCTGCGTAATCTGAAAATGTAAAATATGTAGTTCGATGCCCAACAACCTCCACTTACAAACTTAGATTAGAAATTGACGTGTTTTGATAAATATGTTAACGACATTCCTCAATTTCCGCACTTCTCCACTTTAATTTACTTTCACTTACCTATATATGAAATACCTATATAGTAAGGGAAAGTATTGCGATCGTGAAAATTTTCGACTTCCGGTTTTCAACGGAAATACACGTTTTGGGGTCCCCTGAGTCCAAATAACCGAGTCCCGCGAAATGGTCTGTGTGTGTGTCTGAACAGACTAGCTCAAAAACTATAAACCGTGCGAACCTGAAATTGGGTATTTAGTGTATTTATATGCCCGTGATATGACAGAAATTTCATCAAAATTGTTCAAATGGAGGGGTTACTTTATTTCATAACATTTTACGTTTCAAAAACGGCTCTAACGATTTTGAATAAACTCGGTATTTGATGTATTTATATGCGCGCGATGTGACGGTCAAAATTTCATTAAAATTTATCAATTAGAGGAGGTACGGTTAGGGACGGTTTTAACGATTAGGATCAAACTGGGTATTTGATTTATTTGTATGCCCGAGATATGACTGCGAAAATTTCAATAAAATTGATCAACCGGAGGGGGGTACTTTATTTGATAACTTTTTTTCCCATTTTTACGTTTTTTTCGATTTTCTCAAAAGGATCGATAACGATTTTGATTAAACTCGTCTTGTTTAATGAGAATCGAGTATTCTTTAATATCAAGTAAGCTTTATCATTATTAATAAGTTCTAAGGGGGCTTAAATGGGAAAGGGGCTTGTTTCTTTTCCTATAAAGTACCTTTGTTTTTGTTTATATGGAGAAATTATCTGTCTCTCTTTTTGCCTAAAAATAAGAAATGGCTAAATATGAAATCTGAAAAAAATCAAGTAAACATATACAAGAGAAAAAAAGAAAAATATTCGCCAACTCATAAAACATGTTGAACTCAAGCATGCGCGGCACGACCAATTACACATTATTACACAATTACACAATTATTATAACCAATGCTTATAATTAAAGATATTATGTTCATTTAATGGAATTTTTTTGTTTCATGGTAACTATATGAACTTTTCAACAACTACATAGAGAATTATAAAATCAGACGAATCATCACTAGTAAAAACTTTTTTCTAATAATAAAAAAACTGAGTGTACTTTAATGAGTAAATACAAACCAAAATAAATAAATGGGTAAATTTATAACCAAAGTAAGTTGGAAAGTGAAAGTTTTGTGTTGCGCTCATAGCACCAGTTTTTTTTTTGTTTTTATTTGCTCTCTAAAGTACACTAAACATTTTTATTGTTAAATACAAGCTTTTACTTGTGATAATTAGGCTATGCAAGCATAATACTTCACCGCGTCTGATTTTATAATTCCCTATTTAGTTTTAAAGAACTTAATACTTAGCTACAATTGAAACTAATTATTTCCATTACATAGGTATGTTTCAAAGAGCACTGAAATCTCTTTCCCATGAACAGAACGTGTTTAATTAGAAACCATGGTCTGTCATTAAAGGCATGCTACGTTTTTATTTTATTTTTATTTTCGTCTACTGTATTTGCTAATAGATTTTTTACCATCATCCAATAGTTATCAAATGGAAGATGTGATTTTTCACTGTTTTACAAAATTTGAATAATTATAAATTATATTATTTACGTAGGTATTTATAATTATACAGGTAACGTATGAACAGATATTTCAGGTATCATACACCTGTATACAGTGTACACCTGTATTATACAGGTATCATACGAACAGAATCATCTTATTTCTTGTATCCGTTCTAGAGGAAATATCGAAATTCCCCTTTCTTTAATCGTCTTCCTAATCACCTCATACTGATATTTAGACAGGCCTAAAGCGGAATCACGTATATATATATATACTTATATATAACCACTATCTCCTCCTTTCTTATCATAAAAACTTTTATTATCATCACAACCAAGGTGTTTTTTTTCTTTGTCAAAAGTTGTGTGTTTGTTTAACGTCACTTTATGCCATCAAGGCTAATCGGACGATGCTAAAGTGGGAGTCCTAAATTTTGCCTATCCAGGTATAATTAGGATAGGGATCTTTAACGAGTACCTGACATCGTTCAGGCTCGGGACCTCCATATTACGTCCTATCCGAGGGACGGTATGGCTAAGGATTTTTTGCTCCCTCTAAAAAATCCTAGCGTCACCGCTGGGCGCGAACCTGCGACCTTTAGTATTGTAGGTTGCCATGCTAACCACTATACCAGAGGTGACCCGTGTCAAAAGTTTATTAAAATAAAAATATGATCAATTACTACACGTACATATCCTGCTCATAAAAATTATGGTGTTAAAATATTGAGAAATACAAAACTAAGATATAAGGAGGAGCTTTTTAAAATTTGGTAGAAAAGATAAAGATGAATGAATATATTGCTGATGACATCCTGAAAATAGAAGTAACCATTGGTCCATGAATGGGTTTGTTTATAACCTAACAAGAAAAGGGAACAAAATGACACTGTTTGTTGTCCAAACTCATCTTTCTGTTAAATCAATTTTAGTTATTCGTAAAGTTCGGATGAATCTTGAACTTTTTGAAGAAAAATGAATATTCTAAAGGTATCATAATAACTTTGGGTCTGTTTGCGAAGACCACATCCAGTTACTTTCATGACCCGACATCCAGTTACTTTTAGTAAGCAATTACTTTCAACCATCTGTAGTCGTTATAAACAGTGATAACCTTAATTTGTAATTTCATTGATAATAAAAATGGGTGGGGTCACCTGTGGTGTTGTGGTTAGCATGGCAACCTACAATACTAAAGATCGCGGGTTCAATTCCAGCGGTGGCCCTAGGATTTTTTAATGGGAGTAAAAAATCCTTAGCTATGCCGTCCCTCGGATAGGACGTAAAATGGAGGTCCCGAGCCTGTACGATGTCAGGTACTCGTTAAAGATCCCTATCCTAATTATACCTGGATAGGCAAAATTTAGGACTCCCACTGTAGCATCGTCCGATTAGCCTTAGTAGCATAAAAATGAACGTTAAACAAACAAACAAAAATGGGTCTTTTGAAATTAGCTCAAGAAATTTCTGACAAAAACAAGGCATTTCAGTTTTCGCAAGAAAATGAAATATTACATAGAACAAGGGTGCGTTCTATTATAAATAAATATTCATAGCTGAAATATATTCTTGTTATTCTCATCTAGGCCATTATTTACAAATATAGGTTATAAATATTGTGATCAAAATAAGGGTAAAGGTACTGAAGAGCGGCTGATGGGCGTGGCCTGTTTTGAGAGGTTATGTGACCGTGGTGTTACCGAACTCTCATCGCCTTTATTTCAGTTAACCCTTATCCTGGCAAGTGTCCCACAGTACACCACCCCTTTACGAGCCGATTTCCACCATATGCCTAAGCCTATGTCTAGGCCATGTTTTTCTCTACTTTATTTATCATGTTGGCAATATGTCACGTGATTGGCAACACTATTTTTTTGGCGGTTTCTTGCTGGAAACATCAGTCTTATATCAGCTGACCTTGAGATGCCATTCCACGAGAAGAAGGTCAGTTCACACCGGTTTTCAGACAATTTTGATTAGTTGTAGAGAGTTTTAGGTTACAAATTCGTTTTTCGCGTACGATTTTCCATGGAAAATGCCTATTGGGACTCGAAAATAGCTGAAATTATTTTCACACAGTGTGAAAAAGAATGGTGAACTGCAGTACACCGTGCCAGCTTGGTGAACTAACTAGTACCACAAAGATGGGTGACTGAGGTTCACCTTGCCATGTTCGTGATCTATCTTGATGGGTGACTGGGGGGGGGGGGAAGTCGCGATTTTCTAGTTGTTCAAAGTTTAAGTTTCATTCATATTTTGGCTTGTCTATCAATAGCTTGTCTATTTGTATATACCAAACTTTTGTACTTCAAAGCCACAAGTCATTATTAGTTAGTAATTGAAATATGTGATTGGAAAGGTTCGTGAATGTTATAAATGTTCAAAGTTTAAAGTTACTTACATTCCTATTTTAGCTTTTCAATCAATAGGTTTTTTCCTATCAAACTTTCGTACTTTCAAACCTACAAGTCATTATTAGTACTAAGTAATGAAAATACCTATATGTGATCTAAAAGGTTCCTAAATTTTAGGGTTGTTCAAAGTTCATAAATATTATATTATTAGCACTTTATTAACTGAATATAGTTCAAATTTATTAGTTTTGCGAGTCCTATTACTTATTTAGCAACCATTCAGTCGTTACAGTAACCTGGCATGGTGTACCTTAGTCACCCCAGTAGGTAACTCAAGAACCTGGCGTGGGTGACTATAGTACACCAGTTTTTTAAAAGACCATAGAAACCATAGAAATGGTCAGATGATATATGCAAGTGTCTTTTCAGCATCAGGTGGGGCTAAAATTGAATTTCTGAAAAAAAATTTGAAAAGAAACCACTTTTTCAACTTTTGCCAGGAAAAGGGTTAAGAAGTGCCTTGATTGGCTTTAATAGATTCTAGCTTTCGACTCCCACTCGCTACGCACGCTCTTGAGTGATAAATAAACCCCTAAAAGGGTCCTTTTCAGTGGAGATCGGGCCTTAATTTGAAGCCGCACTTCAGTACTAGTGCCAAAATAAGTGTTTAAAAGAAGTAACTGTTTACTAAAAGTAACTGGAAGTCGCGTCATGATGTGGTCTTCGCAAACAGAACCATAACTTTTATTGAGCATACTCTTTCTTAACAAATAACTAGTTTATTGAATAAATAAATATTTTGCTTTACCACTGTGGTTTTTACCTTTACCTGAGCCAACATTATCAGCGGAGGCAAGCGCCAGCGACGCCACCCAGGCAAGCAGAATGAATATCCTCATCTTTAACTACTGAGAAAAAACATCCGATAGAGATGGCTTATGTAGTTGGGCGACACTTGTGCTAACATAAGCACATCAGCATGCGATCGCAAACAAACTAATTATTCAAAAGTATTGAATTATGAAAGGAAGTATCTATCATAAACAAATTAATGTCAGTACGATATTTGCGATGCAATTAGAAAACATCAATGACGAAAAGTACCAAATGTGTCCGCCTATCTGTTATGCGGATATAGAAATTCACTTGAAATATGATTTTCGTCATGTTAAGATTCAGGGATTGGGGAATGGGGTAGCTGATTGGTGAGGCATCGAACTACTGGTCTCAAGGTCCCCACTTCGAATCTTTGCTGTTCTGTCACCATTGGCGGATCCGTAGGGGGGGGGGTGCAGCCCCTCCCTTTGGAAATTTTTTCGTCATTTAAAGGTAGAGTTTGACTTTCCCTAAAGTAAGGAAGCAAGTTAAATAACAAATAATGTGTAGAACAACTGGAATTTTAGTTGTGGGAAAGGAACATTAAGGTAAAAAAGTTTATTGGCAGATCCAAATGAAGGTCCGTGGGGCTGCAGCACCCCCCCTCCCTTTACAATCGGCTGGATCCGCAGACCGTCTCGGTGGCCCTGTGACCCTCCTGGGGCAAACCCTGATCCTATATAATGGATAAGCTCACTCAATCAACTCCTTGCACGACCGCTGACCAAGAAACCGTCGTGTTAAAATATTGAGAAAAACAAAACTAAGATTTAAGGAGCAATTTTTTAAGATTTTGACAGAAAAGATAAAGATGAATGAATTTATTACTGATAACATCCTGACAAAAAAAGAAGTAATCATTGGTCCATGAAAGGGTTTGTTTATAACCTGAGAAGAAAAGGGTACCTTACATCGTAATGAACCCAAGACCTTCGTGGGTTGTAGTGATGTAGATTTTTTATTTGCACGTATAAGGTATGCATTGATCTAATTACTAATCCTTCTGTCACATTAAAAAAATTGTGCTGCAATATTGTATAGCTCAAAATGTACATTTTACGATTTTTTAACTTTTGTAAAAAAAAAAAATACAAATCAAAATAATGTTATGAAGACTGGATATTTATTTTTTAATTAAATGAACAGTTATATAATTTGCGAAATGGGGGTTGACCCTTTAACTGGACAGACGTTTTGTTCTCCACGACTATATGATATTTTAATTTGCATGCTTGCAACTACAAAGTAATGAAAGTAAGTTTGTTTTATTTTATCTTAGAGAAAATTTATTGAGAGCTATCATCATCACTATAAGGTTTATCGATCCCCTACTTAGGGGTGGAATCAGCACGAAATTTGGGGGGCGCATGCCCACCTTCCTCATAATCACATGGCTGGCGGTACCGTTTTTTAATGAGATTATTATTTTGTATCGACTGCGATCTATACACTCTAAAGCGTTATATTTAGAGCATAGTAACTACCTAATTGCATTATTCGCTAAAAATACCAAAAAATTGCCAAAATTTTGGGGATCTATGACCCCCCCCCCCCCCGGGTCCGCTCTTGCCTATAATCTTAATCAAGTAGTTCACACTTAACAAATGAACGATTAATATTTCTCGTCTTTTTCGACCTTAATATTAAGGTCATTTCTCTTGATACTTTTTTTGACAGTGGAATTAATTGGTGTTTTGTTTTTCCAACAATTAAGTCTGTTTGCTTCATTTTAACAACTCGCCAGTAGGATCACCTGTGGTGTAGTCATTAGCATGGCAACCTACAATACTAATGATCGCGGGTTCGCGTCCCGCGGTGGCCCTAGAATTTTTTAAAGGGGGTAAAAAATCCTTAGCTATGTCGTCTCTCGGATAGGACGTCAAATGGAGGTTGTATTTACACCATTAATCATATTCATTAATAATCAACTAATTTTTTTTTTTTTTCGGTTGGCACATTAGGCCTAATGAGACCTTTGGCCGCGCAGTGTGGTCTTCTTGCAGACATTTGTGTTGCTTGCGGGAGCACAGACAGCCTGGAGGGGGTAGCCCAACCTCACGTTGCTGCAAACCATGGCCACCATGGTGCAGCGGCAGACTGTCCATAGCTCGATAACCAATCCCATTTGGGCCGATTTGGCAGTGTCCTTCCAATGACGTCAGCTCTCTCGGGTTCAATTACAGTGACAAACCGGTCTAGGTACAAGGATTGTGGTAGTCAAGAGTCAGCAGGCTCCGAGGGCCTATATTTCTTTCCCTGAAGCATACCTCCGGGCGGTTACTGATATCCTGGAAAACCACACCGCGATTCTCGATGTAATACACGGCGAAGGTACATCACTCCTACGCCTGGTCGGTGTGAGTCGCCTCCAGTAGGCTGACGGGTCTCACATACCCGGGGGTGGGGGTAGGCTTGGACTGCGTGGCGTTCATTGGCGGGTGGTCACCCGAATGGGGCGGTCACCCTTCCAAGTACTAACCACGCTCGACGTTGCTTAACTTTGATTACCTATTGCAAGCGCCTTTGTCCACTCGGCCATCCCGGCCCCAATCAACTAATATTAATATTAATGAATCAACGAATTAGTTCTCTGAAAGGAAGTAGTATCATACTTCCTACAAAAGATTTTCAATAGGTAATTCAAGGATGGTAGAGTCTTATCTGGAACTCCTTAACTGTCTAAATCGTTTCCAAGACTGGGCACTTAACCGCTGAAGCCGATAATCATCCGGACGATGGGTAAATAAATGAATATTTAAGTTCGGACCTTTCTTGGAAACCACCCATCAGCTGTTCAACTCTTCGTTAATTCCTTTTCAGGTTTCCTTGAAGTTTTGAATCTCCATGGAGGAGGTCAAATGTCTAAGGCTTCCTTGAGGCCATGAGCTGCAACCTGAACACGCTTGGCTACCTCATCACTGAATACCCGTAAATATTAAAATTTTGGGGTGTTTAAGTTCTACTATTAATAGCTGGTACCTTTTAAAATCACTTGTAAAAAAAAAAAAAAAAAAAAAAAAAAAAAAAACGAAGGATTTGCTTTATTGATAGAAAAACTAAAATGTATTATTCTAATTTTAAATTCAAGAAGATGCATAACACTTCTCGTGGTGCAAAACAAGTTTTGTTTGTTCCTATTACTTGACAAAATATTTGCTAACCGTAAACAAATGTCGACAAAGCTACGCACATTGTTTTAAATATTTTGAGCTCATTAAACAACTACAAAATAGTTTTAAATTTATGATTTGTACAAGCCCAGAAGATAACGGCACATATTTTTTAGATATAAAAAATTTTCGCAAGTAAGGTCCTCACTAAACTTAAGCATTAATACTGAGGAAGAATTAAATTACCCCAAAGAGCTGGATAAAAACAAAGTGAAGCAAATCATTAAACTAAAAAAATGTTTTCATCTATTACAGTACCTTTTGCCTTGCAAGCATAGCCTAAAATCCTTTCCTATGTCGTCCATCAGATACGAGGTTAAATGGTCTCTATCTCTATCCTCATTATACTAAAAAAATATTCCTTACTCACATATTATAAAACAATCCTTCAGCCTGTAAACTAAAATGTTCTTGTTCTCGCAGCAAATAAAAAACGTTCTATCGAAAAAGAAATAATGAAAACTGACACAACTTATGTTGAATAAAAAATACTGCAAATAATTAGACTCATAAAATTAATTTGGGACTGTTTAAAGTGGAAAAAAAGGAAGAGATCTTAAAAAGTTGGTAATTTCTTGAAACTTAGTTCATGTTAAATTCCTTCACGGCGGTTTTCGGGTCCGGTTGCAGCTCTTCTTTATTATCTTATGCCGCACCCCCGGGATGCCCGCTTTCCGTACTTTGTGGTTCTTGAAATGGAAATATTGGAGAAAAGAAAATGTGCTTTCTATCCAAGATTATTTGGCCGGCTTGAACGAATTTTCCTGTCTCATAGCAGCGAGCATAGTTACTGCATCCTGATGTTCGGATCTGTGCCGCTAGATGGCACATGCTGTTCGTTCCCCGAACACACTTCCTCATGGGCATTTTTTCTATAACCATATTTCAGTTATGGAGGTTTACATGTCCGTGTAAGTTAGCGTAAAAACGTGAATCACTTCATGATTTTAATATATCACATTAGGCAGCCCCTCCTACAATGGAGCCTGAATGAATTTCTTTTACTTTTTGATTATTATTACCCTTTTTATATTATTGTCATATTCATTCATACATTGTTCTTTCTAGTCTTAAAAAAGTTAAACTAACTCTAATTCATGGGAAGTTCGGCATCCATTACTTTGGTTGCAGGCTCTAGCGCGCTTCCTCATTGCCCCAGCAGTGACATTCTCTAACGTATTTTTCATCAGAAAAACTTCTTTTAGACTCAAAAGGTAAAGTGCAATTGTATCGTGGGCCACACCACTAAAAAGCTAACTAAATTACGCAGTTTTTAGGAAATTTGACAGCTTCTAGGGTGCTCCAGTGGGGAGTGAGGAATTTTCAAAAACTTTTAAAAAATTAAGTTTTAATAAATGCTTTGTGTTGAGCGCGTTAAAAGTCCCATCTCATCTTTTAAAAAATTTAATGCTGATTGAGAAAATATCATTTTTTTTTGTTTCTACGCTAAACCAAAGTAGAGAAAACTGTCATTTTTCAGAAAAAAAGTAAGATTTTAAAAATAAAAACCAAAACAATTATATCTCCTCAACATATTGAGATAGTAAACTCGTTTCTGCGCCATTCTACCCCATTAAACATGCAGTATTACCCTTCTTTTTTTTTTTTTACACTAGGTCTGGGACACCCAGTACAGTAAGGGAAAGTATTGCGATCGTCAAAATTTTCGACTTCTTCGGTAAAAAACGGTTTTTACAGGTTTTGAACCATACGACCAGTTCCGTAGGGAATTATAGAAAAACAAATTAGGCGCCTTTCCCATTTAAGCTGTTTTGTTTATATGGAGAAATGGAAGTGGAAATGGAAAATGGAAATGGAGAAACTGTCTCTCGTTTCGCCTAAAAATAAGAAATGGCGAAATATGAAAAAAATCAAGTAAACATATACTAGAGAAAAAAAGAAAAATATTCCGTCAACTCATAAAACACGCCTTATGAGCCCACGCATGCGCAGTACGCATTTAGTGACAGACCATTGTTTATAATTAAAGATGTTCTGTTCATTTACTGGAAATTATTTGTTTCATGGTAACTAAATAAGTTTTCACAACTACATAGAGAATTATAAAATCAGACGACTTGGAGTATTATGCTTGCATTGCCGAATAATCTCAAGTAAAGACTTTTTTCTGTAATCGTTGAATAATGGTAACATTACTAAACTGAAATGAGTGAAGAAAGTGAAACATTTTGCAATAGAGTGAAGAAGTGATTACTTTCTTCACAAGTGAAGAAAGTTAATTGCCTTCTTAATTAGTAATAAGTATAAATTAAAAAATAATTTGAAGTTGGAAATTAAATGCTTTTAAATGTTTCTTAACATTGTAAGAATTTATTTTAACAAAATAAATTGAAATGTGAATGAATTATTGGTGGAAATAATCAATATATTTTTATGTAGTAATTAGTTATCGTTAGATAATTAATTTGTAGTTTTTAAACTATTTTATTAGAAGATAAAAGATTCGACCACGGCCGGGAATCGAACCCAGGTCCTCTGCATCTACGTCGCAGCGCTCTTACCACTGAGCTAACCGTGAGTCCGTTCCGATCGTGATCGAATCTTTCTCTTCTGTGATCCCTCCCTCCAAGTCTCGCCACATTGTAGCGAAGTACCGGGGGGGCTGAACAATTGTCCAGACGGACGGGATCTAGTTGACATACGTCAAATAAATACATTGTATGTTGTTATGTAGTAATTAGTTATCGTTAGATAATTAATTTGTAGTTTTTAAACTATTTTATTAGAAGATAAAAGATTCGACCACGGCCGGGAATCGAACCCAGGTCCTCTGCATCTACGTCGCAGCGCTCTTACCACTGAGCTAACCGTGAGTCCGTTCCGATCGTGATCGAATCTTTCTCTTCTGTGATCCCTCCCTCCAAGTCTCGCCACATTGTAGCGAAGTACCGGGGGGGCTGAACAATTGTCCAGACGGACGGGATCTAGTTGACATACGTCAAATAAATACATTGTATGTTGTTATGTAGTAATTAGTTATCGTTAGATAATTAATTTGTGGTTTTTAAACTATTTTATTAGAAGATAAAAGATTCGACCACGGCCGGGAATCGAACCCAGGTCCTCTGCATCTACGTCGCAGCGCTCTTACCACTGAGCTAACCGTGAGTCCGTTCCGATCGTGATCGAATCTTTCTCTTCTGTGATCCCTCCCTCCAAGTCTCGCCACATTGTAGCGAAGTACCGGGGGGGCTGAACAATTGTCCAGACGGACGGGATCTAGTTGACATACGTCAAATAAATACATTGTATGTTGTTATGTAGTAATTAGTTATCGTTAGATAATTAATTTGTAGTTTTCAAACTATTTTATTAGAAGATAAAAGATTCGACCACGGCCGGGAATCGAACCCAGGTCCTCTGCATCTACGTCGCAGCGCTCTTACCACTGAGCTAACCGTGAGTCCGTTCCGATCGTGATCGAATCTTTCTCTTCTGTGATCCCTCCCTCCAAGTCTCGCCACATTGTAGCGAAGTACGGTTATCTTCTAATAAAATAGTTTAAAAACTACAAATTAATTATCTAACGATAACTAATTACTACATAACAACATACAATGTATTTATTTGACGTATGTCAACTAGATCCCGTCCGTCTGGACAATTGTTCAGCCCCCCCGGTACTTCGCTACAATGTGGCGAGACTTGGAGGGAGGGATCACAGAAGAGAAAGATTCGATCACGATCGGAACGGACTCACGGTTAGCTCAGTGGTAAGAGCGCTGCGACGTAGATGCAGAGGACCTGGGTTCGATTCCCGGCCGTGGTCGAATCTTTTATCTTCTAATAAAATAGTTTAAAAACTACAAATTAATTATCTAACGATAACTAATTACTACATAACAACATACAATGTATTTATTTGACGTATGTCAACTAGATCCCGTCCGTCTGGACAATTGTTCAGCCCCCCCGGTACTTCGCTACAATGTGGCGAGACTTGGAGGGAGGGATCACAGAAGAGAAAGATTCGATCACGATCGGAACGGACTCACGGTTAGCTCAGTGGTAAGAGCGCTGCGACGTAGATGCAGAGGACCTGGGTTCGATTCCCGGCCGTGGTTGAATCTTTTATCTTCTAATAAAATAGTTTAAAAACTACAAATTAATTATCTAACGATAACTAATTACTACATAACAACATACAATGTATTTATTTGACGTATGTCAACTAGATCCCGTCCGTCTGGACAATTGTTCAGCCCCCCCCGGTACTTCGCTACAATGTGGCGAGACTTGGAGGGAGGGATCACAGAAGAGAAAGATTCGATCACGATCGGAACGGACTCACGGTTAGCTCAGTGGTAAGAGCGCTGCGACGTAGATGCAGAGGACCTGGGTTCGATTCCCGGCCGTGGTCGAATCTTTTATCTTCTAATAAAATAGTTTAAAAACTACAAATTAATTATCTAACGATAACTAATTACTACATAACAACATACAATGTATTTATTTGACGTATGTCAACTAGATCCCGTCTGTCTGGACAATTGTTCAGCCCCCCCCCGGTACTTCGCTACAATGTGGCGAGACTTGGAGGGAGGGATCACAGAAGAGAAAGATTCGATCACGATCGGAACGGACTCACGGTTAGCTCAGTGGTAAGAGCGCTGCGACGTAGATGCAGAGGACCTGGGTTCGATTCCCGGCCGTGGTCGAATCTTTTATCTTCTAATAAAATAGTTTAAAAAATATATTTTTAATTTAAATATAATAATAATTACCGTCCTTGTTTATAACCTGCACTTGTTTATAACTGCACTACTTCACAACCAGGCTTATAACCTACCAACAACATACCATAATCTTCACAACATCCTAATTTTGTTCATATTCTGGTTAGATCTGATCATGTATTACACGATTACAGAAAAAATTTAATATTACACTCGTGAAAAAAGTAGAATTTACAACTCTCGTGAAATTACCACACTAGCTTCACTCGTGTGGGTAAACGTTTCACTCACAACGAGTTGTAAAATGATCTACTTTCGTCACTTGTATAATAAATAACTATTATTTAATAATAAAAAAATTTAATGTACTTTAAAGACAAAAATACTTTAAAAGAAATACCAACAAAAATAAGTAAATGAATGTGGAAAAATGTGTGACTTTGAGAAATGGCATTTAACAAAACACGTCAATTTCTAATCTAAGTAAGTTGGTAAGTGAAAGTTGTGTGTTGTGCGCATCGCACCAGAGTTTTTTTATGTATTTCGTTTATTTTAAATTTGTTTGACATAATTTTTTTTCACATTTTTTGGATTATTTTATTTTATTTATTATTACTTCCCCTACCTTGCAGGTTCATTGGTAACATCTATATTTTAGACTCTCGATTACATTAGATTAGATTTTAAATATTCCAATGTTTTTTCATTGTCTCTAAGAATTTCCTTCGATGTAAACCACATTTGTCATGTGTTTCGATTAGAGCTTTGCAGTCTATGAGGATGTGACATCTTGTTATTTATTCACTGCACATTTTGCATGTTGGAGGTGCGAGACCTTTTGATAAATATGCTTGTCAACATTTACAGTGTCCTATTCTTATTTGATAGATGATGGTTTGTTTCCTACGGGATTCTCAAATCGAGGTTGTTCCACTTGTTTGTATTCCCCTTTATGTTTAGCTTGGCATCTTGATGATAACATCTGGGCTGCCACATTCCCTTAATAATAATAATAATAGTAATACTTTATTGTTAGCTATATACAAAATTTGCAAAAGGATTAAAAAATAAAGTATACATGGCAATGGCAATAGTCGTCTGCCAGAGTTCACTGAAAGTATAAAGTGTACAAGCCCAGGTAAACAATAATAAAATACAACTATCCAATTACAATAAAGAAAATAAAACGTAGAAATTAATTAACTTAAGAGTTACTGCTATCATATTAAATAACGCAAAACTAAGATAGAAAGAAAGTAATTAAACAGGGATAATTATACTCTGAGGAACAATAAATATAAAAAGACAAAGAAAAAAAAACTTAAATTAAATATACCATAGTAAAAATAAAGTAAAGAATTGAACTTATAAAGTTAAATGTCAGACATCCAGGAGTACCTAGCCCTCCAAGCGTAAGGAGCAAAACGGATCAAGGGACGAGGATGAGAAAGACCGGTCAGAAAAGAAATTATCTTACATCTTTCATTCCCTTAATTACGAGTTTTTTTTTTTTTTTAGAGGAATAGCTGGTAATATTGTTGCCTCATTGGCTCGGGAAATTCTTGCACTTCAAGAGCTGCTCTATCTGCTACTTTCTTTCCTTAGTGAGAGGGGGCCCTTAATAAGATTTTCTCAGTCCATTTCTCCTTTTATTGCCACCAAATATTTCTTATCTCTATTATTAGTCCAATTAAAAAAATAATTTAATGTTGCTAGCGTTTTTAATAGAAATTAAGCCCTTTTTAATAAAAGAAATTATTAAAAAAAATTTTTAAAAGAAATGTGGATCCGGAACTGTGGTAAAATTAATAATTGTTGCAAGTGTTATTAATAGAAATTTCGGTTTTTAAATAATTAAAGATATTTCTCTGTTTTGTCGAGGAGGAACTTTTTTAGAATTAATTTATCATTTTGAAATGATAGAAGAGTAAAACCTGAATCTAGGTTTTATTCAACAAAATTTTACATAAGAAATGGTAACACTGCATTTTCCAAAAACAAAATGTGAGGTTACAATTAAACAAACATGTGATTATAAAATTAAGTAAACATAGAGATAGAACATATCATTCACCCCCGCCCAAATAATAGTCCCGTAGATAGGCTGGAGGTTGACGGTTCCTGGAGCTGCGCCTAAGTGCTGGAGGTGAAGGCTGAGGCTGTTGAACACCTGGGCTTCGTTCTTGAGGCTGTGGGTGTTGGGCAACTGGGCTCCCTTCTTCCACTTGCTGTGTGCCGGGCGTTGGTGATGACAGCCGAGCTTCAGCTCTCTGAGGCTGATCCGAGGGAGGTTCCATGTACTCAGCTTCGTCTTGAACCTGTTCACCTTCTTGATAGAGAGCTCCATCTTGGTGGTAGGAGATGGCACTTGGAGCTAGGTGCCTTGTTGACACGGTTGTCTCTCGCCCGTCTGGAAGCCTGACGTGGGCGTACTCCGGGTTCGCTTCTAGAAGGGTCACCTCGTCCACTAGTGTTATCATTTCTTATGTAAAATTTTGTTGAATAAAACCTAGATTCAGGTTTTACTCTTCTATCATTTCAATTTATTCAACAAAATTTTACATAAGAAATGATAACACTGCATTTTCCAAAAACAAAATGTGAGGTTACAATTAAACAAACATGTGATTATAAAATTAAGTAAACATAGAGATAGAACATTGCGAACAATCTTAATACAAATTATTATAGTAATTACTGAAAAACTATTAAGATAATCATTTATATAACATTCTACATTGTAATAAGCAATTGCCTAAACAATAAATCATTCATTTATTAATTCAGTTTGAATAAATAGGCTTGATTATAAATAAGTAAACCTTGTTATAAATAAATGAACATGTTATAAATAAGTAAACATTCATGTATTTCATCACCTCTCAACATGCACTACCATCTTACAAAATGTTAATCAACCCCCTAGTAACATTTTTAAAATTCAGTGTTATCACTGATATGGTTTTAAGATAGTTCTTAATATTTCAATAGATAACAATCAGTATTTAAACTGCTTTTAGGACTGAATAATAGAACCATTGGTCAGGTGACAAAAATAACATTTCGTGAAATAGTAAATATATTATATATAGTTATGTACAATTTATTTATGTACCATAAAGAAGAAACGTGAAACGTCTTAGTAATTAATATTACACAATCCCAGGGACCTCAGGAGTGGGTATTGAGATCCACCACACTGAGCTTGGCGGATGGAGGTGCACCATAGGCAGATTGGAGTAGACCATACACAGGTTGGGGGTAATCATATCTAGGTTGGGGTGGATCATATAATTGGGGTAGTTGTGCTGCACCATACCCTGCTCCCCATTTTCCTCTTTAAGTTGATAAAAATAATTTTAAGAGCTGTTAGAATTGAATAATGGTAATGTGGTTTAGGAGAAAAAACACAATAATATTCAATAGAACTATATTATAATTTTATACAATTACTTTATGTGTAATAGAGAAGAAAAATCTTAGAAAACAGTACCGCACAATCCCAGAAATCTCAAGAGGGGGTATTGAGATGCACCGCACGGAGCTTGCTGTGGTGCACCATAGGCAGGTTGCGATGCTCCATATGCAGGTTGAGGTGCACCATAGGCAGGTTGGCTTGGCAGAGGTCTTGAAAACGGATTATTAGCATCAATGGGACTTGGTAGAGCAGGGTTTTGTGGTTGGGAAGGTGTCTGCTGATTAACGGTAATATAGATGTTTTGATTGCAAGGCTTAGACTGAGATGGAGGGTATGGAACAACCAGGGTCTGTGGTGGTTGTCCATCTCTACCGGGAATCTCTACGACAATATCTTTCTGGTCAGAAGGAGATGACTCTGGAACAGGTATGACCACTACCTTAGGACTGCCTGGACATTGAGTGGGAGGTACGTGTACTATTATGTCCTTCTGATTCTTGCCTGGCTCTGGGTATTTGATGGATATCTTGCCAGGTTCGTAACTGCCCTTGGGTAGAGGGAAAGGAATGGCGATCTGCTGAGGAGGTGAGGAAGCATCAAAAGGAGGAAGGGATACTATAACGTCTTGAGGTTTGGTACTGTCAGCACCAGGTGGTATGGGTATGGATATCTCTTTGCTGCCTCCTGAACCACCACCATATTGGATCATGATTGTGATAAACTCTGGGTATTGTCCTGGTGATGGGTAGGTCACAATGATTATTTTGGGTTTAGGTGCAGGTAAGTCAATGACGATTGGTGCTAGAGTGGAAGGAGGAGGCTTTGTAACAATAACGGGTGCCGCTGTTGTCATGGGTGTGGGTGGAGGAGTCACCGACTCTGTAATAATAACGGGTGCTGCTGTTGTGGGTGGTGCAGTCACCAGTTCTGTAACCATAATGGGTGCTTCTGTAGGTGGCTCAGTAGGTGGCTCTGTTGGTGGTTCAGTTGGTGGCTCAGTTGGTGGCTCTGTTGGTGGTTCTGTTGGTGGCTGAGTTGGTGCCTCTGAAGGTGCCTCTGTTGGTGGCTCAGTTGGTGCCTCTGTTGGTGATTCTGTTGGTGGCTGAGTTGGTGGCTCTGTTGGTGGCTGAGTTGGTGCCTCTGTAGGTGCCTCTGTAGGTGCCTCTGTTGGTGGCTCATTTGGTGCCTCTGTAGGTGACTCTGTTGGTGGCTCAGTAGGTGGCTCTGTTGGTGGCTCAGTTGGTGCCTCTGTAGGTGGCTGAGTTGGTGGCTCTGTAGGTGCTACTGTAGGTGCCTCTCCTGCTGGTTCTATAAATAATAAAATACAACTTTTTAACACAATAATTATAAAAATATGCATATACAAGATTATGCATATGCAAGATGATATATACAAGACATATACAAGATTATATGCCATATAATGCCCTTTTTTTTTTTTTTATATGTTAGAGGAAGAATTGACATTTATACTCTTATCTCTTAAGTGAATTAATGAATTAATGTGAATTCCATTGATTAAATAACTACTGGATAATTACTTATTTTCAAATGTATACATCAATTTATAAATTTATAGAAACCAAACAATTGATATCGCACGATATGAAAGAGAATATCTCAAATAAGGAGTACATCGAAGATATTCTGGAGATGCTAAAAAGTAATAAGGCTCCTGGTCCAGACAGAATACGAGTACATGCAAAATTTTTAAAGGTAGCAACTGATTCATTAGCTAGCGAGATGCATAGCATAATTTCACACATTTGGCAACCCCTCTACAACCGCCTGCTGCCATATGTTGAGAGCAAGGTGGGATATAACCAGCTGGGTTTTAGATCCAAAACTACCTTCAACCAAATCTTCTCTCTGCAACAGATGTATAGTGAAAGAATGAAGGAATATAAAAATACAATGTGGTTTCTATTCATTGATTACAAGGCATCATATAATTCAGCATTGAAGAATATCCCATAAAGGAGATGAATATCCCTTTAAAAATGATTATGCTTGAAAAGTGTACAAAAGAGTGAAGTCAGTTAGCTGTAAAGTCAAAGTTAATGGCAAGCTTACCAGCTCATCCAGGTAAATACAGGTCCCAGGCAGGATGATTCTCTGGCACTGCTACTGTTTAACATTCCACTGCAAACTATAGAAGCAAGAGCCTCTCTGGATGAGGGCGGTAATATCTACCATAAAGAGGCCCAATTATTAGTATATGCCTATGATGTGGTGATGGCAGGAAGGTCTCACCGTAATGTTAAAAAAACTTTTGTGAAACTAGAAAGGGAGGCCAGGAGATTTCATTTCGAAATTAATGAAGATGGAACATTGAAATAGAAAAAGGAGATCCGGGCATGCATGGTCTCAGCTAATAAAGCTTTTTCACCATAGCTCACCTTACGAGAAGCAGAGATTAGCTGCACAACCAAATTAAAGTTTTATAAGACCCACAGTCGCAACGTATGCAAGTGACTAGGACCCTAAGGTAATAAGGACCCATCTAAATGGGGTATATCTTTCAGAAAGAATAGAGAAATATATTCCCTTTATGGTGATATAATGACGTCTAACGTTGTTGGGGCACTTCCACAGAATGGATGATAGTAGAATCGTCAAAGCGGATCAGGGCTATCCAGAAGGAGTGAGAGCTCAAGAGAGAACAATAAGCAGATAGAAGGACTGAGTCTCAGATGGCCTTTGAAATTTTGGTGTTCCAAGACTTGTTGCAGAACAAAAGGAATGAGCATGGGTCATTGAGTAGGCCAGGGACCGCTTAGTGTTCCATCCGTGCCTTTGAAGAAGAAGAATTTTTCTAAGGCAGAAAATGATGAGCTCCTGTGACTCATCACAATAATTCTTGTACCACAAATGGTTAGGTATGACTATGATATGACTACCATATAATGTTATGAAGTTGAAGTAAAGAATAGTGTGAAAGAAAAGGCGCAAAAATATATAGAAGAAGAGAGTTTTAAATTACAAAAGTAACTTTAGACTTCAACTTTTTCACCCACGCCTGAAATAATGGGAGAGTCTGCTGTAAGACAATATAAACAAAATAAGCCATAATACATTGAAGAAAATAAATTAAAATAAACTTATAAAGTGAGCCTTACTTTCATTCACTTCACCTGTGCCTGGAATTATGGCAGAATCTGCTGTAAAAATAAAATAGAAAAATAAGCCATAATGCATTGAAGAGAATGATTTAAAATAAATTTCAAAATAGAGCCTTACTTTCTTCATGTACTTCACCCACGCCTGGAATTACGGCAGAATCAGCTGTAAAAAAATAAATCATAATAAGCCATAATAAATTGAAGAAAATAATTTGAAATAAACTTCAAAAGAGAGCCTTACTTTCATGTACTTCACCCACGCCTGGAATTACGGCAGAATCAGCTGTAAAAAAATAAATCATAATAAGCCATAACACATTGAAAAAAATGATTTAAAATAAACTTCAAAAGAGAGCCTTACTTTCATGTACTTCACCCACGCCTGGAATTACACCAGAATCTGCTGTAAGAGAATATAAACAAAATAAGCCATAATACATTAAAGAAAATAATTTTAAAAAAACTTAAAAGTGAGCCTTACTTTGATGTACTTCACCCACGCCTGGAATTATGGCAGAATCAGCTGTAAAAAAACAAATCATAATAAATTGAAGAAAATAGTTTACATAAACTTAAAAAGTTATACTTACTTTCATATACTTCACCCACGCCTGGAATAATGGGGGACACAGCTGTAAAAATAGAAACAAAAACCAAATTATATATCTAGTATTTCATCTGTAATATTACATATTAATAATATTTAAATTATCCTCAAAGCATTTGAAATGAAGATGGTCCAAGCATAAAACTAATGAATACAAATTTTAAACAATGTCATCAAAGCATATTCCTAAGGATTAAAATAAAATTTATGCATTTCAGTGTAATATTTTTCTGACAATTCATTCCAAATAGGAGCATAATATAGTATTATGGTTCACTGCATTTATAAATTTTGTTTCAGGCTTCCATGGTCTGAATCCATTGTATGCATTTCTTCTTCAGGGTTTGACCAGGTAACAGGTTTTTCCACTGCCGAGCTTTCACCCATCTTGCTGTGGGCTTCTTCAGGGCCAATACAAGAATAAGATGTATTCTCTCATTCTTGTATTGGCCTTGAAGAAGCCCTCAGCAAGGTGGGTGAAAGCTTGGCATTGGAAAAACCTGTTACATGGTCAAACCCCGAAGAAGAAATGCATATAATTAATAAATGTTAATACTTAATAATATAATAAAAGGAAGATTGTTGTTTATCAGACCTAGATTGACCTAAAAACTCAATTGTGTAAACAGTGGAAACTTTTTGTTCCGAAATTATTATTTATGTAAAATAAAAAATTGTTACAATCCGATCTGGATTACCCGGAGATAGGTACATGTGTATTAAAGAGTCGGATCACCTATAAGAATTTAAAAATTCGTTTCCAAATTTTCATCAGATAATGTATATTTTTTCATAGAGACTGACTCTCTTAACTTAACGATAAACATAAAGAATTAAAGATGAGATTAGTGACTAGGTAAAAAATAAAAATATTTTTTAAATTATTAAATTATTTTATTAGAAGATAAAAGATTCGACCACGGCCGGGAATCGAACCCAGGTCCTCCGCATCTACGTTGCGGCGCTCTTACCACTGAGCCAACCGTCGTAAGAAGATTCTTCGCAGAGGTAGAAGATTCGATCACGTCTGGGACGGCCCCACGGTTGGCTTAGTGGTAAGAGCGCCGCAACGTAGATGCGGAGGACCTGGGTTCGATTCCCGGCCGTGGTCGAATCTTTTATCTTCTAATAAAATAATTTAAAAATTATAAATTAAATATTTAACCAAAAGACCATAAATAAATACATTTTTTAAATTACCTATTTTGGTTTCACGGTGCTCGACCGATTCCTCCGTACTCCGATTCTTGTACTTGTTCTTTTTTTTCTTCTCATTCGAATTGGAGGAACTGTTATCCGCGGTTGCGACGGCGAATATGACCAGGCAGCTGACCAAAAGGGTGCACACCTTCATCTTGTCGGCTGTGGAACTGAAGAAAGGGCCAGGATGTAAGTTCTTTAAATATGGTTTGATACCTCAGGATTGGACACTTGTGATAATATTGATACGGAAATATTTTACTGGGGTGTTTAATTTATTAATACAGTGATGTTAATATTGTTTATTTTGTACTACCTGAGAGTAATAGATTCATCCCAACATTGATCATAATACTTCCGTTCAAACAATTTAACCCTGTAAACTGGCCTTAGTTAATAAAGATTTTTTTTTCAAAATGTTTATAATGAAATATTATTTTTAGAGGTTATTCCGGGTCTGTTCGCGAAGACCACATGCAGTTACATTCATGACGCGACATCCAGTTACTTTTAGTAAACAGTTACTTCTTTTAAACACTTATTTTGGCACTAGTATTGAAGTGCGGCTTCAAATTAAGGCCCGATCTCCACTGAAAAGGATCCTTTCGGGGGTTTATTTATCTCTGAAGAGCGAGTGGGAGTCGAAAGCTAGAATCTATTAAAGCCAATGAAGGCACTTTTTAACTGAAATAAAGGCGATGGGAGTTCGATAACATCACGGTCACATAACATCTCAAAACAGGCCATGCCCATCAGCCGCTCTTCAGTACCTTTACCCTTATTTATTCCGCCGCCCTTCAGTACCTTTACCCTTATTTATTCCGCCGCCCTTCAGTACCTTTACCCTTATTTATTCCGCCGCCCTTCAGTACCTTTACCCTTATTTATTCCGCCGCCCTTCAGTACCTTTACCCCTCCTGTTCTCCAGTATCTTCCCCGCAGTACCTCCCCCCCTTCAGTACTAGCAGTACCTTCAGGCCGCTCGTAAGTACCTTTACCCTTATTTATTAAGGTTATCCCTGTTTAAAACCACTACAGATTGTTGAAAGTAACTGTTCACTAAAAATAACTGGATGTCGTGTCGTTAAAGTAACTGGATGTGGTCTTCGCAAACAGACCCGTGATTCCGATCAAGGGCGGATCCAGGAAGGGGGACACAGGGTCTTGACCCCCCCAAATTTTGGCTTTTGAATTTATTTTTTTTGTATTATTATGTAAGTAACTCTTTAGGTTGTTTAGATCGGAGCCCTTCGTAATACTAGGTAATACTTTTATCAAAACGGTGCTATAAGCCACGTTGTTAAAAGAGAGAGGGGTCATGACACCCCCCAAATTTCGTGCTGGATTAGCCCCCTATTTCTGATGATGGAGCGGGACCTAGAATTTTATTCAACGTCGCTTTCACTGATCTTTAAAATGTGGCAGATCGATCTTACCAATTTCAGCAGGACTGGACCATATAATAAATAACGAATGGCATTCCAAATTTTTTTAGGGTAAGGGTTTTGATATTTGTGGATCGTTGTATACCCCATTCCGACTGTTTTCCGCCATGATGTTTATAATCTCAGCATAACACGCTGGCTGCAAATCGAAAAAATAAGAACACTTTTATTACAGAAATCTACTCTTTTATTTATTGTATGAAATTTTCATTAGTCAAAATAATGTGGACCGATCTCCACTTAAAAGGACCGTTTTGGGTTCCGTTTAACCCTTTTGAGCGAGCGTAGCGAGTGATTGTGCCAATACTGAGATCTAACAAAGCTAATTAACGCCCTTTTAACCTAAACGATCGATGGGGGATTGCTAAAGTTGCAACACCACCGTTATTTTTTTAAATAAAATTTCACATTCATTGATCACTTTCGCCCCCCTCCCTTGACTACCACGACCGACATTGTCCATGCGTGCTCTAGTTAGTTCTCGCGAACTTAAATTTTCAAACCATAAATAATACGGTGTTTTTTTTCGTGAATAGTTACCTCTCGCATAGGTAATTAGTCCAAAAATCTTTATTAGGTAAGACTATAGGGGGAGGACGGGTTTTCTCCGACCCTACCAGGGTCCACAAGGTTTTTTTTTTGTTTTTTGGGCCGAGAAGGGCCGGGATAGCCGAGCGTGTTTGAGCGCGACCACAACGCATGCTCGAACCAAACGGTGGCGGTTCGAATCCGCCCTGGGATGGTTGACTTTTATTTCGTGGAGGCCCCACGGAAGAAATCTCAACCTACCCACCATGGTTAGAATAGGTTGGTTACACCTGAAGAGTAATGCCGTATGCCACATATGGCCAGGTGGGGTACCGAAGAAAAAAAAATATTGATAATTTTTTAAATGAATTAATAAAATAAAACACAAGAAACAAACGCCAGTTAGAGACGTAACCGATAACAAAGGTAGCTTGCACTAGATAACCGCAGTTAGAGGGTAGGTTGAAGGGAGTATGATGCACAAGTACCGGGGTTTTAGTTGGAAGGGAATTTCCTGATTGGCCTTGTGCCGATGGAAACCCGTCCTCTTCAAATACCCTTTTTACTTTCACTTACCTATATATGAAATATATAGTAAGTGGAAGTATTGCGATCGTGAAAATTTTCGACTTCCGGTTTTCAACGGAAATACACGTTTTGGGGTCCCCTGAGTCAAAATAACCAAGTCCCGCGAAATGGTCTGTGTGTGTGTGTGTGTGTGTCTGTGTGTGTGTGAACAGACTAGCTCAAAAACTATAAACCGTGCGAACCTGAAATTGGGTATTTAGAGTATGTATAAGCCCGCGATGTGACAGCGAAAAATTCATCAAATTTGCACAAAGGGAGGGGGTACTTTATTTAATAACTTTTTAAGTTTTTTTCGATTTTCTCAAAAACGGCTCTAACGATTTTGATTAAACTGAGTATTTGATCTATTTATATGCCTGAAATATGACTGTAAAAATTTCATCAAAATTGATCAACCGGAGGGGGGACTTTACTTAATAAATTTTGTATCATTTTCACATGTTTTTTTTATTTACTCAAAAACGGTTTTAACGATTTTGATCAAACTTGGTATTTGATGTATTTATATGCCCGAGATATGACTGTAAAAATTTCATCAAAATTGATCTACGGGAGGGGGGGCTTTACTTAATAAATTTTGTATCATTTTCACGGGTTTTTTTTATTTACTCAAAAACGGCTTTAACGATTAAAAAAAATAAGATATGAATGTAGAAAAATGTGTGACTTTGGGGAATGATATTTAGCAAAACACGTCCATTTCTAAACTAAGTAAGTTGGTAAGTGAAAGTTTTACGCACCAGATTTTTTATTTCTAGGATCATAAAATTTATAAGTTATATTTAAGAAGGTCATTTGATGCTAAATTTAGTATAGCAGTTGTATTAGCCTGAAGAATTAACTTCCTAGCGATTACAGCTGATGGTTACACAGGTGTGTAAGTTAAATACAAAATATTTTCTCTAGCTAGGCTCTTTCATGAAACTTGTATTTATTTCAATATTTTATTTACCCTTTTAAGTAATATCTTCTAATTTATTTATCAATATGCCCACAGCTTTCATTTCCAATATTATTTTCTTGAAATTATCATTTAGATTATAATAGATTAATTTTTATTTTTTGTGTTTTTCATTACTTACATGTAGATTTTAATAGCTAAATTTTACATTATACAGAAGTTTTCTATACAAAAAAGATAAAAGATATTTGTTAATTTACAAATATCAATAATCTTTACTAGATTAATTACTTCAGCCTTACGTAGAAGAGCCCTCCAGTCATAAGAATTTAACCAGCCTGCCCACCAACCAGAATCAGAGGCATGCTCCAACAAGCACTTAAAACACGATAACTTTCGCATTCGCAGTATACCTTTACTAACTGCTCATTATTCACAAGTAAAGGCGTACTGAGCATGCGAGTAGAGTCGACGAGCTTCAAGAGCTGTTTGGAACCTAAGGTAAACCTATTGATTTAAATGAAGAATAAAATATCACCGTTATTTCCTGAAAAAGACTAAGGTGGTAAAAATTGAAAACTTAGTTCCAATTTATTACCGGCCGTTGTTGTGAACCCTTTCAATCGATTCTTGCTACGATCTATCGATATATCGACGAAAATTTTACCTCCTTTCCCCCCCCCCCCCCGTAGACGGAATACTGCTGGCGCTCTTACGCTGCATACATGTTATTTATTATAGAATATTTGTCAAATCTTAAGTATAATCCAATGCAGCCATTCTTATGCTAAATTACAAAGCTTCTTATTACTTATTATTATTATTATTTTACCACGAATTCCCTCTATAGACCTAATCGGATGTCATGATGAATCCTTTTTTCATAATAGCCACTAAATAAATTCTAATTATCAGTATATAGTAATAACGTTGAAAAATTCATAAGAATATTTTAGTATAAAAAAAAAACAATTCTTTTATTTATTTAATGAATGTAAAAATATGAGCAGTTTTCTGCTGAAAATGACCCTTTACTGTGATTCCCCATCACCACTGAAAGGGAGTTATCCCTCTTGTCCCTGAGATGTAATGAAGCTAATAAAGAACCTTATATTAAAATCATGCGAGGAGGGTTCGCATAGTTTTTCCTATTTCAAGGACCTTTATAAGATCTTAGCTTTCAGCTTTCGCTCGTTACGCCCGCTCAAAAGGTTAACAATACCCCTTCGTGTCGTTTTCAGCGGTAGCGAACACTAAACGGAATTCTAAAGCTGAGATGATAAAGGATACAGATTTTTTTCCCCCGTTAGGAACAAGAGAAGTGGGCAGTAAGAACTGCCAGAAGAATCTGCAATATTAAAGTTGCAAACAGACCTGATGGTCCCTCCGGTGCCTAAAGATACATCCGTGGAGGCGCATGCGAATACCATAGCATGGGAGATAGTATAAGCGGCGAGTTATCAGGATTTGAGGAAGGCGGTCTCTGATTTAGAAAAATTCATAGGAGAAATAGGTGAGTTGTATCATTTTTTAAAAGCTAGAGATCCACTAACGGCATTAATGCAAACAGAGCAGTTATTGATAGACCAGAGGAATGCAGAATCGCTTAAAGCGGATTTGGCATGCCATGTCAAAAGGAATTCAGCTCAACATAATCCAAGCTGACGAAGATACCCAATGGTCGATTGTCAAGGAAAGGTTGAAGAAAGCAAATGGGATGGTAGATGTACACCAGAGGAGGATATTTTTCAAAAGTTTCCAGAAGTGAAGCACCCACGAAAGACCAATGGGAAATATGCAGGAGATCTTCTAACCAAATTTAATAAGATTATCGAGAAGTTGAGAGAAACGGAAAACGCAGCACAGGTAGAAAGCAAGTTGGCATTCATATCAACCATCTTGTAGGTACAATAGGCACGAAAGACAGGGAAAAAAACCGCTCATTTGTCAAGTAATGCGCTGAAGATAGATGCTAGCCCGCCTGAAGAGGAAGCCGAGATATAATTTGAAGGTTCAGGTTGGATAGGATAAGCTGCAGGGGCCTAGAACCATACCAGTAGCATGGAAAAGAGAAGAACTTGATTACGGTCGAAAAGAGGAAGTACCTATATTGAAGGGAGGGGGCAAGAATATATAAAACGAAGATAAACAGAAAAAAGAGAAGACCGGAGATGCTGCCGGAGAAGAGGGTGCAGGAAACCTGGATATCTAGTTGCGCAATGCCCCCGCACGAAATGCTTCGAATTTGGAACGGCCGGACATATCGCTAATAGGTGCCCCTATATCCCTACCTATAGGTGTACCGTCTAAGAGATACGTACGTGGCTGAGCAAATAGAAGTTAATGCCCACAAGGTATTTCGGAGAAATAGGATGCAGTCGGACTCTTCGAGAGCGTCAGATATTACAGAGACGAGAGAAGAGCCAGAGAACAGTGGAGGCGAGGGAGGAAGTAGCCGATGCATTATGGAACCTTTTCTTTTGTAAAGGAAGAACTTCTTCTCCTCCCCCCTTTTTTTTCTAATGGTTTACTAGTCATTTTCTTTTTGTTTAAAACTGTATTTATTGTTACTTCAAAACAGCTTTATCCGTTTTTTTCCTTAATATGTTTTCTTCAGGTTTGTAAGAGTTTATGATGAATGTACGTAAGCTAGAAGGGAGGAGTTAAGACAATGATAAACTTAATGTAATGTTTTTAACGTAATACAAATATCTGTATTAATCTATAGGAATTCCTAAGGATTCATATTCTTTTAACTTTGTATTGTAAAATTGTACTTGAAAATAAAGCCTGGTTTCTATATTCTATACTCTAAAGATCGCAGATTCGCGTCCCGCGGTGGCCCTAGGATTTTTAAAGGGAGTGAAAAACCGTTGGCTATGCCGTCCCTCGGATAGGACATAAAGTGGATGTCCCGAGCCTGTGCGATTCAGGTACTCGTTAAAATCTCTATCCTAATTATACCTGGTTAGGCAAAATTTGGGACCCCACTGTAGCATCGTCCGATTAGCCTTACTGCCTATAGTTAAACAAGCACACAGCATTCTATACTGTTTGTCTTTGACTTTTCTTCGTTTAACATTCTTTGTAACCAACCATGTACTATATATATATATATATATATATATATATATATATATATATATATATATATATATATATATATATATTTCAGAGACGAGAGAAGAGCCAGAGAACAGTGGAGGCGAGGGAGGAAGTAGCCGATGCATTATGGAACTTTTTCTTTTGTAAAGGAAGAACTTCTTCTCCTCCCCCCTTTTTTTTCTTATCTCTTCCCCCCTTTTTTATATATATATAAAATGTCTGTTCATCTCTCTCCCAATCCCATAATATATTTTGTAATTATTGTCAGTGAATATACGTAATTGGCGCCCCAACAGTTATCGAACTATCGCAGATCGAACATCAGAAGAGCTTCCTCGATTTCGGGATTAGATTCATCACCCTTAAATCCTGTGAAGAATCTGGAATTTCTTATACAGATTATCACCATCCGGTCTGACAAATTACATCAATCCGCTTAACCAACAATCACAGAAACTGTATAAAAATGTAGCATTATTAATTTATATAATCAAAACAATACTAAATGAACAGATTATAAAAATTATCACTTTGTAGCACACAAATAACCATAGGAATTGAACTTCAGAACCAAGACTAACTCTCCAGTACCATCGCTCCTTATATATAGTCGTAAAGAGAACAGTGTAGAATGTTCTGGCCCGGCGAAGATGATACTCGAACATCGCAGTCACAAACACTTACTTACCAGCTGTTGTTCCAACAATAAGTATAGAACTATTCTAAACCACATGTTTTGTCTTTTGTTTTTGTTTAACGCTACAATATTAATTTCTGATTTTCTTCATGCGATATTGTTCTTTATTTTTATTGTTATTAATTACTAGCTGTATATCCCGGTTTCACCCGGAGAATTTTTTTTTTATTATTTCGGATTTTTACAATTAATTATTGTATTCCGATCCCCAGAACCTTCTCTCGCCATTCTTTCCTATTATTCCAATCACCATCCCGCAGCCATTGTTTCACGCACATCCTCGATCCACATCTTCCTTGGTCGAACTCTCTGCCTTCTATATTCCGGGTTATACTGGAAGACTTTTTTTGGCCATCTGTTTTCTTCCATTCTCATTAAGTGGCCGAACCATTTAAGCCTCCTTGTTTCAATATCATATAAGATATTAGTTTCTTGTCTTACATTATTTCTAATGGCACTATTTGGGATGTGCTGAAGTCTTGAAATGCCGCAACTTCTTCTTAGGAAGTCCATTTCCAGAGCCAATAGTTTCTTGGCATCTCGTTTAATAGTCCATGTTTCGGACCCATATAGGACTGTTCCTAATAGAAAGGATTGATAAATCCTTTTTTTTGTTTGGAGGGAAACATTTCTGTTCCATAGGACTGAGTTTAGGATGCTAATAATCTTTCTTCCTCGGGATATTTTCATAGAAATGTCTTTCTCGAGGGTTCCTTTTTCATTAATCAATACTCCTAAATATTTAAATTCTGTGCTGCGCGGCAGATACCAATTTCCAATTGTCAAACCTATGCTCGATGAGTTGAATGTCATATACTCTGTCTTATTAAGGTTTATCACCATGCCCCATTTTAGAGTACTCTTCCAAAAGTTTCCTCAACATGTATTGCAAGTCATATTCCTCTGATGCTATGACTAACTGGTCATCCGCAAATTGCAAAGTGAACAGATAGTCATCACCAATTTTGACACCCATGTATCTGCATTTCTGTTTCCATTTCTTTAGGGCTTGTTCAATATATAAGTTGAAGAGAGTAGGCGATAAGCAGCAACCTTGCTTTAAGCCTTTGTTGATAGGAAATGCCGAAGACACACGATTTCCAACCTTCACTCTCGCATTTGCTCCTTTATAGAGGCCCTGGATCGCTCTTATCAGATCCTTACTAATTCCTGCCAGTGCCAATGCTTCCCAGATCTTACTTAATGGTACTGTGTCATAGGCTTTCTGTAGGTCGATAAAGGCTAAATGTACCTCTTGGTTATAAGCTGTCTGCTTTTCCAACAATTGGGCCACCGTGAATACATGATCTATACATGAACGACCCGACCTAAAACCTGCCTGTTCCTCGGGAATGTTCTCCTTTAGTTCATCCTCTAGTCTATTTTTTAGAACACGGCCGCTTAGGCTATTTGTCACTGTTATGCCACGATAATATGATGGGTCTTTTTTACTTCCTTTCTTATGTATAGGGGTAATGTGCCCTACCAGTCATTCTTCTGGCACTTCTTGGTTCATACTTAAGGTAAAAAGGTTTGCTAACATCTTCTTTAACTCATTAGGACCTGTTTTAATCAATTCTATCTGTACGTTTCCTGGTCCTGGTGATTTGTTATTTTTCATTTCTTTTAACGCCCTTTCTATTTCTTCAACAGACACAGGATCAACTTCAGCATTGCTTTGAAACCCGGAGAATTTCAATTTTTAAATCTATAAAATCTATAAACTGAGACTTTTATCGACTCAAACGGTCGATCTTGAAAAACCAATGTAAAGCGAGATCAAAACGATTATTATAACAATAAAGAATATACCTTTGCAATTTTAGTATAGACAGGTATTCGCACCTGGTCTGAAAGAACCACTGAGCGAAATTTGGAGAATTTAGGACAAACGGTATGGATTTCTATAAAGAACAAACAGAATTTCACCTTTATATGCATAGATTATAGCTGTATATCCCGGTTCCACACGTGGAATTTCATTTTTCTAAAGAAACGGTCGATTTCGTAAAAAAAAAACATTGTAAAGTGAGATCATCATGATTTTTAAAACAATAAAGAATATCAGCTGAAGATCGGCAGAAGTTATGCAATTTTAATATGAACAGGTGTTCGCACCGGGTCTGAAAGAAACACTTAGCGAAATTTGGAGAATAAAGAATATCAGCTGAAGATCGGCTGAAGCTACGCAATTTTAATATGGACAGGTGTTCGCACCTGGTATCAAAGAATCACTGAGCGAAATTTAGAGAATTTAGGACAAACGGTATGGATTTCTATAAAGAACAAATAAACAAACAAACAAACAGAATTTCAACTTTATTTATATAGAAGATTATACAATAAAACATTATTCATTTCTTTCATATGCATATAATAAGGGAAATGTTTGTCATTTCATGAAAAATGATGGCTTCTCTTTTGTTTTTTAGGGTTTATATCTATGATTTGTGGTTAGAGAGTGAATAATTATAAGCAGATTTTGAGTGATTCATTACAATCCATTACAAAATAGTTTAAATTTTTTTTATTTTATTAGTGGTTCTTAAAGCCTTTTTAATGTGGGAATGATGCTTATGGCCTTTAAAATAGTTCAAAATATTTTCTTTTCATCTTAAAAAAAAAAAAAACTACCACTACAACCCATAAAGAGTCTTGGATTCAGTACCGTGTATTAAAGCACTACCTAGAAGTAGTGCTTCTTGGTCAGCTGCCATGCAAGGTGATTTGGCCGTGATCACGCTCAACTGACTGGTTTTTCCCCCTAATTTTTCAAATAAGAGTACCCACTTTATGGAGGCTGGCTTTGCCTCAGGAGGGTCTCCTGGCCTACGAGACTAACTGTGGCAGGATACTAAAAATACTTTGTCAAACTAGATTCGTACTCAGGACATTGAGCACAGCAATTCAACGCCTTACCAATGAGCTACCCTGCTCCCCATTTTCCTCTTTATGTAGATAAGAATAATTTTAAGAGCTGTTAGGATAGAATAATGGGAATGTGGTTTAGGAGAAAAAACACAATAATATTCAATATGACTATATTAAGTTTTATACAATTACTTTATGTGTCATAGAGAAGAAAAATCTTAGAAAATAGTACCGCACAATCCTAAAAATCTCAAGAGGGGGTATTGAAATGCACCACACGGAGCTTGCTGTGGTGCACCATAGGCAGGTTGTGGTGCTCCATAGGCAAGTTGAGGTGCACCATAGGCAGGTTGGGGATATCCATATCCAGGTTGGATTGGCAGAGGTCTTGGAAACGGATTGTTAGCATCAATAGGACTTGGCAGAGCAGGGTTTTGTGGTTGGGAAGGTGTCTGCTGATTAACGGTAATATAGATGTTTTGATTGCAAGGTTCTTCAGGCTTAGACTTTGAGGGAGGGTATGGAACAACGACGGTCTGTGATGGTTCCCCATCTCTACCGGGAATGTCTACGACAATATCTTTCTGGCCAGAAGGAAATGATTCAGGAGCAGGAATGACCACTACCTTAGGACTGCCTGGACATTGAGTTGGAGGTACGTGTACTATTATGTCCTTCTGATTCTTGCCTGGCTCCGGGTATTTGATGGATATCTTGCCAGGTTCGTAGCTGCTCTTGGGTGGAGGGAAAGGAATGGCGATCTGCTGAGGAGGAGAGGAAGCATCAACAGGAGGAAGGGATACGATAACATCTTGAGGTTTGGAACTGTCAGCACCAGGTGGGATGGGTATAGATATCTCTTTGCTGCCTCCTGAACCACCGCAATTTTGGATTATGATAGTAATAAACTGTGGGTATTGACCAGGGAGTGGGTAGATCACGATGATGACTACGGGATTTGGTGCAGGTAAGTCAATGACGATTGGTGCATGGACTCCTAGTTTGGGAGGATGAGGCTTCGAAACAATAACGGGGGTCGCTGTTGTGGGTGGGGATGTGACCGGCTCTGTAACCTTAAGGGGTGCCTCTGTAGGGGCCTCTGTCGGAGCCTGTGTAGGTGCCTCTGTAGGGGCCTCTGTAGGTGCCTCTGTAGGTGCCTCTGTAGGGGCCTCTATAGGAGCCTGTGTAGGTGGCTCTGTTGGTGGCTCAGTAGGGGGCTCAGTAGGTGGCTCTGTTGGTGGCTCTGTTGGTGGCTCTGTTGGTGGTTCTGTTGGTGGCTCTGTAGGGGGCTCAGTAGGTGTTTCTGTTGTTGGCTCAGTTGGTGGCTCGGTAGGTGGCTCTGTTGGTGGCTCTGTTGGTGGCTCTATAGGTGGCTCTGTTGGTGGCTCGGTAGGTGGCTCTGTTGGTGGTTCTGTTGGGGGCTCTGTAGGGGGCTCAGTAGGTGGTTCTGTTGGTGGCTCAGTTGGTGGCTCTGTTGGTGGTTCTGTTGGTGGCTCTGTAGGGGGCTCAGTAGGTGGTTCTGTTGGTGGCTCTGTTGGTGGTTCTGTTGGTGGCTCTGTAGGGGGCTCAGTAGGTGGTTCTGTTGGTGGCTCTGTTGGTGGCTCGGTAGGTGGTTCTGTTGGTGGCTCTGTTGGTGGCTCTGTAGGTGGCTGTGTAGGTGGCTCTGTTGGTGGCTCTGTAGGTGGCTCTGTTGGTGGCTCTGTTGGTGGTTCTGTTGGTGGCTCGGTAGGTGGTTCTGTTGGTGGCTCTGTTGGTGGCTCTGTAGGTGGCTGTGTAGGTGGCTCTGTTGGTGGCTCTGTAGGTGGCTCTGTTGGTGGCTCTGTTGGTGGTTCTGTTGGTGGCTCTGTAGGGGGCTCAGTAGGTGGTTCTGTTGGTGGCTCGGTTGGTGGCTCGGTAGGTGGTTCTGTTGGTGGCTCTGTAGGTGGCTCTGTTGGTGGCTCTGTTGGTGGCTCTGTTGGTGGTTCTGTAGGTGGCTCTGTTGGTGGCTCTGTAGGTGGCTCTGTTGGTGCCTCTGTAGGTGGCTCTGTTGGTGGCTCAGTAGGTGGCTCTGTTGGTGGCTCTGTTGGTGGTTCTGTTGGTGGCTCAGTAGGTGGCTCTGTTGGTGGCTCTGTTGGTGGTTCTGTTGGTGGCTCTGTTGGTGGCTCGGTAGGTGGCTCTGTTGGTGGCTCTGTTGGTGGCTCAGTAGGTGGCTCTGTTGGTGGCTCTGTTGGAGGCTCTGTTGGTGGCTCTGTTGGTGGCTCGGTAGGTGGCTCTGTAGGTGGCTGTGTAGGAGCCTCAGTGGGCGCATCTGTGGGTGCCTCTCCATGGGCCTCAGAAGGTTCCTCTTCATGTGCCTCTCCTTCATCTTCTGTAGGTAATAAAATATTACTTTTTATCACAAACACTCATGAAAATATATATATACAAATACATACATATCCAATTCAATTGAATTCAATACTAGTGTAATATTCAATATTCAATATGCAATATTCAATACGAATTGAATTCAATTCTAGTGAATTCTATTGTTCAAATAACAGGCCATAACGGGTATATTAGTGGTGAACTTTTTTAAAGCATAAAAATAATTGAACTATATTCTAACTATTTTTTTCTGCAAAAGTATAATAGCCGATGATCTATCACCCTTTTAATATACCCAACAATTTAGCATTTTTCTCTAACTAGGAAGTATAAAAGTAAAAAGTTATGTAGAAAAGTGATATCACCTTGTGAATAACTCAAAAAGTTTGAATGAAATAAAGAAAAAGCCTTTTTTTCTCCAAGGCAATGTTTCGGCGTCTGGAGCCATTCTCAATCCATGCTCAATCAAGTATGATGATTACTGTATGTACTTGGAAAAGACTAATGTTACAATTAATAAATAGTTGCTGGAGACGTAATTTAAATTTTATATATAAACAGTTGGTTAGATCATAACTCATAGTAGCCATTAAAGTGACTCACCAGGCTAGTCACCAATAAAATTAACTCGTTTTTTCTTTTATGTAGTGACAAAAATGCTTTTAGAGTATTTCGTATTGATGAAAAATGTCTATTGGATTCAAAAGAAATTTGTATTACCCCCTTCTTCATCTGTTTATACGCAAGCACCTTCATGGCTTTTTTGTAGGACTGTTTCTAAAAAATTTATTATGATCAGCAAAAACAGAAAAATGAGCAGAGCAGCATTTCCATTTAAAAACATGTATTGCTCATTTGAGGTCACAACTATGTTTAGTGATGTCTAGATTAACTTCTTTATGAGTTAAAAAATAAAAAATTAATATCCTTTTACTTTTATTCAACTAATGGACAACCAGTGACTCAAATTTGGTTGATAACTAATAAAGTTAATAACAACTCCCCCCTAGTGGATATCCTAATAAAATTTATGTATCATTGACCATGTTATACATCTGTTCGACCTATGTACGACAAGTTTTTCAGATATCGTTTAAATTGGATAAACCTGTCAATGAGGCCCATATATATATTACCCGAGAATGAAAATTGTTTATGAATGAAAATTGTATTCAGATCGAATAAACCAGTAAAATTTTGGAATCATCCCCTTAATTACCTATCCGTAATAATATTAATTATAATGTAATCTGCTTATAATTCTCTTTATGACAAGTTTTTCTAGTTTAGTGGCCAAATATATAGAGAAGTTAATGTAGATGGATATCAGCAAACAGATATCTGACCTCCAATGAATGGTTTTCAGAGGTAAATATTCAATTATGAAGATAAAATATTCAATTATCATTTTCCATGTTCCATGGATGAAAAGAGAACAGTTGCAACACCATCATTGTATTTATCTTGAGCCTTTTCTAGAAGTTGGGGCTCCCCTGATGCTGGAAAAGATATGACAAACTGTTGCGGGGGGGGAGCTCTCCTTTCAGTGTCTCCAGGATGATCTTGATCTTGTTATTCCATCCTTTAAGAAAGGTCAAGAATACTATTTGCGGATTGTTTTGGCTGCACAATTGTGGAATGATCATCAGGACCATTCTCAAAACCAGTGGGTTGTGGACTTTAATTTGGCCAGCGCTCAGTGGTCCATGAGAAGGATTGAAACTTCCAGATTTGATGATTACTGTCGTTCTAGGACAAGATAGTTCAATTGATACAACGATTGGATTATGTTTTGAAATTCGGGAAATTGGTATTTCCTAATGTAACTATTGGTTGAGTTTCAATTTTGTAGGTTCTTCTGAAATTGGACAAGGTTGTGCAGTGATTTTAGGGGGTGCTTAGGTGACGTTAGTCGGTGCTTCTATGATGGTAGATAAGAGGGTATGCTGGAATGGGTTTTCCGGACACAAATGAGCACAATTATAGTGATGTTAAAGCCCATATGAAAATAGAGTCCTGGCATTCGATTTAAAGCAAAACTGTCCATTTTACATACTCAAAGAAAACATTTTCTATTATTTCTGTAAAATAAAAAATTAATAAACACAAAAATTAATAATTAATTACCTGGAGTATCAGAGTGTGTATCACTTTCAGGTTGTCCTGGTTGTGGTTTTTTTTTCGGCCCTGTAAATGGGAAATGAATTACAGAAAATGTGCCTATTAAGAAGTGAATTCAAATTTACTACTTGCTTATTATAAACAAGAGTATTTAAAATATAAATAGAAAATATATGAATAAATAGCTATTTAAAAAAAAAAAATAAAGAAATGAACATCTAACAAACTATAATAAACATTTTAACTAAGAAATTAATAATAAAAATTAAATATTTAATAAATATTAGTTTACTTTTGACGATCTTGGTAGTAGTCGGATGGTCTGTTGTAGTTGTTGGATACAAATCTGGAATCAAAAAATGGAAATTTGCTCATTCTACTGTTAAACAAAGAAAGGAAAAAATTTTTCCATGTGAAATTTTCAAACAAAACATTTCAAAGGCTTTAGCAAATATTCGTCTAGTCATTTATGCAATATTTTTGTTGAAGATGATGTTCATGATTTATTGTTTTAGAACTTTCTAATCAATCATCAAAAAAATCATTAGAAATGTTAACATTACGTGTGTGCCTGAACAATAAGGCCTTGTTTTGTAATGAAATGGTAATCTTAAGATTGATGACATGAAGATAAATCAAAGAGGATAATGGTGAAAATTTATGACTCAGGAAAATACCAGAAATAGTGGTTATCAAACATAAAATTGATGCCCTGAAACATCAAAAATACAAGATATCTCTTACATAACATTACATGGTCTACTGTGACAAGTACATATTTTTTCACATTTTTAAAATTTCATTCTAAAAGGATGCTTTATAAAGTCTCTTACATTCCTCTGAGTTTCAGCTCTGATATCTGTAAAAATTATATTAATATTGGATGAAATCATACCTTTCCTACAGATATAGTCAACCCTTAGGTATTTGTATATATCTGGGCATGGGTCAGTAAACATTTCATTAAAGTTTGATAAAGTGCATTTGCCATGTCCTTCACACCTGAAAATAAAATGATGTCGGTCAAATAACTGATATGATTAACTCTTGAATAATAAAATAATTAAATATTCATTAGTAAATTAATCATTAAATTAACTAATTTTTTATCCCTAAATGAAAAAACTACCTTTTTTTTTTAATTGTTTCTAATTTTTTTAATTACCAGCCTTTTTAAGATTTTTTCGGGCAATTAAAAGAAGGTTGAAAAGTTTTTGTTATAGAGCGATATTGTTTGATAATGTTTATCTACTTATGTTAGTAATAAGAAACAATAAAATAAATTAAGGGACTACTAAAATTAGAATGAAAACCACATCTTCATGAAAATGATGAAATTTTACAGAAATAATATTGGCATTAAAAATTCAGCAATTAAAAAATACCATTTTAAAGAAATGATGGTAACATATATGTTATCGGTTTTTTATTTGTATATCTATACAAACCCTTTTATCAATAAAATAGAAAATGTCATACTGGTATACAAATGAAGCCATCAAAACAATAGAACATTTTTTAGCAAGTATTGTCGATTTTTTTTTTTGTTCTCTTCTTTACTCTATGCTCTATTTGTACATTTACTTTGATAAGTCCTAAAATGGGATCGCGTGCTCCAAAAAACATGTGTTTGGTCTCATTCAATGTAAAACATAATTCCTTATAAGTCTTACTAGAAGGGAGGGCATCCAGGGCAGCGATGAAAAAAGTGCTTGCAATAGGTAATCAAACTGAAGCTGCGTCCAGCATGGTTAGTAGGTACTTGAATGGTTGATGAGAGCTACTCATTCCAAGCCATAAACCTCTCACCCCCAAATATGTAAGGCCTATCACATGCTATGGAGACTCACACAGATCGGTCATAGGCGTGATAATCCTGCCACGTGTATCCTATCGAGAATATGTTGTGGTTTTTCAGAATATCTGTAGTCGCCTGGAGATTCACTGCATGGACTGTTAGATTCAAAGAAAGAAATATAGGTACGCAGGGCCTGCTGACTCGGAGCAGTCATGATCCTGGATGGACCTAAGCCAGTTTGTCAATTGGACGCCATTGGACACTGCCGATTAGCGCAAAAGGGACTGTTTATGGGCACTCTGCCGCAGTACCATAGTGACCATGGCTTGCAGCAACGTGAGGTTTGGGCTTCCTCCTCCAGGCTCAATGATCTCCTGCAAGCAGCATCGTTGTATGAAAAAATACCATACTGACCATATGTGTAATTAGCCCTACTTCGGCAACAAAAAAAAAACTCTTAGTAAGAACATCTTTTGGGTATTTTGAGAGATTTATGTGGTATTAAAACACGCCTTTGCGGGGGATGGTTACTTCCTACACCTCACGCCACCCCCTCCCTTCCCTCACCTTGGCAAAACTCGGGCCGATAGGGGAAAATACATTGGGAGGCTAATAAAGCCATTAAAACAATAAAATATTTCGTAGAAATTTCTGCCGATTTGTTTTCTAATTCTATTTGCGTAATTGTGATAGATAAAGATAGCTTTTACAAGTTTTTCATTTATTGTAGAACTTACTGGTCCCTGACGATTCTGAGGACGTTTGGTGCTTTGCAGTAAACATTGGACATCTTTCCTGGGTAAGGGCAGGTGTTCATGTTTGCACGTCCATAATACGAGTCTGCGATCTGTATAGTCGTATCCTCAGGACAGACAATCTCTTTGGTATCCCCTTCGCAAGCCAACATTGTATACAAAGAGTTTGGTGTTACTGAAACATAATACATAGAAAATTAAAATTGGACCTGCACTAACAGAAATATTTATACTTTAGACCAGTCCTTCCCAAACCCTTGGGGCTCTGGGGCTAATATTTCCTACATAACATACAAGGGCGTACCCAGGATCAAAACTAGGGGGGGGGGGGCCAGCTATGGTCGTTTAGTTTGTAACATGAAAAGGTGAATGAAACCAAAATTATATATAATTATAGCAGTGCTTTATGAACTATCAACAAGTAATTACAATAATTTGCTTGAAAAATTTTTTCTATTACTGCTTCCCGCCTTAAAAGCTTTAAAAATTATTGCATCCAGCCTTCCAGGGGGGGGGGCAGCTGCCCCCCCTGCCCCCCGCTGGGTACGCCCATGACAACATATTATATTCATAAGGTCATTACTTTTGAAACTTTTGAAACAAAATTTCTACAAGGAAACCCATCCTATTATTAATTTAATGTCCATACAATAAATTATTTGTGAATTTGAAATACAAGTTTAATTTATTTTTTAACTATGATGTGGAAAATCATGTTTTTTTGAGATATGATGTGGAAATTGAGCGGGTGAAAACATCCCATTGTTGGTGCTTCTTACTCTCCTTTAATATGATATATATATAACGATTGATGGTGTCGGCATCTGGCCTTCGGGTTCGTTAAGCCTTATTATATTCTATTCTATTCTTAATTAAGAATTTAAATTATTGTACATTGATCTGTAAACTGATACTTTTTAGAATTTTGGAATCCTGAATGATAAGTACAAAAGATTAAGCCATACCTAAAGTACATTAAACGATTTTTTAAAAATTAACATTTATTCAATAATTAACTATTCTATTTTCTTTCTTCCCCTTGTCTGTACACATCCTGCTTATTACAATTCTTAAACAATATGTTATATAGATATTTCTATGCAAAAATATAAATTAATCTAAAAAATTACTTGTATGTGGTTCTGGAGCAGGTGTAGTAGGCGGACCTTTCTCTATCTCTGAAAAAGTTTTAAAATAAAAACAATATTACTAGTTAATATATTTACTTAGTAATCAAAAATGAAATCAATAAGTGTTATTTGACTTGCGACATGAAAAAATTGGCCAAGTCCTCTTTAAAAAAAGTCTGGTGCGATGGCGCAACACACAACTTTCACTTACCAACCTACTTAGAGTAGATTTCGGCCTGTTTAGATAAATGTCTGTACGTGTAAAGAACCTCCTCGGTTCTTGCTTTAAATCTTAAATTTTCCAACTGCTTGTAATCGTTGCGAACTGTAAAACAGAGACCAATCTAATAATGTTGCTAGTAGTTTATCGCGTCTTTAATAGCTTTGCATTCTAAATAAATAACATCCAAACGTTTTTCTTTTTCCAAAAGCTTTCTAGAAGAATATGCTACTAGAATTCCGCCATCTTGTAGTTGCGTCAATATTGCGCCGATATCTTTATAACTTGCATCGGTTTCTATGAATATTGGTTTGTTGATATCATAGACTGCAATAATTTAAACCGAACATAAATAATCTTTAATCAATTCAAACATCTGTTTGCATTCATTAGTCTATTCAATTTTCTTAACAAACGATGAAAAGGTTTAAGAGTTAACCCTTTCAGTCACCAATTTTCGGTGTCCAAAATTGTGAAAACCGATTATGATTTCTGAAAAAAATTAGTTCAAAGCATTTTCAATGTCCAAACTCGATTTCTCATATCAGTTTAAACCTCTTTGGAATACCTAGTTCTACTTCTTGGCGAAAAATTAACAGAAATATCAAGTAAACAAATCTTTTGTTTTGGTACCCCTTACAAAATCGGTGTCCACAATTTTGGACATGGTGACTCAAAGGGTTAAAGAACTGTTTATAATTTAGAGAAGATACGCATGCGCAGTCCGCCTTTAAGAATACCAGACCATTGTTTTTAATTTAAGGCGTTCTGTTGATCGGAAATAGTTGTCAACTTGTTTTGAAACGCACATATTTAATAGAAATTATTTGTTTTCATTGTAACTAAATGAAGTTTTTAAATACTAAATAGAGAATTATAAAATCGGATACGGTGGAGTATTACGCTTGCATTCCCAAATTATCACAAATAATTTTTATTTAACAATAAAAAATTTTCTTGTACTTTGAGAGTAATATGTGATATCCAATATATTTTAAGCAGTTTACGGTGTGGAAAAAAATATGGTACAACATAATCTTATAATTAATTATTAATAATAAGTATTAATTCTTAACATTAACTAATAATTATTAGTATTAATTTATTTTTAATATACAAACATTAGTTCCATGATAGATTCCTGAATGGAATATAAAGTGGTTTTAGAGGAACAGTAATCTTTCTCAGTTTCCGGAAAGGCATAAGAGACAAACATTTTAAAATTAAGTTTTAATTTACTATGAGCCGTAAATACGTTTTATTACGAATTAGGATTTTTCAGGACCTTAAAAATATACCTAACCAAATATGAATCCAAAAGTACCGAGAACTTTCAAGTTTTACGAAACAAATGATAATACTCTATAACTTATGGAGGCAGACCAAAATAAGTAAATAAACGTGGAAAAATGTGTGAAGTTGAGGAATGGCGTTTAAATATTTATCAAAACACTTCGATTTCTAATCTAAGTAGGTTGGTTCGTGAAAGATGTGTGGCGCATATCGCACCAGATTTTTGTTATTTAAATGTAAATTTAACTTTATTTAAAGTAAGTTAGTAATATAAAGGACAGCCGAAGTAACATGTTATAAAGGTAAAAGAATAAAGGTGATACTATGACACTATAATATAATTAATAAATATATTAAAAAATATATTTACCTGGTTCGGTGATAATATCCACTGAAAAAAAAAATTAAAAGTCATTAATAAATTGAATTAGGTATTTAAGTTTATTTGTATAAAATGCTAAATTTACTTGATTAATTACTGATGATACATTATGTATATGTCCATCCATTAGAAGACACAACTAAAGCATTATAATGGAAAGTTACATTCATTGTTCTTATTTTCTTTTGGTTGCCTATTTTTATTTATTTATTATCTAATAAAGTGCAATAGAAAGTTGACAAAAATATTTCGATCAAATGTTTGGACCATAGGCGCCGACTACTGGGGCTGGATCCCTCCCAATGCTACCTTGGCTAATTCATCCCTGAATACCATAAAATTGTTGCATAAAGGTGCAAATGAAATTTATAATAATATTATGATCCAGTTTCATTAGAATACATTACAGAGGAATAGTAAAACGAGATTCTTCGGCCATGAGTACAAGAATTAAAAGCAAACGGCAATTTTTTTTTTCCGAGATTTCTTTTATGTTTAGATACAAAGAATAGATGAAAATGAAAAAAGAAATCATGCCGGTTTCATGAAATCATCGGTCTACCTTCAAAAAACAAAAACCATTCAAAAAAACATAAATTCCTTAAAACAAATGCAGAAAAAATAAAAAAAATTTGTGCCAAAATAGAAGTGTATTTTGTTTTGTTTTGGAAACTATTTTATACCAAGCTACGAAAGGCGATTCGAAAAAGAAGTTAATATCTGTGTTTGGCTTTGAAAATGAGGAGTACACTCATTTATTTCCAGTAGTCGGTAAGCTACTTATTTGACTATTTAAAAATACGTTTTTACCTACTAAAAATCTACTGTGACCTACACCCAGATATTTTCATATAGTATAATCGCAAGGAAGGAAAAGTCCCTTCCTGTCAAAATATTGGGGGGGACGCGTTCCAATCTAGGTGGAAATAGTTAACATCAACTAAATGAAAAAATCATGTCGGTATCATGAAAACAACAATATAGCTAGGTCATTTCCAAATAATTAATTGCTTGAAGCAAATATTAACAGAATAATGGGGTGTTAAAACACGGTAGCTCCCTCAAAATGCTCAGTCAGTTTATTTCCAAATTATATTGCAAAATAAATAATATCGAAGAATGGATTGTGTTTTTTTAAAAAAAAAATGCATACTAGGCAATAGAAGACAATTCAGAAATTAAGTTTATATAACTTCTTGGTTCTTTAAATGTGGATATAGTACCTAATACCAACCTTCAGGATTCTTCCTTTACCCTAGTCGGTAAGCTTTTTTTTTCTCATTATAAAAAATGGAATTACTAAAAATCTACATACAGATATTTTAACAGAATATAGTCCGACCTATATAGAAATAAATTATTCATTATGAATTGCTAATACCTGCTAATAAAGGTATACGTTTTTTTTAAAGTGTAAATCTCTCATTGTCGAGAGCCTATAATTTTCTTATTCTGAGAGAGTTCTGAGGTGCAAATGAAATTTATAATAATATATTGATCCAGTTTCATTAGAATACATTACAGAGTACATACATTAAAAGCAAACGACAATTTTTTTTCCGAGATTTCTTTTATGTTTAGATACAAAGAATAGATAAAAATGAAAAAAAAAATCATGCCGGTTTCACGAAATCATCGGTCTACCTGAGGCATTCAAAAAACATAAATTCCTTAAAACGAATGCCGAAAAAAAAAAGTGTGCCAAAATAGAAGTGTATTTTGTTTTGTTTTGGAAACTATTTTATACCAAGCTACGAAAGGCGATTCGACAAAGAAGTTAATATCAGTGTTTGGCTTTGTAAATGAGGAGTACACTCATTTATTTCCAGTAGTCGGTAAGCTACTTATTTGATTATTTAAAAATACGTGTTTACCTACTAAAAATCTACTGTGACCTACACCCAGATATTTTCATAGAGTACAATCACACTAAATAAAAGACTAAATGTTTCTTTACGAATTTCTATTACCTTTATATGTGGGTGTGCGGGTTATTTCAGGCGTAAATCTGTCATTACTGAGTGCCTAACACGAATTGGGGAACAATACAAATTTAGCCTGGTTAAACCCTGTCACTTTGTCAACTCGATATTGTAGACCTTTAGTTATTTTATTTTCAAAAGAGACTGCCGGCGTTACCTTGATGATTTGTGAAGAGGAATGTAACCTGGATTAAGATATTACAGATTTTAAGGAATCAGACCGATGAAATATTCGGTTATTTGTTTTTGAGAATTAGATTGGTTGCAGAAAGCCCTTATAGAATGGAAGGAGGAGCTCCAACGCAAGGGAATGACGATAAATATTGCCAAAAGCAAAGTGCTTGTGATGTCCAGGCATGAGCATGAAGATGTGCAACTGTTTTGTGGTGGTGAGGCTCTAGAGGTAGTGGACCACTTTCCCTACCTAGGAACCATCATCAGCAGGTCTGGCAAAGTAGATGAAGAAATTAGTAATAGAATTAATAAAGCGAACCAAGTATACTACCAGATCTGCAACAGCATAGTAGGCCATCGAAATGTAGGGAAAACGACAAAGCTTTACATATACAAGGCAGTATACCTCCCAACGCTCACATATGGTAGTGAAAGCTGGGTCATGCTGGACAGGCATGTAAGCCGGATAACGGGAGCAGAAATGAGGTACCTTCGCAGAGCAGCAGGTAAAACGAGAAGGGATCGTCTGCGGAATACTTCCATAAGAGATCAGCAGCAAGTGCCTGAACTGAAAACTGACATCGAAAGAAGGCAGCTCAAGTGGTTCGGCCATGTGTGCAGGAACGGCAACCGAGAAAGGTAATGGAAGCCCGCACGCTGGGCAGAAGGTCCAGGGGTCGCCCGAGAATCCAATATGAAGAGTTTATCGAGAGGATAGGAGCGCGAAGAGGAAAAACCTTGGCTGTGATGAAGAGTATGTGTCGAGACCGGGAAGAATGGCTCCGATGGATCGAGGCCCCTCTACGCTGAGCAGGCACAACAGAGGGAGCAAAAGAAAAAAAAAAAAAAAGAATTAGATATCACAGCTTAATAAATATTTAATTTTTAAATTTATTTTATAATTTGTATTTTATTTTAATTTATGCCTATGCACTGTATGTCAGGTGTACTTTTCTATTTTTTTCTATTTTAATGATACATTTCATTTTATTTTTATAAATCCTTAGTCAGAAACATAGTGTTGACTATTATTTATTGATTCATGCTTAAATTTAATCGTTTGGAAAAATTAAAATGAAATAAGTCGCTTCCAGAATTATTTCCACCTAGATTAGCGATTCGCCCCACTCTGCGGCGGTGACGCCCGTGAAACATATCTCTGTCTTGTATTGAGCAAACTTTTTCTTAAAAAGACTTTTTTTTTAAAATAATATAAGTTTTTAAAAAACTTAAAGTTTTTAAAACTTTAAATAAGTTTTTAAAACTTATTTTTTAAAAAAAATAAGTTTTTTTAAATTAAAATGAAATAAGTCGCTTCCAGAATTATTTCCACCTAGATTAGCGATTCGTCCCACTCTGCGGCGGTGACGCCCGTGAAACATATCTCTGTCTTGTATTGAGCAAACTTTTTCTTAAAAAGACTTTTTTTTTAAAATAAAGTATGGCTTTTTCGACCCCTGATTTAAAGAAATAAATGGTTTGCATTACCATAATAGTCTTCATCATCGAGATTTTCGTCAGCTGAGGCGAACCCCAGTGACGCCAAAGAGGCAAGTAGCAGAATCGATATCCTCATCTTCAACTACTGAGAAAAAGTTTCGGACAGATATGGTTTATGTACTCGAGTGACACTTGTGTTAACATACTAACAATCGACTTTGATTATAAATAAACAAAGTATTCTAGCTATTGAATAATAAAAAAAAAATATGAAAAATTCAACTATCATGAACTAATATTTAGCAATTAGCAACAATTGTTTGGTATTCAAATTTAATAGTGGTTAAGTAGAGTGCATTAAATCAATTTTAATACTATCGTTCTACTTTTAAACTTCAGTACGTCAATGAGCAAGTAAATGTTATTGTAGATATATAAATAGCAACGTTGTCTAAATAATATTAAATGTTAAATAAAAAATTATTCATCTTTATTAAATATTTTACAAATACGCGTATTAAAACTACTTACAATACGCAATTAACTTATTATTTGAAATCTATTATTATTACTAGCTAGGGTACACGGCTCTCTCTTGGAGTTGTGTGATAGTTTTAATAACAGAAAAACATTAAAATATAATATTAAAGGAAATATAGAACAAAATTAGCACCTTTTTGAAACTTCGGTTTTAACATGGTATTAATATTAAGATTAGGGGCCGGGATGGCCGAGTAGACAAGGTCGCTTGCAATAGGTAATCAAAGTTAAGCAACGTCTATCGTGGTTAGTACTTGGATGGGTGACCGCTCCATTCGGTTGACCGACCACCAATGAACGCCACACTGTCCAAGTCTAATCCCATCCCGGGTATGTGAGGCCTGTCAGCCTACTGGAGGTGACTCACACCGACCGGGCGTAGGAGTGATGAACCTTCCCTGTGTATCTCATCGAGAATGGTGGTGTGGTTTTCCAGGATGACAGTAACCGCCCGGAGGTTTGGTTCAAGGACGGTATGCTTCAGGGAAAGAAATATAGGTCCTTGGGGCCTACTGACTCTGAGCTACCATAATCCTTGGACCTAGACCAGTTTGTCACTGTCCTTGAACCCAAGAGAGCTGACGCCATCGGTGGGAAGAACACTGCCAAATTGGCCCCAATATGATTGCTTATGGAGCTATGGGGAGCTAGGCAGTCTACCGCTGCACCATGGTGACCATGGCTTGCAGCAACGTGAGGTTTGGGCTACCCCCTCCAGGCTGTCTGTTCTCCCGCAAGCAACACTAATGTCTGTAAGAAGACCACCGAAGGTCTCATTAGGCCCAATGCGCCAACCGAAAAAAAAAATAATATTAAGATTAGAGATCTGCAGAGTCCACCCAAATAAAGAACCCTGTAAACTTTATGTAGGGAGTAAATGAAAAAGTAATTTGCTGCAACTTTGTCGGGTTATGCATCGTTTTGATGTTTTCTGTGATTCTGAATCCTATAAGCCCATTCCATGCAGTCAAAAGATAATAAGTTATTAGGTTATAGTTAAAAAATCTGATGCCTCAGTTAAAGAACTTATATTTCGAGTACATCTTTGGCGCCAACTTCTAGGGGCTTGACCCCCTCCTCAGTGCTGCAGTTATATTCTGTGATAAATTTCAATCTACAGACTGCAATGCCATGTGAATTTTCCATTCAATTTAGTGATGTAACAACTGTATATCACTGTACATAACTGTATTTTACCTTATACGACGATATTAAGTAAAAAATTCATTCAAAAAATTACTTAACAAATCCCTGGACAGACAATCTGGCTATTAATTTCAAATTGATCATTTTTCTATGATTGTATTCATTCATTAAATGATGTATATATGATTTTTTTTTAACAAATAAACACCTGTCCATTGATTCGTAATATTTGTTAACTTTCTTGTAGGTTTTGTGAGATTTCCATGCCTGGAATCCCCATTGTCTCCAGTGACGTGCCCTTTGATTTCATAGGAGTATGATTCCCAGCCCAGTTCGGGTCGCATTTGCGATGACTATAAATAAAGCTCAAGGTCAATCACTGAGGGTAGCTGGTATCAACTTGGAATCCCTATGTTTTTCTCATGGTCAGCTTTAGTTTGCATGCTCTAGAGTAGGTTCATCTAAAGAACTAATTATGTATGCCCCAGAGGGTATAACTAAAAATGTAGTATATCCCAAAGCTTTGTTATAATAATCTACTTGCGCTATTTTTGTTTATAGTTGTTGTATTTTTTGTTTATAGAATTGTTCACGTTTATTAGAAAAATGAAATTCCCCGGGTGGAATTGTGATATACTGCTAGTTTATTTATATAGATTACACATTTTAATTATTGTATCTTTCATATTTGTTCAATATATTGTAACGTTAAATTAGAAATAAACAACATATGGTTTAGAAATTGTAGACCGTTTCCCGGAACGAACTAACAGTTGGAACAAACTTTCATAGCACGTGTTTGTGACTACGAGTTCGAGTACCATCTACGCCGGCCCATGAGGTTCCAGACACTTCTCCTTACGACTATACATAAGAGCGATTGACTAGAGAGTTCAAGAGAAGCTCAAGTCATATGGTTACTTGTGTGTTACAAATTGATAATTTTTGTAACATGTTCGAATATTTGTGTTTTTATAATTTGTGTGGCATTGAAAATTGTTATTTTTCTTTGAATAAAAATTGTTTAACTCACAGAAGTGTTACACCTAGTGTCGGAAGTGGGATTTTCAGTTGTTTGCTCCTTCCCCGTTGACGCCTGAAGTATCTAGAAGTAGAGATTACAACCTCCTCCCACCTTTGTGCCCTTCTTTATAGTAACTGGGTAATCATTAATATTACAAATAGAAAAAGGAACATTCTTGGAGGGTATGACGAGCGCCTTGCCAACAAGGACGCCTTTCCCAACCTCCTAGTCATGATTTCTAGGTTTCAGTAAGACGGGGTGATTCGGCTGATCCTTGTGAGTTGAAATGTCGAGACGAGCAGTTATGATGGTCTCACACCTTGCGGGTATTTCCACGTCCTCACCTAAGGTGGCTTGCAAGCTGGCCAATTCTCGAAAATGCATGAGCAGTTCCTCTCCACTGATGTTGACGATTTGGGTTGGAGACATGGTTGGAAACCTCATGAGTTAATTATGTCCATGCCAGTTTGAACCCAACTGTATCTCTACCTCGGCTCCCCCGAATATCTTGGCTGCATCTACGGAACGGTCCTCAGTCGCCACCTGGAGGGCGACAGCCTTCGTTGCACCGGTGTCTACCAACATGTATCTCGTGCCGTTGACGATGCCGTCCACATATAAACTACCGTTTATACCTCTGTGCCCCAAAGAAACTACCACAACTAGGGTGCTTCTAGGTTCTTGAAGACGTCGTCGGGTAGATGTCGCTCTCCAGGAGAATACCCGTATTAGTTTACATTGGGTTGTGGCTCGTGAGAAGCGGTCCGCTTCTTGGAGGCGCTCCTGACGTGCGCCTGATAGAACCGCTTCTTCAAAGTACTATCTACAGTTGTCCTTCATCTCTGTCGGTACCATTTACGGCTCGGAGAATTACAGTTATTCGCTTACAACTCCCAAACGAAGGGGTAATTCGAAAAAATGTATGTGACCGAAATTGTTCTCCTTGAAAACCTGAAAAGGTTGACACCATTTAGGAAACTCTGCGACCATTTTCCTCGCAAAAACCGCCGTTATAATTCGAAATCGAAGGCGAAATGAGTGATTTTTTTCGGTGTAGCGAATTAATCTAATTTAGTGATAAAAGCTTTAAAATGATGCCTCATTCATGATATTTGATGAAGTATTAAGAAAGTTATAGCGTACCGACAAAAAAAAAAAGGCTTTGAGAAGTAATATATATTATTCTTCTGTGGTTGTGGAACTATTTCCATTGTCACACTTTTCTGTTGCTACTATTTGGATATAAACAACAAAAACAACAGTAAATAAAACAACTTCCATTTTTATTAGCATCGGTTCTGGTTTAATATTATCAAACCATTATGCATTCATTTATTTATTTATATTCACTTAAGTTTTTCTAATAAAATATCTCCCATTGATAACCCATGCAATGATCTGTAAAAAATAATTGCAATATATACAAAAAATGCATTCTTTATATAGCTCTGAAGATTTGTTCATCTTAATTTTTTTTTTAAATTTCTTTCTATTATTTTTTCTTTCATTTGTTGGAACAAAATTAAATATCCGTAATGCTTCGACATCCACGAAACTTATTATTTCTTTCCCATTATCCTTTTGTTTTATATTTTTACATTGATTTTTTAGTATAATAATTAGTATAATAATAAAAGGTGCATAGTAGTGGATAAGTTATGAGAGTGGTGTACTATGGGTAGATATGGTGGCAAAATGGGGCAGAGTAGAAGAGGGATTAATATATGATGGATTATAGATCCCAAAAAGGGATTAATATAAATCATATATTAATCCCTCTTCTACTCTGCCCCATTTTGCCACCATATCTACCCATAGAACACCACTCTCATAACTTATCCACTACTATGCACCTTACCCCATCTTATCACACCACCTATATTATCAGTATCAACAGCATCAGTGTCAATAACCATATTACACCATGTGTATATAAATTATATGCTTAACCTTATAGTTTACATTTATTTATATCTTATATAGTCAGTTCATATTTTTTTTTCATATTTTTTATATTTTATCTAGCCAGTTCATATTCTTTGTCCTAATTACTCATGTTGTTGTCTGTGTCTTGTTTATTTAGCCCTGACGAAGACCTGCATAGTTGGGTCGAAACGTTGGCAACAATAAAATAGTTTTATACTATTTTGTATTTTATTGACCGCCTCCCCGGACTATTTTCTACCTAATTCTATATCCGGTCAACTATCATCTATCCATTATATTATCTATCATTGGTATTAATAAATGATTTTCTTGTAAACCATTATTCAATTTTTATTTTTACTTTATATATATATATATATATATATATATATATATATATAAAGGGCAAATCTTGCAGTCTTGTAAAAAAATTTGACTCCTCTTTTTCCTTAATTAGGGTTCATCTATGATTTGTAGATGAAGGTAGAATAATTATAAGGAGATTTTAAATGAAAAAATCCAGAATCCAATACAAAATATTTCAAAAAAGATATTTTATTTAATAGGTCCTTTTTTAAATCTGGGAATGATGCTTATGGCTTTCAAAATAGTGGAACATACTTCCTTTTCCTCTTTAAATAGATAAAAATTATTTTAAGAGCGGTTAAGATTGGATGATATGGTTTAGAAACAATAAAAAAAAAGAATATTCAATAGAACTATATTATAGTTTTATACAATTACTTTGTGTGTAATTCAAAAGAAAATTCTTAGAAAATAGTACCGCACAATCCCAGAAACCTAAGGAGCGGGTATTGAGATCCACCGCACGGAGCTTGCTGAGGTGCACCGTAGGCAGGTTGGGGTGGACCATAGGCAGGTTGGGAATATCCATATCCAGGTTGGATTGGCAGAGGTCTTGGGAACGGATTGTTAGCATCAATAGGACTTGGCAGTGCAGGGTTTTGTGGTTGGGACGGTGCCTGCTGATTAACAGTAATATAGATGTTTTGATTGCAAGGTTTATCAGGCTTAGATTGAGATGGAGGGTATGGAACAACAACGGTCTGTGGTGGTTGTCCATCTCTACCAGGAATCTCTACGACAATATCTTTCTGGTCAGAAGGAGATGACTCAGGAGCAGGTATGACCACTACCTTAGGACTGCCTGGACATTGAGTTGGAGGTACTTGTACTATTATTTCCTTCTGATCCTTGCCGGGCTCTGGGTATTTGATGGATATCTTGCCAGGTTCGTAACTGCCCTTGGGTGGAGGAAAAGGAATGGCGATCTGCTGAGGAGGAGAGGAAGCATCAGCAGGAGGAAGGGATACGACAACATCTTGAGGTTTGGAACTGTCAGCACCAGGTGGGATGGGTACGGATATCTCTTTGCTGCCTCCTGAACCACCGCAATTTTGCATTATGATTGTAATAAACTGTGGGTATTGACCAGGTAATGGGTAGATTACAATGATGATCATGGGTTTTGGTGCGGGTAAGTCAATGACGATTGGTGCTAGTGTGGGAGGAGGAGGCCTTGCAACAATAATCGGTGCCATTGTTGTCGCAGGTGTGGGTGGGGGAGTCACCGGTTCTGTAACAATAATGGGTGCCGCTGTTGTGGGTGGGGCAGTCACCGGTTCTGTGACAGGAGCCTCTGTAGGAGCCTGTGTAGGAGCCTCAGTAGGTGCCTGTGTAGGTGCCTCTGTTGGTGGCTCTGTAGGCGGCTCAGTTGGTGGCTCAGTAGGTGGTTCAGTTGGTGGTTCAGTTGGTGGCTCTGTTGGTGGCTCTGTTGGTGGTTCAGTTGGTGGCTCGGTAGGGGGCTCTGTTGGTGGCTCAGTTGGTGGCTCAGTTGGTGGTTCAGTTGGTGCCTCAGTTGGTGGTTCTGTTGGTGGCTCGGTAGGTGGTTCTGTTGGTGGCTCTGTTGGTGGTTCAGTTGGTGGCTCTGTTGGTGGTTCAGTTGGTGGCTCTGTTGGTGGCTCTGTTGGTGGTTCTGTAGGTGGTTCTGTTGGTGGCTCAGTTGGTGGCTCGGTAGGTGGTTCTGTTGGTGGCTCAGTTGGTGGCTCTGTTGGTGGCTCTGTAGGTGGTTCTGTTGGTGGCTCAGTTGGTGGCTCTGTTGGTGGCTCTGTAGGTGGTTCAGTTGGTGCCTCAGTTGGTGGCTCGGTAGGTGGTTCTGTTGGTGGCTCTGTTGGTGGTTCAGTTGGTGGCTCTGTTGGTGGCTCTGTTGGTGGTTCTGTAGGTGGTTCTGTTGGTGGCTCAGTTGGTGGCTCAGTTGGTGGCTCAGTTGGTGGCTCGGTAGGTGGTTCTGTTGGTGGCTCTGTTGGTGGCTCTGTTGGTGGCTCAGTTGGTGGCTCTGTTGGTGGCTCAGTTGGTGGCTCTGTTGGTGGCTCAGTTGGTGGTTCTGTTGGTGGCTCAGTTGGTGGCTCTGTAGGTGCCTCTCCCGCTGGTTCTATAAATAATAAAATATTACTTTTTAACACAAACATATATGTTATTAACTTTATTCAACTAGGTAACAATTCAGCTCCTTGAACCAGTCCCAAGCCATGCTTCGTACTTGATTACTGTATGGTTTACTATATGTAGTTGGAAAAGAATAATGTTATAATTAATAACTAGTTGCTGGAGGCGTCATTTAAATATTATTTATAAACAGTTGGTTAGGTCATAACTCAGAACACTAACTCCGAGCAAATAGTTAGATGAGACTAGTTAGACTAGCAAATTGCTTGAGTACAGAACATTTGATAACGGCCATACTAGCCACTGGTCATATAGTGACTCACCACACTAGGCACCAATAAAACGAACACATTTGTTCTTTTATATAATGTCAAAAATGCATTGTAGAGTAATTAGTATTGATGGAACATGTTTATTGGTTTCGCAAGAAAGTTGTATTACCCCCTTCTCCTTTTGTTTGTGTGCATGCACCTTCATGGATTTTCAGTAGGACTCTTTCGAAACAATTCATTATCATCAGCAATCTCAGAAAAATGCGCAATGCAACTTTTCCATTTAAAAACATGTTGTTCATTAGAGGTCACAACTGTGTTTAGTTATGTCTAGATTAACTTCCTTATGTGTTAAAAATAATAACTTTTTTTTTGTTCGGTACCCCTACCTGGCCATGTGTGGCATACACGAGGGGGAGGTGCATAATTATAAAAAATAATAAATTAATATCCTTTTATTTAAATAAAAAAGTGACTCAAATTTGGTTGATAACTAATAAAAACTTAATAATAACTCCCAGTAGTAAATATTCTAATACAATTTATAGATAAAATTTATGTGTCATTAACCTCATTAGAAACACATCTATTCGACCTATGAACAACAAGTTTTTCAAATATCGTTGAAATCGGATATACATGTCAAACATCAATAATTTTAATAATTAACCTCCCCTCCTCATTAACTATACATAACATTTATGTGGCATTAATATTATCCTCCTATATTACCTAAGAATGAAAATTGTTTATGAATGAAAATTTTATTCAAATTGGATAAACTAGGAAAATGTTAAAATCATCCCCTTGATTACCTATCTGTAATAATATTAATGAGAATTTAATCTGCTTAGAATTCTTTTGACCTATGAACAACAAGTGTTTCTAGTTTTGTTGAAATTGCATAAACCGATAATAAAATAGAAGCCAAATGTATAGAAAAGTTAATGTAGATAGATATCAGTAAAATGATCGGTTTTCAGAGGTAAATGTTCAATTAGGAATTGATAATTTTCCATGTTGTCTTCGGATGGAAGGAGAACAGTTGCAACACCATCATTGTATTTATCTTATGCCTTTTCTAGAAGTTAGTGCTCCCCTGGTGCTGGAAGAGATATGACTATCTGTTGCATGGTTATCTCACTTTTCTGTGTCTCTGGGATGATCTTGATCTTGCGGTCGTTGTTTCATCCTACAGGGAAGGTCCAGACTAAAGGCGGCTTTGGCGTAATAATTGTAGGATGATCACCACAACCATTCTCAAACCCAGTGGGTAGTAGACTTCGATTTGGCCTGCGCTCAGTGGTCCATAAGAAGGATTGAAAGTTCCAGATTCAATGATTACTGTCATTCCATTACAAGCCGGTTCAATCCGGGCCAGGTTAGACGAGCGTGTTGGAGCGCGACCTGCTTTAGCATGTTCGAGCAGAATGGCGGTGGTTCGAATCCTTCCTGGGAGGGTTTTGATTTTGTGGAGGCCCCACGGAATGAATCTCGACCTACCCACCATAGTTAGAATAGGTTGGTTACATCTGTAGAGTAACCCCCTGTATGCCACACATGGCGAGGTTGGGGTACCAAGCCAAAAAAAAATAAATAAAAATAAAATAAACAAATAAAAAAAATTAAAATAAATAAAGGCGGTTCACTCGATAGAACAATCGAATCATATTTTGAAATTTATGTTTTTCTTAATGTAAGTATTAGTTGAGTTTCAATTTTAGTAGGTTCTTTTGAAATTTTAGAGTGATGTTCAGTGATTGTAGTGGGAGCCTCTATGATTGTAGATATGAGGGAACGCTGGAATGGGTTTTCCAGGCACAAATGAGCTTAATTATAGTGATTTTATAAGCAGATATGAAAATAGAGTTCTCCTGGAATTCCGTTTAATTCAAAACTGTCCATTTCACATAATCAAAGAAAACCTTTTCTATTGTTCCTATAAGAAAAACCTAATATGAACACATAAAAAAATGAATTACCTTGTGTATCAGTTTGTGGTTGTCCTAATTGTGGTTTTTTTTTCGGCCCTGTAAATGGAAAATGAATTGTAAAAAATGTGCATATTAAAGAGTGAATTCAAATTTTCTACTTGCTTACTATTAAGAAGAGTATTTAAATTTATTTAAAATTTGAATAGGAAATATATGAACAAATAGCTATTTTGAAAAAAGACAAAATAAATAAATGAACGACTCTCAAACTATAAAAAATACTTTAACTAAGAAATTAGTTATAAAAATCAACTATTTAAATAAATATTAGTTTACTTTTGATGATCTTTGTAGTAGTTGGAAGGTCTGTTGTAGTTGTTGGATACAAATCTGGAAAAAAAAATAAAATGAAATACTTAATTGAGATTTTTCATTCTACTGTTAAACAAAGAAAGGGAAAAAAAACTAAGTATAATTTCATTTGTGATTTTATCTTGATTTTTTCCATGTGAAATTTTTAAACGAAGCATTTCAAAGATTATTAAAATGATTCTCTAGTCATTTATCCAATATCTTTGTTCAAGATGATTTATTGTTTTTGAAATTCTAATCAAATCATCAGAAAACCAATAGAAATGTTAACATTTCATGTGTGCCTGAACAACAAGTCTTTGTTGTGTATTGAAATGAGAATCAAAGGCTTTTGAGAAATCAAAGAGGATAATGGTGAAAATTTATGACTCAGGAAAATACCATTAATAGTGTTTATCAAACATTAAATTGTCGCCCTGAAACATCAAAAATACAAGATATCTCTTACATTACATTATATGAAGTCTACTGTCACAAGTACATATTTTTTCACATTTTTAAAATTTCATTCTAAAAAGATGCTTTATAAAGTCTCTTACATTTCCCTGAGTTTCAGCTCTGATATCTGTAAAAATTATATTAATATTGTGTGAAATCATACCTTTCCTACAGATATAGTCAACCCTTAGGTATTTGTATGTATCTGGGCATGGGTCAGTAAACATATCTTTAAGGTTTGATAAAGTGCATTTGCCTTCTCCTTCACACCTGAAAATAAAATGGTGTCAATCAAATAACTCATATTATTAACTTATGAATAATAAAATAATTATATATGAATTAGTTAATTAATCATTAAATTAACGGGGTCACCTTTGGTGTAGTGGTTTAGCATGACAACCTACCCTTTTAGGTCCTCGGATAGGACGTAAATTGGAGGTACCAAGCCTGTGCAATGTCAGGTACTCGTTAAAGATCCCTATCCTAATTATACCTCGATAGGCAAAATTTAGGACTCCCACTGTAGCATCGTCTGATTTTTTATCGCTAAAAGAAAACCTACCATTTTTTTTAATTATTTCTATTTTTGTAAATTAACAGCCTTTTTAAGATTTTTTGGACTTTAGCAAGAAGGTTAAATTTTTTTGTTTTTGTTTATAGAGCGATATTGTTTAACTAATTATGTTTGTAATAAATAGGGAATGGACTTCATATATTTTACATACATTTTCTGACCTTATAAGGTTATAAAGTTATAAGACCTTATAATTATAAAATTATAATTATGAAGCTAATTTCAATCGTATAGCACAACCCCGCCGAGAGGGAAAACTACATCGGGGGCTAATAAAAGCCATTAAAACAATAAAACCTTTCGTAGCAATTACTGCCGATTTGTTTTACTTTCACTTCCCAAACATGAAATATATAGTAAGGGAAAGTATTTTAGACTTCCGGTTTTCAACGAAAATACACGTTTTGGGGTCCCCTGAGTCCAAATAACCAACAGACTAGCTCAAAAACTATAAACCGTACGAACCTGAAATTGGGTATTGAGTGTATGTATATGCCCGAGATGTGACAGCAGAAATTTCATAAAAATTGGTCAAACGGAGGGGAGACTATTTAATAAATCTTTACATTTTTTTCCGATTTTCTCAAAAACGACTCTAACGATTTTGATAAAACTGGGTATTTGATGTATGTATAAGCCCGCAAAATGACTGCACAAATTTCATCAACATTGATCAAACGGTGGCATTTTATTTTATAATTTCTTCCCCATTTTTACAATTTTCTCAAAAATATCTTTAGCGATTTTGATTAATTCGTCATGTTTAATGAGAATCAAGTATGCTTTAATATCAGGTAAGCTTTATCATTATTAAAATGTTCTGAGGGGGCTTAAATGGGGAAAGGGCCTTTATTGTTTTCATATAAAGTACCTTTGTTTTTGTTTATATCGAGAAATTATCTGTCTCTCGTTTCACCTTAAAATAAGTAAATATTATCTTGTGAGACTGCTTTGATTTATTTGTAATAATGCAACACTGGTATCCCATTACAGTCTCAATAATATATATTTTCAATATATATTTTTTACATTCTTTAAATTTGGTGGACGTTTCGGACTGTTGCGTCCATACTCATCACCTTCTCGTTTCTGGATATTAAAAAATTAATATTCTGATAGAATTTGTCATTATTACAACAAATTCTATCAGAATATTAATTTTTTAATATCCAGAAACGAGAAGGTGATGAGTATGGACGCAACAGTCCGAAACGTCCACCAAATTTAAAGAATGTATAAAATATATATTGAAAATATATATTATTGAGACTGTAATGGGATACCAGTGTTGCATTATTACAAATAAGTAAATATGAAATATGAAAAAAATCAAGTATACATATACAGGGAAAAAAAAAAGTTAGGAAAGAGAAGTTAACTATAAAATACGATGAGCTCACGCATTCGCCATACGCCTTTATAATTAAAGATGTTCTGTTCATTTAAAGGAAATTATTTGTTTTATGGTAAATATATGAAGTTTTCAACAACCACATCGAGAATTATAAAATCAGACGACTTGATGTATTATGATTGCATTGTCGAATTATCACAAGTAAAAACATTCATTTAATAATAAAAAAAAATAGTGTTCTTAAAGAGCAAATGCAAACAAAAATAAGTAAATGAATGTGAAAAATGTGTGACTTTGATAAATGGCATTTAACAAAACAGATCAATTTCTAATCAAAGTAATATGGTGAGTGAAAGTTTTGTGTTGCGCGCATCACACCAGATTTTTCTAATTCTATCGGCGTAATTGTGATAGATAAAGGTAGCTTTTAACAGTTTTTCCTTTTAATTTTAGAACTTACTTGTCCCTGACTATTCTGAGGACGTTTGGTGCTTTGCAGTAAATATTGGACGTCTTTCCTGGGTAAGGGCAGGTGTTCATGTTGGCACGTCCGTAATACGAGTCTGCGATCTGTATAGTCGTACCCTCAGGACAGACAATCTCCTTCGTCTCATCTTCGCACATCAACAGTGTATACAAAGCGTTTGGTGTTACTGAAACATAATTCATGGAAAATCAAAATTGGACCTGCAATAACAGCAATATTCGTACATTACAGCAGTCGTTCCGAATTTCTTAAGAAAAATATAAATAAATCTAAATAATTACTTGTTTGTGCCTCTGGAGCGGGTGTAGTTGGCGGAGCTTTTGCAACCTCTGAAAAAGTTTTAAAATAAAAACATCATTACTTGATGATATATTTACTTACAATTGAAAAATAAAATCAATATATATTATTTGAGTAGTGACATAAAAAAAAAATTCGCAGTCGCAATCGACTATAGGGTGCGCTAGTAGTTTTGCAAAATGTCGGAAGGAACGGGGATAGACATAGTTGATGTGATAGACATAATTGGTAATTTCGAAAGACCATTTATTGAAGGGCAAGCTATCCCTGATGAAAACCACATAATTAAATGTAGAATAGTATCTGGAAACGTAAAAGTAGTTATTTTACAAGCCTTATTCCTTCAAACAAGCGATCTTAAAGGCCTGCCCCATCAAATAAAAGTCGAAATTAAATTTATTAATAACAATAAACAATTTTCTTGTAATTGTATGCGTAAAGCTGTTAGTAATGTTAAATTCAAACACATCATTGCAACCTTACACTGCGTTCTTCGGTTAGTAATAATATTAATTACCTATTCATTCATTTTCATCATAGCTTAGTTTTTTGTCATATTAGTTATTTATTTGTTAATACTTTCAGGCATCACATTGAAAACTTGGAACAATTAGTCATAACGGATTTAAGACGAAAATGGGAAAAATTAAAAAAAGAAAAACAAATCTATGATACTGTGGTCCCAATCATCAAATCGATAAAATTTCAAATACTAATACATATTTATATTAATTTAATCTTAGTCTGTGGGTGACCACCCACAGATTAAGATTAAACACAGGGTAGTAGGTATCAGTGAAGAGGAAGGATTGGCTCTACTTGGAGCCGAGCTCTGTGGTGTAGTGGTTAGCATCCGCGGGAGACCCGGGTTCGAATCCCGGCGGAGCCAAATCTTTTCTCTTCAAAAAATAAATTATTTAAAAATAATACGTATTTACTTGGATGAATATAGTCACTTTCTTTAAAATGAAGACTACATATCGTCATATGTTTCGAAACAGGCTTATCTATTATTAATTTTACAATCCACTCTTTAAGTATCTTTTTATTTTTTGGAAACAAATGAAATTATACAAAGTTTGATTTTTTGATTGAAAACTGAGGGTCCGAGCAATACCTATTAGACATTCTTCAAATAATATTTTGCTGAATCGGGTTTTAATTATGGAAAAAAAATTAAAAAACGCCAAAAAAACCCTATGAATCCCAGGTACTGACCCGGCTTCTATCTACAAATTATATTCTTCAAAGTTTAACAGAAAAATTAGGTTATACGTTTCTCATCGTGAGACTTATTCAAACTAAATTAAAATGTTCATATTTAAACACAATAATAAAAGCCCATTGGCTTCAGGATGTCTTTGACACGAATTTATAGCAGTCTATTGGTCTCCCAAAAGAATTGAATCATTAGGTTTTTTAACAGTTGGATCCTTAGTTTTATAAATTCTTGAGCGTTCTGACCTATTGAAATCGAAATCCACGCATATCTTGTGAAGTGGTTGACCAAAATATGCATGAATCGTTTGGGTGATCTTTTCAAGCGACCTTATCTGAGAAGGTTTAAAAGCAGGACCGAATTGTGATAGTAATCCAGGAGCAACCACTACGGCGGACTTGTTTTCTATACAAATTTTACATTTTTTTCAGAAATTATTCACAGCCTTATAAAAATTCTTTTAATTAAAACGTTGTAATCATGGCGATCATTTGAGGTCTTTAATATGTGTATATAATGACCATATTTTTTGTGAAACATTTATATGATCTTGTTGTCGAATTCCGTAGAAAAAAAAATTCTTTTAATTTTTTTAGAATCAGTTCTTGTCAATATTTAATTTTTTTGTCGATTTCATTTCAGAAAGACGATCGATTTGATCTTTCAGAATCTCAGAATAATCGATTGGATTGACGACTTCGATCGCATCTTCGTCCTCAAAGTATTCAAGGACAGGTGATAATAAGTCTGCAAGGATATTGTCCTTCCCTTGTTTGTATATAATATTGAAATTGAATTGAGAAAAATAAGAAATCAGATCACCTGATTTCGACCAGGTAGATTTCGACCTGTTTTGATAAATGTGTAAACGTGTAAAGAACCTCCTCGGTCCCTGCCTTAGATCTTAAATTTTCAAGCGGTTTTCATCGTTTCAAACTGTAAAAAGACGACCAATAAAAAAATGTTGCTAGTACCTATCTGTTGCATCTTTAATGGCTTTGCATTCTAAATGAATGGCATCTTAACGTTTCTCTTTATCTGAAAGCTTTCGAGAACAAAATGCTACTAGATGTAGAATCCCGTCATCTTATGGTTGCTTCAGTGTAGCGCCGATACCCTTATAACTTGCATCGGGTTCTATGAATATCGGTTTGTTGTTATTATATATTGCGAGAATTGATACCGAATATAAATAATCTTTAATAAATTCAAGCGTCTGTTCGCATTCATTAGTCCATTCAAAGGGCACTCCTTTTTTTAATAAACTGCTGCATAAAGACGCGTCCATTTGCTTTTTCGTGAAATCGAAGGTTTTTGATTGGCTGAAATGGATAAGTTGAGGTTTGGAAAAGAATCGATTGAAAATATGGCCAGGTTTGATTGGAATTCCATTCTTAATTATTTATGGTGAGTTTTAATTTACATGGCTGTTATATTCTAAAAGAGCTATTATTTACTGTAGGAATCCACTGCTAACTAAATTTCGGCCTGGTTTTGTTATGTCATTACTCATTTCTTTCTACTTCGGTAATTGGTTTGATATGGATCTGACACTTTTGTAGAATTTCCAATTGTGTAACATTAATTTGTTGTAAATAAAAAAAAAATTAAAGTAAAGCAGTAATGTAAAGTACAAATAACATGCAGAAGTAACACCTCAGATGTTAGAAAGGAAAATAAAGGTAAAAAAAGAAGGAATACACTTACCTGCTTCGGTGATAACCTCCACTGAAACATAAATATAAAAAATTAAAAGTCTTATATATACTGAATTATTTAAGTTTGTTTGTATAAAATGCTAAATTTACAAGATAAATTATTGATGGTACATTCTACTTTTACAAAAAATTTACAAAACGCAAACTAGTTCTAATAAAAATCACGCCATAATCCTCGGTGGTCCCAGGGTGTTTCAGTGAGCAATTTTTAAAGGGAGTAAAAAATATTTGACTGTGCCCTCCTTCGGATAGGATATGAAATTCAGAGCCTGTACGATGTCAATGACCCCCATCCAATTATTCTTGGAAAGGCAAAATTTAGCACTCCTACTGTAGCATCATCCGATTAACCTTAGTGGCATAAAAGTGGCGTTAAACAAACAAATCCTGGGCAATGCCGTCATTTAGATGGGACTTAAAATGTAGAACGAGAGCCTGTGCGAGATCAGGTTCTCGTTAATGAGCTGGAATCTAGTAAAGCTAATCAAGGCACATAACCTCTCAAAACAGGCCCCTCCCTGAAGCTACTTTTCAGTACTAGTACTAATTTTTTTACAGTCCTATGACTGCAATTATACTTAAAAAAAAAATAAAGTTAAACTAATATTTAATTTATTAAACTTAGATGACACAGTAGATCGCGGATTCATAGTCCTGGCGATCTTAGGACTTTTTAAAGGAAGTAAAGAATCTTTGGCTATACCGTCAATCGGATCAGAAGCACAATAGAGGACTCGAGTCAGTACGATCAGAGTAAGTCAGGTATTAGTTTACTATTCCTGTACGTTAAAGTGACGTTGAATCAACAAATTTAGATGGGAGTTTTATTGAACTTGGACTTTTCTAAAGAACTGCATAAAATTTCTCCTAAAAAAATTATTCTGTAACTTTTATAACTTTTGAGAAGGGCGAAAAATATGATAGGAATAACACCCCCTTTGAATAATCCTACGATAGATATATTAATCAAAATTTTCTATTCAAAATAAACACAGAGTTGGGCAAATAGTAATCTGAATAAGGATTAATGAATATGAATAATTGTAATCATAAAACAAATGAATAATGAATAACCATTATTCATAATCAGTGCGGAGTATTTTTAATGATTATTTAGTGTTTATAGTATTCATTTGAAAAGAATAATGAATAACTGGTATTCAGTTATTCATGATTAACAAATACTGATTAATTCAGTTAGTTATTATTCATGAATAATATATATTCATGAGCTAGGATTAATATAATATTCATGAATAATGAATACCTAATATTCATAAATCATGAATAACAAAAATTCATCAATCATCAATCATGAATATGATATATTCATAATCATTATTCATTTAAATTAATGACGAGGATGCATTTCTGAATAAAAATTGTCCTAATGAGCAAGGACAAGTCCTAAGATTGGGTGTAGTGAACTGAACAGCATTTGAAGTCACAAGTAAAGAATTAGACCCTAATTCCAATGGGTATTATTAAAGGTCTATTGACTAGAATGGAAAGAGCAAACAAATTTTCAATCATCATTCATGATTTGTAAGACTCGGAATTGTGATTTTTTTTTGTAATCATGATTAATGGATTTATATTATTCATGATTAATGAATGATCTGTAATCATGAGTAGTGAATTCTTATTAGTCATGATTAATGAGTAATGAGTAATCATGAATAATGAATTCTTCTAAATCATGATTACTGACTACTATTTAATAATGAATAATGATCATTGATGATTGTTGAATACATTGTATCCATGAATGCTCCACGACCAGTGATTAATACAATTCATGATTCCGCGCTAAGGAATGATTTGTGAATGATCATTACAATCACTATTCACAGTTTTGATTATTAGTCATAATCATGATTACATTTTGATTTAAATATGCCCAACTCTGAATAAAAACCTATATGAGTAAATATTCTCCCTCTCTTTCGCTGTCATAACAGCTTTTAAAAAAATCACTACTAAAAGCAAAAATTGTCTTTTTAAGGTCACACTTTAAATTTAGTTATTCAAAAAATTCGAGTGAATCTTTTTTGTTAACCAAACATTTGAATGACTTTTTCGATCCCTGATTTAAATAGATAAATATTTTGCATTACCTTCGTAGTCATCATCATCATCTTCAGCTGAGGCGAACCCCAGTATCGCCAAAGAGGCAAGTAGCAGAATCGATATCCTCATCTTCTACTACTGAGAAAAAGTTTCGGACAGGGATGGATTATATACTTCAGTGACACTTGTGTTAACATAGTAGCAATCGTATAATTGTTGATTATAAATAAACTAATTATTCAAGCTATTGAATAATAAAAAATTAAAAAGCTATCATGAAGTAATATTTGTCTGTAGGATATTTGCGATGCTATTAGCAGCAATCATTATTTGGTATTCAAATTTAATGGTTAAGTGGATTAAAAATTAAATCGAGTTTAATCCTATCGTTCAACTTTTGAAATTAATTACGTCGATGAGCAAATTAATTAAATGTTATTGTAGATATATTAATAATTTTTAATATCTTCGGACAAGCCGAACCTTGCAACAGTGGCGGACCCAAAAATTTTCTGAGGGGGGCCCACTTTTTTTTTTACATTTCATGAGTAATTAAGGCCCTAATATAAAATACACAATAGTACGTAATGACGTAAATTACTGCAAATGTTTAAATACAATTCATTTTCAATTAACGGACTTGAAAAATTACTAAATGTAGCTCATTTTATATAAAAAATAGTAATACTTTATCAGTGTCCTCACCTCTCAGGAGGGGGGGGGCGCCCCCCGCGCCCCTCACCTGGATCCGCTACTGCCTTGCAAATGTATCTGATATTTCCGAGAAGGAAGAACGATTACACGAGTTCAGCTTGCAAGCTTGATCGCTTTTACACACCCTCGAATTTAATAGTGTGTAATATCTGATATTTTAGTTAATTATAATTGAAGTGCCATTCAAGAAAAGATGGATTTCTTTCATACTTGTCGCAACTTAAAAAAACAAAAAAAAAACAGCACCACAACTCATGAATTGTCTTGGGTGCAGTACTGTATAAAGAAGTACCGATTTTGATTAAACTGAGAATTTGGTGTACTAATATGCACGAGATATGACTGCAAAAATTTCACCAATATCGATCAACCGGAGGGGGCACTTAATAACTTTTTCCCATTTTTACGTTTTTTTTTTATTTTCTCAAAAACGGCTTTAACGATTTTGATCACACTGGGTATTAGATGTAAGTATATGCCAAAGATGTTATAGCCAAAATTTCATCAAAATTGGTCGAACGGAGGGGGCTCTTTATTCACAACTGTTTTTCCAATTTTTAACTGTTTTACAATCATCTCATAAACGTCTTTAATGATTTTCATCAAATTCGTCATGTAAGCTTTATCATTATTTAAATGTTCTGAGGGGCTTAAATTGGGAAGGGGCCTTTTTTGTTTTCCTTTAAAGTACCTTTGTTTTTGTTTATATGGAGAAATTAACAGACTCTCTTTACGCCTAAAAATAAGAAATGGCTAAATATGAAATATGAAAAACAAATCAAGTAAACATTTAGAGGAGAAAAAAAGAAAAATATTCCGTCAATTCATAAAACAGGTTGAGCCCGCGCATGAGGAGTACGCCATTTGTTCATAATTAAAGCCGTTCTGTTCATTTAATGGAAATTATTGGTATCATGGTTACCAAAGTAATGTTTGAACAACTACATAGACAATTATAAAATCAGACGACTTGGAGTATTATGCCTGCATTGCCGAATTATCACAAGTAAAAACTTTTAATTAGTAATAAAAAAAAATAGATTTTTTTTATAGAGAAAATAAAAAACAAAAATAATAAATGAATGACTGGATGGAAAAATGTGTTACTTTGAGAAGTGGCAATTAATAAAACACATCAATTTCTAATTTAAGTAAGTTGGTAAGTGAAAATTGCGCGCACGCACCAGATTTTTTTCTTCACGTTTCGGTATTACGCTTGTTGACAGGTACGTTTGTTGATATTACCATGTGCTTTGTTCAATAATATCGAGTATAGATACTTTAAGAAAATTATCTTTACTTAAATAGTATCGCAACGTCCCTAGCTGTCGGCAATAGCAGGATTTGCTATTGTAAAACCGTGAGAAATGCAGCGTTTGTGATATCTCTTGTCCGATATCTGGGTCTAGGTACAAAAATCTTCAAGATATCATATCATAATCTTCAAGATCTATTACTGATTCGATTGACTGATATTAACGATGGAATTATTTCCATCATTCATTTTCCAATCAATTTTTCTATTCTTCGATTTATTAGCCTCAATTGTGTGTTGTAATAGTTTCCTATCTTAACTGAAATGAAGTAGAATAAATCGTTACCCAAGAGCCAGACATTCCTAAGTCAATTTACATCAATTTCAAACTTTTATCGATCTTTGTTATATCGAATAAAATTTAAATATTCGATTCTATAAATGTTCCCGAGATTTTCAAAAGCCAAACCGTCAAAATTCCAGTGTTTGCGGTTCCCGAGAGCTTTTTGAGATCCTGAGTTGAATGAATGAATTTTATTGAAACAGTCAATGAAAATGGACGACCTCGCCCTCAGGTGCCATTGGATGTGTTTATCAATTAACACAAAATTGATAACTCGAACTTAAAACAGTCATGATCTCAGGCACTGAAATAACTAATGTATATGTCGAGTATTTTTTTCAATAAATGAAATTTTCTTAGAACATTTATATCATAGTTGTACTACATAGTCACTTGAGACATTACATTAATTAATAAAGAAATTGAAATATCAATTTTTTACCGATGTTCATCCATCTATAAAAACCATTAAAAAATCTTTATATCTCTCAAAAACAACCTCATTGTATGGAAGTCCACGCAGCAAAAACTTCGCAGCCATAAAAATGATTGGTATCATAAAGGCTACCCCACTATGTTATTACTACAATGGATATTATTATCAGTACTTCACTCTTAGGTTTATACAATGATTCGTCGAATCGCATGACGAAAATAGTTGACTTAAATTAAAATATAAAATATCATGTTCAATACATTACAATCTTTTCGGAGGCAGCACAAAATGCAAAATCTTCCAAATAGTCCGGGAGCTAAGGGCCAAAAAGGTGCCTGATTTGAAGAAAATTTTTGATCATATAGGCCGAAAGTACTCATTTCATAGACAACAAATGTGAACGTCTGCCACCTCAGGCGGTTTATTTTATAGGCGAACAAAATGGACATTTTTGACAATTTTTCACTAAAAACTCTAAAACGATTTATCGCAGAAGAAATTTTGTTCTTTCTAAAATAAAAGGGCATTAAATTTCGCGTCGACGGAGGTCCTCACAGTTAAAATGTGTGTAAGTAGCTTATTTCTTGCTAAATTTGATGCTCTGCAACTTTTATCTAAAAGATTTTTCATTTAAACAAGGTGTTTTTAAGTTAGAGGCGTTGGAACCCGGTTTCCACAAAAATCGTAAAAATTAAAGATTTTTGATGTACCGAACACGGCTAAACCACTTAACCGATTTAAACTTCAGATATATCATTCTATTTGCAATAGTTTAGCCTTTTATAGTAAGAAGAAAGCAATACATTGTGATCTGTATTTGCCGAATTATATGCGATAAACAGAAAAAAAATCCCAAAAAATTTCACGGATTTTAGACCACAAGGCGCTAAATACGTTCACGTTTTAATTACTTTGCCTCCACAGGAGTGGGCTAATTTTAAAATTAATGAGATCGTTTTACAAAGAATTCTATATAATACAACTATCATAGTTAAAATTTTTTATTTGGAGTAACCATCTTGAAATTGCAGGCTTTGGAACATGAGCGTAATTCATTTTTTCCGCTAAAGCGGCTAAATTGGCAATCGCTAAATTTGGCGAAAATACCTAACCGATTTTAACTGTTAGGACCTCTTTCGACCCGAAATTTAATGCTTTTTCATTTTAGAAAGAACACAATTTCTTCTGCGATAAATCTTTTTCGAGTTATTAGAGAAAAATTTAAAAAAGTCCGAAAATGTCGATTTTGTTCGCCTATAAAATTTGATGGCAACCGATCTGGTGATGTGGCAGACGTTCACATTTGTTGTCCATGAAATGAGTACTTTCAGCCTATATGATCAAAAATTTTCTTCAAATCAGGCACCTTTTTGGCCCTCAGCTCCCGAACTAAAATGACATGTTATACTGGTATATATACTCGATAGAAAACGGTAGACTTTTAAATCAATAGATTGGAAGAGAAGATGCATGTGGAAGAAGTACTGATATGCAAAAGCATTTAATTTTAGTATTGTCTAAAATTTCCAATTTTGCGCCGCCTCCGAAAAGATTGTGTTGAATTGAACATGGCATTTAATATTTTACTGTAATAAGTTTTAATAGCAAATCAAAATAAAATTATTATTTCTATTGCATGTTTTTTTGCAAAGACTACTTGGAAGGGGTTTCATTAGCCGAATTGTGGGTCTTCTAGCCATTTACAGTTTGGGCCTTTCCTTCCTGAAGAAGAGGATTGGCAGTACTAGAGGCTACGACTTGAAGTCGAACTCCGCATTCACCGCGTACTTGGCGACAATGAGAGGCATTCAGACTAGTAGTAGAAGTTGACCACGTCAGGCCTGAGCCGGTGAGTTCTTATACTAACATATACAGATATTGTATCTGTTTTAGAAAATTATTTTGGGAAGACATCATGTCCGATTAGCGAAAGAGTTACGTATACTCGCAGATTCTGTGAAAATTCAATCACTCAATACGTTAAAAATCCGCAACTGTTTTGGCAGAGACGTCAAATGCTCTAGTTTCAACCCATTTACTTAAATACTCAGTTGCAACTAAAATGTATCGGTTACCTGATCTAGTTTTCTGAAAAGGACCTATAAAATCTATGCCTATTCTTTCGAATAAATGTTTTACTAGAATAGGTTGAAGTATAATCGCTTTTTTCCCACCAGATTCTTTTTCGTTTGACAATCGAGCCACCCCTTCACATACTTTTCAATGTATTTTGTCGTTGATTCTCACCAGTAACGCGTCCTAATTTTCTCTAGGGTTTTCGACAGTCTGACATGGCCTGAGAGGGGGTAGTCGTGAAAATTTTGCAATATTTCGTTAATTGTAATTCGGTAATTACTACATAACAACATACAATGTATTTATTTGACGTATGTCAACTAGATCCCGTCTGTCTGGACAATTGTTCAGCCTCCCGGTACTTCGCTACAATGTGGCGAGACCTGGAGGGAGGGATCACAGAAGAAAGAAGATTCGATCACGATCGGAACGGACTCACGGTTAGCTCAGTGGTAAGAGCGCTGCGACGTAGATGCAGAGGACCTGGGTTCGATTCCCGGCCGTGATCGAATCTTTTATCTTCTAATAAAATAGTTTAAATATTTCGTTAACTAAAATTTTAGGTAAAGCCAAAATTTGGGTAGAGGTCCCCTTTAAAAAATATTTTGTGTAAAAGCGTCTGTTCTTCATTATAAAACTACGAGTCTTATTTCTATAATTTGGGTGGGCCCTTGAAGCCGAAATAATTTGCCCTAACTCTTTGTCTTCCCTTTGAAACTTTGCGATGTCCACATCGGCCTCGCTAACGGACATAACCAGCCCATCGAAGTAGTCTACAATACATCTACAGGAGCCTCTCCTACGGGATAAGCAATCGGCGTTACAATTGTTCTTTCCCTTTGAATGACATATTTAAAATGAATATTCTGACATGGCTATTGACCATCTGGCCCAAACGATTATTCAAATCTTTGTTTTTCTGTAACCAACAAAGCGACTTTACTTGGAACTGTTTACCCCACAAAAAAAAAAAGGTCTAAAAATTAGTAAGAGCCCATTTAATGCACAGTAACGGGTTTCAGCGTCATTGAGCCGTCTCGAAATGAAGGAAACTGGTCGTGATAGTCCGTCCGCGCCTTTTTGCAATAAAATCACCCCCCAAACCTACATGGCTCGCGTCGCACCTAACTTCTGTGGGTAGTGTTTCATCGAAATGACGCAGGACCGGATAATTAGCCTTTTTCAATTTTTCAAAAGCATCTAGTCCCCAATCGAACCGAGAGATCTTCTTCGTCAATAAACTCAACAGCCTGTCTGATACTATAATAATTTTCAAGAAGATTGAAGATTCCAAAAAGATTGAACACCTTTATGGTTTTTCGGTCTTTAAAATTCTTATACGGCAGCTGCCTTTTCCGGATCGGGACTCAGCCCTTCACTGCTGATTACATGACCTGCGAAGATCTTGATTTCCGCAATATCAAATTTACATTTTGGAGGGTTCAATTTTAAATTATTTTCCTTTAAACGTTTTAAAACTCTCCCAACCATTCGCCTTCGCCGCCCCTTCTAAGTGTCGGAAAAATCTTTTTGGGGTCCTCTCCAATACGACCGCTAAAAGTGGGGACCGGAAATTTAACTCTTACAGGCCTCGACCCGCATTCCGCTTCTTATCCTCCTGGTCCGACGCCATAGTAGTTCTTGAATAGTCCTTATTGCGCCTATTTACCATCAATCAAAGATTGCCAGACCCCTGCCGGCGCCTCCACTAAAAAATGTGTCACCCCTCTTCGTAAATACTATTTACATCATTTATTATTTACAATAAATAATCTTACAGCTCCCAACTACCAAAAAGGAGGGTCTCATAACTACATAAATACTTGGGGCCACTGATGTACTCGGTACTTTGGGATACTATGCGAATCGAATCCCACTCCTGGCCTGTCGGTGCCTGCCCCAGCCTCACCCTGCCTGTCCCAGACACTGACTCTCCCCATCTCAGACTCGGACTGCTTCAGACTCCCCTCCCAGACTTAGCCTCCCCTTCTCAGACTTAGACTGCCCCTCTACTCGCCTGGTCGAGCCTCTTCTAGGAGTTCCCCCTCTCTCTCTCAGGGTCTCCTAGGTTCATTAGCCTGCTTAACTTTTCAGCTATGGCTTTCCAGGTGACAAGACATTAAAGAGATTAGCTTCGGGGTGTCAGTTTGATAGCTCTGTTAGTGAGCGAATCGGAATTAATAACCTTAACTGGCAAAGGGAATTACTTCGACAGTTTCCGGGGGTTGATAGTAGTTTAGAAAACGTTACTACACTAGGGTCGACACTTTAAATGATTTTTATTACAATCATTCGATGGAAAAGAGGAAATCATTGGTTCGGAGCCGGCATTGTTTTCACTGTGTATATCAAGCCTGGCGATTGGCACGAACATTGTCCTGCTTTAGGTAAAAAATGTAACCTCTGCCAGCGTAGGAATCATTTTGCGAGCGTATGTTTAAAATACAACAAGCAAAAGTAACTGTGGAAAGACAACGGTGCTGTGCAAACCAAGTAGGTGAAACAAGTGACTGCATCCTCTCGTAGCTGCAGCTGTTGACTCAAACCTTGAACCAGTAGAATGGGCCTCGCCAAACGTCGTCAGCTTGAAAACCAACGGAAAAATGCGTTTTTGCGCAGATTTTAAGGTGACTATAAATAAATACATTTATTTAGACTAGTACTCGCTTCCTAGATTTGAAGAACTCGTGGACAAGCTTCGTGACTGTGCTTATTTCACCGCATTGGATCTGCGTGGTGCTTATCTTCAAATGCCAGTGCAGGAAAGTTCACGCAAATATTTATTAATAAAGGATACTTCCGCTACAAAAGATTTGCTCCAGCATTATACCAGCGGAAAATGGATCAGATGCTAAATGGATTATCAGGCACAGCTTGCTATCTGGACAATGTCATTGTCACGGGTGCGACGAAACAAGAACATTTTGCACGACTAAACCTTCTTTCGGGACTAGTTCTTACTCGTTTCGCAAAAGCTGGAATCTGGTTGCTATCGACTAAAAGCAATTGGTTCCAAAATTCTGTCGTCTACCTTGGCCATCGGATAGACAAATTCGGTATTCATCCAACAAACTCACATTGAGGCGATTAAAGATATGTTCTCTCCGAAGAACCCGCAACAATTGAGGTCGTTCTTGGGTTCTATACACCATTACCAACGTTTTATCCCACAACTGCAGGATAGGTGCACCTTTACACAGGCTTTTGAAGAAGAGTACTACATAGAATTGGACCGATAAAGATGAAAGTCTGTTAAATAGTCTTAAGAATACTCTTATTTCTTCGAATACCGTAGTCCAGTATAATCCTGACTATCCGATAGTTACAGAATTGGGGCTACTCTTGCCCACATTATGCCAGACGGATTTGAATGGCCAGTGGCTTTCCCGTCAAGAAGTATTAAACCAGCAAAGAGGCTCTAGCAATAGCGTTGGCAGTCTCTAAATTACATCAGTATGGACATAAATTCGTTTTGAGGGCTGACCACAAGCCCCTTGTACGAATATTCAGCGAGAATAATAATTTGCGCTCTCACTTCTCATCACAAGGTGCGCTCTCGTACTTTGTCCATATAAACATCAAATTCAATATGTATAAGGGAAACATAATGCTTCTGCAGATTTACTTTCCCGATTAGCTTTACAGCAAGAACCTGATACAGCTCTAACTGATTACGGACGAAGAGCTGATTACTTATGCATACCGGGACAGAGAACCTCCTACTCACCATGGAGAAACTTAACTTAAGACTCCTCAAAATTCAATAAAATATATTGAACAGGGCTGGCCTGATTTACCACCATCAAGCAATGATTTCTCACGAATCCATAGTGTCCTCTGGAGAGGAAGAATCTACCCTTAAGAGAGCACTGTTTAAAGTTACTCCATGCATTTATATATCCATAGTTATATGAATTGCAGCTATGAAGTCTTTTAGACGTCTTCATCTTTGGTGGCCAGGTATAGACTTGGGCACAGAGAGGAAAGTGCGCAGTTGCAAGGCATGCCAGGAAAACAGATATTGTGATCCAAACATACCTCTCATCTCATGGTCAGTGTTATCCCAACCTTGGAGCCGACTTCATCTGGACTACACCGGGCCATACGACTGTACTGGTTTGTACTGATCGATTCAACATCGAAATGGTTAGAAGTCGTGCCAGTTTCTATGATTCTTCTAATGACATCAAAGAAAACGAATCCATATCCTTCAAGACATTTTTACGCGGTTTGGCTTACCAAAGATGCTAGTGACTGACAATGGCATTAAATTTACCAGTGGCTCGTTCAAAGAATTCTGCGAATCAAACAACATAAAACATTTCACTACCGCCCCTTACCACGACCACCTTACACACCCACGGAATAATGGTATAGCCGAACGGGTCGTCCGAAGAAGCGATATGGCGCTTCCAAAAGGAACGGCGATGACATGATTGCCAGGCTTCATAGTTTTTTGCTCACATACTGACTGAGCTACACCTCATTCAACGACTCGGCGATCTCCGTGTCAGATCTTATTAGGTCGACGAATCAAGACGAAACTAAGTTTATTAAATCCTGATCTATCGGGAGATATGGATCTAACAATGGCGAAGCGCAAGACCTTCTTTGACAAAGGAAACAAATGGAAGCTGTTTGAAGAGGGAGATGCAGTCTGGGTGTTAAATCCATCTCGTAAAGGATACATAGAAGGTCGAATGCAGAAGAATGAAGGAAACACACATTGCTGGGTGATTGTTAGTGGGAAGACAAAGAGAAGGCATCCAGACCAACCCAGGGAGGGATTCGAAGCTCAAGAGGATGGTGAGGAGATGTAACATATCAATTATTCTATTTTTGCATTTTTTATTACTAAATGTTAATATCATTGTTGATTTTAATCACTCACTTACTCCATGGCTCTACGGTCCTTTTGAGAACCTGGGCTTCCTTTACAATAGTTTAAGACGTTTTGCCACTCCGCTCTATCTAGGGCTTGTCTCCGCCATCTTCCAACTCCAAGTTTTTACAGTGTTTTTCGACGCCTTCTATCCAACGGCTTTGAGGTCCCCCTCTTTGCCTTCGCCCTCCTGGCTTGCAATTCAACGTTTTTGGTAGTCTACCTACAGGCATCCTTTTGATGTGTCCTGCACACCTTAATTGACACTTATTGATGTATATCACCAATTTTTCGTCTTGAAACATGCGTCGAATTTCTTCGTTTTTCCGCAGCCACCATCTCCTAGCTTCCCAGGCAGGTCCATATATTCTTCCGAGTAATTTTCGTTTCAATAATCTTTCAATTTCATTTGTCAGCACCCAGGTTTCACTGCCCTATGTTATTACTGGTTATTGTTATTTTTACTGTTACTGTTACTTCTTATGACTGTCTTTTATATTATGACCTTAGCTCTGTAGCTTAAGCTTTTAAATTTAAGTGGCTTCTGTAGTGTGATGAAACGTCTATTGCCGGCGGCCAATCGCGCTTTTATTTCTTCCATTACCTCATTTTTCTCTGTAACAAGCTCTACCAGATATTTAAATTGGCTCACCGACTTATAGACATATGACCCAAATTTTTTTTCTGGTTCTGCTCTTGTTGGTTTTCTTGAGGTCCTCTTATAAACAGTCTTTTGTCATTGATTTGCAAACCCAATTGGCGCGCTGGACTCTCGGAATTTTGGAATATACCTGAAAGGGCTGCAATCGATCTTGCAGTTAACATCGTCAGCATATGCTAACTGTTGTATACGGTTCCATTTGGATTTGTTCGAATTGTATCTCAAGCGCCAGATTACAAATAGTCGGTGACAAACGGTCTCCTTGTCTTAGACCCTCTTTGACTGGAAATTGGCTGGCCAGCATTCCTTGTATCTTGGACAAGTGAAGGGTCCAGGGGAAAAAGGGTACTTGTCCATTTTTTCTCGAAAATGAGATAACATCAAGATCTTGTTGCTACTTGTTGTCAGTTTTAAAACCTTTATACCTCCAGGGGAAAAACAATTCCTGTCTAAAGTTATGAGCTTCAAAAGTTTCGGAGTTCTGGGGAAAAAGGATCTTTGTCCAAGCGGCTGTGGGGAAGAAGGGTTTAAGTCCAGAAATAAAGGTAAACAATATGCGTGCACATCTTTGCAGGAAAAAACTAGTAGCTGGTTATTTTCTGTTCACTCAACAGGTTGTTTACCAAACAGTAGTTACTACTTCTTTATTAAGAATTTTTCCGGCACAATGAACAGTGATCCAGGTAGTGGCACGTGCGAAAGTGGTAGTGATTGTGCAATGAAAAGTAAAAAGAGAGTGAAAACCGGCAGAATTCGGGATGTAATGAAGAAGATGAGAGCTACGACACACGAGTTAGGTGAAGACTGCAAGTGCCGGCGCCTCCGTTGCTTTGAAACTGTGAATGTAAGTGAAAGAACTCGCATATTAAAATAATTCAATGAAATTGGTAGCTGGGACGCCCAGAGTAGGTACCTAGCTGGACTTATCACAGTCTTACCTGTGATGAGGAGGCGTTCCCGGTGTGACAATGATGAAGCTTCCTGCTCCCACATGGCCTCTTATGCCTACCGTGTCCGTGTTTTCCATGATGGAAAAGTGGAGGATATAAAATTTTGTAAAAATGCATTTGCAGCATTCCAAGGAATATCTTTAAAACGTGTGAAAATATTCGGGAGTCGTTGGCAAAGACTGGTGATGCCCCTCGGGATAGTAGGGGAAAACATTCTAATAGGCCCCGAAAACTTTCAGTAGAGACATCAGATAAAGTTTATGATTTCATAAAATCACTGAGGGGCCGCAAGTCACATTATTCCCTGAAGGATTCAACAAGAATTTATTTGCCAGAAGAGTTAAATATAAAGAAGCTTCATTCCATGTATGAAGAAAAAAATCCTACAAACAAACTGTCTTACGAATCATTTCGAACAATTTTTGAAACCAAGTTCAATATTCACTTTGGATACCCTCAGAAGGATACCTGCAGTTTTTGTGATAAGACAAAAGCTGAAATATTTGAACTTACCGCTAAACTGGAACAATGTGATGAATCATCAAAAAATGTTATTGCAGGAGAATTAAAAGAAAAAAACACTGAAAGGGAAGCACACCTGAAAAAAGCTGAGAAGTTTTATGAACTGAAAAGAAGATTCCGGAAGGCAGCTATGAAAAATGAAACCGTAGAAGCGATTACTATTGATTACCAGAAAAATCTCCCCACTCCTAACATTACTACAAATGATGTGTATTACAAGCGTCAACTGAACTTTATCTCCTTAAACGTCCATGTGCTTTCAAACTCCCAATCAGTCTTCTATACATATGACGAATCAGTTGCTAAGAAAGGGGCAGATGACGTTTGTTCGATGATGAACCATTTCATTTTCAACATATTACCCACAACGGTCCGTGAGTTAATTGTGTTTTGTGACTCATGCTCCTGGCAAAATAAGAATTTTACTGTTCTAAGGTTTTTCCACTACCTAATAACTTATAAAAAAATCTGGTGCGTGCGCGCAACACACAACTTTCACTTACCAACTTACTTAGAATAGAAATTGACGTGTTTTGCTAAACATCATTTCCCAAAGTCACACATTTTTCTACATCATATCTTATTTTTGTTAATCGTTAAAGCCGTTTTTGAGTAAATAAAAAAAAAGCCGTGAAATTGGTACAAAATTTATTAAGTAAAGTCCCCCCTCTGGTTGATCAATTTTGATGAAATTTTTACAGTCGTATCTCGGGCATATACATACATCATATACCCAGTTTGACCGAAATCGTTAAAGCCGTTTTAGAGTAAATAAAAAAAACACGTGAAAATGATACAAAATTTATTAAGTAAAGTCCCCCCTCCGGTTAATCAATTTTGATGAAATTTTTACAGTCATATCTCGGGCATATAAATAGATCAAATACTCAGTTTAATCAAAATCGTTAGAGCCGTTTTTGAGAAAATCGAAAAAAACCTAAAAAGTTATTAAATAAAGCACCCCCTCCCTTTGAGCAATTTTGATGAAATTTTTTCTGTCACATCGCGGGCATATACCTACACTAAATACCCAATTTCAGGTTCCCACGGTTTATAGTTTTTGAGCTAGTCTGTTCACACACACACACACACAGACACACACACACACACACACACACAGACCATTTCGCGGGACTTGGTTATTTCGACTCAGGGGGTCCCAAAACGTGTATTTCCGTTGAAAACCGGAAGTCGAAATTTTTCACGATCGCAATACTTCCACTTACTATATATTTCATATATAGGTAAGTGAAAGTAAAAAGATTTGACTCTGTGAAAATGGTTTTCCCAATCAGGGGCCACTCTTACTTGGAGTGTGATCGAAATAAGAGCCTTGTTAACACTAAAGCCCGCATAGAGACCCCAGAGGACTGGAGAGAAGTTTTGCAATCTAGCAGAGTCAAACCGGCTCCATTTATCGTCGTCGACTGTTCTTCTTGTTTCTTTCGATGGACCATACCACAGTACAAAAGTGACCCCAAACCCTCCAAAGAAGAAAAAGGCAAGTACACCAAAGAAGGTTCCGCTAAAGAAGCTTTATGAAGGGAAGCTGCCCATCAAAGCAGCAAAATATAAGGATCTGCAGCATTTAAAACAGTATTTGGAGTCCCCACAAGCAAGAGAATTTTATGATAAGTTAAAACCAACTGATATACAAGACGGAAGTGATGAGGAATATATTGCTGATGTTCCCTTAGAAGAAGAAGAATAATGAATAACGGGGAAGAAAGATTTATGTCCAATAACTTTTTGCATTACATTTTTTTATCAATAATAAATTGAAATAATCATTAAATATTATTGTTTAAACCTAAAATATACAAACCAAATTTTGATATCAATGTACATTTTTTTACCCTAAATCCTTCATTTATGAATTTATAAGTTAGTGAACTTTGTTTTTTAAACCCTGAAAATTATGGAAAAATGGACAAGTACCCTTTTTCCCCTGGACCCTTCAAATGGTAGCCGTTAATGACTTTCTGACCAACCTGATTAACTTCTTAGGTATGTTCAGTCTTTTCATAGCTTTCATTAATTCTTCTCTGTTGATGCTATCTCATGCCTGTTTAATGTCAACAAACAGATGGTGCAAATTTAAATCATACTGTATTATTCGATTATTATTATTAAGTTTTTGTGTGAAATAGAACATGATTTATAAAGTTAAAAGCGTTTATTCCTGTATCTAAGAGACTAGATACGTAGCATATAAAAGGAAAACAGATATTGTAATACTAAAATTCTAGCAAAACAAAAAATGTACAATCATACCTATTAAAAATTTGTAAACTATTGGGTATTACTTATTTTATGAGTGGTATTATAAGGGCTGTTAATAACAATTATTCACTTTGACTTTAGTCCAAAACGAAAAATATTTGTTTAGATTCTAGTAGTACAATATAAATTATCAAATGAACAATTAAAAAAAAATAAATATTGGTTTATGGAAACATTGAGTAGAAGATTCCCTCGTAATATATACAATAATATTTGCGTAGAATGACGTTTAAATTGATGCAAAAAATAGAACTTGACATAAATCAAACGTAAGACAATTGAAAACAATCCTCCATTCTGTATTTGAGTTTCATGTACGTTGTTGCTATATTTAGCGTAGTAATAGTGTTAGCACGATGAAATAATTACTTAACGAATACAGTTAAGATTGTTATACAGCTGTATAAGTTAATTAAAAATGTTTTCTACAGCCTCATAACTTCATTAAATAAGTAGATATTTATTTAAATCTCCTGTTTACCTTCTTAACTAAGATGTTCTAATATATTTATCAATAGGCCCGTAGGCTTTGATTTATATTATTATTTTATTAAAATTAAAATTTAGATTACAATCAGTCAACTTTTTATTTATATTTTATGTTTTCTGTGGTTTCAATCATTTTCACCGACCACATTTTCAGCTTCTCTTAGCTACAGACTATATTATATTCTTCTGGAAGAAAGTCTTCTGTACACAATAGGAGATAAAACAGGAGAGAAAGAAACATTTTATTGAAAAAGAAATGGTGCCAAATTGTGTTGTGTTGTTATCACACAGTTGTTATCATAATAACTATCGTGGGACCTTACTACTTCCGGTATGTTATAAAAATGACAACACACTGAATACGCCGAGGAAATTATCGGGGTACTTTATTTAATAACTTTTTAAGTTTTTTCGATTTTCTCAAAAACAGCTTAAACGATTTTGATTAAATTGAGTATTTGATGTATTAATATGCCCGAGATATGACTGTAAAAATTTCATCAAAATTCATCAACCGGAGGGGGCACTTTATTCATAACTTTTTTTCCAATTTTTACCTTTTTTTCGATTATCTCAAAAACGGCTTTAATGATTTTGATCAAATTCGTCATGTTTAATGAAAATTAGGTGTTCTTTAATATCAGGTAAGCTTTATCATTATTGAAATGTTCTGAGGGGACTTAAATGGGGAAGGGGCCTTTTTTTGTTTTCCTATAAAGTACCTTTGTTTTTGTTTATATGGAGAAATTAACTGTCTCTCGTACGCTTAAAAATAAGAAATGCTTAAATATGAAATATGAAAAAAATCAAGTAAACATTTAGAGGAGAGAAAAGGGGAAATATCCCGTCAACTCATAAAACATGTAGAGCCCACGCATGCGGAGTACGCCTTAATGACAGACCATTGTTCATAATCAAAGCCGTTCTGTTCATTTAATGGAAATTATTTATTTCATGGTAACTAAATGAAGTTTTCAACAACTACATGGAGAATTATAAAATCAGACGACTTGGGGTATTATGCTTTCATTGAATTATCACAAGAAAGAACTTTTATATAATACTAAAAAAAATTAGTTTTTTATACAGCAATTATGTTTTTTATACAAATAAAAACAAAAATAAGAAATGAATGTGGAAAAATGTTTGACTTTGAGAAGTGGCAATTAACAAAACACATAAATTTCTAATCTAAGTAAGTTGGTAAGTGAAAGTTGTGAGTTGCGCGCACGAACCAGTTTTCTTTTCCTATTAAGTGCCTTTAATTTTGTTCCTAAGGAGAAGGTAATGGATAAATATGAAAAATGACAAAAAACGAATAATATAGGAGAAAAATAGAAAAATATTCCGACAACTCATTCAGTAAAAGAGAAAAAAAGAAAACTGTTAAATCCGACAAATCTCAAAACAAGTTGAGCCCACACATGCGCAGCATACTTTTAATGACAGACCACTGTTCATAAGTAAAGGCGTTCTGCTCATGGTAAAGATTTTACAAAGTGTTTTGAAACATCTTCTTCTTCTTTTTCTTATGTCCTATGGCTGCCATAGTAGGAGCAAAGGGCCGAAGTAAAAACACGCCATCCGTCTCTATCCCCGCTTAGGGCCTTGACCTCTCTCCATGTTTTTCCACCTCTAATGACCTCTCTCTCTACTGTTCTTCGCCAGGTCAGCTTGGGTCTCCCCCGACTTCTTGATCCTTGGGGGTTCCAATCAAGAGCCGGCTCCATTCCTTTTACGAAGGGTATATCCAATCCACTTCCACTTTCTCGTGGCAATCTGCTCCCCCAATGGCTTATGTCTGGACAATCGAACCAGCCTCTCATTTGAGATTTTATCGTCCCACCTGCTCGGGAGAATCCTCTTAAGGCATCGATTCGCAAAAACTTGAAGCTGGCTTAGAACCTTTTTGGAGATTTTCCAAGTTTCACAGCCATAGAGGAGGACGGACTTTACGTTGGAGCTGTTCCTTCATTTTATCTTAGTATTGCGGGATATATTCTTGTTCCGCCATACAGGATATAGCTGGACAAAGGCTACATTTGCTTTGCGGATCCGGCAAACTATTTCTTGGTCAGTGCCTCCATCTCTTCTCACGTGCTTCCCAGGTAAGTGAAAGCATCAACCCGTTCAAGGACCTCATCATTTAGCTTTAGGGTCTCCTCATTTAACCGCAAAAAACTCCCAAATTTAACCGCATTTCTTTGGTCTTGGAAGCATTTACCTTTAACCCCGCAACTTTGCAAACGGTTTCTAGTTTCCTCAACTTTGCCTGCATGTCAGAAAACCGTTGTGCTACAAGGCAAACGTCATCGGCAACATACCTTCATATTTAATCAAAATTATTTGTTTCCATGGTAACTAAATGAAGTTTTCAACAACGAAATAGAGAATTATAAAATCAGACACGGTGGAGTATTATGCTTGCATTCCCGTATTATCACAACAAAAAAAATAATAAATATATAAACCCTTTATTTAAAAATAAAGATTTGTATTGTACTTTAGAGAGTAAAAACGTGATGCTCAAATTAATTAAGGCAGTTATAATAATCAATATATATTATAAAGCAAAGTGTACAATGTGCGTGCCGAAAAGGCTCAAAAACGACTCCACGTAGGATTAAGGAAGTTATGTCGTCGTTTAGCCATATGACTCCTAACGGAAAAGAAGGTTTCCGTTTTTCTCTTAAGAGTGTAAAATTGAAGAGAAAAAGACTGGAATTTTATGCCTCTCGCACCATTTAATTAGCGTCTCTAAGAATGAGATACGAGTTTATGAATGAAAAATTTAGTTCGAGCTCCAGACTACCAGGAAGCGCTAGGGTTCGTTTCACTCAACGTTTATTGTTCATTCATCCAGTTCAAATTGTAGAGGTTATATATTTGTTCAGCTGTTCATTTTAAATTACTAAAAAATTAAGCGAAAATAATTAGTTTCTCCTTTGCTTTCAAAATAAAATAATGATTTTACATCTCTGCAATCAATTAGAAAACCAACTGGATTCCTTAAAGAATTAGTTTTCTCATAAGAAGGCTAATAAATGATCAGCACATTACATTCAATCTATATATAATATATACTTAAGTAAATGTAATGCAATATGAGTGAAGATTTCATAGTAGTACCGTGAGCGAATAAAATCAGACATAAAAAAAAGAGATGAATTGACTGAATATAAATCGAAAATAAAAAGTTTGAAGTGTTCATATTGTGTTTATGAAAAAGAAGTTGGTTTGATTACTATGTATGATGAGCATTCCAGTTGACAAAACGACTAACTCCAATAACAGCATTCAAGATTTTATCATCCCTCATAGTTCAAGATAAAAAGAAATATGATGAAAAAATTTGTCTCCAAGAAATTTTGGTTTTCACTTTGTAATAGTAAGATTCGAGGTATGCAGAACGTATACGGGGGGATATTTTAGGGAGGTTGAAATGGAAGCAAGGTCTTAAAAAAAATTTCTATGAATCTTCGGTAGTTTCTATACTTCTGAATCAAATGGGACCATCATAGTAGTAGGAGCTTAAGTTTTACTCGAAATATAATTTTATTAACTGAGATACCAGATTTTTCAACTATAATCTAATAACTTATTATCTGCTGACTACTTGGAATGGGCTTATAGGATTCAGAATCACAGAAACCATCAAAAACGATGCATAACTCTACAAAGTTGCAGCAAAATTAATTGTTCATTTACCATTTTTAACCCCCTGTAAATTATACAGGGTTCTTTATTTGGGCACACTCTGCAGATCTCAAGTTTGCAGAATATTGATACCAAGTTAAAACCGAATTTTCAAGAAGGTGCTAATTTTGTTCCCTATTTCCTTTAATTTTAAAGTTTTTCTGGTATTAAAGCTATCACACAACTACCGGAGCGAAGCCGGGCACCCCAGCTAGTATATAATAATGCAGAGGCAATATCGTAACCAATGAAGGTCTACTGAGGTGCGATTATTGCTAGTTGAAACTAATTAAGGCAGTTTACGGAGTTCAAAGCATATGGTACAAGATAATATTTAATAATTATGTTTTAGTTCACAAGCTTTAGTTCCATAATAGGTTTTTAATGTAATATAAGGTGGTTTTAGAGGAACAGTAATCGTTCTCGGTTTCTGGAATGAGATAAGAGGGATTGGACATTGGAAAATTTCTTTTTAATTGACTACACTCGTAATAAATTAGGAGTCTACGATCCATAAATGAACCTTCTATCGATTCACTTTCACGATATGCTTAGGTACAAGCAACTCGCAGTAAAAAAACATCAAACAGTAAAAAAAATCTATTGATGAAATAAGGAATTTTTTAGGCCCTTAAAAAATAAAAAAGGTAACTAATAATATATCGACAAGAAATGAGAACTTTAATGTTTATCTATAATTATAATGTTCTTTAACTAACGGAGAACAACAAACGGAACTGAAAAAAGCTATTTTCTGTGAAGTTTCTAAATATCGTTTACACATTTATCAAAACAGGTTGATTTCTACTCTAAGTAGGTTGATAAGTGAAAGTTTTGTGTTTCGCGCACCGCATCAGATTTTTTTTTTGTTATTAATTATGGTACAATAAACCATTATTCAGTTTCTAGTTTCACTTACCTATATCTGAAATGTGTGTCTCCTATATGTTTACTTCTTCCTTTTTTTTTTTCTTTTTTTTTTTTTTTTATTAGGATTCAAATCTATGATTTGTAGATGAAGGTAGAATAATTCTAAGGAGATTTTAAATGAAAAAATCCAGAATTCAATTCAAAATAGTTTATAAAAGTAATTTTATATAATAGGTGGTTCTAAAACCTTTTTAAAGGCTGGGAACGATTCTTATGGCTTTTAAAATAGTTCAAAATATTCCCTTTTCTTCTTGAAGTAGATACAAATAATTTTAATAGCGGTTAGGACGGAATAATGGTATATGTGGTTTAGGAGCGGTTAGAATTGGATGATGTGGTTTAGAAACAAAAAAAAAAAAAGAATATTCAATAGAACTATATTATAGTTTTATACAATTACTTTGTGTGTAATGCAAAAGAAAATTCTTAGAAAATAGTACCGCACAATCCCAGAAACCTCAGGAGGGGGTATTGAGATCCACCGCACGGAGCTTGCTGAGGTGCACCGTAGGCAGGTTGGGGTGGACCATAGGCAGGTTGCGGTGCACCATAGGCAGGTTGGGGATATCCATATCCTGGTTGGATTGGCAGAGGTCTTGGGAACGGATTGTTAGCATCAATAGGACTTGGCAGAGCAGGGTTTTGTGGTTGGGAAGGTGCCTGCTGATTAACGGTAATATGGATGTTTTGATTGCAAGGTTTTGCAGGCTTAGACTGAGATGAAGGGTATGGAACAACAACGGTCTGCGGTGGTTGTCCATCTCTACCAGGAATCTCTACGACAATATCTTTCTGGTCAGAAGGAGATGACTCAGGAGCAGGTATGACCACTACCTTAGGACTGCCTGGACATTGAGTTGGAGGTACGTGCACGATTATGTTCTTCTGACTCTCGCCGGGCGATGGGTACTTGATGGATATCTTGCCAGGTTCGTAGCTGCCCTTGGGTGGAGGGAAAGGAATGGCGATCTGCTGAGGAGGAGAGGAAGCATCAACAGGAGGCAGGGATACTATAACGTCTTGAGGTTTGGAACTATCAGCACCAGGTGGGATGGGTATGGATATCTCTTTGCTGCCTCCTGAACCACCACCATATTGGATTAGGATTGTGATAAACTGTGGGTATTGACCAGGGAATGGGTAGATTACAATGATGATCATGGGTTTTGGTGCAGGTAAGTCAATGACGATTGGTGCTAGTGTGGGAGGAGGAGGCCTTGCAACAACAATTGGTGCCATTGTTGTCGCAGGTGTGGGTGGGGCAGTCACCGGTTCTGTAACAACAATTGGTGCCGCTGTTGTGGGTGGGGCAGTCACCGGTTCTGTGACGGGAGCCTCAGTAGGAGCCTGTGTAGGTGGCTCTGTTGGTGCCTCAGTAGGTGGCTCGGTAGGTGGCTCAGTTGGTGGCTCTGTTGGTGGCTCTGTTGGTGGCTCTGTAGGCGGCTCAGTTGGTGGCTCTGTTGGTGGCTCAGTTGGTGGCTCGGTAGGTGGTTCTGTTGGTGGCTCTGTAGGTGGCTCTGTTGGTGGTTCTGTTGGTGGTTCTGTTGGTGGCTCAGTTGGTGGCTCGGTAGGTGGTTCTGTTGGTGGCTCTGTAGGTGGCTCTGTAGGTGGCTCTGTTGGTGGTTCTGTTGGTGGTTCTGTTGGTGGCTCTGTTGGTGGCTCTGTTGGTGGTTCTGCTGGGGGCTCTGTTGGTGGTTCTGTTGGTGGCTCGGTAGGTGGCTCTGTTGGTGGTTCTGTTGGTGGTTCTGTTGGTGGCTCGGTAGGTGGCTCTGTCGGTGGCTCAGTTGGTGGCTCTGTTGGTGGCTCAGTTGGTGGCTCGGTAGGTGGTTCTGTTGGTGGATCTGTCGGTGGTTCTGTTGGTGGCTCGGTAGGTGGCTCTGTTGGTGGTTCTGTTGGTGGCTCGGTAGGTGGTTCTGTTGGTGGTTCTGTTGGTGGTTCTGTTGGTGGCTCAGTTGGTGGTTCTGTTGGTGGTTCTGTTGGTGGCTCTGTTGGTGGCTCAGTTGGTGGCTCTGTTGGTGGCTCAGTTGGTGGCTCTGTTGGTGGCTCAGTTGGTGGCTCTGTTGGTGGCTCTGTTGGCGGCTGTGTAGGTGCCTCTGTCGGTGCCTCTGTTGGTGCCTCTCCCGCTGGTTCTATAAATAATCGGATAATATCTTTTAACACAAATACTTTGAAGATATACATATACTAGATTATTTGCCATATAATGCCCTTTTTGAATGCGGTAATGGAAGAATTGATATTATATACTCTTAACTCTTAAGTAAATAAATGACTAAATGTGAATTCCATTGCTAATATAACTTGATCCTTACTTATTTTTAAATTTATACAGTAGAGAAAAATGCAATCTTGATTATTTAAAACATGGTCGATGGAAAAATTGTACCATCTCCAATCCGTTATCTAAATTTGTATTATACTGCTGCACTTCGATACAAGATTCGCACCTCCAATCCTCTTGTTGTACTCTTGGGAGTATTAATAATAATAAATAAATTACAGAATTTATTATGGGGGGGCGCCCGTGGTCGTTTGGGTTAAAGCTTGATGCGCTCACGAACATCTGGAATCTTGGCGTTTTTTTAGATCTTGGCTGAGAAGAATTTGGGGGTGGCCGTGTGGGCAAACGCGTTGCCCCTGAAAACCGCCATGTGTTTGGGAACACGAATATTTTCAAGTTCAAGTTCAAGTTGAAGGAGCAAGTTCAAGACACGGAGACAGTATTTAATAATACTCAAACCCTAAATCAATCCCCCATCCTCTCCCTACCACGGGAAACCCCGTTTAACCTAACCGGCAAGGAAGGGAGGAACAAAAAAAAAAAAAAGAAAAGAATGAAATAAAAAGACTCTGCAGAAGAAAGACTAAAAAAGGGATCATAGTGGAAACCCAACGGTGTATAGCGCACGGTATGAAAGCTAAGAGGTTAAAAGGGGCGGAAAACTTGGCGTTTCATCCGGAAATTCCTATATGCAGCAAGATATATATTTCTTAAAAGACCTGTCTGACTTGAAAACTTTTAAATGACAAAGTAATGGCGCAGACTTAAAATTTTCTAAAAACATGACTATGAAAATAACTTTGTAGATTATATTAATCAAGTATGTATCATATCTAATGCAATTAATCGAATAAAATTAAATGAAATGTAAACCAAAAATAAATAATTCAATATTACCTGGTTCTGGCCTTGGTGGAATTTCTGAAAAAAAGAAAGAAAGATAAGCGTAATTAATAAAAATAACAAAGTTAACAACATTATGTCAAATTTCCAATTGCTGTTAAACTGTCTTCATGATCAAACTCATTGTAAATGTGATATATCTGCTTCAATAGAAAAATGACACAACTCCAAATATTGAAAGTTCATAATACAAAAGAAAAATAATAGATGATAATATAATAGATTCATTTGCGATTTTTTTCCTCAAGATATAAGTAAATGTAATAACATTTTAAAATTTTCAATTACACTTTGTCAATTTTACAGACATTAAATAAAAATGCATTTTCGAGCCCACCAACACATTATAATTAATTTTTCAAAAGTAAAAATATAATTTTTGTAGTTGTATCATCATACTTCTTGAGCAGTATCAAAACTACTCAACTGATTTTGATGAAATTTGACTCTTAGTGTGTAGTTTTGTATAACTTAAAAGATAGGATAGTTTTTATCTCGCTATTTCTTTTATTGAAAGTTAAATGCTTATTATACAACAATTGAGTGTGATTATTTGCAAGTTTTATAAATTTCCAACATATGGCGGTTTAAGTTGATTTATTGACACAAAACTTCATTTTCTTTCGATATTCAGGGAGGGTAAGCATAAATCTATTTTTCCGGCTTTGACTAGGAAAACCCGTGGTTTTCCCATGGCAAATTATGGCAACATATTTACTAAAGGGGGGGCTGCAGCCCCACAGCACTCCGCCAGTGATTGGTTAACTGTATGAAGTACTGACGTACCTTCCAATTGAATAAACAAAAAAAAAAATGTCATTCAAGAAAACAGTTTTGTGTTCCCTCTCCTTTAAGCTAAGTTTTATAAGTCAGGATTTACTTAATTTTGAAAGTAGATGCTTTAATTGTAGAAATAAATAAAAACCTGTACCACTACAACCCATGAAGGGTCTTGGGTTCAGTACTTTGTAAGGAAGAGTGCTGTTTCTTGGTCAGCGGTCGTGCAGGAGGTGATTTGACCGTGATCACGCTCAACCGCCAGGTTTCTGCCCCTTAATTTTTCAATTAAGGGTACCCACTTTATAGAGGCTGGGTTTGCCCCAGGAGGGTCTCTCGGCCCACGAGACGAACTGTGGCAAATAATAAAGATATCATAAGCCATGGCAGATTCGAACTCGGGACCTTAAGCACAGCAATCCACTGCCTTACCAGTGGGCTACCCTGCTCCCATAGAAATAAATAAACAATATTATTAAATTTAAAAAGTATATAATTACCTTTCAGACAAATGTAATCGACTTTGACATATTTGTATGTACCAACGCAGGGATCTGTAAACCAAGCATTTGCAGATTTCAAGTCACAAAAGGTTTTTCCTTCGCACCTGAAATCGAAATGTATATATATATTTTAAAATTTAGTTATTTAAATTTACAACTGTAATAACTTACAGTATTAGGTATCTATATGAGAAATTCACAGAAATAACGACATTGAGACTTATATGTTAGGGTTCCAATAATATTTTTTTTAGGTAAGTTGACCGCTTAGTTTACTTCAAGTAACATACATATTTGAAGAATTTTCGCAGGTAAGTTAAAAATTATTAATTTACTTGTATTCGTGTGATAAGGACATTAGTTAAGTATAATGCACAGTAAGCCCGGTCCCTTCGCTGCAAATGTGGCAAGACCAGCCAAGATGAGATCGTTAAAGAAAACAGATTGACATAGCTAGGAAAGGCCCCACGGTCAGCTCAATGGTTACTAACGCTGCAACGCTGATGCGGAGACCCGTGTTAGATCACCGGCAGAGGCCAATATTTTCTCTTCAAATAAAATTATTTAATAGCTATACTGTAGTTGGTTTTTAGCTGATAACATTTTGTCTGTTAATTGTTATAGTATAAATTAATTTTAAGTTAATTAATTAATATAATATTAATAATGCGGGAAGTATTACTCACTTCTCCCTGATGATAGGTAAGGCGGTCAAAGCCTTGCAGTTGGTATCGGACATCTTACCCTCCCGGGGGCAAGTTGTCAGGTCCATTCTTCCGTAGAAGGCATCTTGAACGACTATAATGGTACCTTCAGGGCAAGCCATGATCTTTCTGTCGTGCTCGCAGATGGTAAGAGATTGCAAGACATTTGGAGGAGCTGCGATTTCAAGCAAATAAAATTAATTTAATAAAATAGTCATAAAATATGTTATCATTCAAATTGCTGTGACCTGAAAACAAAACAGATGTTTATTACTGTTGGATTGTTCAAGTTCGGAACGGCTAAAGTCATATATTACTACGTGCTCACACGTTTGGAATGTTCTGCGCCTTTCTGGCCGGGCCCATATCGAACTATAATAAGCGATCGACTAGTTTATTAATCTCTCCGCGAATCATATATTTATTTTTGTGTCACTGTTCTGTACTAGATACTGTTTGGAAGGTTCTTACTAATTCGAGTTTTAATTGTTTGTTTTATATTTTTGTGGATTAATTTTACGTCAACAAAGTTATTTTAGCCAAAATTTGAGTTACAGTGCTGTCAATTACTTTTTTAAATTATTCGACGAATAGAAACCGCCTTTATTTAGTAATTATGTCAATTATTGAAAGTGGATAATCACAATCCTGTTAACACGATACCTCATTTACATTAAGTCTTTTTGTAGCCTCATTTATTAAACTTGTAGCATTACAAGCCCAATAACCCAAATACTCCCAGCTAATAAAAGCATTTCTTATTAATAATCATTTAATTTGGGATTTAAGCCAGAGCGGCCCCAGAAAGAAAAATTCGGTACCGGTAGATAGAAAAAAAATCTGGTGCAATTCGCGCATCAAAACAACTTACACTTACCATCCTAACTGGAATAGAAACCGAAGTTTGGTTTATAAGTTTCGTTGTTTAAACGAAATTTATAAAATTCACATGAAATATATTTATCCACATTTATTTTCTTATTAGCTGTCCCGAGCGAAGCATTCGCACTCAAAATTACATAAATCACACTTAATTAAAGTACACACCATATATTTAGTATCGAATAGTGCGTCGTGGGCATAGCTGAGGGTTGAAGTAAAGAATAGATGTATGTTAATTGTAGACATAAACATTAGTTAAACATCAGTTTATGTAATTACATAATGTTTACGTGTTTACAGGACCTCTTTGAACACAATGTTTGAAGTTACGGTATGGTCATCTTGTGTCATTGTTGGGTTTGTTTCACACGGACATGGCATGTTTTTACTTGTAACTCGAAAACGATGGCGACAATCGGAAAAGTGGTAAAACCAAAAATGTTCTCCTTGAAAACCTGAAAAGATTAAAACAATTCGGAAACCTTTACGACCATTTTATTTTCTCGCAAAAACCTTTTGCGCTTATAACTCACAATCGAAGGCGAAATAAGTGATTTGTATATTTTTCCGGTGTAGCGGTTCAGGAAAACTTTAAAATGATGCCTTGTGAAATCTGATGAAGTTTTATGGAAGTTATGGCGTACCGACAAAAAAAAGGCCTTGAGAAATAATATTTATGATTACTTTCACATCCTATGTATATATATATATATATATATATATAATAGGGTGTATAAAAAAAAATGACCGTTTCGTCAAATGCATGAATTCCAAGGACTGTAAAGACGTTAATCCTATTTATTGTTTACCAACAAGTCCTGTACCCTTTAGAATGTTAATCCAACTTTATTTATCAACACTGGACTTACTCAATAATACCTCAGTTCACAAGTTTTTGCTGGAGAAGCAACATGACGGTGTCTTACGAAATTCTTGTTATTTTGAGACATTATTGGAAAAAATCGTGTTCTGCCGCTGAAGCGGCTCGTGAAATCAACAGAATTGAAGGAGAAGGTCTCCTTGGCGAGCGTACCACGCGGCGTTGGTTCCAAAAATTTCACAGTGGAGATACGACCTTAGAACGGAAGAAGGGGTCAGGGCGACCATCGTTGGATATAGATGATGCTCTTCAGGAAGCTATAGACTCAAATCCAGCCACAAGTACTCGAGACCTTGCCAGGGAGTGCGGAGCGTCGAAAGATACTGTGTGTCGCCATCTGCACAGCATGGGGAAGGTAAAAAGGAGCAACAGACTAGTCCCGCACGAGCTGACGCCCCAGCAATCTGCCAAAAGGGTAGAGATTTGCAAAAATCTTTTGAATCACCCTAACGATTTGCGATTTTACAAAAAAATTGTTACTTGTGATGAAAAGTGGGTTTACTGGCGAAATCCTGATACTATTGGGCAGTGGTTAAGTCAAGGTCAAACGGCCTTTCCGGTTGCTGGAAGAGGACAATTCGAAAAAAAATCAATGCTTTGCGTATTTTGGAACTATGAAGGTGTAATCCATCATGAATTCGTACCTCATGGAACCACAATTAACTCTGACCTCTATTGCATACAGTTAGATAGAGTATATGCAAAACTGTCGCAACTTTATCCAGCTTTGGTCAATCGAAAAGGAGTTCTGTTACAGCAAGATAACTTAAGCCCGGCCGCATACTTCCCGTCAGACCAAGGAAAAATTAAAAAATCTTGATGGGATCGAACTTCTTCCTCCCCCACCATATAGCCCAGACCTTGCTCCATCAGATTTTTATTTGTTTCGGTCAATGGCCCACTTCTTGAAAGGGAAAAAATTTGATACCTTTGAAGAAGTCGAAACAGCGGTGCAGGAATTCTTCGATAGCCATCCTAAAGAGTGGTACCAGCAGGGGATCATGCAACTGGCGGAAAGATGGCAAGCAACATTAGATAACAATGGGTTATATTTTTAATACTAAAAAATATATATTAATTTTTTGTCTAAAACAGTCAATTTTTTTTATACACCCTATTTTATATATATATATATATATATATATATATATATATATATATATATATAAAGGTAAGGGAAAGTATTACTAAGAATAACATACATACGGCCCTTATTTTTTTATATATAAGATAATTAAAAAAAAAAAATACCTGGAGTTGTGTTGGGTGCTTCTGTAGTCACTGGAGTTTTTGTTGGTCTAGCTAAACAAATGAAAAAAACAACATATTTATTTAATATTTTATTAAATATTAATAACTCTAATATTACATTTTCGGTAGATTAGGTATTAAGATTGATGGAAAATCGCTGAATTGTCTCCGGTTTGCAGACGATATTGTTCTGTTGGCGCATTCTGCAGAAAACATTAGTAAAGTGTTGACAAACTTATTAGGAGTATGCGAAGAAATTGGAATATCTCCGAACTGTGGAAAGACTAAAGTTATGTTGAATGCAAATAAGACAGCAGTGAAAACTTCAACTTGAATATGTAGAAGATTATATATACCTTGGCAGACTAATCACCTTCTTGGATAAACGAGGAAAATAAGTGAGCAGAAGGATAGCACTCGGCTGGAAAAAGTACTGGTCACTGAGGATGATCTTGAAAAAGGAGTTCCCGCAAGAAATTAAGAAGAAGATTAAGAAATTAAGAAGAGTCCTGCATCATTCCGGGGTGTCGTAAGGCAGTCAAACCTGCACCTTAACCAAAGTCCAGACACAGAAAACAACTTGGCGAAGATCTGTGGAACGGAGTATGTTATCAGGAGGAATGATAATATAAAAAACACCATTATCAGGCAGAAATCTGGTTTGAAAGATATAAATCATCACATCAATACTCTGAAATGGAAGTGGGGTGGACATGTATTAAGAAGGCAAGCCCCAAGTTGGACGAGAGATGCAATCCTCTGGATACCTTATAATCTCAAGAAGAAACGAGGAAGACAAGCCAAGAGATGGAGTGCCTGGTTTAAGGAGTTAGCAGGTCCGATATGGTGGAGACTGACTAGAGACAGACAAGCTTGGAGACAAGTTGGTTAAGATTACCAACTCCGCTGCCCAATAGGTTGGTCGCCTGGGACAGCGTAGATAATAGAGACTATGTTATAATACTTATTTATTATACCTAATGATGTGGGGAAGGCCTGTGTACAAAAAAGATAAATGTTCATTTAATTTTTATTTGTATTTATTCTTTAATTGTACATAATAAAAGTCTATATTATTATTAGATTAGGTATATGGCTCTTTTGAAAGAAGAGAGCTGCAATATTTTTTGAGCCTTTTTAGTACTTATTTTTTTTTTTAATGACTTCGAATCAGATTTTTTCTTAAATGGTGCCAAATTTTTAAATCCAACATTAAAAACTTGATAGCCGTCAAGGTTGTCTTACATAAAGATGAGAGAGAGAGAAATAATAATTAAAAAATATGCTTTTCATTTAAAATTTTAGAATTTTGGATATTGGCAGTCTTCTTACCAACGGATATTTCTGTTGTTGGTATGTCAGGGTTGGTTAGGGATGGTTAGGATGTGTGCCTTAGAATTCTGATATCTCTGCTTCTTTTTTTTTTATAATTTGAAAACTACAAATATAATATGGGATTCCAGGTTTCCACAATCCAAAAAAAAAAAATCTTTCAATACAGTAAACCCTCATTATTACGAACTCGGATATAACGAACACCTCGATATAGTGAACCAAAATACTATCCCCCCAAAATTAGCATTATATTTTTGCTGAACCCCTCGTTATAGCGAAATCTCTCGGTTAGTGCGAACTACGAACTATTCTGTTATAACGAACTACTAGAATTTTTATCATTATTTTTTTTTTTTTACTGTATTACGTAGAATGAGCGCGGGAAGACGAAGTAGTTCCAGTTTCTAGAATTGAACTGTTTTTTTACTCTTAACTAATCCGATTTCCTTTTGCTCTCTCTCTGATTCCATTGACTTTTTTCTCAAAACTAGCTCAGTTCTGTTTCGACCTCTGTATTATTCGAATCAGTGTTCTGTAGTCGTTTGTACTGTTTTTTTTTTTTAATACACACTGAGTTCGTTGGTAAACGTCTGTCACAAACGTAAATCCTTATCAATCGAGGAAAAATTGAAAATTCTCCAGGATATTGGATCGGGAATTCTATGTAAGAAAACCATCGCAGAAAAATATGGAATTCCAAAATCAACATTGTCAACCATTATAAAAAACAAAGATAAAATTGATTCAACCGCAGCCCAAGGATTAACTTCAGCAACAAATAAATTACTGCGCTCTGCGGCTCATGAATATTTGGAAAACAATTGATAAATTGCTTTAAACAAATATGATCCCATATACCAATCTCAGACCCTCTTTTTAAAGCTAAGGCTAAAGAACTCTCAAGTGAACTTGGCAGGTAAATTAATGAATCTCATTTTTTAATTAATATGTAGTTTATCTAAAAATAAATTACATACATTCGTTTTAATTTAACTAGTTCCAATGAATGAATTTCCTTCTTAATATTCATCAAATTAGTGCGGCCATTGGCTAAAAAAATAAAAATAAAAAGAATCCTCGGTTATAACGAATCTCATTATAGCGAACTGTGAATATCAAACCCCCTACCAGTTCGCTATATCGAGGGTTTACTTAGAAATAATGAAATAATTTAATTTTTTTTTTTTAAATTATATTTCGAAATGAAAATGAAGAGGAGATACAACAACGAATGAAGGAATTTTGCTTATGCTTTTTATGCTTATTTACCGTTATATTTTATTATAGCTATTTATAATGAAAATATTGCTATTAAAAAAATGGTGATGAGTGAAGACAGTCAACCGTAAATATATTTTATAAGTTTATATTTATATCAGGGAGCGGGGTAGCCCACTGGTAAGGCAGTGGACTGCTGTGCTTAAGGTCCCGAGTTCGAATCTGACATGGCTTATGATATCTTTATTATTCGCCACAGTTCGTCTCCTGGGCCGAGAGACCCTCCTGGGGCAAACCCAGCCTCTATAAAGTGGGTACCCTTAATTGAAAAATTAAGGGGAAAAAACCTGGCGGTTGAGTGTGATCACGGTCAAATCACCTCCTTGCACGACCGCTGACCAAGAAACAGCAGTACTCTTCCTTACATAGTACTGCACCCAAGACCCTTTATGGGTTGTAGTGGTACAGGTTTTTTTTTTTTTTTTATATTTATATCAAAATGGAAGATGTGAATTACAGAATCGGAATAATATTTTATAAGTTAAATAAATATATTTTAAGTCGAAAATATATTTTAGACAGTCCCTTATATTTTAATCTAAACTCTTTTGGTTTTTAAAAAAAAAAAATATTATATTTATAGAATTTAATATAGAAGACATGTATAGATTATAAAGAAGAGGAAAAGTTTGCGTGGTGCGGTCATTCTAAATAACATTAATATGTAGGTTTTACATATTTACTAGTGCCGACGTTTCGCCTCAAATTTTATGACCTCTTCAGTGCTCTTTGGCTGGTGGTGCCCAATATAATAACAAAAAAATTGTTTGCAAAAATACTTACGTTTCTTGGTGGTTCCCTGTCTTGATTCCCCACCTGTGATACAAATCAAAACAGTAAATTTAATTATATAAATATTTCTCATTGTTATTATTATGCTAGTATACTACACTATAATATTGTAATGTTAAACAAAAACATATGGTTTGGAATGGATTTATGCTTATTGTTGGAACGAACTAGTAGTTGAAACAAACTGTCATAGCACGTGTTTGTGACTACGATGTGCAAGTACCATCGACGCAGCCCGAGAAGGTTCTGGATTGTTCTTACAAATATATATAAGGAGCGATGGGACTGGAGAGTTAGGCTAGTCTGTAGGTATGCTACTCTCGAAATAAATGTAAATAAAAAATATAATAACTCCTTCAGTAACCACAATAAAAAAGTAAAAAGTATTTATAAAAATTATAATAACAAAAAAGAAAAAATGAAATAAAAGTTCTTCTTTCAAAAAATAAAAAAAAAATGTCTTTTCCCAAATTATTTCTATGTTCCTTGAACCTCTTTGGAGCGGAGTAACAAATGTTGGTCGAAGCAAGGTGAATAGAGACAAGGTGAGCTCACTTTGTAAGGGGCAATATGGCTGCCTGAGACCTATGACGGAGTTGGACGCATCTGTGAATTAATTGATAACCTAGGATAGCCAGTGGGAAGGCATCACTCCATTGTTTATGTTCTAATTGTGTATTATGAAATAAGGTATTATCATTTCTTTAACCCAATTAATGAAGTTTTTAGTTAATAACTTGATGAAAAGATTTAAATCATTTTACATTAGGTGGTTTTTGATAATATCGGGTGGAAGATGTGCGCAGTCGCTATATGCAAGAACACCCCAAAAAATTCACCACAATTATCATTTCATAGGTAAGCTTAAGTTTTGAACTCTTAAGAAATATAAAATTGATTTATTTATTGCATTGTATTGTATTGTATGTTCATGTAATTTTATATTTATATGTAATAAATTGTTTAATGCACATTATTGTTTTTTTTTTAATTTCTACATTAGCATTAATGAGCAATACATTTTATTGATGTTTCTTTACCTACAATAGATTTTTATGAATTTTATAAATGAAAACTATTTCTATAACTTCTAGGTTTTTATTTATTTATTTTAATTAATAAATCTTTCCTGGTTGAAATTATTAATTCATTGGCGAAAATTCAATGAGTGGTTACACCAGATATAAATAATCACTGGGAAAATATAATTAATCGGTATGTACATGAAAGATTATTTCAGTATTATAAAAAGAAAAAACTGTACCAAACCTAATTTATATGTAATAAAAGTCTGATGGTCGTGAATAATGGTCGGGTTTGCGAAATTAAAATCTCAGTTGTCAAATCAGAATTTAAAATAATTAGAAAATATTAATGTTTTTCACTATAACCTATTACGAGAAATTATAGTATTTAAAGAGAATTCAGTAAGCATGTGCTGAGTCATGCGTCCGGTGACGTCAGCGGGAAGAGGTGCGGGTTTGCCTACCCAAGTGAGCCCACCTTGTCTCTATTCACCCTGGCGCCGAAGGTTCCCCAAAGGTTATAATAAAAAGATTTCCTTCACCGTATTATTAGTAAGAAGTAACTTAAGAATATTCGTGGGAACAGCTTGCCGTTGACGGTGACGTCATATAACCTTCCACCAGCAGTGGATTCTTTGGAGCGAGGCAATTCGCTGTCACTTGCTACTACTTGCTACTTGAATGTTTTCAAACAGGTTATTAGCAATTCTCTGTGCTGCTGCATACGAAATATATTTTCATTTGAACTGGTTGGGGAAATATCCGACGAAACTCATCGTCTTCCTTGTCATCGAATTAAATACCATTTGTTGTTTTAATCAATATATATTATAAAGCAAAGTGTACAATGTGCGTGCCGAAAAGGCTCAAAAACGACTCCACGTGGGATTAAGGTAGTTATGTCAGCGTGTTGCTGTATAATCCCTAATGGAGAAGAAGGTCTCTGTTTTTCTCTTAAGGGTGTAAAATTGAAGAGAAAACGACTGGAATTTTAAGCCTCTCGCACCATTTAATTAGCATCTCTGAGATTGAGATACGAGTTTATGAATGAAAAATTTAGTTCGAGCTCCAGGCTACCAGGAAGCGCTAGGGTGCGTTTCACTCGATGTTTATTCTTCATTCATTCCGTTCAGATTGTAAAGGTTATGTATTTGTTCAGCTGTTCTTTTTAAATTACTAAAAAATCAAGCGAAAATAATTAGTTTCACCTTTTCTTTCAAAATAAAATAATGATTTACATATCAATTAGAAAACCGACTGGATACCTTACAAAATTAATTTTCTCATAAGAAGGTTAATTGATTAACACATTATATTTAATAAATATATAATATATACCTACTTAAGTAAATTTAATGCAATATGAGTGAACATTTTTGAGTTGTACAGTGAGCAAATAAAAACAGACATAAAACAAAAAAGGAGAGCTGAATTGACTGATTATAAATCGAAAATAAAATGTTCTTATTGTATGTAATTATGAAAAATTGTTTTATTACTATGTATGATGAGCATTCCAGTTGACAAAATGACTAACTCCAATTACAGCATTTTTTCAATAAGATTTTATCACCCCTCATAGTTCAGGATAAAAAGAAATATGATGAAAAAATTGTGCCCTCATGATATTTTGGTTTTCACTTTGTAATAGTAGTTGCAGTGTACGGCCAAATAACGTGGGGGGGGGGGTATCTCATGGGAGATTGAACTGGAAGAAAGGTCTTAAAAAAAAAGTTTCTATGAATCTTCGGTAGTTTCTAAACTTTTGGATCTAATAGGACCATCACAGTCGTCGGCGCTTAAGTTGTAATCGAAATATAGTTTTTTAACTAATATATTTTTCAACCATAATCTAGTAACTTATTATCTGCTGACTGCTTGGAATGGGCTTATAGAATTCAGAATCACAGAAACCATCAAAAACGATGCATGACTCGACAAAGTTGCAGCAAAATTAATTGTTCATCCACCATTTTCAACCCCCTTTAAAGTATATAGGGTTCCTTATTTGGGGGGAGTCTGCAGATATCGAATCTTAATATTGATACCATGTTAAAAGTCTCAAGAAAGTGCTAATTTTGTTCTATATTTCCTTTAATTTTAAAGTTTTTCTGTTATTAAAACTACCGGAGCGAAGCCGGGCATCCTAGCTAGTAATTAATAATTTAAATCTTATTGTTAACTATAATTCTTCCTACTACGGTTCTTTACGGATGTGAAACATGTCCTCTTACAATAAGGGATGAGCAACGCTTTAAAGTCTTTGAAAATATTTGGGCCGTACTGCGAAGAATAATCGGGTCGAAAGAGTATGATTCAACAGGAGAATTTACGGCTACAAAATGAAGGATTGTGTGCGCGTGGACGTACAAGATTGCGAGTCTTAGTTGCGAACGAATACCTAAGAGATTAATAAAGGCCTTGCCGACTGGAAAAGGTCCGAGGGGTAGGTGGGAGGATTCGGTGAGGGCTGATCTTTTGAAGTTGGAATTGGCCAGGAGGGGGGGGGGGGTGGATGGAGGAGGTGTGGATGAAGCGATTGGTGGTGTCGGGTTTATTATTATTCAAATTCAAGCAGCTATTTATACTACTAAAGCTGATCCAACATCAGTGGTATATTTATAACATTTTGAACAAGTTTAAAATATTTTTGTCAAATGTTGTTACACTTTTACACTCAGAAAATACAGTAAAATATAGAGACCGGTAAAAAAATCTATTGGTTCATTGTAATCGCCCCTGGTGATAAAAAAGCGAATCAAATTTTGGGTCCAAATCATAAACTGTATTTTAGTCATTGAAAATGTACATTTTATTATAGATAACCACATTATATGGTCGGTATAAAACCATAGTGAATTAAGCGCCAAACTAATTTATTAAATGTTTAATTTTTTTCATTATAAAATGTTATTTTTATATTAATGCTCATTTATAGTACACTAATATAAAAGACAAAGTGAAATATGCTGTGATTCAAAAGAAATCAAAGTTAACACAATCTGACTTCACTAAATTCAACTTTATTTTGAGTTTTCTCAATATATTTTCACTCTAGGCTTTTCACCGACCATATATTGCGGAGAAAAAAGACTGTTGTCACGTGAGATAAAGGGCAGTATTTGTTAAAAGTTATATTATTGCTAATTCCCACTCCCTAACCATCCCTAAGGTCCAGTTTCCATTTCTGCTTGCATTAAGTTATGTCACCCACATGGTTGACACCACCTGATGCTGCCCATTTCCACCAATCAGAAGACAGGGACTAAGACTTTACCCCCCCTCCTCAAAGATCTCCTCATCCCCACCTCTATTCTGTAGATATATTAAGGCCCTGTAAAATTAAAGATAAGCATTGCAGTTAGTAGACTCTAAATTTGATGTTCATCGTGTAATTCTGTGCGAATAAAGACTTTTTATTAAGTCTTCACTGCTGTCAGTTATCTAATTCGTGGACAACCATAGTCGAAAAGCTAAGCAGGTAGTTGCACCTAGGATACCCTGAGAGAGAGGGGAATTCCTAGATGATGCTGGCCTAGGCGAGTAGACGGGAGTCTGAGTATAGCATAGACAGGACCAGGATTCTAGTTGGCGCCCAGGGTATAGACAGTCTGGGGGAAGAGAATCCGTTAGATGCATCCTGATATATGAGCATTCCCAAGTATTTATGTATTTATGAGGCCCCCCTTTGGTAGTTGGGACCTAAAGGTTGTTTATTGTACATAATAAGTGATGTAAATAGTTTCTAGTTTAATCGATTACCACACAACCCTTGCCCAAAGATCCCCGTCTACTTAAGACGTATAAAACGGTTTTACGATCATGATCGTATAAAACGGTCATCTGTTTCAGTAAACTCTACTTAATCAGTCAGACTCATGCGCAATATAGAACTAGCCCCAGACGAAACTTAAAATCATGCAAAATAAATAAATAAAATAAAATAAAAAACTGGTGAAACAGGCAACGAATGAAATTCTAAGAAGAAAAATAAATACCGTTTCTAGCATTATTTCCACTTCTGGAGTCCGCCAAGACGACCGACAGGATCGCCAGACCGATGAGCAGGGTAGGGATCTTCATCTTCATCTACGCAGGATCACTGGGTCGATTGCCATCTAGGCCAAAGTATATGTAGACATTTTTTAAAATTTGTTTGCTATAATTAGACACTTGTGCCAATATTGGTTAATGTGATGTATAGACATATTAAATAAAACAAAACCTGAATAACTAGCTTCATCGCTAGCTTATTCGAATATTTTCGTATATTCTACCTTTAATATGAGCAATAGCGGATTTTACTAGAGGGAGATCATAATAGCAATGATTACCATTTTTTTAATTGAAAATTTAATCTCCTTATTATCGTTTGACCTTACCCCATTTATAATTATAGCGATGATCGCATATTTAATTTATTTTTTTACATCCAGTTTGAAATGGAAGCACAGAGTGAACATCACAAGATCACGAAATGTTATTTGCTGCATTCGGTACCGATGCCTTAAAAAAAAGGCAGTGTTTTCATTTCCCCAGCTTGGTCGGGATGGCATCCAAAAATTGCAATCAAATTCCAATAATCTTTTGGGTAGTCAAAAATGTTTTTGGACTTTTTTTTTTTTTTTGGTCGAGATTTTATTCCGTGGGGCCTCCACGAAATAAAAGTCAACCCTCCCAGGGCGGATTCGAACCGCCGCCGTTCGGCTCGAGCGTGCAACAACGGGTCGCGCTCCTACACGCTCGGCTACCCCGGCCTGTTTTTGGACTTGCATTGTCGCGGTAGAATACTACACCTCTCCGATTTGCCAACTTTAGAAGTTTTTCTTGAATAAAATGGTTCAGGGAGGTTAACCGTCAAATGTATAATTCTGAATTGATCGTCTAGTTGCGCGGCAAAAGCTTAAAATAATCAATGCCATTGTAATCCCACCAAACTTACAGCTAGAGATTTTTTGTTGAACATGAGCTTTGGATATTTTTGTTCCGTTATATGTTCCGTTTCCGTGCACCATGATATTTTGCGCATAATGTTATTGTAAGTCCCCATTATTCAATATCCATTGATAAGCTGTTTTAAAAATGGTTTACCATTATTTCGTTTTGTTTCTGGCTTTTGCTGAGAAACAGGCTCCAGAGATCCGCTCAAAAAAACATAATTTCTTCCCCCCCACTTAGCATATAAAATGCTTCATGCCTTGGAGGGTCGCCAGAAGCTCCCTTTCGAATGTCGGAAGAGGCCGGAGAGAGGGATTTGGAAAAAATCCTAAAGAAGTCTGCACCCATGGCTATATTAGAGGAGTCGCATACCAAACCGAGCTGCGTAGGATTTGGGATTAACAATAACTGGTGCGTTTCGGATCGCTGCCTGGCATTCTTCAATGGCTTTTATACCCACCTCTGTCGATAGTATGAGAGTCTTTTTCATTCCTATAGCTTGATATCTGTTGAAATGGCCTGAAGATCTCCTTAACGGGTATACAATATCTGTTAAAGTTCTTTAACCGTAGGTGATAGGTCTAGTTTGCGATAGCCCCCACAGGGCGGCGGCAATACCATTCTTGTCAACTTCGTGCCCCAAAAACTCTGATTCAGGTAGTGCAAACTACCTAAATATTACTTACATTACCTAAATATTACTTATATTACCTAAATATTACTATAAAGTAGCACACACTTGGTTATATTAAAGGTGAGCCTGTTATCTTTCAGTCCTGAGTCCCGTTATCGTTTCACATCCTTCCAGACAAGTTCCAGATAGTTCACTATGTCTGTCTGAGGAATTTCGTTATTTTCAATATATAATGTAATCAATAAAACTTATATAATCAAGAAGAGTAAATCACGAATAGTTGCACGTGGGTACTTCATTACAATGTAGTGGCTCTTTGGTTGTGAGAGGTGTCGTATCTCTTTGGGCACCTAACCTGTTAACAAGTAAAGAAGGGTTTTGCTCGCTGCACTGCGTGTTATATTGTAGTTGTGTATTAATTAATGAATTCAAGTAATTATTAATTCCATCTACTGGCAATTATTTGATTTTTGGTATGTTGACTAGTTATATTTATAGTCCAAGCATGTTTTTCCCCTTGTAAATTGTTTTATAACGTTATCTTTTAGTTTGCCTTCTTCAAAGTATTTTCTTCAGTTTTGCTGTTATGAATATATTTTTTTCTTGTGTTTGCTGCTGCATTCATTCTTTATAATTTTTAATGTAGTAAAGTTTTTTTTATAATTTTTGTACAGATTCATTTTTATTATTAAATGACGTTTATTTTTGGATTATTTATTGAGTGAACATACCAGAATCCCTTATAACACATTCAAGAAGAACGTAATTATCAACCGATTGCCGAATTAATTTGAATTCATCTGCATGTCTGATATTCTCATACTTAAATGTCTTTCTAAGGAACGATGTTTTCAACTGCTGCATTTTCCTTGAAACCATTTTTTCTTTCATTTCTCAATCCACAATCCGCAAATCTCCTTTTTCTTATGACGTTGCATTTTCCCTTTAAACTAGTAAATGGCCCCATAAATCCAAGTCTGAAGGATTAATCATAAACGGGTCGCGAGTGAACGACTAAGTTTTTAAATTTCATTCGCAGGCGCAATCGACTATAGGGTAGCGCTAGTAGTTATGCAAAATGTCGGAAGGAACGGGGATAGACATAGTTGATGTAATAGAGATAATTGGTAATTTTAAAAGACCATTCATTGAAGGGCAGGCTATACTTGATGCAAACCACATAATTACATGTGGAATAATATCTAGAAGTAAAAAAACAGTTATTTTACAAGCCTTGTGCCTTCAAACAAGCGATCTTAAAGGCCTGACCCATCAAATAAAAGTGGAAATTAAATTTATTTATAATAATAAGCAATTTTCGTGTAAAACCGGTAGTTCGGGTAAATGCAAACACAGCATTGTAACTTTACTCTACGTTTTTCGGTTAGTAATAACGTTAATTAGGTACCTATTCATACAATCATTGTTATGGCAGCTGTCATTTTCATGACTACGTTTTTCGGTTAGTAATAATTACCTATTCATACAATCATTGTTATGGCAGCTGTCATTTTCTTTGTCATATTATTTATTTATTTGTCAAAACTATCAGGCACCGCATTGAAAACTTTGAAAAATTAAACACATTGGATGTAATACAAAAATGAGGAAAATTAAAAAAGAAAAACAAATCTATCACACTATGGCCCAATGTTATTTGCATAAAACTAGCATTTTGGAATAATAAAATGTCAAATACTAATATTTACCTGGATAAATATAGTCACTTTCTTTAAAATGAAGACTACATATCGTCATATGTTTCGAAACAGGCTTATCTATTCTTAATTTTACTATCCACTCTTTAAGAAGCTTTTTATTTTTTGATTAATCCAATCTTAAATTGTGGATGACCACCAATTTTAAATTATTTAAAAATAATTTAAAATTGGTGGTCATCCACAATTTAAGATTGGATTAATTAAAATAATTTAAAAAATTGACTTAAGTCAATAAATATCCTAAATTGGACAAAATTTGTCCACCTCCCGCTACTACTCGCAAAACTTGTGAGGTAGGGGGAGTAGGTATCAGTGAAGAGGAAGGATTTGCTCTGCCTTGAGCCGAGCTCTGTGGTGTAGCGGTTAGCATCCTCGCATGTAACGCAGGAGACCCGGGTTCGACTCCCGGTGGAGCCAAATCTTTTCTCTTCAAAAAATAAATTATTTAAAAATTTTTATTTTTTGGAAATAAATGGAATGACATGTCTTTTGATTTTCTAATGGAACACTGAGGGACTGAGCAATACCTATTAGACATTTTTCAAATAATTTTTTGCTCAATCGGGTTTTAATTATGGAAAAATAAATTAAAAACGCCCTAAAACCCTATGAATCCCAGGTAATGGACCGGCTTCCCCGTTTCTTTAGTTCCTGTAAAGAAGCAGCACCGTCGCTTGCGCCCGCCTATATTTTACACTGGTCCCAGTTCTATATTTATTTTTTTTATTTAAGCATAGTTATTTGTTACCAGTGAAAATTTAAATAAAGGTGACCTTTATAGGCGGGCGCAAGCGACGGTGCTGCTTCTTACTTATTCCTTTTACTAAAAAAAATTTTTTTTTTTACTTAAATGCTTTTCTTTTATGACAATAGCAGATTCAGCTTAATTACTTTGATAGCTTAATATTTCTGATATCATATAACATATTGTTATAGATTTGGAAGTTTTATGGACATAGTGCCGGTATGTTTTTTCTTAAATTTTATTCGTTAATGAATAGTATTTATTTTTTATAAATTCGTAGACACATGCAGTGACTGAGATCTTTATTTCTTCATCATGTATCTATAGGCATAGTATATAAAAATTCAAAACAAAGAATTGAGTAATATATGATCCTATATGATCGTTAAACAATGTTGTATGGTGTATAATGATGTGTACTCCATTTAATTATGATCCTTATTCAGTAAGTACTGTTATGGTTTTGTCATCAAGCACCACTTTAAAAAGTTTTAATGTTGACCAAAAGAATGCAAGTAATAAACAAATTACAAAATAATTTCTTTAAACTTTTAAAGTGGTGCTCCCGAATGATTAGCATAAGCACATGGACAACATTGCTGCCAAAAGTTCTTTTCCATCGTAGGAACAAAAACATTTCTATAGGAATTGAGAGTTATTGGATGAGTTGGAATTGGTAATGAATGAACAAATTCACAATCACATCTTTATGAAAACAAGGTATTAATCGAATTACAATTGTTTGAATAAAATATATGTTTTAGCGTAGTAATTTTGTTATGTAATAATAACTAAGTAAAATTAGTAAAAGTAATAATAATAAAAGACTTGATTTAGAAGTAAATGAAAGAAAAACCAAGTACATACAAGTTGGTGGTGAGATGGATCTGAGCACTCCGTTCGAAGTAGGATCTTTTACGTTCGAGAAGCAGGTACCTCACAAAGCAGACCAAGCTGAACATATACAAGACCCTCATACGGCCCATATTGTCATGCGGATCAGAGACTTGGACTTTTTTTTTTTTTTTCCTTGGTCCTCCCCTTCCTCGCCCCTTAGGCTATACGGGGTTTCCCGGGCCAGGGGAGAGGGTGGGGGATTGATGTCAAGTATTATTAATTATTTCCCCTGGCTCCGGGTTTTGAACTTGCTATGTTTCGGTTCTCAATCATACGTTGCCATGGGCAACGCCTAATTTCTGACGCGTTTGCCCACTCGGCCATCCCGCCACCCTAAAAAGGCTTGGACTATGAGGAAAAGTGATGAGAGGAAGCTCAGTGTGATCGAGCGAGGGATTCTCAGGAGGATCTACGGCCCTTTAAAGGTGGGTTCACCTCTTCTGTCTGGGGTCTGGAGGAGAAGGAAAAATTAAGTACTAAGTATCTATTTGCTGAATTAAGTTCTCTATTTTCCGACCTCGACATCGTCACGATTATTAAACTTGGCAGACTAAGATGGGCAGGACATGTGGACAAAATGGATACCTCTGAAATGCCGAAAAAGGTGATGACTGAAGAGCTATACTTTACGAGAGGAGTAGGAAGACCTAGGATTAGATGGCTGGACAGCGTAGCTAGTGTTGCCAGAACTTTACTTGGAGTTCGGTACTGGAGAGCTGCAGCAGAAGACAGAGCCAACTGGCGGAGGCCCTTAGGAGAGGCCCAGTCTCGGTAACAGGACGTTGAGCCAAATATGTATGTATGTAATAATCAATATATATTATAAAGCAAAGTGTACAATGTGCGTGCCGAAAAGGCTCAAAAACGACTACACCTACTATATGGAATGTTATGTCGTCGTTTGCCCTATTGCCCCTAACGATGAAGAAGGTTTCAGTTTTCATTTTAACTGAGTAATGTTGTAGGGCTGTAATTTTAAGCCTCTCGCTGCATTTAATTAGCTCCTCTAATAAGCCCAGGCGAGTTAATGAATGAAAAAATTTAGTTCGACATTTAGAAGCCAGGAGCGCTAGCTAAGCTCAATTCATAAGGTTATCGTTCATTAGTTCGCTTTGTTATGGTTTTAGCTTCAGCTGTTTTCTTTAAATTAGTCGAGATTATGTATAAATAATTATTTTTATTTTTAAATAAGGTCATTACATCTCTGCAATGAATTGAAATTAAAAACAAAACCAACTGGATTCCTAAGCGCATTAAGTTTTACAGAAGAGGAAAGAATTGGTCGAAACATTGTCTTTAATAAATATACAATATAAGAGTAAATTAACAACAAAAGAAAAATTGCTTATTAGTGTAGTGAGCGAATAAAAACTAACACTGAATAGATAACCTATCGATAATATGAATAAAAGATATAACCTAATGGAATATATACCGAAAATAAAGTGTTCATATAATATTTCTGTTTAATAGTTCTGTTCTGTTCGTAAATTTTCAACCGAATTCGAAAAAGGAGAAGTTACTCAACTTGATAAGGATGCAGTACCGTCATGAGAATGGTCTCAATGGAATCAGAACATAGAAACCATAAAAAATGGTCCTGGCACATACCAGGACATATTTGCTGCCAAAATAATTTTTCTTAATCAAGAAAAGGGAAGAAAACGCATTGAGAGAACCGCATTAATGGGGTCTCTTATACCCAAACCATTTATGGGCGGACTCTGAGGTTTCGAAATTATTAGGTATTAGAGGTAATATTAAGCTGAAGTTTCAGGGTGGTACAAATTTTGTTATAATCATGATTAATTTTGGTCTATTTTTCTGGACTATTACATTTTAAAGTTATTGTTTCATTCCATCTATTCCACAACTCCCTGAGCGAAGCCGGGCCCCAAAGCTAGTTCATTAATAACTTCTTATTAGTAATTTGTCTTCGTTGGAAATGTTTTTAAAATCTAATTGTGTATATTTCCCAAGAAGAGAAAGCTAATATTTTAGAAATGTGATTTTTTTTCACACGCTTTTAATATAGATTTATGTTGTCAGTCTGAAGCAGAGTTTTTTGAAATATACTGTTTAGGTGTATGACACTGCTAGAATTTCCAATTCTTTCCTTTGTCTAATAAATAATAATTCAAGAAGAAAAGTACGTACACGATTGTTGTCTAGAGTGCAGACTGGGCTACTTACACTTTTTGAATGATTGATTTCTTCGAAGTTGTTCAGAGCTCCTGCATCCTGAATGCCTTAACCTCAACCTTCACCTGCTAGAAGGGAAAGCAAAATATATATTAAGGAAATACGGCTCATGTCATCCGGAATACCTCCATGTTTTACTTACTAAATGAAGTAAAACAATACGGGAGGACACTATCGAGAAGTGGATTAGACATTTGGCAACTACCCACAAAAGTTCTACCTTGAGGAAATACTTCCTCATCAAGCTTCAAGAAGAACTTGAACGTTTTAGTTTAGACCGGTGTCGAGGTGGAGTCCAATAAAGTATTTACCGAGATTCAGGAATCGGAATGTTATTAAAGTACACTGAAGATCAGAACCATTATTAAGTGTAAACAATATTATTAATAAATAATATTTTTTTAAAAAACAAGCAATATATTTCCATTTATACATTTTATGTTGACAGCTATGCTAGTTGTAAATCCTCTTCAGCCACGTAACAGTAATCTCATTAAGAGAAACCGATTCTAAATCCTCTGTGGAATGGAAAACGACTTCATCGCTAGCAGTAAACATGTGAAAGCCATTTTTAGAAAAGTTGCCTTTGATACCATTAAGATCCAGCCAGACGAACAAAGCGAAATCTTTTGCATTCAGCGTCAGTTTAGCTTTATGATCATCCAGTTTTTCAATTTTGGTGATCTGAAAAATGAGAAAGAATTGATTTAGATTTAGAATTTATTTAGCAAGCAGTTTAAGAATTATACTGATTGTTATAATAATTTATTAATTATATAAGAGTATAAATTATTATAAGAAGGTATGATAGTATAGAAATTCAGTGAGAAAAATTTCTTCAACTAGCTTAAGTGTCGAATCATGTGGGTCATCATCAGGGCAAGGTGAGACGTGAAGTGTTTTACAGGACATAAGTCAGTGCCTCATGAGGCGATGTTAGTTTTAGTAGGGGATATTACCCTAGACCTCCTAAAAGAAGACGTGTTTCGCTACAGAATGAAACGCGAGGTACAGTTGGGAGGTGGTTGGAGTACAGTTGCCGGGTGGTGGATGGAGGTCTGTGGGGAGCGATTGGAGGAGTCACTAAATGCTATAAAACTATTTCTCACGAGGATGTGCAGATCTTGCCTTAGCAGGAGAGTTTCCTGTCGACCTTCACCTGCTAGAAGGTCCTTAAAATATATATGCAAAATATATTTTAAGGAAATGCGGCTCAGGAGGTCGTCCGGATTACGGAAGACCCAACTAAATGAAGTAAAACAATACGAGAAGACACCATTGAGAAGTGGATTAGACATTTGGCAACTACCCACAAAAGTTCTACCTTGAGGAAATACTTCCCCACCGTTCATTAACGTTTTGTTTAATTTCGAGCCTATATAAATATTTATTAAATATTAAATATTAGAGGGAAGTATCAAATGTAAGTGGTGACCAGTAAGTTTCTTATTTGTTCAAAACAAGAATCTGTAGTCATAACGTATTAAACCGAATATTTACAAAATACACACATACTAACAGTTATAATATTTTGCTTTCAATTAGAATATTTATAAAAAAAGAGAGGGGTTTAAAAATTTCTCGGGATAGGGGAGCATTCGGGAATCCTCTAAATAATCGTATAAAAACCAATAGATATAATCAATATGAATACCTCCACGGAAGTGTCCGGATAATTCGCTGATGCCAATGGAGTGTAGAAGAAGAAGTTCTGTGGCGCAATCTGGACGCCACCTTCGGTTTCCAACGATGTTGTAAAGAAGCAATTTTTATCTTTGCAATAATGGCCTACTGGTATTGTCGTAGCTATGAATGCTTCATTGTCAATCTAAAAAAAAAAAAAAAAAAAAAAAAAAATACACACAGTTCCATTAAATTTATCTGTGTATATAATTAAAAATAAGATATAAATAATGGGATGAGTCAGAAAAAATGACAGTTCCCTTTGTGTTGGAACTTTGCATCGTAATTCCTCTCTTATTTACTTTCAGGAACTAAGAATTGTTATAAGTTCATGTTTGATCCCGTCTGAATCAGTTGGTAAACAGCACGCTCTCTATCCGGACTAATTATTTCTTTAGCTTCCATTTGTTCACAATGGCAGTAAAGGACGAAATTCTCGTAAATTTGCTTCATTATTGAAAAAGGAAGTTTTCTGCAGCTGAAGCTTCTCTCGTTTAGTGGTTGAATTTGAGAAGACTCTTTGAATGAAAGGACGGTGAGAAGGTGGCTCCAAAAATTTAATGAAGGCGATTTGAGCCTTGAAAGGAAATCAGGATCAGGGCTTGTTTACAGTAGTCAACCAGGATGCTCTGCACACTACTATTGAAGCCGATCCTATGAAAAGCACTCTTGAGTTGTCAGCTGAAACCTTCGAGAGTTTCCCCATATGCTTACACCCCAGGACGTACCACGTCGTGTGGAAATTTGCGAGTTGCTTCTGCAAAATCCGACTGTTTACGCCATTTTCAATAATGCTAATAAAAATAATTGAATTGAGAAAAAATGATATTATACATGTCAATATGACATTTATAATAATTATACATATTTAGTACCAGGCAGTTCCCAATAGATTGTGTGGGTTTGTCCATTTGTTTCTGCCAGCCCTCATTAGGTATATTTTGGACTTCGTACCCTGCATGAAAAGGCTGGAAGAAGTCAGTAGTACTAGAATGCCGGCTCGAGCAACATCACCTCTCTGTGCGAACCCGGAAGAGTTAGAAGTTGGCACAATATTATTTCACCCATACAGTCCATATAGTATTTTTTAACTATCGGTGAGTTTTTTTTGTTTTTTTTTATATACCTTTTGTTGGTGGTGGTGCACTTTGGTAACAATTATTTTTGGGGACATAAGTCCAGGGAAACGCAATCACCTTTTGATGATTTTGGCGTAATCACCGACTACTAAACGTTTCATAAAAAAAATAGTCACATTTAATGGAAATCTTAAAACCAATGGCTTGACCATGGTCAGGTAGCTCAACCCGTTGCCACACAACGGCAATTGGAAAAAAAGACGATGCTCTCTGTATTTTGGAACGAGGAAGGAGTCATACACAATGAGTACATACCCGGAGGTCATTCTATAAACTCAGAATTCTATTCAGAACGAGTGCAAAGAATGTACGATGTTTTGGTCCAGCGGTGTCCAGGTTTAGTCAACAGGAAACAAGTCTTGTTCCAACAAGATAATGCCAGACCCCTCACCTATCGCCTTACAAAAGAAAAACCAGCGAATTTGGATGGAATCGAGCTTCTCCCTCACCCGGAATATAGTCCAGACCTAGCTCCATCAGGCTACCACCTGTTCAGATCAATGGCTCATTCCCTTCGAGGAAAAACATTCAAAAATTTAAATGAAGTTGAAAATTGAGTTCTTTGATTCAAAACCCAAAGAGCGGTACCATCAAAGAATTCTACAACAGGCTTCCAGATGGAGTCAAATCTTAGAGCACAATGGTTTATATTTTGATTATTACGAGGGGCGATCAAAAAGTTTTGCAAACAAACCTTATTCCGTTAATCCTTCTTTTGTCCCTGATAGCTTATCTATGAAGAATAAACATGCCCATAATATTGAGTCCGTCACTCCAGTCAGTATTTAGCAGTGCCTTTGTAAACAAGTCGATATCCAATGACTTTCACTTTGAGTATCGAAGCGTCATTAAATGTTGGTGTAAAGAAGGGCATTCTATAAAAAATATTTACGATAGAATGGTGAATGTATATGGACATGATTGTCCCTATTTTTCTACAGTCACTAGGTGGTTCAATGAGTTCAAACGAGGTCGTGTGAATGTGAAAGACGAAGCAAGATCCGGGAGACTAACAACTTCAACTGATTCTGATCATGCGACTCAAGCAGAAGCCTTGATCTTGGCTAATCGTCGATTAAAGGTGTCTGAAGTTGTATGGGATTAGGCATTTCCCATGAAAGCACTAGCACAATCATTCATGACATTTTAAGGTGCCTTCACACCTTACGAACTTTACCTTCGAACACCACCCTCGAACAACCTTCGTGAAGGCTTCACGTCGACTGTTCGGATGTTCTAGGTACTTCATCTGTTCGCCTGGGTTCGGGGGTAGCGCTAGTGTCACTTTTGATTTGGGTTTTTCCTAAGTGATAGGAGTTGTTTGTGATACTAGTGTAATTTGTGAAACGTTTTAAATCGTCTCCTATTTTTTTATTTTTCAGGGGATATAAAATATATTGATTATGGAGATTTTTTCTTTATCATAAGCTAGCTTTGGGTGCGTCAGCCATATTTGTTCGCTCAACCTCACGTGAAGTATAAATGGCTGTTCGCTTCACGTCGGTACGGCAAGGTTCGAAGGTGGGGTTCGTAAGGTGTAAAGGCACCTTTAGGAATTGTTGCATGGCAATGCGCCGGTCCACAAGTCTCGCGTTGCACAGGCTGTCATTCGTGACTGCGGCTTTGAACAGCTCGTCCACCCACCCTGTAGCCCACATCTTGCCCCCCAGCGATTACTTCCTGTTTCCAAACCTAAAGAAATTCTTAAAAGGGACAATATTTGATGACCTGGATACCCTGAAATCAGCTACAGAAGAATGGTTTCTAGACCAAGAAGAAAGTTTTTTTTGTTTCCCTGGTATCTGTATGTTGAACTGGAACAAACGGAATAAGTGCATTGATGTTAGGGGGATTATGTTGAAAAATAAAAATATTTTTAGCATTGAGTCTATTTTCTTTGTAGCTTAGTTACAAAACTTTTTGATCGCCCCATGTAAAAGCCTTGTAAGTAGAAGAAAAATGAATTTTGATTTTTACCTATAAAACGGTAATTTTTCTGACTCATCCCACTATCTGGTATATCTATGTTATCTAAACTACCAAAATGTATATAATTTGACAAAAATGGGTAGAAATATTTTTAGTTATGGTTTTTTAAATATAATTTTAGCTTGTGCACTACTTATTAATACTTTGAAGTTTAATATATAATTATAAATGATTTTGGCTTTTGTGCCTGGTTAAGTAGAACAAGCCTGATCTACATTATAAAAAAAAATTAAAGATAAAATATAAAATCATGTACAATGGTGGTTTGAGTATGTCGACAATAGTTATTTATGTTAATCGATAATGATTAGCTCTATGATATTGATTCACATTTTAAATTTTTGTTATATAAGCTTTTTAAAAAGGCTTTTTATTAACCTTTATAATTTAAAAAAAAAATCTGTGTGAATATCCACAAAATTATAATTGCTAAACTGCCAAGTTTTGATATAATATATTTAAATTTTAACATCGTATGCGTCCTTCACTGCATTAATTATCAATTATGTAAAATTAAATTAGACTAATTGCTTCCAAGTACATTTTTAGCGGATCAATTTGATATCAAATATTTGATCAGCAGTTAGAAATGTGCATTGTTTAACTACCGAACCCATAGAAATAGAACCATAAAATACAAAATTGTGCAGACAATTTAAAATAAAATACCTTCTTATGAGCTCGATTTTATTTGAAAAACCAATTGGGCCTTAAATAGTGATAATTTCTCGACCCCCCCCCCCCTCCCTCCTTTATAGGAATTTTACCATACTGCCGCCCAATACGAAAATTGTATCAGGCTGGCCCACCTCCCTTAGACAAAATCCTGCAGGAATAGGAATAAAAAAAAAAGAAGTTTTTTCGAGTTGGATACGTGGTGTGGTACTTTAAACAATGACATGCAATCGCATAATATCCAAGCTCTGATTATCACATTGTTTTTCTTTCTCATGAAAAAGTCTCATCATGTTGGATTGACGGTTCATTACTTTCTAAGGAAGTAGTCATTTCGGGTCAACCGTTACAGGCAAAGAGATGATTTCATCAAGATTAAGACTAAACGACCAGCGTATCTAATGAATATAAAGGCCAATAACTTAATCAATTAATATTAGAATTGCTTACCATTTCTACTTGAAGTGTGATTTTTTGAAATGGTGACCAATTCGAATTAGTCCAATTGTACATGTTAAAAGTGAGATTTGCGTTTTTTTTGGGCGCGGCACCATCCACAACGATGTATATCAACATGGTCTCCCTGTCTACCGAAATCTCTGGTGAAACGATGATTGGTGCGAAGAAGTCTCTAGCGAAGTAATGTAGCATTTTCCACTGACCGCAATAATCTGCAAAAATTTACTTATTAACAGAACAAATTAAATATGTTTTATATGGGTTAAAATTCAAAGATAAAACCAGGGTGTGAGACTTGAACACGAACCACCACACTAGAAGGTAAATAGTAGAAGTCAAGCAAATAACTACCGGAGCTATCGGATCAGGGCTTTTATGGATGGAGGAGAAAGACCAATACAGAACTGCTGATAGAAATCCAAAGAGGTTATGACGTGTGGGACTGTGACTTCAAACAAAACAGTTTTTTTTTATTTTTTATAATATTGTTGTTTGTTTGTTTAACGTCACTTTATGCCACTAAGACTAATCGGACGATGCTACAGTGGGAGTCCTAAATTTTTATAATATAACTCTTAATATGGTAATACTAGCTAGGGTGCCCGGCTTCGCTCCGGTAGTTGTGTGGTAGTTTTAATAACAGCAAAAATTTAAAAATAAAGGAAATATAGAACAAAATTAGCACCTTCTTGAAACTTCATTTTTAACTTGGTATCAACATTAAGATTCGAGAACTGCAGAGTCCGCCCAAATAAGGAACCCTATATACTTTATTGGGGGTTGAAAATGGTAATGAACAATTAATTTTGCTCCAACTTTGTCGAGTCAGGCATCTTTTTTATGGTTTCTGTGATTCTGAATTCTATAAGCCCATTCCGAGCAGTCAGCAGATAATAAGTTATTAGATTACAGTTGAAAAATCTGATATCTCAGTTTAAAATATCATATTACGAGTACAACTTGAGAGCGATAGTTCTATTAGACCCAGAAGGATGGAAACTACCGAAGATTCATTGAAACTTTTTTTCAGACCTTCCTTACATTTTACATCAGACCTCCCTTAAGATATCCCCCCGTAATTTGAGTGGACTCTGCAGATCTCGAAACTCTCTACTATTACAAAGTGAAAACCAAATTCTTTTTCATAATTACATACAATACACTTCATACGTTTTATTTTCGATTTATCTTTAGTTAATTTATCTCTTTTTTATATCAGAAACAGACAGTTTTTATTTGCTCACTGCACTATTAACTATTACTAAAGTATGTATTATATATTGATTAAATGTAATGTGTTGATCAATTAGCCTTCTTATGAGAAAATAGACTGCAAAAATGTAGACTCATTATTTGATTTTGAAAGAAAAGGTGAAACTAATTATTTTCGCTTGATTTTTTAGTAATTTAAAAAGAACAGCTGAACAAATACATAACCTTTACAAATTGGACGGAATGAATGAACAATAAACATCGAGTGAAACGCACCCTAGCGCTTCCTGGTAGCCTGGAGCTCGAACTAAATTTTTCATTCATAAACTCGTATCTGAATCTTAGGTAGGCTAATTACATGGTGCGAGAGGCTTAAAATTCCAGTCCTTTTCTCTTCAATTTTACACCCTTAAGAGAAAAACAGAAACCTTCTTCTCCGTTAGGGGTTATATAGCAACACGCTGACATAACTTCCTTAATCCCACGTGGAGTCGTTTTTGAGCCTTTTCGGCACGCACATTGTACACTTTGCTTTATAATATATATTGATTACGATTTGTCTCAGTCGGTACAATGATAATCGATAAGCTCTGAACACATTCACACTCAATTTACAAAAATTATGCTGCAATAAAAATATATTCACATTTTTTTCTCTACACGTATGGGGCGTAATGACCTAGGTGTTGAACGCCTGAGAAAAATTGTAATCAAATCTAATCCACACGTATGTGTGATCCATTGCGATGAATTATTGCAATAATTCCCTCGGCCATCGCCTCAACAGTCGTCGGGGTGGAATGTGTGGATTTAAGTGTTTTTGCAAATGGGTTCATGTGAAAGTTAGTAATGTAGAATTGAGGGCCGGGATAGCCGAGCGTGTTTGAGAGCGACCCGCTTTAGCACGCTCGTGCCGAACGGAGGCGGTTCGAATCCGCCCTGGGATGGTTGACTTTTATTTCGTGGAGGCCCCACGAAATAAATTTCGACCTACCCACCATGGGTAGAATAGATTGGTTACACCTCTAGAGTAACCAATCAAGTAACCAAGTATTGTAGAATTGTGAGATTGTATCGATAACTGTTTTGATGTAGAGGTCCTTGTGTTGTAAACATTAGTCTCGTAGTACGATGAATCTACTATCTTCATCAATACTTTTTATTTATTGGATCCTTTGGATATTTGAGGGCTTTAAATTATCAGAATGAGAAAAAATATCAACTTGAGTAAATAAAAATAAACATCTTTAACACAGGCATGTACGATTCACAATAAGGCTGGAGACCCCGTCAGACTTGTTCCTCAAGCGAGGAAAAGTTGATCTACAAGAGGTCCCCGCGGTTATCTGGCATTAAAGCCAGTCGAGGCTAAGCAAGGGCGCTATAGCCACAGTTCTTGTGTTGTGCTACTTGACTTGCGCCAAGAATATGGCCATTTTCATAGCTCCGATATTTACATATTAAAAAGGATTGCGTGGATATTTCCGAATATCCCTCCGAGGAGGGTTGTAGGGTGAGTGGAACAAGATAGGGATTGAGCAGTAGGACTAGGATGGTGGTAGGATTACTGTGGAATTTCATTCCATTCACAATCTTTCTCAAGCCCTCAATTCCCAAGTTATAATCTTTTATCAGATTTTGCTGATTGCCAATGGCGTTGACAGGTGCGAATGAAAATAAATTACAAATAAGTATTAAACATCTATTAAAATGTAACGTGTTTTTTTTTATTATTACCTATTGATGACCAAGATGGAGCCTGCCAAATGTCATCAAGTTGCCAATACAGAGCGCCCATCGTTTTACCTTCTTTGGAATCCAGCAGAGTGCTCTTGAGTCTCCTATATCTCTCGCTCTCAGTCTTCATCGACATGGCTTGGTTTATCTAATAAATATAATATGTAACTTTTAAGTATATTATATACATCGCGCATAAAATATATATTGCATTTAAAAATAAAAATGTGAGGTTCATTGGATCAATACTTTAAAGCTTAGAGTTTGTTATGTTCATACTTACTATCAAGCCGGAATTAACAGTCATCCACCATCTTTATAACCTCACAAATACAGATAACACCCAAGGTGAATAGAGAGATATTATTTCTTTTAATTAATAAATCTTTCCTGGTTGAAATAATTAGTTCATTAGCGAAAATTCAGATATAAATAATAATAAGATATTAATTTAAAGTTTAGAAAAATTTAGGAAATATAATTAATTGGTAGGGACATGAAAGATTATTTCAGTATTATGAAAATAATAAACTATACCATATCCAATTTTTTTTGTCAACAAAAGCCTGATGTTCGTGAATAATGGTCGGGTTTGTTGAGATAAAATCTCTGAGGTGAGAATTTAAAATGAGGAAAATATCTTTTTCACTTTAAAGGCATTGCGAAAAATTGTAGTATTTAAAGAGAATTCAATACGCTAATGCTGAGTCATGCGTCCGATGACGTATCGGGACGGGGTTGTGCGGGTTTGCCTACCCAAGTGAGACCACCTCTCTATTCACCTTGCATAACACCTACCTTGCTGTTTATCTTTGTCTAAACTTAAATCTGGTAATTAACCTTGTCAACGAGGTATGGTATAATGATAAAAGATTTAAGTTTATTTGATTAATTTTTATTTTTTTAAGCTGGATAAAATAGCTTGGTGCTGGCCTAAAGGGTAATGATATAGTCCTCTTGTATATGAAATCAATGCCTCAGGAATTCACAAAAATGGTAATTAAAATATTGTCTAGTAGTTCCCCTATATTTTTTCTTAGATGGAATTATAGAGATATTGCGTAGGTATCATTTGTACTAGGAGGTGATTTGACGGAGATCACGCTCGAACATTAGGTTTATCCCTTATTAACGTACTATACTTAGATCGAAAACACTTCTAATACACCCAGCTCACCTGCGATAGGTAGATGATGTCAGTAATCTTCTTAGGCAGCGGAAGGTTTATCATTATTTGATAATATATGTTGGCATTCCCCGCTGGCGCGTGCTGCCTGTGCTCGTAGAAGTAGCTTCCCCAGTAGGTCTCGTTCAGCGGTAGGGCTCCCCTGAGGCAGTGGTAAGAAGGCAAGCTCTGGACGCCGTACTCCGAAGCGAACCTGGGTTTCGGGTATATCAGGTAGTTCCACCCGTCGTTTATGTAGTTGTAATAATGAACTGTACAAAAAAATAATAACATCCATAAAACTATTGAGGCTTAACAAAAAAAATTAGGCTTTTAAAAGCCAAGGAGATGGATCAGTGAGTAATGGAATAAGTCAAGCAGTTGAAGCGGAGAGAAAGCTGGGTCAATGAAATAGGGACAGCTGACTACAAAAAGGGTTTGCGACCGTCTTATATATATGCCACTGCCTTTAAGCACATCTATGATTGCAAATTTCGGGTACGATACGCGATCATCCGAAGAAAGTGGCAACTGTCCCCCTGGAAATTTTGATTTCATAAAACTGCAAATTAAATAAATTTGTATTCAATTTTATACTTTGTAAGTATTATATAAACGAATATTTCAACTTTTAAATATAAATAAGTTTTATTTAAAAAAAATAATAAAGGCTTACAAGCTCAAAATACCTCAAACCATTCCCCCAAGGAAAATAATTTTACCAGCCTGCTCCCCATACACGAAATCCCGCGGACGCCCTTGGTAAGTATCACGATATATTTGTTAAAATGAAATAAAGAAAATGAAAAAAAAACATGAATATTATATTCCTTGAAATGAATGAATTTACATTAAGAATATATAACCTGAATTTGGTATCTCTAGTCTTCAAAATATGTGCCTAATATGAGGGTCATTCAATAAGTAAAGAAACAAATTCTATAATTTTAAAACTATTCAATGAAGGTGTACAATCTTTTCAATGGTGTTAGTTGGCAACCTTGGGATATGCTGTTTCATCAGTTTTTGTCAACATAACCTCAAAATTTTCAATCCACTAGAAGATGGCACCTTAGAAAAGCAGCGTTCAGTCATTAGATTTTTAGTCACAGAAGGAGTAATTTTTCTTAGAATGTTGATACAGTACGGTAAAAGTTGTATGAACCGTGCGAATTTTTACAAGTGGGTTGATCGGTTTAAAAGTGGCCGAACAAGTGTAGGAAGTCCAATGCAAATTTCTGGTCCCTAGTTGGAATCGAGGATTGACGGACTTATTCGTGATAACAGTATAATTACTGTTGAAATGATAGCTGAGGAAGTTCAAGTAAGTGTGTCACAACAATTTAAGGTACAGAAAAACGTTTGCCAGATAGTTCCCAGACAGCTTACCGACTCTCATAAAGAATCAAAGCTTTCCATTAGTCAAGAGCTAAAGCAAAGAAGTTTGATTGAAGGAGACGCTTTTTTTGAAAGAATAGTGACCAGCGACGAGGTCTGGATCCATCACTACGACCCTGAGACCAAAAGGCAGAGTATGAAGTGGAAACACACTAGCTCTCCAGTTCGCAAACCACTCAAGGTTCAACCTTCCGCCGGTAGAGCGATGCTGACCATCTTTTGGGACTCACAGGGTCCAGTCTATTGCGATTTCCTTGTAGATCAGCAAACTACCAATAGCCAATACTACTGTGAGATGCTAGAACACAAAGTTAGACCAGCTATCAGGAGCAAACGCCGTGGACTCTTGTCAAAAGGACTCATTCTTCAGCACGACAACGCCCGCCCTCATACAGCACAGCTGACCCGTGATAAACTTCAAGAATTGGGTTGGGAGGTCTTACCTCATCCTGCATACAGTTCCGACCTCGCCCCATCTGATTTTTACCTGTTTGGACCACTCAAAGACGCCCTACGTGTAAAAAGATTTGCTAACAATGAGGAAGTTAAGGAAGCGGTGCAAAAGTGCCTTCGGGGTAAGTCGAAAGAATTCTTCGCGAAGGGAATTAGGAAGCTGAAAGAAAGATGAGATAAGTGCATAACTGTTGGGGGGGGGGGGGTGATTATGTTGAAAAATAGCCTTATTTTTGAAAGATTGAATTAAACCGTTTTTGAGCTAGAGCCATTTGTCTCTTTATTTATTGAATGACCCTCGTAGATAGAAAGTGAAGAAGGTAGAAAACATCCCCTTACATCCATACAATGAGACTGAAGTAGTTGGAACATTTGAGGAGGATAGACGAAAGATGATTGCCTGGAAGACTGTTGGAAGGAGACCGGTGAGAAAGCTGAATAAAGGTCGAGCATGGTAAGGAAGTAATGATGAGTATGGGAATGCGTGAAGGACAGAAAAATACGGCTTAAACTTATTTCAAAACAAATAAATAATTAATGTCCTGTATGAAGCTTTGTTTTTATTATATGCAACCTTTATATAAATAAGTTATATAAATAGAGGTGTCAGTGAAGAGGAAGGATTTGGCACCGTTTGGAAGCGAGCTCCGTGGTGCAATGGTTAGCATACCGCGCATGTCACGCGAAAGACCCGGGTTCGAATCCCGGAGGAGTAAGGAGCCAAATCTGTTCTCTTATAAAATAAATAATTTAAAATAATTTAAATCAAGGTGGTTACCCACAATAACGATTAAATTAATATAAAATAATTTAAAAATTGACGAACGTCAAGAGATGCCCCAAAAACGGACAAAAATTGTCCATCTACCGTAAATACTCGCAAAACTTGCGAAATTGTGGGAGAGGTGTCAGTGAAGAGGAAGGATTTGGCACCGTTTGGAAGCGAGCTCCGTGGTGCAATGGTTAGCATACCCGCGCATGTCACGCGGAAGACCCGGCGTAGCCAAATCTTTTCTCTTCAAAAATAAATTATTTAAAATAATTTAAAAACAAGGTGGTTACCCACAATAATGATTAAATTAATATAAATAAATATATATAAAACAAAAAATGGTCGTTTTTAATTTCTCAATTATCACATAAATATTTTCTCAAATGAGAAAAATCGGTATTTAGAAATATAGATTGGTATTTTTATACATAAAAAGATTGCTATTTTTCATCCTTCTGAAAGATATTGTTTTTTCACCCTGCCTCACGTGCTTATCATTAAGTCATAAGTTTCTTTCACACCTAATAAATTTTAGGGCCATCAAATTTAAATGGAAATTATACTCAATGCTGTGAAAGAGATTTCGTGAGAACAGAAGCATGTGAATAAAAATATCAACCTATACGAAACCGATTGGTGATGTCAGACTCGTTTTTTCGTGCTCGCTAATCTTGTAATGTAAATAATAAAAGTGAATAAATTGTAAAAGTTTGGTTACCATCTCCATTTAATGTATCAGAAGGATTGTCAGAGATGTCTCCGATGTCATTGGAAGGGCTTGAGACGAGAAATCTCCTCGTGTCATCGATAGCTTCCACAATTGGCTTAATTGTTTCCACATAGAGTTTTAAGTAGTCGCTTTTGTACAGACTGATGTTGCTGCTAGTACCATACCTAAGTTATAGATATTTATTATTTTTAGTTTCATGATAATAATAATATTAGAACGAAATTTCTTCTGTAATATACTAGCTGGTACCCCTGCCTGCCTAACGGAGGCCCAACCTCCATCTCAAATTACGTTATACAAACATCATAGTGACAGTTGTTATTCCGCTAGAGTGAATGTTTGCCTATTTCTATTGCCTCAAACATTAATGTAGTTATATTGCATCATGAGCAAATTAGCGAATAGAATTCAAACGTTTACTGGAATTTGGTTCCTCCAATTCGGCAAGTAACTTCGTTGTCTGCACGCATGCAAAATAAAATATCTCTTGTTTCACTAAAAACGACACATGACATAACATATGCAGAAGAGTATTATATGTTAATATTTATTTATATAGCAGAGGAGATTTTTATTGTATACATTTAATATTATATTATACTAGCTGTATATACCGGTTTCACCCGGAGAATTTCATTTTTTGAATCTAGAAAGTGAGACTTTTATCGACTCAAACGGTCGATTTCGTAAAAACCAATATAAAGTGAGATCAATACGATTTTTATAACAATAAAGAATATACCCAGAGATTGGTTGAAGTTATGCAATTTTAATATGGACAGGTGTTCGCACCTGGTATGAAAGAATCACTGAGCGAAATTTGGAGCATTTAGGACAAACGGTATGCATTTCTATAAAGAACAAACAAACAGGATTTCATCTTTATTTATATGTTCATTTAGAAATGGAAGACGAACCCCTATTTTCCATATTTTACGACTGTTAATATAATTTGAATTTTAAATATATTTTAAGTCTTCGTACGAGGATTTAAATTTGTACTTTTTTTTTTTACAAATTACTAGAATGTTTAATTATTAATATTACAGCCAAAACAGCGCGTCACATGTAGTGTAGTGTTTAGCATAGAACTATACCCAAGGTCGCGGGTTCGTAGACGGGCAAATGGCCCTGGGATTTTTCAAAAGGGGTAAAATATCTTGGCAATGTCTTCCTTCAGATGGGACATAAAATTGAGGTCCCGAGCCTGTACAATATCAGGTTCTCGTTAACGATCCCTATCCTAATTTTACCTTAAAGTTTTCTATTTAATTCCAACAGCCATTTAACAGTAATACTAACTTCAAATATTTAATAATATTCTTCTAATATTTACCAATTCTGCATAAGTGCTGCTTCGTTTTCATTATTTCCGGCCCAGACCACTAGGCTAGGATGGTGCTGCAGTCGCTGAATTTGCTGTTCAACTTCAATCTTCACAGTGCTGAGAAAATCCTCCGTTACCGGGTACATACTGCAAGCGAACATCAAATCTTGCCATATCATTATTCCCAGGCGGTCGCATGTCTATAAAATATTTGAATGACTTCAGAAATTTCATCACAAGGTATTTTTTTAGCAACAGTTTTACTTGTACATATAAAATATTTATAATAAGCATATCAGCTACATTGAACTATTTGTGACACTGGTAGGTATGAGAAGAAAGCACCCAGTGGAGCATCCTCTAGCATTTGGAAGAATTCCGTATATAGAATTAAAGTATTAAAGAATTAAAATATTTATATAGGGTATTCCAAAAAAAACAAAACAAAGACACTAGCTAAGTCGTGCACCACAAAATAGAAAGTATTGAGCGGGACAGAAATCCAACTCCAATTGCAACCAAGCTTTTAATAAAACAAATAAAAAAAAAATAGTTGAAAAATAAAAAAGATTGTTATTAATCGAAAAAACTACTATTAATTGCATGACATAAAGAATTAAAGAAATACAGAATTGCTGGAATTTATTTAACATCAAAAAAATCCTTCTTTAATCACCAGCACGAAAAAAATTTCAATTGACTCAGGCCGGATTGTAATCGTTACTGTAAGAATGCTTTAGCACTCACGACCACAGCGGCCTTTATGCAATGCATATCGCTTCGTTTGCACAATCAATCAAAATTTTACAGGAAAAGTGTATGTTGTGATTATTAATGATGTCTCTCAACTTTATGGAAAACTGCCTTCACTGGTCTCCTGCGTATGACATTTGATTTAAATTCTGTGATTTTTCTTAATCAAAGATATCGTGGTTTAAGTTGAAGTTAATGCGTTCCTCAAGAGAGCGTTTTAAGCCCCCTCCTCTATTCCATTTACACCTCTGACATTCCGAAGTATCCTTGTACCACCATCTTTACCTTTGGTGACGACACAGATATCCTTTCTTCCCACAATACCTTCGATTGCTGTTCAAAATCACCTATTCGGTGATTTCGGCCTCGAAAATTGGTTCCAAAAGTGGAAAACAAAAATAAATGCTACTAAGTCGAACCATATAAGTTTCTCACTGTGGAAGCCAACATGTCCTCCAATAAAAATTAATAATCTTCCTGCACTATCTAAATACTTTTTATATTAATTTAATCATTATTGTGGGTAACCACCTTGTTTTTAAATTATTTTAAATCATTTATTTTTGAAGAGAAAAGATTTGGCCCCGCCGGGAATCGAACCCGGGCTAACCATTGCACCACGGAGCTCGCTTCCAAACGGAGCCAAATCCTTCCAAATAGCGGGGCCAAATCTTTTCTCTTCAAAAATAAATTATTTAAAAACAAGGTGGTTACCCACAATAATGATTAAATTAATATAAAAATTGACGAACGTCAAGAAATGCCCAAAATTGGACAAAAAAATTGTCTAACTCCCGTAAATACTCGCAAAATTTGCGAGATCGCGGGAGAGGTGTCAGTGAAAAGGAAGGATTTGGCTCCGTTTGGAAGCGAGCTCCGTGGTGCAATAGTTGGCATACCGCGCATGTCACGCGGAAGACCCGGGTTCGATTCCCGGCGGGGCCAAATCTTTTCTCTTCAAAAATAAATTATTTTAAATACTTTTTACGTTACCTACAACTCACGTTTATAACTCACTCGGAACATACATACAATACTAAACAGGCAAGAACTGACCAGGCGATATAACCAACTGCCCCACCTCCTAGACTACAAATCATCACTTATGAAATTTACAACAAGATACTAAAACCTATTTGGACCTATGGAGCAGAACTTTGAGGTTCCACAAATATATGGATACAAATAAACAAAATTCAAACCACATAGTCCAAAAATCTTCGAAAAATTGTAAACGCTCCATGGTATATTTCTAACAACACAATACACAAAGATATGGACATCCCAACAGTAAAATCATACATTCAGGACAAATAAACCACATTTCACTGTTAAACTCATAACCATCCAAACCCATTTTATTCTTCTCTTTCTTCCTCCCAGTTACCCGTCCAACAAAGATTAGAAAGATGGCCGAGGGATATGCTCGAGCATATCATTAAAATCAAGCAAATCACAGATAAACATTGCATTTTCCACATATTTGCTGGAATGCGCTCCAGCGCAGACGCAATGGCGTAAAATATAAGTAAATAAATAAAAATATAATAAAGTTGAAAACATCAAAAATATTTTTTTTCGTAATCTGGCCCTGTTTTTTCAAACAAAGATATATGATAAACGATATATTGATATTAAACCAAGTAATATATGATTTTTCAAACCTCATAAAACATATCGGATTCATACACGCCTCCTCCCCAGACCCTGATCATGTTGAAGTGAGCTGCCGCCCCTGCTTCCAGGAGGGGTACTACCCTTTTCTCATCGGACAGCCTCTCCGGGAGTACGTGGGAGGGTATCCAGTTGCTTCCCTTGGCGAAAATCTTTTGCCCGTTGACGACAAAGTAGAACAAAGTACCTGTAACAAAATATACTAGAGAATTATCATGCTCGATAAGTTATAATTACAACAAAGGGGTTATAAAGGGGGGGCACGGGAACCGCCCTCCCCCACAATTAGTAATATAAAGAAAACAATCAAGTACCGTAATCCCAATTGAATCATTTTTTCTTTTGAAACGGTGTCATTACATATAATCATAATTTCCGAAAACTAACAAAAAAAAATTCTGATTTCATGCATGCAAGATTCAGTTCTTGAGACTATATTGTTCAACAGGATACCAAGAAGGGGACCAAATTAGTTTCAACAATACATTTTTTTATTTATAACACGTTTCGGCTCTTATGAGCCATCTTCAGTTCAGCAAAACAGGCAGGCAAATCATTTGAAGTCACACAGGGCAAATACTAATGGTTATGCTTACCCTGAGTGTTTTAGGTGTCTTGGGGTTGGTGGACATTGGTATCTGCCCTGTCTGGGGGAGATTAGTATCCTGGGGGGAGATTATTATCTGCCCTGTGTGACTTCAAAAGATTTGTCTGCCTGTTTTGCTGAACTGAAAATGGCTCATAAGAGCCGAAACGTCTTATAAATAAAAAAAATGTATTGTGGAGACTAATTTGGTCCCCCTAACTTGGTATCCTGTTGAATAATATAATTTGCATTCTACATTTAGCGTGAATAGAAGGCAGTAAATATGACCTTCCAAAAGATATGGTTAGGTCTATGTTTCATCAGTCAATAAAAGTGAATTTGGAAGTCTCAAAACATTTCGTTCTCGCCCTTGGGTAGTTGGTTGCGCACCCCGACGGAGACGGCCGGGTTCGATTCCCGACCAGGTAAAGGACCAAACAGGCCCACTTGCAAGATTTTTTCCGTCCCTCCCGTCCTTCTATCCTTACCAGTATAGTTAAAATGCAAGATGTTCAAAATTAATATTTTCTTACCATCTGATTCGGTTTGAGATACTCTTGACTGTACTATCGTAACGGTTCTAAAACCAATATTCACGGCTTTTCGGATTGATCCATAAGAAACTTCCAGTTTGTACAATTTTTGAGGTCCATATCCATTTGGCCACCACATTGTTATGTTCTCCTAAAAAATAAAAATTACTCTTATAAATTATTTAAAATAACATTATTCATTTAAACGACCGGTAGTGGAATATTTTCTATTTTGTTGTTTGAAAATAAACTACTCCATTATCGTAATCAATTGTGTTAACATAAGAATAACAAATTTTTTATTTGTGGACTGGAGTATTAAAATCAATCCCAAAAATTCCCATCATATTTTCTTTACTCTTCGTCGAAAACCTAGCAGTTCCTGTCTCACAGTTTCATTCTAAAATATTACACTAGTCCCTGTCAAACAGATCCGTTACTTAGGACTCCAACTTGACAAACTCAACGAGGAATCTTCATTCAAGACTGAAACCAGAAAAAACTGCCCGATGCTACCAACTACTTCAGCTTTTACCTGACAAACGCTCAAAACTCCAATCTATTACTTACTTACTTACTGTTGGGCGCTACAGTTCTGGGTCTCTGTCACAATTCTTCCCCACTCCTCGCGGTCTCCAGCAAGGCTCCCCAAATTCTAATCCCCAGTTTCTTCAAGTCTTCTTCTAGGTCGTCAATCCACTTACGGTCTGCCCCTTTTCCTTTTCCCTCCTGTGCACCATTTAGCATCATTTTTGGCAGTCTGCAGGGCTCCATTCTTGACAGCACATAGTATATCAGGCTCCCCATACAATTCCATTTGTACGGCGTTGCTTCTGATTCTCCACATGTGCTCTTCTGTTACAAAAGGCTAATTTATATGACACTAATAAGAACGACTTGGACTTACGGGGTTGAGCTATGGGGCTCCACCAAACCATCAAATTCCTATCGAATCCAGTCCTTTCAATCAAAAATCCTTCGCCGAATCCTTATTGCTCCTTAGTTTGTCGCCACAATGATAAATCATCCACACTCAAATCATTCACAATGGCCTTAACGTCTCCGATTTGGCCCGATCCAGGTACTAGACATTCATAATAAGCTACCGATTTGGTATTTTTTTTACCGAAACCTATCTTTTCACTTACCTATATATGAAATATATATATATATATTTTTTTTTTTTTTTGTCGGTTGGCGCATTAGGCCTGTGAGACCTTTGGCCGCGCAGTGTGGTCTTCTTACAGACATTTGTTTTGCTTGCAGGAGCACAGACAGCCTGGAGGGGGTAGCCCAAACCTCACGTTGCTGCAAGCCATGATTACCATGGCACAGCGGCAGACTGCCCATAGCTCCATAACCAATCCCATTGGGGCCAATTTGGCAGTGTCCTTCCCACCGATGGCGTCAGCTCTCTCGGGTTCAAGGACAGTGACAAACTGGTCTAGGTCCAAGGACTATGGTAGCTCAGAGTCAGCAGGCCCCGAGGACCTATATTTTTTTCCCTGAAGCATACCGTCCCGGAACCAAACCTCCTGACATCCTGGAAAACCACACCACGATTCTCGATGAGATACAAGGGGAAGGTTCATCACTCCTACGCCCGGTCGGTGTGAGTCGCCTCCAGTAGGCTGACGGGCCTCACATACCAGGGGGTGGGGGCATACTTGGACTGCGAGGTGTTCATTGGTGGGCGGTCACCCGAATTGAGCGGTCACCCATCCAAGTACTAACCACGATGGACGCTGCTTAACTTTGATTACCTATTGCAAGCGCCCTTGTCCACTCGGCCATCCCGGCCCCATATGAAATATATATTAAAGGAAAGTATTGCGATGGTGAAAAATTTCGACCACCTGCTTTATTTTATTTTTACGTTACAACACCGTTTGGTCACAAAACAATATCTTAGACAAATATTCACTGTAGTTAACTACATAAATGACAAGAAAACTTATATTAAGATAATATTTATTAAACATTCATTTTATAAAATTATAAAATTTACCTTAGAAAAAATTAGAGAAATGTTCTTCTGTTGCTTGTTTACTTTTTGTATATGCAGAGGGAAAGTATAGGCACTCTTGTCCTCATTATTCCAATAGAAATCGACAATCAGCTGATCGTTGAACTCGACTTCAGAAGTTCCAAACCTAACGGCCAAGTTCAGCAGCCAATCAGATCCTTGCGGTATCGTCTTCACAACTACAGAATCGATTTGAGGACCGTTGCTCATTATAATTTCTGGCTTTTTCCTAAATAACATTATTATTTAAATTATATAGAAATTCATATGAAATATGAAAAAATCAAGTAATAATATACAGGAGAAAAAAGAAAAATATTCCGTCAACTCATAAAACACGTTGGGCTCACACATGCGCAGTACGACCCTAATGATAGACCAATGCGCTGTATGAACTATATGAAATTCAACAATTACATAGGGAATTATAAAATTAGACAACTTGGAGTATTATGCATGCAATGTCGAATTATAAAAAGTAAAAACTTTTATTTAATAATTAAAAAAAAATTAGTGTTATTTAAAGAGCAACTACAAACAAAAATAAGTGAATGAATGTGGAAAATTGTGTGACTTTGAGAAATGGCATTTAACAAAACACGTCAATTTCTAATCAAAGTAAGTTGGTAAGTGAAAGTTGTGTGTTGCGCGCACCGCACCAGATTTGGATTTTTTTTTTGCAATCCTCAGGTTCAGGTTTGCTCTGAGTTCCTTACGCGATCTCATCTGGCGATATTTTCTTTCTATTTCTCCTAGGTAGCGCATTTCCATAGCTTGGATTTGGCTCTTGCAGTTGGATGTGAAGGTCTAATGGTGCGAAGTAAGATTGGCAAGAAGAGAATAAGCGATAGAAGTAGCGAGCGCTTATTCTAAGGCAACTAAGGAGGGATAGTAAGTTATAAAGACTTCTCGAGGAAGAGGGCTATTTGCAGGTTCTTGTAAGATTGTATTGTAAGAAAAAAAAATTATTTTCTTTGCAATTATTTTACTTAAAATTTGCTCTAAATAAGAAATATATCTTATATCAAATTATTTTAACCCGGGAAAGGTAGCGTTCGCCTTAGAGACGAAGAGACCGCACATTTCTGTTAATTACAGATGAACCCCCAATCCTAGCTGGCCCGCCTTCCGGTAGTTCCAGCTCCACTTAGTACTAGAACAGATCCTGTAGGGAGATTTCGCTAAGTCGATCATATAATTTATTTTTTGAAAGTAACGACGTCGGCAAGACGAAGTTACTTATGTACCTCATATGTAACTTTGTGTCAGTCTTGGAAACGAAGTGCTACCAAATGTACGTCTTGAAGGCTAATTCTATCTGTAGGTGGAATATTTATGGACTATTGGACCTCGAGAAAAGTGTCAATTTTGTTCTTGGCAGAAGAGAAGAATGTCAAAATCTTATTGTATTTGTGGAAAGTGCATCAGTGGAGAGCATACGGTCAAGTTATGTCCAGATTGTAACACCAGGCTGTGACTTACAAATTATCAAGGATTAAAGAGAAAATTTATTAACTATAAGTCCAATTTAAATTTTCCTAATATTCGTAACTCATTGTTCCTGTTTAGTTGGTAGTATAGTTCATTCATATTTATATGTTTTCATAGTTCATTTATTCTATTTACTGTTTCATTATTTCTTTGGAAATTTTGCTTTTGTGACATTTTCTTTGTGGTCTTTTGTATGAAATAATTATTCTATCCAAGAAATCATATTTTAAAAATCAAAGTGTTTTGCCTATATTGAACCTTAACTTATAGTAAGTAAAAACTAACATTCTTAGTTACTTATTTACAAAAGGCATAAAAAGTGTAAATGTTGTATATAAGGTCTGTTATAAAGTATTATAAATACTGCATTTAGATGATGATAAGGCATCCCTGAAACGATAATAAGGTCACTTCGTCTCATCGACGAAGCGCTACCTAAATCAACCCTTCGAGTAGCGCTACCTTTCCCGGGCCTGTCTGTGTACTCACCACAGCCCCATCGAGGGGAAGGCAGGACCCCAGTCCCAGGCGAAGGAGGCTTGCATCTTCCTCAGCATGTTGACGTGGCACTCCCCATTGTAGACCGACGGGGGGCAAGTCGGTGGGATCTTGTACCCAATCTTCGAAGCCAGCTTTCTCGCTTCCCTTATCGGAGAGCTGAGCAGTATCGTGATGTTGTTGGTGCCAACCTGCGAACCAAATCTGATGTAAAGGATGAATATGAAAAACAATTCTTAGGTTATTAGGTACTATGGTATCGCAAGATCACTGTTACCCTCCGGCCTGATTATAACACACACAAACTGATAACGCCTATGGAAAATTAAATGCCTTAAACAAATACGATCGGAACAATACCAAAACCGTTTTATTATTGTAAGGATTCATGTATGTTAAGGTCTATTTACATGGTTAACTTTTTGCGACCTAATGCTGCTTCACTTTTTGACCACTAGAGGCGATTACAATGGACCAAATAGTCCTGTTATACGGTTAAGTTGTTTTTTTATCAATCTTGGGATGGTTATTAACCGGTTATCATTATCATTCTTATTAAGCGGTCAATAAGTTAACTAAACATTTTTATTCCAAGACAGATCAAAAAACTTAAACATTCAACAGATATATTCCATTAATTTTAATCGCTCTTGGCGGTCAAATAGCGGAGCAACCTTTGTTTTCAAACTTTGTTCCAAAAACATAAACATGTTAACCTTTATAGTGTTCTTCAAAAGAATAGAAAATTGATTCAGATGGCTCCTAAACAAGTACAAATGATCAGGCAAGAATAAGATTCTTTATTAGTATAATCGAATATAAATTAATATTCTATTCTATTCGTTCGGCGCGACAACTCGATGCCGAGTCTTGGCCTGCAGCAGCCTCCACCAGTTGTTGCTATCCTGTGCTGCCGCCATCCAGCTCCTCGCTCCCAACATGGACCTGGCATCACCAGCCACACAGTCACTCCACCGCAGCCGAGGTCTTCCTCTACGCCTTGTTCCGTGTATTACTTCAGTAATCATTTTCTTCGGAATGTCATCCTCAGCCATTCTAGCAACGTGCCCAGCCCATCTCAATCTATAGAGTTTAATGAAATGAACCACATCTGGTGCCTTAAATAATTCTCTGAGTTATTGGATATCCTGTTTGTCCGGCGTCTCCATACCTGATCAACTTTGACAGCTCCAAAGATTTTACGCAGAATCTTCCTCTCAAAGACCATTATATTCTAATCGTATGTCTTGGAGATATTCCATGTTTCTGAGCCACCAAGGAGTATCGGCCGAAATTGTTTTATATAAAATGATTTTTGTGTCTCTGGACAAAACGCGGCAACAAAAATGTTTATTTCCGAGGCCATAATAACAAAGATTGGCACATAGGATTCTTCGCCTGATTTCTGAATCCACAACATTATCTTGAGTTACGAGGGATCCAAGAAAAATGAATTCTGACACTTTCTCAATTGTGAATTCTCCGATGATAATGCTTTGGCCAGTTCTAGGATTTTCCTCAGTGACCAAATATTTGGTTTTTGCGGCGTTGACTTTAAGGCCCATTTTTCTTGCTGCGTCCGCTAGTTTCAAAAATCCACCAGACTGCCTGGAAAGAGCGTCCAGGAATGTCGATATCATCAGCATAAGGAAGCAGCTGCACTTTCCGGATGAATACAGTTCTGCCTACTTGAATCCCAGATTCTTTAACGGACTTCTCTAAAGCTTAATTAAATTAAAACAATAAACACTTTATTTTATTTATTCTTCGGAGTCGGAGAAACCGGACGGTAAACGAAGCAGAGGGCGCCCTCGAATCAGATGGCTGGACGATGTCGAGGAGGACCTGAAACTGCTGGGTGTGCCAAACTGGAGAAGAGTTGCACAGGATCGCAGAGATTGGTCGGCTGTGGTGTTGGAGGCCCGGGTTCTTGCAGGACCGTAGCGCCAGAATAATAAATAAATAAATAATTCTTCCTACCTAGCCTGCTAAGGCAATATTTTTACAGCGGTGAGATGATTCTGAAAATCAACTTTTGGCATAATATTGCATATATCAGAGGTTTTCCTGTTGAATCACGTAATGGCCCAATCCTCTTCTCCTCAGTCCGGCGGTCTACCCGGGGCGGCTCCAGCTCTTCGTCCCAAGTTGAAGTGGTTTGGGCCAATAGCTTCCTTCCACCCGTACACGAAGGCTTTGAATGAAGGATAGTTCCTCTTCGCCATCAGCTGAGGGAGATCGTTAGCAGTCAAGACAAAGAGCCCTCAGCAGCTTGGTTCTCCCAGTGTCCCATAGGCGGTTCAGGTCCATAAGAAATGCTCGGCGGTCTCCGATTCCCTACAAGTTGGGCAAAGGGGATCGATGTCCTTACCATGTTCTTCGAGCTTGGCTCGGAAACCCCCATGCCCTCTGAAGAACTGTGAGACCCAATAGGGCCAGGGATAGTGATACCCAATAGGTCAGGGATAGTGAGACCCAATAGGTCAGGGATAGGAGACCCAATAGGTCAGGGATAGTGAGACCCAATAGGTCAGGGACAACCCATCTGGCTCCTAGTCTGGAACCGAAGGTTAACCGAAGAAGCTTAAACAGACTAAAGCACAGGTTAAAAAGATAAATGTGGTTTCTTATGAAATTAGACGATTCCCATAGTGAATCTTTAAATGGAAATAGATTTCAGCTGTATAATTAGTATTTTACATCCCGTAATACTGAGTTAAAACTGTACAGCTCCAACGTAAAGTCCGTTCTCCTCTATGGCTGTGAAACTTGAAAAATCCAAAAAAGGTTCTGCGCCAGCTTCAAGTTTTTGCGAATCTCTGCCTTAAGAGGAAGGATTGTATCGATCAGGTGGGACGATAAAATCTCAAATGAGAGGCTGGCTCCATTGTCCAGACAGAAGCCATTGGGGGAGCAGATTGCCACGAGAAAGTGGAAGTGGATTGGACATACCCTTCGTAAAAGGGATGGAGCCATTGAGAAGCTCTTTATTGGATCTCCCAGGGATCAGGAAGTCGAGGGAGACCCAAGCTGACCTGTCGAAGAACAGTAGAGAAAGAGGTCATTAGAGCTGGAAAAGCACAGAGAGAGGTCAAGGCCCTAAGCGGGGATAGAGACGGATGGCGAGTTTTTACTTCGGCTCTTAGCTCCTAAAATGGCAGCCACAGGACCTAAGAAGAAGAAGAATTAGTATTTAAAGCGCTTTTAAAGTTAATTTTACTATACTACATTCAAATCTAAATATAACTCAATAACCCAGTAATATTATTTCATCTTTAGATATAAAATTCCATCCTCTTTTCAGTAATAAAAATTATTTTAATAGGCGTGGAGAGAGATTTTAGCCATTCCGGAAAGTACAAATTAATTAATTTTGTGTTATTAATTTTATTAGATTTACATTGCAATAAAACACTTTCAGCTCAAAGCCCACCAATATTATTATATCATTTAAAAGAAAATTAAATTCCCTTTTCAATAATTTACCTTCGTAAGAGGATATTTCAGAGAAATTTCAGCTGTATTAATTTGTAAGCGCCACATTTAAGTAAAATAAATTAAATTTCACTGTAATAGGTTCAAATCGACATAAAACTCTTATAAGTCAACAACCCACTCATATTATTTCATCACTAGATAGAGAATTTTATCCTCTTTCTATCGATATATAGTTTATAAGGCTGGTTGGAGAGAGATTATTACACATGGCATTTTTCGACGACTTGGAAAAAATTAAGTTTTTTATGTTTAAGAATTTTTTTCCTTAATGAAAAATTATGTGTAAAATATTTATGGTATCATCTGATTCTGTATGAAATGTAGAATTAATGAAAAAATTTTGAAAGCTCCAGTTCAATTAATAGGTACCCATTCTACAGAGGAAAGTCTTAACACGTACAAGTTGGTTTTGAGCTCAAGTCGTCACGGGAAGTTCAAAAGTTCAAATGACCATAATTCTGAAACTACTTGTTGGAAATGGGTGAAAAATTGGCATTTTTTCTAATTTCTGTATGTACTTAATACCCACAAATTTTTATCAAAATCTGAGGGGGGAGGTAAAATTTTGAACTTCGGCTGGATGATTTGACGTGCAATGTTTTAAAATAAATCATATATACTCAGCTGTTTTAGCTGATTGAAGTATCGGATATTTTTATTTCGATGAAACGCAACAAGTAAATTACCATTTGAAGTTAAACAACTATGAGAACCTGCGTGAGTTTACTTTGTATGGCCTTTAGGATAATATCCCATTGCTTGTTGAGGCTAATAATACATTGGATTATTGAAATTTAATGTACATTATGACGCAATAGCAAACAAACGTACTGATATCAGATCAACAATGAAAAAGGTGCAACTGATGAATAATTATAAATATTGATTACTTTGAATCAACTGATGAATGAAAAAAACAAAATGTTTTTCTAAAATGATTTCATGATCACAAAATATTCCTAATTTCGAGTTGACGTGTTCACGAATTTAACTTCCTTAATTTAATTAATCCAATCTTAAATTGTGGCTGACCACCAGTTTTAAATTATTTTTAAATAATTTATTTTTTGAAGAGAAAAGATTTGGCTCCGCCGGGAGTCGAACCCGGGTCTCCTGCGTTACATGCGATGATGCTAACCGCTACACTATGCTAATGCTACACCACAGGGCTCGGCTCAAAGCAGATTAATTAAAATAATTTAAAAAATTGACTTATGTCAATAAATATCATAAATTGGACAAAATTTGTCCACCTCCCGCTACTACCCCTAAAACTTGTGAGATAGAGGGAGTAGGTATCAGTGAAGAGGAAGGATTTGCTCTGCCTTGAGCCGAGCTCTGTGGTGTAGCGGTTAGCATCCTCGCATGTGATGCAGGAGACCCGGGTTCGACTCCCGGTGGAGCCAAATCTTTTCTCTTCAAAAAATAAATTATTTAAAAATTCCTTAATTTAAGTAACGATATTTGAATTTATTAAACTCCAAGCGGTTCTCTTTGATTAGTATTCTTAAAATGCTTTGATTATATTGCGACACTTCTTCTTTATCAATATCTAAAAATAGGCATGCTTTTTATTGTTTGTTGGGCATGGTTTGAAATAGAAGCTGGTGTACCTCAGAGCAATGTATTCGGTTATATATTATTTGTTGTAGTTTGTTTAACGTACCGTTGTGCTACTTAGGCTAATCGGACGATTCTAAGATTGGATTCCTAAATTTTGTCTATCCAGGTATAATTAGGATAGGGATATTTAACGAGTACATGCTCGGGACCTCCATTTACGTACTATCCGAGGGATGGCATAGCCAAGGACTATGGAGCCTAGGGCCACCTCGGGACGCGATCCCGCGTTCTTTAGTATTGTAGGCTGCTATGCTAACCTCCTACATCACAGGTGACCCCTTATATATTATTTTATGGCAAAATCTGAGGATTTTTGTGCCTGCAGTGTATTCGGTCCTACTTCTCTCACCATATTATATCTATATAAATAAAGTTGAAGTTCTGTTTGTTTGTTTGTTTATTTGTTCTTTATAGAAATCCATACCGTTTGTCCTAAATTCTCCAAATTTCGCTCAGTGGTTCTTTGATACCAGGTGCGAACACCTGTCCATATTAAAATTGCATAACTTCAACCAATCTCTTGTTAAAAAAATCGTCATGATCTCGCTTTACAATGGTTTTTTTTTTTTTACGAAATCGACCGTTTGAGTCGAAAAAACGATCTAAAAAATCATTTTATAGATTTTGAAGAGGCCAACAAGGCCCGGTAAGACCGTCCCTTGGTAGGCGTCGAGTTCTGGGATTTTTAAACCATATGTTTTTTTTGTTTTTTTTTAACATTACAATACGTTTATTTACATGAATGGTGAATTTATTTTTTATAAATGCCTCCTAAGAAGCGAGCTTCAATAGGAGTAGTGAGCTCAAAAGCTAAAAAACAACGTCAAATACGAGCACCTGAAACTCTTGACGAACATCAAAATAGGATTGAACAACAGAGGCGTAGACAGGCAGAATCACGGGAAACGGAGTCTGCCCAGGAATACGAGGCCCGCCTTGCGCCACTAAGGCTTAGGCAAGCCGATTTGCGAGAAGCTGAAACTGCAGGGCAATATTTCTGTTTGTTTGTTTGTTCTTTATAGAAAGCCATACCGTTTATCCTAAATTCTCCAAATTTCGCTCAGTGGTTTTTTCATACCAGGTGCGAACACCTGTCCATATTAAAATTGCATAACTTCAGCCGATCTTCAGCTGATATTCTTTATTGTTATAGAAATCGTAATGAACTCACTTTACAATGTTTTTTTACGAAATCAATCGTTTCATTAGAAAAATGAAATTCCCCGATCAAACCGGGTTATACACCTTAAAGATGAATTTCTGTTAGTTTGTTTTTTCTTAATAAAAATCCATACCGTTTGTCCTAAATTCCCCAAATTTCGCTCAGTGGATCTTTCTTACTAGGTGCGAACACCTGTCGATATTAAAATTTCATAACTTCAGCTAGTCTCTGGGTATATTCTTTATTGTTATAAAAGTCGTTATGATCTCACTTTAAATTTGTTCACGTTTATTAGAAAAATGAAATTCCCCGGGTGAAACCGGGATATACAGCTAGTATTGTATATATAGAACATCCAGAAAACTAGTTGGCTACATTTGGTGATGACTCTAGTTATCCTGACATCCAACAAAAATATTGCTAAGCCCCAAGTACTCTTAAAACATCTGGACGACATACCGTGTTGGATAACAGAATAATCATCTTCTGTTATCCAACACGGTATAAACATACATGAGGCTAAGAACGTATTCACTCTTATAAATTATATCTTAACATACATTATAACGTATTACGTAGCGACCCCAAAGGTTCGCTCAATCAATTTGCTGCTTCCAAACCTGCATCCAACGACTACTGCCAAAACCCAATTCAGCTTCAACGCAATCCTCCCACCTTCGTTTTGGCTATCTCCTTCGACATTAAACAGCAGGCTCAGTAATTAATGTCTGAATTTTCCGTGTATCTGCCATATGCTAATTTTTACTTTCACTTATCAATGTATGAAATATATAGTAAGTGGAAGTATTGCGATCGTGAAAAATTTCGACTTCCGGTTTTCAACGGAAATACACGTTTTGGGGTCCCCTGAGTCCAAATAACCAACACACACACCATTGCCTGTGTGAACAGACTAGCTCAAAAACTATAAATCGTGCGAACCTGAAATTGGGTATTTAGTGTAGGTATATGCCCGCGATGTGACAGCAAAAATTTCATTAAAATTGCTCAAAGGGAGGGGGTACTTTATTTAATAACTTTTTACGTTTTTTTTTCGATTTTCTCAAAAAAGGCTCTAACGATTTTGATTAAGCTGAGTATTTGATGTAATAGTATGCCCGCGATATGACAGCAAAAATTTCATCAAAATTGCTCCAAGGGAGGGGGTACTTTATTTAATAACTTTTTAAGTTTTTTTCGATTTTCTCAAAAACGGCTCTAACGGTTTTGATTAAAATGAGTATTTAATGTATTGACATGCCCGAAATATGACTGTAAAAAAATCATCAAAATTGATCAACTGGAGGGGGGACTTTACTTAATAAATTTTATATCATTTTCACGTTTTTTTTTTATTTACTCAAAAACGGTTTTAACGATTTTGATCAAACTGGGTATTTGATGTATGTATATACCAAAGATGTGATAGCCAACACTTCATCAAAATTGGTCAAACGGAGGGGGCACTTTATTTCATAACTTTTTTACCAATGTTTACCTTTTTTTCGATTATCTCAAAAACGGCTTTAATTAAATTTAATACGAAATTAACTGCCTCTCGTTACGCCTAAAAATAAGATATGGCAAAGTATAAGATATGATAAAAATAAAGAGGACATATAGAGGAGAAAAAAAAAATATATATTCAGTCAACTCATAAAACTCGTTGAGCCCACGCATGCGGAGTTTAATGACAGACCATTGTTCATAATTAAAGCCCTTCTGTTCATTTGAGAAGTGGCAATTAACAAAACGCATTAATTTCTAATCTAAGTAAATTGGTAAGTGAAAGTTCTGTGTGTTGCGAGCACGCACCAGATTTTTTTGTTTAAGCGAATAAGCTTCGTTTTCATGAAGAAACGTCAGTCAATAATGAATTATACTTCTCTAATCCTAATTTTTAAATATTCAGCAAAATTCTGCGTTATTAATAATAATAATGTTTTCAAAGAGTATATTGACATAAGTTATGATTCAATAAATATATTCCATAAGATAAAGAAATATTATCTAACCGTTAGTAATGATTTAATGCTTGCCGAATAGCGAACGAACATATTATTGCAGCGAATTAGAAGATGATCGTTAATGAAGACATCCGCAATTGTGTCCACTCCATGAAGTACAAGGAATATACTGCTGTGGTTTTTCAAATCTTCTTCTGTTACTAAAAAAATAAAAAAACAATCTTAAAATTAAATCTTAATTATTATTACTATCATATATTTATAAGTTTATATTATTTTATTTTATATATCTTAAAATTTATGTGCGTTTTTTTTATACATTTTTTTTTTTTTGGAAAATTAAAATGCGTTACCTGGAAAAGGAAGTTATTTGTAAATGAATCTAATGCTACATTTGTAAAACGGTAAATTTTTATGTTTATCAAAGATTAATTTAGTATGATGTGTATTTAATATGGAAGATTTATTAATTATTGATAGCTTAAGAAAATTAGAAGATATTTTTATTTTCATTGTTAATAGTTTGAAAATAAGAAGCAGTCTTTATAGGGGAACACGTAAACTGTACAGTTAGTGACACCCTTAAGACTATATCTGTGGTGAAATTTAAAAAAATACTTTTTATGAAGGGATCAAATTGAAACTTCCTATAGTTCATCTTTATCTATCCTTATAAAGACTCAAGAGGTTTTTTTTTTTGGGTCAAAAGTCCAATAGTTTTACCATATGGCAATATTTATTGTTAAAAGTGCAAAAACTAGTTATAGACACACTGTGGATTTAATTGTGAAATCTTCCATATGGTTAGTTTGCTAAACACTTACTTCATAGATGACTTAGAGGACCCTTCAAAAATTAGATTCATGTATATCTTGAAATAAAATTAGGACTTGTTTACTTATTTGTTTAATTTAAAGCTGGGGTGTCAATAACTGTATGGTTTACCCTATGTAATAAATGAATAATATTTATAAATATGGAACTATGACCTATCTGTACAGGTAACAACCTGTAAACAGATTATAAATAAATAAAAATAAAAATGTTGCGTATTTAGCAACCCTATGCAGTAAGGCAGCATTGCTTTGTTACACAATAAAGTATTTCTCTCTCTCACAAACATAAATGGCCACTCAGGTTCCTGTGATTTACAATCTGCAAATTAGCAATAATCTAATGTGTGGTTATCGAGCTCAAAATTGCTAACAACTAAGTTAGTAAATAGCCCTCTAACATCGCAAAACTCGCCGGGGTGAAATTCAGGGGTTTTTGTTAGATGTTAGAGTCTTTGCTCATGGGTTTATGTTGACAGTTAGTCTGAAGTGCATTTTTTTTTTAGTACATTTTGTGTGGCTGTATCGGTGAGTGTTGGGATATTCAGGTCCATGTGCAGTAAGTCATTTGTAACATAGTTATGGTGCGTTTACTATTTATCTCAATAATTTGGACTGGAATGACTAAGAATTATCTTCCACATTTTTTTGGGTGGTTTCAATGGGTGGAAATTTCAAAATTATTTCGTTCTCGGATGTTGTAGTGTATGTAGTAATAAAAAAAATTTTTTTGGAAGGAGAATCACTAAATTTTTATAAGTTTATCAGATTACAACGAAAATTACAAACTGGTTTTTGCAACACCCATCCACTTTACACAATTCGATTACCTCAGTAATCGTAATGGTTACATTAACTTTTAGCGTTATCAGTTCATAATATTCTTTAAAAATATCTTTGAAAAACCATTATCTTATTTTTGCATATTGATTGATGGTTGTTGACTTCTTTCCCCATTTTTCTTTTTTTGATGTGGTACTTATATTACATAATTCAAACATACGATCGCGTTACATAATTACTTTATGTTTTTGTTTTATAACTTAGCAACTTTTAATTGTTACACTGTGTATATGTTGAAGATGGGTGAGAACTACTTAATTGTATAAAATGATTTTTTTTTAATTTATTTAAAAGTTTACTCAACTGTATAGTAGGGGGGATGGGGCACAATGAAACAGTCTGTGCGCTGGGCGAAGTTCTGGAGCAACCAAATTCAGGCAGCGAGCAGTAAGGGTGGCTCCAAACAAAGTCAGCTTATTGTCCCCTTTCGACTTGTTGCGCGATAGACTCCGCGTGCTGATATGCGGTTTTGTGTGGCAAAACTAAAATTTTTCTTGGGACGGATTTACGTTTCTAGGTATGAGTAATTATTTTATTCAATCTGCTCTCACAACTTTTTCAGTATGCTTGTATCTCTTAAGACTTTGCCTGACTTTGGCTTTCCTACTTCTTCACATTCATCGTAGGAAGTTATAGACATCAAAATGGCAACCTCGAAACAAGTGCGTTCGGGGCACAATGAAACGTTTGATGGAGTCCACGAGTGTTTCATCATGCCGCAAGTGTTTTTCATTGTGCAATAAGCAGTCTTTTTTTTTTTTTTTATTCATTTTCTTACAGATTGTTGCGAAATTGAGAGTGGAACACCAAAAAAACTGTATTACTTTATGACAACTGACCACCAAGTCAAACATTCCACTTTCCTGATGAATTTCGTGGTTATCCTAAAGCAGAAAAACGAAAATCCGACTGGAAGCCGAATAAAGTTTTTTTGTTGATTATGGTGTTGGTTTTTTTCAGCTGTTTCATTGTACTACGGGCATGGAGAACAATGAAACAAAATTATTTTTATGGAAAATAGCTGACATGATGCATAAAATAATGTTTTTTCCGCATTTCTTACATAGATTAGATCCTAAGGTAAGGTATATAAGGTATCTAGCAGGTGTGCTATGGGCAAAAAAAACTTTTGTGTTTCATTGTGCCCCACCTCTCCCTATTTCTATTTTATTAAACAGGGATTATTTGTGTCAAAATACGATGTGCTTTCATTTCATGGCACTGCGTATGAGAGTTATTCGTCATCAGCAGGTCATTTCCGCTGTGAATCTAACTTTTAAAAAAATACTTTTTTTGGTTCTGCAGTGAGAGAATGGTAAATTATTTATGTCTCTTTTATGTCAATGATACAGCTCAACGAGTACCATCATTCTCTACCAGGTAGCAGCACTGCACAATAAGGTATTACACGCCTCACTGAAAACTTTTTATACAAAAGAGTTACTTACAGAGGACCGACCCCCTGACCGCTTAACAATGGGACTATCTCCATTTTACAAATCGTACAACCGTTTATTCGATTTAAAAACAAATGTTAAGTCTTCATTTCAGCATTTTAATTTTTTCTTTTTTCCACAAAATGTGAAATTATAAAATAAAATATTTCACTAAAAACTACTTTAAATAATAGAACGAAATAACAGTTTTCTTCATACTTTGAAATTTGGTAAAATAATTCCAGTTCTCTTTGGCTATCCACCTGTACCTGACGTCATTGGTGCCGAATAGTATGTCACTAATCATGGAGCCATCTTCCAAGCTGGAGTAGACTCCTCCGGGGACAGTTGTTATCATATCGATTGCTGAAATAAAAAGTCGATAAGCCATTAGAAGATTGAAATATAAATCCTTAAGGTTTTGGAGTAATTAAAAAAAAAAAAAAAAAAAAAAAAAAAACAGTTAGAATATACGTATACCAGACCTTCTTCTTCTTAATTAGGCGTTAATACTTTATTGCTATTAATAAGTAATACAATGGACTCTCGATGGATCGAATACTTAAATAAGTAAAATAGAGTCTGTGGTCCTGAATCATGACACGTAAATTTCACCAAAATAAATCGATTTCAGGCCAAATACTTGAAAAGTTATGTAAAACAAGTCGAACTAAAGTGTAGGTCATAGGAGGGAATTCCAAGGGCTTCCACCTCTAGGAATCGAACTCGAATCGCCAACATCAGAGAATTTCATGTTTAATTTGTTTTTCATACGCACATATTTATTTCCATTTGATTTTACGTTGGATTTCATGTAGTAGCTTGCATGAAAATGCTAAATGACGTGCAAACATGAGGATTGGTTTGGATGACGTCGATACGAGGGTCATTCAATAAGTAATGAGACAAAGTCTATAATTTTAAAACTATTCAATGAATCTTTTCAGGGGTGTTAGTTGTCAACCTTGGGATATACTGTGATCAGCTGTTTCATCATTTTATATCAACATAACCGCAAAATTTTCAATTCACTATGGCAAGTCCACTAGAAGATTGCACCCAAGAAGAGCAGCGCTCGGTCATAAGGTTTTTAGTCGCAGAAGGTGTAAAACCATGTGAAATTGTGAGACGACCCTGAGACCAAAAGGCAGAGCATGGAGTGGAAATATACTAGCTCTCCAGTTCGCAAAAAATTCAAGGTTCAACCTTCCGCCGGTAGAGCGATGCTGATCCATCTTTTGGGACTCACAGGGTCCAGTCTATTGCGATTTCCTTGAAGATCAGCGAACTACCTATAGCCAATACTACTGTGAGATGCTAGAAAACAAAGACCAGCTATCAGGAGCGAACGCCGTGGACTCTTGTGAAAAGGAGTCATTCTTCAGCGGATAGAAAGCTGGGTGAATGAAATAGGGACAGCTGACTACAAAAAGGGTTTTCGACCCTCTTATATATGTCACTGCCTTTAAGCACATCTATGATTACAAATTTCGGGTACGATACGCGATCGTCCGCAGAAGGTAGCAACTGTCCCCCTGGAAATTTTGATTTCATAAAACTGCAAATTAAATAAATTTGTATTCAATTTTATACTTTGTAAGTATTATATAAACGAATATTTCATCTTTTAAATATAAATAAGTTTTATTTTAAAAAAATAATAAAGGCTTACAAGCTCAAAATACCTCAAACCCTTCCCCCAAGGAAAATAATTTTACCAGCCTGCTCCCCATACACGAAATCCCGCGGTGTTGAACCATTCAAGGTTCAACCTTCCGCCGGTAAAGTGATGCTGACCATCTTTTGGGACTCACAGGATTCAGTCTATTGCGATTTCCTTGAAAATCAGCGAACTATCAATAGCCAATACTACTGTGAGATGCTAGAACACAAAGTTAGACCAGCTATCAGGAGCAAACGCCGTGGACTCTTGTCAAAAGGAGTCATTCTTCAGCACGATAACGTCCGCCCTCATACAGCCCAGCTGACCCGTGATAAGCTTCAAGAATTGGGTTGGGAGGTCTTACCTCATCCTGCATACAGTCCCGACCTCGCCCAATCTGATTTTTACCTGTTTGGACCACTCATAGACGCTCTACCTGGAAAAAGATTTGCTAACAATGAGGAAGTTAAGGAAGCGGTGCAAAAGTGGTTTCGGGGTAAATCGAAAGAATTCTTCGCCAAGGGAATTAGGAAGAAAGATGGGACAAGTGCATAACTGTGGTGGTGATTATGTTGAAAAATAGCCTTAATTTTTTACTTATTGAATGACCCTCATACATTGGTTCTCTTGTTTTGTGAATATTCTTGAACGATATTAAATTGATCTTGGAATGGCCTAAGGTTTTGAATCGCTTAAAATATTACTGAATTTCCAAATTTAGAAAAGTAGACTTTTTTTTTTGGCTTCAAGACTTGCCAATGCAAATCCTATTTTGCCAAAGTAAGTCATTATTAAACAAAAATGTTATTGGAATGATGAAAAGCTATCGTCTATAAAAATCTTTACTGAAAAACTAACTAATTAAATGTTCACGTTTATATAATGGGATTTCAGTGTCCTGCCGTCGCAACGACTATATTGAAACTTTAATTTCTTTCAAAAATTTTCTCGTGCAAAGTCCTGGGCCCTATCATTATTAATAGGTGTTAAATACGCCGTCGTATCCTCTACAAAGGGTCTCCCAAAGATTTCGCGTCTCTATACCTCAAACCTCCTACAGTGAAGAGCGATGTGCCTTGGATCTTCGGGACATTGGCATGTTGGGCAGTTCGCGACCCGGGCATGAGCCATTATATTTAGGAATTTCGCAGTGCAGCCATGGTTTATCCTTATCCTCGTCAGTTTTACTAAACTAGGACGGTCAAGATAGAAAGTGAGAGTCTCAAACCACGGGATTAAGTCCACCTTCTTATGTACCGCATTATGGTCCCTACCTATAAAGTAGATATTTATTTGAAAAATAAATTTTCTTTTTAGCTTGTAGGAATAAAGATCGAATTGTGAAAATTCTAGATGTCGAAAAACATTAAATGCAGCCAATATGCCAAATATCTCAAAACCAATTTTGGAACCAAGCGTTGCTTTGTTTTTTGACAGCCAGACGGTTAAGTTTTTTGATGAATCTTTTTTTTTTTTTTAACCGAACAATTTTATTTTCACCTGTATAATTACAATAAACAATAAGTTACATCTGGCACGATGGAGTTAGCACCCTGTGATGCATCCTCCTGGCATTCACAAGGTTTACAAATTTACATTGTCAGGCTAGGAGGTCCCTCATCCAACTTCTCTTCGCCAAGATATTTCAGGGATATATTGCTGCCATATCTTGTACAAACTTCTTGATGTGTCCATGTAGTTTGTCGTAAAACCATTTGTAATTCATACGTATATAACCTCGCTGTTAATTCAAACCGGCATATGTATGTAAAAATCGAGTTTCTGAGTTGTTGATATCAAACAATTTCTTTTTTTTCCCGTCAATTTTTATGTCAAACCGGCGTATCGTATAGTTGGATAAAAATCCGTCGTTAGATGACGTTGTGCCGGTATGCATTTAAGTGGAAATAGCAGATTTATCAGAAGACAGATCTATTGCGCAATACGCCTACTTATCTACTACTTTAATAAGCAGTGTTCGTCTAAATTTTATTCATGCATAAGGTGGCACTGAGGTGAACCAAACGGACGTTAAATGCAAAACATCACATGCGAAAACTTTGAAGTGCTCAGGTGAAAAATATTCACTTTGCAGATATGCCGGTTTGATTTCACAGCGACGATAATTTGTCACAGTCGAAACGCTTAAGTCATTGTGAAGGGTCTTGTTTGAAACGTAGGATGGTGAGTTCGTAATTAGTCTTAAGTATAGGGATTAAAACATTTGTATTTTTTGAATATGTGTCTATTTTGCAGGTCCGTAAATTCGGCTAGCATAGGCCCATATAGAATTTAGTAAATAGGTGTATAGGTTAAGTATTTGTCTGAGGGGTGATTTAGAATGTCTGTATATAATGGAGTATAAAAATCTCAGTCGGAAATTAAGCGTTTTGCGTTTCATCTTGACATGTGGGCTCCATGTCAGCCTTTTCCCAAGTATGTTACTGTACTTGTTTGTGGTAATTTGCACTCGCAATCGACTATTGGGTGTGCTAGTAGTTTTGCAAAATGTCGGAAGGAACGGGGATAGACATAGTTGATTTGATAGTTATAATTGGCAATTTCAAAAGACCATTAATTGGAGGGCAAGCTATCCTTGGTGCAAACCACATAATTACATATGGAACAGTATCAAAAGTGAAAAAGTAGTGATTTTGCAAGCCTTGTGCCTTAAAACAAGCAACCTTAAATGACTGCCCCATAAAATAAAAGTGGAAATTAAATTTATCAATAACAATATGCAATTTCCTTGTACTTTTACGTGTAAAGATGGTAGTTTTGCTAAATGCAAACACATCATTGCAACTTTACTGTACGTTTTTCGGTTAGTAATAACATTAATTACCTATTTATACAATCATTGTTATGACAGCTGTCATTTTCATGACAGCTTAGTTTCTTCATTATTTTTATATCTGTTAATAATTTCAGTCATCGCATTGAAAACTTGGAGCAATTAAGCACAACAGATGTAAGACAAAAATGGGGAAAATTTGTATTATTGTTATTTGCATAAAACTAGCATTTTGGAATAATGAAATGTCAAATACTAATATTTGCCTGGATAAATATAGTCACTTTCTTTAAAATGCAAACTACCGAAACAGGCTTATCTATTCTTAATTTTTACAATCCACTCTTTAAGTAGCTTTTCATTTTTTGGAAACAAATGGATTGACACATCTTTCGATTTTCGGAAAGAACACTGAGGACCGAGCAATACCTATTAGACATTTTTCAAATAATATTTTGCTCTATCGGGCTTTAATTATGGACGAATAAATTAAAACCTCCCAAAAAACCTATGAATCCTAAGTACCGGCTTCTTTCCCCCTTCCTCTAGTTCCAGTCAAGAAGCAGCACCGTCGCTTGCGATCGCGAATGGGTGATTGTGTATGTAGATTGGAGAGCATGTTTCGTGTCTTAATTTAAATGTAATGTGCTGTGACTTTTCTGGATTAATCTTTATTTTCCATTCCCTACTCCAATTTTGTAATATCTCTATATATAAGAGGATTTGTCCTGACTGACAGAATCAACGCAGAGCAAAAACTACTGATGATAGAAAATTGAAGTTCGGAATTTAGATTTTAAACGCGATGTAGGTAACCACTAAGAAAGTAATTTCAAAAATGTAACCCCTAAGGGGTTTAAATGGCGAAATTGTCGTTTAAATCTAACGGACACCTACTTTTGTACTTCGAGAAAAAATATCTAATTTAGACTCATTTTAAAGATCTTGATACGACGAGTTCAAGATTCAACTCGAAAGCTCCCACGGGGCTTCGAAAACCATGTTTTAAAGCCGAAAAATGAAGCGTTCACGACGAGTAAGCAATTTTTTGTTTCGGCGGTTTTAGTGAACTCTCTCCATTGCGCGTCTCCCTCTCATCTACCGAGCCGGCAGCTTCCCCCTCAAACATTCCACCTGCCGGAAGCTCCGATACCTCTCCCCCTTTGCTCACTTTGTTTCCAACATTTGTACGGTTCACATCTAACAATAGCACATTATATTATATCAATACCAAGACAATGATCACAGCATTGATTTTAAAGGCTCGCGGGCAAAGCCGCGACGGGGAATGCTAGTGTTGTAATGTTAGGGTAGCAAATATAGGATTTGTGTTTCTTGCAATAATAGCAATGCCATCAGCATAAGTCGCAGTTAGTATGTTATTGTCTGTCGGAATGCCATTGGTTTTGATTAATCTTGGCATGAAAATGTTGTATTTCGCTTATTAACCGATTAATTAGTGGGCCACAACATTTTCATCACAAGATTGATCAAACGCCCCTAGCGGTCAAAAGGAGAAGGAATGGTTGGTTCCAAAATTCGTTCCACAACTTACCTACTGTGTCAAAAACAAAAACTTAATTTAACAAATGAATTTAACTGGATCAAGTAAGACAATGAAAAAAAAATATCTATTTCGAATTTACTTACTGCGGTTCCAGTTGTATAGGTGCCATGACTGCGAACTCAAGTCTAACACTTTGAAGCCACTCGCGTGATAAATCACGAAGAAGAAAGTTATACAGGGGATCTTCATGCTGCCATGGAACGTGGCAGAATGGAGCGGAAGGAAGATGCCAACTAGAGATCTCTTTGTGTATCCTCTCTTATCTCGTGAAGCTGTACTATGACCTTACTCATTGCAGATAATTTCTTCACGTTAGAATTTGAGAATATTACACATTATTTACTAATATCTACATGAACCGCGAGCATTGAAGTAAATATTTCTTAAAATATTTACCCTAGGGAAAACTGACACTTTCCGGATAACGGAGTGAAGTGAACTAAACTTACAATCAGCTGACTATCTTGATTTTTCCCATTTAAAAAGCTTTGTGATTATGGTGTAAGAATATTTTAAGTATATCTCCAAGGTTACCAAAGAAGGTCGAATGCCTTTTTGTTTTGTTTTGTTTTTTGATTGTTATAAATTTCGACAGGTGACTCACTACAGCTGTTTGAGATTATAGTGGCTAAGATAACAATGAACGCTAAACAAAGTTAAGAAGAAGTTGCCCTCATAATCTTATATAAAAGACTTTCTGTTGACAGAATGAATGACTCCAACAAATTTTAACATTTATGAAGAAAGCACTTTTAATAATATTTCTCTAATCCCTATATTTTCATTTTGTAATAGTATGGCAGAAATCTTAAAACATTAGAGTGATCTCAAAAAGAAATAGTTCTCATGTTCTATTTATATGTAACAAAATACTTTTTAAAAATTTTGTTTTACTAAAAGGCTAAGTGATACACATTATAATTTAAAAACCAGGTTAATTTATAAAATTTAATTTATTTATTTTGTACAATAAGCAAGCCAGTCTGCTGATTGTTTGTAATTATATGTAAAAGGTGCCGATTAAAAAAAAAAATTGTTCTTATTTATATCGACATCCCTTATGGACAAAGTAACCAACTATACATGGTAAGTATAATTTTAGTATAAATGCACCAAATAAATCAGTAAAAAAGATGGGAGGATTTTTCATTATTTCAGAAAAATTTGATGATTATGAAAATTTTTAATAAAATTATTCAGTGTATAAATAAATTTTTTTCAGTGTACATCAATTTACTTAACAAGTTCAGGGTCAAGGCAAACTTGGCAATTGCCATGTATCAACAACAGTCGATTATTCCTGAACCAATATATATAAAAAAAAAGTCTTGTAAAAACTATTAATCTTGTAATAATGGTTTTATTCATTCATTCATTGGTATAAATAAAGGCAATTAGAAAATTAAATAAACAATTAACACATAACAGTTTATTAAGATAACGTCACTCATAATAGAAAAGTTTTTAGAATAGCAACAATATTCTTAACAAAAAATACAAACATTTCATACACACTGCTCTTTATGAAATTACGATTAATCGTAAGTTTATGTCATAAGACTCTTATGGCAAAGTAATATAAAATATATTTGTAACATTCTAGAGAATATATTTTTCTTTATGATAACAGTTAATTTTATTTTTTTACATATATAAAATCATACAGTACAACATGATAAACAATTATTGTATTGGTCACTACGTTTAACAATTCGACAGATACAATTATAAAAGAAGTAGGCAGATGACATTTAAGAACATGTAGAAATTGAAGGTACATGAAAAACAAATGTACATGATTAAGTATAAATAGTAAAGAGAAAGATGTCAAAGGAAAATTTAATAAACTATAACTGCTTTAATATTGGTTTTATGCAATATCTAAAAAAAGAAGTCAGCAATAATTTGATTTGCTTATCAGCAAATATTTCAGAATTGGCAGTGAGTACTGCAATGAACAATCTTAAGCAATACAAGTTGAAGTTTAATGCATTTATGCATCACATCCATGTTATATATGTATAAATAACAAACAATATACAAAAGTAGGTATGTAATAGATATTAAAATGATTATTGATCTATTTTATTTTACTGATTAACAAAAACCAATGAAAAATTTTTAGCGAGTCGGTTTTTTAACCATAATTTTTTTCCCCTGATATATGTTAAATATCACAAAGAAAATGCTAAAAAAGGCATTACATTAAACAAATAAGTCTCAAACAAGTTTAGGATTGAGCATTTATCACACAAGTATCACAATATTAGATGCTTAAAATAATATAAGGAATGTATTTTAATATATACAAGAATCTTGTAATTAAGTAAATTGATATTCTTAAATTGTCTCAGTATTTTTATCACTTAATTAAATTGTTTAAATCATTTATTAAATAAATTGCTTAAATCAAATTTAGTTAATTTGATAATTTTTTCACTAGCTGTATATTATTAATATGTGAGAAAGAATTGATAATTATACAGTTTTTTTAAAAAGAAGAAACATTTACCGTTTTTATAATAATTTATTTTCTCCAACAATTTGGGCTTCTGGACCATTCTCACGGGATTATCTGGAGTTACATTATTGAATATTCTACAACAATCTGCTTTGTGTATTTTTTATGTTATAAAAATATAAACATATTATGTTATCGTATAATAAAATTTAAAAACATAAGATAGAATAGGATTGGAAGATAGGAAGGTTAAACAGTGTAAAAGAAATGTAAAAATTTCCTTTTGCGATTTTGGCTTCACTACTTTAAGGGTATTTTCTCTAGAAAAAACAAAAACAATTTTAACCCTTTGCGGGCCAATGCCGACCTGGGACCGGTATAAACAAATTATTCATGTGGTCCGCAGATGTCTATCCGTCACCAGTCCTACCGGTTCTTTGACGAGCTCGTACCGGCAAAAATATTTAACACTACAGGTCCTAGGCCGGTTTCTCACCGGCATCAATTTTCCCTCCCTCTAGACTTTTGCTAAGTCCTCCTTGGCATAATTTGAATGCAAAGTACTATTCTAGACGATCAGCTGATCATTTTGGTAGCAAATAGTGGCCTCAATAACCAATAGATGCTTTGTAAATGTTCTGTCACCTACAGCGCTCTAAGGCTTCTTAGTTTGTTTTTATTTCTTAAACCTTAAAACTTTTTAGTGTCAGTTTCATCATTTTTGTTGTAGGTTTTGGCTATTTTGGAGTTTTAAATTGAAAAATGGAAGGTGAGGAACTAATATTTACTGTAAGATATGTTCCACAAATCGGGCTGTTCTTATTGGAGAATGTTTTGTGAAGTACCACACTATGAAAAATTATCAATAAGGTAAATTCTATTACTTATTGTTATGTAATTTAATTTGATTAAATATAGGTTTTTGAGAATAAATAAGCATTTTTTCCATTTTTATTACCCCTAAAACAAAATGTGCTATTTGGCAGAAAATTACACGGACCACAACAAGCAGACATGGACTAATGGCAGGGGAGTTGTTTACGCCTGTCTTGAACCGGCATCAGACCGTGTGGACAATTCATGAAATCAAGTGTTGGTCCGCAAAGGGTTAATAATCAATAATGAAACAATACATTACAATATGAAACAGGAAAATTTGCTAAGAGATTTAGACTCTTTTTCTAAAGGGCATATGTTTTTGAATAAGCAATATGAAAATTCATCAAAAATTCAGGCATAAGTTATAATTAAGAATCCAAGTAGGAGCTTGCTCATAGCAAATTTAAGAAAATATGGTAATTCAATAATTTTTCTTGTCATGTTATTAATGAAAATTCTTAATATAGTTTTAAAATATTTTTTTCAAAGAAAAAAGGACCTTATCACTGGTAAGGCACTCTTGCCACTTGAGCGGCCAGGTACACTCAAGTGGCAAGAGACCTTTACTAGTGACAAGGAAAATCAAGGTTTCAAATCCTGGCCAAGGCCTATCTTTCTCACCTTATAAAAAATATTTAAAGAAAAAATGCTTTTTACGCATCATACTCATCCCCCGCACACCGTGATGAGGGACAACCAGATGAACACACATAATGTGACAATGAAATCAAAGAAATGTAACAGGCCATAAAATGCAATAGACAAAAGTATTTTTATACTGTTAAAAAGAGAAGTTTGACAAATGGCTTGTATGGAAATGTAACAACTAAAAATAAGATAACCCCAGAAGATGAGCCACAAGCTCGAAACGTCGGGAAAAAAATAATAAATAAATAAATATTAAACACGGAAGAGCTCCTTCATTAAAGAAAATCCTACAAATTACAGCACTCTTCCCCTCGAAGTGAGGAAAAAGATCCTTAGCAGTATAAATGTATATGTATTTCATAAAACAATCGGATAAAGCTATTTTTGACTAGAAACTTAAATTTTATTATGTCTTTTATTTTCTTAATTATTATTATGTATTCTAGTATTGTATTATGAATTTGTTTAAAAAATACGAAATTGGTTTGTTTTTTTTTAATAAAAAATTTACAATGAAAAATAGGGAAGCCTTGTTTCTAAGAACACATCAAACTAAGTTTTATTTTAAAAAACAAATAACTTATGATCCCAATTAAGATAATGCTATTCAAAATGTATTCAAAATCGTACCATATATTAATATAAAATAATATGCTTGTATCATATACAGTAAACCCTCGATATAGCGAACTGGTAGGGGGTTTGATTTTCATAGTTCGCTATAACGAAATTCGTTATAACCGAGGATTCATTTTTTTTAATATTTTTTTTAGTCAATGGCTGCACTAATTTGATCATATTTCGAAGAAAATTCATTCAATAGAACTAGTTAAATTAAAACGCATGTATGTAATTAATTTTTAGATAAACTACATATTAATTAAACAATGAGATTCATTAATTTACCTGCCAAGTTCACTTGAGAGTTCTTTAGCCTCAGCTTTAATAAGAGGGTCTGAGATTGGTATTTGAGATCTCATTTGTTTAAAGCAATTTATCAATTTTTTTCCAAATATTCATGAGCCGCAGATAGTTAAGTTAAGTTAATCCTTGGGCTGCGGTTGAATCTATTTTATCTTTGTTTTTTATAATGGTTGATAATGTTCATTTTGGAATTCCATATTTTCCTGCGATGGTTTTCTTACTTCAATATACCCAATTCAATATCCTGGAGAATTTTTAATTTTTCCTCGATTGATAAGGATTTACGTTTGTGACACACGTTTACCAACAAACTCATTGTGTATTTAAAAAAAACTATAAACGACTACAGAACACTGATTCGAATAATATAGAAGTCGAAACAGAACTGAGCTAGTTTTGAGAAAAAAGTCAATGGATTCAGAGAGAGAGCAAAAGGAAATCGGATTAGTTAAGAGTAAAAATACACCTCAATTCTAGAAACTGGAGCTACTTCGTCTTCTCGCACTCATTCTACGTAATACAGTAAAAAAATAAAATAAATAATAATAATAAAAATTTTAGCAGTCCGTTATAACAGAATATAATAATTCTCAGGCATCAAATTTAGTTCGTAGTTCGTACTAACCGAGGGATTTTGCTATAACGAGGGGTTCAGCAGAAATATAACGGTAATTTTTGGGGGATAGTATTTTGGTTTGCTATATCGAGGTGTTCGTTATATCCGAGTTCGTAATAATGAGGGTTTACTATATAACCAAATGTAAAATCAAATTCAATAGGATTTTCAGTCACAGTTGAAAATATCGTGTTGCTCATTTATGAAATAAAGCTTTCGTATTTTGGGGAAAAACTGAAACAATATCAATAAAACAGTAATACGATAGATTGACTGATAGTCAGGATTTTCAGTTTGATCTTATTTTATTTTGGATTGTCAACGTTTCGATCCTCACATGAGGATCTTCATCAGGGCTTCTGAGTCCAGAGTAATACAGAGACTGATGACAATCTCTGTATTACTCTGGACTCAAAAGCCCTGATGAAGATCCACTTGAAGGGATCGAAACGTTGGCTTTCCAAAATAAAAAAAAGATAAATGAAAATCCTGACTATCAATCAACCTATCGTAATGAAACACAGTTGACTATTTATTCACCTCAGAAATTTAAACTAATACAATAAATTAGAGATCAAACGACATAGGAGTTTTTGCAGATAAAACAATATTGAATGACAATATTTTGGTTTAACTGTTATCATTTCGTTCTCCTGTCATTTGGTATGTATTGGGTTGTCCAAAAAGTTCGTAGAGATTTTTAAAATAAAATTTACCTTTTATTTTTTCTACTAAAAATGAATCACAAAGCTAATGTTTATTTATATGCCTTTAATCCTCATGGAATTAACTATGTTTACACACTGAATTCGTCTTTATTAAGGCTCAGTAGTGTAGTTTATTGCAAACCAACATGAATGACGATTCAGTTCATTTTCGGCACCTTATGCTGTTCTTTTTTAAGAAAGGGAAAAATGCAGCCCAAACTGCAAGAAAGATTCGTGCCGGGTATGGCAGTGATTCAATTGCTGATAGCACGGTTCAGAAGTGGTTTAGATCAGGAGATTTCAATTTGGAAGACCAACTCCGGGCTGGCCGGAGTTCAACTCTTGATATCGAGGATATTAGGACGGTCCACACGAATTACTGTCTGTGAGATAGCTGCGAAGTTAAGAGCCTGAAAATCGACCGTTAGAGTTGGCAAATCGGAAAGGAGTGCTATTCCACCAAGACAACACTAGGCCCCATGTCTGTGTCTTTAAGGACTCGGCAAATGTTATTAAGCTTCAGATGGGAGGTTTTACCTCACCCGCCATACTCTCCTGACATTGCTCCTTCGGATTTCCATCTTTTCCGTTCCCTCCAAAATTTTCTACAAGGGAAATCCTACTCTTCAGAAGATGATGTCAAAATGGACCTTTTATTGTTCTTCAGTAGTAAGGACAGTTATTTTAGGAAAAAAGGGATAATAGACCTTCTAAGCCATTGGGAAAGGGTAATCGCTAACGGTGATAAATATTTTGTAGATTAAATAAATAAATTTTAAGCTGTTCATCAATTTTAATTTGTGTCCAAATTTCTCTATGAACTTTCCAGACGACCCCATAAAAGGAATTTTTTGTAGATCAAGATGTGTGCTTCTTTAAGACGATTTTCTATTCAGGTAAAAATATAATAAAGGCAGCCAATGATGACGATACAACTGGATAAACCAAAACGTTGATATTGATATCTTTAGATTTCAACCTCTAGTTATTTTATTATTTTAAATTTATTACCTATAAAAATTTATTTTTCCTAACCAAATGGTTTTTATTATTTGTTTCCGTTAGGTAAAAATACATGGGTCTGTCGATCCAATCTGAAACCCACTAATGATGCAGATATTAATATTGGCACTCTAGTTATTTCATCATTTACAATTTTTGACAGAGATCGGTAATATCGAAAATGGTCTGTCGACATAATGATCTATCAGCTTATTGGCATGGGATATCGGGCAAATACGCTAAGATTGCCGATAATAATATCACCATTGGTTGATTCCCAATATAAATGATATGTTACCATATTTTGAAAACTTATTTCTTAATTTGTGCTTTATTTGTTTAAAATTTGATTAAATTCCGAACTTACATGGCAGGGAACCATAGGTAGTCTATGAAAATTATGATATCAGGAGATTGCTGCTAGAAGGCAAAATTTAATCAAGAATCATCAAACAAGAAGTACTCTAAAAATAACAGAAAAGTCAGTTCTAATTAAACTGCTTCTATTAGACAAAAAAACAGACAAATTAAAATAGTAATCTGGCAATATAGGATTTGGAAACAAATCTTGGGGCCAAAAAAAAAAAAAAAAAAAAAAAAAAAAAAAAAAAAAAAAAAAAAAAAACAGAAAGGTCTTAATAAAATCTTGAATTATTAAACATTGCTTCAAACCTTGAATAAAACCTTTAAATAATCAAAAGAAAGAAATATACATTAATATTTTATTGCCAAATAAATAATATAGCGATGTAGTAGTTGTAAAGTTATAAAAAGGTTAATAACACTTGTGACTTAAAAATTATTTTAAGTCTTTAATTGCATTTTTTTGCTTTAATAATACTAACCTGTTTATAAATATTTTTTTTTAATATTAGAAAGGTGCAGAATACTGGTACTACTTACAACATTTGGAAAAAGATATTGTTAAGGAAAGATTTTTCATCTAAAACAGCATCTGAGATAATATAGGTAATGAAGATGAAAACTAATGATAATGTAACATACATAGCTTGATAAATATTAAATTTATTAAATATAAGGACACTTCTTGAAATATGAAATAAATTATTAGTGTAGGCCATCAAAGTCACAAAAAACTTATCCTCGATTAGAAAAATTGATTCGGAACGTACAATTAACGAAGCCATAGATTACAAAAATAAACAAGTTTTAAGAATATGAATATGAAAATGCAAATAGTTTATAAATTATAAAGATAGTTTATTAATTGAAGTTTTAAAGATAGCAGTAACGATTAGAAAAATGATTTATAATTACAATAGTTTTATCATTTGTTCTATACAGGTGAAAATTCAGATAAAAATTTACATATAAATAATATATGATATAATATAGTCATATGATATATGATATAATAGAGTCATATGATATAATATAGTTGAGTCATAGTCAGGATTTTCAGTTAAAAATATTTTTATTTTGAAAAGTCAATGTTTCAATTCCTACGTGGGGATCTTCATCAGGGCTTCTGAGTCCAGAGTAATAAAGAAGCTAAGAGTAAACCCCTAAATACTAAAGGTTTACCCTTGATCTCTGGACTCAAAGCCTGGATGAAGATCCCCATTTAAGGATGAAAACATTGGCTTTTAAAAATAGAAATATTTTTAACTGAAAAACTTGACTATGAATCAATCTGTCATAAAGGATAACAGTTGACTATTTCTAACCTCTATAAATAGTATATATTCAAATGGATTATAGATAGACCTTTCTCAAATATAGTTTAACCCTTTGCACTCGAGGTCTCCGGAGCGGAACCATTTAAAATTTGTCTTCGAACTCGAGGTCTCCACTACGGAGACAATGCAAATAATTTTCAGTTTTTAACATAAACGGACATCGTAAAAACTATTTATAGGATATTTCTCTTTTGGTGATAAATGACGGTCGCGGATCGCGGTGTTTTTCTTTTAACATCGTAATGTAATGTAACATCGTAATGTAATGTAATCTTTTAACATCGGCTATATTTTGTGGTTTTAATTCATCTTTTATTTCCTCGATTGTACAATAATTTAGTTCAAGGCACCAAACAATCCCTTTACTTTGATTTAGTTTCCCATGTGCTTCTTCTTTAACCGGAAAGTAATTAAGTAGATTTTTGGAATTTAGGAGCTTTTCTGGTTGGATATCTGAGAAAACTTCAACTAAAAGGGTCCCATCTCGTAATTTTTTAACTGTTTTTACTTCTCCAATTAGATTTTTTATGCTTTTATATAATAATAATAAAATTATAAAAAAATATATAAAATTTAAAAAAAAATTTTTTTTTGAAATTAATATAAAATTTTTGAAATTAATATAAAATTTTAAAAAAACCTAAAATTTAAAAAAAATATTTTTTTTTGTAACTATGTGTTCTTGAAGCTTCGCAAATACATATAACTAAAATACATAAAATTTCATTACAATTCCTTACTTGGTTCTAAAATTTTGTTGTATAATATTACGTTTTCAGGGTATATGTTTTCCCGAAGTTGCGTCGAGTTGCCGGTAAGTAACGTCCGAAACGGTGCCGAGTGCAAATGGTTAATTTATTGTTATGTATTGTACAGCTCAATACAATATTGATGTGAGATCATTCCAAGAATGATATTAAATGAATTTTCCTCAAGGTTGGGATCCTTAAACCTTGAGGAAACGGACCTCATAAAACATTTTAATCAACAATAACAGCTATTTCGTGGAATAAGACGACATGAAAGATCAAACAATAATGCAACATTAAAATAGTCAGTTTGTTCAGGCTGGATTTTAAAAGCAGTATTTATGATATGACAAAGAATTTAAGCAGTCAAATTAAAAAGTCGATTGTCTCAAGTGCAGTTCTAAGTCCTATAATTTTCATAGAATGAGCCATGGCAGTCATTTTAAAACTATATTACTTAATATTAAATAATAAAAAATAATCAGTCAGTCATACGTTATTATGACTCTCAGAAAAAATAAATAAATAATATAAACCAATGTAAAATATAGAGAAAGTGGAAACTAAAAACAGTCAATACAGACGACTCCATTTTATTGGACCATAAAAGGAAAATCTTTTTCATCAGAGAGGATAAATTCACCTCCTCTGCATGGAGATTATAAATCAAGTCATGAAAAAATTTTAAAATGTGGGAAACAACTTCAGATTAATTCTTATATTAACGGAAAAGTATGTTCTTCACAATAAAATTAATATTAAACCACTTAGGCCATTTGAAACAATGCAAATAGATATTAGAAGCTACTTTATCACCCCCACCCCTCTTAAAACACCAAGAAAACACTACCATTCACACGAATCTTACACCAACATTATTAATATATCTTCATTTAATTAAAACAAGACATTACTTAATTTACAATTTTTAAATTGCTTCAAGTAAAACTGTATATACATAAATTTATAATTATATCACTTAATTTTAAATTTAATATTTAAATATTTTTCCAAGAAACCATTAGGTCAGGTATATAGGTTTGACAGTATATCACACAACCACGAGATATCACAACATAGAAATAACACCTCTAAATAAAAAATATTAAACTATAAATAAATAATCATAGATCATATTGATCGACATAGATAGTTAACATTGGACAACTTTAAATAGACTAGAATGGAAGGTTTTAAAGGAAAATCCTTTATTATAGAAATTAAATAAATAAAATAAGTAAACGATAATACTCGCGATCAGGTACAAAATAATAATACGTCAAAATTAAATTTTTCATAATACTTATTATTTCTTCGAGAAATGATAGGAGGCTTAAATCTACGGACTAGATTTTCATAAGTTTGAGAAGAAGACAGACGAAACCACATATAAATCAATCAATGATTGACTAGGAAACATCACACTATTTAATTCATAAGCTCTGAACATTGCCATTGAGAAATATAAAAACATGGCAATGCCCTTTAATTATATATATATACTAATATATAGTCATATTGAAGCTTCTGAAAAGCTTCTAATAATGTTTAATAACAGTTAAAGAATAGAGAATAACAATTTTATTAATAAAATTGTTTTTTGTTACCTCTTTTAATGAAATTTTAACTTTTTCATTATAATTAACAAACCGTATACAAAAAACTCTCTCAGCAGCTTAAGTTTTAGATGATTTGAATAGTTTCAAAGATTTCCTCGTTCTGCTTGGCGAAGAAGTTCCTGAAATTTTCGTATCTTCTTCTTCATTGTACTTATATTTTTTTTCTGCTGGAGACATTACACACTGTAAAAAAAAAAAAAAATCTATTAAATTTAAAATTTATTGAGCCTACATTAAAAAAATATATTAACACAAGAGAAACTAAAAAAATATATTTATGAAACAGACAGCTGTTTGTTATCATGACCTCTACTTTTGATCTAATTTGCAGCCTGATGATGAGGACCTGAAATTCCTGAAAGGTCGCAGCTTAATAAAAGGAAAAAAAATATTAAAATATATTGATCAATTTAAAGCCTTCAAACTCAACTATTAAGTATATGTGTTTGAATTTTATTGATTCTATGCCTTATTATATAAAAATAAATAAATAATAATAACCAAATAGTTTAGATGTTTGGGTTTGTTTGTTTAACGTCACTTTATGCCCCTAAGGCTAATCGTACATAATATAGTGGGAGTCCTAAATTTTGCCTATCCAGGTATAATTAGGATAGGGATCTTCAACGAGTACCTGACATCGTACAGGCTCGGGACCTCCATTTTATGTCCTATCCGAGGGACAGCATAGCCAAGGATTTTTTACTCCCATTAAAAAAACCTTGACGCAAACCCGTGACCTTAAGTATTTTAAGGCGCTATGCTATCCACTATGCCACAGGTGACCCCATAGCTTATAGTTTAGCTGATAAATCATTTTATTACAATAATTATTAATAAAATACCTCACTGATATCCAATCTTGGAGCTCTCATTTGTTCTGGAAAGTGCCAGGGTTTCCAATGAGGTTGGTTAATTGATTTCCATTCGCTATAACCCAGCGTGGCTTTCTGAAGGCTCTTAACCATCTTCAAACAAAAACAAAAAAAATTATTTATCAGACGCATAACATACAGAGTAACGCATGACAGATGCCAGGATTTATAAAAATTTCATCGCCATTCCCAAATGGTTCGAGGAGGTTAAAGAAGGCGTGATTCAAAAGAAGATGATGACAAATAACTGAAATTCCTGAAGCATTGCTTCAAAGAGTACAACAAAATTTCAGAAAAATGTTTCCTCAGTGTTTGGATTGTAAGGGAGGTCACTTCAATTTTGCATGTTAATGAATCAGAAAGAAATAAAAAAAATTATCATTTCATAAAAATTTGCATCTTATTCCATTTTCAAAATTCATGTATCTGACACCCGCTACCTTAAATATATGTATACATATATGGGTCATTCTCTCAACACATACAAATTTATGTCCTAATGAGATTATATTATATTTGGGGATTACATTTCTTTTTAAATGGGCACCAAAACTTTGGAAACCTTTATTTCATTATAATTCATTGCTGGCAACACTGTAACATATTTCCGCCACAACAAGGATAACCTATTGCACAGAACTTCTGGTACAGTTTCCTTATGAGGGTGTTTTTATCAGTGATATCAACAGGTCTCTCTCACACAGTGGTATTTCCCCAAAGGTGAGTTTTATTCATGTTAAATTACAGTTAACCCGGCGTTGGTCGCGTTGTGAGCATTTTGCTCACACTTGCTGAAATTCTTGAGTATTTCGCTTATTTCTTTTTCTTTAATTCTGATATTTTTTCTATTTGTCATTTATACATTAACTCACTTTAGGAAGTTGTTTTTGAAAAAAAAAAAAAAAAATTGCCGCGCTAAGCCCCATTAAATCGTTTTGTTTGAAAAAACGGGAGCGTGAGCAAAATGCTCACAGCGCGACTATCTGTGACACAGAACTGAGCCACCGTGCGGGCCGCTCCCAGACCTGCACGGACTTGCTCATTTCTGCTGTAATTGAGCCCCACTTGTCTGTACAAGTTTGTATTTCTTTGATAAAATATTGTAACTGTTCTGTTTGTTAGTTTAGTTCGGAAAATGAGTGGAATAAGACGTGCTGCGAAGATATTACGGCTTTTGGAGGATCGTCCGAAAGAAAAAAATGACTTAAGCATTTTCGTCTCTTCTCTTTGGTTTTTTAAGTATAAGCATAGATTAGTTTTTATATTTTAGAGTAGAATGGGGTATTTCGTTTTTAGATTGTTATTTGTTATTGTTTACATCCTATTCTTCCTATTCCACGGTACCAACTTTATGCGATTTTTTGTAATTATCTTTTCAACTAAAAACTTCCTATTTTTCTTATCCTAATTTTGGTTAATGTATGCTACTGCACTTTTCTTACAATAACTACTTATTTTTTTAATTAAAAATCATGTTAATAAAGCATTTTATTCTTGTATACTCTCTTCTATTCATTGCCCTCCTATAAATAAATTATAAGAAATGCATTAAACTGATGAAAACACCTTAAATAGATCCATAATTTAATGATAAACATATTGTAAATTAAAAGAAACAAAAATATGGCGAAGAATGCTGCTTAAAAATAATAGAATAGCCAAAAACTGAGGTGTGAGCAATTTGCTCACGCGTGACCAACGGTGTCTCACGGAGGGACGCGACCAGCGCCGGGTTAATTTGAAGGAATACAAGGGATTTCCATAACCATAAATGTTGTTGATAAGAGACTTACATGGAATGGTCTATTTTAATGTAACCTCAAAACCTATCTCCCTCACTTGTTAGGGAATGAGGGAGATAGAATTTGAGTAAAGGAAATAGGAACAAGGTGATGTTTGAGTTTAGTGGAACTTGAACTCTCAACTTATTTAAATATTTAAGTAAAATTGATTTTCAAGTTTGTTTTGAGCACTTAAATATCATTAAGAGATTACAAAGACTTAATTAGTTGACAAGTATTTCTCTTTCTACAGATGAGAACTACGTAATCATTTCTGAATATTATCTTAGCTCATGAATGGATTACCTACCATATTTTCCTTTTCTTTTTTAAAAGTTTGTTTCTTTCGAGCTCATTTTTATAATTCTTTATTTTTTTTTTTTTTTTGTTCTGTTTGCTTGTTAACATTTGAATAAGATATCATTTAGATTAAAATTTTTTCAATATATGAAAGGAAATCAGCAGGATAACAGTCAAACTGTTGCAAAATAACATTCTTAAGTCAGTTAATATTTTTGGAGTTAATGTAGAACGAATTTGAATTCCTGATTGTGTTTTGCAGCAATTAAGACAGAAGATTTCTGAATAATATATTCTTTTAAAATATTGTTGTACAAATAAATAAAATAACAATTAGCATTTGTATAATTTTGAGTATTTCCTATCTCCCTCATCTTTTGATTTCAATCATGATCCTATGGTTTCTTTAAAAAATTAATTCTATGAAGGTATTTTTTTTTTTTTTGTAAACACCATTAGCAGCCTACTTTTTAGCAGTTTTTGGGGGAAAAACACTGGAAAATGTAAATTTTTTCGCATTGAAATCAGAACTTCAGAAGAATTAAAACATTTTAATGAAATGGGAGAATCATTAACCCATATTAGTAATAATAAATATTATTATTATAATAATATTATAAATATTATTATAACAATAGATAATATTATTAACCCATATACTTTAAGATCACAATTATTGAAACCAATAATTTACCTTAGGGCCAAATATTTGGGTGACTTTATTAACTAGCCAAGGAGGTAGGGTACCTCTCGGATCTGTTTGTGATATATATCCCAGGTTACAGCCTCCACTGTCCGTCTCCCGAACGAGGAACCCTATAGAACATGATAAAAACAATAATAATAAAAAAAAAAAATCATAATTCATATTATCATTTAATTCAATTCAATTAAAGTAGATGTTATTTCATAATAATGCAGCTCCAGAAGTATAATGACACACCTGCAAAAATTAAATGTTTACATAAAGATTTTCTTAAATTAATTTTAATCTACATTCGACTCCATTTTATTGGGACATAAAGGGAAAATTTGTTTTGTCCCGATTAGGCGGAGGACCCAATAAAGGGGAGACCATGAATCCATGCGTAAATGCAAATAAAGAATGTCAAAATACACCTAATCACTGGGCTACCGTACATGTATGATAATTGATGTCATACATTAGACATATTTGAGGGATAACCCCAGTTAATAGGTGCATTTAGGTGTACCTATTCTCGTCTATTAATTTAATGGTAGGGTCAAAATAATACGATTGATTTAACTCATAAAATGTATTTTTATTAAATAGGTGTTTTAATATAAGAAAGATACAAGATGAAATAAATTAAAATAACTGTTTGTGTACGATATAAATTGTACACAATTATTGTGATTAAGACGAAATAAGAAATGAATCGGAACATGTTTTTACGTCAATTTTTTTAACAGGTAATAATCAAGTATGCATTGTCATATTCATTGTAAACTACGACCAACATAATTAGCGTACTTCTTTAGGCCGCCTAAGGACTTTCTTCATTTCCTTTTTGTGAAAAAAAAGCGACTAACCTTTGCGGTTTCTCGCTTCTGGTTGAGAATCAGGCGTGGTCTAAAATACTTAAATTATTCGATTGACACCGAGTCTCATAGTTTTTTACCAAAAAGTTCCAGAGAGTTTTGGCCCAATTAGCCGATGTTTTGTCCCAATAAAGCGGTGATACTTTACCTGTATTTGATTCCATTTTACTAAAAATGGCTCGATTAAGCGGTGGTCCCAATTATCCGATGGCCCAATTAAACAGAGTCGACTGTATTGGTGAGCTCAGAAATGCATAAAGAGAGCTACTAACTTTTTAATAACAAGTTTCCAACATGTTGGAATGCTCTGATCTAACAAATCATAAAAATACACACGTTAACGAGCCTCATAAAAAAAAAAAAATTTATGTCTAAATTAAAAATGTAAATCGTAATAATTAATATAAAATACATAATAAACTTGTTACTGTCATTACCTGTTAAATAAGAAGTAGCACGAATGAATCCTTTCTTGGGAGGGTAGTTAACATGATAGACGGAATGATTTAGGATATATTTTTCTGTTCCTAAATCTAGCCATGATCTCTGCAATACGAAATCTCTATTAGCCAACGGGGTTGGACAAGACACTAAAAAATATAAAATTAAAAGCATTATAATAAAACATAGTAAGCATTATTTATTTAGTAAATAATTAATCTTATAAATAAAGTTGAAATTCTGTTTGTTTGTTCTTTATAGAAATCCATACCGTTTGTCCTAAATTCTCCAAATTTCGCTTAGTGGTTCTTTGATACCAGGTGCGAACACCTGTCCATATTAAAATTGCATAACTTCAGCCAATCTCATGGTATATTCTTTATTGTAAAAAAAATCGTCATGATCTCGCTTTACAATGGGTTTTTTTTACGAAATCGGCCGTTTGAGTCGAAAAACAGCCTAAAATATCATTTTATACATTTTGAAGAGGCCAACAAGGCCCGCTAAGACCGTCCGTTGGTAGGCGTCGAGTTCTGGGATTTTTAAACCATATGTTTTTTTTAAATTACAATACGTTTATTTACATGTATGGTGAATTTATTTTTTATAAATGCCTCCTAAGAAGCGAGCTTCAATAGAAGTAGTGAGCTCAAAAGCTAAAAACAACGTCAAATACGAGCAGCTGAAACTCTCGACGAACATCAAATTAGGATTGAACAACAGAGGTTTAGACAGGCAGAATCGCGGGAAACTGAGTCTGCCCAGGAATACGAGGCCCGCTTTGCGCCACAAAGGCTTAGGCAAGCCGATTTGCGAGAAGCTGAAACTGCAGGCCAATATTTCTGTTTGTTTGTTTGTTTTTTATAGAAATCCATACCGTTTATCCTAAATTCTCCAAATTTCGCCAGTAGTTCTTTCATACCAGGTGCGAACACCTGTCCATATTAAAATTGCATAACTTCAGCCGATCTTCAGCTGATAGTCTTTATTGTTATAGAAATCGTAATGAACTCACTTTACAATGGTTTTTTACGAAATCAACCGTTTCATTAGAAAAATGAAATTCCCCGATCAAACCGGGTTATACAGCTCAAAGATGAATTTCTGTTAGTTTGTTTTTTCTTAATAAAACTCCATACCGTTTGTCCTAAATTCCCAAAATTTCGCTCAGTGGATCTTTCTTACTAGGTGCGAACACCTGTCCATATTAAAATTTCATAACTTCAGCCAGTCTCTGGGTATATTCTTTATTGTTATAAAAATCGTTATGATTTCACTTTAAATTTGTTTATTAGAAAAATGAAATTCCCCGGGTGAAACCGGGATATACAGCTAGTGTTAAATAAACAAAACTTCATCATTTATGCAATACTAACAGAACTAAAAAATTTAATATATAAAAAAAAAGAGTATATAGATTCTAACTTGAAATTAAATCAGAATATAATCCAATTAAACTTTAAAATTTTGAGGCATAAAATCATGTATGTTCTTCATATTAAGTTAAATAGATTAACTAGAATATTCCCATGACATAAGAGATTTGATGATAAGTTACATCAACTTGGAAACAATGTCAATCCCTAATATCCACTCCTAGTGTAACTGGCTTAATCATGAGATCATGCTTCAGTAGGTGAAACCAAGTAGGGGAACAAAACCTTCTTCATGGAGTACCTATGGCAACCGTAGGACCTACGCACTTCTCCGAGAGGGATGCTGCCCTCCCAAAAGATGGGGAATAGGTGAAAAGGACAAGACTCCAAAGTCGAGGCAGTAGGTATAAGAGGATCTTGATGAGAGGTAGGAGTTAGGCGAATCATGCCAATTAAGATTCACAATACAAGCCAATAGGTTTCACAGGAGGTTCCTTAAAATACATACTGTAGAACCACACAAATCCGAACCTTGATTGGACTAGGAGGCGAGAAGGACCGAGTAAATGTCAGATCGGATAAATGTCGCATTATCCGGTAACGAAAATAAAATAAGTTTTTTTTTTTACTGCATAGGAATATAGAGAGAAATGGGTGGTTTTAGCATCAAGCTTCTGAGTTCGTTGAGACTTTTTTGTAATTATTAAAACCCAACCAAAATACCACCACATCAGCTGAAAGAAATCTCATATTCTAGGAATAGTCAGAAAAGTATAAATATATATATGCTATACCAAGAAGGATTTATTGACATAATTGATATACATGAATCAACAGGAGCATAAAGATAGTTACAAAATGTCACAAGATTAAAAATAAAATCAACATCAAAGAAATTAAAACAGAACCGTTAATTTTATAGGGCAGGATAAAGTCTGTATCTGCAGGCTATTTGGTCCAACAAATTATATTGATAAGTTTTTAAGTTCTATAAAATAAAAATAATATTCACTTGAATAATATCCGACATCATTATTTGGATTTAAAATTCCAATATCATGTGATTCAATCATGTGTTGATCCCAAATTTTTCTGTACTCAGGATCATGCAAAACATCATACATTATCTCTGGAGAGATTTCAGGAAATATCGCAAGCACCTGAGAAAGAAAAATAAATAAATTAAATTTAACAGTCTAAATGAATGCTTAAATATTTTAATCTCATAAAGAAAATATTAGCCATGACCGGAAGTCGACAGTGCATTACCGATGCAGTGTGCTAACAACAAAGTATGCCATCAAAGCCCATATCCCAGCCCGGGCAATCTTCTTTCTGTCTTCATTTATCCCAAGTTCCACCAATGTCCCCACTTTGCAGCAAATTAATCGAGGCTGTACTTTGTCCAAAGGTGGGATCTAACTGAGACTGTCATTATTATCTGGAATATAGGCTTTGGAGTATAGTTGTTTAACACACTGAATTGGTGATGCAGGGATCCAGGTTCGAAACCCAGCCATGACCAATCTTTCCTCTTCAGATAAATTATTTTTGAAAATAAGTAACAAATAAAAACATTCAATTGATTTTACAAATTACTGATCAAAGGATATTTATTATAAAAGTTATCGCATACTATAATTTTCACTAAAAATATTTATTACTACTGTTGGCTTAATAAAGGATAAATCTTATTTCAAGTTTTTAGTTTACAATGACATTGTATATTCAATATCAAAATTGAACCCACAAGCAAATCATCTATTAGTGTAAGAATCACTATTTTAACACAAAAATTAAATCCTTTTCATATATATTGAAATCTTTGAATTTGTGAGCTATGCAGTTTCAAACCTCAAACAAAATCATTATAGAGACTCACCTTTATCATTTTGAAGTTAGTATTATGTAGACCTTTGGTCCATACTTTGATAGGGCCTTTGTTATAATCTAGTTTCCAATCTGTATGACAGTCTAATAGATCTTTCAAACTGGAAAAATCGCTATCCTCTGCCACCCTAACTGCGCCAACTTCCATTTAGAATAAATAAGAAATATTTGTATGTATCACAGGCAGGGGTTCTAATGTTTAATGGTACAACATTCCTTTTCTGATGTATTTTAATGGCATTGATTTAAATAGAACTTTAAGTAAATGCTATAAGTACACTTGGCTATAGACCATACTTTGATTTCCAAACTGTACAAATTATTTCCCTGACATAATTTTAAGATAAAAAAGGATAAATTAATTGCGAACAGCTGATAATTGCTCTCATTCTAAAAAGGATAGATAATATTATGATATTTCTCAGCCGATTCTGCTATTTCTTCAATTAACACCCACACAACTGTCACTGGCTTCTACTGTTATCACAAGTTTGCCGAACAGTAAACAAAGATAACAAAGAGATCGATTTTTATCTATAGTAACCAGTTAAAAACCTTCCAAGGTGTTAAAATAGATTTTTAAAGTTCAAAGTTTTCCCAAAATATTCTAAAGTCTCATTTATTTATTTTATCTTATGTATTGGCCTTCAGCTTTTACATTAGTCTGGCAGATAACGAAATATCTGATTTAAAAGATATTCTTGGTATCACTTCCGATAAAGCAGAATTAGTATCTATAACTTGACTAGTGTCAAGTTGCGTCGTATCTCGGGGCGGATTTAGCACCTATTTTTAGGGGGGTCACGACCCCCCCTGTCTATCTCTCAAGTTTTTTTTTAATACTTTTGTTTTCAGATTTATTTATGAGATTATTATCTTGAATCAGGAAGGACTGCTATCTAAACCATCAAAAGTGTTATGCCTATGGTTTAGTAGCTATGCAATTGCATTTTCCCTTTAAGATTATAAATAGCTAAAATATTTGGGGGTCCCCATGAACTCTGTGACCCTCCTCCCTGGATCGCTGTTTTATAGGGTTCACATGTGATCAACTTGGTCGCCAACCATGTTGCCGAATAACGTAAGTTGCAAAAGACGAAAAGAATTTGACTGAACCAAGTTTTGGTTCTCTTTTCAATGATTTCCTTTTATACTTAGAAGAACTGCGTTTGACCAACGTCAAATCGAATTGACGAAGTTTGACTGATATTGAATTGATGAAGTTTGACTAATATCGAATTGACGGCAGATACATATAGCCGTTTAAATGGCCCTAATGACACAATCGACCTGGGATCCAGCAACCTACTTCTACAATCTTAAGGTCAGGCCACACATGTCCGCACCGCAGCACGGATCTGATTCATTTATGATGGATAGATAGTAACCGTTCACACACGCGGATGCGGTGAGGACATGTGTGGCCTGACCTTTAGGCATAACTAAAGGTAATATTTAAGTTAAATTAAAAATGTTCTGAACATCTTATAAATAAAGTTGAAATTCTGTTTGTTTGTTCTTTATAGAAATCCATACCGTTTGTCCTAAATTCTCCAAATTTCGCATAGTGGTTCTTTGATACCAGGTGCGAACACCTGTCCATATTAAAATTGCATAACTTCAGCCAATCTCATGGTATATTCTTTATTGTTAAAAAAATCGTCATGATCTCGCTTTACAATGGGTTTTTTTTACGAAATCGACCGTTTGAGTCGAAAAACAGCCTAAAATATCATTTTATACATTTTGAAGAGGCCAACAAGGCCCGGTAAGACCGTCCCTTGGTAGGCGTCGAGTTCTGGGATTTTTAAACCATATGTGTTTTTTTTTTTTTTTAATTACAATACGTTTATTTACATGTATGGTGAATTTATTTTTTATAAATGCCTCCTAAGAAGCGAGCTTTAATAGGAGTAGTGAGCTCAAAAGCTAAAAACAACGTCAAATACGAGCAGCTGAAACTCTCGACGAAAATCAAATTAGGATTGAACAACAGAGGCTTAGACAGGCAGAATCGCGGGAAACTGACTGAACGGAATACGAGGCCCGCTTTGCGCCACAAAGGCTTAGGCAAGCCGATTTGCGAGAAGCTGAAACTGCAGGCCAATATTTCTGTTTGTTTGTTTGTTTTTTATAGAAATCCATACCGTTTATCCTAAATTCTCCAAATTTCGCCAGTAGTTCTTTCATACCAGGTGCGAACACCTGTCCATATTAAAATTGCATAACTTCAGCCGATCTTCAGCTGGTAGTCTTTATTGTTATAGAAATCGTAATGAACTCACTTTACAATGTTTTTTTACGAAATCAACCGTTTCATTAGAAAAATGAAATTCCCCGATCAAACCGGGTTATACAGCTCAAAGATGAATTTCTGTTAGTTTGTTTTTCTTAATAAAACTCCATACCGTTTGTCCTAAATTCCCCAAATTTCGCTCAGTGGATCTTTCTTAATAGGTGCGAACACCTGTCCATATTAAAATTTCATAACTTCAACCAGTCTCTGGGTATATTCTTTATTGTTATAAAAATCGTTATGATTTCACTTTAAATTTGTTCACGTTTATTAGAAAAATGAAATTCCCCGGGTGAAACCGGGATATACAGCTAGTAACCTATAAAAACGAATAAAATTACATATTATTCAGACTGTTCGAATACTTTCTGCACTGACTGTATCTTTATTAACTGTGTAAAGGTCAGGCCACACATGTCCGCATCTGCTTGTGTGAACGGTTACTATCTATCCTTCGTAAATGAATCAGATCCGTGCTGCGGTGCGGACATGTGTGGCCTCTATAGTCAGTACCTAACAAAAGTTTCACAGACACTCACAAATTCAGCAATTAACACGTTGAGCGCCAAGCGGTGCGATCGTACCGCTGTTGTACTATTGGCTGGGGCCGAGGCGGTCCCCAGGTACCGCCCGCTCCCGCCAGCTAAAAGGTTGTTCTGGGCCAGGGGACCGCCTGCCGAGCGTGATTTCAAGGCATATGGGACCGCTCCGGCCCCAAAAAATTCGCCAATGCAATTGGCCCAAATTTTTTTTTTTGGGGGGGGGGAGACCCAAACTCGCTCCAAGCAGTGATGGCCAACCATGATCTCAGCCACCTCCTTCAGAATTTTTTAATTTTTACTTCTTTTAGTGTGATACTTGCTTTATTTTTTTTTTTATTTTTTTTTTTTTACAAAACAAAATATCTTATTTATTAAAATAATATCACAACAAATTTATACAAAATAAGGAATAGAGGCACTAAAATATTCATAATTATTTACTTGTGGGATTCCATGAAGCACGGGCGGCAATAAAATGGTTCTCCCGGGCAATGAGGACAGTACGTTGCATTTTTGCTTGCAGTTATTGCATCCTCTGCGTGTCTTTCTATTGTCGCCTTCTTTTATGCAAATGCTGTGACGGGGTCGTGGTGCTTGTAATTGCTCTACAGATGCCGAAATTTCATATTTTCTCAACATGCCTTCCACAAGAATCTCTTTGAATCTCGTAATAGTAATACTTTTGCCCGTTACAGTTTGGTATACTATATGTGCATTCACCAAGGCGATACCAAATAATAATTCTAATTCAATTTTCTTGTACCATCTTGTATTTCGTCTTAGGGAGGTATTATAGGAACTCATTTGGTCTGATAATTCTATTGGAGTCTTGCCTTCATTATAATCGACGATTACGAAGGGGTTGACAAGGGTTGACGTCGCGGTCATAACCGGGCAGCCCCTGTACTACTTCAGGTAGCGGGCTTTACCCTGGAGCCGGGCGGTACATACGTACCGCTCACAAAATTATTGTTTAATTGCCGAAATTAAACTTTTTATTTATTTATTTTGCAATTTTTGTATCATTCTAACCATATTAAAGTTATAAATTAGGAAAAAATGCTTTGGCCCCATGCAAAAATACATCATCTTTTCCCTAGCGCTCAACGTGTTAAAAGATTAAAATTCTTACTTTGTGTTTTTTGTTTGTTGAACGTCCATTTTTAAGCTACTAAAGCTAATCGAACGATGGTACAGTGGGAGTCCAAAATTTTTCCTATCCAGGTATAATTAGGATAGGGATCTTTAACGAGTACCTGACATTGTACAGACTCGGGACCTCCATTTTACGTGCTATCCGAGGGACGGCATAGTTAAGGATTTTTTACTCCCTTTAAAAAATCCTAGGGCCACCACGGGGTGCGAACCCGCGACCTTTAGTATTGTAGGTTGTCTTGCTAACCACTATACCACAGGTGACCTCTTACTTTATGAAATATTAATAAATAAAACAAGTAGTAATTTATTACTTTTCAGAATGTTACCGAACAATGCCGAATTCATCTCTCCCTAGGGCACAAAAAAAAGTATTACTTCTGCACCCGCCTACACAATAAGAGAACCTCCTCCTTTTTCATGATAGGCTGTACATTTTTTAAATGCTACTTTAGGCTTCCATGCTCTGAATCCATTATATGCATTTCTTCTTCAGAGTTTGACCATGTAATAGGTTTTACTACTACAAAGCTTCCACCCATCATGCTATGGGCTTGTTCAATATTCAATATACAAGAATATTCTTGTACAATATTAGTCCTGAAGAAGCCCAAAGCATGATGGATGAAACCTGTTACATGGTCAATCTCTGAAGAAGAAATGCATATTATGTAATTTTTTTTTTTATTTCAAGGGCTTAATTACTTTTCTTATAGATTTTTCCAAACATCATTCAGCCGTATAGCAGATCTTTTGAAATGGAAATCAAGGTAATTTGACATTTTTTTTTTTTAATTTAATAGGTATTAAAATTCATGTATGTTTAACAAGCTATTCAGTAAATGTACCGCTCAGTTATTAATAAAAATTAAATATAATCATAAGTATTTGGATATCGCAAAATTTTATATAACTTGGTTGAGAATTGTATCCGTCAATGACATATAAATTAAAAAGTATTTTATGCAGAAGATGGCACGGGTTGTGGTCAAATAAGGTAAATTATGTAAATAACATAAAATATTTATTTATAACATACTTTGCAGGTCATCGTCAGGGCTAGAAAATACAAATAAGCTACTTAAGTGGTATGAAAAAGATGATAATACATTCAGCAACATATCAGATATTTGTATGTATATTGTATTTGTTATTATCATGTCTTTGTTCTTTCACTGTAAGCCACAGATTGTATCTAACTTACGGTAGTAACCTATTTGTCATTTCTAGCCTTGAATATGATCTGCAAATTGGTTCGAAAATTTGTATTCAAATAGACCTTTACTTTATGTCCTCCTCTGCTATTAATTCAACAGGCAACCACCAACACCTCAAATATTGAAAGTAGTGACCGACCGAAGTTTCGGCCGAAAAACCTGGTTTCGGCCGCAATTTCGGTTTCGGCCAAAAATCGGCCGAATCTTCGGCCAAGCCGGAACTAGCTTTTGTGTCTGTTATCTCCAAGAAAAAAGTAGAACTACACGATTTCAGCTTATAAGCTCCATCTCTTTCATGGCTTTTAACACCATTGGATTTAGTATTACACTAGTATTTTCATTCGATAAAACATAGAATTTTCTCCTACTTTTGGTATCTTTAATTGATCGAAAATTTTAAGCTGGGCATGGAGGCAAAAATGTAATTGTCACAAACAAGGAGGTGCCACGTAAATTACACCAAGCTTAACAGTTAATGAAAAGCATTCTTTTCAAACAGAATATTTTTTGTTGAATGTAAAGGGTCGTATACATTCTTTACCTTGAGCGCTAAGAACATTTTATTGCTTTTAATTATCTCCTTATTTATAATGAAATTTGATTCCTAAAAAAATAAGATTAACACTAAACAAGTATATATATTCTAAATACTTGAACTTATGTCCACATATTCAAATCAAAAGATAAAATACTTATATACTTATTATATTATTAAAGCACTTATATATTTTATACTTATAGAAAAAAAATATAGTACTAAGATAAAAAATATTTTAGTCAGTAACCTTGTTCTAAATAGGGGCTCAAGTTGCATCAAATGGTCTACTACCACAAGTTTTCTACTTTGTTCTTATGGAATGAGACTTAGATGAAAAAATTAATTTTTTGACCTTGGCAGCCCTTCCCTCACCGGATCACCAATAACATCCCAAAAACTTCTTTCCATTTTGATCATGAAAAAGCACAGTTTTCGACAAAAACTATTCTATACATTTTCAAACTAGATTATATCCGCTAATATTTGAGACAAAACTGACTCATTAGACTAAATAGCTTCTTTACGCCAGCTTTACATTTTCAATAGGCAATCATTTTGTATTCCATTGGCTTTGTTATGGCAGAGATTTACTACATTATTTTATATTTATTCATATAAATTTTATATTTGTAATATAAATTTTTATTATTATCAGCCTGTTATTTCAAGATTATTTCATCTTTTAGGGCTGTACTTGTTAAGGAGTTGTGGTCTAGCATCCCGTGGGGACGAGCCATATTAGGAAGTAAGGACCGGGATTCGATCCTAAAACCTAACTAGTACACCTGTCTTACCACTATTCTATACAAAGCCCACTTATTAATTGAACATTGAGTTGAATTACTATCGTTTTATAAGCTTTTATTGATATTATTGCTAAACTAGACATATTACACACTTACATATATTATTTAAACACGTAAATGAGTTTCGGTTTCGGCCCGAAACCAGGTTTTTGGCCGTAATTCGGTTTCGGTTTCGGCTAAAATTTTGGTTTCGGTCGGACTCTAATTGAAAGTATTTTATTTTTCTGATTGTTTACAGGCCTCGTTTATCTTAAGGCGCCTTCTCCATATCTGGACTGCTAGTTAGCTTCATGCAGCTGTGCAACTTCTTTGTTGATTCTACCTACCCATCTGCTTATTGGCTTACCACGAGATCTCTTGGGTCCGTTTGCAAAGACCACATCCAGTTACTTTTAGTAAACAGTTACTTTCAACAATCTATAGTGTTTATAAACAGTGGAAACCTTAATTTGTAATTTCAGTGATAGTAAAAATGTGTCTTTTGAAATTAGCTCAAGAAATTTCTGACAAAAACAAGGCATTTCAGTTTTTGCAAGAAAATGAAATATTACGTAGAACAAAGGTGTGTTCTATTATAAATAAATATTCATAGCTGAAATATATTCTTGTTATTCTCATCTAGGCCATTATCCATTACAGTGAAACCTCTAAATAGGGGTCAGCCATGGTGACTCAATTATTGACCGTTAATGAGAAGTGTCCTTAAAGTAGAGGTTTATTAAATATTGTTTATGTAAACTTATTTTTAAAACAGTAAGTACCTACATATTCGTGTATGTAGATGTAATAGTGGTACATTGGTTCAAATTAAAATACATACAATGCTTTTAATGAAAAATGGTTTTGTTGCAAACAACAACTGAATTTACATACTGCAAAAACTTACAAAAGAAATTTCACTCACAAAAGTTGATAGATTTGATTTGAAGATTATTACAATGTAGTTTTACCATAACAAAATTGGGTCTCAATAAAATAATCACATATTAAGAGAGCAAACTGAAGAAATGTCTAAGTACCAGCGGGTTTAAAAAAACTTTCCAAAGTTAATTGCCTTACATTTTTTTGATGATTAGACTCTAAAAGGATCTGTGCAGTTGGCCGGCCACTTTTTTCGTACTCATCAATGATTTCCTTTTTTTCTTTTAATGAAAACCTTTTACGTGTTGGAGACATGTTGTTATTTCAAAGATTTTCTATAAACTGGTTCAAAATGAAAATAAATGTTCACCCTACGCAATGTTCTGTAGAAAAGGGGGAAGGACAGGAAGTGACTCTGTTTACTGAGTATTAGATGAATTGGACTAAAGACTCAAGCATTCTCGGAAAATATTTGAAACAAATTTCACACTGTCCTTAAACTAGAGGTCTTAAAACTCATTTTCAGGCAATTTTCTCTGTCCGTGTCCCCTATCTAGAGTGTCCCTTAAAAAGAGGTTTCAAAAGCATTGTTTCCGTATATCCAGCGCCAGTGCAATTGAAAGTTGTCCCATAAACAGAGGTGTCCTTTAAAGGGAGTGGTCCTTAACGAGATGTTTCACTGTATTTGCAAATACAGGTTATTTACAGGTTATAAATATTGTTATCAAAATAAGGGTAAAGGTACTGAAGAGCGGCTGATGGGCGTGGCCTGTTTTGAGAGGTTATGTGACCGTAATGTTATCGAACTCCCATCGCCATTATTTCAGTTAAAAAGTGCCTTGATTGGCTTTAATAGATTCTATCTTTCGACTCCCGCTCGCTGTTCTCTCTTCAGTGATAAATTAACCCCCTAAAGGGTCCTTTTCAGTGGAGATCGGGCCTAAATTTGAAGCCGCACTTCAGTGCTAGTGCCAAAATAAGTTTTTAAAAGAAGTAACTGTTAATAAAAGTAACTGGTTGTCCCGTCATGAAATTGACTGGATGTGGTCTTCGCAAACAGACCAGATCTCTTGCTCTTGTATAGAGGCAATGATTGCCGTATAGAGGCTTCCACCTACATGCCTGCCATTCTAAACATCCTTGCCTTCATTTCATGAGACATAGGCTGGCCGGTTTCTGTCTGGATCTCTTCTCTTCCAGTGCTGTGGTCCTAAAGTTTTCCAGTTATCTTTTGGAGGATTTTCTCTCGAACCTTTCTTTATTTTTTTAAAGGGTGCTGATTAGTGACAATATCTAACAACTGTAAATCAGGACTTGGTTTATTGTTACATTTTGCACCTTTAATTTAAGATTTTTGGTATGTTATCTGCGATTTATTTCCTACCATTGATCATTTTCTGAGGCTATTGCGAAGCCCCACTATTTAAATCTCTATTAATATTAAATCCATTCAATGTGAGTAAAAAACGAGAAAATCATCACCGTAAAATGAGGTGACATTGAGACTAATGGGGTGACTTTGTGACAAGCCTATTTTTCTGCAGTTTTTTAATTTCCCACCTTAAAAAGAATCAGGTTAGGCAATTCAGTGTACTTTTCAGTTGGTCATTAATATGCTGCAACCTATTGGCCACATATGGACCTCTATAACTTCTTTCATTCCATTATCATGGTGCTTTATTTCAAGGTTTCAACAAAATGAAAATAATCTAACATATATGAAATAAAGCACCATGCTAAATGGAATGAAAGAAGTTATATGTGGCCAGTAGGTTGCAGCACATTACTGACCAACTGACAAGTACACTGAATTGCCTAACCTGACTCTTTTTAAGAAGGGAAATTCCAAAACTGTAGAAAAATAGGCTTGTCACAATGTCACCTCATTTTACGGTATATTGTTGAGGAGAACACTGTATTAAATATTTTGGTTCAAATATTCGAAAATGATGCAAGTATTTCAAAGATCTGTAAGATATTTTTCAACGAAATCGATTATGTCTGGTCCCATCTTTTCAATTATTCCAGGCTCTTTGAGCAGCTGTTCGTCGAATCCTTCTTTCCCTTCAGTTGCAAGGATCTTATCAATGTCAAATGCTGTTGTTGATTCTGTTATGATTCCCGCATAGCCAGTGACGAAAATTGTCAGCCCGAAGAATTCGAAGTGTTTCATTGAAGCTCTTATCTCCTCAAAAGTGGGCTTTTTACCATTGAAACCGAACTTGTCTAAAGATCTGATCAAGGCGTCGTGATAAGTCTTTAGCAATAATTCATAATTATCTCGACGTATTGCAGGTTGAATGCTGAAGTACATGAAGTTTGTAATATCCACACAGGGAGAGTTGTAGTTTGGAAATTGGTAGTCGACAAACCTGGAAAAAAAAAGTATAATATAAAAATGTTAATTTATAGCATTAATAGGGGCAGTGGCGGATCCAGAAATTTTCTGAGGAGGAGGCGCACTTTTTTTTTTTACATTTCATGAGTAATGGGGGCCCTAATTTAAAATACATATTAGTACATAATGACGTTGTAAATTACTGTAAATGTTTAAATACAATTCATTTTCAATTAGTGGACTTGAAAAATGACTAAATATAGCTCATTTTATGTAGAAATTTTTGAATAATCTGTAAATACTAATAGAAAAGGGCATTGGGTGAGACAAAAGAACACGAGGGCGACCAGCCATGAGTAGGTTACAACCAACACTGTTATTTCTCAAAAACCTTACAAACATAGTGCCACCTCACAGCTGCCAACTTGATCATAATTAAATTACTCCACTATAAAACATTAATTATTCCATTACCCCCTCTCAATTTCAAGTTCCTCAACTTTAAATTGTCACAAGAATATAAATCAATAATTCAAATAAACAAAGTAATACAAAATAAAAGACAAACAAACTATTGGATGTGTTCGATACCAAGTAAATTTCTGAAGAATTTAAATTTTTCTGAAGGTAAAGCCTTCGTAAATAAATCAGCAATATTCTTACTAGATTCGACATACTTTACATTAACAATATTTTTATTTACAATATCTTTAATGAAATTTACTTTAATGTCTATATGTTTTGCCCTACGGGTATTTTCATAATGAGAAATCATGTGCAAGGCACTCTGATTATCGCAATAGATCACTGGCACAACACTTTTTTGACTTTCACAACTCACACTACACAAATCACTCAAGATTCCGCTGATGTACATCACCTCGGTGGCGGTTTGACTGGCAGCTATATATTCCGCTTCTGCAGTGGATAGAGCGACGGTAGGTTGTTTTGTAGATTGCCAGGAGACTAAATTTCCATTATAATATAAGGCTGTTCCACTTGTACTCTTTCGGTCCTTGTGATCTCCTGCCCAGTCTGCATCGGTGTAGGCCATAATTCCGGTTTGTTGTGAGTTCTTCTTAAATACTAACCCCAATTCATTAGTACAACTTAGATACCTAAGTACCCTCTTGGCTTTTATCCATAACTGCTGAGTGGGTTGATCGAGAAATCTACTGAGGTAAGAAGTGGCAAATGTTATGTCCAGTCTAGTTGATATACTAAGGTACATGAGACCCCCAATTAATTCCCTGTAGGGAACTGATATCAAAGGAAGTGTTTCCAAGTGAGCCTCTTGGGTCATAGGGGTGTCAGCACCCTTACACAAATCCATATTGAATTTTTTAAGAAGTTGCTCCACATACCTCTTTTGAGAAATTGTAATACTGTTTTCCTTTCTTGAGAACTCCATTCCTAGAAATGTTTTCAATGGTCCTAAATCCTTAGCTGAGAACTCATTCTTCAATGCAGTGATAATGTTACTTGTCTCAGTAGGAGTTCCTGCAACTAAAATGTCATCAACAAATATAATCAACATCAGGTCCTTTTTGACGAATAAACATGCATCTTTCCCAGATCGTTTCAGGCCTAACTTTTCAATAAACGTGCAAAAACGGCTGTTCCAACATTTTGCGGCAGTTTTTAGACCATACAGAGCACGGTTCAATTTTAGTACAGAAGTAGGGCTACTTACTCCTTCCGGCTTTGTTATATAAACGGGCTTGTCGAGTTTTCCATTCAGGAATGCCGTGGGAATATCAAGCTGACGCAACTCCATATCATTGATCAGTGCATGAACAATGAAACAACGAATAGATGACATCTTTGCTACTGGTGAATAAACATCATGATTCCCCTCCTCCATAAAACCTCGAGCGACAAGACGAGCCTTTTTAGACCCATTCTGTTTAGTATGAAATATCCACTTGGTGTCAATTACTTTTTCCCCCTCTGGCAAGTTAGCCGGTGACCAACTTTTAAATTTTTCTTGAGCATTGATTTCATCTTCTATTGCCCTCTTCCATTCCTTAGATTTAATTGCTTCTTTGTAATTCTTAGGATCATCCTGAACACTTAAGAGACAAAAGTATAATTCATAGTCCGCAAAACGAGAAGGTAATTTGGTTTTTCTTTTACCTTTTTCGACACTTGTTTCATCATCTGTTTCAGAGTTGGGATCATTGGTGTCATCTTCTTCATTCTCTCCTTCCGATGCCTTGTTCTTCTCTTCCGAAGCTTCAATAAACTCATCGGTAGACTCTACAATTTTTCTAGGATTCTCTGTGGAGGAAGCAGTCTTTTCCGAGATATTTTTATAAACAAAATCCATTTCATCTGTCCTAACATCGCGGGATTTTATTATATTATCGGTTACAGGATCCCACAGTCTGTATCCTGACCCACAATAACCTACTAATCTCATTTCGGTAGCTCTCGGCTCAAGCTTCGATCCTTTAGGCAGATTGTAGGCCCACGCCTTACATCCAAATACTCTAAGTTTACTCATATCCAGATTCCCATAAAAAATTTTTGCCGGAACTTTCCCTTCAATTGATCTACATGGGCTTCTATTTAATTGGTAGCAAGCTGTTCGCACAGCCTCGCCCCACAAGTGTTTCGGAAGATTGGTGTCGATTAACATGGTACGGACTTTATCTAAAAGAGTTCTGTTAAGTCTCTCAGACACTCCCATCTGCTGAGGTGAATATGCACAACTAAACTCCTGTCTAATTCCCATCTGTCGACAAAAAGTTTGAAATTCCGTAGATTGAAATTCTCCACCGTTGTCCGTCCGTAATTTAGAAACTGTTTTTCCCGCTGAATTTAGCTCATTTATGTAAGTCATTAAATGTGTAGAGACCTCCGATTTGTTCTTCATAAGGAAAATGACATGAAAGCGAGAAAAGTCATCGGTAACACTAAGGAAATATCGTTCACCATCCTTAGTCAGGGGGCTAATTGGACCCCATACATCACTGTACAACAACTCCCCAACTCTATTTGATTGCCTATGAGTAACTTGCTTAAATGGTAGTCTGGTGAATTTGCCCTTCATGCAACTATCACATTTGTCTTTCGAATAGGGTAATCCAAGTAATTTCAGAGCGTGACGGTTGACATGACCCATTCTTAAATGCCATATATTTTGGTTGTTTTGACAAGAATAACTACTTACGGTCTCATTTTTGATAGTCATAAACTCAATCATGAATAAACTTCTGGATAAATTGCACTGAAATAATTTTTCATGGCCTTGCATAACAGTCGCACATTTATCCTCAAACAAAACAGTCAACCCAGCTTTAAGTAGGGAAGGTACTGATAAGAGGTTGCAGGTTATACCCTCGACAATGAGACAATTTATTGTAAATCTCAATGATCGATTATGATTCCAATTCACTCTTAATTTTCCCGCATTTTTTGCAATTATATTTTCCCCATTGGCGACTTTAATTAATAAAGGAGGGATATTCTGTATGTCAAACATTAAATTCATATACTCAGAAGATATTAAATGAGCAGTACAACCTGAGTCAATAATAAAATTAATATTCCCATCTTTAGGGGTTAAAACGTCTGCCGTATATGTCACAAACGTAACATCTTTAGATTTATCACTATTTACCTCATTTTTAGAAAAATGTGCACTCTGGTTCCACTGCTGATATTTTCTAAATTTCCCTTGAATCCTATCTTGAGAGGCAAATTTCTTCTTCGGGCAATTTGCTATGTAGTGACCCTCGTTGCCACAACCATAGCACTTAAATTTTCCTTTTGTCTTGGCATTAAATGTGCACTCATTAGTATTGCTAACACTGGTATCCCGCACAGTACCCTTCAATTTTAATTCATAGTCCAAAAGTTTCCCTTTAACAAAGTCAAGTGTCAAATCATTGGTCGTTGTCTCCATAGCAACTATTACACTTTCGTAAATCGGTGGCAAAGTCAATAAAAGATGACAAATTTTATCATCTGATTCAATTTTTGTACCGGTGTCCTCCAGATCTCGAATCAGGGTGTCAAAACGCATAAAATGATCTTGAAGATCGACGCCATCTTCACATTTAAGTGACATCAACTTTCGTCTAATAAACAGCTTAGTCATCGTACTTCTTCTTTCAAATACTCCTTTGAGTCGTTTCATCATGTGAAATGCTGAAGTCGAATCCCTAATATATTCTATGTGTTTGTCACTTACACATTGCACAATTATTGACATTGCTTTGGCGTCTTTATCCATTAGCGCGGCCTTTTCTTTGGTATCATTGCTATTCTTTTTCTTTTCAACAAAGTCTTCATCGAGTGCGCACTTCACGCCCTTCTCTCCCAATAAACATTCTACGCGAAAACGCCAGGTCGAAAAATTATTCGGCGACAACTGAGGAAACGCCGTCCCCGATGCCACTGTAACCGACGCCGACATGACCGATACCCGATCGCGGAACTTTTACTTGTTTCGACGAATCGCGACACTTTTGATGCTTACTGGGCCCATAACCTTTTGAATAATCTGTAAATACTAATAGAAAAGGGCATTGGGTGAGAAAAAAGAACACGAGGGCGACCAGCCATGAGTAGGTTACAACCAACACTGTTATTTCTCAAAAACCTTACAAACATAGTGCCACCTCACAGCTGCCAACTTGATCATAATTAAATTACTCCACTATAAAACATTAATTATTCCATTAGAAATAGTGATACTGTATGAGTGTTTTCACCTCTCAGGGGGGGGGGGGCGCCCCCCGCACCCCTCCCCTGGATCCGCTACTGACTAGGGGGTTACCTACATAACATTCTCGATTTCCACGCGCTGTGCCTCACTAAAATGGAATAGAATCAATCGGAACTTGAAGATGAGTGATTTGATAGAGGAGATTAATCGAGCGTCATAGGCGTCCGTAAGGGAAAGCAGGGGGGGCACCTGCCCTCCCCTATAAATGTTGAGAAAAAACCTACATTCATTTACAGTAATTATTAAGCATTATATGAACAAATAGTTTAATGTTTAAATATCATTAAGTTTTATTTGAACAATATACCTCGAACCACTCCCCCCAGGCATTAGAATTTTCCAGCCAGCCCCCTAGATAAAAATTTTACCAGCTTGCCCCCTAGAAGATATCTCGCGGACGCCCTTGTCGTGCATGTCAATTATTGGAAGGGGCACCATATCAGAGAGAGATGGCTTGTAGTACGAAGGATTTGTGAAAAGTAGCAGTTCGATGAGTTGGAGGATAAAGGTCGGACGTAAGGGATCTATTTGAGGGCCAGCCTCTTCTAGGAGCTCCCCCTCTCTCTCTCTCTCATGCTCTCCTAGGTTCAATGGCCCGCTTAGCTTTTCAGCTCTGGTTTTCCACCTGACTCTATTACTGCAGGTTTTCAATTTCTGCAATGTCGCTGTAATTGTTTGCTTTATTGTTTTCCTAATGTACAGAGGTGTATGCGACCTAAGGTATATGCGAAATTGCGGTCGCGCACTTTTTTTTTGGCGGGGGGAGGGGAACGCCGTAGGACAGAATTTAACATTACCAAAAGTTAGGAAGTAAAATAATTTGCAGGGCAAGTAGCATCTCAGTATTGGGAAATGAATATAAAGGGAAAAGAGCTGATGGGCAGATCCAGGGTGAGGTGTGAGGGTGCAAGCTTCGGAATATCCTTGGATCCGCCACTGCACCTTGTAGTGGTCACCTGTGGTATAGTGGTTAGCATGGCAACGTACAATACTAAAGGTCGCAGGTTCGCGACCAGCGGTGGCCCTAGGATTTTTTATTGGGAGTGAAAAATCCTTAGCCATGTCGTCCCTCGGATAGGACGTAAAATGGATGTCCCGAGACTGAACGATGTCGGGTACTCGTTAAAGATCCCTGTCCTAAGTATACATGGATGGGCAAAATTTAGGACTCCCACTGTAGCATCGTCCGATTAGCCTTAGTGGCATAAAGTGACGTTAAACAAACAAACAAACATTGCACCTTGTTTTCAAAACTAAAATAGTGGTTTTCTTGGTACTTACTTAACGGCTATCGGTCGCTTTTGAAAGTCGTATTTGAACATCAAGTTGTTAGACCAGCAATCTCCGTGATTCAGGACCATGAACTCAGACTCTTTGAAATGGAGTATTTTTTTGTACTTTTCATAAAAGTCTTCAAATGATATTCTTAGCTTATTTCCAATTTCTTCCCTGAAAAGTAGAGATTAATATAGTGAATTCCATATTGTTATAAACGAGTGAAATTTAGCATTACCACGTACTTTTTATGTAATTTTACCACGCATTTTTATGTTATTACTTAGGTTTTAAGAAACTTCATGAGACTTTTGAACACAAACAAGTGATAAGAAAGTAAGATGGCTGGTAACCCGTGATAACATGAGTAACAGGGTAGGTTGCATTCCGGCTGTATAATACTGAAGTACTGAAAGTGCTCGGAAGTAATAGTTTTTTGTAAGTCTGGTGCTTCTCAAACTTTGGGGATTATAGCCTGTATTACACAATGTTTCTCAGCTTTCAGTAGTATTGATTTTACAGTTTTCAAAACTACTTTTTTTACTGTTATTTAACAAATCTTTCTGATTTGTTATGATTTTTCTATTAGTAAATTCTAAATTGAATACATATGTTATTGTTTTTAGTTTATTTGAAATTTTGTTGAAAAATAGAAAGATCTAAAATTCTCTAAAGGCAGTGGAATGTTTAGAACCTTAAAGAGGTTACCTTTCTAATTAGGGTCACCTTCAAGAAGGTAAAGTCAGTTAATAGAGCATCACAGTCCATAAATAAAAATTAATAGTTGAATTATTTAGTTCATAGCTCAGTTTAGTTAGATCAATGACTAACTGAGTGATTAGTGTGGAAAAACCTTGAGGTGATAAATTTTAAATATCATTAACAGAAAGTGAATCTTCCTGCCAGCTATTGTTTTAGTTAATAAGTTAACTATAATTGATGGCATATTGTATATCAGGCTTATTATAAATGAAGAGGTTGATATTAAAAACTATTGTAAAATTTTTTTAACATTAATAAGTGAATTATTGTTACATGTAAATTGTTATTTACCAAATTCCCTGATTTTAAAATGGTAAAGTGTAGACTAAAATCTCACCATTGAGGACCCCAGCTCTCCAGCAAACCTTTCGAGGTGTGTTGTATGCCAGCATGATGGAAACATTTGATGAGTTTAAAGTCAGTCAGTATAGAACTTGGTTTTAAGCCTTCTTTAGAAATTATTCCCCTCTCTTCGAGTACCTTGGCCATTCCATGGTACCTCCCGAGGCCTCTCAAAGCTTGGATAGTATGTTCCAAGTCTAGGCCTTTTTGTCGAGGAACCACACTATACCCCAGTGTCTGTAAAATAGATTTATAAAAATTTCTTTTATACATTATGATAAGATTTGATAGGAAGCATTTCCAGTATACCTTTAAGTCTTCCAATATAATAGAGAGTGACTTCGGGTCATAATGAATGAGGTTACACCAAAGTGTCTCATCAGTGTCTTCGAATTCTTCCATTAGGTATGTCATATGTTTGTGCACTACGGAATAAATCTGAAAATTATGAGTGTGAAACGTATGTGTTCTAAATTTTTTATGAACGATATATAAACTATTTAGGTTCTGTTCTAATCATTTAATTCAAAAAACACTTACAAAGTTTTCTGATTTTGCAACATTGTTTTCTCCAAGCCAATCACTCATCTCTCCTCCAGTGTTAATTTTTTTCATGATCAAGGACTTCTTCGCCAGCCTTCCATTTCCCAAGACAACTTTTAATGTTACTCTCAAGATGGTCGAAGTGTAGTTCTCTCCTTTTGGTAATGCTGGTATTGCTTCCATGTTGATAATGGAAACGATTTCAGATTCTTTGGCGAATCTCTTCAACGCCACTTCAAGCACTTCTTTTTCCATTTCTACTAAAAAAAAAAAAAAAGTTATTCTCCTATGAATGAGAAACTTTAATTGCATATTAAATGTTGCCGCATCATTAAATTAAAATCAATTATCCTAATAAATGATATAATTACAATATATGAGCTTGACATATTACACATGTCAATCCTATGAGAGTATTATTTAATAATACATTATTTAAAACTTTTATATATTCAAATTGATTTTATTTGTTAAATTTATAAACAAAATTAAAATATTTTAATATTATTCTATTATTACTTTAAATGAATAAATTATTATTTATGAATATATTATTTATTACTGTATTTTATAATTGATTATTGTATAATATATTTCTGTCTAGTACCGAATCTAACTATGACATACTTAAAAAATGGGAAAATTCTTACCTTATATGAGTACTCTTTTAGGTAATATAAAACATTTTATATCCACATCATCCTAGCATGAGTGAACTGACCAAACTGCCGCAGGCTCTCGAGTGTAAACCTATCATTGAGTGCTGTTTAACCTTGTCTGATATTAATGACTGATAGTTGAGAGTAACTGGACTCAAGGTCGATACAATTCATACAATTTTTTGCCATTTACACGTGTTAATGGAACACTTTGAAATAATCATAAATCCATTATGTGATCATTTTCTGATAAAGAATGAAGTTTTATGTTTTTTATTAAATGACTAAGATTAAGATTTTACTATGAATCTTTAATATTTATAATGGAATCGTTATAGATATAACAAAAAACTTGAAAAAAAAAAAAAAATTGGAAGTAATGGCATAATTTATTTACTGTTCTCTTAACTTATTTTGTATGTACCTACTTCCTCTTTACTAATTTATTTTTTGGTCTATTTAAGAAGCAGCTTGGAAATAATAAATTTTTTTTTTAACATAATTGTTTGTAATTCATTATTATATTATAATGTTCAAGAGTTAATATTTAAATTTGATATTAATTACAATAGTATACTTTCATTTTATATTTCTAAAATTTAATATACAAAATTATAAGGAGCATTTATAAATCAATGGTTTCATACCTAATTACTTTTAAATGTAAATGTAAAATAAACATTAATAAACTCAATTGATTACAAAACATTGAATTTTTTACTGAATATAGTAATGCTGCCAATACTACATATCTGTTGGCTACATAATAATAATAATAATGTATGGAATCAATGTTACAATGTTGTATTATGTTGTAATAGGTTACAATGTCCATAACTGATGTGATATAGACAGAAAAATAAAATGTTTCTGCATGGACTATATTAACATAATGCGTGAAGAGGAAAGGGGATGCAGTAAATATAAATAACACTAATGTGTAACTATCACACATTTAATTTGTGATACCAGTAGTGGATACAGGGGAAGGTAGCGGAGGGCGCCGCACCCCCCCTCGGAGGTGGGTCACCAATCAACTATTACTATTTCTGTATAAAAAGGGCTATCTTTAATGATTTTTTTAAAATCCTTAAATGAAAAATGGATTGTATTTAAACATTTAATAGAAATTTACTACTTAAATGTGCACTAATATTTTAAATTAGGTCCTTTATGATGCAAACATTTAAGAAATAAAAAAGTACGACCCCCCCTCAGAAAATTTCTGGATCCGCTACTGAAAATTACATATTAGCTTTATTAATTGTGAGCGTACCCCCAACCAGATCCATTCATAATATCTACAGTCAACCCTCTTCCATCATTAACATAATGTATGTTGTGAAGCTCACCACAGGCTATTCTAATGAGTTTGAACAAAATCAATCATGTGTGGTCCCCATTAATCTACGTCCCATTAAAATATCTTTGTTAAATCCTTTACCTTCTGCCTTCGGAACCTGATTGAAGCCCCTATATCCCCATAAAGTGTGAGTCATAATTGTCTGGGAGGTCTTATCTAGACTCTATCCGAAGATGGAGAAGCACTTCCTTTTTGTAGCTCCATTCGTGGTCGTCACCCACCGCTGATTCCATTCTTCTAATGTGTCCTCCCGGAGGATTTCCTTCCATCTGCGGGGGGTCACGTAGGTTCGGTGGAATATCCGCCAAGCCACCCCTTTTAATTTTGAGCGAAACATGTCTACTGTGAGGAGGAGGTAGAGAGAAAGAGCGCCCAAAATTTGCATCATGTGGGACCCTTTGCTCCGACTGGCCCCCATCGGCCTGTGTGCCCCTCTCGTTGGTTCCCTGCGGGGTTCGGGTCGTTGGTTTCCTTAAAACAGTAACCATAGAAACCAACGGGCATTCATGACCAAAGATGTTTTACGCCCCTAAACAACAACAACAAAATTTGCACCACCTCATAAAACACTGACCTACCCGTTGGCCTATCGTTAACCTGCTTCTCTGTCTATCCTAGAGGTTCCTGATCCAAGCTTCGAACGAAAATTGACGGTTAACTCAAGACGTTCTTCAAGGGTGGACTTGGTAGCTGCAAAGCCGAACTTGTCCAACGCTCTTCCTGTGAGTCCTGTTAAGTCTTCCCCAGAACTTTAACGTTGCCAGAACGTATACCAAGTCGAATGCTAAGGTTAAAAAAATTAGTAACATATTCAAAATGGGAGCTTAGGTTTGTTTCAATTCCACATAAAATAAGAATAACATTTTGTAGAGAAACTAATTAAAACGTGTATTTGTTGCGCTTAATATCCGAAACACCCTTAAATTGTTGTTGTTGTTTTTTTACGATCTCTTGCACAAAACCCACCTACTACTGATCCAATAGTTATGCATTCTTTCTCTTTACAATTAAAGGGTATTTTATTACGAATAAAGATTAATTTGAAGGGAAACTTTATGGTAGAAAAACTACAATTAATATTGAATAAAAAAATATATTTCCCTGAAAAAATATTTACATGATCATATAAAATTAAAGCTTGATAAAAAAATGTAATAGGTAATTTTCAGAAAATGGTTTCCTCACCTAATACTCGTTATTACCTCCCCTTGCCCTAATTAGACTCGCACAGGCATGCGCAGAATTAGGTTGTCAGTGTCTTCTTGTGGAGGGTTCCGCCATTCTTCAATCGGTGCCTGCCTCAACTCCTGAAGATTGATTGGAACGTTCGGCCGGCGCTGAACAGCTCGATGGTTATCTCTGGAGATAACAGAGGCTACTCTATTCCAGCAGTTGCAAGGTAATCAGCCACTATCCTGGCACGATGCGGGCGAGCGTTATCATCCACTAGGATGAAGTTATCACCGTGCCTTTGAGCTAAGGGTGTCACTATAGCTTCTAACATCCAAGTAAATATTCGCGGTCATGGTCCCCTGAATGGGTAGCAGCTCAGTTCTAGAACCGGGGATAATTCCTCTCAGAAAACAAGACAGACCCACCATGTTGCTGTACTCTCTGAGATGGGTAACTAAACCGACTAGGCCTGCCTGGAACCCTCCACACCCTCACTCTGTTAATGTCAAGGGTGAGGGCAAGTCTAGTTTCATCAGAGAACAGACAGTTTCTCCACTGAGGTAATAGCAAATTTTCGTGAGCTGTTTCCCACAGCATTCAAAGTCGGCGGCGTTTCTATTCAGCGGAGGACAACGCAAGGACCTTCTTGCTCAAATATTCATCTCATAAAGACGATTCCGGACAGCCTGGTCACTTATCGTGGTTATCAGCCCGTTGCAGCTGTCGCCGAAGGTCCCCAGCGGTGGAAAGCGGGTCTCTTCCGGCGGCTAACTTTAAAAAAAGGTCTTCATTGCGCGTTGCACAGCGTGGCATAGCTCTGCGAGGTCTGTCTTCAACACTTCAAATGGTAAGGAACCTGTTCCAACACCTCACGATATCACTTTGCCCGATGTTGAGCCTACGAGCAATTTGTCGGGTTGATTGCCCTTCCTTTCGTAGGACAAAAATCCGGAACCGCGTTTGTGTGGAGAGTACTCTTATATTCATTTTTAGAGTGCAACAGAAGCGAAAGAAAGCTCTAAACTGAATCATTCTTACACAAATGTTGCACTATGAACCAGAGATTACAGTAGGATTACAACTTTGAGGGATTTAGAGCCCGTTATGTGTTCAGAATGTCACGCATGCTCTTTGTTGGCCTTAATCCATGTGGTGTTAATGTATGAAATCGGTTTTCTGATACTTTAATCTGAATACTTTAATACTATAGTTTTTAGGGTGGTGCAAAATGTTTTTGATGTGTGTATATAAATCTTCAAACGATTCCTTGGAAAGTATGGTGTCACATGAGTAAGTACACTTCATTCCTAGTACACTGCTGTATGAAGTACTAGAGGCAGTACTTACTTTCGAATAGAACAAACAAAAAATATTGTCATTGAGGAAAGAAGAGTTGTGTTCCCTTTCCTATAACTATACCTTCTTATAATCCAATAACTTAAGATCGCCCAAACTTGTCTATTTTTATTTAAAGAAAAGATGGTGGTAAGTTAAAGCTGTGTGAAGAAGGCACCAACACTAATTTTTTACTTTCACTTACCTATATATGAAATATATAGTAAGTGGAAGTATTGCGATCGTGAAAAATTTCGACTTCCGGTTTTCAACGGAAATACAAGTTTTGGGGTCCCCTGAGTCCAAATAACCAAGTCCCGCGAAATGGTCTCTGTGTGTGTGTGTGTGTGTGTGTGTGTGTGTGTGTGTGTGTGTGTGTGTGTGTGTGTGTGTGTGTGTGTGTGTGTGTGTGTGTGTGTGTGTGTGTGTGTGTGTGTGTGAACAGACTAGCTCAAAAACTATAAACCGTGGGCACCTGAAATTGGGTATTTAGTGTAGGTATATGCCCGGGATGTGACAGCAAAAATTTCATCAAAATTGCTCAAAGGGAGGGGGTACTTTACTTATTAACTTTTTACGTTTTTTTCAATTTTCTCAAAAACGGCTCTAACGATTTTGATTAAACTGAGTATTTGATCTATTTATATGCCCAAGATATGACTCTAAATTTTTTATCAAAATTGATCAACCGGAGGGGGGACTTTACTTAATAAATTTTGTACCAATTTCACGTGTACATATTTTTTATTTACTCAAAAACGGCTTTAACGATTTTGAAGAAACTGGGTATTTGATGTATGTATATACCAAATATGTAAAAGCCAACATTTCATCAAAATTGGTCCAACTGATTATCTCAAAAACGGCTTTAACGATTTTTATTAAATTCGTCATGTTTAATGAAAATTAGGTTTTCTTTAATATCAGGTAAGCTTTATCATTATTAAAATGTTCTGAGGGGCTTTTTTTTTGGGGGGGGGGGGGCTTTTTTGTTTGTTTGTTTCTTTCTTATAAAGTACCATTGTTTTTGTTTACTTTGAGAAATTAACTGTTTCTCGTTACGCCTAAAAATAAGAAATGGCTAAATATGAGATATGATACAAATAAAGAAAACATAAAGAAGAGAAAAAAAGAAAAATATTCTGTCAACTCATAAAACTCGTTGAGCCCACGCATGCGGAGTACGCCTTTAATGACAGACCATTGTTCATAATTAAAGCCGTTCTGTTCATTTGAGAAGTGACAATTAACAAAACGCATTAGTTTCTAATCTAAGTAAGTTGGTAAGTGAAAGTTGTGTGTTGCGAGCACGCATCAGATTTTTTCAAATTCAGATCACAATGTTTTAATAGGTAAACATTTACATTTTACTAAACGTCATAAATTCTTCTTTGTATTATTAAATTTCATGTTGCCATCATTATTTGAAATAAACGTATTTTAAAATAAAAATAAATATAATTTTATTTATTTTATTTAAAAAAAGAAAAATATAAAATAATTCACATCTTATTTTATTTTATGTTTAAAATACAAAATAAAAACGAACGTATTTTTATTTTATTACTAAAATTTAAAAAAATATTTATCTGTAATTTTTTAAATACTGAATTAACTACAAAAATTGAGCAGGTTATTTGAGTTAACTTATACAGTTTTCGTTTTCGGTTGGTCGTTGGTCGTTTGCAGGAGAATAGTAGATACAATTAGATTTGAAGTTCTCACTTCAGGCAACAGAAGATTGTTTATGTTAAAAAAACATATAAAAAGCAATTCCACGTCAAACAACAAAATATTTCATTTTGCATCTCACCATCTCAGAGTTTCTTGGTATTTGGTACATGTGTACTACTTGTATCTACTAGAAAAATTGTGAAATATTACTGAGATATGTCAACCCGTTTTTGAATTATTGGTCCCTGAAGCCCTCAAAAATAGGTTCAGAAACAAAAAAAATCATGATTAAAAATAGCTTTTTTTTAAAAAATATATTAAAAATGTCCTTTTGAGAAAATTGAAATGAAAATTTTAACATGGTTTTAAGAAAATTTCTTTAGTACCAACTTAAACATTTTTGTATATCATATAAAATGGCATGGAATGCGCTGTTTAAAGACACCAATCTGATAGTCCTAGTCAAATATAGAAAACATCTACAGCTATTTTTAATCATGATTTTTTCTATTTCTTGACCTATTTTTGAAAGCTTTAGAGACGAATAATTCAAAAACGGGTTGACATATCTCAGAATATTTCACAATTTTTCTATTAGATACAAGTAGTACACATGTACCGAAATTCAAGAAAATCTGAGGCTCAAGCTTGTGTTGAATTGAAATGGTATGAACCAAAACTGACTAATTCTCATGCTCCAAATCACCTTATTTTATCTTTTTTTTTTTTTTTTTTGGAAACCTTTATTGAGATGATGTTTTAGTTAAAGTAAACACAAACCGGGAGATAAGAGCTGCAACCCAATGCCATAATTGGAATTATTCTTAAAAATTTCACCTCGATAAACATTAAGTGCTGGCAACTGAAGTAGGTACATATCAATATTATATAAACAGACCTTGGTATGAAACAAGGTCATTCTTTATCAGAAGAGAGAGTACTAGTCTGTGTGTAGTGGCAGTGGTATTTTGATTTAGTGAAGGATACCTCTTCTAGATAAGGTAAACTGATTTTATTATAATACAATAATATAATATAGCTTATCATTATTATTATTTATTATAGTAATACCGCATCAGGTGTATCGCGGTCCTGTATTAAGGAAAGGAAACTAAAAAGCGAGCGGCACTTCTAATCTCTAAAGCTAACTGAGGACTTTTTTAACTGAATCAGATGTGATGGGAGTTCGCACAGCTCGAAATTCGGGGGGTGATGACCCCCCTCCTCATAATCACCATTCATGTACAATCATAAGAACCATTCATGTATGAGATTATTACCTTATACAGGGTGACCACGAGAAACATTTACGTTTTAGAATTAAAAAAACAATATTAATTTTTAAAGATACTATTTATTTAACTTAAGTTAATATTTGTGGCTATACGCCATTTAGTTTACGTAGAAAAAATGATGTCAGGAAGGTGACGTCCTTCTTCCCTGAGGCAAACAGATACTACTCATCTGATTCAGTTAAAAAAGTCTTCAGGTAGCTTTAGTTAATCCTAGCTTAAACTCTCGCTCGCTTTTTAGAGATAAATAAACCTCTAAACGGGTACTTTTCAGTTTAGAGCGGGCAATACTGGTCGGCGTGTATTATCATATTTTTAATCATACGATATGTTTTTAAGTGCGATTTAATATAATTTTGATGGGAGATGGTGGGTAGACTGTTCAATATAGATTTAATAACTACAACTCTCTCTGTGAAAATTCAGTTTTTTAAATCGTTCTAAATAACAGCTTATTCTTTTTATATCAATTTTTAATAAGCAAACGAATTTACAAAATATCTTGAACTGGTTTTTGAAATGAAATCTGGTTTAAGGTCAGGCCACACATGTCCGCACCGGATCCGCATCCGCAGCACGGATCTGATTCATTTACGAAGGATAGATAGTAATCGTTCACACACGCCGATGCGCATGCGGTGCGGACATGTGTGGCCTGACCTTTAGGCATAACTAATATATAATTACATAAATATGTGAGTTAAATTAAAAATATTCTGATTAATATTTATACTATATTAATGCTGCGGTGCGGATCCGGTGCGGACGTGTGTGGCCTGTCCTTTATAAAACACCAAAGCTCCAGCCTTTCACCCAAAAAAAAATCCACAAAGCCATCAAGAGACTTCCGAAAAGAAATGTACGGGGCTATGATCTTATCACTCACTCCCTTTATCCTTCGTCACCTACTTTGAAAAGCTGTTTTGTTTCTTACACACATCTTTAATTCTATCTTACACACAACCTATTATCCTCTTTTTTTGAAACTCTTCACATTCAAAATGATTCCAAACCCATAACTAATAGAAGAAAGTATCTGAAAAACTATTCTTGAACCGAATTAAGCCTTTACTTGAAAGTCGTTAAGTGATACCGAATCATCAGTTCTTTTTTCGTTCATATTTCTCCGCTATTTAAGTCATTCTTCATTTCTTTCATATAAATCTATTTTTATATCTGAGAGCTTTCTGCCAATTTCTGTTAAAACGAGTCAAGGAATTTTTCCTCAGAAATCGGTTCATTTCCACCAAGTTATCGGAGGTCATTTTAATAAACTTATTATTAATAATTTCCAAGCAAATACTAAATTCACCGTCCATTGACCTAATAACTATTCAGACTGACATCATAAATGATTCAAAGAACTTGTAAGTAAGGCAGGATGTTTTAATTAACGGTCAGTAATGGTCTCATTCAAATCACTAGCTCCATAGCAAATAAAATGAAATAAAGAGGAATTCAATACAAATAAAAAAAAAATCACACAGACAGACGGAGGTGGATGCAGCTAGAATATGTTTTAACATTTCCTTGGATGTATCTTCTTCTTAAAAAAAAATATTTTTAACCTGCGCTCGGCTGCGCTTAAACAATATGGATAACAAAAAAAAAAAAATTTTCTTATTTTTATTGCATTTATTCTGGATTTTATTTTTTAGTTAAAACATTAATATAATAGCATCATTTTTATGTAAAATGTGGAATCGCTGTTGAGAAGTAGTATCTTTATTTCTATAATTCACACACACACAAAAAAAAAAAAATAACTATCGCCATATCTGATAATTATGAGAGCTAGTAAATTACCGATTTGAGATTATTGTCCCTGAAAAATAATTATTAAAGCGTACTAATTGAAGTATTCCATTAAGATTAATATCTCTTATATTGATAATGAACATCTGTAGAAATATTACTCTTTATAAATTTGTCTTTAAGACAGCCCGAAATTAATATAATGACATTGTTTGATTTTTTTTTTTTAATTCATAACTTCAGTAAATGGTTAATATTGTGTGTAGTAGTTTTCGGTAATTTTTTGAAATACTAGCGCCACTGAAAACATTAATTAACCTTACCTTTTCCGACTATTAATGAATGTTTTATTTTCTTCATATGATTCTATAATCATCATCACAGACACTACAACTTTCAATAATTCTATATATTGAGACCTAGTACCTTTATCATTAATTCAATAAATTAATCAATCAATTCAAGAAATCAATGAATGCTAGAATATTGATTGTGATGAAAGATTACGCGATTTATGGAGATAGATTTATAATGAACAAGATTACAATAATTTTATTACCTTATATACAATTTTTTCTTATTTAAAGTAATATTTTAATAATTTACCATTGTCTGTATGGATAAAAAAATGTCCTCACCATGGCATTGCGCAGCTACCGAGTCGGAACAAATATTTCCTCATTAGAGACATCACTTCAGCCTAGCGCCCGCTAGATGTAGCTTTCAGAGGATTCGCTAAGATGTGCCACAGTCGGGACGAGGTATCATGTCAGGAACTGGAGGCGGTAAACAAGTGAGAAACGGGTTACGAGATATCTCGTCCCGAGCGACGACGTACCGACGTACGAGTTATCTCGTCTGGATCTGTTAAAGGGTTAACCGTATCTTTCGACGCTAGCGCCTCTATTTAGGAATTCAGACGTAAGAAAATATAACACCACGTGTATATGTGTATTTACACAAATTTTTTTGCAGGCAAATTCAAAACGATAATGTCTAAAATTTCATTACAAAGGTCATTGTAGACTCTTAGACCGAAATTACTTAGGAAAATTAAAAAATACTCTTCCAATCCATTGTTTTATAACATAAGTTCATTTCATGGCCATCTTTACAATACTTCTGCCGAGGCAGTATCCCTTTTTCCTATAATAATGACACGGATTCTATCTGTCTTGAGAAGGTCCCACAATTGGATCATCTTTTATAAATTTTGTAATTGGAATAAGAAAACATCCCAAAAAATAAGAAAATATAAATGCTATACCTACCTAAAAATATCATCAATATATATTATAAAGCAAAGTGTACAATGTGCGTGCCGATAAGGCTCAAAAACCACTCAACGTATGTTTAATAAAGTTATGTCAGCGTGTTGCTTTACAACCCCTAACGGAGAAGAAGGTTTCCGTTTTTCTCTTAAGTGTGTAAAATTGAAGAGAAAAGAACTGGAATTTTAAGCCTCTCGCACCATGTAATTAGCCTACCTGAGAATGACTTACGAGTTTATGAATGAAAAATTTAGTTCGAGCTGCAGGCTACCAGGAAGCGCTAGGGTGCGTTTCACTCAATGTTTATTGTCCATTCATTCCGTTCAGATTGTTAAGGTTATATATTTTACAGCTGTTCTTTTTAAATTACTAAAACATCAAGCGAGAATAATTAATTTCACCTTTGCGTTCAAAATAAAATAATGATTTTACATCTCTGCAATCAATTAGAAAACCGCCTTGATACCTTAAAAAATTAATCTTCTCATAAGAAGGTTAATTGATTAATACATTACATTTAATCAATATATAACATATACTTAAGTAAATTTAATGATATGAGTGAACATGTTTTAGTTTTACAGTGAGCGAATAAAAACAGACATAAAAAAAAGAGATAAATTGACTAAATATAAATCGAAAATAAAAAGTTTTAAGTGTTCTTATTGTATGTAATTATGAAAAAGAAGTTGATTATATTACTATGTATGATTAGGATTCCAGTTGACAAAATGACTAACTCCAATTACACCATTTTTTTCAATAAGATTTTATCACCCCTCATAGTTCAGGATAAAAAGAAATATGTTGAAGAAATTGTGACTTCATGAAATTTTGGTTTTCACTTTGTGATAGCAGTAAGATTCGACATCTGCAGAGTCCGCCCAAATTACGGGGGGATAACTTAAGGGAGGTTTAAATGGAAGAAAGGTATTTAAAAAATAGTTTCTATGAATCTTCGATAGTTTCTATACTTCTGGATATAATAGGACCATCACTGTAATCGGCGCTTAGGTTGTACTGGAAATATAATTTTTCAACTATTATCTAATAACTTATTATCTGCTGACTGCTTGGAATGGGCTTATAGGATTCAGAATCACAGAAAACATAAAAAACGATGCATAACTCGACTAAGTTGCAGCAAAATTTATTGTTCATTCACTATTTTCAATCTCCCTCCAAAGTATATATATAGGGTTCCTTATTTGGGCGGACTCTGCAGATGTATTTAAATTGAGAAATTGCTAATTTTGTTCAATATTTCCATTAATTTTAAAGTTTTTCTGTTATTAAAACTACCACAACTACCGGAGCGAAGCCGGGCACCTTAGCTAGTACACTATAAATACTAAACAGCATACATGAATTAACATTAGACAATAAACATTAAAGGGGAGGATCCAGCAAGGAAATTCGGGGGGTCATGACCTGTCTTATAATGAAGTGGCTGACCGCACCGTGTTTTAATGATTACCTTCTATTAAGAAGGGCTGCGATCTGACCAATCAAAAGTGTTATGTTTTGGGCACAGTAACCATAGTAACTACCTAATTGCCTTATTCGTTTAACAATACAAAACAATTGAAAAGCCAAAATACTTTGGGGGGGGGGGGGTCATGGCCCATGTGACGATGGGCGTCACCGCCGAGGAAGGGTTCAGGGGGACACGTACCCCCCAATATTTGGGAAGAGGGCAACTACCTACTTTCTAAATGAGACATAAATATGCCAGTTTTATAAAAAAAAATTAAAATACTTCGTCGAGGGAGGGATTAAATGTCCAAACAGTTGTTTTAGGCCTTGATATTTCGACATTTAGCCTCTCGAATTTTACCTATCTATGAGAATATTAAGCCCCCACCCCCAATAATTTGGTGCTGGTGACGCCCAAGCCTTTAAAAAATGATAACTGTCAGGTAATAAAGCATATTTGTGTTTGATAATTTCACCGCTAATAAGACTGAACACAAAAGATTTGGCCAATTAGATAAGATGAATTATGATGCTGAAGGAAATTTTAAAGTATTTAGTATGTAATGTTAAATGGTAATGGAAATGTTTGTAAGTCGAGAACCTTTGAAGACTAACGGTCATTGTTTTCGGCACAATATTCGATCAAAATTTCGGGGTACTACAATAGAATTTGTCTTGAAAAAAATTAAGGCTTTAGAAATAATTTAGAGTTTTGGGAATGTATTTATTCAACTGTACAGCCCCTTCTACGTCAAACTAGTGAAAATTGGTACTTTTCAAGAAAGAAAAACCAAGTTTAATATTTAAACAAAATCAGCCGGCCTATTTCCAAATATCCTATGCCGTAGCAAAGTACCGAATTTAAAAAACAAAACAGTTTATAACATTTCGAAGGTTGATGTAGTAGCGACGAATCTTGCGAAATCATAAAATCTCTTCACTGGATATATAAGTAAATCATGAAAAACCAAACGTCCGAACTACTCGTAGTTACATTATTATGAATTATTTTATTTTATTATCACGATGAATTATTGACATAACTATAACTGGGAATAACTTGCTTATAATTAACTGTTATTTATAATTTATAAGTAAATTAATGAATGTTGACATACTCTCTTTAGATCGATAAAAATATTAAAATAAATATCCTTCGGTTAAGCTTAATATACATGTTTAATACATATAAATAAAATATGCTAACAAACACCAATATATTTATTTATCCCAATAGATGCAGTAAAAATATAACTGCTGCATGCAGAAAATACCTTCCACAAACATGGGAAGGACTTATATACTTCAATAAATTGTTTTTCATTCACCATTTTGATTAAGGCAACAAGTGATAGGGGTCGAAGTAAGAGGTGTTTACGGGTTTCATTCAATGCGCATGCCTGAAATTGGAACTATGGCTTGAGCATCGTTTGAACATCGTTTACACGCTCAAGCCAATGCACCAACCTTAAACCAATTTTCTGTCCGGACAGTTTTAGCACACACCAAATTTTTTGGCATTCACAAACTTCAAACCAGCGTTCACACGCACCAATTTATTTGCACAAACTGGCTTGCGCAAGCCTGCCAAGCCAGTTTGAGCAAATGGTTTGAGCGTGTAAAGGCACCTTTAGATAATAAACAAATGGAAGAAGGTTTCAAGTATTGCTATAGATTCTCCATTATCCTGACATACACGGTGACGCCGTTATTTCAGAACAGTACCTACTTTTTCCTTCAGCCCGATTTATCTTGGCAATCAAATATATACGAAAACGTTGCCTTGCTTTTTGATCGTCAGGGGTGATTACAATTGACCACATAGGCCAGTTTACGAGGTAACTTTTTCGATCAATCTTAGGTCGGTCATAAGCCGGTGACGATTATTGTTCTTATTGACCCGTTAATTAGTGAACTACAACATTTTCATCCCAACTCTGATCAAAAAATCCTTGTCTGTACCGTCCCTCGGATAGGACGTAAAGTAGAGGTCCCGAGCCTATACGATGTCAGGTACTTGTTAAAGATCGCTATCCTAATCATACTTGGATAGGCGAAATTCAGGACTCCCACTGTAGCATCGTCCGATTATCCTTAGTAGCATAAAGGGGCGTTAAATAAAACAAACAAAAAAACAACTGATCACAAAAATTAAACGTGCTAACAGGTCTATTTCGTCCGTTGTAATCGTCAGTAGAGGTCAATTAGCAAAAAAACAACGATTGGTTCCAAACATCTTCCAAAAATTCAAACATACCATAATAAAAAAATATGCAATGACACAAACAGTTATTGCTTATTTCAAACAGATTATAATATTTTTCTGTTTTATATCAGAAATGGATAAAGAAGTCCTGGAAGTGGTGCTGAAGAAGTTAGATAAAGAGTCAAGAATCGCTTCGATTTTAGACATGGAGTCGGTACCAGCATTACCAAAAGGAGAAAACTACACATCCACCATCTTGAGGATAACACTGAGAGTGGTCTTGGGTAATGGGAGACTGGCGAAGAAGTCCTTTATCATGAAGCGGATTATCACAGAAGGAATGGGAGGGGAATACTTGAAGCAACTCAACATAGCTAAACAAGAAAGCGAGGTAAGCGTTGCTTAAGCAATTATTAGATTCCTTTAATTATTTCAAAAACTCTAAATTGCAGGTAAAAAGCACAAAAAGCATGATGTACATATGTAGAAATTATATGCTCAATAACATTGTTAATATCGCACGCGGTCAACAAGATGGTTACAACAAAAAAACTGTCCTTTTGGATAATCACATGTGAAGTTTTAACTGCATTCTCAAGTTTACGGTCTACTTACAAATAACAACTACGAAAAATAGCTTTCGATCACAAATAAGCTACGATTGGGGCAGTTAGTACCACACTTACTAACTGAAACCAAAATTTAAGTATCTGCGTTAGCTCGAGCATTCCTTCCATAAAATAATATAGTGAATTGCGCCTTTCGCAGGCGGAACTATTTATAATGTTCTGGCATTGTCGCTTATGTCATATTGATTCCAACAATATGCATAAATCAAAATTGATGTATAGTCGACTCCGTTTAATTGGTCCATCGGATAATTGGGACCACTGCTTAATTGAGCCATTTTTAATAAAACGGAATCAATTATAGGTAAAATATCACCGCTTTATTGGGACAAAACATCGGCTTTTCCAAAATTTTCTGGAACTTAATATGAAAACTATGAGACCCGGTGTCAATCGAATAACCTAAGTATCTGAGACCACGCCTGTTTCTCAATCAGAAGCAAGAAATTGTATCAAAGAGGTTAGTCGTTTTTTTTTTTTTTTTTTTTTTCTCACAAAGAGGAAATGAAGAAAGTCCTGAGGCGTCCTCAAGAAGTGTGCTAGATGTTGATCGTAGTTTACAATGAGTATGACAATGCATACTTGATTCTTACTTGTTAAAAAAATTGACGTAAAAACATGTTCTGATTCATTACTTATTCCGTCTTTATCTGTATAATTTATATTCTACACAAATAGTAGTATTTGTTTCATCTTGCATATTTCTTATATTAAAACATCAATTTAATAAAAATAAATTTTAAGAGTTAAAAGACGAAAATAGGTAAATGCGTCTATTAACTGGGCTTTTCCCCAAATATGTCTATTTATGACATCAATTATCATACATGTACGGCAGCCCTGTGATTAGGCCCTATTTTTTTTTAAATTTACACGTGGATTCATGGTCTCCGCTTTATTGGGTCCTCCGCCTAATTGGGACAAAACAAATTTTCCCTTTGTGTACCAATAAAACGGAGTCGACTGTAGTTTGTGTTGTAACCATATTTTGTCGACGTGCTAATTGAAAAGTTACTAAGATTGATATAATATCATACTTCCAGATATATACAGTAGTACTGAAAAATATGACATACTTAATGGAAGAATTCGAAGACACTGAAGAACCTCTTTGGTGTAACTTCATTCATTACGACCCGCTCTTATCTAGTATCGTTTTAGAAGATCTAAAGGTGATTATAAAATATGATTTCCATTTCTTTCGGTCAAATTTACTGTCGCGAATGTGACACTATTTTTAATGTATATATTTTTTTTATTTAGGCAAGTGGATACAGTGTTGTTCCTAGACAGAAAGGCTTGGATTTGGAACACTCCATGCTTGCCCTCAGAGGTTTGGGGAGATATCACGGTATGGCCAAAGTACTTGAACAGAGAGGAATCGTATCCAAAGATAGCTTCAAGCCCAGCGAAATTGTTTCTTATTCAAAAATAGTCGAGGGCATGCTTCATTCAGGCATCGTAAATATATCTAAGTCTATTCAGGAATGCTGGGGCCCTGAATGGTAAGCTTTAGCTAGAACACCTTCTCTCTATTCACCTTAATTTAAGTGTACTCAGTTCGGAATAAACAACTAGTGAGGTTACACATAACAGGCTGTGCATCCGCTATAGGACTAATAATTTATTGCTAAAGCATTAATAATATAAAGTATATTGATTGTTAATAATTATCCTCCTTTTTAGGGAAGAGACAGCGAAAATATTGAATCTACCTCTTGAACAGTTTGCTTCAAAGTGGTGCAGTAGTAAGGTCGAATCTGATGACGAGTTCACAGTCCTCAACCATGGCGACTGCTGGTCGAACAATATGATGTTTAAGTATGACTTCCAGAATCGACCGATATCAGTGAAGTGAGTGTTTTATTTGTTGACGAGTTTATTTTATTTTTATTTTTTTTATTTTTATATCCACCCTACCTTGCCTCTCGGCAACATGGGTGTTGACAACATGAAAACACTAGCATGTTCTCATGTAGTCCCTAGACAGTACCTCCCGTTTTTCATCATTTCCGATTTTCATCTTCCTTCTTCTGAGGCCTCAATCAGGTAGTCGGTGCTGTTGTCTTCCAAGGTTGAAGGCAGCTGGTCCGAGAACATCTTTCCACCCGTATACAAATGCTTTGTAATACGGGTAGTGTTGTTCGACCATCAACTCAGGGAACTCGTTCTCCGTGATTACGTAGAGACCAGTTTCCCTCAGTAACTTCGACCTCAGTGACTCAAAGGCGGCGCAATTTAATACAATGTGCTCAGCTGTCTCCGGTATTCCGCATGTTGGGCACAGAGGATCAATATCCTTCCCGAAACTATGGAGTTTGGCTCGAAAAGCCCCGTGCCCGGTAAGGAATTGAGAGACCCAATAGTCCGGGAGGACCCACTTTGCTTCCAAACGTGCGTTAACGGTGGGGAAATACTTTCTCAAGGTGGAACCTTTCGCGGTGGCCACCCACCGCCTGTTCCACTCTTCAATGGTATCCTCCCGTTTGACTTTTTTCCATTTGCTTGGGTCCTCTGCAACCCTTACCCGTATATTTTCCGGTAGACTAGCTGAGCCATCAGTTTTATATTTCCTCTTCAAAAAGTCTTCTCGCAGGATAAGGTCGAGAGGAACCCCTCCTGCTAGAACCTGCACCGCCTCGTGAGACACTGTCCGATACGACCTGGTGACTCGCAAAAGAGCCGTCCGTTGAAACGTTGCCAACCTGGTTTTCTGCCTTTGTGTGAGGTTTTGGGACCACGCAGGGGAGGCGTACCTGAGGATACCCAATATTACCCCGCTATATATAGACATGGTTGCTGGGTATCTGAGGCCCCAAAAAGCGCCTGCCAAGCGACTCAGACCGTTCAAGGTTTGGGCTACCCTGTTTCCGAGGTAGTCCAAGTGAGGGGTTATGTTAAATTGGCTTCCAAATCTTACACCGAGGTAGGTGACCACCTCACTTGGACGTATTCTAACTCCATCAATGGTAAGATTTATAGGGTGAGCCCTGTCCGTCTTTCCTCTTAGGAGAATGGCTTGGGTCTTCGCAGCAGCCATCTTCAATTTCTTGGCCTCACACCATTGGTTTACCAGGTTGGCACATCTTTCAGCTTCTATTATTATGCCGGCTCTGCTGTTGGACGCTACAATAGTCGCCAGGTCGTCGACGTAGGCCGTTGCAGGGAACTGCTCTTACTCAAGCACCCCTAGCAACTCGTCAAATACCAGCTTCCATAGAGCTGGCCCAAGAACAGATCCTTGAGGGCATCCCCTCTCTATGGAAGCTTCTACTTCAAAGGAGCTGCCTCGAATCTTAAAGTACCTGTCCTGGAGGTAGCTTTTTACGAGGGCATATAAGTTCTCATCACAGGGAGAAGACAAATAGGTCTGTATGACTTAGGTAGTTGTTTATCCCTGTCTCCTCCCTTGTAGATCAATCTCAGGTCAGCAATCTTCCACATTCGTGGAAAGTATCCCCTATCCAGGCAATCATTGAAGATTCCCAGAAGCTGGTGTTCAATGTAGGGGATACTGTTCTTCAAGATTGCTGCATCTATAGCATCAAGCCCTGGAGCACCTCCAGTTCTTTGTCTGTCCACGGCAATTTGAAGATCAGTTCTGTCCCATGGTGAGCACAAATCCGTGCCAGGCGGATATATCGTAGAGCGCCTCACAAAAGCGTCTTCCTCATCGTCCTGGGCAGGATCGTCTTTCGGGTATGTAGCTTCTATAAAAAAGTTGGCAGATTCCTCAATGGAAGTTGCCTGGGCATTTCCAAGCTGTTTGTTGACGAGTTCCCAGGGGTATTCATGCAACCAGTGTTGCAGATTTGTAAAGCTTCCCATACGTACACTTACTAACAAAAGTCTCTGCACACCCTCCAGCTTTTTTTTATTTTACCTAAAGATAGGTTATGAGCCAGATATTGGCAAAGAAACTCAGACATTTTTAATCTATTTTAATTAACAATAATCAAACTTAATAAAATTTATTTAACTTATAATTTATAAGGAACATTACATAAAATGTCAGAATATTGATGGGCCAAAAGTCCCTGCACACATCATCTTTCTTCAACTTGAAGCTTAATTATTGATGACAAATCAACTTTAATAGGTAGTCATTCCTACCTTATTTCTTATCAATTCTCATAATCTATTTGGCATGGTGTGAACTAGTTTTTTGTAGTTTCTGGAGTAATTTTACCCCACAATTCTTTTAGAAAGAATCCACATCTTAAGCAATTTGTTTTTCGTAAAAAATTTGATCTCTATAATTTTTACTTTTAGCTTTTTTTTTCTTAAGCATTGGATTTTGGTTATTTATATCAAGTAGACCTGGTAAGATAGAAAATACTTCAATCCTTTGAAAAAAAAAAACAAGCATTCTGTAAAAAATAATAAAAAATTACTAAGAAATGTCACAAAATGGATGTGTCAAATCACAATATCAAGAACTAGACAATGTTTCAAAGATTTGTCACAAGTGTAAGAAAGAAATTAATATGATAAAATAGTCTAGAGTTTGAAAAGCTTTATAGCTAATGGTTTTTTTTCATCTACAAGCAAAAATTAACCCATTTCTGTCCCATCATAATTTTTATAGCACTTATTAATGACAATAATTTCAACTCTACTGATTTTTACTTTCATTTACCTATATATGAAATATATAGTAAGGAAAGTGTTGCGATCGTGAAAAATTTCGACTTCCGGATTTCAACGGAAATACACGTTTTGGGGTCCCCTGAGTCCAAATAACCAAGTTCCGCGAAATGGTCTGTGTGTCTGTGTGTGTGTGTGTGTATGTGAACAGACTAGCTCAAAAACTATAAACCGTGCGAACATCATCAAAATTGATCAATTGGAGGGGGCTCTTTATTTCATAACTTTTTTTTCCAATGTTTACCTTTTTTCGAATATCTCAAAAACGGCTTTAATGATTTTGATTCAATTAATCATGTTTAATCAAAATCAAGTCTTCTTTAATATCAGGCGAGCTTTATTATAATTAAAATGTTCTGAGGGGGCTAAAATGGGGTAGGGGCCTTTTTTGTTTTCCTATAAAGTACCTTTGTATTTGTTTATACGGAGAAAGTATCTGTCTCTCGTTTCGCTTAAAAATATGAAAGAGCTAAATATGAAATATGTGACTCTGAGAAATGGCAATTAAAAAAACACGTCAATTTCTAATCTAAATAAGTTGGTAAGTGAAAGTTGTGTGTTGCGCGCATCGCACCAGATTTTTTTTTCATAATTTAAAAAAAAAATCCGCGTTTTGAGAAAGTCAAATTTGAAATTTTGATACAAATTTTGAAAAACAAATTTCTCTTAACCCCTATTGAGTTGCATATCATAAGGAAGGCCATAGACTCAGTTTTAAAATTACATCAATTTAAACTCTCTATCTTGCCTAGAAGAGCTGCAATTTCAATTTCTAGATGATGCGACAGCTCAAAATTTTGCGTCTTTCAATGGGTTTTCATAGCTATGTTGAGGGAAAAAAGTGTGTTGATATGACATGGAATGACTCATGGCTCGGATATGCCGATGATTTGGTATTGCTTGGGGAGAACGTGGAAACCATAGAAATGAACACAAAAACGTTGATGAAAGCCGGACAAGAACTTGGACTGGAAATGAATACGGATAAGACAAAATACACGGTTGGTCGTAGAATGTAGAATGTCGGTGGGAATACATTTGAACACGTAGAGAAATTTAGATATTTAGGAGCGATGATAACTAGAAAAAACGAAATCGATGAGGAAATTAAGGCTAGATTAATAACCGGTAATGCTTGCTACTTTTCAGTCGCGAAATTTCTTAGCTCGCGCCTCCTGTCCCGAAACTTAAAGATTAGGATTCACAAAACTATTATTCTTCCAACGGTTCTTTACGGATGCGAAACCTGGCCGCTGACATTGAGGGATGAGCAACGGCTTAGAGTTTTTGAAAATAAAGTACTGCGTAGAATATTTGGACCGAAGAAGAATGAACTAACCAGAGAATTTAGACCCTTACACAACGCCGAACTCAGTGAACTTAACCCAGTAAATATAATACTGACGTGATAGCAGCAAGACGAATAAAATGGGCGTGGAAAATTGCGAAACTTGGCTGTGAACGAATTCCGAAAAGATTAATAAGCATGGTGCCGAATGGGAAAGGTCTGAGGGGTAGGGCGAGATGGAGGTGGGATCTTTCGAAGTTAGGTCTGGAAGACGGTCGATGGATGGAGGTGTGCAGGGAGCGAGTGGTGGTGTCGGCATCGAACCTTCGGGTTCGTTAAGCCTTTATTATTATTATAATTAATACAAAATATTTTTTCTTTAGATTTGTGGACTACCAAATACGAAGTTATAACTCACCGTGCATGGACGTTACCAATTTATTTTACCTCGGTATCCGGCCATCTGTACGTCGGAGCAACTACCACCTCCTGGTCAAAACTTACCACGACTCCTTGATAACAAGTTTGGACAAATTCGGCTTCAACGGATCCAGACCAACTCTTGAAGATATAAGCAATTCAATGAAACGTCGTGAATTCTTGGGATTGACGTTTTTCGTCGCTATGTACCCTAGACTTACTTGTATCTCGACAGAACCATTCGACACGGAGAAGCTTATAGCGACAGGTGGAGAAGAAGGTTTTAACAAAGAAATATTAAGAGAACCTGGAATGATCGAGAAATTGGCCCCGGATATGATTGAATATATTGAAAAATACATTGTTCCAGATTTAGGTTAAACTTTCGGTTTAAACTTTTAACTTAAAAGTTTATTGAAGTGTTTATTATGAATAGTGTTAGCTAAAAAATTATGAAAAGGCCAAGAGAAAATAAAAATCAATTCATGAATCCTACTACATTTATTGTACATAAAATATATTTCTTTATGAACAGATGAAAGCGATTTATTACATAATTTTGTTTGTGTTGTCTAATGCGTTTTGTCTCGTAGTTTGTCTAGTTTTGAACGAAATCAGTTCACAGTAACTAAAATCGCGTGAATGTACGAGACTGTTTTTACAACAGATTTTCATTGACAAAAGGAGGGGAGAATTTTTACTTTAGCCCTTTTTGAGACTCACCTTTATCATTTTGAAGTTAGTATTATGTAGACCTTTGGTCCATACTTTGATAGGGCCTTTGTTATAATCTAGTTTCCAATCTGTATGACAGTCTAATAGATCTTTCAAACTGGAAAAATCGCTATCCTCTGCCACCCTAACTGCGCCAACTTCCATTTAGAATAAATAAGAAATATTTGTATATATCACAGGCAGGGGTTCTAATGTTTAATGGTACAACATTCCTTTTCTGATGTATTTTAATGGCATTGATTTAAATAGAACTTTAAGTAAATGCTATAAGTGCACTTGGCAATAGACCATAATTTGATTTCCAAACTGTACATATTATTTCCCTGACATAATTTTAAGATAGAAAAGGATAAATTAATTGCGAACAGCTGATAATTGCTCTCATTCAAAAAAGGATAGATAATATTATGATATTTCTCAGCCGATTCTGCTATTTCTTCAATTGACACCCACACAACTGTCACTGGCTTCTACTGTTATCACAAGCTTGCCGAACAGTAAACAAAGATAACAAAGAGATCGATTTTTATCTATAGTAACCAGTTAAAAACCTTCCAAGGTGTTAAAATTGATTTTAAAATTCAAAGTTTTCCCAAAATATTCTAAAGTCTCATTTATTTATTTTATCTTATGTATTGGCCTTCAGCTTTTACATTAGTCTGGCAGATAACGAAATATCTGATTTAAAAGATATTCTTGGTATCACTTCCGATAAAGCAGAATTGGTATCTATAACTTGACTAGTGTCAAGTTGCGTCGTATCTCGGGGCGGGTTTAGCACCTATTTTTAGGGGGGTCACGACCCCCCCCCCCCGTCTATCTCTCAAGTTTTTTTTAATACTTTTGTTTTCAGATTTATTTATGAGATTATTATCTTGAATCAGGAAGGACTGCTATCTAAACCATCAAAAGTGTTACGTCTATGGTTTAGTAGCTATGCAATTCCATTTTCCCTTGAAGATTATAAATAGCTAAAATATTTGGGGGTCCCCATGAACTCTGTGACCCTCCTCCCTGGATCGCTGTTTTACAGGGTTCACATGTGATCAACTTGGTCGCCAACCATGTTGCCGAATAACGTAAGTTGCAAAAGACGAAAAGAATTTGACTGAACCAAGTTTTGGTTCTCTTTTCAATGATTTCCTTTTATACTTAGTTCTTCTAAGTTCGATTTGATAAGTACTAAATTCGATTTAACGAAGTTTGACTGAAATTGAATTGACGAAGTTTGACTGAAATCGAATTGACGGCAGATACATATAGCCGTTTAAATGGCCCTAATGACACAATCGACCTGGGATCCAGCAACCTACTTCTACAACCTTAAGGTCAGGCCACACATGTCCGCACCGCAGCACGGATCTGATTCATTTACGATGGATAGATATTAACCGTTCACATACGCGGATGCGGTGCGGACATGTGTGGCCTGACCTTTAGGCATAACTAAAAGTAATATTTAAGTTAAATTAAAAATATTCTGAACATAACCTATAAAAACGATTAAAATTACATATTACTCAGACTGTTCGAATACTTTCTGCACTGACTGTATCTTTATTAACTGTGTAAAGGTCAGGCCACACGTGTCCGCATCCGCGTTTGTGAACGGTTATTATCTATCCTTCGTAAATGAATCAGATCCGTGCTGCGGTGCGGACATGTGTGGCCTTTATAGTCACTACCTAACAAAAGTTTCACAGACACTCACAAATTCAGCAATTAAAAGATTGAAATTCTTACTTTGTGTTTTTACTTTCACTTACCTATATATGAAATATATGGTAAGTGGAAGTATTGCGATCGTGAAAAATTTCGTCTTCCGGTTTTCAACGGAAATACACGTTTTGGGGTCCCCTGAGTCCAAATGACCAAGTCCCGCGAAATGGTCTGTGTGTGTGTGTGTGTGTGTGAACAGACTAGCTCAAAAACTATAAACCGTGCGAATCTGAAATTTGGTATTTAGTGTATGTATATGCCCGCGATGTAACAGCAAACATTTCATCGAAATTGGTCAAAGGGAGGGGGTACTTTATTTAAAAACTTTATACGTTCTTTCGATTTTCTCAAAAGCGGCTCTAACGATTTTGATTAAACTGAGTATTTGATGTATTAATATGCCCGAGATATGACTGTAAAAATTTCATCAAAATTTATCAACCGGAGGGGGCACTTTACTTAATAAATTTTATATCATTTTCTCGTGTTTTTTTTATTTACTCAAAAACGGCTTTAAAATTTTTGATCAAACTGGGTATTTAATGTTTGTATATGCCCGAGATATGACTGTAAAAATTTCATCAAAATTGATCAACCGGAGGGAGGACTTTACTCAATATATTTTGTATCATTTTCACGTGTTTTTTTTATTTGCTCAAAAACGGCTTTAACGATTTTGATCAAACTGGGTATTTGATGTATGTATATGCCAAAGATGTGATAGCCAAAATTTAATCGAAATTGGTCTAACGGAGGGGGCACTTTATTTCATAATTTTTTTACCAATTTTTACCTTTTTTTCGATTATCTCAAAAACGGCTTTAACGATTTTCATCAAATTCGTCGTATTTAATGACAATTAGTTGTTCTTTAATACCAAGGAAGCTTTATTGTATTAAAATGTTCTGAGGGGGCTTAAATGGGGAAGGGGCTTTTTTTGTTTTCCTATAAAGTACCTTTGTTTATAAGGAGAAATTATCTGTCTCTCGTTTCGCCTAAAAATAAGAAATGGCTAAATATGAGATATGATAAAAATCAAGTAAACATAGAGAGGAGAAAAAAAGCAAAATATTCAGTCAACTCATAAAACACGTTGAGCCCACGAATGCGGAGTACGCCTTTAATGACAGACCATTGGTTATAATCAAAGCCGTTCTTTTCATTTTACGGAAATTATTTATTTCATACTAACTAAATGAGATATTCAACAAGTAAATAGAGAATTATAAAATCAGACGACTTGGAGTAGTATTGCCGAATTATCAGAAGTAAATACTTTTAATCAATAATAAAAAAAATTTGTATTTTTTTTTGAGCAAATGAAAACAAAAATAAGAAATGAATGAGGAATAATGTGTAACTTTAGGTTGTGGCAATTAACAAAACACACTAATTTCCAATCTAAGTAAGTTGGTAAGTAAGAGTTGTGTATTGCGCGCATGCAGCAGATTTTTTGTTTGTTGAACGTCCATTTGTATGCTACTAAAGCTAATCCAGCTACAGTGGGAGTCCAAAATTTTTCCTATCCAGGTATAATTAGGATAGGGATCTTTAACGAGTACCTGGCATTGTACAGACTCGGGATTTTACGTCCTATCCGGGGGACGGCATAGTTAAGGATTTTTTACTCCCTTTAAAAAATCCCAGGGCCACCAAGGGGTGCGAACCCGCGACCTTTAGTATTGTAGGTTGCCTTGCTAACCACTATACTACAGGTGACCTCTTATTTTATGGGATATTAACAAATAAAACAAGTAATAACATTTAGTACTATTCAGAATGTTACCGAAAGATGCCGAATTCATTTACCCCTAGAACAAAAAAAAAAATTGGATTACTCCTGCACCTGCCTACACAATAAGAGAACCTCCTTTTTTTTCATGATAGGCTTTACATTTTTTAAATGTTGCTTTAGTATCCATTATATGCATTTCTTCTTCAGAGTTTGACCATGTAATAGGTTTTACAACTGCAAAGCTTCCACCCATCATGCTATAGGCTTGTCCAATATTCAATATACAAGAATATTCTTGTATTAGTCCTGAAGAAGCCCAAAGCATGATGGATGAAAGCTTGGCAGTTATGAAACCTGTTACGTGGTCAATCGCTGAAGAAGAATAATGTATATTTTTTATTTCAAGGGCTTAATTACTTTTCTTACAGATTTTTCCAAACATCATTTAGCCGTATAGCAGATCTTTTGAAATGGGAATCTAGGTAATTTGAAATAATTTTTTTTTAAAATTTAATATTAAAATCTCTATACCTAACGAAATCAATCTTGCTAACTTTCGAGCATTAAGAAAAGAAACTACTAAACTGCTCAAATTTAAAAAGCGAGAATATCTCAAAAATAAATAAGTAGTGACCGACCGAAATTGCGGCCGAAACCAGGTTTTTCGGCCGAAACTTCGGTCGGTCACTACTTTCAATATTTGAGGTGTTGGTGGTTGCCCGTTGATTTAATAGCAGAGGAGGACATAAAGTGAAGGTCTATTTGAATACAAATTTTCGAACCAATTTGCAGATCATATTCAAGGCTAGAAATTACAAATAGGTTACTACCGTAAGTTGGATACAACCTGTGGCTTACAGTGAAAGAACAAAGACATGATAATAAGAAATACAATATACATAAAAATATCTGCTATGTTGCTGAATGTATTATCATGCTTTTGTTCATCCATTCCTTTTTTATACCACGTTTGTAGTTTATTTGTATTTTCTAGCCCTGACGATGACCTACAAAGTATGTTATAAATAAATATTTTATGTTATTTAATTAATTTACCTTTGACCACAACCCGTGCCATCCTCCGCATAAAATACTTTTTAATTTATATGTCGTTGACAGATACAATTCTCAACCAAGTTATATAAAATTTTGCGATATACAAATACTTTATGATTACAATTAATTTTTATTAATAACTGAGCAGTAAATTTAATGAATAGCTTGATAATCAATATATATTATAAAGCAAAATGTACAATGTGCGTGCCGATAAGGCTCAAAAACCACTCAACCTATGTTTAATAAAGTTATGTCAGCGTGTTGCTATACAACCCCTAACGGAGAAGAAGGTTTCCGTTTTTCTCTTAAGGGTGTAAAATTGAAGAGAAAAGGACTGGAATTTTAAGCCTCTCGCACCATTTAATTAGCCTACCTGAGAATGACGTACGAGTTTATGAATGAAAAATTTAGTTCGAGCTGCAGACTACCAGGAAGCGCTAGGGTGCGTTTCACTCAATGTTTATTGTTCATTCATTCCATTCAGATTGTAAAGGTTATATATTTTACAGCTGTTCTTTTTAAATTACTAAAACATCAAGCGAAAATAATTAATTTCACCATTGCGTTCAAAATAAAATAATGATTTTACATCTCTGCAATCAATTAGAAAACCGCCTGGATACCTTAAAAAATTAATTTTCTCATAAGAAGGTTAATTGATTAACACATTACATTTAATCAATATATAACATATACTTAAGTAAATTTAATGCAATATGAGTGAACATGTTTTAGTTGTACAGTGAGCGAATAAAAACAGACATAAAAAAAAAGAGATAAATTGACTAAATATAAATCGAAAATAAAAAGTTGTAAGTGTTCTTATTGTATGTAATTATGAAAAAGAAGTTGGTTATATTACTATGCATGATGAGGATTCCAGTTGACAAAATGACTAACTCCAATTACACCATTTTTTTCAATAAGCTGTTATCACCCCTCATAGTTCAGGATAAAAAGAAATATGGTGAAAAAATTGTGACTTCATAAAATTTTGGTTTTCACTTTGTGATAGCAGTGAGATTCGAGATCTGCAAAGTCCGCCCAAATTACGGGGGGATAACTTAAGGGAGGTTGAAATGGAAGAAAGGTATTTAAAAAAAAGTTTCTATGAATCTTCGATAGTTTCTATACTTCTGGATATAATAAGACCATCACTGTAGTAGGCGCTTAGGTTGTACTGGAAATATAATTTTTCAACTATTATCTAATAACTTATTATCTGCTGACTGCTTGGAATGGGCTTATAGGATTCAGAATCACAGAAACCATAAAAAACTATGCATAACTCGACAACGTTGCAGCTATTTTCACTATTTTCAACCTTCCTCTAAAGTATATTGGGTTCCTTATTTGGGCGGACTCTGCAGATCTTGAATTTTAATATTGATACCAAGTTAAAACCGAAGTTTCAAGAAAGTGCTTATTTTGTTCTATATTTCCTTTAATTTTAAAGTTTTTCTGTTATTAAAACTACCACACAACTACCGGAGCGAAGCCGGGCACCTTAGCTAGTTATATATAAACTAGCATTCCCCGTCGCGGCGCTGCCCGCGAGCCTTTAAAATCAATTCTGTGATCATTATCTTGATATTGATTTAATATAATATGTTAACTGATGTTAAGGAGATTTAGGAAAATCGGAGGTTCCGGTAGGTGGAATGTTGGAGGGGGAAGCTGCCGGCTCGAGAGAAGAGAGGGAGACGCGCAATGGAGAGAGTTCACTAAAACCGCCTAAACAAAAAATTGCTTACTCGTCGTGAACGCTTCATTTTTCGGCTTTAAAACATGGTTTTCGAAGCACCATAGGCTTTCTAGCTAAACTCGTCGTATCAAGATCTTTAAAATGAGTTCAAATTAGACATTTTTTCTCGAAGTGCAAAACTAGGTGTCCGTTAGAGTTAAACGAAGTAGGACTACACAATTTCAGCTTGTAAGCTCGATCTCTTTCATGGCTTTTAACACCATTGGATTTAATAGTGTGAAGTATATGTTATTTTAGTTAATTACACTAGTATTTTCATTCGATAAAACATAGAATTTTCTTCTACTTTTGGTATCTTTAATTGATCGAAAATTTTAAGCTGGGCATGGAGGAAAAAATGTAATTGTCGCAAACAAGGAGGTGCCACGTAAATTACACCAAGCTTAACATTTAATGAAAAGCATGCTTTTCAAACAGAATATTTTTTTTTAAGATGTAAAGAAGTTTTGTAAAAAGTAAAGAATAGTATACATTCTTTACCTTGAGCGCTAAGAACATTTTATTGCTTTTAATTATCTCCTTATTTATAATGAAATTTGATTCCTAAAAAAATAAGATTAACACTAAACAAGTATATATATTCTAAATACTTGAACGTATATCCACATATTCAAATCCAAAGATAAAATACTTATATACTTATTATATTATTAAAACACTTATATATATTATACTTATAGTATAAAAAATATAGTACTAAGATAAAAAAATATTTTAGTCAGTAACCTTGTTCTAAATAGGGGCTCAAGTTGCATCAAATGGTCTACTACCACCAGTTTTCTACTTTGTTCTTATGGAATGAGACTTAGATGAAAAAATTAATTTTTTGACCTTGGCAGCCCTTCCCTCACCGGATCGCCAATAACATCCCAAAAACTTCTTTCCATTTTGATCATGAAAAAGCACAGTTTTCGACAAAAACTATTCTATACATTTTCAAACTAGATTATATCCGCTAATATTTGAGACAAAACTGACTCATTAGACTAAATAGCTTCTTTACGCCAGCTTTACATTTTCAATAGGCAATCATTTTGTATTCCATTGGCTTTGTTATTGCAGAGATTAACTACATTATTTTATATTTGTTAATATAAATTTTATATTTGTAATATAAATTTTTATTATTATCAGCCTGTTATTTCAAGATTATTTCATCTTTTAGGGCTGTACTAGTTAAGGAGGTATGGTCTAGCATCCCGTGGGGACGAGCCATATTAGGAAGTAAGGACTGGGATTCGATCCTAATAGTACACCTGTCTTACCACTATTCTATACAAAGCCCACTTATTAATTGAACATTGAGTTAAATTATAACTATCGTTTTATGAGCTTTTATTGATATTATTGCTAAACTAGACATATTATACACTTACATATATTATATAAACACGTAAATGAGTTTCGGTTTCGGCCCGAAACCAGGTTTTTGGCCGAAATTCGGTTTCGGTCGGACACTAATTGAAAGTATTTTATTTGTCTGATTGTTTACAGGCCTCGTTTATCTGAAGGCGCCTTCTCCATATCTGGACTGCTAGTTAGCTTCATGCAGCTGTGCAACTTCTTTGTTGATTCTACCTACCCATCTGCTTATTGGTTTACCACGAGATCTCTTGGGTCCGTTTGCAAAGACCACATCCAGTTACTTTCACGACGCGACATCCAGTTACTTTTAGTAAACAGTTATTTTCAACAATCTTTAGTGTTTATAAACAGAGGAAACCTTAATTTGTAATTTCAGTGATAGTAAAAATGTGTCTTTTGAAATCAGCTCAAGAAATTTCTGACAAAAACAAGGCATTTCAGTTTTTGCAAGAAAATGAAATATTACGTAGAACAAAGGTGTGTTCTATTATAAATAAATATTCATAGCTGAAATATATTCTTGTTAATCTCATCTAGGCCATTATCCATTATTTGCAAATACAGGTTATTTATACGTTTTAAATATTGTTATCAAAATAAGGGTACAGGTACTGAAGAGCGGCTGATGGGCGTGGCCTGTTTTGAGAGGTTATGTGACCGTAATGTTATCGAACTCCCATCGCCATTATTTCAGTTAAAAAGTGCCTTGATTGGCTTTAATAGATTCTAGCTTTCGACTCCCGCTCGCTGTTCTCTCTTCAGTGATAAATTAACCCCCTAAAGGGTCCTTTTCAGTGGAGATCGGGCCTAAATTTGAAGCCGCACTTCAGTACTAGTGCCAAAATAAGTGTTTAAAAGAAGTAACTGTTAATAAAAGTAACTGGTTGTCGCGTCATGAAAGTGACTGGATGTGGTCTTCGCAAACAGACCAGATCTCTTGCCTACTATTGAGGCAATGATTGTCGATTAGAGGCTTCCACCTACATGCCTGCCCTTCTAAACATCTTTGCCTTCATTTCATGAGATATAGGCTGGCCGGTTTCTTTCTGGATCTCTTCTCTTCCAGTGCTGTGGTCCTAAAGTTTTCCAGTTATCTTTTGGAGGATTTTCTCTCGAACCTTTCTTTATTTTTTTAAAGGGTGCTGATTAGTGACAATATCTAACAACTATAAATCTTGGTTTATCGTTACATTTTGCACCTTTAATTTAAGATTTTTGGTATGTTATCTGCGATTTATTTCCTACCATTTATCATTTTCTGAGGCTATTGCCCCACTATTTAAATTTCTATTAATATTAAATCCATTCAATGTGAGTAAAAAACGAGAAAATCATCACCGTAAAATGAGGTGACATTGTGACTAATGGGGTGACTTTGTGACAAGCCTATTTTTCTGCAGTTTTTTAATTTCCCACCTTAAAAAGAATCAGGTTAGGCAATTCAGTGTACTTGCCAGTTGGCCAGTAATGTGCTGCAACCTACTGGCCACATATAACTTCTTTCATTCCATTTAGCATGGTGCTTTATTTCATATATGTTTGATTGTTTTCATTTTGTTGAAACCTTGAAATAAAGCACCATGGTAAATGGAATGAAAGAAGTTATAGAGGTCCATATGTGGCCAATAGGTTGCAGCATATTAATGACCTACTGACAAGTACACTGAATTGCCTAACCTGATTCTTTTTAAGGTGGGAAATTAAAAAACTGCAGAAAAATAGGCTTGTCACAAAGTCACCCCATTAGTCACAATGTCACCTCATTTTACGGTGATGATTTTCTCGTTTTTTACTCACATTGAATGGATTTAATATTAATAGAAATTTAAATAGTGGGGCAATAGCCTCAGAAAATGATCAATGGTAGGAAATAAATCGCAGATAACATACCAAAAATCTTAAATTAAAGGTGCAAAATGTAACGATAAACCAAGATTTATAGTTGTTAGATATTGTCACTAATCAGCACCCTTTAAAAAAATAAAGAAAGGTTCGAGAGAAAATCCTCCAAAAGATAACTGGAAAACTTTAGGACCACAGTACTGGAAGAGAAGAGATCCAGAAAGAAACCGGCCAGCCTATATCTCATGAAATGAAGGCAAAGATGTTTAGAAGGGCAGGCATATAGGTGGAAGCCTCTAATCGACAATCATTGCCTCAATAGTAGGCAAGAGATCTGGTCTGTTTGCGAAGACCACATCTAGTCACTTTCATGACGCGACAACCAGTTACTTTTATTAACAGTTACTTCTTTTAAACACTTATTTTGGCACTAGTGCTGAAGTGCGGCTTCAAATTAAGGCCCGATCTCCACTGAAAAGGACCCGTTAGGGGGTTTATTTATCTCTGAAGAGAGAACAGCGAGCGGGAGTCGAAAGCTAGAATCTATTAAAGCCAATCAAGGCACTTTTTAACTGAAATTAAGGCGATGGGAGTTCGATAACATCAGAGTCACATAACCTCTCAAAACAGGCCACGCCCATCAGCCGCTCTTCAGTACCTGTACCCTTATTTTGATAACAATATTTATAACCTGTATTTGCAAATAATGGATAATGGCCTAGATGAGAATAACAAGAATATATTTCAGCTATGAATATTTATTTACAAATTAAGGTTTCCACTGTTTATAAACACTACTGATTGTTGAAAATAACTGTTTACTAAAAGTAACTGGATGTCGCGTCGTGAAAGTAACTGGATGTGGTCTTTGCAAACGGACCCAAGAGATCTCGTGGTAAGCCAATAAGCAGATGGGTAGGTAGAATCAACAAAGAAGTTGCACAGCTGCATGAAGCTAACTAGCAGTCCAGATATGGAGAAGGCGCCTTCAGATAAACGAGGCCTGTAAACAATCAGACAAATAAAATACTTTCAATTAGTGTCCGACCGAAACCGAATTTCGGCCAAAAACCTGGTTTCGGGCCGAAACCGAAACTCATTTACGTGTTTATATAATATATGAAAGTGTGTAATAGGTCTAGTTTAGCAATAATATCAATAAAAGCTTATAAAACGATAGTTATTTAACTCAATGTTCAATTAATAAGTGGGCTTTGTATAGAATAGTGGTAAGACAGGTGTACTAGTTAGGTTTTAGGATCGAATCCTAGTCCTTACTTCCTAATATGGCTCGTCCCCACGGGATGCTAGACCATACCTCCTTAACTAGTACAGCCCTAAAAGATGAAATAATCTTGAAATAACAGGCTGATAATAATAAAAATTTATATTACAAATATAAAATTTATATGAATATGTAAATATAAAATAATGTAGTAAATCTCTGCCATAACAAAGCCAATGGAATACAAAATGATTGCCTATTGAAAATGTAAAGCTGGCGTAAAAAAGCTATTTAGTCTAATGAGTCAGTTTTGTCTCAAATATTAGCGGATATAATCTAGTTTGAAAATGTATAGAATAGTTTTTGTCGAAAACTGTGCTTTTTCATGATCAAAATGGAAAGAAGTTTTTGGGATGTTATTGGTGATCCGGTGAGGGAAGGGCTGCCAAGGTCAAAAAATTAATTTTTTCATCTAAGTCTCATTCCATAAGAACAAAGTAGAAAACTTGTGGTAGTAGACCATTTGATGCAACTTGAGCCCCTATTTAGAACAAGGTTACTGACTAAAATATTTTTTTATCTTAGTACTATATTTTTTATACTATAAGTATAAAATATATAAGTGCTTTAATAATATAATAAGTATATAAGTATTTTATCTTTTGATTTGAATATGTGGACATAAGTTCAAGTATTTAGAATATACATACTTGTTTAGTGTTAATCTTATTTTTTTAGGAATCAAATTTCATTATAAATAAGGAGATAATTAAAAGCAATAAAATTTTCTTAGCGCTCAAGGTAAAGAATGTATACGACCCTTTACATTCAACAAAAAATATTCTGTTTGAAAAGAATGCTTTTCATTACCTATTAAGCTTGGTGTAATTTACGTGGCACCTCCTTGTTTGTGACAATCACATTTTTGCCGCCATGCCCAGCTTAAAATTTTCGATCAATTAAAGATACCAAAAGTAGGAGAAAATTCTATGTTTTATCGAATGAAAATACTAGTGTAATTAACTAAATTAACATATACTTTACACTATTAAATCCAATGGTGTTATGCTGCAACCTATTGGCCACATATGGACCTCTATAACTTCTTTCATTCCATTTACCATGGTGCTTTATTTCAAGGTTTCAACAAAATGAAAACAATCAAACATATATGAAATAAAGCACCATGCTAAATGGAATGAAAGAAGTTATATGTGGCCAGTAGGTTGCAGCACATTACTGGCCAACTGACAAGTACACTGAATTGCCTAACCTGATTCTTTTTAAGAAGGGAAATTCAAAAACTGTAGAAAAATAGGCTTGTCACAATGTCACCTCATTTTACGGTATATTGTTGAGGAGAACACTGTATTAAATATTTTGGTTCAAATATTCGAAAATGATGCAAGTATTTTAAAGATCCGTAAGATATTTTTCGACGAGGTCGATTATGTCTGGTCCCATCTTTTCGATTATTCCAGGCTCTTTGAGCAGCTGTTCGTCGAATCCTTCTTTCCCTTCAGTTGCAAGGATCTTATCAATGTCAAATGCTGTTGTTGATTCTGTTATGATTCCCGCATAGCCAGTGACGAAAATTGTCAGCCCGAAGAATTCGAAGTGTTTCATTGAAGCTCTTATCTCCTCAAAAGTTGGCTTTTTACCATTGAAACCGAACTTGTCTAAAGATCTGATCAAGGCGTCGTGATAAGTCTTTAGCAATAATTCATAATTATCTCGACGTATTGCAGGTTGAATGCTGAAGTACATGAAGTTTGTAATATCCACACAGGGAGAGTTGTAGTTTGGAAATTGGTAGTCGACAAACCTGGAAAAAAAAGTATAATATAAAAATGTTAATTTATAGCATTACTAGGGGCATTGGCGGATCCAGAAATTTTCTGAGGAGGAGGCGCACTTTTTTTTTTTTACATTTCATGAGTAATGGAGGCCCTAATTTCAAATACATATTAGTACATAATGACGTTGTAAATTACTGTAAATATTTAAATACAATTCATTTTCAATTAGTGGACTTGAAAAATGACTAAATATAGCTCATTTTATGTAGAAATAGTGATACTGTATGAGTGTTTTCACCTCTCAGGGGGGGGGGGCGCCCCCGCACCCCTCCCCTGGATCCGCTACTGACTAGGGGGTTACCTACATAACATTCTCGATTTCCACGCGCTGTGCCTCACTAAAATGGAATAGAATCAATCGGAACTTGAAGATGAGTGATTTGATAGAGGAGATTAATCGAGCGTCATAGGCGTCCGTAAGGGGAAGCAGGGGGGCACTTGCCCCCTCCCCCTAGAAATGTTGAGAAAAACCTACATTCATTTACAGTAATTATTAAGCATTATATGAACAAATATTTTAATGTTTAAATATCATTAAGTTTTATTTGAACAATATACCTCGAACCACTCCCCCCAGGCATAAGAATTTTCCAGCCTGCCCCGTAGATAAAAATTTTACCAGCTTGCCCCCTAAAAGATATCTCGCGGACGCCCTTGTCGTGCGTGTCAATTATTGGAAGGGGCACCATATCAGAGAGAGATGGCTTGTAGTACGAAGGATTTGTGAAAAGTAGCAGTTCGATGAGTTGGAGGATAAAGGTCGGACGTAAGGGACCTATTTGAGGGCCAGCCTCTTCTAGGAGTTCCCCCTCTCTCTCTCTCAGGCTCTCCTAGGTTCAATGGCCCGCTTAGCTTTTCAGCTCTGGTTTTCCACCTGACTCTATTACTGCAGGTTTTCAATTTCTGCAATGTAGCTGTAATTGTTTTCCTAATGTACAGAGGTTTATGCGGATTGCGGAAGGAAGGCCTAAGGTATATGCGAAATTGCGGTCGCACACTTTTTTTTTTTAGCGGGGGGAGGGGGACGCCGTAGGACAGAATTTAACATTACCAAAAGTTAGAAAGTAAAATAATTTGCAGGGCAAGTAGCATCTCAGTACTGGGAAATGAATATAAAGGGAAAAGAGCTGATGTGCAGATCCAGGGTGAGAGGTGAGGGTGCAAGCTTCGGAATATCCTTGGATCCGCCACTGCACCTTGTAGTGGTCACCTGTGGTATAGTGGTTAGCATGGCAACGTACAATACTAAAGGTCGCAGGTTCGCGCCCAGCGGTGGCCCTAGGATTTTTTATTGGGAGTAAAAAATCCTTAGCCATGTCGTCCCTCGGATAGGACGTAAAATGGATGTCCCGAGACTGTACGATGTCAGGTACTCGTTAAAGATCCGTATCCTAATTATACATGGATGGGCAAAATTTAGGACTCCCACTGTAGCATCGTCCGATTAGCCCTAGTGGCATAAAGTGACGTTAAACAAACAAATAAACACTGCATCTTGTTTTCAAAACTAAAATAGTGGTTTTCTTGATACTTACTTAACAGCTATCGGTCGCTTTTGAAAGTCGTATTTGAACATCAAGTTGTTAGACCAGCAATCTCCGTGATTCAGGACCATGAACTCAGACTCTTTGAAATGGAGTATTTTTTTGTACTTTTCATAAAAGTCTTCAAATGATATTCTTAGCTTATTTCCAATTGCTTCCCTGAAAAGTAGAGATTAATATAGTGAATTCCATATTGTTATAAACGAGTGAAATTTAGCATTAGGGAGTCGACCATTTTCACGTATTTTTTATGTAATTTTACCACGCATTTTTATGTTATTACTTAGGTTTTAAGAAACTTCATGAGACTTTTGAACACAAACAAGTGATAAGAAAGTAAGATGGCTGGTAACCCGTGATAACATGAGTAACAGGGTAGGTTGCATTCCGGCTGTATAATACTTAAGTACTGAAAGTGCTCGGAAGTAATAGTTTTTGTAAGTCTGGTGCTTCTTAAACTTTGGGGATTATAGCCTGTATCACACAATGTTTCTCAGCTTTCAGTAGTATTGATTTTACAGTTTTCAAAACTGCTTTTTTTACTGTTATTTAACAAATCTTTCTGATTTGTTATGATTTTTCTATTAGTAAATTCTAAATTGAATACATATGTTATTGTTTTTAGTTTATTTGAAATTTTGTTGAAAAATAGAAATATCTAAAATTCTCTAAAGGCAGTGGAATGTTTAGAACCTTAAAGAGGTTACCTTTCTAATTAGGGTCACCTTCAAGAAGGTAAAGTCAGTTAATAGAGCATCACAGTCCATAAATAAAAATTAATAGTTGAATTATTTAGTTCATAGCTCAGTTTAGTTAGATCAATGACTAACTGAGTGATTAATGTGGAAAAACATTGAGGTGATAAATTTTAAATATCATTAACAGAAAGTGAATCTTCCTGCCAGCTATTGTTTTAGTTAATAAGTTAACTATAATTGATGGCATATTGTATATCAGGCTTATTATAAATGAAGAGGTTGATATTAAAAACTATTGTAAATTTTTTTTAACATTAATAAGTGAATTATTGTTACATGTAAATTGTTATTTACCAAATTCACTGATTTTAAAATGGTAAAGTGTAGACTAAAATCTCACCATTTAGGACCCCAGCTCTCCAGCAAACCTTTCGAGGTGTGTAGTATGCCAGCATGATGGAAACATTTGATGAGTTTAAAGTCAGTCAGTATAGAACTTGGTTTTAAGCCTTCTTTAGAAATTATTCCCCTCTCTTCGAGTACCTTGGCCATTCCATGGTACCTCCCGAGGCCTCTCAAAGCTTGGATAGTATGTTCCAAGTCTAGGCCTTTTTGTCGAGGAACCACACTATACCCCAGTGTCTGTAAAATAGATTTATAAAAATTTCTTTTATACATTATGATAAGATTTGATAGGAAGCATTTCCAGTATACCTTCAAGTCTTCCAATATAATAGAGAGTGACTTCGGGTCATAATGAATGAGGTTACACCAAAGTGTCTCATCAGTGTCTTCGAATTCTTCCATTAGGTATGTCATATGTTTGTGCACTACCGAATAAATCTGAAAATTATGAGTGTGAAACGTATGTGTTCTGGTCTAAATTTTTTATGAACGATATATAAACTATTTAGGTTCTGTTCTAATCATTTAATTCAAAAAACACTTACAAAGTTTTCTGATTTTGCAACATTGTTTTCTCCAAGCCAGTCACTCATCTCTCCTCCAGTGTTAATTTTTTTCATGATCAAGGACTTCTTCGCCAGCCTTCCATTTCCCAAGACAACTTTTAATGTTACTCTCAAGATGGCCGAAGTGTAGTTCTCTCCTTTTGGTAATGCTGGTATTGCTTCCATGTTGATAATGGAAACGATTTCAGATTCTTTGGCGAATCTCTTCAACGCTACTTCAAGCACTTCTTTTTCCATTTCTACTAAAAAAAAAAAAAGTTATTCTCCTATGAATGAGAAACTTTAATTGCATATTAAATGTTGCCCCATCATTAAATTAAAATCAATTATCCTAATAAATGATATAATTACAATATATGAGCTTGACATATTACACATGTCAATCCTATGAGAGTATTATTTAATAATACATTATTTAAAACTTTTATATATTCAAATTGATTTTAAGTATTTGTTAAATTTATAAACAAAATTAAAATATTTTAATAATATTCTATTATTACTTTAAATGAATAAATTATTATTTATGAATATATTATTTATTACTGTATTTTACAATTGATTATTGTATAATGTATTTCTGTCTAGTACCGAATCTAACTATGACATACTTAAAAAATGGGAAAATTCTTACCTTATATGAGTACTCTTTTAGGTAATATAAAACATTTTATATCCACATCACCCTAGCATGAGTGAACTGACCAAACTGCCGCAGGCTCTCGAGTGTAAACCTATCATTGAGTGCTGTTTAACCTTGTCTGATATTAATGACTGATAGTTGAGAGTAACTGGACTCAAGGTCGATACAATTCATACAATTTTTTGCCATTTACACGTGTTAATGGAACACTTAGAAATAATCATAAATCCATTATGTGATCATTTTCTGATAAAGAATGGAGTTTTATGTTTTTTATTAAATGACTAAGATTAAGATTTTACTATGAATCTTTAATATTTATAATGGAATCGTTATAGATATAACAAAAAACTTGAAAAAAAAAAATAATTGGAAGTAATGGCATAATTTATTTACTGTTTCTTAACTTATTTTGTATGTATCTACTTCCTCTTTACTAATTTATTTTTTGGTCTATTTAAGAAGCAGCTTGGAAATAATAATTTTTTTTTTTAACTTAATTGTTTGTAATTCATTATTATATTATAATGTTCAAGAGTTAATATTTAAATTTGATATTAATTACAATAGTATTCTTTCATTTTATATTTCTAAAATTACTTTGTCAAAATATCTTTGCCGAAGCTATATTCTAATAATAATTCTATCAAAAAGAATTATGTATTTACAACAAATTTTTAAAATAAAAAAATAACACACGAGTGAATAGTGTGTAAACAACAACCAAGCACAATACATAGTTTATAGTTGGCAAACTTATAGCATCAACACAATAAAATTTAATATACAAAATTATAAGGAGCATTTATAAATCGATGGTTTCATACCTAATTACTTTTAAATGTAAATGTAAAATAAACATTAATAAACTCAATTAATTACAAAACATTGAATTTTTTACTGAATATAATAATGCTGCCATTACTACATATCTGTTGGCTACATAATAATAATAAAGTATGGAATCAATGTATACATAACTGATGTGATATAGACAGAAAAATAAAATGTTTCTGCATGGACTATATTAACATAATGCGTGAAGAGGAAATGGGGGGGGGGGATACAGTAAATATAAATAACACTAATGTGTAACTATCACACATTTAATTGTGATACCAGTGGTGGATACAGGGGAGGGTAGCGGAGGGCGCCCCGGCCCCCTCGGAGGTGGGTCACCATTCAATTATTACTATTTCTGTATAAAAAGGGCTATCTTTAATGATTTCTTAAAAATCCTTAAATGAAAAATGGATTGTATTTAAACATTTAATAGAAATTTACTACTTAAATGTGCACTAATATTTTAAACTAGCTAGGGTGCCCGGCTTCGCTCCGGTAGTTGTGTGGTAGTTTCAATAACAGAAAGACTTTACAATTAAAGGAAATATAGAACAAAATTAGCAGTTTCTTGAAACTTTTAACATATTATCAATATTAAAATTCGAGATCTGCAGAGTCCGCCCAAATAAGGAACCCTATATACTTTAAAGGGGGTTGAAAATGGCGAATAAACAATTAATTTTGCTGCAACTTTGTCGAGTCATGCATCGTTTTTGATGGTTTCTGTGATTCTGAATCCTATATTTCTATATTTCCTATATTTCTATATTTCCTATATTTCTATATTTCCTATATTTCTTTTTATCCTGAACTATGAGGGGTGATAAAATCTTATTGAAAAAATGCTGTAATTGGAGTTAGTCATTTTATCAACTGGAATGCTCATCATACATAGTAATAAAACCATTTTTAATAATTGCTACAATAAGAACACTTCAAACTTTTTATTTTCGATTTATAATTAGTCAATTCAGCTCTTCTTTTTTTCTTTATGTCTGTTTATTTCGCTCACTGTACTACTAAAAAATGTTCAGTCATATTGCATTAAATTTACTTAAATAGATGTTATATATTGATTAAATATAATGTGTAAATCAATTAACCTTCTTATGAGAAAATTAATTTTGTAAGGTATTCAGTCAGTTTTCTAATTGATTGCAGGTATGTAAAATCATTCTTTTATTTAGAAAGAAATGGTGAAACAATTTTAAAAGTAATTTAAAAAGAACAGCTGAAAAAATATTTAACCTTTACAAATTCAACGGAATGAATGAACAATAAACATCTAGTGAAACGCACCCTAGCGCTTCCTGGTAGCCTGGAGCTGGAACTACATTTTTCATTCATAACCTCGTATCTCAATCTCAGAGAGGCTAATTAAATGGTGCGAGAGTCTTAAAATTCCAGTCCTTTTCTCTTCAATTTTACACCCTTAAGAGAAAAACAGAAACCTTCTTCTCCGTTATGGGTTTTATAGCAACACGCTGACATAACTCTCTTGAACGTGCGTTGAGTCGTTTCTGAGCCTTTTCGGCACGCACATTGTACACTTTGCTTTATAATATATATTGATTAGGTCCTTTATGATGCAAACATTTAAGAAATAAAAAGTGCGACCCCCCCTCAGAAAATTTCTGGATCCGCTTAAAATTACATATTAGCTTTATTAATTGTGAGCATACCCCCAACCAGATCCATTCATAATATCTACAGTCAACTCTCTTCCATCATTAACATAATGTGTGTTGTAAAGTTCACCACAGGCTATTCTAATGAGTTTGAACAAAATCAATTATGTGTGGCCCCCACTAATCTAGGTTCCATTAAAATATCTTTGTTAAATCCTTTACCTTCTGCCTTCGGAACCTGATTGAAGCCCCCATATTCCCTAAAAGTCTGAGTCCTAATTGTCTGGGAGGTCTTATCTAGACTCTATCCGAAGATGGAGAAGCACTTCCTTTTTGTAGCTCCATTCGTGGTCGTCACCCACCGCTGATTCCATTCTTCTAATGTGTCCTCCCGGAGGATTTCCTTCCATCGGCGGGGGGTCACGTAGGTTCGGTGGAATATCCGCCAAGCCATCCCTTTTAATTTTGAGCGAAACATGTAGAGGTAGAGCGAAACTATGAGTGGGAGGTAGAGAGAAATAGCGCCCAAAATTTGCATCATGTGGGACCCTTTGCTCCGACTGGCCCCCATCGGCCTGTAGGCCCCTCTCGTTGGTTCCCTGCGGGGGTCGGGTCGTTGGTTTCCTTAAAACATTAACCATAGAAACCAACGGGCGTTGATGACCAAAGATGTTTTACGCCCCTAAACAACAACAACAAAATTTGCACCACCTCATAAAACACTGACCTATCGGTTGGCCTATCGTTAACCTGCTTCTCTGTCTATCCTAGAGGTTCCTGATCCAAGCTTCGAACGAAAATTGACGGTTAACTCAAGACGTTCTTCAAGGGTGGACTTGGTAGCTGCAAAGCCGAACTTGTCCAACGCTCTTCCTGTGAGTCCTGTTAAGTCTTCCCCAGACTTTAACGTTGCCAGAACGTAGACCAAGTCGAATGCTAAGGTTAAACAAATTGATAGCATCTTCAAAATGGGAGCTTAGGTTTGTTTCAATTCCACATAAAATAAGAATAACATTTTGTAGAGAAACTAGTTAAAACGTGCATTTGTTGCGCTTAATGTCCGAAACACCGTTAAATTGTTGTTGTTTTTTTTTTTATAAGATCTCTTACACAAAACCCACCTACTACTGATCCAATAGTTATGCATTCTTTCTCTTTACCGTAACAGGGTATTTTATTACGAATAAAATGACAACTTTGACATTAATACACACATCAAAAAATGATTTGCATCACCTGCATTTGTCAAGTTTTAAAGATTAATTTGAAGGGAAACTTTATGGTAGAAAAACTACAATTAATATTGAATAAAAAAATATATTTCCCTAAAAAATGTTTACATGATCATAAAAAATTAAAGTTTGATAAAGAAATTTAATAGGTAATTTTCCTATTAAATAGGATAGTCCTAGTTTTTTAGTAATGAAGGAATTTTTTCCCACTTTTATATTTTGTTGTATGATTAGATGTAATACTGCCTATTTTTTAAAAAAATATAAATTTTTTAAGAGATGCCCTTTTCGAGATAATTGAAATTAAAATTTTACATTTAGTTTTAAGAAAATTTCTCTAGTACCAACCTATACATGGTTTTATATCATATGAAATGGCATGGAATGCGCTGTTAAACGACACCAATCTCATAGTCCTAGTCAAATTTGGTAAAACATCTACGGCTATTTTTAATCATGATTTTTTCTATTTCTTGACCTATTTTTGAAAGCTTTAGAGACCAATAATTCAAAAACGGGTTGACATATCTCAGTAATATTTCACAATTTTTCTAGTAGATACAAGTAGTACACATGTGCCAAAATTCAAAATCTTCTGAGGCTCAAGCCTACGTTGAATTGAAATGGAATACCCAAAACTGACTAATTCTCTTGCTCCAAATCACCTTATTTTATCTTATTTTTAGGACACCTTTATTGAGATGATGTTTTAATTAAAGTAAACACAAACGGGAGATAAGAGCTACAAACCAATGCCATAATTGGAATTATTCTTAAAAATTTCACCTCGTTAAACATTAAGTGTTCGCAACTGAAGTAGGTACATATCAATTTTATGTAAACAGACCTTGGTATGAAACAAGGCCATTCTTTGTCAGAAGAGAGAGTACCAGTCTGTGTGTAGTGGCAGTGGTATTTTGATTTAGTGAAGGATACCTCTTCTAGATAAGGTAAACTGATTTTATTATAATACAATAATATAATATAGCTTATCATTATTATTATTTATTAAAATACCGCATAATAATGCTGCATCAGGTGTATTGCGGTCCTTAATACAGGGTGACCACGAGAAAAATTTACATTTTAGAAATAAAAAAAAAAATAATAATTTTTCGAGATAGTATTTATTTAACTTAAGTTACATAGTTGTGGCTATACGCCGTTTACTTTACGTAGACAAAGTGATGTCAGGAAGGTGACGTCCTTCTTCCCTGAGGCAAACAAGTACGTGGATATGAACAACACGTTTTTTCTCCCACAACTGCACAGGCTAAACTTGCAAGACGGTATATGGTTTCACATGGAGCAACTACTCATACTGCAAGAATTTCAATGAACCTGTTGCGGAACGTGTTTCCAAGTCACCTGATTTCAAGATTTGGAGATGTGCACAGGCCTCCTCGATCATCGGACCTTAACATGTGTGATTTTTATTTGTGGGGACATTTGAAAGAGCAAGTTTATCAACATAAACCCCGTACTTTAGATGACTTGAAAGCGGCGATACGTACTGATGTGGCGTTGATAACTGAGGATACACTGGGACGAGTGTGGAGGAGCTTCCTGGACGGAATAGAAAATTGCCTCAGGGAAGAAGGACGTCACCTTCCTGACATCATTTTCTCTAGGTAAACGGCGTATACCCACAACTATGTAACTTTAGTTAAATAAATAGTATCTTGAAAAATTAATATTGGTTTTTTATCTCTAAAATTTAAATGTTTCTCGTGGTCACCCTGTATAAGGTAATAATCTCATACATAAACGGTTCTGTCTAACATGTGATTATGAGATGGGGGGGGGGGGATGACCGCCCGAATTTCGAGCTTTGCGAACTCCCATCAGATCTGATTCGGTTAAAAAAGTCTTCGGTTAGCTTTAGTTAATCCTAGTTTAAACTCCCGCTTTTTAGACATAAATAAACCTCCAAACGGGTACTTTTCAGTTAAGATCGGGGAATACTGATCGGCGTGTATTATCATATTTTTAATCATACGATATGTTTTTAAGTGCGATTGGGGTTATCCGACTTTAATATAATTTTGATGGGAGATGGTGGATAGACTGTTCAATATAGATTTAATAACTACAACTCTCTCTGTGAAAATTTAGTTTCTTAATTCATTCTAAATAACAGCTTTTTCTTTTTATTCCAATTTTTAATAAGTTCACAAAATATCTTGAACTGGTTTTGAAACGAAATCTGGTTTATACAACACAAAACCTCCGGCGTTTCACCCAAAAAAAATCCACAAAGCAATCAAGTGAGTTCCGAACAGAAAAGTACCGGGCTATGATCTTATCACTCCCTTTACCTTCGTCAACTACATCGAAAAGCTGTTTTGTTTCTTACACAAAACTTGTGATCCTCACTTTGGAATTTCTCCACCCTCAAAATTATTAAATTAAATGTTAAATTTAATGAAATTATTAAAATTAAATGTCCCAACAGTTGTTTTAGGCCTCTTTATTTCGACATTTAGCCTCTCGAGTTTTACCTATCTATGAGAATATTAACCCCCCCCCAATAATTTGGTGCTGGTGACGCCCAAGCCTTTAAAAAAATGAAAACTGTCAGGTAATAAAGCATATTTGTGTTTGATAATTTCACCGCTAATAAGACTGAACACAAAAGATTCGGCCAATTAGATAAGATGAATTATGATGCTGAAGGAAATGTTAAAGTATTTAGTATGTAATGTTAAATGGTAATGGAAATGTTAAAGATTTGTAAGTCGAGAACCTTTGAAGACTAACGGTCATTGTTTTCGGCACAATATTCGATCAAAATTTCGGGGTACTACAATAGAATTTGTCTTGAAAAAAATTAAGGCTTTAGAAATAATTTAGAGTTTTGGGAATGTATTTAATCAACTGTACAGCCCCTTCTACGTCAAACTAGTGAAAATTGGTACTTTTCAAGAAAGAAAAACCAAGTTTAATATTTAAACAAAATCAGCCGGCCTATTTCCAAATATCCTATGCCGTAGCAAAGTACCGAATTTAAAAAACAAAACAGTTTATAACATTTCGAAGGTTGATGTAGTAGCGACGAATCTTGCGAAATCATAAAATCTCTTCACTGGATATATAAGTAAATCATGAAAAACCAAACGTCCAAACTAGTTACATTATTATGAATTATTTTATTTTATTATTACGATGAATTATTGACATAACTATAACTGGGAATAACTTTTTTATAATTAACTGTTATTTATAATTTATAAGTAAATTAATGAATGTTAACATACTCTCTTTAGATCGATAAAAATATTAAAATAAATATCCTTCGGTTAGGCTTAATATACATGTTTAATACATATAAATAAAATATGCTAACAAACACCAATATATTTATTTATCGCAATAGATGCAGTAAAAATATAACTGCTGCATGCAGAATATACCTTCCACAAACATGGGAAGGACTTATATACTTCAATAAATTGTTTTTCATTCACCATTTTGATGAAGGTAACAAGTGATAGCGGTCGAAGTAAGTGGTGTTTACGGGTTTCATTCAATACGCATGCCTGAAATTCTAACTATGGCTTGAGCATCGTTTACACGCTCAAGCCAATGCACCAACCTTAAACCAATTTTCTGTCCGGACAGTTTTAGCACAAACCAAATTTTTTGGCATTCACAAACTTCAAACCAGCGTTCACACGCACCAATTTATTTGCACAAACTGGCTTGCGCAAGCCTGCCAAGCCAGTTTGAGCAAATGGTTTGAGCGTGTAAACGCACCTTTAGATAATAAACAAATGGAAGAAGGTTTCAAGTATTGCTATAGATTCTCCATTATCCTGACATACACGGTGACGCCGTTATTTCAGAACAGTACCTACTTTTTCCTTCAGCCCGATTTATCTTGGCAATCAAATATATACGAAAACGTTGCCTTGCTTTTTGATCGTCAGGGGTGATTACTATTGACCACATAGGCCAGTTTACGAGGTAACTTCTTCGATCAATCTTAGGTCGGTCATAAGCCGGTGACGATTATTGTTCTTATTGACCCGTTAATTAGTGAACTACAACATTTTCATCCCAACTCTGATCAAAAAATCCTTGTCTGTACCGTCCCTCGGATAGGACGTAAAGTAGAGGTCCCGAGCCTATACGATGTCAGGTACTTGTTAAAGATCGCTATCCTAATCATACTTGGATAGGCGAAATTCAGGACTCCCACTGTAGCATCGTCCGATTATCCTTAGTAGCATAAAGGGGCGTTAAATAAAACAAACAAAAAAACAACTGATCACAAAAATTAAACGTGCTAACAGGTCTATTTCGTCCGTTGTAATCGTCAGTAGAGGTCAATTAGCAAAAAAACAACGCTTGGTTCCAAACATCTTCCAAAAATTCAAACATACCATAATAAAAAAATATGCAATGACACAAACAGTTATTGCTTATTTCAAACAGATTATAATATTTTTCTGTTTTATATCAGAAATGGATAAAGAAGTCCTGGAAGTGGTGCTGAAGAAGTTAGATAAAGAGTCAAGAATCGCTTCGATTTTAGACATGGAGTCGGTACCAGCATTACCAAAAGGAGAAAACTACACATCCACCATCTTGAGGATAACACTGAGAGTTGTCTTGGGTAATGGGAGACTGGCGAAGAAGTCCTTTATCATGAAGCGGATTATCACAGAAGGAATGGGAGGGGAATACTTGAAGCAACTCAACATAGCTAAACAAGAAAGCGAGGTAAGCGTTGCTTAAGCAATTATTAGATTCCTTTAATTATTTCAAAAACTCTAAATTGCAGGTAAAAAGCACAAAAAGCATGATGTACATATGTAGAAATTATATGCTCAATAACATTGTTAATATCGCACGCGGTCAACAAGATGGTTACAACAAAAAAACTGTCCTTTTGGATAATCACATGTGAAGTTTTAACTGCATTCTCAAGTTTACGGTCTACTTACAAATAACAACTACGAAAAATAGCTTTCGATCACAAATAAGCTACGATTGGGGCAGTTAGTACCACTCTTACTAACTGAAACCAAAATTTAAGTATCTGCGTTAGCTCGAGCATTCCTTCCATAAAATAATATAGTGAATTGCGCCTTTCGCAGGCGGAACTATTTATAATGTTCTGGCATTGTCGCTTATGTCATATTGATTCCAACAATATGCATAAATCAAAATTGATGTATAGTCGACTCCGTTTAATTGGTCCATCGGATAATTGGGACCACTGCTTAATTGAGCCATTTTTAATAAAACGGAATCAATTATAGGTAAAATATCACCACTTTATTGGGACAAAACATCGGCTTTTCCAAAATTTTCTGGAACTTAATATGAAAACTATGAGACCCGGTGTCAATCGAATAACCTAAGTATCTGAGACCACGCCTGTTTCTCAATCAGAAGCAAGAAATTGTATCAAAGAGGTTAGTCGTTTTTTTTTTTTTTTTTTTTTTTTCTCACAAAGAGGAAATGAAGAAAGTCCTGAGGCGTCCTCAAGAAGTGTGCTAGATGTTGATCGTAGTTTACAATGAGTATGACAATGCATACTTGATTCTTACTTGTTAAAAAAATTGACGTAAAAACATGTTCTGATTCATTACTTATTCCGTCTTTATCTGTATAATTTATATTCTACACAAATAGTAGTATTTGTTTCATCTTGCATATTTCTTATATTAAAACATCAATTTAATAAAAATAAATTTTAAGAGTTAAAAGACGAAAATAGGTAAATGCGTCTATTAACTGGGCTTTTCCCCAAATATGTCTATTTATGACATCAATTATCATACATGTACGGCAGCCCTGTGATTAGGCCCTATTTTTTTTTAAATTTACACGTGGATACATGGTCTCCGCTTTATTGGGTCCTCCGCCTAATTGGGACAAAACAAATTTTCCCTTTGTGTACCAATAAAACGGAGTCGACTGTAGTTTGTGTTGTAACCATATTTTGTCGACGTGCTAATTGAAAAGTTACTAAGATTGATATAATATCATACTTCCAGATATATACAGTAGTACTGAAAAATATGACATACTTAATGGAAGAATTCGAAGACACTGAAGAACCTCTTTGGTGTAACTTCATTCATTACGACCCGCTCTTATCTAGTATCGTTTTAGAAGATCTAAAGGTGATTATAAAATATGATTTCCATTTCTTTCGGTCAAATTTACTGTCGCGAATGTGACACTATTTTTAATGTATATATTTTTTTATTTAGGCAAGTGGATACAGTGTTGTTCCTAGACAGAAAGGCTTGGATTTGGAACACTCCATGCTTGCCCTCAGAGGTTTGGGGAGATATCACGGTATGGCCAAAGTACTTGAACAGAGAGGAATCGTATCCAAAGATAGCTTCAAGCCCAGCGAAATTGTTTCTTATTCAAAAATAGTCGAGGGCATGCTTCATTCAGGCATCGTAAATATATCTAAGTCTATTCAGGAATGCTGGGGCCCTGAATGGTAAGCATTAGCTAGAACACCTTCTCTCTATTCACCTTAATTTAAGTGTACTCAGTTCGGAATAAACAACTAGTGAGGTTACACATAACAGGCTGTGCATCCGCTATAGGACTAATAATTTATTGCTAAAGCATTAATAATATAAAGTATATTGATTGTTAATAATTATCCTCCTTTTTAGGGAAGAGACAGCGAAAAAATTGAATCTACCTCTTGAACAGTTTGCTTCAAAGTGGTGCAGTAGTAAGGTCGAATCTGATGACGAGTTCACAGTCCTCAACCATGGCGACTGCTGGTCGAACAATATGATGTTTAAGTATGACTTCCAGAATCGACCGATATCAGTGAAGTGAGTGTTTTATTTGTTGACGAGTTTATTTTATTTTTATTTTTATATCCACCCTACCTTGCCTCTCGGCAACACGGGTGTTGACAACATGAAAACACTAGCATGTTCTCATGTAGTCCCTAGACAGTACCTCCCGTTTTTCATCATTTCCGATTTTCATCTTCCTTCTTCTGAGGCCTCAGTCAGGTAGTCGGTGCTGTTGTCTTCCAAGGTTGAAGGCAGCTGGTCCGAGAACATCTTTCCACCCGTATACAAAAGCTTTGTAATACGGGTAGTTTTGTTCGGCCATCAACTCAGGGAACTCGTTCTCCGTGATTACGTAGAGACCAGTTTCCCTCAGTAACTTCGACCTCAGTGACTCAAAGGCGGCGCAATTTAATACAATGTGCTCAGCTGTCTCCGGTATTCCGCATGTTGGGCACAGAGGATCAATATCCTTCCCCGTGCCCGGTAAGGAATTGAGAGACCCAATAGTCCGGGAGGACCCACTTTGCTTCCAAACGTGCGTTAACGGTGGGGAAATACTTTCTCAAGGTGGAACCTTTCGCGGTGGCCACCCACCGCCTGTTCCACTCTTCAATGGTATCCTCCCGTATGACTTTTTTCCATTTGCTTGGGTCCTCTGCAACCCTTACCCGTATATTTTCCGGTAGACTAGCTGAGCCATCAGTTTTATATTTCCTCTTCAAAAAGTCTTCTCGCAGGATAAGGTCGAGAGGAACCCCTCCTGCTAGAACCTGCACCGCCTCGTGAGACACTGTCCGATACGACCTGGTGACTCGCAAAAGAGCCGTCCGTTGAAACGTTGCCAACCTGGTTTTCTGCCTTTGTGTGAGGTTTTGGGACCACGCAGGGGAGGCGTACCTGAGGATACCCAATATTACCCCGCTATGTATAGACATGGTTGCTGGGTATCTGAGGCCCCAAAAAGCGCCTGCCAAGCGACTCAGACCGTTCAAGGTTTGGGCTACCCTGTTTCCGAGGTAGTCCAAGTGAGGGGTTATGTTAAATTGCCTTCCAAATCTTACACCGAGGTAGGTGACCACCTCACTTGGACGTATTCTAACTCCATCAATGGTAAGATTTATAGGGTGAGCCCTGTCCGTCTTTCCTCTTAGGAGAATGGCTTGGGTCTTCGCAGCAGCCATCTTCAATTTCTTGGCCTCACACCATTGGTTTACCAGGTTGGCACATCTTTCAGCTTCTATTATTATCCCGGCTCTGCTGTTGGACGCTACAATAGTCGCCAGGTCGTCGACGTAGGCCGTTGCAGGGAACTGCTCTTCCTCAAGCACCCCTAGCAACTCATCAAATACCAGCTTCCATAGAGCTGGCCCAAGAACAGATCCTTGAGGGCATCCCCTCTCTATGGAAGCTTCTACTTCAAAGGAGCTACCTCGAATCTTAAAGCACCTGTCCTGGAGGTAGCTTTTTACGAGGGCATATAAGTTGCTAGGGGCATCGAACCTCTGCAGCTGCTGGAGAATCAGGGGCCACCAGACGCTGTCAAAGGCGGAGGATATGTCAAAAAGTAGCAACATGACATACCGCTCCGCTCTCCGTTCTACGTCTGCGCGGACCCGAAGCAGAGCGTCGGCAGTTCCCTTACCTTTTGTGGAGCCATATTGCCGTGGATGACTGGCCCTCATCAGAACCGGTCGTAGGCTAGCTAATATTAGGTGTTCCAGGACTTTGCTCATCACAGGGAGAAGACAAATAGGTCTGTATGACTTAGGTAGTTGTTTATCCCTGTCTCCTCCCTTGTAGATCAATCTCAGGTCAGCAATCTTCCACATTCGTGGAAAGTATCCCCTATCCAGGCAATCATTGAAGATTCCCAGAAGCTGGTGTTCAATGTAGGGGATACTGTTCTTCAAGATTGCTGCATCTATAGCATCAAGCCCTGGAGCACCTCCAGTTCTTTGTCTGTCCACGGCAATTTGAAGATCAGTTCTGTCCCATGGTGAGCACAAATCCGTGCCAGGCGGATATATCGTAGAGCGCCTCACAAAAGCGTCTTCCTCATCGTCCTGGGCAGGATCGTCTTTCGGGTACGTAGCTTCTATAAAAAAGTTGGCAGATTCCTCAATGGAAGTTGCCTGGGCATTTCCAAGCTGTTTGTTGACGAGTTCCCAGGGGTATTCATGCAACCAGTGTTGCAGATTTGTAAAGCTTCCCATACGTACACTTACTAACAAAAGTCCTTGCACACCCTCCAGCTTTTTTTTATTTTACCTAAAGATAGGTTATGAGCCAGATATTGGCAAAGAAACTCAGACATTTTTAATCTATTTTAATTAACAATAATCAAACTTAATAAAATTTATTTAACTTATAATTTATAAGGAAAATTACATAAAATGTCAGAATATTGATCCCTGCACACATCATCTTTCTTCAACTTGAAGCTTAATTATTGATGACAAATCAACTTTAATAGGTAGTCATTCCTACCTTATTTCTTATCAATTCTCATAATCTATTTGGCATGGTGTGAACTAGTTTTTTGTAGTTTCTGGAGTAATTTTACCCCACAATTCTTTTAGAAAGAATCCACATCTTAAGCAATTTGTTTTTCGTAAAAAATTTGATCTCTATAATTTTTACTTTTAGCTTTTTTTTTCTTAAGCATTGGATTTTGGTTATTTATACCAAGTAGACCTGGTAAGATAGAAAATACTTCAATCCTTTGAAAAAAAAAACAAGCATTCTGTAAAAAATAATAAAAAATTACTAAGAAATGTGACAAAATGGATGTGTCAAATCACAATATCAAGAACTAGACAATGTTTCAAAGATTTGTCACAAGTGTAAGAAAGAAATTAATATGATAAAATAGTCTAGAGTTTGAAAAGCTTTATAGCTAATGGTTTTTTTTTCATCTACAAGCAAAAATTAACCCATTTCTGTCCCATCATAATTTTTATAGCACTTATTAATGACAATAATTTCAACTCTACTGATTTTTACTTTCACTTACCTATATATGAAATATATTGTAAGGAAAGTGTTGCGATCGTGAAAAATTTCGACTTCCGGATTTCAACGGAAAAACACGTTTTGGGGTCCCCTGAGTCCAAATAACCAAGTTCCGCGAAATGGTCTGTGTGTCTGTGTGTGTGTGTGTGTGTGTGTGTGTATGTGAACAGACTAGCTCAAAAACTATAAACCGCGCGAACATCATCAAAATTGATCAATTGGAGGGGGCTCTTTATTTCATAACTTTTTTTCCAATGTTTACCTTTTTTCGAATATCTCAAAAACGGCTTTAATGATTTTGATTCAATTAATCATGTTTAATCAAAATCAAGTCTTCTTTAATATCAGGCGAGCTTTATTATAATTAAAATGTTCTGAGGGGGCTAAAATGGGGTAGGGGCCTTTTTTGTTTTCCTATAAAGTACCTTTGTATTTGTTTATACGGAGAAAGTATCTGTCTCTCGTTTCGCTTAAAAATATGAAAGAGCTAAATATGAAATATGTGACTCTGAGAAATGGCAATTAAAAAAACACGTCAATTTCTAATCTAAATAAGTTGGTAAGTGAAAGTTGTGTGTTGCGCGCATCGCACCAGATTTTTTTTTTCATAATTTAAAAAAAAATCCGCGTTTTGAGAAAGTCAAATTTGAAATTTTGATACAAATTTTGAAAAACAAATTTCTCTTAACCCCTATTGAGTTGCATATCATAAGGAAGGCCATAGACTCAGTTTCAAAATTACATCAATTTCAACTCTCTATCTTGCCTAGAAGAGCTGCAATTTCAATTTCTAGATGATGCGACAGGTCAAAATTTTGCGTCTTTCAATGGGTTTACATGTTGAGGGAAAAAAGTGTGTTGATATGACATGGAATGACTCTGGATCTAAAAATCAGTGAATCAATTGTCAGATAAAAATTCATTTTTAATTAGTACAAAGAGGTGACAAGTACCGGAAAGGGTTTGAATTTGGGAGGGAATATACCCGTGCTCTGATATGCCGAGATTTGGTATTGCTTGGGGAGGACGTGGAAACCGTAGAAATTAACACAAAAACGTTGATGAAAGCCGGGCAAGAACTTGGACTGGAAATGAATACGGATAAGACAAAATACATGGTTAGTCGTAGAATGTAGAATGTCGGGGGGAATACGTTTGAACACGTAGAGAAATTTAGATATTTAGGAGCAATGATAACTAGAAAAAACGAAATCGATGAGGAAATTAAGGCTAGATTAAAAACCGGTAATGCTTGCTACTTTTCAGTCGCGAAATTTCTTAGCTCGCGCCTCCTGTCCCGAAACTTAAAGATTAGGATTCACAAAACTATTATTCTTCCAACGGTTCTTTACGGATGCGAAACCTGGCCGCTGACATTGAGGGATGAGCAACGGCTTAGAGTTTTTAAAAATAAAGTACTGCGTAGAATATTTGGACCGAAGAGGAATGAACTAACCGGAGAATTTAGACCCTTACACAACGCCGAACTGAGTGAACTTAACCCAGTAAATATAATACTGACGTGATAGCAGCAAGACGAATAAAATGGGCGTGGAAAATTGCGAAACTTGGCTGTGAACGAATTCCGAAAAGATTAATAAGCGTGGAGCCGAATGGGAAACGTCTGAGGGGTAGGCCGAGATGGAGGTGGGATCTTTCGAAGTTGGGTCTGGAAGACGGTCGATGGATGGAGGTGTGCAGGGAGCGAGTGGTGGTGTCGGCATCGAACCTTCGGGTTCGTTAAGCCTTTATTATTATTATAATTAATACAAAATATTTTTTCTTTAGATTTGTGGACTACCAAATACGAAGTTATAACTCACCGTGCATGGACGTTACCAATTTATTTTACCTCGGTATCCGGCCATCTGTACGTCGGAGCAACTACCAACTCCTGGTCAAAACTTACCACGACTCCTTGATAACAAGTTTGGACAAATTCGGCTTCAACGGATCCAGACCAACTCTTGAAGATATAAGCAATTCAATGAAACGTCGTGAATTCTTGGGATTGACGTTTTTCGTCGCTATGTACCCTAGACTTACTTGTATCTCGACAGAACCATTCGACACGGAGAAGCTTATAGCGACAGGTGGAGAAGAAGGTTTTAACAAAGAAATATTAAGAGAACCTGGAATGATCGAGAAATTGGCCCCGGATATGATTGAATATATTGAAAAATACATTGTTCCAGATTTAGGTTAAACTTTCGGTTTAAACTTTTAAGTTAAAAGTTTATTGAAGTGTTTATTATGAATAGTGTTAGCTAAAAAATTATGAAAAGGCCAAGAGAAAATAAAAATCAATTCATGAATCCTACTACATTTATTGTACATAAAATATATTTCTTTATGAACAGATGAAAGCGATTTATTACATAATTTTGTTTGTGTTGTCTAATGCGTTTTGTCTCGTAGTTTGTCTAGTTTTGAACGAAATCAGTTCACAGTAACTAAAATCGCGTGAATGTACGAGACTGTTTTTACAACAGATTTTCATTGACAAAAGGAGGGGAGAATTTTTACTTTAGCCCTTTTTGAGACTCACCTTTATCATTTTGAAGTTAGTATTATGTAGACCTTTGGTCCATTCTTTGATAGGGCCTTTGTTATAATCTAGTTTCCAATCTGTATGACAGTCTAATAGATCTTTCAAACTGGAAAAATCGCTATCCTCTGCCACCCTAACTGCGCCAACTTCCATTTAGAATAAATAAGAAATATTTGTATATAGCAGTGGAAACCTTAATTTGTAATTTCAGTGATAGTAAAAATGTGACTTTTGAAATTAACTCAAGAAATTTCTGAAAAAACAAGACATTTCAGTTTTTGGAAGAAAATGAAATATTACGTAGAACAAGGGTGTGTTCTATTATAAGTAAATATTCATAGCTGAAATATATTCTTGTTATTCTCATCTAGGCCATTATCCATTATACAGGTTATTTATAGGTTATAAATATTGTTATCAAAATAAGGGTAAAGGTATCGTAGAGCAGCTGATGGGCGTGGCCTGTTTTGAGAGGTTATGTGACTCTGATGTTATCGAACTCCCATCGCCTTAATTTCAGTTTAAAAATTAAAAAGTGCCTTGATTGGCTTTAATAGATTCTAGCTTTCGACTCTCGCTCGCTGCACTCGTTCTTCAGAGATAAATAAACCCCCTAACGGGTCCTTTTCAGTGGAGATCGGGCGTTAATTTGAAGCCGCACTTCAGTACTAGTGCCAGCAGACAGAAGTGTTTAACAGAAGTAACTGTTACTAAAAGTAACTGGATGTCGCGTCATGAAAGTAACTAGATGTGGTCTTCGCAAACAGACCAGATGTCTTGCCTACTATAGATGCAATGATTGCCGTATAGAGGCTTCCACCTACATGCCTGCCCTTCTAAACATCCTTGCCTTCATTTCATGAGATATAGGCTGGCCGGTTTCTGTCCGGATCTCTTCTCTTCCAGTGCTGTGGTCCTAAAGTTTTCCAGTTATCTTTTTAAGGATTTTCCCTCGAATCTTTCTTTATTTTTTCAAAGGGTGCTGCTAAAAACCACTAGGTCAGATCTAACAACCGTAAATCAGGACTTGGTTTATCATGATATTTTGCACCTTTAAGATTTTTGGTATGTCATCTGCGATTTATTTCCTTCCATTGATCATTTTCTGAGGCTATTGTGAAGCCTATTAATGTGAATATTATATATGACTATATGTGAATATTAAATCCATTCAATGTGAGTAAAAAACGAGAAAATCATTATATTGTTGAGGAGAACAGTATATTAAATATTTTGGTTCAAATATTCGAAAACGATGCAAGTATTTTAAAGATCCGTAAGATGTTTTTCGACGAAGTCGATTATGTCTGGTCCCATCTTTTCGATTATTCCAGGCTCTTTGAGCAGCTGTTCGTCGAATCCTTCTTTCCCTTCAGTTGCAAGGATCTTATCAGTGTCAAATGCTGTTGTTGATTCTGTTATGATTCCCGCATAGCCAGTGACGAAAATTGTCAGCCCGAAGAATTCGAAGTGTTTCATTGAAGCTCTTATCTCCTCAAAAGTGGGCTTTTTACCATTGAAACCGAACTTGTCTAAAGATCTGATCAAGGCGTCGTGATAAGTCTTTAGCAATAATTCATAATTATCTCGACGTATTGCAGGTTGAATGCTGAAGTACATGAAGTTTGTAATATCCACACAGGGAGAGCTGTAGTTTGGAAATTGGTAGTCGACAAACCTGGAAAAAAAAAGTATAATATAAAAATGTTAATTTATTGCATTACTAGGGGGTTACCAACATAACATTCTCAATTTCCACACGCTATGCCTCACTAAAATGGAATAGAATCAATCGGAACTTGAGGATGAGTGATTTGATAGAGGAGCTTAATCGAGCGTCATAAGCGTCCGTAAGGGGAAGCAGGGTGGGGGGCACCGGCCTCCCCTAAAAATGTTGAGAAAAAACCTACAAATTGAATAAATTCTTATTCATTTACAGTATTTATTAAGCATTATAATATTTTAATATAACAAATATTTTAGGGCGTTGATGACCTTAGGGTTTTACGCCTGGAAGCCAAAATAAACAAACAATCAATAAGTTTTATTTGAACAATTAATTGAGCCTTATATGGCCAATATACCTCGAACCCCTCCCCCCAGGCATAAGAATTTTCCAGCCTGCCCCCCTAGATAAAAATTTTACCAGCTTGCCCCCTAGAAGATATCTTGCGGACGCCCTTGTCGTGCGTGTCGATTATTGGAAGGGGTACAATTTCAGGGAGAGATGGCTTGTAGTACGAAGGATTTGTCAAAAGTAGCAGTTCAATGAGTTGGAGGATAAAGGTCGGACCTAAGAGATCTATTTGAGCGGGAATGGATGGAGGATTTAAATTGTTGGCGCTGTAGAACACAGAAATCTGACCATTTCCTGGATGAGACATTTCCAGTTGATTCGGGCCATCATTACTATTACCAAAGGTTTCTGATACATCCGTCTAATTCCGGACACACTTAATATTTGTGAACATGAGATCTTGTTCCAATTCTTCATTCTTAAGTGGAACTTGCCTAAAAGTATCGCAATCAGCACTGTCGTTATTTAATATTTCGTCACGTGGAAAACCATAGCTGAAAAGCTAAGCGGGCCATTGAACCTAAGAGACCCTAAAAGAGAGGGGGAACTCCTAGAAGAGGCTGGCCCAGGCGAGTAGAAGGGGCAGTCTAAGTCCGACAGTGGGAGACATAGTCAGGCACTCTGAAAGGGAGTCTGAGTCTGAGATGGGGAGAGTCTAAGTCTGGGAGAGACAGGCAGTCCATGATTACCACTTATTGATTAAAATCGATTACCACACAACCCTTCCCCAAAGATCCCTATATTACAATGGACTAGTAGATTTGAGAATAGGGGTGACACATTTTTGGTGGAGGCGCCGGGCAAGGGTTGTGTGGTAACCAATTCAAACTAGTTACTATTTACATCATTTATTATTTACAATAAATGTTATTACTACAGGTCCCAACTACCAAAGGGGGGTTCTCATAACTACATAAATACTTGGGGCCACTCATATACCCGATACTTGGGGCTACTACACTACTCGAATCCCTCCGTTGGCCTGTCGGTCCAACAGAGTCAGTCGAGGCCCCAGCCTCAACCTGCCCGACCCGGACTGCCTGTCTCTCCCAGACTTAGACTGCCTCAGACTCAAACTCCCTCTCAGACTGCCTGACTGTGTCTCCCACTCCCGGACTTAGACTGCCCCTTCTACTCGCCTGGGTCAGCCTCTTCTAGGAGTTCCCCTCTCTCTCTCTCAGGGTCTCTTAGGTTCAATGGCCTGCTTAGCTTTTCAGCTATGGTTTTCCACATGACACTATTACTGCAGGTTTTCAATTTCTGCAATGTCGCTGTAATTGTTTGCTTTATTGTTTTCCCATTGTAAGTTATATGCGAAATTGCGGTCGCACACGTTTTTTTTTTTGGGAAGGAGGACGCCGTAGGAAAGAATTTAACATTACCAAAAGTAAAGAAGTAAAATAATTTGCTGGGCAAGTAGCATCTCAATACTGGGAAATGAATATAAAGGTAAAACAGCTGATGGGCAAATGCAGGGTGAGGGGTGAGGTACAAGCTTCGGAATATTCTTGGATCCGCCACTGCAACTTGTTTTCAAAACATAAATAGTGGTTTTCTTAATACTTACTTAACGGCTATCGGTCGCTTTTGAAAGTCGTATTTGAACATCAAGTTGTTAGACCAGCAATCTCCGTGGTTCAGGACCATGAACTCAGAATCTTTGAAATGGAGTAATTTTTTGTACTTTTCATAAAAGTCTTCAAATGATATTCTTAGCTTATTTCCAATTCCTTCCCTGCAACGTAGAGATTAATATGGTGAATTCCGTATTGTTATAAACAAGTGAAATTTAGCATTAGAGAGTCCATCATTTTTACGGCCACGTATTTTTATGTAATTACTTATGTTTTAAGCAGGGTTTGAAATTAACTCTTATTTTCTCGGAAAGAGAATAAAAGTCAAATCAGGACTTTTATATTTCTAATAAATAAATAAATTTTATTCTCTTTCCGAGAAAATAAGAGTTAATTTCAAACCCTGGTTTTAAGTAAACTTCATGAGCCTAATGAACACAAACAAGTGATAAGAAAGTAAGATGGCAAGTAACACGTGATAACGTGAGTACCAGGGTAGGTTGCATCCCGACTGTATAACACTTAAGTACCGAAAGTGCTCACAAGTAATAGTTTTGTGTTGTAAGTCTGGTGCTTCTCAAACTTTGGAGATTATAGCCTGTATCAAATAAAGTTTCTCAGCTTTCATTAGTATTGAGTTTATTGTTTTCAAAGCAGTTCAATTGTTTCCAGTGCAATTCTTTCGTTTATTTTTATTTATTTTTTTACTGTTATTTAACAAATCTTTCCGATTTTTTATGATTTTTCTATTAGTAAATTCTAAATTGAATAATTTGTTATTGTTTTTAGTTTATTTTAAATTTTGGTGGAAAACAGGATGATCTAAAATTCTCTAAAGGCAGTGGAATGTTTAGAACCTTGAATAGGTCACCTTTCAAATTAATTAAAAGAGTTCACCTTCAAGAAGGTAAAGTCAGTTAATAGAGCATCGCAGTCCATTTATTTAAAAAAATTAATTATTTAGTTCATAGCTCAGTTTAGTTAGCTCAATGACTAACTGAGTGATCAGTGTGAAAAGACATTGAAGTGATAAATTTTAAATATCATTAACAGAAAAGTGAATCTTCCTGCCAGCTATTGTTTTAGTTAATAAGTTAACAGTGATTGATTGCATATTGTATACCAGGCTTAATATAAATGAAGAGATTGATATTAAAAACTATTGTAATTTTTTTTAAACATTAATAAGTGAATTATGTTACATGTAAATTGTTATTTACCAATTTCACTGATTTTAAAATGGTAAAGTGTAGACTAAAATCTCACCATTTAGGACCCCAGCTCTCCAACAAACCTTTCGAGGTGTGTAGTATGCCAGCATGATGGAAACATTTGATAAGTTTAAAGTCGGTCAGTACAAAACTAGGTTTTAAACCTTCTTTAGAAATTATTCCCCTCTCTTCGAGTACCTTGGCCATTCCATGGTACCTCCCAAGGCCTCTCAAGGCTTGGATGGCATGTTCCAAGTCTAGGCCTTTTTGTCGAGGAACCACACTATACCCCAGTGTCTGTAAAATAGATATATAAAAATTTCTTTTATACATTATGATAACATTTGATAGGAAGCATTTCCAGTATACCTTCAAGTCTTCCAATATAATAGAGAGTGACTTCGGGTCATAATGAATGAAGTTACACCAAAGTGTCTCATCAGTGTCTTCGAATTCTTCCATTAGGTATGTCATATGTTTATGCACTACCGAATAAATCTGAAAATTATGAGTGTGAAATGTATGTGTTCTGGTTTACATTTTTTATGAACGATATAGATCAATAGTTTAACTATTTAGGTTCTGTTCTAAACATTTAATTAAAAAAAAAAAAAAAAAAACACTTACAAAGCTTTCTGATTTCGCAACATTGTTTTCTTCAAGCAGGTCACTCATCTCTCCACCTCCAGTGTTAATTTTTTTCATGATCAAGGACTTCTTCGCCAGCCTTCCATTTCCCAAGACAACTTTTAATGTTACTCTCAAGATGGTCGAAGTGTAGTTCTCTCCTTTTGGTAATGCTGGTATTGCTTCCATGTTGATAATGGAAACGATTTCAGATTCTTTGGCGAATCTCTTCAACGCCACTTCAAGCACTTCTTTTTCCATTTCTACTAAATAAAAAAAAAGTTATTCTCCTATGAATGAGGAACTTTAATTGCATATTAAATGTTGCCCCATCATTAAATTAAAATCAATTATCCTAATAAATGATATAATTACAATATATGAGCTTGACATATTACACATGTCAATTCTATGAGAGTATTATTTAATAATACGTTATTTAAAACTTTTATATATTCAAATTGATTTTATATGTTAAATTTATTAAACAAATTTAAAGTCTTTTAATATTATTCTATTATTACTTTAACTGCTTAATAATAAAATTTTATTATTTATGAATATATTATTTATTACTGTATTTTTCAATTGATTATTAAATAATAGTTTTTTAAAATAATTTATGAAGCAATATTTCTGTTTAGTACTGAATCCAACTATGACATACTTAAAAAATGGGAAAATTCTTACCTTATATTAATACTCTTTTAGGTAATATAAAACATTTTATGTCCACATCATCCTATTGTGAGTGAACTGACCAAACTGCCGCAGGCTCTTGAGTGTAAACCTATCATTAAATGCTGTTTGACCTTGTCTGATATTAATGACTGATAGTGAAGAGTAACTGGACTCAAGGACGATACAATTCATACAAGTTTACACGTGTTAATGGAACACTTTGAAATAAGCGTAAATCCGTTTTGTGATCATTTTCTGATAAAGAATGAAGTTTTATGTTTTTTCTTGAATGACTAAAAAGATTATTTATAAAAACTTGGATATTTAAGATTTTACAAGGAATCTTTACAATTTATATTTGAATCATTATAGATATTATATTAAAAACTTGAAAAAGGAAAAAAAAAATTGAAGCTTTAAGAATTTATTTATAATTGTTTTCTGAACTTATTTTGGATGTACCAACTTCCTCTTTACTAATTTATCTTTTGGTCTATTTAAGAAGAAGCTTTGAAATAATTACAATTTTTTTTAATATAATTGTTTATAATTCATTATTATATTATAATGTTCAAGAGTTAATATTTAAATGTGATTATTAGTATACTTTTAATTTTATATTTCTAAAATTACTTTTTCAAAATATCCTTGCCGATAGAGCTTCTAATAATAATTCTATGAAAAAGAATTATGTATTTGCAAAAAATTTTTAAAATAAAAAAATAGCACACGAATGAGTATTCTGTAAACAACAACCAAGCACAATAAAAATTTTATGGTGGGTAAACTGATAGCATCAACACAATAAAATTTGATATACAAAATTATAAGGAGCAATTATAAATTGATGGTTTCATACCTAATTACTTTTAAATCTAAATTTAAAATAAACATTAATAAACTCAAGTAATTACAAAACATTGAATTTTTCACAAAATATTGGAACTGAAAATGTCAACATGCTGCCATTACTACATATCAGTAGGCTACATAATAATAATAAAATATGGAATCAATGTATACATAACTGATGTGATATAGACAGAAAAATAAAATGTTTCTGCATGGACTTTATTAACATAATGTATGAAGAGGAAATGGTGGGAGTGCAGTAAATATAAATAACACTTATATGTAACTATCACACATTTAATATGTCATGCCAATGGTGCATAAAGGGAAGGAGGGCGCCCCCCCCCCCCAGGAATTGAGGAAACCGATCAATTATTACTATTTCTGTATAAAAAAGGCTATCTTTAATCATTTTTTTAACTCGTAAATGAAAAATGGATTGTATTTAAACATTTAATAGAAATTTACTATTTAAATGTGTACTAATATTTTAAATTAGATCCATTATGATGCAAACATTTAAGAAATAAAAAAGTACGGCCCCCCCTCAGAAAATTTCTGGATCCGCTACTGATACTTACATATTAGCTTTATTTATTGTGAGCGCACCCCCTACCATTTCCATTCATAATATCTACAGTCACCTATCTTCCATCATTAACATAATGTATGTTGTAAAGTTTACTATAGGCTATTCTGATGAGTTTGAAGAAAATCTATTACGTGTGGTCCCCATTAATCTAGTTCATATTAAAATATCTTTGTTAAATCCTTTACCTTCTGCCTTCGGAACCTGATTGAAGCCCCCATATTCCCTGAAAGTCTGAGTCCTAATTGTCTGGGAGGTCTTATCTAGACCCGATCCGAAGATGGAGAAGCACTTCCTTTTTGTAGCTCCATTCGTGGTCGTCACCCACCGCTGATTCCATTCTTCTAATGTGTCCTCCCGGAGGATTTCCTTCCATCTGCGGGGGGTCACGTAGGTTAGGTGGAATATCCGCCAAGCCAGGCGCGGTTCCAGAAAAAGAATTCGGGGGGGGGGGGGGAATTGGTTGGTAGGAAAAAAAAAACAGCGTAAAAATAGCACACTTTATTTGCTTATGCTTATACATTAAGTTCATATACAAAATTATGTATAAACAATTCTAGTCAAAATTAAACTAAACTTCCGTAGAAAACTCGTAAAAGTTAGATGCGTAATTAATTTTTTTAATTCATCCCACTAATTTTTTTTTCGTCAAAATTTCGGGGGGGGGGGGAGGGATTGATCCCCTATCCCCCCCCCCCTGGGACCGCCACTGCGCCAAGCCATCCCTTTTGATTTTGTGGCGAAACATGTCTTCTGTGAGGAGGAGGTCGAGAGATATTGCGCCTAAAATTTGCACAACCTCATAAAACACTGACCTATCCGTTGGGCTATCGGCAAAACTGCTTCTCTGTCTATGCGAGAGGTTCCTGATCCAAGCTTCGAACGAAAATTGACGGTTAACTCAAGACGTTCTTCAAGGGTGGACTTGGTAGCTGCAAAGCCGAACTCGTCCAACGTTCTTCCTGTGAGTCCTGTTAAGTCTTCCCCAGAACTTTAAAGTTGCCAGAACGTATACCAAGTCGAATGCTAAGGTTAAAAAAATTAGTAACATATTCAAAATGGGAGCTTAGGTTTGTTTCAATTCCACATAAAATAAGAATTACAGTGTGTAGACTAATTAAAACGTGTATCTGTTGCGCTTAATATCCGAAACACCGTTAAATTGTTGTTGTTTTTTTACGACCTCTTGCACAAAACCCACCTACTACTGATCACATAGTTATGCATTCTTTCTCTTTACCATAATAACAGGGTATTTTATTACGAATAAAATAACAACTTTGACATTAATACACACATCAAAAAATGTTTTGCATCACCTGCATTTGTCGTTTCAAAGATTAATTTGAAGGAAACTTTATGGTAGAAAAACTAGAATTAATATTGAATCAAAAATATACTTCCCTAAAAAAAATTATTTATATGATCATAAAAATTTAAAGTTTGATAAAACATGTAATAATTTTCAGAAAATGGTTTCCTCACCTAATACTCGTTATTACCTCCCCTTGCCCTAATTAGAGCTTGGACTCGCACAGGCATGCGCAGAATTAGGTGGTCAGTGTCTTCTTGTGGAAGGTTCTGCCGTTCTTCAATCGGTGCCTCCATCAACTCCTGAAGATTGCTTGGAACGTTGGACCGGCGCTGAACAGCTCGGTGAACCATACGTGCTCGATGGGATTCATGTCTGGAGAGAACGGAGGCTACTACATTTCAGCATCCGCAAGGTAATCCGCCACAATCCTGGCACGACGAGGGAGAGCGTCATCATCCACTAGGATGAAGTTATCACTGTACCATTGAGCTAAGGATGTCACTATAGCTTCTAGCACGTCATCCACGTGGTCATGGTCCCAGGAATGGGTAGCAGCTCAGTTTTGGAACCGTGGATAATTCCTCCCCAAAACATGACAGACCCACCATGTTGCTGTACGCTCTGAGATGGTATCTAAGCCGACTAGGCCTGCCTGGAACCCTCCACACCCTCGCTCTGTCATTGCCAGGGACGAGGGCAAGTCTAGTTTCATTAGACAACAGACAGTTTCTCCACTGAGGTAACAGCCAATTTTCGTGAGCTCTTGCCCACTGCATTGGAAATCGGCGGCGGTTTCTATTCAGCGTAGGACAACGCAAAGGCCTTCTTGCTCGAAAATCTCATCTCATGAAGACGATTCCGACACTCGATTTCAACAACACTTATAGTGGTGTTATCAACCTGTAGCGGCTGTTTCCGAAGGTCCCCGGTGGTGGAAAACGGGTCTCTTCTGACTGCTAACGTTAAAAAACGGTCTTCATTGCGCGTTGCGTAGCAATGCGAGGTCTCTCTTCAACACTTCCAATGATTAGGAACCTGTTCCAACACCTCACGACATCACCCGATGTTGAGCCCACGAACAATTAGTCGGGTTGATTGCCCTTCCTTTCGTAGGACAATAATGCACAACCGCGTTTGTGAGGAGAGTACTCTTCTATTCATGTTTAGAGTGCAACAGAGGTGGAAGAAAGCTCTAAACTGAATCATTACACAAATGTTGCACTATGAACCACAGATTACAGTAGTATTACAACTTTGAGGGATTTAGAGCCCGTTATGTGTTCATAATGTCACCCATGACCTTTGTTGGCCTTAATCCGTGTAGTATTAGTGTATGAAATCGGTTTTCCAATAATTTAATCTGATCTATAGTTTTTAGGGTGATGCAAAACTTTTTTTGACGTGTGTCCTATAACTTAAGTTCGCCCAAACTTGTCTATTTGTATTTAAAGAAAAGATGGTAGTAAGGGAAAGTTGTGTGAAGCGCGCACCAACAATTTTTTTTTTTCAAATCTAGATCACAAATTTTTAATAGGTAAACTTTTACATTCTACTAAAAGTCATAAATTCTGTTTTAACTTGTTATATTTATAAATTAAATATAATTTTTTTTATTTCTATTTAAAAAAAGAAAAATATAAAACAATTCATATCTTATTTTATTTTATGTTTAAAATATAAAATAGAAACGCATGTATTTTTATTTTATTACTAAAATTTAAAAAATATATACCTGTACCTTAGAGGTAAACTGTCGTAACTAACATTATTAAAATTTTAAAGGAGAGCACTTTGAATTTTAAATGTTCATATTTCTTGTCGTAAAAAACAAAAATTATAATAATAATATTAGGTTATATAAAAAACCATTCATCAGGTGTACAAATACTAATACCTTTCGCTAGAAATATACACCTTTACAATTCAGTTACATCAATAATCGGAGACTCGAGAATTTTGTAGTAACAAGAGTTTACCTCTCAGGTACAGATATATTTATTTTTTTTAATCTATATAATTAAAGATGAAATTCTATTTGTTTGTTCTTTATAGAAATCCATACCGTTAGTCCTAAATTCTCCAAATTTCGCTCAGTGGTTCTTTGATACCAGGTGCGAACACCTGTCCATATTAAAATTGCATAACTTCAGCCGATCTCTGGGTATATTCTTTATTGTTATAAAAATCGTTTAGATCTCGCTTTGCATTTATTTTTACGAAATCGACCTTTTCAGTCGATAAAAGTCTCACTTTACAGATTTAAAAAATGAAATTCTCCGGGTGAAACCGGTATATACAGCTTGTACTGAATAAACTACAAAACTTGAGTAGGTAATTGGAGTTAAGGTATACAGTTTTCCTTGTAGTATAAGTTGGTCATTTGCAGGAGAATAGTAAAGTTAGATTCGAAGTTCTGACTTCAGACAATAGAATATTGTTGATGTTAAACAAGCATATAAAAAGGCAAAAGTGACTGATTCTCTTGCTCTAAATAACCTTATTTTATCTTATTTTTTATTTAGGACAGCTTCATTGAGATGATGTTTTAGTTAAAGTAAACACAACCGGGAGATAAGAGCTACAACCCAATGCCATAATTGGAATAATTCTTAAAAATTTCGCCTCCATAAACATTAAGTGTTGGCAACTGAAGTAGGTACATATCAATATTATATAAACAGACCTTGGTATGAAACAAGGGCATTCTTTGTCAGAAGAGAGAGGACCAGTCTGTGTGTAGTTGCAGTGGTATTTTGATTTGGTGAAGAAGGATACATCTTCTAGATAAGGTAAACAGATTTTATTGTAATACAATAATATAATATAGCTTATCATTATTATTATTTATTATAGTAATACCGCATCACGTGTATGGTGGTCCTTAATACAGGGTGACCACGAGAAACATTTACATTTTAGAAATAAAAATAATAATAATAATTTTTCAAGATAATACTTATGTAACGTAAGTTACATAGTTGTGGGTATACGCCATTTACTTTACGTAGAGAAAATGATGTCAGAAAGGTGACGTTCTTCCTTGAGGCAAACACGAACGTGGATATGATCAACACGTTTTTTCTCCCACAACTTCACAGGCTAAACTTGCAAGACGGCATATGGTTTCACATGGAGCAACAGCTCATATTGAAATTCTCGCAGCAGCAACCCTGTCATCAGTCATCAGTCATCATCAGCAGTCATCACATCTATTCAGTTAAAAAAGTCCTCGGTTAGCCTTAGTTAGTCGTAGTTTAAACTCCCGCTCGCTTTTTAGAGATAAATAAACGGGTACTTTTCAGTTAAGATCGGGCAATACTGATAGGCGTGTACATCATATTTTTAATCATACGATATGTTTTTAAGTGCGATGGGGTTATCCGACTTTGATATAATTTTGATGGGAGATGGTGAATAGACTGCTAAATATAGATTTAATAACTACAACCATCTCTGTGAAAATTCGGTTTTTTAATTCATTCTAAATAACAGCTTTTTCTTTTTATACCAATTTTTAATAAGTTCACAAAATATCTTGAACTGGTTTTGAAACGAAATCGGTTTATACAACAAAAAACCTCCGGCGTTTCACCCAAAAAAAATGCACAAAGCAATCAAGTGAGTTCCTAACAGAAAAGTACCGGGCTATGATCTTATCACTGACTCCCTTATCCTTCGTCACATATCTCGAAAAGCTACTCTGTTTCTTACAGACATCTATAATTCTACCTTATACACAGCCTACCGTCCTCTTCTTTGGATACTATTCACACTCAAAAAGATTCTAAACCCACCACTAATAGGAGAAAGTATTTGAAAAAACTATTCTTGAACCGAATTAAGCCTTTACTTAAAAGTAGTGAAGTGATACCGAATTATCAGTTCATTTTTCGTTCATATCACTCCACTGTGTAAGCCATTCTTCATTTTTTTGATATAAATCTATTTTTATTTCTGTGAGCTTCCAGCCACTTTCTGTTAAAACGAGGCAAGAAAGTTTTCATGAGAAATCGGTTTATTTCCGCCAAGTTATCGGAGGTCATATTAATAAACTTATTATTAATAATTTCCAAACACATACTAAATTAATCGACCATCGACCAACTATTCAGACTGACTTCATAAATGATTATAAAGAATTGGTAAGTAAGGTAGAATGTTTTAATTAACGGTAAGTAATAATCTCTTTCAAATCACAAGCTCCATAGCAAATAAAATGAAATAAAGAGGAATTCAATAAAAAAATCACACATAGACAGACGCTGGTAGACGTAGCTAGAATATATTTTAATATTTCCTTGGATGTATCTTCTTCTTAATTTTTTTTATTTTAAACCTGCGCTCGGCTGCGCTTAAACAGTGTGGATTACAAAAATTCTATTCTAGATTTTATTTTTAAGTTAACACATTAAAATAATAGACTCATTTTTATGGTAACGTAAAATGTGAGGTCGCTGTTCATGAGTATAAAGGAAGATCGCACCAAGAATCAAAAATTTGAGTTGCAAAAATAATTATAGTGTTATAAATTTTAAATTGAGAAGTAAACTAGTTCAATGATCGATGTTAAAGGGTCACAAAAAGTGTAAAAATCGGAATATCTCCTAATAAATAATATTTTTTCACTCTTCAACCACTGTGCGGCGCCCAGGAGCCGCTATTGAGAAGTAGTATCTTTATTTCTATTAATCACACACACACACACACAAAAAAATAAATAAAGTAACTATCTGTATAAAGTAACTAAGCCATATCTGATAATTATGAGAGCTAGTGAATTACCGATTTGAGAGTGTTGTCCCTGAAAAATAATTATTAAAGCGCACTAATAGAAGTATTCTATTAAGATTAATATTTCTTATATTGATAATGCGCGCGCCCCCCCCCCCCCTGGGAGATGAGGACACATATCAATTATTACAACACTATAAATCTTTAAATGATTTTAAATGATTTATCTTGGCAAAGCTCTATATTCTCTGAAAATACGCCAAAACAATCAACTATATATGAAAACATTGCCTTGCTTTCTGATCGTCAGGGGTTATTACGATAAAACAGACGGGGTGAACTTTTTCGATCAATCTTAGGTCGATCATAAGCCGACGACGGTCAATATACTCTTATTGACGGTTTAATACGTGAACTACGCTTTCATCACAAAATTCATAGAAGAAAAAAAAAAAAAAAAATTAACCGAGCAAATGATATATTTCGTACATAGTAATCGTCAGTAGCGGTCAATATTCTTATTGACGGTTTAATACGTGAACTACGTTTTCAACCCAAAATTCATAAAAATAAAAAAATAAACCGAGCAAAAGGTATATTTCGTACATAGTAATCGTCTGTAGCGGTTAATTAGCAAAAAAGCAACGTTTAGTTCCAAACGTCTTCCAAAAATTCAACCATGTAAACAGGCCTTGTTTGTTTTATTGTTTATTGCAAACAGATTATAATATTTTTCTGTTTTATGTCAGATATGGATAAAGAAGTCCTTGAAGTGGTACTGAAGAAGTTAGATAAAGAATCCAGAATCGCTTCGATTATAGACATGGAATCGGTACCAGCATTACCGAAAGGAGAAAACTACACATCCACCATCTTGAGGATAACATTGAGAGTGGTCTTGGGTAATGGAAGATTGACGAAAAAGTCCTTTATCATGAAGCGGATAATCACAGAAGGAATGGGAGGGGAATTCATGAAGCATCTCAACATAGCTAAACAAGAAAGCGAGGTAAGCTTTGCTTAAGCAATTCCTAGATTCATTTAATTATTTCAATAACTCAAAATTGCAGAGGTAAAAACACAATATGATGTACATTTGTACAAATTATTGGCTTAATAACATTTTTAATATCGTACGTGGGCAAAAAGGTTACAACAAAAAAAAAACTGTTTTTTTTTTTTTTTTTTATAGTCAAAAGTGAACTTTTACCTGCATTCTCAATTTTACTATGTACCTACAAAGAGCAACTATGGAAAATAGTTATTGTACCACTGATACTAATTGTAACTAAAAAGTAGCCCTCTACCTGCGATAACTTAATCATCCCCTCCATGAAATAATATGGTAAATTGCGCCTTTTAAATTTGCGCGTACGTAAATTTGCGCCACGAAACTTTTAATACTGCAGCTGCCCTTCCCCCTGGAAGACGGGTGCAATAATTTTTTAAGCTTTTAAGGCGGGAAGCAGTAACAGAATATTTTTTTCAAGCAAATAATTGTAATAACTTAATTGATAAAGCACTGCTATAATTATACATAATTTTGGTTTCATACACCTTTTCCGCGGGGTAAGATGTTTTAAACTGAACGACCATAGCTTGCCCCTAGTTTTGATCCTGGGTACGCTCTTGGTTCTGACTATATTGTGGCATTGCAGGTTTTGTCATTATAATTCCAACGGTATGCATAACTCAAAATTGATATATTTTGAGTTGAAACCATATTTTGTCGACGTGCTAAAAGTTATTAAGATTGATATAATATAATGCTTCCAGATATATACAGTAGTACTGAAAAATATGACATACTTAATGGAAGAATTCGAAGACACTGAAGAACCTCTTTGATGTAACTTCATTCATTACGACCCGCTGTTATCCAGTATCGTTTTAGAAGATCTAAAGGTGATTATAAAAAATGAAATATATTTCTTTCAGTCAAATTTACTATCGTGAATGTGATACTATTTTTAAGGTATATATTTTTTTTTATTTAGGCAAGTGGATACAGTGTTGTTCCTAGACAGAAAGGCTTGGATTTAGAACACTCCATGCTCGCCCTCAGAGGTTTGGGGAGGTACCATGGTATGGCCAAAGTACTTGAACAGAGAGGAATCTTATCCAAAGATAGCTTCAAGCCCAACGAATTTTTTTCTGATTTAAAATTAGTCAAGGGCATACTTCATTCAGGCATTTTAAATATGTCTAGGTCTATTCAGGAAATCTGGGGCCCTGAATGGTAAGCTTTAGCTAGAACATCTTCTCTCTATTCTCCTTGATTTAAGTGTACTCAGTTCGGAATAAACAACTAGTGAGGTTACACATAACAGGCTGTGCATCCGCTGTAGGACTAATAATTGATGTGATATTAATAATATGAAGTATACTGATTGTTAATAATTATCCTCCTTTTTAGGGAAGAGATAGCGAAAAAACTGAATGTACCTTTTGAACCGTTTGCTGCAAAGTGGCGCAGTATGGGTAAGGTCGAATCTGATGACGAGTTCACAGTCCTCAACCATGGCGACTGCTGGTCGAACAATATGATGTTTAAGTATGACTTCCAGAATCGACCGATATCAGTGAAGTGAGTGTTTTATTTGTTGATGAGTTACAAGTGGTAATCACGCAACCAGTGTTGCAGATTTGTTAAGCTTCGGGTCTTTTTTAGATTAGGCCCGTTACTTACCGCCGTTACTTTTAGTAGTAACTGTTACCATTTGCTGTTCCTAGGTACTTGGATAATCTAATCGAACATATTTCATAATAATAAACATTATCATTCAAGTGAGTTTATTTGAAAAAATATACATGTTCACAAATATGCAAAATATTTTTGAACTCTACGAAAAAAACAAAAATGAAGCTAGTGCGCGTCTATTTTACATAAATAGTGGGCTACTCCCAGAAGTTGTAAAATGTAAAAATGGACACGAAATGAAGTTCTATGATAAAAGGGAAAAATGGAGATGCAACAAGAGGTAGGGAAACACAACAATGCGTCCTATATGAGGAATATCTATCCTATAGAGGATAGAACTACAGAAACTCTGCATGACTGCATTAAGTCTTCCATCTTACCAGGGACAGTAATAATATCAGACATGTGGAGGTCTTATAATGGGATTGGCAAAATTATTGGAATGAATTACAAACATCTAACAGTTAATCATTCCAAGAATTTTGTAGATCCCCTCACAGGAGCATACACCCAAACAGAGTTGGGCAAATTGAAATCTGAATAATGATTGATGAATATGAATAATTGTAATCATACAACAGATGAATAATGAACAACCATTATTCATAATCAGTGTGGGGTATTTTTGATAATTATTGAGTGTTTATGGTATTCATTTGAAATGAATAATGAATAACTGGTATTCAGTTATTCATGATTAACGAATACTGATAAATACAGTTAGTCATTATTCATGAATAAAATATATTCATAAGCCAGGATTATTATAATATTCATCAATCATGAATGCCTAATATTCATCAATCATGAATAACAAATATTCACCAATCATCAATCATGAATATGATATTTTCATAATCGTTATTCATTTAAATTTAAAATAGGAGGATGCATTTCTGTATTAAAATATTTCCTAATGAGCAAGGAAAAGTCCTAAGAGTGGGTGAAGTCAACTGAACAGCATTTGAAGTCACCAGTAAAGAATTAGACCCTTATTCCAATGGGTATTAGTAGATGTCTATTGACATCTATAGAAAGAGCAAACAAATTTTCAATCATCATTCATGACTAGTAAGACTCAGAATTGTGATTTTTTTTGTAATCATGATTAATGAATTTATATTATAGATGATTAATGAATGATCTGTAATCATGAGTAGTGAATTCCCATTAGTCATGATTAATGAGTAATTAGTAACCATGAATAGTGAATTCTTCTTAATCATGATTACTGACTACATTTAATAATGAATAATGGTCATTCATGATTGTTGAATACTTTATATTCATGAATACTCCACGACTAGTGATTAATACAATTCATGATTAATGATTCCGCGCTAAAGAATGATTTGTGAATGATGATTACAATCATTATTCACATTTTTGATTATTAATCATAATTATGATTACATTTTTATTTAAATATGCCCAACTCTGCACCCAAACAATAGAATCCTTGTCGGCGAAGGCGAAAAAAAGAAATAAAAAAGAATGTGGAACACGCAGAACAATGATAGACTCTTATTTGTGTGAGTTCCTGTGGAGGCAGTGCTACCAAGGAGAGCGCTACCAATTTGTTCGCTAGAATAATTTTAGACTTAAAGGAATACTGGCCTGCAGAAAGTTAAAAGAAGAAGTAGAAGAAGTATTACCAATTATTTGTTCTAAATATTATTAAAAATGCATATTTCAATAAATTTAACAACACATGTTTCCAATATAATAACTTTTTTTTATTTAGCAAATAGTATAGTAGTTACCACTAAAAGTACCTGGCGGGCCTAATCTAAAAAAGACCCAAAGCTTCCCAAATGTAAAACTTCTTAGAGGTTCGTTGGTTAAATAAGGTTGCTTTGTCTGGGGTGTCCGAGCAGGATTACGCGTGACCCCTGATAACCAGCGATGAACCATAGCTTTTTAGTTCAAATCCCGAGTGCCTTTTTGGGATTTTTTGCCTTTTAACAACTCATCATTAATGATGACTCATTTTTATTGCGGAAACTTTGCATCCTCACTTATTTCATTATCCTCCTTCCAAAAAGACCTTTCCCCGCTTTTCTCCAATACCATAAGTCAGATGGTATACGTCAACCAGCGGGCAATGAGGCCTACCTCCGTTCCATCTTTTACTTTGGTGTCCATCCGTCATTTCAGGGATCCTTTCATATCCCAGTTAGAGACCCGTCAACGACAAACGATGTTGATAAAACACCGATCAAGAAACATCGATCTTTAAGAAGATTGAACATGTTTTTCGACATCGATGTTTTTAATTAACCTATTAGCCCTTAATCGTAATTAATGCGAGAGAGGTGCCGTTCATTTATGAGCATTTCATATTAAGGACTGGTGATGCTTTGAAAAAGTTGAGCACCAAAAGAAAGCTTCAATCCACGTCGCTATCTTCATTTCCCTGCAGCATTTTATTTACATTAAGACAGGGGAATGAACAACAGGGGAATGAATTTTTAAGGTTTATTTGATAACTGTTGAAAGGAAAAAAAGATATAATAATGCTATTTGAAAAACGAAATCTGTGCTACAAAATCTTTTATCTCTCAAAAATTAGAAAAGAAAAAACTTGCCTGATCAAAACTATAGAGGACAGGGGAATGAAGACTATTAAACGTAACCTCTCAAGTTTAAGAACTTATTTGCTTCTGGAGAGCTTGGATTTTTACTGAGGTTAAATTTACAGTTGGGGTTGCTTAGGGAAAGACCCCTTCATGCTGACTATATATTTTTTACTAATTTCCCGCCTGAATAGTGTGGTGACAATTTAATTTTAAAATTTGACAGGGGAATGAAAGAAAACCTGTGGGACATCATGAAAATTAGTTTTTTTCAATTCTAATCCTTTATCATCAAGGATTCGACTGCTTTTATGAAATTTTACAGTATTTCGAACAAATTGAACAGAATAAAAAGTAAAAATTGACCTAGTATACGGACACAGAACTCTTACTTTGAGCAGAATCAGACCTCGGGACATGACAGGGGAATGAATTTCGACCTTGTTCTGGTGTTTTTAAGGTACGTATTTTATACAATAAAAATAAAGTCGTATGGGGTCTACCTTTACAACTCGCCTGGATTTACAAAATCGGTGTCTTAGAGTCCTAAGTTTTTCTAAATAGCAATAAACGGCCTGGGACACAAAAGTGCCCACTTACGTGAGAATGACCCAGAAATATCGACGGAGAATCAAAAAATGAAATATAAAACAAAAATTTCAACTTCATTTTTGATTGAAATTTGTTTGCCTAATCAGAATAAAACACGAACTCGAGAAGGTACTTTATCTGTTCGTCTGTATGTTCGGGGATAGCGCTAGTGTCGCTTTTGAGTTGGTTAAGAGAAGCTTCCAGACCTTATTTTAGCATTTTTCTGTTGTTGCTTATCCATAATAAGTTAGAGCAAAATTCAGAACAGCCGCTAGCTCCACTTCAGTTGCCTTCGTAATGAAAATTGTTGTATTAAGCTGCATAATTGCGGTCAGACATCATTGTTAGCTCGACTTGGCAGGGCAACCGATACAAGGTTGCGGGATTATCTGCTCGAGGTTAAAGTTCGCACAGTGTAAACGGACCTTTATTCACATGTGTAATTCTTAGAGTTTCGCATCGAACCCTTCGGCAGGATGCGTTGATTCTCCTAGCCATGCTTAAGAACCTAGAAAAACGATAATCGTAAAATATGTGTTATTTGAAGGTGATTCTACAAAATCAAGAGTAAAGGGAAGGATAAGGTATTATTGAGAAAATATTTTTGTTTCATTAATATAAAAATAAACACGAATATTGTACTGTTGGGATGCGAAGTTGATGTCAGTATCTCAAAAAAAAATAATAACAATAAGCTTTCCGCCTCCCTCCTTGACTACCACTACCCGACTTTGTCAAAGCGAGATCTAATTAGTAATTTTTCAGGTACAAGTACTGAAGTGCGGTTATGCGCCGTTCACTAAAGCGCCCTTCAAAGTAAGGCCCGATCTCCACTGATAAGGACACTTTTGGGGGTTTATTTATCTCTGAAGAGCGAGCGGGAGTCGAAAGCTAGAATCTATTAAAGCCAATCAAGGCACTTTTTAACTAAAATAAAGGCGATGGGAGTTCGATAACATGACGGTCACATAACCTCTCAAAATAGGCCACGCCCATCAGCCTCTCTTTAGTACCTTTACCATTTTCCAAACCATAATTAATGTTTTTTTCCCTGGCTAGTTACCTCTCACATAGGTAATTAGTCCAAAAATCTTTATTAGGTAAGTCTTTAGATTAGGGTGGGGGGGGGGGGTGTTTCTCCGACTCAGGCTTTAACGATTAACAAAAATAAGATATGAATGTAGAAAAATGTGTGACTTTGGGAAACGATAATTAGCAAAACACGTCAATTTCTAATCTAAGTAAGTTGGTAAGTGAAAGTTGTGTGTTGCGCGCACGCACCAGATTTTTTAAATTGTAACTGTAATCGTATATTTCTCGTGTTCGTATTGTATATTTCTTGTATTCATTTATTGTATTGGTATTGTATTGCATTTGTATTTTCTTTTTCATTGTATATGTAAATTGTAATTCTATAGTAATTTTACTCCATTGTATTTAACTGCATTTTAATTTTACTTCAAAATTGTAAATTTGTATTATAGGGCGAGAATGACCCAGGTGGTCGAAAAGCCCGAAATTATATATAAATAAATAAATCGAAAAATACTGAGAACTTTCAAGTTTTCCAATACTAATGATTAAAGGCCGGATTTCGTGCAGTAAAAATTTTAAAAACGTGCAATAAAAATTAGCCAAACGTGCAAAAACGTGCAATAAAAATAAAAAACACTGACAAACGTGCAATTCAACCTTCTGCTGTGTGAAGAGGTAGTGTATAATTAAGAAAATCAAATATTAATTTAACATATTTATATAATTATTGCTATATACATATGTGCTTACAAAAACTACAAAAAAATTGTTTGCTAGGAATCATAATTAAACAAAACTAATAATATATATATATATATATATATATATATATATATATATATATATATATATATATATATATATATAGTAAAACATAAATTTTCGTAATTTTCTACTAACTATATTAATTTATCAAATAGAAATTTCTAAAATTTTATCGTATTAAAATTTACAATAATGTACATTTCCAGATTATGCGTCTACGTCATCTTCAAGAGTAGAAACAAACTCTTTAAAATTATTAAAATGATCTGAATAAAATAGGGCTGCTTCGATCTATGTTCCCATCTAGTTATCACAGGTTCTGGGGGAAGGGGGCAGTCCATACTATTTCTATAAGCTTTCACGCGGTGAGGAGCTTTTAAAAATATTTTTTCCCATTATTAACAAGTTTGTTGATATTTCGGAAAATTTCCCTCACTTTTTCAGTAACACGGTTTAAATCATGCGCTACACAAGTTACATGTACCATATTTGAATAAAAAACTTTTAATGCTTCTCCAGCTTTTACCATATACGGAGCGGCATCGCTAACATATAAAAGGATTTTATCTTGGTAGGATGTTTGACAGAAAAAATTTGCTAAACTGTCGTTCACAAATCGAGAGACAGTCTCGTAGGTCGTTTTTGGAAGCTGCTTACATGAAATGAGGTATGGTTTGGGTTCAATCTCCGTGGTGTAGGATTCTAACAAATAAACTGCAAATATTAAGTCCCCGTGGGTCTGTTGTTTCATCTACCATGATGTAAATATAATTATTTTCAACTATTTTTCGTATTTCTTCAACAGAATGTTTAAAACAGTTTTTGAGGTAATTTTTTTCTTAGGGTGTTCTCGTCAGGAATGTTTTGTTTTGTGTATTTTTGCAAAAAATACTTAAAGGGCTTGGACTGCAGTTTATTGAATGGAATATTGGAAGCGACCATGGCGTAACATAAATCGATAAAAACTGTTTGTTTATTGTCTAACGACGAGCAGCTTTGTTTGTTGTTATTGTTGAATTGGAGCTCGCTTGGATTTTTGTGCTGCAGTTAACTGTGTGTGCCGACCTATAAAAATAAAAAGATATTGGGAATAGTCAAATGCTATCGTGTGCTACTTATAAAAAGATAGAATGTACTTACTTGAGTTGCAATGAGCATCCACTTTTTTTCCGATCGGAACCAATTGATTTATTGCAAGAAGAAAAAAAAATTGTTTTCCCGTCTTATTTCAATTCTGGGTATGGTTTTATCCATTTGATTTTGGATGATTGGCTTGCTGTCACTTTAGGCCATAGGTCAATAGTGAAAATTATTGTAGTTGTTTACCGAATTAAACTAAACTTCAGAATGATATGGAAATAAAGTAGGTGGGAAGGTTGAGTCAAATCAAGTTAAAACTTCTAAGAAAGTTAATACAAAGGAACGTTGTTCGACATAATACCATTTCCGTAACGAGTTCGAAGAAATATTTTGAAATCATGAATAATTTTTTCTTTCTTAAAAAATTAGGTAGAAAAATAAATTATAAATACATACATATATCGGTATTATTGTTGGTGATTTTAAAATAAATCATAATCTATTCTCTATAATAAAAATTAAAAAAAAATCAATATTTTTAATGAAATATCAAAAAGTGCACTTTCGTGCACTGAAAACCTAAAATGTGCAAATTTGTGCAGTAACCCTCAAAATGTGCAATTTCGTGCAAAATAAAACTTACATATGTTAATCCGGATGCCTTAATTCGTGTAAATAACTTGTCCCCGATCGATTTCAAGCAACCGAAAAAAAAGTGCAATTGCACGAGAATCCGGTCTCTACTAATGATAATACTCAATAAATTATGGAGACATACAAAAATGCGTGAAAAAAGGTGTTGAGAAATGGCGCTTACATATTAATCAAAACACTTCGATTTCTAATGTAAGTAACGGCTTTAACGATTTTGATCAAACCGGGTATTTGATGTGTGTATATGCCCGCGAAGTGACAGCGAAAATTTCATCAAAATTGGTCAAACGTAGGGGGTACTTTATTTAATGAATTTTACCTATTTTTTCGATTTTTCTCCTTAACAGCTTTAAAGATTTTTATCAAACTGGGTATTTGATATAGCTACATGCCCGCGATGCGACAGCCGAAATGTCATTAAAATTGGTCAAACGGAGGGGGCTCTTTATTTAGTAAATTTTGTATCATTTTCAAGTGTTTTTTTATTTTCTCAAAAACGGCTATAATGATGTTGATCAAACTGGGTGTTAGATGTATGCGTATGCCAAAGATGTGGCAGCTAAAATTTCATATCCCGTATTATCACTGAAGAAAATGAAAACTTTTATTTAACATTAAAAAAAAATTATTTTACTTAAGAGTGTGCTTGCTCGTGATACTGATACATTATAACTTATGGAGATATACAAATGTGGAAAAGTGCGGCGTTAACACATTATCGAAACCCGTTGATTTCTAATCTTTGTAAGTTTGTAAGTGAAAGTTGTTTGTTGCGCGCATCGCACCAGATGTTTATATTTATAAATTGAAAGGAACTGAGGGTATATGTTCATGCACTTTTCTGTGTTAACGTTTCTGCTTTTGAGATTTTTAATATTATGAATTTTACCATTATATAATGAATTCATTATGAATTATGAATTTATTTCATTATGAATTATTATTATATAATGAAATATAGGTAGATATAAATAGACAGGTATTGTGTACGTATGTGTGGGTGTGTGTGCATGAATGGGTTATGTATGTATATATCTTAAAATAAAATAATAATAATTAGGACAAGAGGTAAACAAGTATAAACAGGATTAAGTAGCAACAGCCTAAAGCCAGTAACAGTGAGTATGGCCAAAGAAAGAAGTGTAATTTGACATAATTATTTATTTATTGACTAGATTTTAATGAATTGATGTATTGTATGGTTATAATATACGTATCGGTTTGGATATAATGAATATAATGTAATATAGGATTTTAAATCATAAATATTTCCATAAATTTTATAGTTATTGTAAATTAATTTTTTAAAAAAGTTGTAAATATTATGTAAAATACTGTTGCAGTACACCTGAAGATGAGGCAATGAGCCTCGAAACGTTGCGAGGTTTTTAATGTATTGAAAAATATATATATATCACAAAGGAAGATTGGATTTTTCACAGTTGTATAAAATTGAAATAATAAAAGACAAAAAAATAAAAATAATAATTTAACATAATCAAACATTTAATAAAATTCTAAATAAATACAAAAAAACCTATAATAAAAACATATTGTGTGATTCCATTAAGTCCTTGTGTCCCTGGAAAATGTTTTGAACGCCACGAACCTTTCCTGGCACTTCACGAATTCCTGGAAGGATGGTGGTGGCCATTCCACGAATGAAAATTTCTGAATGAGTTTGACCCGTTTACGTCTTACCTACGCACTTACCTGTTTACCCCTTACGAAGTAGTGGAGTTTTTCGCCGAAGTTTCCGTGGCCTCTCGATGTTTGCGTTGAATAAAAATCTGGTTGGACCCGTACGTACTTCAATCTTCGGTATAATTATTTGGCAAAAACCTATAAGTAAGCCCCACCCTTGGTTGAATGATCCAACCTCCACTGCCATTGTTTAATGCAGAGCTGAGAAATTTGCATACTTTAGGATTGTTCTCACCACCATTGTTATCAGCACATCATCCCAATCCTTATCCACCTAAACTTCACCTAGAAGGTTAAATCGGCTTTTCGTCTTCTACCCTTTGTTTGTGTAAATATGTTACATTGGCTTACTGGGTCTAAAAATCAGTGAATCAATTGGCAGATAAAAATTAATTTTTAATTAATACAAAATATTTTTTCCATAGATTTGTGGACTACCAAATACGCAGTTACAACACACCTTGCATGGACGTTACCAATTTATTTTACCTCGGTATCCGGCCATCTGTACGTCGGAGCAACTACCACCTCTTGGTCAAAACTTATCATGAATCCTTGATCAGAACTTTCGACAAATTCGGCTTCACCGGATCCAGACCAACTCTTGAAAATATAACGGATACAATGAAACGTCAGGAATTCTTTGGATTGACGATTTTCGTCGTTAAATACGCTAGTCTTACCTGTACTTCGACAGAACCTATAGACATGGAGAAGTTTATGGCAACAGACGGAGAAGAAGGTTTTAACAAAGAAATACTAAGAGAACCAGGAATGATCGAGAAATTGGGGCCGGATTTCATTGAATATGTTGAAAGATACGTTTCAGATTTATGTTAAATTTTCGGTCCTACAAATGTTTTATTAATTAATAATATGTTTTTAACTTAAAATTTTATTAAAGTGTTTATTATGAATAGTGCTTAGCTACAAAAATTATGAATTAGCTACAAAAAGTATGAAAAAGCTCTGCGAAAAGAAAAATCTTAAATATATCATTTTCATTAGAATTCATGAATTCTACAACCTTTATTGTACATAAAATATATTTCTTTATAAACAGATAAAAACGATTTATTACATAATTTTGTATGTGTTGTCGTATGCGTTTTGTCTCGTTGTTTGTCTAGTTTTGAATTAAATCAGTTCACAAGATCGGAAATCCCAAGAGAGTGCGCGACTGTTTTTACTATACATTTCCATTGACAAAGGCTAGAAGAATTTTGGCTTGAGCCCTATTTGTTCTGGGCTTCTAAACTCTAAGGTTGAACTTTATAAAATTTCAAAAACGTAAAAAGTGTTTTTATTGTATTCCATGAATGTGATGGTGTTGTTCAAATAAAATATTTTAGCTGTGATATTACTTGAAAGTCTTTCAAATTAGTTCTAATTTTGGGTCTGTTTGCGAAGACCATATTTACTTTACAGTTACTTTCACGACGCTACATCCAGTTACTTTTAGTAAACAGTTACTTTAAACAATCTGTAGTGGTTATAACAGTGATAACCTTAATTTGTAATTTCAGTGATAATAAAAATTGGTTTAATTTCAGTGATTATAAAAATTATTTTCATTTTCAAATTCATTTTATTATAACAATGAAGATTTGCTTAAGAAGATTATACAAGGCATGGCATCATTTATGCCACCTACTAATTAAATTTGTTTTTTTTTATAATATTAACTTTTCCCTAAATAAATATACATAGCTGAAATATATTCTTGTTATTCCCATCTAGGCAATTATTTGCAAATACAGGTTATGGACAGGTTATAAATATTGTTATCAAAATCAGGGTAAAGGTTCTGAAGAGCGGCTGATGGGCGTGGCCTGTTTTGAGAGGTTATGTGACCGTCTTGTTATCCAACTCCCTTCGCCTTTATTTCAGTTAAAAAGTGGCTTGATTGGCTTTAATAGATGCTAGCTTTCGACTCCCGTTCGCTCTTCAGGGATAAATAAACCCCCAAAAGGGTCCTTTTCACTGGAGATCGAGCCTTACTTTGAAGGGCGCCTTAGTGAACGGCGCATAAGCCGCACTTTAGTACTAGTGCCAAAATAAGTGTTTGAAAGAAGTAACTGTTTACTAAAAGTAACTGGATGTCGCGTCATGAAAGAAACTGGATGTGGTCTTCGCAAACAGACCCCTAATTTTATGATATTGTAACACTGATATGGGTTTAAATAATTCTATTGAGGTAATATTATAACACAAATTTTAAACAAAGAATTAAAACTTAAATAACGTTAGAAAACAGTAACTAGCTGTAAGAGAACGGTGACTCAAATGTAACACTAGTCGATTGCTTCTTTTATGTTTGGTGTTTAGCTACACACAAAATTAATGGTCATTATTGTTGGCTGTTTATATATTCAAGCCACTCAGGGAGGCCTAGAACGTTTCAAACATGTGATCACCGACTAATACATGATTAACCCTTCCAGGCAGTTCTAGAACTAGGTTATAACCTAATTGAAAAAAAAATGCCCATTTAGGATATACATGTCTGTCGTATAGTGAATAGTTTATTTTACGACTACAAGTTACTAACCCGTGATTTTTCTGGAACACACTTAACCTAATGCTTATCGCTGTTTGTTGAATACATATAACAAAAACTCATTAAAGTTTTGTATAAAGTATTTTTGGTGTAACACTTATCACTTAAGATGTAGCAAATAAACACAATTGTATCTAAGTGTGGCACCTTTCTCATTTCTAATCAAATACTCCAACGTTTATTACCACTTCCGTAAATCAATCTCATTTTCATATAAACCAATTATCCGGAATAGTAAATCAATAAGATCATTCAGTTGCTGCCAAATGTTCAGCTCACAGTGTCCCACCAGTTTTCAGTTTCTGCGATCCGATATAAGTAGAATTTGCAGTGGGAACGCGTCATTAACTTTCACAAACACGATTTCGACACCATGCAGTAGTGCATTCGTTTCTAACGCTCGGCAGCGGTGAGTGTGACACATTTAATTACAAGTTTGGACAGAGATTGTTATCCGGGCGTCAGGCGCCATTACTGGCCGGCTTGCCAGCGAGGTTCAAAGGGGTGAGAGACAATATTTTTTTTATGAAGAAGTTATAATATTTTTTTTTTTTGGTATCAAAAAATTATTATTTATTTTAACTGTAAAAAGCCACTACATCTTAAAATCGTTAATCGGGAATAATCCATATTGTGCAATTTTATTAGCCAGCTTTGAGTATTGTTTATGATATAAACTGCTACATGCAGGAATCTTTTTCTATGCGAATAATGTTGTGCGGTCATTTGGAAAGACAACTTTAGCCTACTGTCAGTCTGCAGTTACATTCTCGGGTAAAAATAAGGAACAATTTCTTGTTTGTATATGTCTAAAACATTTTTTTCTTCTTCAGATTTGTGGACTATCAAATGACCAGCTACAGCACTCCATGCATGGACGTTTCCAACTTCTTGTACGCTGGTATCCAACCACACGTACGTCGGAGCAACTACCACCTCTTGGTGAAAACTTACCACGATTCTCTAATTAGAACTTTGGACAAGTTCGGTTTCACCGGTACCAAGCCCACTTATGAAGAAATAACGAATTCGCTGAAACGTCTCGAATTTTTAGGGTTGACGATCTTCGTTGCATTTTATCCAAGTTTTATTTGTACATCGAATAAAGCTTTTGATATGGAGAAGCTTCTGACTACCGATGGTGAGGAAGGTTTCAACAAAGACATTTTAAGAGAGCCTGGAATGATCGAAAAATTGGGGCCGGACATAATAGACTATGTTGAAAGGCACCTTCTCGATTTTTATTAGAACATTTGATCAAACAAGAAAGAGACACCATACAAGATACAGCCACCATGGAATTGTGAGCTTGTATAACTCAAAACTGATCAACATACTACACCAGTATTTAAAATTGAAATTTAAAAAAGAAAAGAAAAAAAGGGTTCAGCCAAGATTAGTAATAAAAATTCAGATTTCTTTCTTACTTTTTCTTTTATTATTATTGTATTCTTTTTTATTAATGTAATGTGATAGTGCGGAATCTCAAAGATGAACAGAGAGAAGGTGGGCTCACTTGGGTAGGCAAACCCTCACAACCTCTTCCCGCTTACGTCACCGGACGCATGACTTAGTGCATGCGTATTGAATTATGTTTAAATACTATAATTTTTCATTATAGATTAAAGTGAAAAACATTAAAATTTTCCATTATTTTGTAATTCTTTTATCTCCACAAACCCGACCATTATTCACGAACATTAGACTATTATTTATAAAAAATTAGGTTCGATATAGTTTTTTCTTTTCATAATACAGAAATAATCTTGCATGTACATACCAATTAATAACATTTTCCCAGTGATTATTTATATTTGGTTTGACCACTCATTGGATTTTCGCTAATGAATTAATAATTTCAACCAGGAAAAATTTATTAATTAAAATAAACAAATAAAAAAAAAACCTAAAAGTTATAGAAATAGTTTTCATTTATAATTGATAGTAAAATATGGTATAAAAATTCATTTTAGGTAAAGAAACATCAATAAATTGCATTGCTTATTAATTAATAATGTAGAAATTCAAACAATTTGCAATAAACAACAACAATTTGCATTAAACAATTCATTTATATAAAAATATATATTCAAAATATAAAATTACATGAACATACAATAAAAATTTTATAACAATCATTATAATATATTATTATATTACACAATTAATTTTTGTTTCTTCGGTAACTTTTTTAATCTTATATTTAGCATTTTTTTATTTTTAAAATTTTCATTTTCGCGTAGCAACCTGCTGATAACCTGGCTATCCAAGGTTATCAATTCATTGATAAATTGACAGATGCGTCCATCTACGTCATAGGTCTCGGGCAGCCATATTGTTCCTTACAAAATGAGCCCAGCCTTCTCTCTATTCACCTTGCGGAATCTCAAACTCGCTTCTAAAATAAATTATTTTTGTTTACTTTATAATATTAATTTTAATATTTTAAATTGTATTTTAGATGGTACTCATTTACTTAAAAATTATTATATCTTTTTATTTACTTTTGTAAATTATCCGATTATGATTAGTTATGTGTGGCCATCCCACGAGATCAAATCCCACACTTTATTAAACGTTAGTTATAAAAATTTATTGTTAAAACAACCCTTTATGATAATTAAAGCCGAATAGGAAATAAAGAACTAAAAAAAAATATCTTAATGTCTCATTTGAAATGAATAAGATGCATGTAAATTATCTCGTTAGAATTTTTTGTAACTAAATATTGTTTTATTGTAACTTTTAAATTAAAAAAAAAAACATAAAAGCTTGTTAGAAAAATTAAAATAAAATTAAAACCATTTTTATGATATTTTTAAAACTTTTTTAGTTGTATTCCTTTATTTATTTACAGGATTAAATACGAGGTTTCGTGAACATTCAATTATAAATTTGTGTCCGGCTGGAGAGGAACAGTTGGTATGGTAGGAGTTACTAGTGTGACTCCAAATCTGGGGCTTATTTAAATTTTATTGATTATGTACACTTTTTTTGGTAAACTAGGGGGTAATGTACCCTATAGTTGGTACCCTGTCCGCCTGTTTTTGCACTAACCTCCAATTTACATTATCAGGTTATTAATTAATGACAGTGTAATTATTATATCTAGTGAGTATCTAGCCGAAGAACTATAAAATAGTTATTGTTTTCATTAGTATTGCAAAAAATAATTCTCCATGGCGTCTAATTTTATAAGTCTCAATTAAGTTGTCATGAAAACTTCATTTAGGTGTATAGATGCAAGGAAATAATTTTCGTTAAACAATATCGCAGTTCCACTTCCACAATGTTTTCCTAGTTAATTGTAAACCTTTTTTCCAAAGCAATTGTGACCTTTTCCAAGCTAATTTCAACCTTTTTTTCCAAATCAATAGTAACATTTTACAAATCAATTGTTACTTCTTCTTTTTTTAACCTTTTTCAGGCTTGAATAAATTCCTAAATATTATGGTTCATTTATATTTTATTTAATTTCTTTAGGGAATTTTAAAATAATAAGGCAATAATATTATCGACTTTTTTTCTTTCAGATAACTGGTATTAAGGTAAAAGATTAATAAAAAAAAAACAAAAAATATTTAAAAATCTATATTGTTATATTGGTAAAATATTTTTTGTATTTCCTTTTAAGCAAATGCGGGGGTGGTTGATGATTTAATCTATTTAGCTATTTTTCATTAAGTTGTTGAAATCATTTGGGAAATTTAAAAACATAAGATTTCTTAAAAATTATACTATTGCTGATATTTAGTCTCTGTATGTGTCAAGTCGTTTTCATGGACGCTGATTCCAAATATCTCTATTGTTTTATAATACCGATAGTTTGATCGATAGTTTATTACTTAAAAATTCTTCTCTAAAAAATATTCTAAACTACAAAAAGAGTTATTACATCATTGTTTTTGTTTCTTTTTTATGACCAAGAGAATTTTTTTTTAAATTGGGGCACTCTCAAGGTAAAGTAGGTGGACTTGGTAAAATGTTCAAGAGAAGGAAATGATTTAAGGGACGGGGGGAACCTTCTTAAACTTGATCTTATTAGGTGAAAAAATATTAAAGCCCATTAATAAAATTTTTGGGACGAAGTATGTAACAAAACGCTGCTTCACTATTCCACCGCTAGGGGTGATTACAATCGACCGAATATTCCCGTTTACAAGATTACGCTTTTTGGTCAATCAAGGGATGATTATTAACGGCTAATGATTATTGTTCTTATGAACTCGGTACTAATCAATACCCCCTGTATATCAAGAAGAAAGAAGAAACAAAGAAAAAAAATCTGGTGCGTGCGCGGAACACACAACTTTCACTTACCAACTTACTTAGATTAGAAATTAATGCGTTGTTGTGGTCCCCTTCGTTAGATCAATTTTGATGAAATGTTAGCTATCACATCTTTGGCATATAAATACATCAAATACCCAGTTTGATCAAAATAGTTAAAGCCGTTTTTAAATTAAAAAAAAAACTTGAAAATTATACAAAATTTATTAAGTAAAGTCCCCCCTCCGGTTTGTCAATTTTGGTGAAATGTTGGCTATCACATCTTTGGCTTATGCATACATCAAATACCCAGTTTGATCAAAATCGTGAAAGCCTTCTTTGAGTAAATAAAAAAAACACTTGAAAATGTAACAAAATTTATTAAGTAAAATCCCCCCTCCGGTTGGTCAATTTTGGTGAAATGTTGGCTATCACATCTTTGGCTTATGCATACATCAAATACCCAGTTTGATCAAAATCGTTAAATCCTTTTTTGAGTAAATAAAAAAAACACGTGAAAATGTTGCAAAATTTATTAAGTAAATGCCCCCTCCGGTTAATCAATTTTGATGAAATTTTTACAGTCATATCTCGGGCATATACATAGATCAAATACTCAGTTTAATCAAAATCGTTAGAGCCGTTTTTGAGAAAATCGAAAAAAACCTAAAAAGTTATTAAGTAAATTACCCCCTCCCTTTAAGTAATTTTGATGAAATATACTTACACTAAATACCCAATTTCAGGATCGCACGGTTTATAGTTTTTGAGCTAGTCTTTTCACACACACACACACACAGACACACAGACACACACACAGACCATTTCGCGGGACTTGGTCACTCAGGGGACCCCAAAACCGGAAGTCGAAATTTTTCACGATCGCAATACTTCCACTTACTATATGAAGAGTCCATTGAAGAAAGGGGGAGAGTCAATTTTTTCCGAATTTTAGTTATACACATATAATTGTTCGTCTAGATGAGTAGAATATGTTGGTGAAAAGAAATAGTCAGAAAAAATGACAGTAGGTTGGTTACAAGGGATGGAAAGAACCACGTACTCGGGAGAAAGGGGGAATGTCCACGCGGAAAAACCTAGAATGGGGGAGAGTCATGTTAGAAGTTATGTGGGTTGTGTATTAATATCACCATTTCATCAATAAAACAGGGAAGAAAGGGGGAGCGTCCATGACTATCCCCCTTTCTGTTATGTTTAAATTGGTTTTTTTTTACTAAAACATTTTTTTTTAGAGCGTGATATGTCTGTTTCGGGCAAATTTATTATTTTGTCACGCAAAACAAAAAGGAAAAGGACATATAAAAAAAATAAAGAAAAATGATAAAAGATACGTAAGTAATTAAAGATCCAAACCTAAAAACTCGATTTTCTCGGAAAGCACTCCAAATGACATCCCCCCTTTCTTCCGTGGACTCTTCATATATTTCATATATAGGTAAGTGAAAGTAAAAAAATTTTTATTGTGGGACTAGTCCCCTAAGAATAACAGAGCATGGTCAGATCCAGAGCCATTTGTCTGGTTAGTTGAAAAAAAGGTAAAAAATATCAAGAATTAAGATAAAACATAAACACAAAAAGAGAAAAAACTGAGACAAAATATTGAAAAACATTTGGATAACGAGTACAAAAATTTTATCAGCTTTTGAGCTCGAAAACTGTAATAAATCAAATAAATATTCTGGGGGTTTTTAATGCTTTTCACTATATCGGGCGGGAGCTATTCCAGGGCGTTATGCAGTATTGACAATCCAACAATAATAAAATAAACAATAAAAAATACTGTCCTTCTAGTTATGTTTATAATACGATATTAATTATAATTTTATTAAAAAATAAATGTTTTTACGTTTATAAGTATGTAAATATAAAAATAAATGAATTTTAAATTTAATTTTCATTTCCTCTATTCCATTTCATTTCCAATTTAATTTAATTCCTCCAAAAGTTCTGTGGTAAAAATAGTTTCAAATTAAAATCTAATGTTAATGGTGTCAGCGTATACCCCGAGAATACAGACACATATCGCCGACTAGTAGCCAGTTTAAGAGAGAAAGGTGCGGATTTCCATACGTACCAATTACCTGAAGATCGAAGTCCCAGAGTTGTCCTAAAAAACTTACATCACGCGACTCCAGTCTCAATCATAAAACAAGAATTAGGAAACTTTGGTTACGAAGCCACTAACGTAGTAAATGCTATCTCTCGTTTTAAAAAACCATTACCTATGTTCTTCGTTGACATAAGTAAATCAACATATGATGAAAAAATATTTGACATCGAATTTATTTACCATACTCACGTAATAATCGAAGAACCCAGGAAAAAGAAAATCATTCTCCAGTGCATACGATGCCAGCAATACGGACACACAAGAAGTTATTGCAATCACGCACCAAAATGCGTAAAATGTGGTCGAGGCCATGAAAGCACTGAATGCACCAAGCCAAGAGAAACCGCAGCTAAGTGTGCCAATTGTGGTGGACCTCATCCTGCTAGCTACAGAGGATGTCCAGCTCTGAAAAAATTGAAAGCAGCCAGGAATCCAAGAAAACGTCCACAAATCAATGTCCCTCCGCCGATAGATGAGTTTCCGCCTCTCCCACACTCTGAGCAGCAACCTCATTCGGGTCCTTCAAAGCTGGAATCAAACTATCAGCAGCGCCCTGCAAGACCAATTAGTAAAAGGATACCAGCCCAAAAACAACAGGAATCTTCAGAAAAGAGGAAGAGAAACAATCAGCCGGCACAGCTCACTGAAAACAACTCATTACCAGAGCAACTTACCAACTTGGTTAGAGGCTTGAATAACCTTATACACCCTCTTTTTAGCCTTCTACAGCAATTATCAAAGGTCGCCCAAACATTAAGCACTGGCCTACCCACATGCCCGAACACCTATTGAAGACTAAAAGGGAGCCGGTGATTTCCCTGCCTGAGTGCAAATCAAGCCAGGAAGAGTTGCCGCTGGGCAAAATTCTTCCCCATGCCTATCATGCCAATATTGTCTGATAATTTCAGCAAATTCACTGATTGTCTTTCAGTTAAGACAGGCGTGAATATAGAAATAAAGTTAAAAAAAAAAAAAAAAAAAAAAAAAAAAAAAAAAAATTTCATTATTTTAATTTTCAGCTATATAGAAATTATTTCTACTTCCGTAACACTTTGGCTATCATTTCACCTGAAATCGAGTAACTGTTCTCTTGTCAGAGAATTCAAAATTGTGTAGAAACGAGAGCATGGCTCCCAGGTATTATTTTTTTGCAGCCAAAGTGTTAAAGATCTAATTATTTGGCAGAGGCGGCATTCTAGCTTGAGCCACCACTTTTACCGCTTTAAACCGAAGTTTTACGGATGGAGACAGGTAAGGAATTCCAGACATACAGGTTTGAGGTTTGGGATCTGGTGTTTAGGGAATGTATAGAGGAGCAGGGTTTGAACAAATCGAGGATATATGGAGGTTTCTTGGTTCTAAAGGTTCGGAAAATATACACACTTAGGAAGTATTGCCGTCGAAAAACTGGGTAGAGCCACTTCAATTCAGCGTGGAGTGGACCAACTGGAGAAGTGGGAGCGCCTGGGGACACTGATCTAATTGATCTGGGAAGATAAATCTATTGAAGCAATTCATTAGTCTCTTCAACCTTACCTCATCCAAATCAATAGCGAAACATGGTTTGATTCTTAGCTTAACTGTTTAAACAGTCCTAAATAACATTAAAACAAAAGACTTTTGGAAATATGATTTTAAGAAACATTTCAAATACTCAAAGATATTTCACATATTTTTCTAGATAGTATTTTATATCAGGTTCCATCTTTTCTATTAGTCCAGGTTCTCTGAAAACCTGTTCGTCGAATCCTTCTCTCCCATCTGTTGTCAACAACTTATCAAAGTCGAAAGGTTCTTTGGAGGAACTATTAACCCCAGGATACATCGCGAGGAACAACATTAGTCCAAAGAACTCGAATCGAGTCATTGTATTAGTAATTTCTTCTAGCGTGGGCTTGGTACCGGTGAAACCGAACTTGTCCAAAGTTCTGATGAGAGAATCGTGGTAAGTCTGCAGCAAGAGATGCAAGTTGCTCCGACGTGTTTGAGGCTGGATGCTGTTGTACATGAAGTATGTGATGTCCAAACATGGTGAGGTTTTACGCGGTGCTGCGAAGTCCAAAAACCTAAAAGCATTAATTTATTAAAAGTAAATAAAAAAATCGGAAAAGAAATTTGAAACAAGATATGGTTAAGATTTTTTTTTACTGAAAATACGAATTGAGGATTTTGAAACAAGTGGAGACATTCTATGAAGGTATGCATATATTAATGCTTTGCTCAGCAGATGTTTACGTCTTGACATTATCATTTTTGGGAATATTGTCACATCATATGCAGGGTGTTTGGAGGTTAAGCTTCATAACTCAAAAATCGAATTTAAGGCCAGAAAACAAGAAAAAACTTAAAACTATTATAACTAAATTTGAACCTAATTTTGGGGAAAAACCTATTACAAGCCGAATGAATGAACGATAACCTAATTGTAGTTAGTATATGTATCTAGTATATAACGATTCAAGATGGCATTGAATTGAGGAAGCATTGAGGCGGCTCACTTCATGAGGAGGCGTTGGTTCACTTACAGCTGACTCAGACTCAACAGCCGGACCGGCACTCTGTGAACCAATCTCGTGGATGAAGCACGTGGCTTTAGCGTCACCTGCCATTATCGGCGCATCATAAGGAGCAGAAGAGTGAAATTTTGATTTAATCACGGTATCTTCACCGAGAGGATTTCTGCCCTAGTCTAATGCAGGACAGTTTAGTATTAATCGCCGCAGTACTGTGAGTATTATAACTTATTTCTTCACGCTCTCAGATGTGGAGTTATTTGCGAGCATTGCCCATTAAAGACAATTAATTCAAAATTCAGCATAGTAAAACGTTATAAATCACAGTGTTAAGTTCGCTATATATATATATGCTTGAATGTGTGAGTTCGCCATAAATACGCAAATCCTGTCAGTTCGCCGATCATGATTATATTGGTTATAACCAAAGCAATTCCTATTAATTCTTTGTATTATCTTTCAGCAACTTCATTGTAATTCTTATTACTGTAATTAATGTTTTGTCCTTATTTAATATAATTGTAATCATTGAACCGGCTAGCTTGCATGCGTGTTTTTAGATTAAGCTTGAAATGAGTTTAAGTATTATTTCGTTTTTGTCATTGTTGGAAATTAAGAGGTATTATTTTCATTTATCATTTCATTCATTGATGCTATTCTATTAAATATAATTTGTCTTTTGTTCACGATTATATCAGTGTATTTATTTCCTAATATAACATAATTTTGTCAGCAATCGTTGTTTGATTATTAATTTGTCTTTCTTTCTTTCCCTCTTCCTTTAACTTAAATAACTTCACTACTAAACACTAATGAATGAACCACAACAAGCTCTTTCTGGGTACCATGCGCTTCAACTAAATCTATCGTTCATTAACACTAGAAAGACGGGAGCTTAGTATATACCTATATTGCCTGAAAGCAGTCAAAATGACTGCATTGTGAAAAAATAACTAATGCGCAAAGAAATTTGTTTAACAGTAATTTTTAATATATTTTATATCACTTACAGTCATATAAGAAGTTATTAATAAGTATTAACAATAAAAAAATGTATTTCAGTTCGGAAAAAAAATAATTTATACATTATCTGGACATTTTAAGCAAATGAAAGTGCAAATCTTTTTGGATGTACATCTTCCGCAAACATACTTTTTACATTTTTGACAAATATTATTTGTTTTGTTATTGTGGCAAAGTCGTATTTGACAAAATTTTCGTTTGGTAGATATATAACACATATATATTCCGGAAGTGAAGGACGGGGGAGGGCAACAACAACGATTAATTAACCCATTTATATGTTGTAGAAAAAGTCACAAAATTATAAGAAGCTGTGTCATTATTTAAATCATTATTTTCTTAATCGAAATTTAAAAGCAGTCAAAATGACATGCTTAGGCAATCTAGTGTTAACACATCAATCATGTACATATGGACTAATTAGCTTGTGAGAGGGAGAAACTTCCGGCCCTTGTATCTGCTATATCACGCTAGGATAAAAACAGGAATATTCTTTAACAGTGTAAACAAATAGTCCTTTTTAAGTTCTTTGATCAATCTTGAAATGGAAATGTTTTGTTTACTTAATTGCCGGCTAGTAACCGAACTACCGCATCATCATCCCAACATTGACAAAAAAACTCAACCGTGTAAGCAAGCACATTAGGTTCATTGTAATCGCCCTGGCGGTCAAATAGCGAAGCAACCTTAGGTTCCAAAACTTTAACCGTGCGTACCTAACGGGAGAGATCTCGCAGAGTTAATCTAGTTTTTAAAATGAAAATAAGATTAGATTTTATATTTACGATGTTGGCTACTCACTTTACTCCTATTGGTCGTTTCTGAAAGTCGTATTTAAACATCATATTGTTCGACCAGCAATCGCCATGGTTCAGGACTGTGAACTCACCATCTTCTAGTTGAAACACTTGTTGAACTTTTGCAGCAAACGGATCTAAAGTTATTCGGGACAGCTCGTTTGCAGCCTCTTTCCTGCAAAAACATTTGATGATGTATATATATTGTTTGCTTACTTGCTTACTTGATTAGTGTAATTTGATGAGATGGAAAATAACCCTGGGATTGTGAAGATTTTTTTTCTGTGTATATATATATATATATTTATTATTTCACTACCTAAACCGATCACCGATTATATCTTGCTTAATCTAATATTTAATATAGAGAGACAATATTAATTAGAAATTTACTCGGTCCGCGGCTTGGCCGAGGGGATAGCGTCTCCGACTTCCACGCTGGCGGTGCGGGTTCGAATCCCGCCCAAGCCCGCTCGATTTTGTTCAGTGACGGCCTCACTGTACAGACTCAGCGGCTTACCATGGATTAGAAGAGGTTGGCTATCCGTAGATAACCCGCCCATTTTAGCCCTCGTGGCATAAAGCGAACGTTAAAAAAAAAAATACTCAAAATAATATTGCACATAATAGCCTATTTTAAATTACTGTGGAATAGAAAAGGATTATTAATATTCACGGATTTTTTTTAAATTTTATATAGCTAAATAGTTACACTCCTCTAATGTAAAGTGATAGAAACTACCTAGACCTGTCTGGATTGTTCTATTTCTGAATAATACAAGAAGCAACGAAGTAGGAGTTAAGTCTTGCTTTGAACATCGAACTGTGTCACTGTATTGTCTCTAGCAGTTACAGTTACTGTGTCACTGTATTGTCTCAAGCAGTTACAGTTACTGTGTCACTTTATTGTCTTTAGCAGTTACAGTTACTGCGTCACTGTATTGTCTCTAGCAGTTACAGTTACTGTGTCACTGTATTGTCTCTACCAGTTACTGTTTTCTAACGTTGAGAAACAATAAGAGCTGTCACTGTTTAGATAATATATTTGTTAGTTAGTTATTTGGATTTAGGGGAGTAAAACCTATTGGTTATCAACGCCGTGATAATATATTTGTGCTATCATTTTATGTAAAAAAAAAAATATTTGAATCCATATTAGTTTTACAAAACTATAAATATGTTAATAAAATTACCATTCAGGGCCCCAGCTCTCCTGCATTGCTTTGGCCAATTTTTTAATACCTGCGTAAGGAACACATCTGATATATTTCACGGAGGTGTAAGAGATTTGGTTGTAGTCGTCTTTGGATAATATTCCTCTCTGTTCGAGTACCTTTGCCATACCGTGATACCTCCCCAAAGCTCTTAGGGCAAGCATGGAGTGTTCCAAATCTTGACCTTTCTGTCTAGGGACCAAACTATAACCACTTGCCTAAATACAAAAAAAAATTAGATTTTTACTTTCACTTACCTATATATGAAATATATATAGAAAGTAAACGTATTGCGATCGTGAAAAATTTCGACTTCCGGTTTTCAACTGAAATAGATGTTTTGAATTAACTAAGTCCCGCGAAATGGTCTGTGGTTGTAAGTGTGTGTGAGAACAGACTAGATCAAAAACTATAAACCGAACGAATCTGAAATTAGGTACTTGGCGTATGATTATACCCGCGATGTGACAGCAAAAATATCATCAAAATTGGTTAGGAGCACTTGTTTAATAAATTTGGTCTAATTTTTACGTTTTTTATAATTTTCTCAAAAAACGGCTAAAAAGATTTTGATCAGATTAGAATCAAGTGTTCTTTAGTATCAGGTAAATTTTATCATCATAAAAAATGTTCTGAGGCGGCTTAACCCCTTAACCGCTAAGCATTCAGAACGAGAGTTGCACTGAGACGCTGAGCGGGTCTACAGGCATTTTACTCCCCACGCTAAGGCCTGCAGGCCACTCTCCGCCGCTGACTGCTTCAACTTCTTCAACTCCTCATAAGCTTCACCGACTATTTCCTAATGTTTTATTTATTTTTTATGATTCTATAATACCTTTATCATTATTTCAATAGATTAAAATGCTAGATTACCGATTGCAATAAAAGATTACGTGATATAAGAAGGTATTAATGAGCAATAATATAATAATGCTAATACATTTACATACATACATTAATTAATACATTTAATATAAATTTTTTTAATTTAATTAATTTTTAATAGGTAATATTTTTTTAATTGATAAATAATAAATAATAGCGAAATATAACAGTGAATATCACCAAAGAGCACAGAGGACTATCGCTCAGAGCGTCTAGAACTCGAATGAATAATGGCAAAATATGTCCTTCAGAACCTTGACTGTAGCCGAGGGAGGAATAAGGGAGAGAAAAAAAAATTAGCAGGTAAAAAGGAGTGAGCAGGGCTTCCCCGAACGGCCGACCCAGATGACAGGCAGCCACCGGGCCGACACAAATATTTCCGCAATAGAGATACCCCTGCAGCCTAGTGGCCGCTAGATCTATTTATTAAGTCTCCGTGGATCCGCTAGGATATGCCTCAGTCACGAAAACTTATCTCTTGTGAAGCTAAGGAAATAAGTAAGTAAAAAACGATTGCGAGATATCTCGTCATTAGCGTGTGGGGAACGGCAGCCTTTGACGATTTATCTCGTCATTAGCTTGTGGGGACCTACTTTGTTTCGCGAGATATCACCTTTGGAGCCATAAAAGATTAAATGGGGAAGGGGACTTTTTTATTTTCCAATAAAGTACTTTGTTCTTGTTTATATCGAGAAATTATCTGTCTCTCGGTATGCCTAAAAATAAGAAATAGCGAGAAGAAATAAGAGCGACATATAAAGGCGCTGTACGCTTTTTATGACAGACAGATTGTTTGTAATGAAAGATGTTCTATTCATGGGAAAGAGTTCTCAAAGTGTATTGGAACGTAGACATTTAATGGAAATTATTTGTATCAATGGTGACAAATCGATGTTTTCAACAACTCAATAGATAATTATAAAATGAGACGCAATGGAATCTTGTGCTTGCATTGCCGACTTATCATAAGTAAAAACTTATATTTATCAATTAAAAATTTAGTGTACTTTATAGAGCAAACACAAAAAAAAAATAAATGAATGGGGAAAAGTGTGTGAATTTTAGGAATGGAGTTTACATATTTATCAAAACACGTAAATTTCAAATTAAGGAAGTTAGTAAGTGAAAGTTGTGTGTCGCGCGCATCGCATCAGATTTTTTAAATTAACCATAGTAAAATAAATCGAATGATAAAAAAAAAGAAAAAAAAAAAGATTTTTTATTTACCTTTAAGTCTTCCAAAAGGATACAAAATAAGCGCGAATCAGAATGAATGAAGGTACACCAAAGAGTATCATCGGTGTCTTCGAATTCTTCCATTAGGTAGGTCATCTGTTTGTGTATTACTGAATATATCTGAAAGTAAAATATTAATCGGTACTCACGTATTAAACAGGCATCTTGAAACCTACGCTAATATCTTTTCGCTCAGTAAAACCTTTTCTTAATTTATTATAATTATTTTTGGAGAATTATTTCATTTTGAAACAAAATGATTTAGATTTTTGTTTACTTTTTTTTATATTTTACTTGACGGACGGTCCAAATCATTATTAACGTATGTAAACACTATCTACAAAATATTAATATGACCATTAAGTACATGCAGGATAGAATTATGTATTTCCGCAAACCCCTCAAGCATAGAAAAATTCGTGTCGCTCCACTTGAAGGTATTGAGGAAAATACTAGAAACATCTTACTGTGTGACAAATGACTTACTGCACAGGAACCCAACAGTCATCGATACAGCCTCATAATAATACAAAAACTTTTAACATAGACTAACTTTCAATATGAAAGCCCTATCACAGACACTAAGATTTGACAATAACCACAACATTCAATCCCCGCGGCTTTTGAGGAGGTGGTCAGAGAGATCTACTAAATTTAATTATAATAATAATAATAATATTTATTTGGAAAATTTTTACAAATGCCATTTGGCATATATTTGAAAATGGGATCATCATTTGTTAACCTCCTCTAGAAGATTGACAAGAATACTTGATTGGAGAAACCTCCCAGTGAAGGCACTCCTAGCATGACAGTTCTACAGTAACAGGTCCCTGCTCCGGAGGCGTTTCAGTCTCCTTGCTGGGTTCTGTGGCAGTGTGTCTGTCAGTAATGTTTGTACCAAGGGGTTAGGATGTCCAGCAAGAGAATTATGGAAAGTTATCTACTAAATTAACTGGATAATTCTGGTAAAAACCAGGTATTTGCTTATTGCTACTTTTCAGATTGTAAATCACAAAAACCAGACCGACCAATTGCATTTGTGTGTAATAATAATAATTAATTTTCTCAGCGATTTGATTATTCCATTAGTGTTGTTTTATATTGTTCTATTAGTTTTGATGATTTTCAAAATGAAATTAAAATCCAGTATTTTTAAACATGAAAGTTTTGATTTTATTCTATATGTTATTATTGATTAAGGTGTTTCAGTAATAAAGTATTATTTGATTTAAATTTTGGCAAAAATTTCGAGGAATAGAAAAAATAAGCAAGACGGTTAAACAGTCAGGCAACAGTTAAGGTTGCGGTTTAAAACGTAAGTACCTACCTGCCTATTAATTTAAAATAAATATTTTAAATATATTTTTTTGTTAATTACCCTTCCTGGTTGCGTGTAGCATACGCAGGTTACTCTGGAGATGTAACCTAACTAAACTCCGGGACAAATAAAAGTGTACAATTGAAACTCTGTTATTTATTTAATTCATGGTAATAAATATTTTTAAATACTATACTATGGCAGAAAATAAAATGAAAATGAATGTCAAATGGACAAAAATTTCAACAAAAAAAAATCCCCGTAAATAAAATGCACCGCGGGTGTCGTGTAGTCAAGGCTTGTGAGTGGTTTTCAATGGGTACTTTAATTTGGGAAAAAACAATTTTTTCGGACGAGAAAAGATCTTCTAAAGGTGGGCCTGGTAACGAATACAGTTACATAGAAGAAGGCCAAAAAACCTATTTACAACAGAATAAAACGTCAAAATCGATGAGGAGGTGTGGTGGTTTGGGGAGCGATAACCGCCTCTGGTAATTAAATGATTGAAAGGCTTTCCCGAAAAATGAATAGTGAGCAATATTTAACCTTCATCAAGGAAAAGATCTACCCATGGGCAACCCAGATATTTCCAGACCGAAAATTCCATTTCTTGCAAGATCACATTGGTGGAGTGGCCATCTCCATTCTCAGATCTGAACTCAGCCGAGAGCTTTTGGAAATGTCTCTCGAATCAGTTGTACGCCAAAGGTGCGTTTAATACTGATGATGATCACTTGAAAGGTATAAAAAAAGCAAAAGAAGTCGTCACTCGCAAAAAAACAAGATCTTTTAAAAAATCTGTGTCTTTCCATGAATGTCATATAATATTAAGTTTTCATTAAAAATTAGGTACTTCTCACACATTTTTTATAAAAATTGAAGTGTACACTTTTATTTGTCCAATTTTATTGAATGGTTTAATTGTATATCTAAATTTTAAATAAAAGAGTTTATTGTTACATATCCATATTTCACTAATTATTTATTCCTTTTAAAATAAAAAGTACCAGTTGTAAATAATAAGACAGCAATAAGTGGTTTAAGAACAACAGGATGTACACTTTTATTTGTCCCGGAGTGTATTATTCTAATCATGGTGGTTAGAAGGTCGAAAGTTATTACATGGGTCCGCCACGACTGTTCGGCTCTAGAATGCTAAACTTGCTCCGCAAAGCCGGCCCTATATTTTCAAAACTGTCGGAATAAACCGATAATACAATTTTTTTTATTACCTATAAATTTGATTAGCTATTTGTATATACTTACATGGCTTTCTCTTGTAAATACGAGTTTATTGTGTTGCTTCATGAATTCTCCTTCACTGTCCATCTGCTTCATGATAAAAGACTTCTTGGCCAGTCTTCCGTTTCCTAAGACCACTTTCAGTTTTATCCTCCAGATTATGGAAGTGAAGTTCTCTCCTTTTGGTATTGCTGGGACCGTCTCCATCTCTAAAACGGACGCTATTCTAGACTCCCTGTTCGACTCCTTCAATATCACTTCAAGGACTTCCTTATCCATTTCTGAAATACATTGATGTTATTGAAGTTTAGAAACAACTAGCAGACGTATGCGCAATACGGGTTTCCTGGACAGGTAGATAATTGAATTATACGGAAAAATTGTATTGCAAGTACTTCTGGCAGTGTGCTGATCGCCATAAATCGTGTATTAACAGATATTATAGGATAAATTTACAATTAAATGAAGAAAGACAACATTTCAAAAGAATATATTGTTTCAGAGACTCTGGGGACACGTATTTATTTCCATTTGCATCAAACCGTTTATTGCTCTTCAACTGGGTGCATTATTCCAAAAACAAAAAGGAATTCAGACATATGTAATTAAAAGTAAAAAGTTGCTAGAAATGAACAATTAAATTCGAAACATAGGTTAGATGATTAGTGTGTTAGGTGAAATAAATTTATATAGGTAACCCCTTCAGGACGTCCTTAACTATGAATTAAAAGATACATGAAGTTTGATGTTTTACACTTAAACAGTATTAACATATTCAAGTTATAAATTATATTTGTAAAATGTCTGAGATTGTAAATTCTTTTAAATAATTTGATCTACATCTTCTGTAGATCCACCGCAGCTGCATCTTCTGCAGAACCATTGAGCTAATCTATCTAACTTAAAATAGTATAAATAGCGTGAATTATGTTAGTTGGTTAGAAACTTTGTCAGGTTTTATAAGTTATTAGCTGTATATCCCGGTTTCACCCGGCAAATTTCATTCTTATAATGAAACGGTTGATTTCCTAAAAAACCTATGTAAAGCGAGATCATAACGATTTTTATAACAATAGAGAATATACCCAGAGATTGGTTGAAGTTATGCAACTTTTAATATGGACAGGTGTTCGCACCTGGTATGAAAAAACCACTGAGCGAAATTTGGAGAATTTAGGACAAACAGTATGGATTTCTATAAAGAACAAACAAACAGAATTTCATCTTTATTTCTATAGACTAGCTGTATATCCCGGTTTCACTCGGAGAATTTCATTTTTAAATCTATAAACTGAGACTTTTATCGACTCAAACGGTCGATTTTGTAAAAACCAATATAAAGCGAGACCAAAACGACTATTGTAACAATAAAGAATATACCCGGTAATCGGCTGAAGTTATACAATTTTATTATGGAAAGGTGTTCGCACCTGGTCTGAAAGAACCACTGAGCGAAATTTGGAGAATTTAGGACAAACGGTATGAATTTCTATAAAGAACAAACAGTATTTCATATTTATATACATAGATTATAACTGTATATGCCGGTTTCACAAGGGGGAATTTCATTTTTCTAAAGAATGAAAAAAATGAATTTTTTTTTTTACGAAACCGTCGATTTCGTAAAAAAAAAAAAACATTATAAAGTGAGATCATTATGATTTTTATAACAATAAAGAATATCAGCTGAAGATCGGCTGAAGTTATGCAATTTTAATATGGACAGGTGTTCGCACCTGGTATCAAAGAACCACTGAGCGAAATTTGGAGAATTTAGGACAAACGGTTTGGATTTCTATAAAGAACAAATAAACAAAAAAACAGAATTTCATCTTTATTTATATAGATTATACTTCACCAATTGATAGGATCATATTTTTTAGAGGAAGCTAAATATTTTTTCCCATTTACGCTTGGAGCGTTGTTACTTTATGCTTCTAGCATTCGGATCCCGCTGAGTAGTTTTAAAATGAATATTACAAATGTTGTTATATAATCCATTTTCAAATTTAGAATTTAAAATATTTTTAAATTCAAAAAAACGATTTTTATGTTTGATAGATATCTAGAATTTTCCCCCCACCTGAATCCATTCATTCGTATTCATTATATTTTAATATATTTTAAAAACCTAATAATAATTTTATTTTATTTCAATAATATTTACTTTAAAAACCTATAGTTATAAATTTCACTACCTTATTCCCAGATGGATTCTTGGATTCGGATATGAGATGTTCCGACAGCGAATTCTTTACTTCTTCACAGTAGAACCAAGAGACCCTTACTGGATGGGTGTCGTAAACGTATAGTAAGATGAGATAGGTTAAATAAATTTATACTGGTACCCCCTTCTAATTACTTTGCTAATAATATTATCTTTGTTAAACAATACTGTACTAATAAACGAGACCACCATTGGTGTTTTCTCTGATTTTTAATAAAGACACTTTTTTACAGAAACTTGTGATAATTTATCATCCGAGATTTTAACTTGGTACCTCAGAACCATATTGTGTATTTTTATCGATTTTTAGGTAAGGGTCGATCTTTATTAATTCGAACATACTGAATCCATCGAACCTATTAAAATGATCGATTATCTAAAGTTTAAAGATATTTTGAATGCCAAACTCTCTTTGTTGTGTTCTCCTATCTTCATCTCCTTTTCCATAAAAATACCATTTCTAGAGGTCATTAGGTACTTAGTTTTCCACTAATCAATGACCACACCCAGCTCTTATTCGATCGTTATAAAAATACGGATGCGATCATCAAAAGTGTAACTTATGAAAAGTACCACATTGATTAACTTTGTTTGTTTTTTCTTTACAACATTATTAAATAATTATTATGCATTTTAATTTGTTTTTGTCACTTTTTACTTTCACTTACCTATATATGAAATATATAGTAAGTGGAAGTATTGCGATCGTGAAAAATTTCGACTTCCGGTTTTCAACGGAAATACACGTTTTGGGGTCCCCTGAGTCCAATTAACCAAGTCCCGCGAAATGGTCTGTGTGTGTGTGTGTGTGTGTGTCTGTGTGTGTGTGTGTGTGTGTGTGTGTGTGTGTGTGTGTGTGTGTGTGTGTGTGTGTGTGTGTGTGTGTGTGTGTGAACAGACTAGCTCAAAAACTATAATCCGTGCGAACCTGAGATTGGGTGTTTAGTGTATGTATATGCCCGCGATGTGACAGCAAAAATTTCATCAAAATTGCTCAAAGGGAGGGGGTACTTTGTTTAATAACTTTTTAAGTTTTTTTCGATTTTCTCAAAAACGACTCTAACGATTTTGATTAAACTGAGTATTTGATCTATTTATATGCCCGAGATATGACTGTAAAAATTTCATCAAAATTGATTAACCGGAGGGGGGACTTTACTTATTAAATTTTGTATCATTTTCAAGTGTTTTTTTTTTATTTACTCAAAAACGGCTTTCACGATTTTGATCAAACTGGGTATTTTATGTATGTATATGCCAAAGATGTGATAGCCAACATTTCATCAAAATTGATCAACCGGAGGGGGGACTTTACTTAATAAATTTTGTATCGTTTTCAAGTGTTGTTTTTTATTTACTCAAAAACGGCTTTCACGATTTTGATCAAACTGGGTATTTTATGTATGTATATGCCAAAGATGTGATAGCCAACATTTCATCAAGATTGATCAGGGGGACACTTTATTTCATAACTTTTTTTCTAATTTTTAGATTATCTCAAAAACGGCTTTAACGATTTTCTTCATATTCGTCATGTTTAATGAAAATTGAGTGTTATTTAATATCAGGTAAGCGTTATCATTATTAAAATGTTCTGAGGGGTTTATAGAGCAAATGAAAACAAAAATAAGAAATGAATGTGGAAAATGTGTAACTTTGAGAAGTGGCATCAACAAAACGCATTAATTTCTTATCTAAGTAAGTTGGTAAGTGAAAGTTGTGTGTTGCGCGCACGCACCAGATTTTTTATATTTCAGTATATTTGTAACAAACTGACAAAAGAATTTTTATATTAAATACAATCAAATGTTTATTGGAAAACTGCATATCATGCGTCAAATGGACAATTCAGAAATATCTTCTTACTGCAACTCATATCCTTTGGAACTGATAATCGAAGGACAACATTGATAAAGAGGATGAGAAATTTGTTGATGATAGTAAGGCTGTATGGTATGGTTACAAATATATATAAGTATATATATATATATATATATATATATATATATATATATATATATATATATATATATATATATATATATATATATATATATAGGCATGTATAAGAGAGAGAAAGAGATATTCAGAAAAATTCTTTATGAACTTTATACGTGGTGTGCAATATTTATTCTGTAAATTGTTATCAGAAAATAGATAACGTCCGTTGAACTTGTCCTTACATGTTGATCCATTTTTTTTTTTTTTTTACGTTTCGTTAAATGATCCCAATAAAAATTCTGTTTCATGTTAATAAATATTTCTTCACAATTAGTATTTGTTTTATCATTATTTTATATTATATTATAGAAATATTATAATTATATTTCTCTTCTCTTTTGTACAATACAACTATATCTTTATAATTTATATAAAGATATAATTTATATCTATATAATTTATATATATACAATTTATATACACTCAGTTACAAAAAAAGTGGCGCACCTAGAAAATTTGGATTTTCACGAACTTAAATAAATAAAACAAACTATATTTGTATCTTTTATACCAATTATGTTAATTTTAGAAGAAAACAACATTTATTAGAACATTTTTAACAACAAAAGTATTAACAAATCAACAAAAATGACAACAATAAATAATTTGACCAAATAACTCAACCAAATTTCTTAACTTTTTTTAACGTCCAGATGGTCAGAAGCCTGTGTTTTCTCCTCTGGCAGCCAATAAAGCTCGTATACGCCTGGGCATACTCATTATTAAGTTTCGGATGACGTCATCTCCCATATTCTCCCATTCTTCTGTTAAGGCGATCTTGAGGTCATTTAGGGTTTCAGGGGGAGGATCTCTGGACCTAACTCGTCTCCCAAGTTCGTCCCATGCATGTTCTATGGGATTCATGTCAGGGATCCATGGGGGCCAGTCCATAATTTGGATTCCGACCTCCTGGAGATATTCAGAAACACATCTTGCCACATGAGGTCTTGCATTGTCATGCATAAAAATGAAATTATCCCCAATAAAAGGTGCAAATGGAACAACATAGTCCTGGAGGATCTCTGTTATGTAAACATGGGCTGTCAGAGATCGCCTCTCTAAAATGTATAGCTCAGTTTTTGCTTCTAATGAAATGCCAGCCCATACCATAACTGAGCCACCCCAAAAATTTCTTTGTTCTGTTGCCGTGCAATGAGCAAACCTCTCACCAGTTCTCCTCCAGACTCTCTGGCGTCCGTCTGGTGAGCGAAGACAAAATCTGGACTCATCTAAAAATAAGACCCTCCTCCAGTCGCCTTCATTCCAATACTCGTGAGTTCTTGCAAACAGTAAACGGAGTTCTCGGTGACGTGCTGTTAGCTGCGGCACCCGAACTGGTCTTCTTGCTTTTAATCCAAACTCTACTAACCGTCGTCTCACTGTCTATGGATTTACAGCTCTGTCACGAACGCTCCTGAGACGCTGAGCCAGCTGGACTGCAGTAGAATGACGATCTCGGAGGAAGGTGAGCAGCAAAAACCGATCATCTCGAGGTCCTGTAGTTCTCGGTCGTCCTGAACCAACGCGTCTGGAAAATGAATTTGTCTCTCTATACCTTTTTATTGCTCTCCGAACCGTACTTTCTGGTTTTCCGATAGCTCGAGCAGCATAGCGCACACTAAGCCCGTCATCGACAAGTGCCACTGCCCAAGCGACTTCACACGCGGTAATTTGCATACTTTAAGTTTAGAAATTACAGGACGGCACTCACTAGCCAACAAATCAGGAATTACTAACACCTTAAACATAGTGACAACCTTATCCAGACTTATACCTCTGAGGGGATAAGAAGAAAACTTGATAAGCCTTAGGGATTAAAATAGTCTTTATCGCACCTGAAAAAATAAAATGACTTATTCTAATATTATCAAGCAAAATTTGTTCAATGTTGTTCATTAAAAAACCTAAAAACCCATATTTTCTAGGTGCGCCACTTTTTTTGTAACTGAGTGTATATACAATACAAAAATCTGCTAATCGGTGGGTCATTTGGGCTTGCCTTGGAGACGTTCACATTTGTTGTCTGTGAAATGAATACTTTCATCCTGTAAGATCAAACACTTTCTTCAAATCGGACACTTTTTTGGCCCTCAGCTCCTGGACTAATGGTAAAGTTTTTTTTATCAATGTTGGACGACAATGTTTGTAGTTAATTTATTATGCAAACTAAAAAATTTTCAATCCGAAATTGATCGAAAAACCGAACTGTGTAAACAATTAAGTTTGGCCAATTGTAAACGCCCAATGAGGTAAAACAAAAAGGGAGATTTGTCTCTAAACTTCGTTTAAAAATATTTAAACGTGTAAAGAGGCCTGCGAAATATAGATTTTGTTAGAGGTGCAGAAAATTTGTATTGAATTGAATTTTTGAAAAGTGTTTTTGCATGATGTCCAGACTGTCAACAACTCAGACAGTCAACTACTCTTTTGAAGATGAAACAGTTTCCCTAACTGGAAAATCTGGATGGGAAAAAGGAAGGTGAGTTGTTTCTGAAATGACTTATTCAATCAGCATATAATATATTTTATTTGAGAACAACAATGTGTCTTTCAACGAAGTCTATTAAATCCGGACCCATTTTTTCAACTATTCCGGGTTCTTTGAAAATTTCTTCATTGTATCCTTCTTTCCCGTCGCTTACAAGTAGCTCCTCGATGTTCATAGCTTCTAATGACGAAGTTATCAGGACAGGATAAATAGTCACGAAAAAACCTAATCCGAAGAACTCGAGGCGTTTCATCGTATTAGTTATTTCTTCCAGTGTGGGCTTGGTACCGGCGAAACCGAACTTGTCCAGAGTTCTGATCAGAGAAGCGTGGTAAGTCTTCAATAGGATTTCGTAGTTGCTTCGACGTACAGCTGGTTGGATACCAAGATAAAAGAAGTAGGTGACGTCCACGCATGGGGAGTTGTAGTGTGGCCCTTGGAAGTCTAAAAACCTGAACAAAAACAATTTTTTTTAAATCAACATACGAGGCAACATATGGTCATTCTCCCATTTCATTCAAATTTCATTGTTCTAATTTCAATGAGAAAAAATTACATTTTCCAATGATTTTTTCCACGAATTGTTAGAAGGTAGGCTGCTAATGGTGTTTACAAAAGATGCCTTCATAGAAACATATATATATTATTTCTCAAGACCTTTTTTTTGTTGATACGCCACAACTTCCTTAATAACTTATCAAATTTCATGAATAAGGCATCATTTTAAAGCGGAAAAATATACAAATCATTCATTTCGCCTTCAATTGCGAGTTATAAGCGCAAAACCGCGCAAACAAACTAAACAAATACGTGTCAACTAATTAAGTCTTTGTAATCTCTAAATATTATTTAAAAGTGCCAAAACAAAACTGAAAATCAATTTCCCTTAAATATTTAAATAAGTTTAGAGTCCAGGATTTACTAAACTCAACTCAAAGTCTATCTCCCTCATTCCACACGAGTGAGGGAGATAGATGTGAGGGAGATAGGTTTTAGATGTTATATTTAAGTAGACCATTCCATGTCAGTCTCTTATGAAAACCATTTATGGGTTATCGAAATCCCTTGTAAACCTACAAATTAACCGTAATATCACGTGAATCAAACTCACCTTTAAGGAAATATCAGTGGGTGAGGGAGATAGGAAATGAAACGACACTCACTGTTTTAACCGATAAAAACACCCTCACGAGGAAACGAGAGCAGAACTTCTGCGAAAAAGTTAATCCTCGTTGAGACGGGAATCTGTTAAAATGTTGCCAGCAATGAATTATGATGAAATAAAGGTTTCTAAAGTTTTGAGGCCCGATTTCAAAACAATTTGAGGGAGATAGGTTGCATCTATGGGACAGGTAGATTATGGAGCATAACTTTTTTTCTATAATACGAAAATAGCAATATACCGTAATACCAAATAATTAAGACCTTCTAACAAGTATGAAAAAAAAACTAGGTCATAAATAAAAGAATACATATCTTTTTTCCGCCATCAAAGTCAGCAACTTGAGCTTTGGTACAGGTGAGGGAGATAGATATTGACATTTTAAGTTTAAATTTAGACCTATAAACAAATTGTTACTGAGATAAAAATTCTTGAGCAACAAGCTGAGGTCTTTTATTAACCAGTGGATGCGATTGAATTATTAGCAATTTCAAACAAATAATATAATCTCATTGGGACATGAAATTGTATGTATTGGGAGAATGACCAATATACTTATATTGTATTCTATTACACTCTATTCTCATTCTATATGACATTTGTTGACTTTGATTCCGTCAAGCAGGACTTCATTTGGGAAACCCTAGCGAGGCATGATATCCCCTCCAAAATAATTAATAAAATCAGGAGCATGTACGATGAGTACAGGTGTTGCGTCCTTCATAATGGCGCAGTGTCGGACAGTTTCAATGTTCTCCGCGGGGTCCGACAGGGCTGCATTCTCTCCCCTACACTGTTTATCCTAGTTTTAGACCGGCTAATGAGGCAGGTTGTAGGTAGAAGGAAAAGGGGAATCCAATGGTCGTTACGTCAAGAAGTCGGGGGAGACCCAAGCTGACTTGGCGAAGAACGGTAGAGAAAGAGGTCGTTAGAGCTGGAAAAACATGGAGAGAGGTCAAAACAGCTGCAAAGGATTTTTTTCTCAAGGTAAAAGGTAAAATAAATGCGAGCCGGTGTCGGTATAGGAAGTAGAAAGAAGAAAATGAGTGAAACTCTTGTATGGGGCTAGAAGATGGGCACACCTGGATAGAGACTAGGCTACTAAAATAAAAATTTTCCGGCACGTAGATTCTAAGACAAGAAGAGATATGATCCGGAACGACCGGAGAGTAAACGCTAACGACCGGTTTCCTTCACCAGCCTACGGTGATGACCTTGCGGCTGTAAGGCGTCCTGTGTAAGGCCTGTAGAGGCGTCTAAAAGCAGAGCCGGAGTAAAGCAATTAGCTGAAAGATGCGCCAACGTAGTAAGCCAATGGTGTGAAGCCAAATTAAAAATGGCCGAGGCAAAAACTCAGGCTATCCTCCAGAAAGGCGAGACAGACAAGGCGCACCCTATAATTGTGGATATTGAAGGTAACACGTCCAAGTGAGGTGGTCACTAATCTAGGAATCAGATTTAGTAGAAGATTTAATATGATCCCTCAATTGAACTACCTCAGGAATAGGGTAGCCCATACCTTAAATGGCCTGACTCGCCTTGGGGGCGCATTTTGGAGACTCAGATACCGAGCAACAATGACCACTTATAATGGGACGATCCTAGGTATCCTAAGATATGGCTCCCCTGCGTGGTACCAGAATCTCTCACACCGGCAGGAACGAAGATTGGCGAAGTTCCAGCGCACGGATCTCCTACGAGTCACTATGTCGTATCTCACGTGGCGGTACAGGTCTTAGCAGGAGGGGTTCTCTCGACTTCATCCTGCGAGAAGATTTATTGAAACAAAAGTTCAACACAGAAGGCTCAGCAGGTCCAACGGTAAATATCCACGTAAAGATTGCAGACGATCCAACACAATGGAAAAAGATCTTCCATGAGGACACCATAGAAGAGTAGAACCGGCGATGGGTGACAACTACAAAAGGTTCTACCTTAAGAAAATATTTCCCCACCGTTCAGGATCGGTTAAAAGTAAAGTGGGTCCTCCCGGATTATTGTGTCTCGCAATTCCTTACAGGGCATGGGGCCTTCCGGGCCAAGCATATTGTTATAAACTGCACCGCCTTCGAGGAACTGAGGGCTAAGTTAATGAGGGAAGCTGAGCTCTATGTTCTGTCAGAAAATGACTTTCCTAAATTAATGGAAGAAATAAAATACCCATACTACAAGGAATTCGTCTACTGATGGAAAAATGTTGTGGGACCACAGTTCTTCCATCTCGGAAGAAGATGACCACCACTGGGAAGACCACCATAGTAATAACTTAAAGTGGGAGTAACATGAAATGGGAAATTAGGCAGGATCCATTCTGCTCGTTTGGAAGCAGAGGAGAGATAACAGTGTGCACAGTTCATAGCAGATTATTTCTATATGGTTTTACAAGCAGCAGTTGTTTGCTACCCAGGAACGGGTAGCATCCAACTGGTTCTAAAACCCGTTTTGCCATTCAGGCAAGGTAGGGCTGCATAAATAAAAATATTCGGAACGACATCATTAGATAGGAACTAACACTGAAAGAAACTTGTTGAGAAGCGTCAGATCAAATGTTTTGGGCATTTACACAAAATGAGTCAAGGAAGAGGTCGAAGAAGCTTATTGGAAGCCAAACCTATGGCCACTAGACTTAGAGGGAGACCTGGGCAGACATTTCAGACCGGGGGCAGGCAAGAGGGAAGAGTAATTAAAAGCTGGGGATCCAAGGGAGGGACAGAAATGGATGGAGATCCTGGATTGATGTGATACCTCGAAGCTGGAAGGCACAAACAGGCAAAGGTGAATCCACCCGGTTGTAAAGGGGTGCTGAAACCCCACAACCCTTCCCCTGGATCTGCCAATCAGCTTTTTTACCTTATGTTTTTTCCCCACTACTTAAATTCTACTTTTTCTGCAAATAATTTGTTCTTTACTTCACTTCCTTATTTTTAGCTAAGTAAAATTCTAGCGTTTTATTACGAAGATTTTTCCTAAAGGGGGGGGGGCTAGAGCCTCGCCCGAATCCGCCGATCAATAGAGGAAATTTAATAAATCATTTTAAAATATTTAAATTTTGATAAATTTATAAAATAATGTTTGTCTTATCACTGTTGTTGTGGCCAACACACTTTCAATTATTTTTTTAATTTATCTCAATTAACTTTAATTATTTTTAATTTGTATTAACTAGTTTGTTTGTTTAACGTCCATTTTTATGCTACTAAGGCTAATCGGACGATGCTACATTGGGAGTCCTAAATTTTGCCTATCCAGGTATAATTAGGATAGGGATCTTTAACGAGTACCTGACATCGTACAGGCTCGGGACCTCCATTTTACGTCCTATCCGAGGGACGACATAGCTAAGGATTTTTTACTCCCATTAAAAAATCCTAGGGTCACCGCTGGAATTGAACCCGCGATCTTTAGTATAGTAGGTTGCCATGCTAACAACAACACCACAGGTGACCCCGTATTAACTAGTAATACTAAGTTAAGGGACAATGAGTTCGAGTGTGGTGCGAAGTCAGCTTCGTAGGACTACGAAGGCTTCGGGTCACTTCGGAAGACTTCGGGCCGCTTCGGCAGCCCTCGGCTCCTCTCGTTCAATCATATGTTTAAATTGAAAAACAAAAGAATTATTAAATTAAAATTACACACAGGCGGTGTGAGTGTTGTCCGTGAATGTTGTCCGAGGAGATTGTTTTGAACCAGTTTCAACATCGAGGCCTCAAGGCACATTAATTCTCAAGAGGACAAGCATCTATGGCCCAGCAGCCTAAGCAGGTTTTGGATTGCTCACTCCCGAAGGTGTCATCAGGTAACAACTTTTATTACTCACGGTGAACAATTATTCGCATTGAGCGAACAGATAGTGACCTCGGACCAGTCTGGGTGAGGTGTAATTAGCCACAGTGGATCATTGATATCGAAAGACTCTGATTAATAAATTGTTAAGGTAAAAGACTTTAATATTGACATTAAAAAATTTTCATCAGCCAATGAACCATTCATATTAATGTTAGTGCACATGCAATTTTATCTAAATATTTAGGCAAATTTAAAGATATCTTCTCTAATTAATTAATGTTAATTTTAGTATGATGCTGTTTATAGAAATTTCTTTTAATAACTATTTTTCCTAATTTTTGTTTGTATTAGCTCATGAGCTTTATTTCGTTTTATTTAGCCATCCGGCATTACTTTGAAGTTAATTTATTTTTAATTTATTTTCTTTAACTTTAATTTCACCAGCCTGTGGTGAGGTGGTTGGGCTAGGAAAGGCTCACCCTGAACCTCTACCCGCCATCACATGTTGGTCCTCCGGGTCGGATGCATTTTTTGAACCTTGGAATATATTTTATGCATATTTTGTATTATACGTTGATTTACAGCATCCCGCCACATTATTTCCTTCATTAGGGATATATTTTCTTTCTTATTTCTCGTTGCTTTTTTTTTCGTGTAGTGGTTGTTGTCCTTTCTGTGTATTTTGAGTTCTCTCCCTCCATCTGTTTTTTCACCTTTGTTTTCAAGATGGGTGACTTAAACCCTGAGGTGAAGATGAAATTCGATATTCTCAAAGAGAAATTGGCCAACACAGGTAGAAGGATTAAGGCTATTGTTGAACAGGGCAGAGCAATCGCTTCTGACTCTTCTCAGTTATTTCTATTTAAAGGGATGTATAAGGAATTAAAACCTTTTTTTGATACCTATAATGATACCTGGGACAACATTGTCCAATTAGTAGCTAGGAAAGGTGGAACCATTATATTTCCTGACAAATCGGATAGGAATAATCAGGCAGCCATAGAGAGGTATTATTATGAGGCTTGTGCTATTTATGAGGACAAAATGAATCCAACGCCTATAGTTCAATCGTCTGTTTCGCTGGCTTCAGGCTTAGCCGGGCTCAATGACAGCCGCACAGTGCGGGCTCGTCTACCTCAGATCAATCTTCCCAAGTTTTCAGGTAATCCTGCAGAATGGCCGCTTTTCCGGGACACATACATCTCCTTGATCCATCAAGAAACAAGCCTTTCAGACATGGAGAAGTTTTTTTCCTCGTTTCATGCCTCAACGGACCACCTCGTTCCTTGATTGGTAATGTGGCGCTCAATGAACAAAATTATGGCCAGGCGTGGAAACTGCTTTTTGAGCATTACAATAATAAAAGAAAACTGGCTAACACCTGTTTAAAACAAATACTTGACTTCAAGCCTCTCACAGGCAAACCATCTCCCGCCTCATTAAAATCAATCATTACCTCAGTGGTGGAATACATTGATTCATTCTCTAATCTTGGGATCCCAAACCAAGGGGACTTAATCAAGTCATACCTGGTCTTAAGGTGCTTGGACCCTATCACACGGGGACATTTCGAGAAGAGGTTTGTGGATTCTGAATTCCCATCTTATGCTGACTTAGTAAATTTCATAAAAACTGAATGGAAAGCCATGGATCTATATTTCACAGAAGCAGAACCCTCTACATCTTCAGATCCTCGACCTCCGCTCAAACCATTTTCTAAAGGTTCTCATCGAAATACATTTTTCCATAGTAAACAGTCGCCTGATCAAAAACAATCTCAGAAGAAATCTCCCTCACATCTTTCCACTAAACCTTGCCCAGTGTGCAAAAATCCTCATTCGCTGTATCAATGCCAGGAGTTTAGATCTGCTTTACCCTCCGACAAGCTCAAGCTCCTGAAAGATTGGTCTGGGTGTACAAATTGCCTGTCAGGAAAACATTCTACAAAAGAATGCACATCCTTAAGAAGATGCTCGTCCTGCAACGGGAATCATCATTCATGGTTGCATCAGCAGACCCCTGTGACTGCTGGTAACACTCCGGCTGTACAGGTCAATAGAGACAACGAAGGATTTGCGCTTAGTGGACTTTCTGGTGATGGAGAAGTTTTGCTTGGAACTGTAGTCCTGTAAGTGAAAACCTCAAAGTGTGATTTCACTACTGTTCACGCTGTCACGGATAGGTGGCAGCCCTAGTGGCAGCCAGATGTCCTTTATAACGACGGAATGCGCCAAACGATTAGGCCTCCTTATTCAACCATCAGAGCAGAACATTGCAGGAATTGGCCAAATCAAGTTAACCTGCCCAATAGGAAAAATCGATTGTCTCCTTAGATCCAGAATCCCTTCCTTTTCAAACAGGGAGCTTTCAACCAAGGTCATTGTTGTACCCAAAATAACCGGCAGTTTGGCCCAAGCTGTCATCAACAAAACCACCATTAACCAATTTAAGGGCTATGCACCAGCCGACCCAGATTATTGGCACCCTGGTCCTGTTGAATTCTTACTAGGCGGTGACTTATTTTTTGACATTTTTACTGGTCAACCATTTGTGCTTAACCCAGAGTTACCACTTGTCCCAACAATTTTTGGGTTCAAAGTTGCTGGACCTTTGGCATCTCAACCGAAGTCCAACGAGAGCATTAATTTCCTCATACAATCCAATGATGATTTAAATGATGCTAACCATAAGTTCTGGGACATGGAGGAAGTTCTTCCAGTTAATGTAGCATCAGAAGAGGATGATTAATGTGAAAACCACTACCAAGAGACCCATTACCGTTTAGGTTCTGGGCGCTACGTCATTTCTCTGCCAGTCAAGCCATCTGTAAAGTCTTTGCAGAATACACGGACCCAGGCCTTCAAGCGACTCACTAACTTGGAAGCCAAGCTTGCCAAGAATGCAGAGCTAAAGAAGGAATATACAAAATTTATGAGAGATTATCTGGACCTAGGTCACATGAAATTAGTTGACAAAGGTACTGCCATCTATACCCTACCTCATCATTGTGTGACAAAGGTACACGATGGACAGTTGAAGTTGCGTACAGTATTCGACGCTTCATGTAAATCTGCAACGGGCTCCCTCAATGATCATTTATATATTGGACCAAAGTTACAGCATGGTATTAGGGAAATCCTGACAAATTAATACCGCCAGATTTTGGTCACCCCAGAAGATAGAAGATACCAACATATATTGTGGCGCTTCGACCCTTCTGAGGAAGTCAGGGAGTACGAACTATGTACTGTCACCTATGGAGAGAGCTCAGCACCATTCAGTGCCCTCAGGACAATTATTCAATCGGTTAAAGACGAAGGCGCGTCGTATCCGCTCGCGTCAAAGGCACTTCTTGAAGATATATATGTGGATGACGTTGCCACGGGAGCTTCCACTGTGGAAGAAGTACTTTCTATTCAGACCCAGTTGGTGGAGTTGTTAGGAAAAGGATGTTTTTCGCAAAGCAAATGGGCAAGCAACAAACAAGAACTTCTTGTACACCTAAGAGAAGAAGATTGCCAACTAAATGCTGTCACGCTAACATCGGATGAGGAGCCGAAAATCAAGCTTTTGGGAATGCAGTGGATTCCTAAATGCGATATCTTCACGTATGAAATAAGTGCTTCATCGTGGCAACCCTCCAAGAGAGCTATTCTGTCATCTATACCTCGGATCTATGATCCTTTAGGATTCCTGGCACCAATAGTGTTCTACGCTAAAACAATGCTTCAGGATTTGTGGATTGCTAAATGTGAATGGGATGATATAGTGACCAACTATATTATGTTGGCAGTGAAAGATCATTAATTAACTTGTAAAAAAAAAACATATGTTCAATTATCTATTGTTATTAATATTATGTGTGAACCATGTGCTGTAAATAACCTTTCAATTATAAATTAGTGTTTTCAATAAATATCAATTATCAAATCAAGCCTTACTTTTAATATTAAATCAACTTGAGTTATAACAAATTTGGCGACGAGGTGAAGAAATTTTATCCATAAAAGTTCAAAATTTTTATCAACAGTCATTAGATGAGAAGGTAGGCCGACATCAATTTTAAATCAAAATTTCAAGAAGTTACATATTTTTTGTTTTTGTTTATTAAATCAAGCGTTATAGTAAAATTTTCTATAAGTTATTTAATTTTTTTTTAATCAATAAAAATATCAACAATAATGGATCCCGAGCAATTCAAGAAATTTATGGAGCAACAAAATTCACTTATCACTCAATTAATCAATACAGTGAAATCAACCCAGCAAGCTTCACAATTATCAGTTTCAAAAGAGGGTTCCGATACAGAGTTAAATACAGTTTTTGTTCCAAATTTCGATGCTTTTGATCCAAATAAGGAATCGTTTAAAACATATCTAAAAAGGTTTGAAAACTACCTTACAATGAAAGGAGTTCTATCTCATAAGGCTTACTGTGCTAGGCTGCTTTTGAATTCCATTGGTTCAAAATATTTCGACATGATCGCAGCTCTAGGCGCACCTAAACAACCTACCGATCATACTTTCGAAGAATTAACCAAATTGCTTCAAGACCACCTTTCTCCTCCTCAAAACGAGCTAGTTGCTCAACACAAATTCTTATCAATGTACCAGCCGGAAAACCAAACAATCGCCGAATTCGTGACATCACTCAGATCAAAAATAAGTGAATGTAACTTTATTTCTCCATGTAACTGTAAAGTATCAATTGCAGACATATTCTTACGGGCTCAATTTGTCCGTGGTCTTAAAGATGATTCTATTCGTGAGAATGTCTTGCGATCAACAAGGACTGCCTTCAAGGAGATCGTTACAGAGGCAATCGCACTTGAAGCGTCTAAAATTAATTCTCGGATGATCGCTCCTAAACAACCTGTCGATATCAATAAGATTGACCATGAAAAACAGTCTACTTGTCCGAAATCAAAACATCAACGATCACGTTTCCCAGATAGGTCAACGTCCAAATCTCGCTCATCCAAAATAGATTTCGCTGCTCTTAACGTTGACGGCTGCTGTTTGCGATGTGGCAAAGACAACCACCTGGCGAAGGACTGTCGGATCAACAAATCAAAACTAAAATGCCAGTCATGCAAGAGGTCCGGGCACATCAAGAAGGTATGCATCCGCTTACTATTGAATAAAAAAGTGAAGTCGGGATCAACAAATCAAATAGAAACCCTTCCAAGATGTTCGATGTCAAATCAATCTTCCGAATCTGATTTATCCCAAGACTATGGTGTAAGTCACATAATAGACATCTACCAAAACGCTCACCATTCTCAAGACATCAACCGCTATTATGCGACTGTAGATGTCAATGGCAGAAATATTAAGTTTGAAGTTGATTCAGGTTCAGCGTACACCTTTTTACCTCGGAACATGTTCAACGAGCTGAATCTTCAACTTCCATTGCAGCCTACCAGCATAGGATTTCGTTCATACACTCAAACTGTTTTTATTCCGGATGGAAAAATCAAGGTAACAGCAAAATACAATGGCCACGTGATCGAAGACGAAATATACGTCGTTCCGAACGAATATGCTGCAATCCTTGGTCGCGCATGGATCAGACGACTCAATATCAACCTGCAGTCAATCGATAATCTACCCTCTCCATTTTCAGCCATCAGACAAATCAACAACATTGATGAGATCAGCGCTCTCTACCCCCAAGTTTTCGAAGAGAAGATAGGCTGCGTTCCTGGGTTCCAAGTCTCCCTCAAGCTTCGAGAAAACGTGAAACCAGTTTATCATAGAGAACGAGAAGTGCCTTATGCTCTCATGGATCGTGTTGAAAAGGAACTTCAATCCTTGGAAGAAGCTGGAATCATAACGAAAGTTGCCACCATTGACTGGGGATCACCATTGGTCGTCATCCCTAAGTCCGATGGAGGGGTACGTTTATGCGTCGATTATAAAATTGGCGTGAATGAAAGGCTTGTAAACGCTCACTACCCAGTTCAGAAAATTAATCATATCCTTAACAGCCTTCGCAATTCAAGATATTTCTGCCGATTAGATTTGTACAAGGCTTACCTACATATTAAATGCGACGAACCATCAGCCGAAATTCAAACCATGACCACACATAAAGGCACCTACCGCATGAACCGTCTGTCTTTTGGCATCAAGACTGCTCCTGCAGAATTCAACCGCATAATCGATCAAATTCTCCGTGATGTGCCAAAATGCGAGTACTACTTCGATGACATAGTTGTCCACGGGGAATCAAAAGAGGAATGTGCAGCAAACTTGGACGCCTGCCTGAAACAGCTACAAAAATTCGACCTGCACCTCAATCGTCGAAAGTGCGTCCTGTTTCAAGAAGAAATTGACTTCCTGGGCCACGTAGTCAAGCATAATTGTATATCAAAAGCACCATCGAAAATTGCTGCAATCGTAGATATGCCTAGACCTAAAAACACTGAAGCTCTTCGACGATTTCTAGGCATGGTTACATATTACGCCCGCTTCATCAAAAGTGCATCAACTCTCACAGCACCTCTACGCGATCTGTTGAAAAACAACATAAAATTCAAATGGTCGGCAAAACATGAAGCTGCTTTTCTCCGCTTGAAGCAAGAAATCGCCAGCGATCAAGTTCTCACTCCATTCGATCCACATCTACCAGTTCAACTAGCATGCGACGCAAGTCCATATGGAGTGGCAGGGATTCTTTCTCACGTCGTAGATGGAGTGGAACAGCCCATTGCATTTGCCTCCAGATCCTTAACTCCAGCTGAACAAGGATATTCGCAACTCGACAGGGAAGCCCTTGCTATAATTTTCTGCGTAGACCATTTCTACCAGTACTTGTTCGCCCGTCCTTTTACACTAGTGACCGACAACCAGCCGCTAGTGCGAATTTTCCATCAAAATTCGAAAATACCGAAAATGACATCAGCCAGACTACAACGATACGCTGCCTTCCTTTCAGGATTCAACTACTCTCTGAAATTCAAAAAGGGTGATCAAAACTCTAATGTTGACTGTCTCTCTAGAGCCCCAATCAATCCCCTACAGAACCGGATCGACACAGCCATTAACAAAGAAGTAAAGCGAATTTTTGAAGCATCAATCCAACACATCGAAACTTCAACCCTGACACATCAAGCTCTCAAACAAGCGTATCAAGAAGATGAAGAATTATCCAACTTGATTGAAGATCTTCGCAGAAACCGAGTAGAAAACACCGAACTCACAGTCGAAGGAGATGTTTTATTCAGAGGACCTAGAGTAGTGATACCAACTGCTTTGCGACCAGCCGTTCTCCATGAACTCCATCGAACCCACATCGGGGTAACAAAGATGAAGCAGTTGGCACGACGCTATGTCTACTGGAGATCAATCGACAAGGACATCGAGCGAGTAGTTAGAGAATGCGCTGACTGCGCAAAGGTCCAGAACAGTCCACCGAAAGCTCCTCTTCACCCATGGATGGAACCAGAGAAAAACTGGCAACGTATACATGTTGATTATGCTGGACCATATCAAAATTATTATTTTCTGATCATGGTAGATGCAAGATCAAGATGGGCGGAGATCTGTCCATGTACCACTGCTCCAACATCAACATCAACTATTGACCTAATGCAAGAGGTTTTTGCTCGAAACGGGTTCCCAGATGTCATGGTCAGTGACAACGCCACAATATTTACAAGTGATGAGTTCAAGAAGTTCTGTGCAACTGCTGGAATCATTCAAAAATTCATCGCACCTGGCCATCCTGCTACTAACGGACTCGTTGAGAGGAATGTGCAAACCTTAAAACACAGACTAGCTGCTATGGAAAATGAACCTCTCCCAATGAAGAAGAAAATCCTCGAGATCCTCTTCAGGTATAGGGCGACACCACTCATCAATGGAAAAACGCCAAGCGAACTTTTTCTGAATAGGCAAATCAGAATACAACTGGATGCTCTCATGCCTCCTATCATTGAGCAATCTTCAATACCAACAGGACCAGCAAGACAACTTAATGTGGGTGACCGAGTACAAGCCCGATACTACGCAAACAACAAACAACAATGGCGCCCTGGTGTTGTAGACAAAAAGCTTGGTCGTCTTCACTACATTATAAAGCTAGACAACGGGTATTCCTTCAAGAGACACATCGATCAGCTCCGACAGACCGAAGTAAAACACAGAAATGTTACATTTTCTCGATGAGAACCCCCTATTGGAAATGTTCTACAACCTTTTGGAAATAGAGATAATGAAATGCAACAGTATCCACAGCTATTTCATCGTCCTCAAATAACTCCAGATCAACTCCAAGAGAATCCAACAGCTCCTGCGGTTAGTGAAGATCAATTGGATCCCCCAAACCTTAGAAGATCAAGCCGCCAAACTCGACCGCCGAAGTATCTAAGTGAATATGTGGTTGGCCAAATTAGGGTGGGAGGACTATACTGACCAACTATATTATGTTGGCAGTGAAAGATCATTAATTAACTTGTAAAAAAAAAACATATGTTCAATTATCTATTGTTATTAATATTATGTGTGAACCATGTGCTGTAAATAACCTTTCAATTATAAATTAGTGTTTTCAATAAATATCAATTATCAAATCAAGCCTTACTTTTAATATTAAATCAACTTGAGTTATAACAGATGAGGCTGAAAGGGAGGGGCTTAGAAGCACTTCGTACCTAGCCGAGCTTCGACAAGCAAATCAAATTTGCGTAAAAGTCACTCAAGACCATTTTAAATTAGATACCCACCAAATGCAGTCTCTAAATCCATTTATAGACTCCGATGGTATCCTCAGGGTGGGTGGTCGCCTGCGCAATGCAGATTATCTTTCCCACGATGCCAAGCATCCAATTATCCTCTCTGGGAAAAGCCACCTAGCTCGATTGATCGTCGATCATACCCATCGGTCTCTTCTACACGTGGGACCTTCAGCTCTTCAAGGCATATTGCGGTCCAAGTATTGGATAACTTCTTCCAGAAGTCTCATCCGGCAAAGAGTATTTCAATGCATCAAATGCTTCAAGGAGAAAAAGAAACCGCAACCACATATTATGGGTGATCTTCCAGCCAGTCGTCTCACGGAAGGCCAAGTCTTTACCCACGTGGGAGTCGATCTAGGAGGTCCGTTTCTTATCAGAGAATCCTCCCGTAGAAAGGCGGCCGTTGGCAAGGCTTACCTATGTCTTTTTATTTGTATGTCCACGAAAGCCATACATTTAGAGGTCGTCTCTCGATGCCTCACCGACGCATTTCTCGCTGCCTTCGACCGATTCATTGCACGAAGAGGAAAACCTTCATAAATGTACTCTGACGGAGGTACCAATTTTGTAGGCGCTTCCAATAAACTGAGGGAGATTCTATTGTGGCAACGATCCTCATCTGTCCAGGAAAGGATCGAAAGCGTGGCTGCGCATCAAGATATCAAGTGGACTTTCAATCCTCCATCTGCTCCTCATTTTGGAGGCATCTGGGAGGCAGGGATCAAATCCGCAAAGGCGCTTCACCATCGAGTAGCTGGTGACACTCCGTTCACATTTGAAGAGTTAGCTACTATATTTTGTCGTGTTGAGGCAATTCTCAACTCTAGACCTCTAACGGCCCTCGACTCAGAACCATCCAGTTTGGAGTGCATCACTCCTGGTCATTTCCTGATAGGAAGGTCGCAAACAGCACCCGAAGAGAGTTATACAGAGGAAAAGGTGCTTCCACTTAGGCGATGGGATGTCATCAAGCAACGCACCTAACACTTTTGGAGGCAATGGAAGAAGGACTATTGAGCACGCTACAGCAGCGAAGTAAATGGACCAAAAAACAAGACAACCTACATCCAGGAGACCTCGTGATAATCAAGGATCCGGACGCTACAGTTATGAGATGGCCAATGGCAAGAGTTATCAATGTGCATCCTGGAAAGGACGGCGTCGTGAGAGTCGTCACGATCCAAACGTCTTCGGGGACTTACAAACGCCCTGTGGCAAAACTAGTACCTTTGTCCCCAGCAAACAAACTCAATTAATTTTGAATTTTTTAATTAAAAAATTGGTGGGCGGAATTTTGTGGCCAACATACTTTCAATTATTTTTTTAATTTATCTCAATTAACTTTAATTATTTTTAATTTGTATTAACTAGTAATACTAAGTTAAGTGACAATGAGTTCGAGTGTGGTGCGAAGTCAGCTTCGGAAGGACTACGAAGGCTTCGGGTCACTTCGGACTGCTTCGGCAGCCCTCGGCTACTCTCGTTCAATCATATGTTTAAATTGAAAAACAAAAGAATTATTAAATTAAAATTACACACAGGCGGTGTGAGTGTTGTCCGTGAATGTTGTCCGAGGAGATTGTTTTGAACCAGTTTCAACATCGAGGCCTCAAGGCACATTAATTCTCAAGAGGACAAGCATCTATGGCCCAGCAGCCTAAGCAGGTTTTGGATTACTCACTCCCAAAGTTGTCATCAGGTAACAACTTTTATTACTCACAGTGAACAATTATTCGCATTGAGCGAACAGATAGTGACCTCGGACCAGTCTGGGTGAGGTGTAATTAGCCACAGTGGCTCATTGATATCGGAAGACTCTGATTAATAAATTGTTAAGGTAAAAGACTTTAATATTGACATTAAAAAATTTTCATCAGCCAATGAACAATTCATATTAATGTTAGTGCACATGCAATTTTATCTAAATATTTAGGCAAATTTAAAGATATCTTCTCTAATTAATTAATGTTAATTTTAGTATAATGCTGTTTATAGAAATTTCTTTTAATTACTATTTTTCCTAAATTTTGTTTGTATTAGGTCATGAGCTTTATTTTGTTTTATGTTTCCATTTTGTTGTCATAATTGTACATAGCAAGGTTCAAAATATAGCCATCCGGCATTACTTTGAAGTTTATTTATTTTTAATTTATTTTCTTTAACTTTAATTTCACCAGCCTATGGTGAGGTGGTTGGGCTAGGAAAGGCTCACCCTGAACCTCTACCCGCCATCACAACTGTGTCAGGTTAGTACCAGGTTATAAAAATATCGCGTGTCAGTTTGTTTACATCCTGATTTCCGGAACCTACCAAAAAAAAAAAAAAAAAAAAAAACCAATCAAATTCGGAATCAAATGAGTGAGGGGTATAAAAGTAAGGTCCGCTTGTTGGAACAAAGCTGGATGAAGAAAGGCCACCATTAGTGTTACCCACTCTAACTTACCCTCTACTTTACTTATCAGTTATATTTTAACTGTATGCATTTCTTCTTCAGGGTTTGACCATGTAACAGGTTTTTCAACTCTCAAGCTTTCACCCATCTTACTGTGGGCTTCTTCAGGACCAATACAAGAATTGGCAAAATGCCAATACAATTTCTTGTATTGGTCCTGAAGAGCCCACAACATGATGGGTGAAAGCTTAGCAGTTGAAAAACCTGTTACATGGTCAAACCCTGAAGAATAAATTATTGGGTAAGAAGAATAAACATTGGGTTCAGACTCTGGGAGCCTAAAACTACATTTTAACTGTTTTGTTTCAAATTTTTCCTATGTAAGCGATATATAAGTATTATGCTCAAAACTTTAAACAGTGACATGACAATAATATTACTCACTTCACTGATATAGGTCGGTTCTGAAAGTCGTACTTAAACATCATATTGTTCGACCAACAATCTCCATGGTTGAGGACTGTAAACTCGTCCTCAGATTCGACCTTACCCATACTGCACCACTTTGCAGCAAACGGATCAAAAGGCACGTTCAGTTTTTTCGCTGTCTCTGCCCTAAAAAGAAGAATAATTAGTCCAGTTACATAAACAGTGTAAGGTAGAGCTCGTTACACGAAGACTTATTTTCAGAAAATAAGTTTGGAACCAAATTGTGCTTCGCTTTTTGAATGGCAGGGGCAATTTAAATGCAGTTGAAACTAGGGATGCGACATCGATGTCGATGTTTTTGAAACATCGATTTTTTGCGCAAAACATCGATGTTTTTAACATCGATGTTACGCAGCCGATGTTTTCCGACCATCGATGTTTTTGGGCCGATGTTAACATCGATGTTTTTAATAGCTGACCTTTTTTTTTTTTTTATTTTTTTTTTTTATTTTTTTTTTTTTATAGGTATAAAAATAAATATGTTTTGACATCGATGGTTTAGGTATAACAATGATGTTTTTAACATATAATAAATATGAATAAATACATAAGAAATATACATTAACATCGATGTTTTTAACAGAAACAAAGCTATTAATAACATCTATGTTTTTAACAATAGCAAATTTGCTTTGACATCGATTTTTTTAACAAAAACAAGTATACTTTAACATTGATGCTTTCACAATAACATCGATGTTTTGAAAATAACAACGGTGTTTTTGACAGAAACAAAGCTGTAAATAACTTCGATGTTTTTAACAAAAATAAAGCTGTTAAGAACATCGATGTTATGGACAAAAACAAATTTATTTTAACATCGATGTTTTTAACAAAAACAAGTATACTTTGACATCTATGTTTTGACAATAACATCGATGTTTTGGATAAATATGTATTTACATCGATGTTATGGACAAAAACAAATTTTTTTTAACATCGATGTTTTTTAACAAAAACAAGTATACTTTAACATCTTTGTTTTGACAATAACATCGATGTTTTAGATAAATATGTATTAACATCGATGTTATGGACAAAAACAAATTATTCATTAAAATCGATGTTTTGACATTAACATCGATGTTTTTAAGAGAAATAAAGCTGTTAATAACATCCATGTTTTTAACAAAAACAAATCTGTCAATAACATCGATGTTATGGACAAAAACAAATTTGTTTTAACATCGATGTTTTTAACAAAAACAAGTATACTTTAACATATGTGTTTTGACAATAACATCGATGTTTTTAACAGAAACAAAGCTGTTAATAACATCGATGTTATAGACTAAAAAAAATTTATTTTAACATCGATGTTTTTAACAAAAACAAGTATACTTTAACACCTATGTTTTGACAATAACATCGATGTTGTGGATAAATATATATTAAACTCGATGTTATGGACAAAATAAATTTGTTTTAACATCGATGTTTTAACAATAACATCGATGCTTTAGACAAAAAGCAACGATATATATATTCTTAACATCGATGTTTTTAGTTAGACAAAGATGCTTTAACATTGAGAAACTTGTTTTCGACATCGATATTTTGACAATAACATCGATGTTTCGGATAAATATGTATTAACATCGATGTTATGGACAAAAACAAATTTATTTTAACATCGATGTTTTTAACAAAAACAAGTATACTTTAACATCTTTGTTTTGACAATAACATCAATGTTTTAGATAAATATGTATTAACATCGATGTTATGGACAAAAACAATTTTTTTTTAACATCGATGTTGTCAAAAAAAACAAGTATACTTTAACTTCTTTGTTTTAACAATAACATCGAGGTTTTGACATTAACATCGATGTTTTTAAGAGAAATGAAGCTGTTAATAACATCGATGTTTTTAACAAAAACAAATCTGTCAATAACATCGATGTTATGGACAAAAAACAACAATATATATATATATATATATATATATATATATATATATATATTCTTAACATGTTTTAGTTAAAACTAAGATGCTTTAACATTAACAAACTTGTTTTCGACATCAATGTTTTGACAATAACATCGATGTTTTTGATAAATATCTATTAACATCGATGTTATGGACAAAAACAAGGATACTTTACTATCTATGTTTTGACAATAACATCGATTTTTTAAAATATTTATTTTCGTTCAAAACCAATTTGTTATGGTAAAAGCATCGATGTTGAAAACAAGTTTGTTAATGTTAGAGCATCTTTGTTTTAACTAAAACATCGATGTTAAGAATATATATATATTGTTGTTTTTTATCTAAAGCATCGATGTTATTGTTAAAACATCGATGTTAAAACAAATTAGTTTTTGTCCAGAACATCGAGTTTTATATATATTTATCCACAACATCGATGTTATCGTATATTAAAGTATACTTGTTTTTCTTAAAAACATCGATGTTATTAACAGCTTTGTTTTTGTTAAAAACATCGATGTTATTGTCAAAACATCGATGTTAAATGATACTTGTTTTTGTTAAAAACATCGATGTTAAAAAAAATTTATCCAAAACATCGATGTTATTGTCGAAACATAGATGTTAAAGTATACTTCTTTTGAAAAAAACATCGATGTTAAAACAAATTAGTTTTTGTCCAGAACATCGAGTTTTATATATATTTATCCACAACATCGATGTTATCGTATATTAAAGTATACTTGTTTTTCTTAAAAACATCGATGTTATTAACAGCTTTGTTTTTGTTAAAAACATCGATGTTATTGTCAAAAAATAGATGTTAAATGATACTTGTTTTTGTTAAAAACATCGAGTTTAATATATATTTATCCACAACATCGATGTTATTGTATATTAAAGTATACATGTTTTTCTTAAAAACATCGATGTTATTAACAGCTATGTTATTGTCAAAACATCGATGTGAAATGATATTTGTTTTTGTTAAAAAACATCGATGTTAAAAAAAAGTTGTTTTTGTCCATAACATCGATGTTAATACATATTTATCCAAAACATCGATGTTATTGTCAAAACATGGATGTCGAAAACAAGTTTGTTAATGTTAAAGCATCTTTGTTTTAACTAAAACATCGATGTTAAGAATATATATATATTGTTGTTTTTTGTCTAAGGCATCGATGTTATTGTCAAAACATCGATGTAAAAACAAATTTGTTTTTGTCCATAACATCGAGTTTAATATATATCTATTCACAACATCGATGTTATTGTCAAAAAATAGATGTAAAAGTATACTTGTTTTCGATAAAAACATCGATGTTAAAAAAAATTTGTTTTAGTCCAAAACATCGATGTTATTAACAGCTTTGTTTTTGTCCATAACTTCGATGTTAATACACATTTATCCAAAACATCGATGTTATTGTCAAAACATAGATGTTAAAGTATATTTGTTTTCGATAAAAACATCGATGTTAAAAAAATTTGTTTTAATCTATTACATCGATGTTATTAACAGCTTTGTTTTTGTTAAAAACATCGATGTTATTAACTGCTTTGTTTTTGTTAAAAATATCGATGTTATTGTCAAAACGTCGATGTTAAATGATACTTTTCAAAACCAATTTGTCGTGGTAAAAGCATCGATGTCGAAAACAAATTTGTTAATGTTAGAGCATGTTTGTTTTAACTAAAACATCGATGTTAAGAATATATATATATTGTTGTTTTTTGTCTAAGGCATCGATGTTATTGTCAAAACATCGATGTTAAAAAAAAGTTGTTTTTGTCCATAACATCGATGTTAATACATATTTATCCAAAACATCGATGTTATTGTCAAAACATGGATGTCGAAAACAAGTTTGTTAATGTTAAAGCATCTTTGTTTTAACTAAAACATCGATGTTAAGAATATATATATATATTGTTGTTTTTTGTCTAAGGCATCGATGTTATTGTCAAAACATCGATGTAAAAACAAATTTGTTTTTGTCCATAACATCGAGTTTAATATATATCTATCCACAACATCGATGTTACTGTCAAAAAATAGATGTAAAAGTATATTTGTTTTCGATAAAAACATCGATGTTAAAAAAATTTGTTTTAATCTATTACATCGATGTTATTAACAGCTTTGTTTTTGTTAAAAACATCGATGTTATTAACTGCTTTGTTTTTGTTAAAAATATCGATGTTATTGTCAAAACGTCGATGTTAAATGATACTTTTCAAAACCAATTTGTTGTGGTAAAAGCATCGATGTCGAAAACAAATTTGTTAATGTTAGAGCATGTTTGTTTTAACTAAAACATCGATGTTAAGAATATATATATATATTGTTATTTTTTATCTAAAGCATCGATGTTATTGTTGAAACATCGATGTTAAAACAAATTTGTTTTTGTACATAACATCGAGTTTAATATATATTTATCCACAACATCGATGTTATTGTATATTAAAGTATACATGTTTTTCTTAAAAACATCGATGTTATTAACAGCTATGTTATTGTCAAAACATCGATGTTAAATGATACTTGTTTTTGTTAAAAACATCGATGTTAAAAAAAATTGGTTTTTGTCCATAACATTGATGTTAATAAATATTTATCCAAAACATCGATGTTATTGTCAAAACATAGATGTTAAAGTATACTTCTTTTGATAAAAACATTGATGTTAAAAAAAATTTGTTTTAGTCCAGACATCGATGTTATTAACATATTTGTTTTTGTCCATAACATCGATGTTAATACACATTTATCCAAAACATCGATGTTATTGTCAAAACATAGATGATAAAGTATACTTCTTTTGATAAAAACATCGATGTTAAAAAAAATTAGTTTTAGTCCATAACATCTATGTTATTAACAGCTTTGTTTTTCTCCAAAACATCGATGTTTTAAAATATTTATTTTTGTTCAAAACCAATTTGTTATGGTAAAAGCATCGATGTTTAAAATAACAAATATGATGCAATTGTCAAAACATGTCGAAAAAATCGAATTTTTTATACATTAAATATGAATTATTAAATGCTTTACACTTTAACATCGATTTAATTATGTTGGGCACTAATATGTTAATGTTTAAAGACTGTATAAATTAAAAAACATCGATGTCAAAAAACATCGATGTTTTGTGGTCGATGTTTAATCGACATCGATGTTTTGATTGCAAAAACATCGATGTTCAAAACATCGATGTTTTGCCTTCGATGTCGCATCTCTAGTTGAAACTTCATCAGTCAATTAGAACTCGACTAATAACTACGTTACAAAGCAGTGACTCAAAACTAACCGTATTCTTCGCTGTTCGAGGTTAGACTAAGGCATTATTCGATTACTGTTTAGATATGGTCTGCCCAAAAAGGCCAACCACGTTCCAAACATGTAATCATATCTTTATATAAATAAAAATCTCATGTCCCGATGTTTGTCGGAGGTAAAATCAGAAACTATTCAACCGATTTTTATAAAATTTGGCTCATGGTGTGTAGTTTTGTCCAACTTCAAAGATAGGATAGTTTGTATTTATTGGAACAAATGTCGTGTCTACTTGATTTTTAGGCAAATTTAAAAATCCATCGATATTATTAACAAATTTTAAAAAATATTCTTCCGCACTTGTAATTTCTAATTTATCTTCATTATTGTTTTTGGCAAGTCACACACGCTAGGTAACAACTATTTCTCAAAGTTTTTCTACCAGCCGATAAAGTACCTATATAAAAATTCATTTTTAAATACAAGGCAGTGTTATATAAACATCTACACCCAATAAGTAAGAGCTACAATGCGTTGAATTAGTTACATCCTATTCTTTTTAATACAGTCAAATCAAAATTCATTGATAAAGATAAAAACGTTTAAGCTTATCTAAAAACCAACATAATTTAAAATAGAACTTTAAGTCAAATTTAAAATTGTTTGGTAAAGTATTAAGATGGGTTAAAGATTTTATTTTTTACATATTATATTTGACCATAGTGTGTTAATGAGTGACACATGTAAAAAGAACTAATAAGGAGTATAATTGGAATAGGGTTTAGTACAATCACGATAGATAGTTAGCAAAAATGTACCAAATTAATCTTTTGCCATAATACATATCAATTAAATTCAGAATATAACACATGATGATATGAGATATCATTACACAATGATTTGGGTTAACCTGTCTTTAGATAGAGCAAATACATTCGATGTTTTCCCCACACGTGTAAAAAAAAATTGTCAAATTGTCGCAAAAAATGCGACACATAATTTGCCTTTGGAAAAACACAGATTGTCCTAGTCCAAGCAGGAAATAATAAAGAATAAAATAAAGAAAATAATGTGTTGTGTCAATAAATCAACTTACACCGCCATCTGTTGGAATTTTGTAGATCTTACAAATAATCACACTCAATTGTAGTATAATAAGCATTTAATTTGCAAAAAAAGAAATATTGAGGCCAAGAATCGAGATAAAAACTACACTATCTTTTAAGTTAGACAAAAAAAAATACACAAAATGAGCCAAATTTTGTTATTTTCTGTTTTCAGAAAACAGAAAATAACTACTTTAACAATTACTTGATTAAATACATGGATATAAAAGGACAAAGTTCTGTAAGCAATAGATGGGACAAGGTGTAGTAGATTTGTATAAGTGGCAGCAATTGTAATGTAAAATGAGTGTAAAATATTCTGGTTATAACAAAAATGTGACTTATTACATTGTAATAGAAATATGTAGGAAATACAGAAAATATGATGTGACCAAGCCACCAAAATATGTATGTATTCACTTTGTTCAAATATTTTATTTTATTTATGTGTATGTATATATATACACTCGCGGCCAAAAAATCAGGGCTTCGAGCTAGCCATGGAAGAGTACGAATGCCGACCTTATCCAGATACTCTTGCACGACATGTGCTGTGTATGGCCGGGTATTATCTCGCATAAGGCGAAAATTATTGCCAAAGAAAGACTTAAAATGCATCACATGTTCTTCTAGAATCTCCGTGATATACGAGGTTTCATTGAGGGATGGTCTGTTGAACACGTGGAGGTCTGTCCCCGCTTGTGATCTGATGTCTCTCCACAGACCTACGTTCGAAATTCACCGTTTCAGCGATGTTGCACTGGCTACACCTCTCTCCCCTTCTTCTCCATGCTCTTACTCTGCCATCCTGAGTATACAGATTAAACCTTGACTCGTCGTTGTACATAACGGAGGCCCAATCAGGTTCAGTCCAGTTAGCATATTCTCGGCAAAATTGAAGACGTGCATTTCGGTGAGCTGCCGTCAACTGAGGACCTGTTACTGGGGCCCTGGAGTGCAAGTTCACTTCGGCGAGCCTTCTACTTATTGTTCCTAAACTCACATTCACCTGTCGAGCAATTCTCAGCCGACAAGCGGTTTCTACTGCAGATTGTGTGCGGTTTCTTAACTTTTGCATCATGATGGAACGGTCATCTGCTGGCTCAGTCGTTCTGGGGCTCCCTGATCCTGGCCTCCTCGTATAGAGTCCCGTCTCCTACTACCTCTGAACCGCCCTTTGAACCGTTATTTCTGGTTGGCCTAACGTCCTGGCCACCTAACGTTGATTCCTACCTTTTTCTACTAACGCAATTATTCTCGCAACTGTCATAGCTTCTAAAACCATTTTATTAAAAGAAAAAGATTAAGTAACAACCACAAACATATATATATATATATATATATAAACGTTTTGTAATAGGAAATAAAAATATTCAACAAAAAAAAAGAGTGCCCTGAAGATGGATTAATAATCCGAAACGTTGGCGGTTTTACCATATTTATATAAAAAATTTACTAGAATATTTACATCAAATAATAATAATGAACAAAAATTGAAATGATCTCTTGCATAATTGAAAAAATTAGCAATTTAAAGGATAATTAGTAATTAAATTCTGTTATTAATAGTTTCCTGTATTTTTGCGCTTTAAGTATTTAATTAGCGAGAGCTCGCCAGTTTAAGCCATTTAAATATTGCAAAAATAAATTATAATCTATCTGCTTTAAACCAAAAGTATGTACTCTAATTTTTGCTAATATAGGGCATACCGCAAAAAATTGAAAAGTATCTTCTACTACATTCTGATTGCAAAGTGAACAAATGAGTTGCTGTTCTGCTCGATTTATTGAATAATTTAAATAAATGGATTCAGTTCTGACTCTTATTATTGTTTGTATCATCTTAATACTGTATTTATCCTGTATATAGTGATTGTCCCCCAAGTCGTGGTTCAACCTTGTATATCAAATGAAATGTAGCGGCTCTTGCTTTGCTTTTCATATCAAGTCCAAATTTATTTTCTGTGTTTTTAATGATTATTTCTATCTTTGATTGAATGCTGTGTCTCATTGATTACACCAAAGTGTCTCATCTGTGTCTTCGAATTCTTCCATTAGGTAGGTCATATGTTTGTGCACTACGGAATATATCTGAAAGTAAAACATTATTAAAAAAATCTGGTGCGTGCATGCAACACACAACTTTCACTTACCAACTTACTTAGATTAGAAATTAATGCGTTTTGTTAATTGCCACTTCTCAAATGAATATAAAGGCTTTAATTATGAACAATGGTCTGTCCTTAAAGGCGTACTCCGCATGCGTGGGCTCAACGAGTTTTATGAGTTGACTAAATATTTGTCTTTTTTTCTCCTCTTTATGTTTTCTTTATTTTTATCATATCTCATATTTAGCCATTTCTTATTTTTAGGCGTAACGAGAGACAGTTAATTTCTTCATATAAACAAAAACGAAGGTACTTTATAGGAAACAAACAAAACAAAAAGGGCCCCAACCCCCTCACCCCCCCCCAAAAAAGCCCCCTCAGAACATTTCAAAAATGATAAAGCTTACCTGATATTAAAGAACACCTAATTTTCATTAGACATGACGAATTTGATATAAATCGTTAAAGCCGTTTTTGAGATCATCGAAAAAAAGGTAAAAATTGGAGAAAAAAATTATGAAATAAAGTGCCCGCTCCGTTTGACCAATTTTGATGGAATGTTAGCTATCACATCTTTGGCATATGCATACATCAAATACCGAGTTTGATCAAAATCGTTAAAGCCTTTTTTGAGTAAATAAAAAAAACACGTAAAAATGATAAAAAATTTATTAAGTAAAGTCCTCCCTCCGGTTGATCAATTTTGATGTAATCTTGGCTATCGCATCTTTGGCATATACATACATCAAATACCCAGTTTGATCAAAATCGTTGAAAACCGTTTTTGAGTAAATAAAAAAAACACGTGAAAATGATACAAAATTTATAAAGTAAAGTCCCCCCTCCGGTTGATAAATTTTGATGAAATTTTTACAGTCATATCTCGGGCATGTACATACTGTAAGCACCCAATTTCAGGCTCGCACGGTTTATAGTTTTTGAGCTAGTCTGTTCACACACACACACACACACATACACACACACACACACACACACACACACACACACACACACACACACACACACACACAGACCATTTCGCGGGACTTGGTTAATTGGACTCAGGGGACCCCAAAACGTGTATTTTCGTTGAAAACCGGAAGTCGAAATTTTTCACGATCGCAATACTTCCACTTACTATATATTTCATATAGGTAAGTGAAAGTAAAAACAAAAAATAAATTTGGACCTGATATGAAAAGCAAATCATATCAAGTCCAAATTTATTTTTTGTGTTTTTAATGATTATTTCTATCTTTGATTGAATGCAGCTAGCCTTTACCAACCAGTCAATATTATCCAAATTGTTAATTCGGCTGAGTTCCATTAATTCTGGGTACCACCATAATTTATTTGTGCTTTTGTCAGTCTTCCTTCGCATGTATTAAATACTTTGTTTATATATCAAATAAACAGTTTAAGTGTTTGTAAATATTGAGGATCCCTACCTGTTTCTAAATAAATCATATAATCCGGACAATTATCAGGAAGGCAAAATAACTTTTTAATAAAAAATTTGTTTATTCTTTCAACCTGAATCAAACACTGCATATTTGGTTGATAAAGGAATTTGTTTGATATTTTAATAGATTATTCCAGGTTAGGTTTCTTCTGAAGTTACAGGCTGAGTTTTTTCTTGGAAGTGTCCTGTTAATGATAGTTGTGGTGTCAGACCTAATCCTAGGTATTTGTAGTACTTTACAACTTCTATCTCTCTTCCTTCAAAATACCATTTCTCCTGTTTTGACAATTTTCCACCTTTTTTGAATACCATAATTTTTGATTTGTTTAGGTTTAGGTACCTTTAAATTCCATGTTTTGCAATATTCGCTTAATTTATTTATCATTCGTTGTAGTGTGCCTGGTTCAGTTGCTATAATGGCTATTTCATCGGCATATTTTAGACATGGAATTTTTAAATTACCTAACTTAACTATTAAAATTAATTGATAAAAACCTAAAATTATTTGTTGTAAATATTCTAGTAATTTAATTTAATTTTATTTCATTTTCATTTCATCTAATTATTATGTAAAATGTAATTATGGTTAAAACCATATATTTGTTTATTGTTCATTGCATATTTGTTTATTGTTCATTTTTTTCTACTGAGATAAGTTTACTATTATATTATTCAAGACAACTTCACAGCAGACGGACAATGTCCATGCTTATGGTGTTTTCAATTTTTCATTATGTCATGTCATATATTTCTTTTCAATAAAAAAACACTTTATTATTATTATTATAAAAAAATTATGTAATTTTTTAATAAATGATATTGGGAAGATTATTTTCACCTATCTATCTAATTTTATATATAAAGATGTTATCTAAATGTAAACACTTAAAATAGGAGATCCCAGCTCTTCTCTGGCAGCCATCTACAGGTATTGGAGGGAGGGGACTTGAGTTCAGGATAACATTCACAAATATTTTCTACAACATATTCTGAAGCTTACCATTCAGGGCCCCAGCTTTCTGCCACAACTTTTGCAAATTTTAGAAAGGGTTCGTACAGAAAACATTTGATAAGTTTTAGATCTTCAAACATCTCGTAAGGCTTAAACTCATGTTTAGAGACGATTCCCCTTTGTTCGAGTACTTTTGCCATTCCATGCAGCCTCCCCAGCCTATTTAGTACTAGCAAGGAATGCTCCAAGTCCAGACCTTTCTGCCTAGGGACCAAACTGTAACCACTTGCCTGTAAAGAAAAAATAAATAAATAACTTTAGATCTATTATTTATATTTCACTGAAAGAAAAGTAGATTTATTGACCTTAAGATCTTCCAGAAGTATACAAGATAATTGCGGGTCATAGTGAATGAAGTTACACCAAAGTGTCTCATCTGTGTCTTCGAATTCTTCCATTAGGTAGGTCATATGTTTGTGCACTACGGAATATATCTGAAAGTAAAACATTATTAACAATCCATATATTTTTCCTCTTCTTGTTCTATCTTCTCCTTCAAATCTCTTTGGATGTTCAATTTTTTATTATGTGTTTTTTTTTTTATTTCAGGTTATTCATTTATCTGACATCTATTCAACTGTACTTATTTATTTTTCTTTTATAAGTATAATGTTTCGGACTTAGTTTTGTCCATTTTCAAGTACCTAAAAACATTTTTTATTCTATTTAAAAACCATATATAAAATAACATTAAACTTATCTAAAAACAACTTAACAACATACAAAAACTTTTTAAGTTCAAATTTAATCTTTAAAAAAAACATTAAAATAAACAAAACAATTACAAGTATCAAAAATTAAAATATATTCCAAGGCTAACAAATAATATAAAACAGATTTTTAAAATGTACGAATATGATAATCTTAAATTAGGCCTATACAATAATAACAAAATAAAAAATTTTGAAACTAATAGGAAGGATAAAGTAAAACATTTGGATAGCCTCAAAGTAGTTTATAAAATAAAATGTAAGGACTGCAAAGATAAATATTATATTGGTGAAACATCACAAAATTTAAAAACAAGAATATTACAACATAAAAATAGCACCAACAACCCAAAAAAAAAAAAAAAATAAATAAATCAGCTGTAGCCAAACATGAAATAACTCAAAACCATGAATTTGATTTTGATGATACAAAAATTATAGATATAGAACAAAATAATAAAATAAGAAAATTAAAAGAAGCAATAAATGTAACCAAAAACTTAATAAACCCTGTGAATTATAAAAGCGATATTAGGGGATTAGGAACCCACTATGCTGAAATTATTAATAACATAAAAATATAAAAGAGTGGGAATATAAGATACAGGCTTTAGGATGAAGAGAGGGAGTGAAAAGTCAACAAGAAAGCAATGAGCAGTTGATATTGTTTTTTAAACAGAATAAAAAATGTTTTTAGATACTTGAAAATGGACAAACAAAAGTCCGAAACGTTGTACTTATAAATGAAAAATAAATAAGGACAGTAGAATAGATGCTGGATGTATAAATAACCTCAAATAATAAAAAAAGAACACATAATAATTATTACCAATTATATTTCGCATAGCAATTACCATTTCGCTCACTCTTCTCAAAAATGTTAGATTTTAAAAATTATGATTTATTTGTCTCCGAATTAACTTTTTATAATAGAGCAAATATGGGCAAGTAAAATTGTGAAACTTAATAGTTGCCGATTTGCGAAAAGATTAATAACCAGAACGTCCGAACCAGAGACGAAGCTGGGAGGATTTTGCTATGGCAAATCTGTCGAAATACTGTTTGGAAGGCGGTCATTGGATAGAGGGAGCGAATACTGGTGTTGGAATCGAACCTTCGGGGTCCATTAAGGGCCTATTCACACAATCGGTTTCGCGCCCGCTCCACTCTCGCTCCGCTCCCGGTCCGCTCTCGCTCTACCCAATTCACACTAGCGCTCCGCTCCCGCTCCACTCCCGGTCCGCTCTCCTAATGTCTTACCATATTCACACTATATAATTTTACACCGTTCACTTTTGAAAGGTTTAAGCTATTAAAGCCATTAATAATCGAAGTTGTCTGTATTCGGATTTTAATTAATGATTAACTTTCAGTTATTTAATTATTCATTTATTCTTCAATTTTACGGCGAAAAAAAAAAATCAATTTTTCGTTTGTAGAAATAGCTGGTAAGTGTACTTTTCTTGATGAAGAACATAATATTATCAAAAAATATAATAAGAAGAATATATTGCAACACAATGATAATTATTAATAATAATTATAAATTAATTTAATTAATGGTGAAGAAATAATTTAATTTTTTTTCGGAATGTATTCGAATACGCTTGAAAATTTCAAGTTGAAATCGGTAAATGCTGCAATTTACCGATTGTGTTCTCTTCTTTTCCTGATTAATATTTTAGTAATTTTTTGCTGTAATATATTTTTTGTTAATAATCTGACATTTTTCATAATATACTGCATTTTTATTCGTTTCAAATTGAACGTTATTTTATAATAGCAATGAGTATGTAGTCAATAAATAAATCGGTGACCGTTTTTTACGAGTACATTCATAGCAAAATATATCTCAAACATAACATGAATTTTTCTCGTCGAAAAACCGCGCGTATTGTTGGTGATTTTTTTTTTATCATTTCAAGCGTATTCGAATACATTCGGAAAAAAAATTTAAATTATTTCTTCACCATTAATCAAATTAATTTATAATTATATATATATACTAGCAGACCCGGCCACGCGTTGCTGTGGCTCAGTAGTTATATCCTAATATTTTTAAACAAATACAGTAATACCAATATTCATTGGTAAAGATGAAAACCTTTCAGCTAATCAAAATCCAACGTGATTGAGAATAGAGCATTACACCATTTAAAAGTATTTGGTAAAGAATATAGGAAAGTTAAAGTTTTTATTTTTTACATCTCATACTTCAATGTAGTTTGATTAAAAAGGAGCTAATTGTGTTTACGACTCACAGCGCTGCCAACACTATCGCCCTTTTTTTATGGATCGGTATAAACTAACTCGAAACCGCTATATTTTTCCACTAATTTTAAAAAGGATGACTGAAGTAAGTTTTGATAACATCAGCCATTGATCTATTGATTATTGGCCTAACACTACTTCAACTTGGTATTGTTAGTTTAACAACGGGTTTAATTTTGCTCAGGGTCATGCCAATCTTGGTTAACGCGTCATATATGTCCTTTTGATAGGCGTTTTTCTCAATTTCTTTGAGACCTCGATTTCCCAACCCTTCGGCTAATAAGTGTTCGGTAGGAGAGTGGTGTGTTGAAGCTTTTAATTTAGCAATATATTTGAGTGATAATAAATCTCTTCTTAAAGAGGTTTTTACATAATACAATTAAGAATTTTTATTTATTCAAGTACTAATTTGTTCAAAATGTTTTGGGTTAACCTGTTTTTTTTTTTTTTTAACACAAACCAAAGATTTGATGGTTTCCACACACGTGAGCAGGCGATACCCATTTCCCACGTGAGTTATGCCATTGCCCAAGGGAAAAACACGGATTTTCAAAGTCCAAATGGACATTGTTTGCCCTTGGGATTTGTTTATGGTCATGGCGAAAGCCAAACGAATAGGATATTGAAGCCTTTTAAATTTTATTGAAAATTCTGTCGGTTCCAGGGGAATAGGTGGCAACAGGGCGATATCTCCTGTAAACCTTCCAGGCAACATTTTTCCTTCAATAACATTTCCTGTGATCCTTTTCATGACCAAACGTGTACCGTTGCACAATTGAGGTGGATTTAAGTTACGAAGAAGAATGGTCGGTGAGCCAATCTTCAACTGGAAATTGTTTGGGTGTATATCCAGGGAATTAAAAAATTCAGATGGGAAATTTACGTTTACATCTAGAACATTGTCAATTGATTTTGGAAGTTTATTTCATCGAAATCAACATTTTTTGCTGCCAAAATAGCGCGACTACCCAGCCAATTATAGTCCAAATAATTGTTCAAAATATCAGGAAAGACACTTTATATTTCGTAGACAGTTCATTTTTCGTCTCTACAACAGTTCAGAAATTTTCTGGTAATTTGATAAATTTTGAATTTCGATGCAGCTCTATTTCACCGTTTCCAATATAGAGCAATTGTTTAAAAAATATATCTGCCGATGGATTATTTTGCAGTAGTACTCTCATATTTATGGCGGATAAATCTGAAACTTGAGGTTACCCAAATAAGAATTATTCCAGTTCAGTAGAGGTGTAATAATCATTAAATGTAAAATTAAAAAAAATGCCGCGATTTGTAATCCTTTCTTAATCAACAATCAAGTAAAAAATTGTATTCTGGTGAAATTAACAACGAAATATCATTCCCAATAATAGCCTACTTTAAATTAAAGAAAGGATTAAAAATCTTCGCTAACATTTCTTAAATTTTACATTTAAAGATAATTACAACTCTGCTGAACAGGAAGTAACAGCCTCTATTCGATTGGGATTAAATTTTCTCAACTTTAAATTATTGTTGATAAAGGAGGAATTACAAATCTTCACTGACATTTTTTAAATTTTACATTTTAGATCTCGGGATAAAAATGATAAAAAGGTTGGGTAAAATAAAAAAACACTGTATTTAAATAATAATAACAAAACGAATATTGAAAATAAAGAAACTTCTGTTAAACAAATCAACTGAAAATATAATATTAAAGTCTTTATTATGCAGTTCTTTAGCAAATCACAAAGTATCCCACAACACCTAATCAAAACACACTCTTTTTGTGAGGAAGTTTTTACTGATTTACCCGCAGTGTAGCCAGCTTACTAATTTTCACTAATTAGTTTCAGCGCTTAGCTAGTAATTTAATTTAAATACAAATAAAAAAGGAAAAGGAAGAAAAAGTACCTGAGAATTGAGAATTTATTGTAACCTTTTCTTGATTTATTTATTCTTTAATGAAAATTAACAATAAATACAAATTTGTATTACTATTTGTCTGTGGAAAATAATAATATAGGAACAAATAACTGCACTCACATAACGCAATACAAAATTATAATAATGATAACCTGTATTACAATAGCATGCTTATAAACAAAAACGTTATAAAATCGACACATGACGCCATGTTAATAAATCGAAACACGACCTACTGTATTTGCAATAATTCGCTATATAAGAATTATTTCGATCACTAATCAAGTTAAAAACTATCCGGTCCGTTAAGTTGGCCAAAACTATATACATTGAGCCAAATTTCACTAAAATCGGTTGTGTAGTTTCTGAGAAATAGAGAGACAAACATCGGGACACGAGATTTTTATATATATAAGGATATATATTTTAAAGTTGAACTTATTAAACTAGAACTTTGGCCGTAAAATTGATGAATAAATAAATACTTTAATAACTGAAAGTAATTATTAATTAAAATCCAAATACAGACGGCTTCGATTATTAATGGCTTCAATCGTGAACGGTGTAAAATTATATAATGTGAATATGAAAAGACTTTAGGAGAGTGGAGCGGAAGTGGAGCGAGGCCGGACCTGTGCCAATATTGTGATTACCCTCTCTATATTCCTCTTTAGAATATTTTGCCAGTGAGACCGGACCGGGAGTGGAGCGAGACCGGAGCGGTACCGATAGTGGAATTCTCAGTTTATTTCTCTTTAGAATATTTGAGCGGACCGTGAGTGGATACGGGAGCGGAGCGATAGTGTGAATCCGCCCTAAGCCTTTATATATATTTTTTATCTGAAGAGGAAACAATGGCCATGGACGGTATTCGAAACAGGGTCTAGGCATCTCCATTTGAGTGCTCTTACCAACTGAGCAACCGGGCACAAATGACTCCCAGACACGTCAACCTGGTCTCTTCAGTTCGCGGCCATGGCCATTGTCAGATAAATAAAATTGAAGAATTTACTTTTTCCATCACAGGCTCCATAATAAGTTACCTAAGGAGCCTCAAAATTTATACACAGACAGCAGAGTTGGGCGTATTCGTATTCGCGAATACGAATACGAATATCACCCAAAGCACCCCTAACCTGCGAGTACGAATACGAATTTTGGTATTCGCATATAGGAATACGAATATATTTGTATTCGCAAATTGAAATACAGTACCGGTCAAAAGTTTAGACTCACCCTTAGATTTTGTAACATAAATAAGTAACAACATTTTATTTATTGGACAACGGAACAACTATAATTTTATTTTTAATTTATTTACAACTAGCTTTAATATCCCGGTTTCACCCGCGGAATTTTGAAAACAATGAGAAAAGACGTGGGTCCAGAAAAGTTCGTTAGGACAAAAATGAGATTTTTTTTTTACTCCAACGGTTGATTTCGTAAAAATCTAATGTAAAGCGAGATCATAACGATTTTTATAACAAAAAAGAATACACGCAGAGATTGGCTGTTATGCAATTTTAATATGGACAGGTGTTCGCACCTGGTATGAAAGAACCACTAAGCGAAATTCGGAGAATTTAGGACAAACGGTATGTATTTCTATAAAGAACAAACAAAAAAACAAACAGAATTTAATCTTTATTTATATAGATTGTAGGTATTTCGAAACAATCATATAATTTTTGAAATGTTATCTCTTGAGTTACAATTATTTTTTTAAACTTGAAGATTGTGAATTAAATACAAGTGAGTCTAAACTTTTGACCGGTACGAATACTCGTATATTCGGACGTATAAATACAAATATAAGCAGTATCTTGTACAGGTGTATGTGATGAATTAATTAAAATCAGCGGCCCGAAACGTAACACTAATGTTTTGTTTCTTTGACTTTGACTTACATGGCTTTCCAGTTTTGATAGATTGAGCTCCTTCAGAAGATCTCCACTCTCTCCTTCGGTGATCATCCGCTTCATGATGAAGGACCTCTTCGCCAGCCTTCCGTTTCCCAAGACCACTTTGATTGTCACCCTCAAGATGGAAGATGTGTAGTTCTCCCCTTTGGCTAATGCTGGTACCGACTCCATGTCTAGAATCTTAGCGATCCTAGACTCTCTGTCCAACTTCTTCAATATCACTTCTAGCACTTCTTTATCCATTTCTAAAAATTCATTGAGAATACACAAATAAAGTTACTTAGACATTGCGCCTGAAGTTATAAAATGGTGAAACATAATTTATAAATATATCTACTTCTTATCCATTTTTCACGTAGTATGACACATCCATCCTATTGTGAAAATAAGATTGAAAAGTTAAATCAAAATCATTAGAACCGTTTCACAGTGTCACGAGCAGTGTTCAAAAATCAGAAAAATTTAGTTTGAAAGTTTTATTGAGAACTAATATAAAATTTAGAATCTTGAAGGAAACATCAATATTTCAATATAAAAACAAAAGGATTAACGTGCTTTTCTTTCCTTTTTGTTCGGTACCCCTACCATGCGTGGCACAAGGGGGGGGGGGGGGGAGTTACTCTACAGTTGTAACAAACCTATTCTAACCATGGTGGGAAGGTTGAGATTTATTCCGTGGGGCATCCACGAAATAAAAGTCGACCCTCCCAGTGCTTCGATCAATGGACAAAAATCAAGTTTTTTCTTGCACTTACATTTAAAATGTTCCTAAGATGTAAATGATCATTAATTATAATATTTACATCTATTTGTTAACTCAATTGCTATTAAAATTAAGAAATGTTCCGAAAAAAAACAGTATTTGTGAACACTTATTTACTCGTATTAGTTTAGAAGGGATTTTAGATCGAAGGTAAATACTAGATGTAAACATTGGCTTTGTCGTAATCTTTTCATTTAGTCTTCTTTCTGTTTAGAAAAGATATACTGTGAACTTTATTTTTGTTATGAATACTATTTTCTGAAGCAAACACATCCAATTAAAACATAAATTTATTTCTTCAATGAGGCCACTATCACGTTTAGGGAATTCATCCCCATCTTCTAGCTTTTATGCGTTGATTTTTACACATAAATACTGACCATAACTGAGCATTTTTTTTTTTTTTGTGCCCGCGATGTGACAGCAAAGAAATGATCAAAATTGGTCAAAAGGAAGGGGTACTTTACTTAATAACTTTTTACGTTTTTAACGATTTTCTCAAAAATGGCTCTAACGATTTTGATTAAAGTGAGTATTTGATCTATTAGTATGCCCGAGATATGACTGCAAAAATTTAATCAAAATTGATCAAACGGAGGGTGTACTTTACTTAATAAATTTTATGTCATTTTCACGTGTTTTTTTTTTATTTTATTTGATTTTGATAAAATTCGTCATGTTTGATGAAAATTGGGTGTTCTTTAATATCAGGTAAGATTTGTGATTATTAAAATGTTCTGAGGTGGCTTAAATGGGGAAGGAGCCTTTTATGTTTTCCTACAAAGTACCTATCTTGGTTTTTGTTTATATGGAGAAATTAACTGTCTCTCGTTACGCCTAAAAATAAGAAATGGCTAAATATGAAATAAGAAAAAAATCAAGTGAACCCATAGAGGAGGAAAAAAGAAAAATATTCCGTCAACTCATAAAACACGTTGAGCCCTCGCATGCGGAGTACACTTTTAATGGCTGACCATTGTTCATAATTAAAGCGGTTCTGTTCGTTTAATGCAAATTATTTATTTCATGGTAATTAAATGAAGTTTTCAACAACTACATAGAGAATTATAAAATCAGACATCTTGGAGTATTATGCTTGCATTACCAAATTATTACAAGTAAAAGCTTTTATTGAATAATAAATAAAATTAGTGTTTTTATGGAGCAAATAAAAACAAAAATAAGAAATGAATGTGGACAAATATGTGACTCTGAGAAATGACAATAAAAAAAACATGTCAATTCCTAATCTAAGTAAGTTGGTAAGTGACAGTCGTGTGTTGTGTGCATCGCACCAGTTTTTTTTTCTAATTATTTTTTAAATAGTGAAAAGGAGAAAAAGATTTTGATAAACATTCTATTGAAATGAGGAAATATAATACATTATTTTGACCTAGAGACGAAACTGACGTAATAATGATAATAATTAAACTTACATAACAACCACTCCTTACTTTTTATATATTCTCAGCTCTCAATCAAGATGTTCTTTGATGTACCTAACACAGATTGTAACTGACTATACAGACGCATGGAAGGACTACAATATACTGATGAGTATAATTTGTGTACAAGGTTGACGCTCAACGATTCCCATCGCTTTCAAGATCTTTTATCAACATAAAGTATTATCTTCAAGAGTGTAATAAGATAACCAGACTGGCCAAATAAAATATCAATAAAAATTACTGTTTCATTTATTTATTCATTTAGAGAAGGTTAAAGGTATGATGAAATATTTAACATCACGGGCGTCACCGGGGGGGAACAGGGGGAATGCGCCCCCCCCCCCCAATATTTTTACAGGAGGGGACTGTCCCCCCCAATATTTTGGCAGGAGAGGACCCAATGTAAAAAATTAAATAAAAATGCCATTTTACAAATTTATTCGAGTTTAACCAATAAAATATTAGTTAATTTCAGCACACTATTGTTAAACGCTAGTCAGGCGTATTGTATATTAGATGAATTATATATTTTTTATATTACCATGCCATTAATTTTATATTTTTATGCCATTCTTGTGCTCAAGTTCTATTTTTACTAGTTTCAACCTACAAAAACTGAACTCGAAAATAGCTAAAATAGATTTTATTGTACTATTTTTATTCTTATTGATTCAATTGAGGCCTTTAGAAGTTTGACAATGTCCTAAATTTTGTATAAATGTCAGTTATCTATATTTTAGATTCTAAATTCTAAATTCTATTTACACAGCACAATATTTTGCTCATTCACCTAGCAGAAGTGACACTTATAAAGAAATACAAAATGCACTAGAAAGTCGGAATTTAATGAATAGTTTACTTTAACATTGAATAATGGTTAGGCATGTAATGAATAGTTTTAATTATTATTGGGTATTTTTCTGATACAACATTTGGGCCATCATCTCTTGTAAAGAATATTATTCTTGGAAGAAATTGATAAATTAAAAAAAAAAATTAAGAAAAAAATAAATATAAGTTTTTTTTTCAGTTCAGTTGTTTCAATTTAGTCAGGCATCCAATGAATAGTTTTAATTGTTTTTTTTTTTTTTTTTTTTTTTAATCTAACATTTGGGCCATCATCTCTTGTTAAGAATATTGTTCTGGTAAGAAACGGATAGAAAAAACAGTATGAGAATGTTCTAGCAGTGGACTGTAAATTTTTATTTGAACAAACTTTTTTAAACTCTTAGTTATAGAAATAAATGTAAACTCACCTGGAGAGAGAGTCACCTCTTTATGGTTCAGTTCCTAGGGAGATTAAGGAAAATGGGCGAGGATTTGGATAAGATTTTCTTGGATTAATTTGAACCTTTTAAAGATGATCGTGACATTCGATATCCGCTTCTCCAGGCGAAAATCAGAGACTATCCCCAGCTTCATCGAACAATTCAAAGAATTAGAATCCAGGTTCTACTATCGCTTCCCGAAGTACGAACGATCGAAGCCAAGTCACTTCCTAGACTGAACTTTAAATTGTGGCGGATAAAATAAGTCCAAGTGTCCCGCGAGAGAGCAGCACCTCCCGGGCTATACCTTGTTATATACCGATTATAAATTTATAATTTCCGCGCGAACAGAGAAAAAATAAAAGCGTATCAGTTTTAAAGTTTAAAATACATATAATCTCAAGGATTAGAGGAAAAATATATAATTTTTTATTTAGAAATAAAATAATCAGTCTCAACAGCAGGGGCGGTACCGCTGGGTACCAAAATTGCAAATGAAGTCTAGGACTTATCTAGAACTTTATCGTGCTAATAAATTTATTTACATTTAACATTTATTAATTACATTATATAAATTTATTGCACAGCTACAAAAACAGATTTTTTAGCTGTCTTAAAGTACCAAATTGTTTTTACTTCAGTACTACATTAGCATGTTAAAGTTTTAGATATGACCTAGACTTCATTTGCAATTTTAAGAACTTCCGTTTCATAAAAATTACCTATTTTAATTGTCTTTTGGTAATTTTATATGTTTACCTGGACAGTTTATTATTTTGTTGCTTTGATAATGCTTGAATAAAAAAGCGAAACGTCAGCAACAATTAATTGATATAAATATGACTGAATAAAAGTTAATAAAAAATATCGAGACTACTTTAGGCTATTTTAAAACCTTATTCATCCATAGTAGTCTATAAACTTACTCATAATATGAAGATGATAATCAGCATTTTATAAGTTATGATCCCATTAAAATTTATTGCTTTTTTAAATGGCAAAAAACTTAAGTTTTTTTTTTAAAGCTCTGTAAGTATTTTAAATCAAAACAAAAACTACTGATTAAAAAAAAAAAAAAATGAAAAACCGTCAGTTCCCGAAAATGAAGTGAAATAGACCATACCTTTGTAGTAACTTTTTTGTATGCAATTTTATGTAGAATATTAGGTTCATAAAATATATGAGTTATTAATGTGTCTAGATGTCATGTGTATACAGACTATAGTAGATTGAAAAAAAAAAAAAAAATGGTCAATAATGAATCTTCTTGTCACTATTTATATTCATATACAAGTTTTTACTTTCACTTACCTATATATGAAATATATAGTAAGTGGAAGTATTGCGATCGTGAAAAATTTCGACTTCCGGTTTTCAACGGAAATACACGTTTTGGGGTCCCCTGAGTCGAAATGACCAAGTCCCGCGAAATGGTCTGTGTGTGTGTGTGTGTGTGTGTGTGTGTGTGTGTGTGTGTGTGTGTCTGTGTGTGTGTGTGTGTGTGAACAGACTAGCTCAAAAACTATAAACCGTGCGATCCTGAAATTGGGTATTTAGTGTAGGTATATGCCCGCGATGTGACAGCGTAAATTTCATCAAAATTACTTAAAGGGAGGGGGTACTTTATTTAATAACTTTTTAGGTTTTTTTCGATTTTCTCAAAAACGGCTCTAACGATTTTGATTAAACTGAGTATTTGATGTATTAATATGCCCCAGATATGACTGTAAAAATTTCATCAAAATTGATTAACCGGAGGGGGGACTTTACTTAATAAATTTTGTCTGATTTTTACGTGTTTTTTTTATTTACTCAAAAACGGTTTAAACAATTTTGATCAAACTGGGTATTTAATGTATGTATATGCCAAAGATGTGAAAGCCAATATTTCATCAAAATTGATCAACCGAAGGGGGGACTTTACTTAATAAATTTTGTATCATTTTCACGGTTTTTTTTATTTACTCAAAAACGGCTTTAACGATTAACAAAAATAAGATACGAATGTAGAAAAATGTGTGACTTTGGGAAATGTTATTTAACAAAACACGTCAATTTCTAATCTAAGTAAGTTGGTAAGTGAAAGTTGTGTGTTGCGCGCACGCACCAGATTTTTTTTAATTATATTTTAAATAACCTTTACTTATTCTTAAATTTTTCTTTATTATAAAAGTTTATATGTATTATGAACCATCTAGACGCCAAAAAAAAAAAAAAAAAATTTCCACTTCATGAAAATTAAGGACAATAATTGTGATGAATGTAAATTAACAAAAGATCCTCGTCATATTCTCCTTAGATGTAAAAAATACAGAAAACGAAGAAATGTCTATAAGCGATTCACCCACGAAATTTCAAAGAAACAACTTTTGATATAAAATGTTCAGAAGTTCTTGCTAGGTGGCTAAAAATGGTGAGTGGCCTGAATTCGTTAGTACATGTTACCACAGCATTTCTGCCTATAATTTTTTTTCTTTTTCTAGAAATGGCGTGATGAGAAATTACAATGGAACGCTAGTGATTACGAAGGCCTCAAATATCTTCATTTAGCAGGCCATGAAATTTGGCAGCCTGATTTGGCATTGTACAACAGGTTATGTAATTATTTTAATGAAAAAAAAAATAAAATGGATTGCATGACATAAAATGGGACCAAGTCTTAAATAATTACATACTTTGAAAACCATAAATAGCCATCAGTACCATCAGTAATAGCCTATTTTTCAAAAATTCATAACTCCGGTTCTGTTTAAGCTAAAAAATCTATTTTTTTTTTATTTTGAAGGTAATAAGACAAGCTTTAAGAAAAAAATACTTTCAAAACGAATTTTAAAAAAATTTAAATTTTTATTAACAATTTCAATGTTTAAATCGATTTTTAACAGTGGCGCCACCCATGAATCAACTTTTTACTATTTTTATCGTATTTTGCGTAAAATTTGCTATCGAAAACGCTTTTAAAAACGATGGAGAAGTTATTTTTACTGTAAGAAAAAAATTAATTAATTTAGCATATGAATACAAATTAGAAGAAAAACAATTGTCCGGACGTTTCCAAAAAGCTTTAACTATAAAAGGAACTTTAAAATATCATTGTATTAATCCGATTTCTTTACAGCAATTGGAAGCAAAACGGTTTTCATCTTGCGAAAAAAAGGATATTGTAAAAATTTTTAAACAGAAAATGTAAACATTGTCTTATTTTTATTATATTCCAAATATTGTTCTTATTAACTAATGCATTATCGAAATCTTAATAAAAAAAATTTCATTTTCAACAATGTTTTTTATTTATTTTTATTTATGTATTTTTTCTATTTTTTCCCATCTTCTTGGCTAATAAAATATGTTTTTTAATTAAAAAAAGGAAACAATTATTTGTATTTAAGAGATAAACGGTGTAAAACAAGAATATGAGCCGTAAAATGTGACTCACGTGTCGATGTGACCTACCGCGCTAAATTAATTAATTTTTTCTTGCAGTAAAAATAACTTCTCCATCGTTTTTAAAAGCGTTTTCGATAGAAAATTTGACGCAAAATACGATAAAAATAGTAAAAAGTTGATTCATGGGTGGCGCCACTGTTAAAAACCGGTTTAAACATTGAAATTGTTAATAACAATTTGAATTTTTCGAGATTTTTTTTAAAGAGTTTTTTCTTAAAGCTTGTCTTTTTACCTTCAAAATAAAAAAAAAATAGATTTTTTAACTTAAATAGAACCGGAGTTATGAATTTTTGAAAAATAGGCTATTATCGATAAATCATCAAATTCACGAATTTTTGATCTTGTTTATTTTACAAAATATCGAAAATAAAAAAAAAAATCCTCTTACACGTATCTCTTTTTTTTCGATATAGAACCCGTAAAAAAAGTTTTAGTTAAATCTAAAATGTGTCGGTCAGAAAGGTGTTCGGTTTGTAAAAGAACGTCCCATATACGTAGACAATATTAAAAACTTATTTTCAATTTGTGACTATTATATGGACTACATTTTGCAGATTAGCACTAACCTACACCACACATGTATTGGGTAAAACTCATGTAAACATTAACAGCCTGGGAAATCTGGAATCTTTAAAAAAAAATCTAGTGCTTGAGCACAACACACAACTTTCACTTACCACCTTAGTTAGATTAGAAGTTGTACTCAGATTCTACTGGTTCCCCTTCTAATTACTTTGCTAATAATATTATCTTTGTTAAACAATACTGTACTAATAAACGATACCACCATTGGTGTGTCCCCTGATTTTTAATAGACACTTTTTTACAGAAACTCGTGATAATTTATCATCCGAGATTTTAACTCGGTAGCTCATTAATTCGAACATACTGAATCCATTGAAACAATTAAAATGATCGATTCTCTTTAGTTTAACGAGATTTTGAATGCCAAACTCTCTTAAGTCCCATATAAATGACTTTCATTGAAGCTTAGGCAGTCTTTAATCAAGTGCCAAAAATCACAGAATAAAACTAATTATTATCAGTTATTATGGTACAATTTCTTTTTTTATATTTTTCTTCTTCCATTATATATATGTACACATGTATGTATATTTAAATATATGTTTAGAGGCAGCTCCTGGCAGACGGTATCAATTAACCACGCCAATAAAAGCTTTTTGTTTATATTTTCAAGAAAGAAATCGTATATTTATTTATATGTATTTATGTTTAATAAAGCTATCTATCTACTCAGGTGCCAAGTGAATGTGTTTATGTGTTTTGATTTATAAAAAATTGATAATTCGGACATAGTACAGTCTCCAGAATCTACAGGTACCGAATTACACAGGTATGCGACGAAAAAATTGTTTAAAAAATTATAATGATGTTAATGGTATTTTTTGCGCTGATTACAGAAGAAAAATATGAAAAAATTCTAACAGCCTCTGTTTTCTTACAAATCACACATTAAATTATTACTTTTCAGGTTTCTATATAATGTCAACCCATGCCTAATCTGTACCAGTAGGGCATTCAGTTTACTTGAAAGAATGTTACGAGAAGCTCGGATTGCTTAACAAGCTTATGCACTCTAATCATTAATGGACTGTTTGTGGAGATTTAAAAGTGATCTCTATGTTGCTAGGCCAACATACCCTGCAATTGGGTATTTAGTGTAGGTATATGCCCGCAAAGTGACAGCAAAAATTTCATCAAAATTGCTCAAAGGGAGGGGGTACTTTATTTAATAACTTTTTAGGTTTTTTTCAATTTTCTCAATAACGGCTCAAACGATTTTGATTAAACTGAGTATTTCATCTATTTATATGCCCGAGATATGACTGTAAAAATTTCATCAAAATTGATTAACCGGAGGGGGGACTTTACTTAATACATTTTGTAACATTTTCACGTGTTTTTTTTACTTACTCTAAATCGGCTCAAACGATTTTGATAAAACTGGGTATTTGATGTATTTATATACCCGAGATATGACTGTAAAAATTTCATCAAAATTAATTAACCGGAGGGGGTACTTTACTTAATAAATTTTGTAACATTTTCACCTGTTTTTTTGATTTTCTCAAAAACGGCTCTAACGATTTTGATTAAACTTAGTATTTGTTCTACTTATATGCCCGAGATATGTCTGTAAAAATTTCATCAAAATTGATCAACCGCAGGGGGCACTTTACTTAATAAATTTTGTATCATTTTTACGTCCTTTTTTTATTTACTCAAAAACGGGTTTCATGATTGTGACCAAACTGGGTATTTGATGTATGTATATGCCAAATATGTGATAGCCAACATTTCATCAAAATTGATCAACCGAAGGGGGGACATTACTTAATAAATTTTGTATCATTTTTACGGGGTTTTTTATTTACTCAAAAACGGCTTTAACGATTAATAAAAATAAGATATGAATGTAGAAAAATGTGTGATTTTGGGAAATGATATCTAACAAAACACGTCAATTTCTTATCTAAGTAAGTTGGTAAGTGAAAGTTGTGTGTTGCGCGCACGCACCAGATTTTTTTATTTGTAGTTTTTGTTTCTCGAAAAGGGGAGCAGTTGCACTCCTGTGCCCCCTTCGGACACCTAAGTATTAGTGTCTCATAAAGAAAGTCAGTCAATGAATCTAGTGTTTACTTTATAGTGTTTATATTAATTTAATCTTTTTTTGTGGGTAACCACCGTGTTTTATATTATTTTAAATAATTTATTCTTTGAAGAGAAAAGATTGGGCTCCGCCGGGAGTCCAACACGGATCTTCCGCGTGACACGCGTGGTATGCAGTTTTGCGAGTATTTACGGGAGGTGGAAAATTTTTGACATCTCTTGACGATCGTCAATTTTTACTTTCACTTACCTATATATGAAATATATAGTAAGTGGAAGTTTTGCGATCGTGAAAATTTTCGACTTCCGGTTTTCAACGGAAATACACGTTTTGAGGTCCCCTGAGTCGAAATAACCAAGTCCCGCGAAATGGTCTGTGTGTGAACAGACTAGCTCAAAAACTATAAACCGTGTGAACCTGAAATTGGGTATTTAGAGTATATATATGCCCGCGATGTGACAGCAAACATTTCATCAAATTTGCTCAAAGGGAGGGGGTACTTTATTTAATAACTTTTTAAGTTTTTTTCGATTTTCTCAAAAACGGCTCTAACGATTTTGATTAAACTGAATATTTGATCTATTGATATGCCCGAGATAGGACTGTAAAAATTTCATCAAAATTGATCAACCGGAGGGGGGACTTTACTTAATAAATTTTGTATCATTTTCACGTGTTTTTTTATTTACTCAATAACGGTTTTAACGATTTTGATCAAACTTGGTATTTGATGTATTTATATGCCCGAGATATGACTGTAAAAATTTCATCAAAATTGATCAACAGGAGGGGGGACTTTACTTAATAAATTTTGTCCAATTTTTACCGTTTTGATCGATTATCTCAAAAACGGCTTTAACGATTTTTATCAAATTCGTTATGTTTAATGAAAATTAGTTGTTATTTAATATCAGGTAAGCTTTATCATTATTAAAATGTTCTGAGGGGGCTTCGGAAGGGGCTTTTTTTGTTTTTCTATAAAGTACCTTTGTTTTAGTTTATATTGGGAAATTAACTGTCTCTCATCACGCCTAAAAATAAGAAACGGCTAAATATGATATATGAAGAAAATCAAGTAAACATATACGGGAGAAAAAAAGAAAAATATTCTGTCAACTCATAAAACACCTTGAGCTCACGCATACGCCGTACGCCTTTAATGACAAACCAATGCGTTATAATTAAACTGTTCTGTTCAGTTGAGAAGTGGCAATTAACAAAACGCATTAATTTCTAATCTAAGTAAGTTGGTAAGTGAAAGTTGTGTGTTGCGCGCACGCACCAGATTTTTAAATTATGTTATATTAATTTAATCTTTTTTTTGTGGGTAACCACCGTGTTTTAAATTATTTATATTGTTTACTTTACTCTTTACTTTACAGAGCTCTTTCTTATTCTGAACCCACCCATATCTCTTATGGGCCCAAACATTTTCCTAAGAACTCTTTTTCTCATGTTCTCAGCAGTTCTCACTCGCTCCAGTCAGGACCAAGATTTCACAGCCGTACGCAATAATTGGTCTAATTATAGTTTTGAGTCAATCCATTTGAATTGGTCCAATCTAGTTGCTTCAACATTTTTATTTTTTTTTATATCTTTACCATTGAAAGAACAATGCATCAGGAGTACAAAAGTGCAATTAGTTTATTTTTTGAATTTTTATTTTTCCAATGGCGGCCATATTATTTTCGAAAAACCGCGCATTTTTAGCTATTTCAGTGCTCTGCTTCAAATCTAATATCTTCCCCTTTACTCATCCTAGAATATTCAAATAAAGACCAATCTCTTAAGAAAGGTCATACCTTTAATATAGGTCATTACAACTATGAACTTAAAACTAAGAATTACGGTCCATGTACCCCTTCAAAGTTTCAAGCGGTAATTAAAAAAAAACGGGTTTTCAAAAATTATTTTATTTTTTATTTTATTTTTTTTAAATTATTTTTTAAAAGAAGGCAAATGATTAAGTGTTTGTTATTTTTGTATTTGATTGATAAAGGTAGGCACTATAAATTCACAAAGTTTCAAGCTGTGGACTTGCACAGTTTTTTTTTTTATACAAATTTTTGAAATCTTGAAATTTCCCAAATTTCAGAAGTTTAAAGCTTTATATCTCTGTTGGGAAAGAAAATAAAAAATTTAAATTTAGCTCAGATTTAGTTCCTGAATAGAGGATTGAACTGTTAAAATTTCATTTTGTGGACTCAACTAATTGCAAGGATATAAGACATTGAAAAGTACTAAAATAAGTATCAAATTCAAAGCACTAAACAGCATATATTATTTTCTGTCCGTGTCCAGGAAATGAAATTTTGACAGTTTAATTCAATACCCCAGATCTAAATCTGGGCCAAATTTCGAATTTTTATTTTCACGCCTAATAGAGAAATTAATGCTTTAAACTTTGGACATTTTGGAAATTTCAAGAATTTAAAAATAAAAAACCTTGCAAGTCCACATCTCAAAACCTTGTGAATTAGGAGAACCCTCCTTTATCTATCAAATAAAAATATTGCAAACCCTTAGTCATCTGCCTTCTGGTAAAAAGATTTTTTGAAAACTCGTTTTTTTTTAAATTACCGCTTGGAAATTTGTAGGGGTACATGGACGCTTATACTTACTTTTATATTCATATTTGTTATGACCTTTATTAAACTACAGACCTTTCTAAAGAGATTGTTCTTTATAAAAATGTTCCAGGATGACTTAAAGAGGGGATATTCGATTTGAAGCAGAACACTGAAATAGCTAAAAATACGCGTTTGGTCGACAATAAAACAGACCAAAAAAATCATTGAAAGGTACTAAAATAATTATAATATCCAAAGTGCTAAAACAGCACATATTATTTTCTTTCCGTTTTATTTACATTTATTATATTGAAATTAATCTAGTTAAGATTATTAAAGCCACTTTACATAAATTTACCTTAATTTTTATATCTTGTTAGCATTAAGAATCTGTGAAATCTTATCAGACAATGCTTGCCTAATTTTTTAGTTCGCCCCCGATGCAAAAACCACTCTTTCCGATGGTTAGTTCTTATGTTGTGAGGTATTTGTTTTCAGTGCATTACTTAATGGAACCAATACTTCATCACTTCTTCTCTATTGATATGAAGTTTTTGGTCAGTTTTATTGTCGTCCACAACGACAACGGTTTCTTATTTCTAAATTCTTGAAATTTCCAAAATGTCAAAAGTTTAAAGCATTAATTTATCTATTACGCGTGATTTGGCCCAGATTTAGAACTGGGGTATTGGATTAAACTGTCAAAATTTCATTTCCTGGACACGGACAGAAAATAATATAAGCTGATTAGTGCTTTGAATTTGATACTTATTTTAGTACTTTTCAATGTCTTATATCCTTGCAATTAGTCGAGTCCCCAAAATGAAATTTTGACAGTTTAATCCTCTATTCAGGTGGAAAATCCTCTGATATTGTCAAACCAGAGGATTTTCCACCAATGATTAGAGAAATCAGAAAGAAATTATACCCGTTCTGGAAATCAGCTAAGCAGGAAAATAGAAGAGCATTTATGAAATACGATAAATTATTCATTGATAATAAACTGTGGACGCTAGAGGAACTGATGAATAAGCAAACAGAGAGCTCGGCTGTAACATCGGATAGTGAAATGGATGCATTCCAGGTAGGAGCGGATGAGGTTTCAGATGGCACCTTAAGGAACTGGCTACGTGATGGTAAATTAGTCAAGAGGAGAGGGAATAAGAAGAGGAAAGCCGAAGGGTCACCTGGTAATCGTTCTCCTTTTCGCCGCCCCCAGGCAGTTCGTGAAAAGACAACCCAACAAAAAACAGGGAACTGATAAAGGGAATTTATCTGTGAACAATATTGGCATTACGATTTTGGCTTACAATGTACAAGGTATAAAAAAATAAACTAAATGACTTAAGTTTTATTAATTTTCTTAACAAATTTGATATAATATTATTATTTGAAACTTATATTGAAGAAAATAATTCTGAGATTTGTGAAAATATTCTATATGAGTTTAATATTATTGTAGTACCTGCACAGCGCCGCTCTTTGTTTGGTAGAGCTAGTGGTGGAGCTATTTATGGGTACAAAAAGTCAAAGTCGGTTGCAGAAATATGTTCATTTGTTAACATTAATAGTATTTCTGTGGTTAAGATTTTAAGAGTTAATGAGGATGATATATTTATAATCCCAGTTTATATAAACTGTAATAATTGGGAGTCTGATTTTGAGCAGTTGTTAAATTTTTTTTCTGAAACAGAATTAGATAATTTTGTAGTTATGGGTGATTGTAATGTTAGAATAGCAAATCAGCAAAAATTAAAGTCAGATTTTCTATACAATTCAAATATCTGTCATACCCGAAAATCTAAAGATAATTGCATTAACGCTAAAGGTAAAAAATGGATTGATTTTTGTAATGATAACGATTTAGTAATTTTAAACGGAAGAGTAAATGGTGATTATGATGGAGAAATGACATTTATAGGAGCCATGGGATCTTTAGTTAATGATCTATGCAATGTTAGTTTTTCGTTATTATCAGTGATTGACAAATTTGAAGTGTTACCGGAATTTCACTCGGACCATTTCCCGATAGCAGTGACAATGAAATATAAGAGTCAGATTGATATTAACTTAGTTCCAATCCCGCTACTTCCGAAATTAAATTGGACTCATAAAGATAATCTCGGATTTAAAAATAAAATTGAAAAAGAAATAGATAATTGGGAATTCATAGAAAACAACCCAGAGGAGAGTCTCCAAGGTCTAATTAATGTAATTAAGAAAGTGGCGGCTACAAATTTGAATGTAATTAATAAACCTCTAAATAAAAAACAAGAATGGTTCGACTGGAACTGCTTTAATGAGAGGAAAAAAGTATTTAGGTTGCTTAAATTGTTTAAAAAAACAAATTCAGAATTGGTGAAAAAAATGTTCATTAATTGCAAATTAAACTATAAAAATCTTTTTAATGTAAAGCGTGTCGAATACTACCAGTCATTAGTGGAGGATCTCAAAAATATTAGGGACTCTCAACAGTTTTGGAAAACAATTAAGTTATTTAAACAAAAACCTTTCATGTGTGCAAAAGAAATTAGTCTCTCTGAATTTAAAACTTTCTTTCAAAGTAGTTGCAACCTTCAAATAAATGTTAAAAAAACACTCTATGCTGAACCTTTAATTCATGATTCCATTTTGGATGATGAATTCAATTTGTCGGAGATAGAAGCTGTACTTGTAAGAGCAAAAAAGGGAAAAGCTCCAGGCTTAAATAGGGTTCCCTACGAATTCTTTAAAAATGCCCCCACAAATCTTTGGAAGAGGCTGATCTCTATATTCAACAATATATATAATACGGGGAATGTACCAAAAAATTTTAAAGACTCATTAATTTTTCCTCTTTTCAAAAAAGGCGATCGAAAGTTAGTTTCGAATTACAGAGGTATTTCATTTATTGATACAGAAGCTAAATTATTCACTGGTTTACTTTTGAATAGATTGAATTTTTGGTTGGAGACTCACGACATTATCACGGAGTATCAAGCTGGGTTCCGGAAGAATTTTTCCACCACAGACAATATTTTTAATTTAGTTAGAATAGAATTATAATTTATTGGCTTATTACAACTTAGCCATGGAGTCTGGCCCAATCAGTGTTAGTTTTAGTTATTTAATATTAACATGTTTAATACAAAAAAAAAAAAAGAAATAATAGCATTATAAAACAACAGAAATTAAATACTAGTGTGGCAGTTGCATGTTTACACAATATAAATCATTGAGAAAAATAAAATAAACTATCGATAAAGAAAACAAAATAAAAACATAAAAAAATACTAAATACTAGTTCTTTTATTATTATAAATATAGATACAAAGCAAAAAATATAATATTAAATAAAATAAAATAAAACTTTTCAAGAGCCTTTCATATTGAACTGTACCACGAATATGAAACTTTCTCCAACTTACTAAGGCGATGCTTGCTGATTGGTTTTTATTATTTTTTATTGCCATGCTTTTTATTTATTTATTTTTATTTATTTATTTATTTTTCCCTTCCATTTGTTAAAAACTGAAGCTATGTGGTAGAATATAAATTATCGGAATCGAAAACAAACATAATGTAATGGAAAAGATCATCAAGGTGTTCATGGTTTTTAATATCTAAAATGTTCTCCAATAATACATCCTCTGTGCCTAAGTCAGTATATTTATTGAGGTATCTCTTCCTATGTATCTCCATAGTTGAACACTCTAGAATAAGATGCCTCAAACAATCAGCTATAAGTCGGCCGCACCACTTGCAAACTTCTCCAGCCTTTAGAGTAAGAGTTACGTTTTTATGATACAATTTTAAATTCTCCTTACTCGAAACTCTCAATCGGCTTACCATCCGTAGCTTTCGTAAAGAGGCCATTAATTTCAGATAACCTTCCGGCTCGGCGTTATTGTAACTGCAGATACGTCTGTATATGGGGCTGTAGTTGGAGTTAAAGGCACGTAAAATATCTTTAGAGTATAAATTATTGGATACACTAGCCAATATTACATTTTTGTTTCGAATTAATATTTCTGGGTTTGTGAATTCAAAATATTCCTCAACATAATTCGAAGCGGATATCTTTTTAATTTGTGAAACCCAGTTAAAATCAGGATTCGGGTGCCTAGCATCCAGAGCCAACAATTTTTGCAAGCACATACGAGGAAGTCGGTAATCTGGTAAAGATGATATTTTTATACACAGGTTTATAGATTTCTTTAAGACTGTAACTAAGATTGGTGAACGGCCGGTCTCCAGTCGAACGATGTAATTAGGGGTGGACCTGGGCCAGGAGTATACATTTTGTAATAAAAAATTCATTTGTGTTAATTCTATATTTTCCAGATACCTTAAACCCCAGATTTCAGCTGCATAAAGAAGAGTCGACGAGACCATCGAATTAAAAAGAGCAATTTTGGTTTCCCACGCATCGCTCTTACCTCTTATCAAAATCTCTCGTACCTTTGCTCCAGTTACAACTGACTTTTGGGTAAAGTGCTTTGCAGCATATGAAAATTTCGCTGATGTAGAAAATGGTACTCCTAGATAATTGTAGCACTTTGTATATTCCAATGGTTTATTTTGCCAGAAAAGTGTCTTCAATTTTTTCATTCGGGGTGACTTGTGGCAAACGATGATTTTAGATTTGTCTGGGTTTAAAATAAGGGAATTTTGGGCGCAGTACTGTTCTAAAATTTGAAGCTTTTTGTGAGTGCTATGCCACGAGTTGCTTAATAACACAATATCATCTGCTAGTAACAGCATCAAAACTTCGCTTACACCATCAATGGATAAACCCGATGCACCGTTACTTTTGAAATAAGATATTATATCTGAAATAAAAACAATAAACAAATTCGGACTCAGAGTTTCACCTTGTAATAATCCTGAACTTATGTTAATCTCTTCTGACACCTCGTCTCTAATTTTTATTTGCATTTTCGCTGCATCATATAGAGCTTTAAGTAATCTCACTATTTTACCACTGATTCCAAAATCAAACAGCTTTTTCCATAGCAACTCATGGTTAATAGAATCAAATGCTTTTCTAAAGTCTAAAAAAGTTGCATATACATAGCTACCCTTAGCTTGGAGATTAATATTGATGAGTGACATCAATGTAAAAATTTGTTCGACGCAGCCGATTCCTTTACAGAATCCCGCTTGTTCTTTTGGAATTAAGTTTTCACTTTCGGTCCAAACTTGAATCCTATGGGCTAAAATACCTGTAAATAGCTTGGTTATGTTGTTTATTAATGAGATCCCACGGTAATTGTCAACGTCTGTTTTGTCACCTTTTTTGTGCATTAAAATTAGCATAGATTTTGACCAGGCACAAGGTAATTTCTCAGTCTCCATAATAATATTGAAAAGGTTTAATAAATAGTGCTCCCATTCAGGAGTTAGATTTTTGAAAACCTCATATATGATGTTATCATGCCCTGGTGATTTCTGGTTTTTACTTGATTTTATTACTTGTTGAAGTTCTTCTAACGAAATCGGCGGATCCAAAAAGGGATAAGTCACCGAAAAGAAAACTGTTTCCAAAATTAGTTTTAGTCCATATACATTTTTGTAATGTTCAAACCATTTATCGATATCTATTTCTTTACACTGCCTGTTTGATGGTTTAATTGAGTTTATTGCTTTCCAGAATTCACTACTGTTTTTTACATTTCGCAGTTTATTTGTGATCATATTGTGATAATTGGATTTCTTATTCTTTATGAGTTCTTTATATTTATATTTGGCAAGAAAGTAGACTTCAAGTGAAGATTGTGAATAATTGTTTCTGACCATTATTCTGTATTTTTGCCGTAGGGTTCGTTTAAGTTCTTGGCATTCAACATCGTACCATTTATTTTTAAAAACTAGATTTGGGGAGTAAGATTTATTTTTACGTACCATCAGCCCACAGTTCGTTAAAGAGTCATACATAGACTCGACGAAATTATCGTATAAGTCATCACTATTTTCAGAATGGAAATATATCCCGCATGAATTGTAAAGACAGTCTTGGAAGTCCCTAACTCTGTCCGGGTCCCATCTTATATATTCAAATGGTTTACAGGTATTCGAAACATGCTCATGTGGCAGACTAATAAAGATATTGCAAGCTAAGTGATCCGAACAATCTGAAAAAATAGCAATTTCCATATCTTGAACTATTTGTAGGGAGTTTTCATTAACCCAAATAAAGTCGATAGTACTTTTACCGTTTTTCGAAATTTATGTATATTTTCCAGGCCTGTCTGATGGACTTCTTCCATTACATACCAACAACCCATTCGATTCCATTGTCTCAACTAACAGCTTTCCCCTCCCGTTTATTTTACTATACATTACCAATCTATTTTCATAAAAATTCGAATTTTCGAACAAATCAGGCTCTAAATTATTTAAATTACCAATGTGCCCGTTAAAATCCCCACACAAAATTATATTGGTATCGGGATGGTTATATACGATATCGGAAGCGACGCTACTGAGTTTGTCTAGACATTCTTCGAAATCACATTCTTGGGGTAAGTAGACGTTTCCCAGTACTACTAGTTTATTAATATATCTAAAAGATACGATCATCATATATTGGTTACTTTCCAAAACAGTTACATTATCTTAACTATTTATTATTGCATTATTTATGAAAGTAATAATGCCGCCACTTGCCCTACCTCGCTGTTTAGTTTTAACTGCATTACTAGCAAAGGGGGTGAAATTCCCTAGCCAAGGTGGTATGATAAAATTATTGTTAGTCAGCCAGGTTTCTACGATACAAATTGCCAGAATATTATCACATGAAAATAAATTTATGTTAAGTAAGTTTTGATAGCCTTTTATATTGTTAAATATTATCTTATATGTAGTGTTAGTGAGGTTAGTTGATATTTTATTACTATTAAAGTTGCTTTGACGATCCGAGAGCCTTTGTGACACCTTGAGGTTACCAAGTCAGGATTCTGAAGGGGGGCCGCTGAGGGAGCCAGATCTCGGCCGGAACTCGAATTCTTTTAATCTTTCACTCGTCTTTCTTCTTTTCTCTGATTGAGTGAATGATTTTTCGTCTTCTTGGGCAATGGCAGGTGAATTTTCTAACATACTTTCAACCTCTTTAAGACAGTATAAGCTGCCTTTAAGTTTAAAGTATCCTCTTCTGTAGGACGCATTTTTATCAATTATCTTTAATTTATTAATACATGCGAAAATTCTTCTACCTTCTTCCCTATCTTCCGGAGACCTGTCATGGCTTACCCTATAGTACTTCTTAGCTAGCTCGTCTCTCTTTTTCATAACTGATTGTTTAATGGTGTTATTGTTAAGGGATACCAAGATTGGTCTTGGTTCCCGGCCTTTTCCGATTCGAAAACAATTATTTATGGTAAGTAAAGGGACTTCTACATTTACTTCCTTGCACACATTAATTACTTTTGAGGAAACATCCTCGTTTTCCGAGTTAGGGATATTGAAAGCTATAAGATTGTTTCTTCTCCTTTCTCTCTGTAAATGCTTAATTTCATTTTCTAAGAAATTAATTTTTTTATCTTGCTCGGCATGTTTTTTCCTGAGATCAGAAATTTCGGCTATTAGAGAGTCTAATACAACTGTTATTTTGTTTAAGGAGCTCTTCGATTCTTCGTTATTGCGGTTGATAACTTCCATTAAATCTTCGTTTGTAACAGGCATTTTAAATAATAAGAAAAAAAAAATAGATAGATAAAAAAAAAAATAAAAATAAAATAAATCGTTTGATAGATGTTTGAAATAGGTTATATCGGAGGTAATAACAAACACAGCTGTTAAAGATTAGTCTTGACCCTGAAATATGCAGCTAGATGAGCAGTGGGGGCTGACGGGATATATCTTGCCGAATCTGACAGATAAGGATATGCACTTACTGCGAAATATTTTTTTTTTCTTTCCTTCCTTGTATCTCCTCCAACTCTGGGCTAATCTCAATCAAACTTTGTAGCAGTACACTTTAATACCAATTACACTATAATACTGAAAACCTCTTGTATCGAACCAGTATAACCTTCTGAACACAGAACGAACGCGGGACCGATCTATCTCACTACAAGGCCGAAGCCAGACTCCTTAGACCAGACTTAGTTAATTTAATTAATTTGGAATGGGAGGTTGGAGCGAAAAAAGTTTATCTATTTTTTATAGATTTTAGGTCCGCTTTCGACTCTATACCTAGAAATTTGTTGTTATATAAACTAGCGAAATTAGGTTTATCAAGTAAGTTTATAAACATATTAAAAAATTTATATTGTGGTACCAGAGCTGCAGTGGTATATATCTTTCGTTGGGCATGTCTGAGTTTTTTGAGACCCCCATAGGCCTCCGGCAGGGCTGTCTTTTATCCCCGGTGTTGTTCTCAATCTATGTGAATGATCTGGTGAATGAAATAGGTGGAGGTATAACCGTTGGAAACCATAATGTAAGAGCATTGCTTTACGCAGACGACATAATCTTCATTGCCGACAAGCCTGACGTCTTACAAAGTATGATTGACTCATTAAACAGATATTGCTATGATTGGGGTTTAAATTTGAATTTGGAAAAGTCTAAAGTCATGATTTGTAAGAGGAAGGGCGGAAGGCATTCGCATAAGGAGCAATGGTATTTTGATGGTCAACAAATTGAAATTGTAAATTCATATAAATATTTAGGCATCTCTCTCACCCCCTTTCTAAATTTTGACAACCATTTAGAAGATAAGTTAACGAAAGCAAAGTTTGGAATTAACACCTTGTGGAAAAATATTGTATCGAACGCGGAAATACCTCTTTCTTCCAAATATAAAGTTTTTTACGCGACATCCCGTTCTGTAATGTGTTATGGTGCTCAAATTTGGGGATTTAAGACTTACGACCAGGTAGAAAAACTGCAGAGATTTTTTGTTAAGAAATTATTCAACATTCCACAAAATAGTCCTAATTATATTTTAAATTTAGAAATGGGCATGAATAGTATGTTCCTATACACACTAAAATTACATTTCAATTATATTTTGAAAATTTTAAATTTGCCGGGTTGTAGACTCCCAAAATTATTAGCGACAGAAATCATTAATAAAAATATTTACTGGTTTGCATTTTGGAAAAAACTATGTGACTCATACGGGGTCGAGATAAAAAATGGGAATAACTCTGTGGATACCTGGAAGCCGATACTAAATTATAGTAAATAGAGAAAAAGAAGATGCCGAATCAAAGGCAAGAAATGGGCAATTCCACGGGTTGTATCCCATATTAAAGTATAATGTTAATTATTTTTCCGACGAGTTATCTTTTAAAAGTGTTAAATTAATATTAAAAGCTAGGTGTGAGCTGTTAAATTTAAATTGTAGGCCTTTCAATTCAGACTTGTGTCAGTTATGTTCGGTGTGTAATTTGAAAGAAGTAGAAGACACAACTCATGTAATTGCCGTATGTCCTATTTACAAACCATACCGTATAAAATATTTTAAAAAAGCCACATTAACACCAAGTGAACTTTGTAGCTACCTAAATGGTCAGGATTGGGTTTCGCTTGTTAAATATGTAGAGGCTACTCTACATTACAGAGCGATATTAATTAAAGAATTCAATTATTAATTTAGATCCATACTAATTTAAGAATCGTATATAATTTTGTAATTATGTTAGTTATTAAGATTAATGTCTTTTTTTCTTGCATGTAAAAGTATATAGATATGTTTATATTTTATCTTGGCAACTCTGCTAACGGATTATATCCAAGCAATATGTTTATTTTCTTCATATAAATATTAATGTTTATGTTATAAAAACTTAAATAAACAATCTAATCCATTCTAAAAAAATCCTCTATTCAGGAACTAAATCTGAGCTAAATTTGAAATTTTTATTTTCTTGCCCAACAGAGATATAAAGCTTTAAATTTAATAAACTTCTGAAATTTGGGAAATTTCAAGATTTCAAAAATTTGTATAAAAAAAACTGTGCAAGTCCACAGCTTGAAACTTTGTGAATTTATAGTGCCTACCTTTATCTATCAAATAAAAAAATAACAAACACTTAATCATTTGCCTTCTTGTAAAAAATAATTTTTGAAAACCCGTTTTTTTAAAATTACCGCTTGAAACTTGGAAGGGGTACATGGACCGTAATTCTTAGTTTTAAGTTCATAGTTGTAATGACCTTTATTAAAGGTATGACCTTTCTTAAGAGATCGGTCTTTATTTGTATATTCTAGGATGAGTAAAGGGGAAGATATTAGATTTGAAGCAGAGCACTGTGCTGCTGTTGTTCCCAATAAAAATTCTGTTTCATGTTAATAAATATTTCTTCACAATTAGAATTTGTTTTATCATTATTTTATATTATATTATAGAAATATTATAAATATATTTCTCTTCTCTTTTGTACAATACAACTATAGGTATAATTTATATATGTACAATACAAAAATCTGCAAATTGGGTGGGTTGTTTGGGCTAGCCTTGGAGACGTTCACATTTGTTGTCTATGAAATAAATACTTTCAGCGTGTAAGATCAAAAACTTTTTTCAAATCAGGCACTTTTTTAGCCCTCAGCTCCTGGACTAATGGTAAAGTTTTTTTTACAAATGCTGGACGACAATGTTGGTAGTTAATTTATTAACCGGTTATTAAGCAAATACAAAATTTTCAATCCGAAATTGATCGAAAAACCGAACTTTGTAAACAATTAAGTTTGGTCAATTGTAAACGCCCTAAGGGGTAAAACAAAAAGCGAGATTTGTTTCTAAAATTCGTTAAAAACATTTAAACGTGTAAAGAGGCCTGCAAAATATAGATTTTGTTAGAGGTGCAGAAAATTTGTATTGAATTGAATTTTTGAAAAGTGTTAATTGAGGTCCAGACTGTCAACAACTCTGACTGTCAACTTCTCTTTTGAAGATGATACAGTTTTCCTAACTGGAAAATTTGGATGGGAAAAAGGAAGGTGAGTTGATTCTGAAATGACTTATTCAATCAGCATATAATATATTTTATTTGAGATCAGGTATGTGTCTCTCAATTAAGTCTATTAAATCCGGACCCATTTTTTCAACTATTCCGGGTTCTTTGAAAACTTCTTCATTGTATCCTTCTTTTCCATCGCTTGCAAATAGCTTCTCGAGGTTCATAGCATCTAATGACGAAGTTGTCATGGCAGGATAAAGAGACACGAAAAAACTTAATCCGAAGAACTCGAGGCGTTTCATCGTATTAGTAATTTCCTCCAGTGTGGGCTTGGTACCGGCGAAACCGAACTTGTCCAAAGTTCTGATCAGAGATGCGTGGTAAGTCTTCAACAGGAGTTCGTAGTTGCCTCGGCGTACAGTTGGTTGGATAGCCAGATAAAAGAAGTAGGTGACGTCCACGCATGGGGAGTTGTAGTGTGACTCTTGGAAGTCTAAAAACCTGAACAAAAACAATTTTTTTTTAAATTAACATACGAGGCAACCTATACTTATCTTGTATTCTATTACACGCTACTGTACTAATCCGAAAATCAAAATCTCAAATAAGAGATAGAGATAAGAGGCACCATCTTGAATAAAACTTTGTCATTGTTGTGAGGCATGAGAAAACACCGAATAAAGCCTTTAGTCCATTTCATATAGCTGCAAAGGAATTTTTTCTCAAGGTAAAACATGGAAAAGCTAATAAATGCGAGCAGGTGTCGGAGAAGGAAGCAGAAAGAAGAAAATGAGTAGGGGGCTGAAAGCTGGGTACAACTGGATAAATACCAGAGCCGTCTAACGGCTGCTTAATTAAAATTTCTCCAGCACATAGATTCTAAGACAAGATGAGGTTTGATCCGGAACGACCGGAGAGTAAACGCCAACGACCGGTTTCCTTCAACAGCCTTCGTTGATGACCTTGGGGCTGTAGAGGGTCTAACAGCAGCGCCGGAGTAATGCAAGAAGCTGAAAGATGTGCCAAGGTAGTAAGCCAATGGTGTGAGGCAAAATTAAAAATGGCTGAGGCAAAAACTCAGGCTATCCTCCTGAAAGGCCAGACAGACAAGGCGCACCTTATAAATCTGGATATTGAAGGTAACTGAATACGTCCAAGTGAAGTGCTCACTTATCTAGGAATCATATTTAGTAGAAGATTTAATATGATCCTTCAATTAGACTACCTCAGGAATAGGGTAGCCCATACCTTAAATGGTCTGAGTCGCCTGGGGGGCGCATTTTGAGGACTCAGATACCGAACAACAATGACCATTAATAATGGGATGATCCTGGGTATCCTAAGATATGGCTCCCCTGCGTAGTCCCAGAATCTCTCACACCGGCAGACCGAAGATTGGCGCCGTTCCAGTGCATGGATCTCCTACGAGTCACTATGTCGTATCGAACAGTTTCTCACGAGGCGGTACAGGTCTTAGCAGGAGGGGTTCCTCTCGACTTCATCCTGCGAGAAGATTTATTGAAACGGAAGTTTAAAACAGAGGGCTCAGCAGGCCTACCGGTAAATATCAGGTAAAGATAGCAGACGATCCAACACATGGAAAAAGATTTACCATGACACCATAGAAGAGTAGAACCGGCGATGGGTGACAACTAGAAAAGGTTCTACCTTAAGAAAATACTCCCCCACCGTTCAGGATCGGTTAGAAGTAAAGTGGGTCCTCCCGGATTATGGGGTCTCGCAATTCCTTCCAGCGCACGGGGCCTCCCGAGCAGAGCATATTGTTTTAAACTGCACCGCCTTCGAGGAACTGAGGGCTAAGTTAATGAGGGAAGCTGAACTCTATGTTCTGTCGGAAAACAACTTCCCTGGACTAATGGAAGAAAGAAACTACCCGTACTACAAGTAATTCGTGTACGGGCGGAAAAACATTGTGGGGCCACAGCTCTTCAATCTCAGAAAAAGAGGACCAGCACTGGGAAGACTTTAAGTAATAACTTAAAGTGGGAGAAACATGAAATGCGAAATTAGGCAGGGTCCATTTTAATCGTTGGGAAGCAGAGGAGAGATAACAGTGTGCACAGTTCATAGCAGATTATTTCTATATGGTTTTACAAGCAGCAGTTGTTGGCTACCCAGGAACGGGTAGCATCCAACTGGTTCTAAAACCCGTTTTGCCATTCAGGCAAGGTAGGGCTGCATAAATAAAAATATCCGGAACGACATCATTAAATAGGAACTAACACTGAAAAAACTTGTGAAGAAGCGTTAGATCAAATGTTTTGGGCATTTACACAAAATGAGTCAAGGAAGCGGTCGAAGAAGCTTATTGGAAGCCAAACCTATGGCCACTAGACTTAGAGGGAGACCTGGGCAGACATTTCAGACCGGGGGCAGGCAAGAGGGAAGAGTAATTAAAAGCTGGGGATCCAAGGGAGGGACAGAAATGGATGGAGATCCTGGATTGATGTGATGCCTCGAAGCTGGAAGGCACAAACAGGCAAGGGTGGATCCACCCGGTTGTAAAGGGGGGGCTGCAACCCCACAACCCTTTGCTACCACGTTTTTCCTCCAAACGGGGTGAGCAATCTATTACCCAGATAATAACCCAATCGCGACGCCAGGGTTCTACTGAATAAGTAAAACTATTTAAATATGAAAATAAATCCAAAATAAAAAAATAAAACGGGCGCCACACTATTTGTTTATGGAAAATAGTGAAATCCACGAATTATAAAAAAAATAAATGGAATAAAAATATAGAAACAATTAAATATACACAGAAAGAGGAAAAGGAAAAAAGAATGAAAATATTGATATAATTAAATTTAAAAAAAATAATTTAGTGCGATCAAACCAAAGAATCAAAGAAATCAAAGTGTACTATTGAGTGAACTAATTGGTGGAAAGAAAATTAATTCATAATTAAACAGGAAATTAATGATAAAATTAAATTAATTTCGTTAAGGTTTATATATTTATTATTTATGTAATAATTATTATTAGTATGAATATTAAAATTAATTTATTTAATATCAATGTCAGGCAACACAAAAAAAAAAAAAATAATAATAATTTCTCAATAGAAATAAAGTAGCATCAAACACCTGGATTTGAATCATTTAACTTAACAACGTAAGTCTAGAACGCTATGCGCTAGGCTAACATGACTCATTAGTTGAAACCGAGGTAACAGTTTAAATTACCTATTCTCAGTATAATTCTATTATCAGAGTAACTAGGTTTACAGCTGAAATTCTTTTACATTATTTATTTAAATCCTTTTAAAATGTTTTTATTCATTAATAAGTAAAAAATAAAGAGATACAAACGAAATCAAACTTAACCAAGCTACAAACTAAATCAAATAAAATTAACCCCTTAATTTTCTAAAATTAACATACATAAAGAAATTAAAGTATTTAATACATGCATACAAAAAACCAGAAAACCAAAAGAAATGTCATCTCCTCCTTTTACTGATTAATTCAATTAGAAACAAAAAAATCTGGTGCGTGCTCGCAACACACAACTTTCACTTACCAACTTACTTAGATTAGAAATTAATGCGTTTTGTTAATTGCCACTTCTCAAAAGAACAGAACGGCTTTAATTGTCAACAATGGTCTGTCATTAAAGGCGTATGCCGCATGCGTGGGCTCAAGGAGTTTTATGAGTTGACTGAATATTTTTCTTTTTTTCTCCTCTATATATTTTCTTTATTTTTGTCATATCTCATATTTAGCCATTTTTTATTTTTAGGCATAACGAGAGACTGTTAATTTTTCCATATAAACAAAAACAAAGGTACTTTATAGGAAACAAAAAAAAACAAATAAACAAAAAAGTCCCATACCCCATTTAAGCTGCCTCAGAACATTTTAATAGTGATAAAGCTTACATGATATTAAAGAAAACCTAATGTTCATTAAACATGACGAATTTGATAAAAATCGTTAAAGCCGTTTTTGAGATAATCGAAAAAAAGGTAAAAATTGGAAAAAAAGACATGAAATAATGTGCCCCCTCAGTTGGACCAATTTTGATAAATGTTGGCTTTTACATATTTGGTATATACATACATCAAATACCCAGTTTCTTCAAAATCGTTAAAGCCGTTTTTGAGTAAATAAAAAATATGTACACGTGAAATTGGTACAAAATTTATTAAGTAAAGTCCCCCCTCCGGTCGATCAATTTTGATGAAATTTTTACAGTCGTATCTCGGGCATATACATACATCATATACCCAGTTTGATCAAAATCGTTACAGCCGTTTTTGAGTAAATAAAAAAAAAGCGTGAAAATGATACAAAATTTATTAAGTAAAGTCCCTCCTCCGGTTGATCAATTTTGATGAAATGTTGGCTATCACAGCTTTGGCTTATACATACATCAAATACCTAGTTTGATCAAAACCTTTAAAGCCGTTTTTGAGTAAATATAAAAAACACGTGAAAATGATACAAAATTTATTAAGTAAAGTCCCCCCTCCGGTTAATCAATTTTGATGAAATTTTTACAGTCATATCTCGGGCTTATAAATAAATCAAATACTCAGTTTAATCAAAATCGTTAGAGCCGTTTTTGAGAAAATCGAAAAAAACGTAAAAAGTTCTTAAATAAAGTACCCCCTCCCTTTAAGCAATTTTGATGAAATTTTTGCTGTCACATCGCGGGCATATACGTACACTAAATACCCAATTTCAGGTTCCCACGGTTTATAGTTTTTGAGCTAGTCTGTTGACACACACACAGACACACACACAAACCATTTCGCGGGACTTGGTTATTTCGACTCAGGGGGTCCCAAAACGTTGAAAACCGGAAGTCGAAATTTTTCACGATCGCAATACTTCCACTTACTATATATTTCATATATAGGTAAGTGAAAGTAAAAAAAAAGAGTCTGTACTTCCCAATTCTAGCAGCAGGACTTCCAAGCCTCTCCTCTCCTCCGTCGCTGTTGCCTTCTTTTCCTCAAATCTCGGTAATCCACCGTCTGCACTCGCGTTTTGGGTGAATCAGAAGCGAAGGTCCATTCAAATTATCCGGTAAAACCGTGGAAATTTCTTTTAACCAAAACACACCATGTGCCCACGACACTGGCTAAGCTCACTTGTCTTTTTTTCTGCCGGCCACCACTCGGTCGCACACTATAACTCTCCCGTCGATAGTCGATTTTTCAAATCCATTATTTTTATTTCAAATAAAAATTAAATATTATCTATCATTATTTATTTACAATTATTTATATTACATGAACATAGAAAAACAAGTATTTCTATTATTCATATTAAATATATTCCATTATTTTATTGAGACACCAGCTGCTCTGACTTATAAAAAATAAATAATTTTTGTTTTGGTTTTGTTGTCATGACGAAATCTTTAAATTAAATTTAAATGCTTAACGAAAATTTAACCGTAACACCTTCCCCTGGATCTGCCAACCATCTGCAAAGTATTTACATTTTGATAAATTTATACAACTATATATGTCTTCAAGGTGAATAGAGATAAGGTGGGCTCACTTTGTAAGGGGCAATATGGTTTCCCGAGACATATGACGTAGTTGGACGCAACTGTGAATTTATATTTATATGTATGTACATGGAGAGTTGGGCATATCTATATTTATAAATACGAATATGAATTTATTATTAACTTAATTTTAATGTGAATATGAATATAAATTTATTTATATCACAATATTTGTGAATATGAATACAAATAAATTCATATTTACTAGTGTGAATATAAATAAATTAATATTCACAGGTGTGAATATTTATATCTCAGTCTGTGAATTCGGCCGTATTTACAAATAGAGATGTGAATATGGAAAAATTCACAACTTAAGATGTTAACCCTTTTTATGGAAATCACATCAGATATTACCTGATATCGATTACTAGGTTTTTTGGGATGCTGATTATGAAAATAATATCGATTTTGAGATTCCACCGTGAGGTATCGATTTATTACAACTTGCGTGATATAATTGATCTTGGTGTCGGCTATTGGGTTATCTGAGGTGCTTATTATGAAAATGATATCGATTTTGAGATTTCACCGTCAAGTATAGATTTATTACAACTTGCTCGATATAATCGATCTCGGCGTCGGATATCGGGTTATCTGAGCTACTGATTATGAAAATGATATCAATTTTGAGATTCTGCCGTCAGGTATCGTTTTATTATAACTTGCGCGATTTAATCTATCTTGGCGTCCGTTATAGGGTTATCTGGGATGCTGATTATGAAAATATCAATTTTGAGATTCCGCCGTCAGAGAACGATTTATTTCATTTTGCGTGATATAATCGATCTTGGTGTCAGCTATAGGGTTACCCGAGTTGCTTATTATGAAAATGATATCGATTTTGAGATTTCACCGTCAGGTATCGATTTATTACAACTTGCGTGATAAAATTGATCTTGGTGTGGGTTATTGGGTTATCTGAGGTTCTGATAATAGAAATGATATCGATTTTGAGATTCCGCCGTCAAGTATCGATTTATTACAACTTGCTCGATATAATCGATCTCGGCGTCGGATATATGAATATGAATACAAATAAATTCATATTTACTAGTGTGAATATAAATAAATTAATATTCACAGGTGTGAATATTTATATCTCAGTCTGTGAATTCGGCCGTATTTACAAATAGAGATGTGAATATGGAAAAATTCACAACTTAAGATGTTAACCCTTTTTATGGAAATCACATCAGATATTACCTGATATCGATTACTAGGTTTTTTGGGATGCTGATTATGAAAATAATATCGATTTTGAGATTCCACCGTGAGGTATCGATTTATTACAACTTGCGTGATATAATTGATCTTGGTGTCGGCTATTGGGTTATCTGAGGTGCTTATTATGAAAATGATATCAATTTTGAGATTCTGCCGTCAGGCATCGTTTTATTATAACTTGCGCGATTTAATCTATCTTGGCGTCCGTTATAGGGTTATCTGGGATGCTGATTATGAAAATATCAATTTTGAGATTCCGCCGTCAGAGAACGATTTATTTCATTTTGCGTGATATAATCGATCTTGGTGTCAGCTATAGGGTTACCCGAGTTGCTTATTATGAAAATGATATCGATTTTGAGATTTCATCGTCAGCTATCGATTTATTACAACTTGCGTGATAAAATTGATCTTGGTGTGGGTTATTGGGTTATCTGAGGTTCTGATAATAGAAATGATATCGATTTTGAGATTCCGCCGTCAAGTATCGATTTATTACAACTTGCGTGATATAATCGATCTTGGTTTCGGCTATAAGGTTATCTGAAGTGCTGATTATGAAAATGATATCGATTTTGAGATTTCGCCTTCAAGTATCGTTTTATTACAACTTGCGTGATTTAATCAATCTTGGCGTCGTCTATACGGTTATCTGAGGTGCTGATTATGAAAATAATATCGATTTTGAGTTAATTGAGATAATCACTCCTACAATAATCTAGCAGCAGATCGAATATCGATTATATCGATCATGTTGACTTGTCAGCGGAATTAAACAAATCGATATTGTTTTCATAATCAGCACCTCAGTTAACCATATGGCAAACACCAAGATCGATTATATCGAACAAGTTATGATAAATCTATACCTGACGGTGAAATCTCAAAATCGATGTCATTTCCATAATCAGCACCTCAGATAACCCTATAGCCGACGTCAAGATCGATTATATCGCGCAAGTTGTAATAAATCGATACCTGACGGCGGAATCTCAACATCGATATCATTTTCATAATCAGCACCTCAGTTAACCATATGGCAAACACCAAGATCGATTATATCGCGCAAGTTGTAATAAATCGATTTACTGACGGCAGAATTTCAATATCGATATTATTTTCATGATCAGTACCTCAGATAACCCAATAGCCGACACCAAGATCAATTATATCACGCAAGTTGTAATAAATCGATACCTCACGGCGGAATCTTAAAATCGATATCATTTTTATAATCAACATTCTAAAAAACCTAGTAATGGATATCAGGTAATATCTGATGTGATTTCCATAAAAAAGGTTAACCAATATGGAGAAATCCGAAAAGAATTTTATAAATTTATTGTGAAATTATGAATTTAGTAGGAATTAACATCTCAAGTTGTGAATTTTTCCATATTCACATATCTATTTGTAAATACGGCGGAATTCACAGACTAAGATATAAATATTCACATTTTTTTGTGAATATTCCCAATTTTCCCTGTGAATTTATTTTTATTTACTGAAAAATTTGTATATATGAATAAATTCGTATTCACACCTATACATGAATATGAATTTATTTATTTTCACACTAGTAAATACGAATTTATTTGTATTCATAGTAGTAGTAGGTGTTTTAGGGCGATAAACTTCGCCATTATTTTTTCACTTTAACCTATAGCGAAAAGTTATAGTATTTCAAGAGAATTCAATACGCATGCGCTGAGTCATGCGTCCAATGACGTAAGCGTAAAGAGGTTGTACGGGTTTGCTTTCCCAAGTGAGCACAACTTGTCTCTATTTACATTTGTAGGTCTTACCACTGTGTGAGGTTATACAATTATTGTGTGCCTGTTTGTTTACATCCTAATTTCCAGAACCTACGAAAAAAACCAACCAATCAAATTCGGAATCAAATGAGTGAGGAGCATAAAAGTAAGGTCCGCTTGTTGGAACAAAACTGGATGAAGAACCTGGATCAGGAGCCCACAACAAGATGGGTAAAAGCTAAGCAGTTGAAAAACCTTTTACAAGGTCAAGTCCTGAAGAAGAAATGCATTTAATGGGTTCAGACTTTGGAAGCCTAAAACTACATTTCAACTGTTTTGTTTCAAATTTTTCTTATGTAAGCCATATATAAGTATTATACTCAAAACTTTAAACTTTTTAAGACATGAAAATAATATTACTCACTTCACTGATATAGGTCGGTTCTGAAAGTCGTACTTAAACATTATATTGTTCGACCAACAATCTCCATGATTGAGCACTGTGAACTCGTCCTCAGATTCGACCTTACCCGTACTGCACCACTTTGCAGCAAACGGATCAAAAGGCACGTTCAGTTTTTTCGCTGTCTCTGCCCTAAAAAGAAGAATAATTAGTCCAGTAACAGTGTAAGGTAGAAGTGGCTACACGGTTCAGGTTTTGAAAATAAGTCTAGAACCAGTTTGGGACCAAATAATCCTGTTTACACGGTTAAGTTTTTTTATCAATCTTGGGATAATTTATTCTTATCGTATACAAAGTGAACTACAGCATTTTAATCCCGAGATTCTTCAAACAACAACCTGTATTCGCGGTCGCAAGCGACGGTGCTGATTCTTGACTGGAATTAGAGGAACGGGGATAGAATCCATTATTAATATTAGAATCCATGATATTTGTCCATTATTAAAGCTCGATAGAGCAAAAAATCATTTGAAAAATGTCTAGTAGGTATTGCTCGGTCCCTCAGTGTTCAATAAAAGAATCAAAAGATGTGTCATTCCATTTGTTTCCAAAAAATAAAAAGCTACTTAAAAATTAGATTGTAAAATTAAGAATAGATAAGCCAGTTTCGAAACATATGACGATATGTAGTCATAATCAAGAAAGTGCCTATATTTATCCTAGTTAAATATTAGTATTTGACATTTTATTGATTTGATGATTGGGACCATAGTGCTATAGATTAGTTTTTCTTTTTTAATTTTCCCCATTTTTGTCTTACATCTTAATTGTTCCAAGTTTTCAATGCGATGCCTGAAAGTATTGACAAATAAATAATATGACAAAAAAACTAAGCTCTCAGTAAAATTACTGCTGTCACAACAATGATGGTATCAATAGGTATTTAATGTTATCACTAACTGAAAAACTTAGTGTAAAGTTGGAATGATGTGTTAGCATTATACAATACTAGCTAGTGTGCCCGGCTTCGCTCCGGTAGTTGTATGGCAGTTTCAATAACAGAAAAACTTTAAAATTAAAGGAAATATAGAACAAAATTAGCACTTTCTTGAAAATTTTAACATTGTATCAATATTAAGATTCGAGATCTGCATTATCTGCCCAAATAAGGAACCCTATATACTTTATAGGGTGTTGAATGAACAATGGTGAATGAACAATTAATTTTGCTGCAACTTTGTTGAGTCATGCATCGTTTTTGATGGTTTCTGTGATTACGAATCCTATAAGCCCATTCCAAGCAGTCAGCAGATAATAAGTTATTAGATTATTAGTTAAAAAACCATATTTGGAGAACAATTTAAGCGCCGACTACTGTGATGGTCCCGTTAGATCCAGAAGTTTAGAAAATACCGAAGATTCATAGAAACATTTTTGTAAGACCTTTCTTCCAGTTCAACCTCCCTTAATATACCCCCCCACCCTAATTTGGCCGAACTCTGCACTTCTCCAATCTTACTACTGTTACTAAGCGAAAACCAAAATATCATGAAGGCACAATTTTTTCATCATATTTCTTTTTATCCTGAACTATGAGCGGTGATAAAATCTTATTATAAAAATTGTATTATTGGAGTCAATTCATCATTTTGTCAACTGGAATGCTCAGCATACATAGTAATAAAACCATTTTTCATAACTACATACAATAACAACACTTCGAACTTGTTATTTTCGGTTTATAATCAGTCTATTCAGCTCTTCTTTTTTGTTTTATGTCTGTTTTTATTCGCTCACTCATATTGCATTAAATTTACTTAAGTATATGTTAGATATTGATTAAATGTAAAGTGTTAATCAATCGACCATCTTATGAGAAAATTAATTATGTAAAGTATCCAGTCGGTTTTCTAATTGATATGTAAAATCATTAATTTATTCTAAAAGAACTAATTATTTTCGTTTGATTATTTAGTAATTTAAAAAGAACAGCTGACAAAATATATAACCTATACAAATATAACGGAATGAATGAACAATAAACATTGAGTGAAACACACCCTAGCGCTTCCTGGTGGTCTGCAGCTCGAACTAAATTTTTCATTCATAAACTCGTATGTCATTCTCAGGTAGGCTAATTACATGTTGCGAGAGGCTTAAAATTCCAGTCCTTTTCTCTTCAATTTCACACCCTTAAGAGAAAAACGAAAACCTTCTCCGTTAGGGGACATACAGTTACACGCTGACATAAATCTCTTAATCGTATGTGTAGTCGTTTCTGAGCTTTTTCGGCACGCACATTGTACACTTTGCTTTATAATATATATTGATTATCTATAACTTACCATTCAGGGCCCCAGCTTTCTGCCACAACTTTTGCAAATTTTAGGAGGGGTTCGTATACAAAACATTTGATAAGTTTTAGATCTCGAAACATATCGTAAAGCATAATCTCATCTTTAGAGACGATTCCCCTTTGTTCGAGTACTTTTGCCATTCCATGCAGCCTCCCCAGCCTATTCAGTACTAGCAGAGAATGTTCCAAATCCAGACCTTTCTGCCTAGGGACCAAACTGTAACCACTTGCCTTGATGTAAAAAAAAAAAAATTAAAATAAATGACTTTAGAACTGTTATATATATTTCACTGAAAGAAAAGTAGATTTACTGACCTTAAGATCTTCCAGAAGTATACAAGATAATTGCGGGTCATAGTGAATGCAGTTACACCAAAGTGTCTCATCTGTGTCTTCGAATTCTTCCATTAGGTAGGTCATATGTTTGTGCACTACGGAATATATCTGAAAGTAAAACATTATTAACAATCCACATTTCTTTCCTCTTGTTGTTCTCTCTTCTCTCTTTGGATGTTCTATTTTTAATTATTACATGTTTTTATTTTTTTTAGGTTATTTATACATCTAACATCTATTCAACTGTACTTATTTATTTTTCTTTTATAAGTACAATGTTTCGGACTTTGTTTTGTCCATTTTCAAGTATCTAAAAACATTTTTTATTCTATTTAAAAAACAATATATAAAATTACATTACACTTAAAAAGAACTTGACAACATACAAAAACCTTTTAATTTCAAATTTAATCTTTAAAAAACATTAAAATATAAAAACAAATTACAACTATCAAAAATCAACATATATTCCAAGGTTTTTAAAATGTACGAACATGATAATCTTAAGTTAGGCCTTTATAGTAATAGCAAAATAGAAAAATATTTAACTAATACGAAGGATAAAGTAAAACATTTGGATAGCCTCAATAAAGTTTATAAAATAAAATAGGTAAGGGGGAAGGACCTGGGTAGGTAAGGACTGCAAAGATAAATATTATATTGGTGAAACATCACAAAATTTAAAAACAAGAATATTACAACATAAAAATAGCACCAACAACCCAAAAAACAAAAGTAAATCAGCTTTAGCCAAACATGAAATAACTCAAAACCATGAATTTGATTTTGATGATACAAAAATTATAGATATAGAACAAAATAATAAAATAAGAAAATTATAAAAACGATATAGGGGGATTAGGAACCCGCTATGCTGAAATTATTAATAACATTAAAATATAAAAGAGTGGGAATATAAGATACAGGCTTTAGGATGAAGAGAGGGAGCGAAAAGGACCAGTCCATAAGAAAGCCGTTTCTGAGAAAATAAATAAGGGCAGTTGAATAGATGCTGGATGTATAAATAACCTCAAATAATAAAAAAAGAACACATAATAATTATTAGCAATTATATTTCGCATAGCAATTACCATTTCGCTCACTCTCAAAAATGTTAGATTTTAAAAATTATGATTTTTTTGTCTCCGATTTGACTTTTTATTCAGGACCAAAAAATTGTGAAACTTAATAGTTGCCGATTTCCGAAAAGGTTAATAACCACGGTTCCAAATTGAGAACTCCGAGGTGGATGCCGAGACGAAGCTGGGAGGATTTCACTAAGGCAAATCTGTCGAAATACTGTTGGAAGGCTGTCGTTGGATAGAGGGAGCGAATAGTGATGTCGGAATCGAACATTCGGGATCCATTAAGCCTTTATATATTTTTTTATCTGAAGAGGAAAGAATGGTAACGGACCTGGTTTAAGGATCTGAACTGAAGAGAAGAGATGCAAAACTCGTTCGTTCCACCTGAACAAAGTTTTTCAGGCAACTCAAAAAACTTACCACGTCCTGTAGAGTGGCCCGATAAAAATGATTTCTTTTGCCTTCGAAAGGTGCAGTGTAAGTGAGCTTGGAATAAAAAAAATTAATGATTTAGACGCAACAAAAAAAAAGTAACAAAATATGAAATGAGAAAGTTTTGCAACAAAATTTTTAAAGGAAAGACTTTTGCTGAACACCATCACTGGTACGAACGAGTTTTAATTCACACAGCGAGTGTTGATCTTCTTTATAAGCAATATTTATTTAGGTTCACAACCATCTTATAAATGAATTCGGTACCATTTTACAAAATAATATCACTCACTGACAAAAAACATTTACTAAACATTTTTTTTTTTTTTTTTTGACAAATTGTTCAAAAATATCAGCGTACTGTTATTAAACATCTGACTACAAAAAAACTAGATCCTAAGGCTACCATCTTCAACAATAGCGACTTCAGCATCCTGTTCGTTGTTTCCCTCGTTTGTGGCAGATATATTAAAAACTCGTATGTACTACTTCAACGAATCATTGGCCCTCCACTCGTCACTAAAATGCTTTTTCAGCAGATTATGGACGCTTTTGGGCTTGTTGGAGCCATTGGAAAATCAATTATGAATATAGCTAGGTAAAAAGAATCGAGTATAAACTGACATAAAACGCGCGAGTTTAAGGAGCTTTCGATATTTTGTTCAGAAAGAGAAACAGAAACTGCTGAAGTGAACGAATGGGATGGGTGCAAAGTGAGAAGTGATCATTGTAACCAAAGAGTTTTGCATCAAAACGAGTAACGAACCAATTTTGAAACACAATGGGCTATGGAAAGAATCAGTTCTGCAACAAATCGCTATTTTGTATAGCAAAAATCTATAAGAAATTACGTTTTGCTCCGATATGATCAGATATGTTGAAAGAGCATTAAAATATCTTCTAGAATCCACTGCTATCTCAATTTTTCAAAAAAACGGAACGGACGAGTTTTGCACCTCACCTCCTCAACTAAATGCCTAATTATATATTTTATTTTATTTTGCAGCCCTACCTTGCCTAATGGGCAAAACGGGTGCTGGTGCTAAATGCCTAATTTAGTTAGTTTTCTAAGTTACCTAAGGAGCCTCAAAATGTATACAGAGATAGTTATAATTCAAAGAAAATAATTAATATACCTTCCCGATCGCGGAGACTGGCTTTAATTTATATATCTGAAGTCGTTCCAATGAGATAACAATGCAAACATTGAACAGTTCACAATAAGTGTATGCGTACTATAAATTTTAAAATTTTAGTTGTCGTTTTTTTTTTTTGGGGGGGGGGGCGATGCTCTATCGCACTTGTGCAGGTGTATGTGATGAATTAATTAAAATCAGCGGCCCGAAACGTAACACTAATGTTTTGTTTCTTTGACTTTTGAGAGTAGGCTCTGCAGGCATGCCAGGAAATCTTAAGGAGATAATAGATGAGAACCCAAGGAAATGGAGGAGCATATTAAGGGAGGATACAACTGAGGAGTGGAACCGACGGTGGGTGACAAGCCTGAAAGGATCTACTTCAAGAAAGTGCTTCCTCACCGGCCAGTTTCGCTTGGAAGCCAAATGGGTCCTCCAAGATTAGTGGCTCTATCAATTTCTCACAGGGCATGGGGCATTTCGAGCTCTCCTTAGCCCCATAGCCATGGGATTGATGTTGAACCCCTGTGTCCTACCTGCGGTATCCCGGAAACTGCAGAGCACTTCCTTGTTGACTGCACCGCTTTCGAGGCTCTGAGGGCTAAGTTGCTTCGTGAAACCGGACTCTACGTTCTCACAGAATCAGATTTCCCCCAGCTAGTAGCCGAACGTAACTATAAATTATTCAAAGACTTTGTCTACGGATTGAAGACTGCACTCGGCCCTGTCCACTTCAATGTCGGACGAGGGAGACCAGCCGTTCCGAGAAGCCAACCGGACTGAGCAAATGAATCCAACTGCTAAGGCCTAAAGTGCAAAAATTTTTTATTTTTATAGCAGCAGAGGGATGCTATGCAGACATACCTAACATTCAACTGCTGCAACAACCCGTACTGCCCCAAGAGGCAGGGTAGGGTGAAAATAAATCCTAGACTTTGACTTACATGGCTTTCCATTTTTTCTAGATTTAGCTCCTTCAGAAGATCTCCACTCTCTCCTTCGGTGATCATCCGCTTCATGATGAAGGACCTCTTCGCAAGCCTTCCGTTTCCCAAGACCACTTTGACTGTCACCCTCAAGATGGAAGATGTGTAGTTTTCTCCTGTTGGTAATGCTGATACCGACTCCATGTCTAGAATCTTCGCGATCCTAAACTCTCTGTCCAACTTCTTCAATATCACTTCTAGCACTTCTTTATCCATTTCTAAAAATTCATTGAGAATACATATATAAAGTTACTTAGACACTGCGCATAAAGTTATAAAATGGTAAAAATAAAATATTTGCTTAATAATCTGCTATTTTACTATTATTAATATATCTACTTATTATCCATTTTTCCCGTAGAACGGCATATCCATCCTATTGTGAAAATAAGATTGACAAGTTGATTAAAAATCATTAGAACCTTTTCACAGTGTCACGAGCAATGTTCAAAATTCAGAAAAATTAAGTTTGAATTTTTTTTTTTTTTTTTGAAGACTAATATAAAATTTAGAATCTTAGAAATGAAGGAAAACATCAATATTTCAATATAAAAACAAAATCTCAAAGCTTAGGATTAAGATTAACTGTTTATAAAAAAAAGAAAGTATAAAACTGGTTCGTTTAGTATATCATTCATGTTAGGGCAAAAGGGGTTAAGTCATAAAAAAAAAAAAAAAATTGTATCGTCTTCTTGAAATTTATAATTTACTATAATTTATTCATTATTCATAATTTATTATAGTCTCCGTTGAAAGAATATACAATAGTTTCATTTATCATTCTGGAATAAAGAAATACAATCAGAAAGAATTTATAATGTTTTCAATAGCTTGGTAAATCGTTGTTTAAGCTTCACATGTTGATGACTTAAGTCTAGGGGGAAAGATATCCCATAATGATATTTACTTCAAATTACAAATATTTTTACTTTGTTAATGTTAATATAATTGTTAGGTATTGCTCTTAAAAGTCCTTTCTTTGTGGCTCAATCTGATTTGCCTACTTATCCATTCACATAGAATTTCTACAATACTGAAACATCAAATATTTTTTTAAAATAATTTATTTTTAAAGAGAAAAGATTTGGCTCCGCCGGGAATCGAACCCGGGTCTTCCGCGTGACATGCGCGGTATGTTATCCATTACACCACGGAGTCGCTTCCAAACGGTGCCAAATCCTTCCTCTTCGCTGACACCTCTCCCACGATCTCGCAAGTTTTGCGAGTATTTACGGGAGATGGACAATTTTTGTCCAATTTTAGGCATCTCTTGACGTTCGTCAAGAGACCCTGGATCGATTCCCGGCGGAGCCAAATCTTTTCTCTTCAAAAATAAATTATTTAAAATAATTTAAAAAATAGGTGGTTACTCCACAATAATGGTTAAATTAATAAAAAAATCTGGTGCGTGCGCGCAACACACAACTTTCACTTACCAACTTACTTAGATAACAAATTAATGCGTTTTGTTAATGCCACTTCTCAAAGTTACACATTTTCCACATTCATTTCTTATTTTTGTTTTCATTTGCTCTATAAACCCCTCAGCACATTTTAATAATGATAACGCTTACCTGATATTTAACAACACTCAATTTTCATTAAACATGGCGAATATGATGAAAATCGTTAAAGCCGTTTTTGAGATAATCTAAAAATTAGAAAAAAAGTTATGAAATAAAGTGTTTCCTTCGGTTGATCAATCTTGATGAAATGTTGGCTATCACATCTTTGGCATATACATACATAAATACCCAGTTTGATCAAAATCGTGAAAGCCGTTTTTGAGTAAATTAAAAAAACACGTGAAATTGATACAAAATTTATTAAGTAAAGTCCCCCCTTCGGTTGATCAATTTTGATGAAATGTTGGCTATCACATCTTTGGCATATACATACATCAAATACCCAGTTTCATCAAAATCGCGAAAGCCGTTTTTGAGTAAATAAAAAAAAAACACTTGAAAATGATACAAAATTTATTAAGTAAAGTCCCCCCTCCGGTTGATCAATTTTGATGAAATTTTTACAGTCATATCTCGGGGATATATATAGATCAAATACTCAGTTTCATCAAAATCGTGAAAGCCGTTTTTGAGTAAATAAAAAAAAAACACTTGAAAATGATACAAAATTTATTAAGTAAAGTCCCCCCTCCGGTGGATCAATTTTGATGAAATTTTTACAGTCATATCTCGGGCATATAAATAGATCAAATACTCAGTTTAATCAAAATCGTTAGAGCCGTTTTTGAGAAAATCGAAAAAAACTTAAAAAGTTATTAAACAAAGTACCCCCTCCCTTTGAGCAATTTTGATGAAATTTTTGCTGTCACATCGCGGGCATGTACATACACTAAATACCCAATCTCAGGTTCGCACGGTTTATAGTTTTTGAGCTAGTCTGTTCACACACACACACACACACACACACACACACACACACACACACACACAGACACACACACACACACACACACACACACAGACCATTTCGCGGGACTTGGTTAATTGGACTCAGGGGACCCCAAAACGTGTATTTCCGTTGAAAACCGGAAGTCGAAATTTTTCACGATCGCAATACTTGCACTTACTATATATTTCATATATAGGTAAGTGAAAGTAAAAAAATATATAATTATATAGAACTCATTGACGATCTTTGTCAATCGGTTGTCGAATGTCATTAAAAATTCATTTTCTACACTCACATTTGGACTTTTTTTTTGGACTACTGCTGGTTTTTGAAAAGGGATGAAGCGACGGAACATAAAAGGCAATAGTGAATATTCTGAAAGAAATAAATATTTTATATTCTCTCATACAGATTAATAATTTAATTACGAAAATTTTGTAAAGTTATAACTTCTTCGCCCATACAGAAATGAATCTTAAACAAATATTACATTTTAAAAGCTTAACCCTTTTTTATTCACCCCCAACTACCAAACCTCTACAAAATAAATTGTTTATGTATTATAATCATTTGCAGAGCTAACAATTTAACATTATCAGAATTAGGACAACAAAATACTACTTACTTATTTTCATGGGCGGATCCAGCCGATCTTAAAGGGGGGGGGCTGCAGCCCCACAGCCCTTCATTTGGATCTGCTAATCAGCTTTTTTACCTTTATGTTCCTTTCCCACATCTAAAATTCTACTTGTTCTGCACATTATTTGTTATTTATCTTACTTCCTTACATTAAGGAAAGTCAAATTCTATCTTTAAATGACGAAAAATTTTCCAAATGGAGGGGCTGCAGCCCCCACAGCCCCCCTGGATCCGCCGATGGTTATTTTGCTTGGAATGTGGAGTAAACCTAGTTGAGGATTGAGAAAAATGAAGCAGGGCCCTAACTGTAGGCGGAGAATCAGCCTGGTTCTCCCGTACACAATAGTATTTTTTTACCAACTCATTTTTGTAATTTTGAAAATTCTAATAGCTGTTTCTTAATGGAAATTTAATGTATAATCCAAATTTGCAATTATATTTTTCCTATCAATTTTATATTTTGCGAAAAATTCATTGAAAATGATAAAAAATGGGAATTTTACTGCGATTTTGAATGTTTTTTTTGTTAAAAGCTTATTTTTTACAAAATCAACCAACTTATCAGAAATCCAACTTCATATTCGTATTTTCCACCCCAAAAACCATTAAAATTATAGAAACCAGAACGCCCAAAAAAATTGTTATTACAAAAAACTTAAAAGCCCTATATTTTAAAAACTTGACGTATAGGGAAAAAACTTATGTCAGATTCAGATTCAGCACACCCGAAAAAATGGTGGTTCACTTCCGTGTTACCAAATCAGTGTCGACTTGTGTAATTAAACTTACATAACATCCACTCCTTACCTTTAATATATATTCTCAGCTCTCAATCAAGATGTTCTTTGATTGTCCTAACACAGATTGTAACTGGTTATATAGACGGATGGAAGCACTACAATATACTGACGAGTATAATTGTGTACAAGGTTGACACTCAGTGATTCCCATCTCTTTCAAGATCTTTTATCAACATCAATTATAATCTTCAAGAGTGTAATAAGATAACCAGACTGGCCAAATAAAATATCAATAAAAAATTACTGTGTCATTTATTGATTAATTTAGAGAAGGTTAAGGGTATGATGATATATTTAACAATACGGGGGGACGCCCCCCCCAATATTTTGGCAGGAGAGGACCCAATGTAAAAAATTAAAATGCGATTTTACGAACTTATCCGAGTTTAACCAAAATATAAAATATTAGTTAATTTCAGCACACTATTGTTAAAAGCTAGCCATGTGTATTATATATTAGATGAATTATATATTTTTTATTTCAGCTCAAACTGTTTTGTTTTATTGCTGTACATTTCTTTTTTAAACCAAGCAGCTTAATCCTACTTTTAATCAATTTGATGAAGCTTATAGAAGTTAATGGAAAGCAATAAAAATAGTGGGATCAGGATCAGAAGAAATCTTGGATAAAATTCAATCAAGAAATTTTGGCCTACATCCTTCAACATTAAGCCTTAACAATTCCCTATTTTAATGTATAACTGAGGCATAAATTGACAGGTTTTAAGAGACTATAAATACCTTTAAAATACAGCGTTGGAGGATGAATTGAAATGCACCAACATTTGTTTTTTGGGGTTATTATTTTAACTTTTAGCCCCGCGAATTTTTACCTACCCTATCTAGGAAAATTTTGATCCCCCCCCCCCAATGATTTGGTGCTGGTGACGCCCATGTTTAACATAACATTTCATTTATAGAAAATAACGTTATTAATATATTTAAACGATTACTAATAAACACTTCAGTGAAATGAAGGATTTCCTGTCCATTATTAAATGAGTGCCAAAATACGAAAAATTTTGTTTTTGCGCGTTTTTTTTTAGTGCTCAAAAAATGCTCAACTCACATATTTTTTTCTTTACGCCTTAAATAGAATTTAGAGATAGCAATAATAATCACAACACATGTTTCCCCAGTGAAATTTCAGTTCTTAAAGTGAAACTTTCATTGGGAAGGGATCTGTACATAAGTTTACAGACATGGTACAAGGTGTATGAAACGGTCTATGGCAAGGTAAATTGAGACAAGGTGGGCTCACTTGGGTAGGCAAACCCGCACAATCTCTTCCGATTACGTCACCGGACGCATGACTCAGCCCATGCGTATTGAATTCTCTTTAAATACTATAATATCTCGTTATAGGTTAAAGTGAAAAACATTAATATTGTCCATTATTTTAAATTCTGATTTCACAACTGAGATTTTATCTCCACAAACCCGACCATTATTCACGAACATCAGACTTTTATTACATAAAAAAATTAGGTTTGGTATAGGTTAAATGATGGTCAGGATTTTCAGTTACAATGATATTTATTATGGTAAGCCAACGTTTCGATCCAACTTGTGGATCTTTATCAGGGCTACTGAGTCCAGGTGGATACTAAGACTCTTAGTATCCACCTGGACTCAGTAGCCCTGATGAAGATCAACAAGTTGGATCGAAACGTTGGCTTACCATAATAAATATCATTGTAACTGAGTCTTAGTATCCACCTGGACTCAGTAGCCCTGATGAAGATCCACAAGTTGGATCGAAACGTTGGCTTACCATAATAAATATCATTGTAACTGAAAATCCTGACCATCATTTAACCTATCGTAATTGAAGAACAGTTGACCATCTCTCATCTCTACTAGGTTTGGTATAGTTTTTTTGTTTCATAATTCTCAAATAATCTTGCATGTACATACCAATTAATTATATTTTCCCAGTGATTATTTATATCTGGTGTGACCACTCATTGGTTTTCGCTAATGAATTAATAATTTCAAGCAGGAAAGATTTACTAATTAAAATAAATAAATAAAAACCTAGAAGTAATAGAAATAGTTTTCATTTATAAAATTCATAAAAATCCATTGTAAGTAAAGAAACATCAATAAAATGTATTGCTTATTAATAAAAAAAAACAATAATGTGCATTAGACAATTTATTATTTATGATTTATATAAAAATCTGGTGCGTGCGCGAAACACACAACTTTCACTTGCCAACTTACTTAGATTAGAAATTAATGCGTTTTGTTAATTGCCACTTCTCAAATGAACAGAACAGTTTTAATTATGAACAATGGTCTGTCATTAAAGGCGTACTCCGCATGCGTGCATGCTCAACGAGGTTTATGAGTATTTGAATATTTATTGTGTATGACTGAATATTTTTCTCCTCTTTATGTTTTCTTTATTTTTATCATATCTCATATTTAGCCAGACATTATGAATAAATGTATTGTAAAAAACTTTTTATGAACAAAAATTATATTCAATCCGAATAAATCGAAGTATTTTGAGTCCCTAATAAATAAAATAATGTTAACCTTACGTCGCACAGCGGGCGAAATCATTAATAACAATAAGGGTCTTTAAAGAACTTGCGTTTTTCAACAGATCCTGTACTGCAATATAGGTATGCCCCATTGCACTTAATTTTTTTCTCTCCTTAATTCTTTGCACTTACCAGTTCTTCACAAATAAAAGAGAAATCCCTACCTGACATTGCTATAACAGTATTTTAAAATATTTCGTAAAATAAAACACAAAAAATATGATTAGAATGAGTTCTAGACTTGTTCTTGGAACAAACTGTTCTAGGACATGTTTCATCAGAATGTTCTTATATGTTCTGAATCAGACTGAATATAAGGAAAGACGGACTGGAGAGTTAGTCTTGCCCCGAAGATGGAATTGTTTGTTTTACTGTTTGTGGAATTGTTGTGTCGTTCAAGTTGGTACTTTTTGTTAATCTTGTTAGTTATTTGAGTTTTTATTGTTCGCAAGACATTGTGAATAATTATTTTCATTTAATAAAAATATTTAAAGCCACATAAGTGTTACAATGTGTTTTGATATTGTAACAACAATGTAACTTTTGATAATTTTATTGACAACTAGCTGTATACCCGGTTTCACCCGGAGAATTTCATTTTTTAATGAATTTTCGAAACGGTCGATTTCGTAAAAAAAAATATTGTAAAGTGAGATCATTATGATTTTTACAACAATAAAGAATATAAGCTGAAGATCGGCTGAAGTTATGCAATTTTAATATGGACAGGTATGAAAGAACCACTGAGCGAAATTTGGGGATTTTAGGACAAACGGTATGGATTTCTATAAAGAACAAACAGAATTTCATCTTTATATACATAAATTATTTATAACTATATATCCCGGTTTCTCACAGGGAATTACATTTTTCCAAAGAAACGGTCGATTTCGTAAAAAAAACACATTGTAAAGTGAGATCATTATGATTTTTATAACAATAAAGAATATCAGCTGAAGATCGGCTGAAGTTATGCAGTTTTAATGTGGACAGGTGTTCGCACCTGGTATGAAAGAACCACTGAGCGAAATTTGGAGAATTTAGCACAAATGGAATGGATTTCTATAAATAACAAACAGAATTTGATCTTTATATACATAGAATACAGCTGTATATCCCGATTTATCACGGTGAATTTCATTTTTCTAAAGAAACGGTCGATTTCGTAAAAAAAAAATTGTAAAGTGAGATAATTATGATTTTTATAACAGTAAAGAATATCAGCTGAAAATCGGCTGAAGTTATGCAATTTTAATATGAACAGGTGTTCGCACCGGGTCTGAAAGAACAACTGAGCGAAATTTGGAGAATTTAGGACAAACGGTATGGATTTCTATAAAGAACAAATAAACAAACAAACAAACAGAATTTCAACTTTATTTATATAGATTAAAGCTAAAATTAGTAACAAAATTTGAAAAGTGTCAGATAAGATAATTATCAGATAAGAAAGAAAACAGCTGGGATGTCCAAGGAAATACTTAAAAGACGTTATTCGATCGCTTCCTATATTTATTCCCAGATGGCTAACCCAGAAAGGCTTAGATCATTCCAAAGCATGTGATCATATACTAATCCATAACTGTAACCATTCCATGCATTTCAAATAAACTTTTTTTAATTAACAGGAATATCATCTGTTTTCGTTTCACGTCAAAATGTTACAGGTGTTTACAGTTGATGAGAAATAAAAAATTCTTGTACGAACCAGTATACTCACTCAATTCATAGTTGTATAATATTTTGTTGCCTGTGGTTATATTATACAATTTGGCCTCATCAATTATGATTTATTTTCTGCTATGCATTGTGAATGGTGCCATGATCGGTCAATTCAATTAGATTAATAATTTAAAATAATAATATGTAAAGCACTGCTTATGCTCAAACCCGGAGGTCAGTTTTACCTGAAGGTGGCAAGGTACTGGGAATACCGCCTTGGAATTTATTGGGGCCATAAACCTGCTATCAGAAATTCAAAATAAGTAAAGCCGAAGACCGACAATGTTGCCGACAAACACCAAGAGAAATACCACAAATAATTGTAATCTCCTTCATAGAAAATAAGGGAAATAAGCCTCGGTTTTGCCCCGACAAAGATGCCGATGGAAAACATGATAAATAAAGGAAGGAAGGGGAATTTCAGGAAAGTTAGCCTATCAGAACAAGTCTGAAAAGAGGGGGGGGATAGACGAAGTACATGGAAGAAGAAAAGTGAGGAGATAAAAGACGGAGAAAGTTGCAGAAGTGCGGAGGTTGAGACGAGAGTTCTAGGGGTCCAGAGAGTCCTGAAAGGAGTTGCGGGGCTGAGTCGAAGAGAGCGTCGGATATGGCAGAGACTAATCCACACCAGAGGCTTAGAGTGCTACAGAGAATGCCCACCAAATAAGTTGTAGATAATATACAATACTAATTTTAATATTGTGTGGTATGCATACAATAAACTATGTCAATGTGTCAGCCAGGATTCAGTAACTAAGATTTGTTAGTAAAATATCTTTATAGAACCCATCAGAAAGGGGCATTAATGATTTACATTCTTAGTCAATAAAATTAAACATGGATTCCAATTTAGATATGTTTATTTTTTTTTGTAAAAGTGAGATATAGTCAACTGTTCTTCAATTACGACATTGAATTGGTCGAATTTTTTCACGATCACAATACTTTCCCTTACTATATATTTCATATATAGGCAAGTAAATGTAAAAAGTAGGATTATAAATAGTCCGGTAATAATCTATGATCGCCAGATTTGAATAAAATATTATTAGGCATGTTTATACAACGAATACCTATAGCATCAGATAATTTTTTTCTCTGTGTTTCGCCAGTGAAAAGCTTCAAGTTTCTTCATTTTTGGAGATTTGTGGGTACTTACGTAGTAGCCGATAGGAACGCAACATATCCTGCTACATCGTGCACCCTACAAATGTAGGTCTCGTGTAATAATTTGGTTATTTAATTTGTATTGCCTTTTGATTTATTTTGATTAGATTTGTAAAAAAATATTTTTTTCTTTTCTTGGGGGGGATAATATTTTTACAAATTTATAATTGAGGACTCTGTGAAAAATGGCATGTCATGCATATTGACCAAACAATCCACTAGATATGTTATCTTTATCGTAGAAACATAACCCATCGGGGAACAGCACTTTGATATATTGCTTGATTAATGTTGATTTGAATTTTTTCTGGCCGCAGGTGTTTAAAAAAAAAAAAAAAAAAAAACTCTCCAGTGTTATTTTTAATAGCAATAAGCTATTTTCATTAGTTTAATGGAATAAAAATCTCGCGCAACATACAACTTATATTTACGAACTTAGATTAGAAGTGGACTTGTTTCCATAATACGTACCTAAACGCTATTCCTCAACACATAAGTTATGGGGTATTTGCATTGCAAAACATGAAAGTTTTGCAAAAACTCAGTGCTTTTTGATTCATTATTGTTTATTTCTTTTTTTAATGGACCAAATTTCATCAACAGTCGAGTTTTTTTTTTTTTTTACTGCTTGCTCATTTTGTACTGCGAGTTGTTTTTTTTAAATACACCGTGAAGGTGAATCGATGGGTATATTTACGTCTCGTTTGTTTGTTTGTTTAACGCCCATTTTTATGTTTTACGTCTCGTACTAAAGTTGTCTCTTATGCCTTTCTGGAAACAAAATTTATTAAATAAAGTGCCCCCTCCAATTGATCAATTTTGATGAAATTTTGGTTGTCACATCGCTGGCATTTAAATACATCAAATACCCAGTTTGATCAACTTTTTTGTTGGTTTTTGAAAAAATCGAAAAAAAGATAAAAATGAGACAAAATTTATTAAATAAATTACCCCCTCCGTTTGACCAATATGGATGATATTTTTGCTGTCACATCGCGGGCATATACATATCAAATACCTACCCAATTTCAGGATCGTACGGTTTATAGTATTTGAGGTTGTCTATTCACATACACACACACGCGCTCACACACAGACCGTTTGACTTGGTTATTTGGACTCTGGGGACACCAAAACGTGTATTTCCGTTGAAAACCGGAAGTCAAAATTTTTCATGATCGCAATAATTTCCCTTACTATATATTTCATATATATGTGATATTACTTCCTATATCTCTATATATACGTCCTGACTGACAGAATCAACGCAGAGCAAAAACTACTAATGATAGAAACTTGAAATTCGGAATTTTGATTATAAACGCGATGTAGGTAACCACTAAGAAAGGAATTTCAAAAATGTAACCCCTAAGGGGCTTAAATGGCGAAATTGTCGTTTAACTCTAACGGATATCTATTGTTGAGATTTTAAACCATATGTTTTTTATTTGAATATCGATTTAACGTTACAATAGTATTAAAATAGACATTCACATAAAATATGGCTACTGATTATTTAAATATTAGTGGTAATCAAATTATGCACACTGTGATTCCCATTATTGGGGATGGTGCGTGTTTATTTCGATCTCTTCTCCATATATATAAGAGGCTTTGTCCTAACAGAATCAACGCAGAGCAAAAACTACTTATGATAGAAACTTGAAGTTCGGAATTTAGATTTTAAAAGCGATGTAGGTAACCACTAAGAAAGGAATATCAAAAATGTAACCCCTATGGGGTTTAAATGGCGAAATTGTCGTTTAACTCTAACGGACATCTATTTTCGAAATTCGAGAAAATATATCTAATTAGTACACATTATAAAGAATTTGATACGACGAGTTTAATTCGAAAGGCCCTATTGGGCGTCGAAAACCATGTTTTACAGCCGAAAAATGAAGCGTTCCCGACGAGTAAGTCATTTTTTGTTTCGGCGGTTTTATTGAACTCTCTCCATTGCGCCTCTCCCTCTCTTCTACCGAGACTGGCAGCTTCTCCCTCATACATCCCACCTACCGGAAGCTCAGATTCTACTAAATCTCCTTAACATCAGTTAACATATTATATTAGATCAATACCAAGATAATGGACACAGAATTGATTTTAAAGGCTCTCGGGCGAAGCCGCGACGGGAAATGCTAGTATTACTATATATAGGAAAGTGAAATAAAAATAAATAAAGATGTTTTGTTATTATTCCATTTTTTTTTTAATCTTATAAATACGAAAAAGAAAAAGGCTTTTGTGAAAAACTGTGTTTCAAGCTGTAAAAATTGCCCAAGAAGATTCCCGGTGGCTACTACGTAAGTACCGAATGGTGAAATATCATAAGCGCACACTTTGATTGATTTTATGGTTAAAACGTTTTCCCTGCACTATGCCATGAATTTTTTATTGATGAAGCATCTGATAGCTTTTTTTCCCTGCCTCTCTTCATATTTTATTCACATTTTTCAGCAAAAAGCGACTCTAAGTGAATGACACTCGCTGGAGGCAAGATGAAGGAAAAACTTTTCAGGCTTGAAACCAATTCAGAAGCCGCAGTCTCTCATCCAACTTCTTTTAAAAACCTGATTGGCATATCAGCCGTAGCTATGTCGTAAATAAGTCTGTTGTTATGTCTACATGAAAGCGTGAATAAAGAGTTCGTATGTGCTCGTCGTTATAGAGCATTTAAAGTATTTTAGGAGAGGGTGGCCTAAAGCAGGTTAGGCCCAAAAATTGATATTCTTTGATGGACCCTATATCTACGTTTTCTCACTTCCTGTTCACATATCCAATATCAATTCATCAATGTACCTGTATATAGATTTTCATGAATAACTGGTTTGTGTTGTCTGATCTAGTTTAATGATATTTTGTTGAATAGTGTTTTTTCTTGTCATGATTATGTGAGGTGCCACCAGCCTTAAACTCTGGTTATTTTAATTTTATGATGAAAACATCGACATCATTGATATGGACGATGCTGTGCTTTGCAAGTAACTTAAACAGTGTTATTGAGGAATGGAAGAATGGGAAACAAATTACTGGAATAAAATGAAGATAAGAAAGTGTTTTTAGAATGAAAGATTCATTTAATTTATAATATATTTTAATTTAGATTAATTAATTTAGATTACAGTAATGTATCTGGTATGTATAATACGGCGGTATCATACATTAGTACAGTTTTTTGTACTCATGGTGAGAATTGCTCCCTGAACCTTCTCTGAAGTTGGTATGCACTGTAAAATGGTACCAAGAATGTTAAATAAAATTTATTTATTTTTTTTTTTTTTTTTTTTATACCTCCTACCTTATCTGAACCTGAAATATTGCTATGCGGGCATTCTACGAGATCTAAAATTATAATTTGATTTTAAATGAAAATAGTTTATAAAAAATACCCAAAGTATTGACCGACACAAAACATAAAATATTTCAATTTAGATCAGAAACGTGTCTTTCAACAAATTCTATCAAATCCGGTCCCATTTTTTCAATTATTCCGGGCTCTTTTAAAATTTCTTCGTTGAATCCTTCTTTTCCATCGCTTGCTAGGAGCTTATCGAGGTTCATAGCGTTTTTCGACGAGCTAATCAGAACAGGAAGAAACGTTGCGAAAAAAACCAATCCGAAGAACTCGAGGCGTTTCATCGTACGAGTAATTTCGTCCAATGTGGGCTTGGTACCGGCGAAACCGAACTTGTCCAAAGACCTGATCAGAGAATCGTAGTAAGTCTTCACCAGGAGTTGGTAGTTGCTTCGACGTACAGCTGGTTGAATACCCAGGTAAAAGAGGTAGGTAACGTCCAAGCATGGTGAGTTATAATGGGGTATCTGATAGTCCAAGAACCTGAAATAAAAATCATAAATTATCAAAGTAGAATATTAATTGTGGATCTTGGAAGACCAGAGATCTAAGTGACATTTTTTTAATTTTGATTAAATCAATGTTACAGTTTGAAAAAGAAAATTGGGTAAAGGTACTGAAGAGCGGCTGATGGGCGGGGAAGTTTTGAGAGGTTATGTGACCGTGATGTTATCGAACTCCCATAGCCTTTATTTTTATTTAATAGATTGTAGCTTTCGACTCACGCTCGCTCTTCAGAGATAAATAAACCCCCAAAAGGGTCCTTTTCAGTGGAAATCGGGCCTTAATTTGAAGCCACACTTCAGTACTAGTGCTAAATTAGGTGTTTAAAAGAATTAACTGTTTACTAAAAGTAACTGTGTGTCGCGTCATGGAAGTAACTGGATGTGGTCTTCGCAAACAGACCCCTGTTATCTTTATTATTTATTATGTTCCGAAGAAACAATAGTTCAAGTATTTATTTTTTTATTTTTAAAACCCATAGCATTACTAACATGTTACACCAAAGAGGTAACACTGTTTATACCTCATCAGCTATTTTATTGTGGAAAGTTTGATTACATAATATTTTATCTATCTATTCTAAAATATTAAATAACACAAATATTCTCTCCTATGTCTGGAATAGAATAAAAAACTCACTTCACTGATATTGGTCGATTCTGGAAGTCGTATTTGAACATCATATTGTTCGACCAGCAGTCACCGTGGAGTAGAACTGTGAACTCGTTTTCGGATTCAACCTTACCCATACTGCTCCACTTCACAGCAAACGGATCAAATGCAACGTTCATTTTTCTTGCTGTCTCTACCCTGAAAGGCAGTATTTTTGTTAGTAAGTAATAATATACATTATTAGTTTGTTGATTTTTCGTTTTAACATAGACTAAATGGAAGGAATGTGTTGTTAGGTAGTTCTTCATGTTGAATGAATTCTCGACAGACTCTGGCATAAATTTAAAAAAATACTATTTGAAGCATAAGTGTTGTCTTTTTTTACTAAATTGCAATGCTTCACCTACGTTTGTTTGTTTGTTTAACGTCCCTATAAGCTACAAAGGCAATTCGGACGATGCTAAATTGGGAGTACTAAATTTTGCCTATCCAGGTATAATTAGGATAGGGATCTTTAACAAGTACCTGATATCGTAGAGGCTCGTGACCTTCATTTTATGTCCTATCCGAGGAACGGCATAGCTAAGGATTTTTCACTCCTTGCTTCACATACGTTGGAAGGATTTTTTACTTCCCTGCTTCTCATAACTGAACAAAAATTAATTGAAAGTAAAAATAGTAGAAATGAGAGATAGTCAACTGTTCTTCAATTACGATAGGTAAAATGATAGTCAGGATTTTCAGTTTACAATGATTTTATTGTGGTAAGCCAACGTTTCGATCCAACTTGTGGATCTTCATCAGGGCTACTGAGTCCAGGTGGATACTAAGACTCCAGTCTTACATCTGACAAGTTTCGAGATGACAAACAAGTCATAAGTCATAAAGTCATCTTTGGAGATGATTCCTCTCTGCTCGAGTACCTTCGCTAAAGCGTGGTACCTCCCCAAATTATGTAGTACGAGCATGGCGTGTTCCAAATCCAAACTTTCCTGTCTTGGGACCAAACTGTAACTGGTAGCCTGGATTTAAAAATATTCACAATATCATCAGAAGTGAAAAGATTGGCCGGACCCATTAATTATTAATTTATTATTTTATTAGTTTGGTATTGTTCTGAAATACCGGCGCCACTGCTGATGATAGCGGTCTTGCTCACACATATATAAACATTGACTCCAGTCTTAGTATCCACCTGGACTCAGTAGCCCTGATGAAGATCCACAAGTTGGATCGAAACGTTGGCTTACCACAATAAAATCATTGTAAACTGAAAATCCTATCATTTTACCTATTGAAAGTAAAAATGTATTTTATTTTTGCGCCTCTTTGGAGAATTTGGGGTTAGGTCAAAGTTAAGGTCTATAGCAAGGTAGCTTTACATTGTGCGAATCTCCTCCTCGAACTACCTGTTCCGGACCCGAATTTGAAGCGTAAATACACGTTTCAGTGTAAACAGCTGTTCTTAGTAGTCCGGCACGGCAAGGTTCGGGGTATATCTGTTTAAGGGTGAAGTTCGCACAGTGTAAAAGCACGTTAACTATAATATAGTGGAGGTGATAAGCTGAAAAGAGGTGCCTGAGTATCATCCTCCATTGTATCATAGTCCAATGTTCCTTTAAATCAGAAGAAAGCAATATTTGCAAGTCTTTCAAATTCCACTATTGTGGAAAATAAAAAAACAACCACTTCCTTGAAAAATGTTTCAAATATTGGACAAGAAAATTGTGAATGGATTGCTTGAAGACATACAACGATGATTAGGTAAAAGACAAAAGACAATCTGTTGATAAACTCACCATTGAGGGCCCCAACTATCTTTCATAACCTTTGCTACATTTAGAACACCGGCGTAAGGAAGACATCTGACAAGTTTCGAGTCGACAAACAAGTCATAAGGCTTAAAGTCATCTTTGGAGATGATTCCTCTCTGCTCGAGTACCTTCGCCATAGCGTGGTACCTCCCCAAATTATGTAGTACGAGCATGGCGTGCTCCAAATCCAAACCTTCCTGCCTTGGGACCAAACTGTAACCGCTTGCCTGGATTTAAAAATATAAAACAATTATTAAACAATATCATCATAAGTGAAAAAAATCGGCAGGCCCATTAATTATTCATTTTTTTTTTTATTTTATTAATATTGGTATTGTTCTGGAATACCGGCGCCACTGCTGTTAATAGAGTCTGTAGCACTACTTTTAACCTATTTCTGTTTGTTGCAAGGTGAATAGAGAGAAGGTGGGCTCAGTTTCTAAGGAGCAATATGGCTGCCTGAGACCTATGACGTAGTTGGACGCATCTGTGAATTGATAACCTTGGATAGCCAGTGGGAAGGCTTCAATCCATTGTACCCAGGCCCTTAGGAGAGGATCTGCAGCAGAGGACCTGGGTTCCTTTCCCAGCCGTGGTCGAATCTTTGGTTTAACAGACAATCGATGATTAAATGACCTCTTTTGTTTATGTTTATTCCTCCTTATTTATATTTTATTCATTTATTAATATTTATTATATATAGTGTTGTGACGGGAATCGAAGAGAGATGATTATATCTGTTGCAACTAATCTCATGTTCTAGATATGACGGCAATGATCTAGACCTTTCTGGATCGATCAGTTTTGGACTAAATACAAGAAGTGAGAACCTAGGGTCTAGGTCTTGTCTTCAACATTGACGCACAAGCTTAATTTTGAGTCAATGGTAGTTACTGGTTGTAACGTGTTTACTAAATGAGGTTGAGTTGTTTTTGTTTTTTTTACGTTAAAGATGTATAATGTTACGTCCATAAAGATAATTTAAACCCACATTAGTCTTACAATTTTTTTTTTTTTTTTAACGTCCGCTTTATGCGACGAGGGCTAATCGGTACGGGTTATCTACAGGTAACCTTCTCTTCTTTTCCATGGCAAGCCGCTGAGTCTGTTCAGTGAGGCCGTCACCGAACAGAATCGAGCGGGCTTGGGCGGGATTCGAACCCGCACCGCCAACGTGGAAGTCGGAGACGCTATCCCCTCGGCCACGCCGCGGACCTCTTATATTTATAGTGTCTAGTATTTATAATTATACAATTTATATTTTCATATTTGTTTTGGAAATTTTCTTAATTCAATTGAATTATAAATTTATAAAATATAAAGGAATTTTAAGAATTTTCCAAGGCAGATAAAGAAGCCATGTCATTCTTACAAGAAAAAGAATACTGCCTCGACAGCATTATTGTAAAGAAGGCTACAAAATGTTATATAAATTGTAACATACTTGAAAACGTAATTTCAGAATTTGCGGTATAGAGTCCAGAAAAATCTTTTTAAAAAATGAAAAGTTAATCATTATTGCTTTGAAGTGGCCAATGATTATACAAATAAACTATATTGCATGGAATTTGGTGTTATATTTTTCTTAGTCGAAACATCTAAATAGAGGCGCTAGGTAAGGTTAAGTAATGTAATCAGTGGCGCCGTTATGTTAAAACAGTACCTTATTTTTAAATTAATATTAGTTATCTGAGAGAGAAATAGATTTATTGACCTTCAGATCTTCCAGAAGTATATAAGATGATTGCGGGTCATAATGAATGAAGTTACACCAAAGTGCTTCATCTGTGTCTTCGAATTCTTCCATTAAGTAGGTCATGTGTTTGTGCACTACCGAATATATCTGAAAGTAAAATAATAAATAATATTTTCTAATGTGATGACAATCGGAGGTGGGTCGTTTCAGCCGAAGTGGAGGCTGAGCAGGTAACAGGGAGGAGGGAAGAGAATGGATGAGTGGGTTAGGGTGATATAGCGTTGAAGAGTGGAATGTTAAGTGTTTGTCTTATATGTAACATTTTGCTGTCGTTATGTCTATGTCATTATTAGGGTGTAATTTCAATTATACCAGGGTGCATTTGTAATATTTCTAAAAATTTCGGATTATTGCTATTTTTGTATTCTTTATGTGGTCTATAATCTTCTGGAACTCCAAAGTTCTGCGTCTCCGAATAGAGGAGTATATTGAATATTAAATTGAGTGAAGATCTATAGTCTAGGGGGTGTGAGATTTATTTGCATCGCTTGGTTGTTTCTTGTTCTTTAAATTTGGTGTGTATCTTCCATATATTGACAGTAAAGATGGATTTCTGGAGACCTGTGCCTGCATTTCATTTCGAGGATAGATCATGTAGAAAACAGCAACATAAGAGAAAAAATGTGTGTTTAAGGAATAATAGAAAATATATCAAATACCGAGAATGACGAAGAAATGAAGAATGCATAGCCACACATGGACTGACTTAGGAGTACAAGAAGGATAGGAAGTTTTGGTAGAGAGAAACGTCAAACATTAAGAAATTCTTAAAAAAAAAAAAAATGTTATTTTTCTATTATTAAAAAAAAGGGTACTAGTTTCCCGATGTTACTTTTGGGCAAAGTCAACATGGCGCAGATCATTATGCCCCGATATCCATTGATAAGCAGAGTTGAACATATTTAAATAAAAATGTAATCATGATTATGACTAATAATCAAAAATATGAATATTGATTGTAATCATCATTCACAAATCATTCTTGTGACTTTGTGACAAGCTTATTTTTCTAAAGTTTTTGAATTTCCCTTTTTAAAAAGAATCAGATAAGGCAATTCAGTGTACTTGTCAGTTGGTCAGTAATGTGCTGCAACCTACTGGCCACATATGGACCTCTATAACTTCTTTCATTCCATTTACCATGGTGCTTTATTTCAAGTTTATATTTGATTGTTTTCATTTAGTTGAAACCTTGAAATAAAGCACCAGGGTAAATGGAATGAAAGAAGTTATAGAGGTCCATATGTGGCCAGTAGGTTGCAGCATATTACTAACCAACTGACAAGTACATTGAACAGCCTAACCTGATTCTTTCTAAGGAGGGAAATTCAAAAATTATAGAAAGATAGGCTTGTAACAAAGTCACCCCATTTTACGGTAATATCGCTACGCTACTTCTATGGGTAGTAGTAAGTAGTAATTTGGCACCATTTAGTGAAGTCCCAATCTCAACTGGAAAGGACCCTTTTAAGGGTTTTAATAAAGAGTAAAGAGGGTCAGTATCATATGTACAGTTTACGGTAATGAATGGTAAAGAATCTAAAGTAGGGAGAGCGGGGTTCGTTGGCAACAGTTTTCATTTTTCTGATTGTTGTAAACTCCGAGTATTTGAGTACTTCAAGTATTTTTTTTTCACCACATAATATTTAATACTAAGATCATAGAAAATTGAAGAATTCGTCAATTCAGAGTATGCCAATTAACCCCATGTGTGGGGCAGGTTGGCATAGAAGTTGGTGTTATTAAGCCATCTCATTCAAGTACAGCCTGACATATATTATTGTTATTAAAAGCTGCACTATAATGCTATAATAATTTTGAATCGGTTTTTAACAGCTTTTAAGGGAAAATAAAATGACAATAGAAGAAAATATAAGTTTAGACTGCCGTCACTTTCTGCATAAGAAAAATTGTTCTCCTCCTCCTTGCTGGAACTGGAGACAATTGGTAGTTTCACCTTTGTATACGTTTACCTTGCTTTTATGATTTGCTACTGCGCCAACAAACCCCAGTTGAAGAGAGCCAACTAACCCCAATGGAGAGATCATATGCAAGATGGCTGTCAGGAAAGGAAAGAACAATCAAATAAGAAACTGGTTAGTCGAAAGGTTAGGTTTTTCAAAGGAGTTTGGGGCAGTGTGAACAGAATCGGAGTCGAATGTTTTGCCAGGCCTTTAAAACAAATTTACAAAAAATATAAAAATTTACTTAAATGTTGTAAAATCAATCATAAAGCACACTCTTCTCTACACTCTAGACTCCCGAAGTCGAGCGGGTCACATGTTACAATGGTAGGCCCCTCACAACAGGTGTGACGGAAACTATAAGCCAATGACCAACCTACCCCTTATGCCAACCAACCCGGCTCTCCTCTATATCAAATAGTTTCCCGATGTTATTTCTGGGCAAAGCCAACATGTCGAGGATTACTCGATTGGGAATTCATTTATCTCTGAAGAGCGAACAGGAGTCAAATGCCTTAAATCTCGGTAGCATAACCTCCCGACCTCCCGAAATAGACCGTGCCTCGAAGTAACATAACAGAAGCTTTACCAAAAAAATCTGTTGCGTGCGCGCAACACACAACTTTCACTTAACTTACTTAGATAAGAAATTGATGTGTTTTGTTAAATATCATTTCCCAAAGTCACACATTTTTCTACATTCATATCTTATTTTTATTAATCGTTAAAGCCGTTATTGAGTAAATAAAAAAACCCGTGAAAATGATACAAAATTTATTAAGTAAAGTCCCCCCTTCGGTTGATCAATTTTGATGAAATGTTGGCTATCACATATTTGGCATATACATACATCAAATACCCAGTTTGGTCACAATCGTGAAAGCCGTTTTTGAGTAAATAAAAAAAGCACGTAAAAATGATACAAAATTTATTAAGTAAAGTGCCCCCTGCGGTTGATCAATTTTGATGAAAATTTTACAGACATATCTCGGGCATATAAATAGATCAAATACTAAGTTTAATCAAAATCGTTAGAGCCGTTTTTGAGAAAATCAAAAAAACTCGTGAAAATGTTACAAAATTTATTAAGTAAAGTCCCCCCTCCGGTTAATCAATTTTGATGAAATTTCTACAGTCATATCTCGGGCATATAAATACATGAAATACTCAGTTTAATCAAAATCGTTACAGCCGTTTTTGAGAAAATCGAAAAAAACCTACAAAGTTATTAAGTAAAGTACCCCCTCCCTTCAAGTAATTTTGATGAAATTTATGCTGTCACATCGCGGGCATATACCTACACTAAATACCCAATTTCAGGATCGCACGGTTTACAGTTTTTGAGCTAGTCTGTTCACACACACACACACACACACACACAAACACACACACACACACACACAGACCATTTCGCGGGACTTGGTCATTTCGACTCAGGGGACCCCAAAACGTGTATTTCCGTTGAAAACCGGAAGTCGAATTTTTTCACGATCGCAATACTTCCACTTACTATATATTTCATATATAGTAAGTGGAAGTACCACCCTGCTTGAGAAACAGGGTGGCTCTGACTTTGAACTGCCTCAATCGAATAGGGGGCGCTTTCTGGGGCCTCAGATACCCAGCTACATTGACCATATATATGGGAGTGATTTTGGGTATTCTAAGGTATGCGTCCCCCGCATGGTACCCTAACCTTTCACGCCGACAAAAAAGCAGGTTGGCAACCATCCAGCGAACGGCGCTGTTGCGAGTTACGCGAGCGTATCGGAGTGTGTCTCACGAGGCGGTGCAGATTTTAGCAGGAGCGGTACCTCTCGACCTCCTCCTGCGAGAAGACCTTTTGAAACACACTTACAGGAGAGAAGGCTCTGCAGGCATGCCAGGAAATCTTAAGGTGAGAATAGATGAGAACCCAAGGAAATGGAGGAGCATATTAAGGGAGGATACAACTGAGGAGTGGAACCGACGGTGGGTGACAAGCCTAAAAGGATCTACTTCAAGAAAGTACTTCCCCACCGTTCAGTCTCGCTTGGAAGCCAAATGGGTCCTCCCAGATTACTGGCTCTCTCAATTTCTCACAGGCCATGGGGCATTTCGAGCCAAGCTCCATAGCCATGGGATTGACGTTGACCCCTTGTGTCCTACCTGCGGTATACCGGAAACTGCAGAGCACGTCCTTGTTGACAGCACCGCCTTCGAGGCTCTGAGGGCTAAGTTGCTTCGTGCAACCGGACTTTACGTTCTCACAGAATCAGATTTCCCCCAGCTAGTTGCGGAAAATAACTATTATCATTTTAAAGAGTTCGTCTACGGATGGAAGACTGCACTCGGCCCTGACCACTTCAATGTCAGACGAGGGAGACCAGCCGTGCATAGAGGCCAACCAAACTGAGCAAATGAAGCCTACCGGCCTCAAGTTCAGAACATTTTTGTTTTATGGCAGCAGTGGGATGCTATGCAGACATGCCTAACATCCAACTGCTGCAACAACCCGTATTGCCTCGACAGGCAGGGTAGGGTGAAAATAAATAAATAAATAAAAAAAATATAGGTAAGTGAAAGTAAAAATAAAAATAAATAAATAAAAAATAAAATACTTACATGGCTTTCTATCTTTGCTATATTGAGCTCCTTCAGCAGTTCCCCACTCTCTCCCTCGGTGATCATCTGCTTCATGATGAAGGACCTCTTCGCCAGCCTTCCGTTTCCCAAGACCACTTTGATTGTTATCCTCAAGATGTTTGATGTGTAGTTTTCTCCTTTTGGTAATGCTGGTACCGACTCCACGTCTAGAATCTTAGCGATCCTGGACTCTCTGTCCAACTTCTTCAATATCACTTCTAGCACTTCTTTGTTCATTTCTAAAAATTCATTGAGAATACATACCTAAACTTTTAAAATGGCGAAGATAAATATTTGCATAAGGATCTGCTGGTAAAACATGCTACTTTACTCTTATAAACTTATTTAGTTATTATTCATCTTATCCCGTACATTCTATTGTGTATACACGATAGACAAATTCAATAATAAAAAAAAAAAATTTAATCAAAATCGTTAGAGACTTTTTGAGAAATCGTAAAAGACAAAAAAAATGACGTTGGAATAAAATCATTCCTGAACTAGTCTGTTCACACATACACTTCGCGGGATTTGATTATTTGGATTCAGGGGACCCCAGAACTTATATTTCCTTTGAAAACAGAAATTTGGAAAGCAATGTCGAAATTGTTTACGATAGAAGTGGAAGTACAAAAAAAAATAAAAAAATAGAACTTATGAAGCACTATGAACTATAGAACTGTTTCAAAAACACAGACATCGACAGACGGAATTTTTTATTGTCTATGTGTTTTTGTTGTATGAAAGCTTGTTAGGCTTTAAGATTATAAACAACTAGCTAAATTTATAATTCATCTTTTCCCATAGTATGGTACATACTATATTGGATATACGATTGACAAGTCAAATCAAAATCGTTAGAGCCGTGTTTGAGAAATCGTAAAGACAAAATTTCTAGCTCCTAGTTTTATTATTTTCAACCATTAAAATATAATTCTACGCTTGTTTAGACTAACCAAACATAGCAGTCCAATTTTCACCATTTACCTATTGTAAAAACCTATGCTTTGCTTAATTTATTTTGATAGAACCACCTTATTCTGAACTTGGTTAAGACCGAAGTAGCCAAAAAAATTTACTATATCCTCTCTCTCTCTTTCATGTTTTAAGTTTTATCTTACAATTTTGATTTGTGAATTTTTCATAGAATGCGAAATAAAATAACAAAAATATTAACCCTTAACTACTCACGTCGTCGGGTCATATTGACCCATACCAAATTTCATTTCATTTCTCTTTGGTATTGAATGATCACCAAACTTTGACATATCCTTTGCTTTGGCTCCAGTTACATTACTTGGCAGTGCCTGAATAATAAGGAAGGTGTTTATTTTATCTAAATCGATATTTTGACCTGAGGTGAGCAGTTGTGTAAGCCATTTTTTTGTGTCCAATGCGGGGATTAAATTTGTATAAAACCACTCATTTCTTATCTGTTTTAACTGCAAAGGTTGTTCGTAGAATTTTTTTTAAATTTAAATCAAAAGAAATTATTTTAATAATAGTGATGTTAAGGAGGTCCTCTATTTTACTACTTCACTTCAGATCTATAATTCAACATGTTATTCATATTTTAAAACATTCATTTATTGTATACATAAATAAATATATATTTTCAAGCTTTCTCCTGTTGTTTAAAACTAATATGTTACACCCTAAGGTTGTTTAATTTTTTTTTTTTTTTGTTCTGGGCCATATTGACCCGAGGTAAGTAGATAAGTAACATTGATTGAGGTGAGTATTTAAGGGTTAAACTAAAAAATGTTTTAAATAATAGAACGATATGTAAAGCAAAACTTTGTCCGCTTTGACGGAACGGCCCCCACTTAAAAAATCATACAATTGTTAATTTAATTAAAAAATACATTTCAGGATCACCTCTGGAGTAGTGGCTAGCATAACAGCTTACCATACTAAGGAAGTCCCGAGCCTGTAAGATATCAAATACTCGTATTATACACGGAGAGGCAAAATTTAGGACTCCCACTTAAATTAAACAAACAAAAATAAATTTCATGTCTTTATCACACGATTTAGATTTTTAAGTATTTCACATAATGCGAAATGATATAATTAAATATTACACTAAAAACTTTTTATATAACATAAAGATAATGAATCTATCGGACATAGACATAGACTCCTACCTTATAGTCTGCTTATTTTCTAGGGGTTCTTCAATCAGGGATTTCCCACTACTTTACTGTACCACGAATCGCGTCCCACTGAATGGACAAAAGGCCTCAGCACTGTGGGAGATACATAGATTACTGTAATTTGTACAAGGTTGACACTCGAAGATTATGACCGGTTTCATGAGATTTTGTCGGACATTTTAGTGTAATCAGAATGAACTATTATTATCTTCAAGAGGTTTCATAATAAGATATCGGCTTGCTCGTGCGAAGTATTAATAGTAAATCACTGTTTGAATTATTCATAGAATAAGATTATGTTTAGGGATATCTTTGAGAGATATGATAAAATATTTTATTATTTCATTTTTCAAAAGTTTCTATGAACACAAAATCAACGTTTAAATCTTCGAAATGGCATATCCAAATACTGGGAACGTGTTCACCTGTGGTGCAGTGGTTAGAATAGAAGAAACTTACAATACTAAAGGTCGCTGGTGCACGTCCCGAGGTAGCCATAGGATCTTTTAATAGGAGTAAAAATCCTTAGCTATTCCGTCCCTCGGATAGGACGTAAAATGGAAGTCCCTAGGTTGTACGATGTCAGGTACTCGTTAAAGATGTCTATCCTAATTTTGTCTGGATACTCTTACTGTAGCATCGTCCGATTAGCCTTAGTCCGATAAAGTGACGTTAAGACGAACAAATACTGCGGACTAAAACTGAAGTTAACCGTTTTTAAAAAACATTTGATCCTAAAATCCTCGCCATCGATACCCATTTACTGTAATGAAAATAGTTAGGGATGCTTTTAAATAAAACAACACTGTATGCGTATTATTCTGGCCTGCTGGAAAATCACGAAAAAAAAATGTAACTTGAATATATCATGTTCTGATATTTTTAGCTTCTTGTTTATGTTTATCGAAATTGAAATAACTTTAAATTACTTGGACAAGGAGGAATTAGAATAGTAACAAATCAGGTATATTCATTTTATTAATTTTTATTATCTTCTCAACAGGTGACAATAGCTTAATTCTCCTTAATTATAACCTAGTAACAACAACAATAAAAAACACTATAAACTAGTAGAATATTATATAATTTGTATCTGAAGAAATGTTGGCCATGGCTGGGAATCCAACACGATCTCTGCATTACCGCTGCAGCGCTCTCAACCATTCAATACCTCGGGGCCCATCCCAGCCATGTCAACCTTTCCTCTTCAACGGTTCCACCCGCCAGGTCTCGCTGAATTGCAGCGATGAAATATATACACACACATATATATATATATATATATATATATACTAGCTGTATATTCTGGTTTCACCCGGAAAATTCGAAAAACGGTCGATTTCGTAGAAAAAAACATTGCAAAGTGAGATCATTATGATTTTTATAACAATAAAGAATAACGGCTGAAGTTATGCAATTTTATTATGAAGAGGTGTTCGCACCGGGTCTGAAAGAAACGCTTAACGAAATTTGGAGAATAATGAATATCACCTGAAGATCGGCTGAAGTTACGCTATTTTAATATGGACAGGCGCTCGCACCTGGTATCATAGAACCACTGAGCGAAATTTGGAGAATTTAGGACAAACGGTATGGATTTCTATAAAGAACAAACAAACAAACAAACAGAATTTCAACTTTATTTATATATATATATATATGCATGTATATATAAAAATATAATATGTAATATAATATAATAATAATATGTAATACTTCTTAAAAAATAGCTAACCATATATATATATATATATATATATATATATATATATATATATATATATATATATATATGTATATATATATATAAATTATGTAATACTTATTAAATATAATAATGTAATACTTATTACTTAATACTTATTAAATATAATAATGTAATACTTATTACTTAATACTTATTAAATATAATAATGTAATACTTATTACATAATTTTTAGATAAGATTGGCCACAGCCTAAAGACTATTAACTAACAACATGCTAGTAAAATAAAAAATAAAACCAACAACATGGAGAAAATAAAAACTATAGCTAGCAACAAACATGAAGAACTTACAGACAAAATTTTTAAACATAGCAGCTAATATATGCTAAAGATAAAAAGGACTTATAGGGATAAAAGACTATAGCTTCTAGCATTCCGACGGTGTAATACGTATGTACCGTTATTTTGATCAACAAGTTAATGATGAAAATAGCTCCATGCAGTGATGGCCAAGGCTGTCAAACTACATCTTACAGTTATTATGGAGTGCTTGGTGTGTTTGCTAAACCTCATCAAGTTGATGTGTATTGTAAAATGGTAAAGGAATGTCCCACTTTTTGATGGGTTTGACTGATAAATCCTGTCTTATTTTGTTTTCGAAACACTCAGAATATGGAACGTAAAATATTGTTATTTTGCATTGGCATTCTTAGAGATCTAGGATTTTCATCTGTAAAACCCATTGCATTAACAAACAAAAATTGGGGTTTTTCACAAAGGACTGGCGAAAAAAATACATAAAACATTTTAAATTAGATCAGAAAGGTGTTTTTCAACAAAGTATAGTAAATCCGGCCCCATTCGTTCTATAATTCCTGGCTCTTTTAAAATTTCTTCATTAAATCCTTCTTTTCCTTCGCTTGTTATGAGCACCTCAATGTTCATAGCTTCTGTCGAAGAGAAAATCATAACAGGATATATTGCTGCGAAAAAAACCAATCCGAAGAACTCGAGGCGTTTCATCGTTTGAGTAATTTCTTCGAGTGTGGGTTTGGTACCGGCGAAACCGAACTTGTCCAAAGACCTGATCAGAGAATCGTAGTAAGTCTTCAGCAGGAGTTGGTGGTTGCTCCGACGTACAGCTGGTTGGATACCAAGGAAAAAGAAGTAGGTAACGTCCAAACATGGTGAGTTATAATGTGGTATTTGAAAGTCCAAGAACCTGCAAAATAAAAAAGTTGTAAACAATTTTATATTTTAGTTTTAATTTTTAAACATGAACATTCCTCTATGCTATCTTTGCGAAGGCAGAAACTCTGAAACAGTTACAGACCACTTGAGGAAGAAGAAGGATTCGTAGTCAGGCATATCTAAGTTTGAAATGGTACTCAACGTGGTATTAATGAGAGTCAAGAGAGAGAAACCTACAATCTGTGATTATTTCATCAAATATTACATTTACTAAATGGGAGCCACCTTAAGGTGGAAGACACTAATTCAAAACAGGCTTCTTGGGAAAGAAATAAGTGACTAACGCAGTGAAGACAAGCGTGACGGAAATAAGATTCTTCCTAGACTAATCTATTACCTCAAATAGGACAACTTTACTCTGTAGAAAAGTTGATCCTGAGGGGGGACAATGCTAGAAACGACAAAATAGAAAGCAACTTCAGAGCAAAACTGGCCTGGTTTTTGAGAGTGGGTCGAAGAAGAACAAGGGAGAGAGGTCCAGAAACATGTGAAGATGAAGTCAGAGCGGATCTTAAAGGAAAAGGCGTTGGCAACGATAGGCGTTGTCGAACAGGATAGAGGACAAGGATCAAAACCTGAAAAGAAGATTCATAACTATCAAACCTGAAGGTAAAAGATGGCGTGGTGTAGTGACTAGCATAGCTATCGCAGTAATAAAGAACGCGGGTTCGCAACCATGCAGTTCCTCGCATAGGACGTAAAATGGACGTACCGAGCCTATGTGATGTTCGGTACTCGTTCAGGATCCACATCCTAATTACACCTGGATAAGCAAAATTTGAAGCTCCCACTATAGCATCATCCGACTATTCTTTGTAGCATAAAGAGGCGTTAAATAAATTAAACAACAAAGGTAGGAGAGAAATGGTTTAAGAAGAATAAGTGATAAAAAACTTATTATTTATGGTCAGTGCAACGCCAAAGTGAACCTATATTTTGAGATAACTGAATTTAGATTTGAATTTTGTGGAATAGGGTTGCGTTTTAAATTACAACAGATTTCACTTTGTCTTTTATATTATATTAGATATAAATAAGCATGACTAAAAAAAATAATTTAATACTTAATTTAAAAATTTATAAATTGGTTTGGCGCTTAGGTCACCTTGGCTTAACACCGACCATATAGACGATAAAATTTCTCTGTATTTTCTTGATTATTGTATTGTATAAAACAAACCGTCATAATTTCGGTGTAGAAATAACTAAATGACAGAACATTCATAACTGTACACACAAGTATTCTGCTCAAAACTGATAGCACTTACTTCACTCCTATCGGCCGATTCTGGAAGTCATATTTGAACATCATATTGTTCGGGTTGAGGACTGTGAACTCGTCCTCAGACTCCAACTTGCCCATACTGAGCCACTTCGCAGCGAACGGATCGAATGATACATTAAGTTTCTTCCCTGAAAAGGATCACGATTGTTAGTAATTTAGTATCCATTATTACGAGGGCGAGTCAAATATAAACCGGACTTTTTCCAGAATTATTTATTTGTTTAAAATTTAATTTAAAAAATATTTTATAGTTTTTCTATATAGCCACCTTCCGCGTTTTACACATTTGTCTCATCGGGTGTGGAGCTTCTGGATCTCCTCTTGATAAAAAGTTTTAGGACGTGGCTTGAACCAATTGCGCACAATCTCTTCTACACTACCATTAATTTCAAAATAATGTCCTCCAAGAGCTTCCTTCTAAAGCCAAAAGAGATGGAAGCAGAGGGGTACAAGACTGGGTTGTAGGGAGGGTGTTCAAGTGTTTCTCAGTGCAATTGGCTCAATTTTTCTTGAGTCAGTGTGGTTGTGTGAGCCCCGACATTATCATGCAACAATATGGCGTCTCTGTATACCGTATAGACGCCAAATTATACCGTACACTGGGCTGAATCATGCCTGCGCCATGATTCCTTTCTGAACATCCTGTATCAAAATATGTTTTATGCTTCTCTTCGTTCAAGAAACAAATTCCTGAAGAAATTCTGTTTATCATATAGGTTAAACGATGTTAAAACGACCTCAAGTACGTAGCCATACTATCACTTGTGTATCAATTGTATCAATTGTGAAAAAACAAAAATAAGGCAAAAAAAAAAACAAAAAAAAAAAAACTACATTATATTCTTACACTTAACACGTTCACGCCGGCGCGCCGAAGCATGAACCGCTCCCTCCCACCCTAATCTATAGCCTTACCTGATAAAGATTTTTGGACTAATTACCTATGGGAGGGGTAATTTTAGTCACGAAAAAAAAGACGTATTAATTACATTGACAAAGTTGGTCGCGGTAGTCAGGGGGGGCGGGAAAAAACCCCACCACCTCTCCCCCACCACTACACCACATAATAAAGACTTTTTGAATATTTACCTTTGTGAGAGGTAATTAGCTAGGAAAGAATAAAAAAACCATAGTAATTAGTTAATGAAAATTAACTTGTGCGAGATCTAACTTGAGCGCGAGGGCGACGAGCCGGCGATAGTGGTGGTTCCTGGTGGGGTCGGGGAATATTTCATATTGTGAAAAATAACAGTGGCATTAGATAAGCATCTTCAATGAAATAAATCCTATCTATTAATTTTTTTTTTTTAACTTTAGCTTTTTGTAAAGTATGTAAATGTCAGTTCTTCAAAAAATTATAATGCAATATGAAAATTATAAGGCATAATGAAAAGATAATAGGTTATAGAAAAACAAAGAAGTTAATAAATTGTTAATAAAAAAGTGGATTGGTAAGGAACTTATACGCATAACGAATAGTTACTTAATTACTTGTATTCGGAACGGTATAGGTTCAATATTAATATTTTTCAGGGACTCTAAAACACTAATACTTCCAAAAATGATAACATTTCGATGAAGAGTAATGTTCTATAGACGCAAGTGTGGGGAGACGCGGTATTTTCAAAATTAATCATATGTACAGAAAGTACGATTAATCGATGTTTATTTGCCAGGGATAGGTGAAGTTGTTTAGAGTTGAGATGAAGTCACGGTCTCATACTCTTTAAAAAAGGTGCGTAATATAATTCTAACTTAGCCATAAAATCGGCCTTTAACGACTAAGAAGAGAGGTGGTGGGGATGGTAGTTCGCATGGTGACCAACAGGTAGCAGTATGCTTATCAGCTGTCAAAGCCAGCAGGGGAAATGGGGGAAGTCGTACCCAATATTTTAGCATTTAAACCGAAAGTACGGTTTATATTTCACTCACCTACGTACGTTGTGTTTTTTCTTTCAAAAATTTATTAAAGCTGAGGAGTATAATCAACAATCTAATCTTGAAATTTTTACTATAAAGGCCTGTTCACACGGTAAAATTTTTGGAACCAACGTTACCTCTCTTGTTGACCGCCAGGAGATGATTACTATGAATCAAATGATTCTGTTTACACAATTACGTTTTTTTTACCATTCTTGGGAGGTTTATTATTCTTATCAAACGGTTGATAAGTGAACTGAAACATTTTTATCCCAAGATTAATAAAAAATCTTAACCCTGTAAAGAGGTCCATTTAGTTATTGTTATCACTCCTTGGGGGTCAATTGGAAACCAAAGTTTATTTCCAAACTTCGTTCTAAAACCAACACCTTGTAAACAAATATTTTCAATAATTTATCTGTTGAAAAACTCACCATTCAGGCCCCCAACTATCTTTCATAACTTTTGCTACATTTAGAACACCGGCGTAGGGAACACATCTGACAAGTTTCGAGTTGGAAAAAAATTCATAAGGCTTATAGTTATCTTTGGAGATGATTCCTCTCTGCTCGAGTACCTTCGCCATAGCGTGGTACCTCCCCAAACTATGTAGTACGAGCATGGCGTGTTCCAAATCCAAACCTTCCTGTCTTGGGACCAAACAGTAACCGCTAGCCTAAATGTAAACAAACAAAAAAACTTGAGGAATATTATTTTTAAATTAATATTATTCCACTGAGGTAAAAAAAAGATATATTGACCTTTAGGTCTTCTAGGAGGATGCAAGATAATTGCGGGTCATAATGAATGAAGTCACACCAAAGTGTCGCATCGTTGTCTTCGAATTCTTCCATTAGGTAGGTCATTTGTTTGAGCACTAGCGAATATACCTGAAAGTAAAACATTAATATAAACAATAATTATATTGAGATATTCCATGGTTTGAAACATAAAATTCAACACAAGGAATAAAAATACACTAAAAGACTCTTTTCTTCCTTGGAGAGAGGCATTGAGGAAGGCCAGGAGGTAAGAGGTCACGAAAGGCGCGAAGGGAGTTCAGAGATGGCGAAGTGGAAGCAGATCTGGGAGACTGAAGACTGAAGCAGAATGATACTCAGAGGGTCCACCACAGCACCATATTCATCATATAAACTATAAATTTAATATCCATTCATTACTTGTTGTAATATTCAGTGGCTACGCAATTAGTAAAGTAGATAAATATATAGGTCTCGATGCCAGCCATCATACATTCCTTTTATATAACTAATAAAAATTTATAACCATTATTAAAAAGCGATACCGGGCGTAGGAGTCATGTACCTTCCCCGTGTATCCCATCGAGAATCGTGCCGTGGTTTTCCAGGATATCAGTAACCGCCCGGAGGTTTGGTACAAGGACGGTATGCTTTGGGGAAAGAAATATACGTCCTCTGGGCCTGCTGACTCTGGGCTACCTTAATCCTCGGACCTAGACCAGTATGTCACTGTCCTTGAAACCGAGAGAGCTGACGCCATCGGTTGGAAGGACACTGCCAAATTGGCCCCAATGGGATTTTGGAGCTATGGGCAGTCTGCCGCTGCACTATGGTGACCATGGCTTGCAGCAACGTGAGGTCTGGGCTACCCCCTCCAGGCTGTAGCAAGCAAGCAAGACAAATGTCTGTAAGAAGACCATACTGAGCGGCCAAAGGTCTCATTAGGCCTAATGCGACAACCGAAAAAAAAAAAAATTAAAAAGCAATAATAATAATTTCAATATTTGATCATTAAACTTAGCTAAAGGCAGTATTCAGAGTTATTTCTATCACCATTTGCCTCTATGCCACAGATTTATAAGAATAAGGTAAAAGGAAAAAAATATAATGTTAATTAGTACTTATTAAATACATAATACATAGTATTTACATACATAATACATAGTACATTGTGAGATAGGGGGAGTAGGTATCAGTGAAGAGGAAGGATTTGCTCTGCCTTGAGCCGAGCTCTGTGGTGTAGCGGTTAGCATCCTCGCATGTAACGCAGGAGACCCGGGTTCGACTCCCGGCGGAGCCAAATCTTTTCTCTTCAAAAAATAAATTATTTAAAACATAATACATAGTTTTATTAATCGAGTTCCCTTCTAGAATCAATGAAAATAATAATTAATATTAATTTCATACATCATGAAATGAATGTTAAGAATGAGAATAGAATTCCCAAGATGCTTATAGAAGGGCACTCAGGAGCAAACTGGAGAGGAAGATCAAGTTTCCTCTGGCTGTATGATTTGGAAGCAGACCTTTGACCTATAGCTATAGCAGACCTAGGCTTTGCTATATTCCTGGCTTACCGCTTTTTTAAAGTGGGAAGGGGTTTCCAGAAACTGGATATCTGAAATTATTGCATGAAACATACTTTATTACTCCTATCGGTTCATAAAGGGAACCCGGTTACTTTATCATATAATTTATTATTTCTCAAAAGACTTTTTTTTTTTTGTCGGTACACCATAACTTCCTTAATACTTCATCAAATTTCATGAATGAGGCATCATTTTGAAGATTTCCTTAACCGCTACACCGGAAACATATAAAAATTACTCATTTCGGCTTCTATTACAAGCGCAAAACCGCGGTTTTGGTAATGCAGGTTTGGTAGTAGAGGTTTCTAAATGGTGTCAATCTTCAGCAATTTTCAGCGAAAATGGTCGCAGGTCTTTTTTGAAGGTGTCATTTTTTTCAGTTTGTCGAGACGAACATTTTTTGTTATACACACTTTTCCGATAATCGCCATAGTTCGCGAGTTACAATGCGATTTCAGTCAACATAATCAGCACATTCACTTTCCGCGAAACCGATATGTGTATTTAAGTATATGGCGTTTTCCAGGGTGCGCTCTTTCAGTGACATCTATTTCTGTGTAAAACAAACCCACCAACAATCACAGATGACCATATCGTAACTTCAAACGTAGTGTTCTAAGAGGTTCTTTAAACACGTAAATATGTACATAACTTAAACTTGTGTTTCAAAACATAAATAATCTACAATTTAAACACACTATTCTGTACTTCAACTCTCACCTATGCCAATGACGCACTAAATACGCACTATACGGTACTAAATGTACGGTGTGTACTTTAATTAAGTGGGATTTAACTAGGTTAGAGTGCAAATAAAATTTACTTGCTCTATCATGGGAGCATCCACGGTACATAGAACCTTGGAGTTAGGGATTGAAGAGTGTGACCGAGGGCAGGTTGGACTGGAGAATGGTAGTGTTGAGATAGTGTCAGGATAAATAAAAATATAAATATCTCAAACAAAATAAAATATAATTTCTTCTATAAGTATAAAAAAATAAATTAAATAAACCTTCTTAAATAAAATAATGATGTATACAGATGATAGTATATATATAAAAAGTTCAGTTCTATCTTCCGCCACATTTAACTTCATGCACGACTTAGCTCTTTGGCGCAGCTTGGTTATTAACCTCGTTGTGCTTGGTCGGTTAACCACTAGGAGGTTATTGCGCTCACCACTCGCCAGTATTTAAAGATAAAGGAGTGTGACTCACCGCTCGCAGTACTGTAGATTCTCCAGGTCTTCAGAAGTCCTTCTTTGGTTGATTCGGGAGGAAATCTCTGATGAATTGGAAAATCCTGCTCTCGAACATATGGCCTGTGCACCGACTCACGATCTACCACCAGCTGATCATTATCTACCCGGGAGATCAATATATAATCAATAGATAAGATCTGCCGGGAAAGTGAATTTTAATTTTGTGATGGGGATAGATGTGGCGGAAAATTTAAGATAAAACTAAGTCACTACACTGCTCCCCCCTAAGTGACGGAGTCACAGAAACACACCTTGCGTTTCACAATTCTTCCAGAGCGAGTCTTATATTCCGGCGATGGTTCTGGAACTGGTTGAGGTTCGACCGTCGTTGCAGGGTTTGTTGGCTTCATTGGCGAATTTTCCTTCTTCAAAATAATAGGCGAAGGAGTCACTGGAGCTGGTTCTGGGAAGATGGTAATGGATGGTTGGCCATCTTCTGTTAGTATATAAGCCGGCTTCAATCGGTCTAGTGAAACATTTGACTCTCTATCTCCAATGAGGATCTTAAAATGTTTTTCTTGACGGCTAAGTACTTTATGTGGTCCTGAATATGGTGGTACTAGGGGCTTGCGCAGAGCATCTTCCCGTAAGAAAACATGTGTACAAGTTGTGAGATCCTTGTGTTGGAACGTCTTACGGTCAACATGTCTAGCTTCGGCTGGTTTAAGTTTTGCTAGGTCTTGCTTAAGAAGTTGCAGAGCGATACTAGGTTCTTGGAAAGAAGGAGTCTCTTCCAAGAATTCACCAGGGAGCCTTAATGGTTTTCCGTATAATCCTTCAGCGACGCTTGCACCCATATCCTCTCGGAATGCGGATCTTAATCCTAGCAGTACAGATGGCAGGATTTTTACCCATCGGTCCGTATCGAGATGAGCCATAAGAGCGGCCTTTAAGCTTCGGTGCCATCTCTCGACACATCCGTTAGCTTGAGGATGATAGGCGGTAGTTCTCTTCTTATCAATACCGAGAAGAACTGTCAGCCTTTGGAATATTTCTGCCTCGAATTGCCGGCCTTGGTCGGTGGATATTCTGATGGGAGTTCCAAATCGTGCTATCCAGTAGGTGTAAAAGGCTTCTGAGACAGTTGCTGAAGTAATATCCTCCAAAGGAATAGCTTCCGGCCATCTGGTAGCTCTATCCACCATGGTAAGGCAATAGCGTTTGCCGTCCGATATTGGTAAGGGTCCCACCAAGTCCAGGTGAACGTGTTGGAATCTTCCTGAAGGCTGGAATGTTCCTAATGGGCTAACTGTGTGGCGTTGAATTTTAGCACGCTGGCAGGGAATGCAGGTTTTGGTCCATTGCCCTACATCCGCATTCATATTTGGCCAAAAGTAGCGGGATGCTAACAGTTTTCTAGAAGCTCGAACGCCTGGGTGAGATAGTCCATGTAGTCTATCGAAGAAGAGTTTCCGGAAGTTCTCTGGAACGTAGGGTCGTGCCTTGCTGGTCGAGGTTTCACAAAGGAGAGCTTTGTCAAGTCTGGGTATGGTGATCAATTTCATATCAAGATTTGGATTGTTCTTGAGGTCCTTGATGGTGGGATCGGATTTTTGAGCATCGACTAAAGCTGAAAAATCATCAGGCAGTTGAACTTCTTCCACACGTGACAGGGCATCTGCTACCACATTTTCATTACCGGGCCGGTAAAATATAGATGTGGTAAACTGGCTGATGTAGTTGAGCTGTCTGATCCGCTGTGGCGGTGCATTGTCAGCTTTCTGTGTGAAGGCATGAACGATCGGCTTATGATCGGTGATAATACTGAAGTTCAGTCCCTCTATGAGTGATCTAAAATGCTTAATGCCCTCATAAATGGCGAGCAACTCCCTGTCATAAGTGGAGTAGTTCTTCTGTGCTTGAGTCAGGGTTTTGGAGAAAAATCCGAGTGGTCTCCATATCCCATTTTTCCGCTGTTGGAGAACTGCGCCGATTCCGGTGTTGCTTGCGTCGCAGGCTAAGGACAACTCTTCGTTGGTAGATTGATGAGCGAGCTGGGCAGCGGCTGCGAGGTTTTCCTTACATGTTTCGAAGGCTTCTAGAGTTTCTTCCGTCCATTCCACTGGGCGCTTGTCCTTCTTTTTCGCTCCATGGATTAGCTTGTGAAGTGGCTTCTGGATCTCGGCTGCTCGATGTAGACACCTCCTGTAGAAATTGATCATACCAAGGAACGTCCTGAGCTGACTGATGGTAGTAGGACGAGGGTAGTCCAAAATGGTTTTGACCTTAGATGGTAGAGGACTAATACCTTCTTTGTTGACTAGATATCCGAGGAAGTTGATCTCAGGTCGGCCAAATATGCATTTTGAAACGTTCAAAGAAAGGCCGTTCGCATCAAGTCTCTCGAATACTTGTCGTAGGTGAGCCTCATGTTCATCCTCATTCTTTGATGCTATCAAGAAGTCGTCAAGGTAAGGGAATACAAAATCGAAATCTCGCATAATGTCATCTGCGAAGCGTTGAAAGGTTTGTGCGGCGTTTCGTAGGCCAAAAGGCATGCGCAGATATTCAATAAGTCCAAAAGGTGTTATTACCGCAGTTTTTTCTACGTCCTCTTGTGCCACTGGAATGTGGTAGAATGCCCGAACGATGTCCAGAGTTGAGAAAATGTTTTTCCCATGCAACTGCGTGGTAAAGTTCATCAAGTTTGGGACGGGATAACGATCTTCGATGGTTAAAACGTTCAAGCGACGATAGTCTCCACAAGGGCGAAGAGTACCATCCTTTTTGGTTACCACATGTAGAGGGCTAGACCAAGGGCTTTTACTAGGTCTGCAGATTCCCTCGTTGATCAAATCTTGGAAGTGAGCCTTGATCGCGTTATACTTCTCCGGTGGAAGTCTTCTCGCTTTGCTTGTAACTGGGTTACCACGGGTGAGTATGTGGTGTTGGACAACAGAACGCGGTGGGCCTTTGATTGGTGATGGTCTTGTAAGATTGGGGAAGTCCTTCAGAAGTTGAGAGTACTTGCAGTCGCCAGGAATGGTAGAGATTGAGGGTAGCGAAACTATCGATACTCGTCCAATCGTTGCTAAGCCTGTCTGCTGATCTACGAGTTTCTTCTGCCGGAGATCCACTGTTAGACCATAGTAATATAGGAAATCAGCTCCCAAGATGGGCTTTCCTATCTCAGCAATGATGAAGGTCCATTTGAGAGTTCGACGGAGTCCCAAGTCCAAATGTATCGTTTTCTCACCATAAGTAGGGATGATTGTGTTATTGGCTGCCACTAAGCTGAAACTTGATTGTACTTTGTGGAAACGAGGATTGCGAGGAACGGTAGAGATAGTCGCTCCAGTGTCCACAAGAAATTGTTGTCTAGTCCTCTTATCCTGCACGAAAAGGCGGCGTTGAGGTGCTACAGAGACGGCAGCCGCTTCATCCGCCTCTAAAATTAGTTTAAAGGTGGTTTCCAGGAGCAAGGTTTCATACACTTCAGTGCTCGATCCTTAAATCGCTTGTGGTAAAAGCAGAGGCCTTCTGATGACTTTGATCGGTCCTGATTTCTGTAACCCGATCTCGAGTTCCTTTCTCTACTCTTGGAGCGAGAACGGGATTGTCGGCGAAGTTCAGCGACTTCAACTTTAAGTTGACGAATCTCACGGACAAGCTCTTCGAACGATGTTTGAGATTGCGAAGGTCCGGGATGCGTTGATGTAGAAGCGTACACTTCATTAGGAGCGTCGATTTCTGCTATCTTGTCAGCAGTTGCGGCGAGTTTATCGATATCGTCTTGACCAGTCGATGCGAGGATAGCTTGCATCCGATTCGGGAGATTACGGAGCCATAAGGTACGAACAACATCCTTACTTAACGTTGTGCCTGCTTGTTGAAGTATAGTACGTAGGAGTTGTGAAGGACGCTGATTTCCTAACTGGGAGTCCTGAAGTAGCCGTTGGATACGTCTGGATTCAGATTCTCCATAGGTTTCAATAAGTCGTTCCTTCAGACGATCGTAAGGATTCGTAATCTTAGGATCGTCAATGATATCTGCAACTTGCTCGATGACATCGATTCCCAAATTCGCCATTACAGATTGATACTTCATGATTTGGGTTGTGACCTTTGAAGTATAAAAAACTGCTTCGACGTGCGCGAACCATAGCTTCGGATTTGCCTTGTGGAAAGCTGGCAGTCTGTTGTAAGCTCCGCTGAAAGAGGAGACTTCTGTTGGCTCCTGATTAGCTAAAGTCGGATTAGCCGTCTGATTAATAGTTATGGGCGGATTTTGAGGTGCTTCAGAATCTGACATGTTCGTTATCCAGGGGTCACCACTTGTTGAGATAGAGTCAGGATAAATAAAAATATAAATATCTCAAACAAAATAAAATATAATTTCTTCTATAAGTATAAAAAAATAAATTAAATAAACCTTCTTAAATAAAATAATGATATATACAGATGATATTAAAAAGTTCAGTTCTATCTTCCGCCACATTTAACTTCATGCACGACTTAGCTCTTTGGCGCAGCTTGGTTATTAACCTCGTTGTGCTTGGTCGGTTAACCACTAGGAGGTTATTGCGCTCACCACTCGCCAGTATTTAAAGATAAAGGAGTGTGACTCACCGCTCGCAGTGCTGTAGATTCTCCAGGTCTTCAGAAGTCCTTTGGTTGATTCGGGAGAAAATCTCTGATGAATTGGAAAATCCTGCTCTCGAACATATGGCCTGTGCACCGACTCACGATCTACCACCAGCTGATCATTATCTACCCGGGAGATCAATATATAATCAATAGATAAGATCTGCCGGGAAAGTGAATTTTAATTTTGTGATGGGGATAGATGTGGCGGAAAATTTAAGATAAAACTAAGTCACTACAGTAGGGTTCGAGATGGAACATTGCTTCATCAGAGTCAGTCAGTCAATTTCTATCTTACTGTTTTTAGTTTCCTATTAATATAACAATTACTTATGTGATGGCGGGTAGAGGTTCAGGGTGAGCCTTTCCTAGCCCAACCACCTCACCATAGGCTGCTGAAAATTTAAAGTTAAAGAAAATAAATTAAAAAATAAATAAACTTCAAAGTAATGCCGGATGGCTATATTTTGAACCTTGCTATGTACAATTATGACAACAAAATGGAAACATAAAACAAAATAAAGCTCATGAGCTAATACAAACAAAAATTAGGAAAAATAGTAATTAAAAGAAATTTTTATAAACAGCATTATACTAAAATTAACATTAATTAATTAGAGAAGATATCTTTAAATTTGCCTAAATATTTAGATAAAATTGCATGTGCACTAACATTAATATGAATTGTTCATTGGCTGATGAAAATGTTTCAATGTCAATATTAAAGTCTTTTACCTTAACAATTTATTAATCAGAGTCTTTCGATATCAATGAGCCACTGTGGCTAATTACACCTCACCCAGACTGGTCCGAGGTCACTATATGTTCGCTCAATGCGAATAATTGGTCACCGTGAGTAATAAAAGTTGTTACCTGCTGACAACTTTGGGAATAAGCAATCCAAAACCTGCTTAGGCTGCTGGGCCATAGATGCTTGTCCTCTTGAGAATTAATGTGCCTTGAGGCCTCGATGTTGAAACTGGTTCAAAACAATCTCCTCGGACAACATTCACGGACAACACTCACACCGCCTGTGTGTAATTTTTAATTTAATAATTCTTTTGTTTTTCAATTTAAACATATGATTGAACGAGAGGAGCCGAGGGCTGCCGAAGCGGCCCGAAGTCTTCCGAAGTGACCCGAAGCCTTCGTAGTGCTTCCGAAGCTGACTTCGCACCACACTCGAATTCAATGCCACTTAACTTAGTATGACTAGTTTATACAAATTAAAAAAAAAATAGTTTAAAGTGTGTTGGCCACAACAACTTACGTTGCTTTCTGCTTTGGCTGCATTGAGCTCCTTAATCATTTCGCCACTCTCTCCTTCGGTGATCATCTGCTTCATGATAAAGGACCTCTTCGCCAGCCTTCCACTTCCCAAGACAACTTTCAATGTCACCCTCAAGATGGTGGATGTGTAGTTTTCTCCTGTTGGTAATGCTGGTACCGACTCCATGTCTAGAATCTTAGCGATCCTGGACTCTCTGTCCAACTTCTTCAATATCACTTCTAGCACTTCTTTGTTCATTTCTGAAAATTGAGTTTATATAAAGTTCCTAAAATACTGTACTTAAACTTTTAAAATGTTAAAAATGAAATATTTGCATGCGAAGCATAATTTGTCGCTCTTATAAAATAAATTACACATTTTTACAAAGTTTAGCCTCAAGTTCAATAAAATAATTATAACAATCAGAAGATTCTAATTTAGGCATTACAGGTTTTAATTCAGTGCAACTATATTCCTTGGTGAATATATAAATAAAAAATAAATTCCAATTCAATATTTTAATAATAGAAACTCATTTATTAAAACCGAAAAAAAAATACAGTCGGTATGAAAAAAAAAACAGCGTAAAAATAGCACAATTTATTTGCTTATGCTTATACATTAAGTTCATATACAAAATTCTGTATAAAAATTCTAGTCAAAATTAAACTAAATTTCCCTAGAAAACTCGTAAAAGTTAGATGCGTAATTAATTTTTTTAATTCATCCCTCTAATTTTTTTTCGTCGAAATTTCGGGGGGGGGGTGATTGATCCCCAATATACCCCCCCTGGGACCGCCACGGTCTAACGCCCACAACTCTTGTTAAGGCGACAGAACCTACTCCATCTACTTCTTCAACTCTTCCTCCAACTCCAGTAATTAAAGAAAAAGACTGCTAGAAAACCAAAGAAGAAACTAAACATCAAGCGTTGGAACAGAAAAGGAAGGTGCAAGAAGATAAAGAGCAGAAAAGACAGAAAAAGTTGGCAGAAAAAGGAACCAAAATCAAGACCAGACTTCTATTTGTCTGCTCTTCATCTTATAATGACGAGTCTCTGTGTAGACACTGGTGACGATATGGATTTCGATGAGGATAATTTCTGTATCATATGTGGGGAAGAGGGAAAAGATGAAGTATGCTACAACTGTTTGCCTACAATGGGCTACGCCGAATACTCAGATTGGGATCAAAAGCAAGCCGCCCAAACACCTTACAATTGCGACTTTTGTGTTTATAAATAATATTTTTATAATAAATGTTTAAAATAAAGATTGATGTTTCAATGTTTCATTTTTAAATAAAGATTGTTTTTATGTGTTCATAAAAAAATTTTTGTTCATCATCTTACCCCATGACCGGGGTCAGATGACGAATAATAACTTTTTCAAAAAAAAAAATTTGTATCTCCTCATTGAACTTAACTTAATGACACAATTTCAAACAAGGTTTATATCAGATAATATATTGACAAACTTTTCACATTTTCATTTCTCTCATTCATTCAGAGCGGTCAGAAAAAAAATTGAAAGCTTAACCTCGTCATCTTACCCCACCTTCCCCTATATAAAATCAAAAATACAAACACAATGAAAAATAAAGACAATAATATATAATCTTAGCGATCATAGAATCTCTGTCCAACTTCTTCAATACCACTTCAAGGACTTTCTTATTCATTTTTGAAATATATTGAAGATATAAAAGTTAATAAAATATATAAATTATCTTAGCTGTAAAATTAAACTGTTTATTATTTTAGTATACCATATACCATACATACCATATACTTATATATTAGTATACCATATACCATATACTATCCCATATACAACCTATGTATTTTATATATTTATATTACTGTTAACTTTAGTGTAATTTGCATGCATGGTGCATGGTTATGGAGGAATGGGCTATGGTTGAAAAAATTTAGGATTGTGTAAATTGATGTAATAAGAATGATAATGAACCTAATTTCTATAAAGAACCCTACCTTACGAGCAGAAATATTTTTGAATTATTCAACCTACGATCGAGATGTCTTCTAATGCGTGACTGAATATATCCAATGATCAACTCCTACTAAATGGTCAGGAGACCTTGCACCATGAGAGGATGGTAAGTGTAATTTTGTACAAGGTTGAAACTCCACGATTGCGCCCGGTTTTTAATTTTAGCGATATGGACTAATATCTTCAAGAGGCTGGTAAGATAATAAAATGCCAGTTATAAAGCTTTAATTGTAAATTAATATTTGAATTATTTTCATAATGTGCAAAAACGTTTTGATGATTAAAACTATGATGAGCTATTAAGCATAGTTTAGAATGGGAAAATGGCTTATTGTTTTCTTTAAGATTCTCATGTTGGTTGATAAACATAAATTTCCGTCAAAAAAAAACATTTTCTTTACTTTAACAGGCTGCTTTTAGACCCAAAAATTCTTCATGTCAAAAACAGAGCTTTTATTTTCTCCCAGAACCTTGTGGAACGCCACCTGTTATTTTGTAGGTTTTGGATCCTGCATCTGTTTCATACCTCAGGATTCGGTCAGAAAAATAACTGATGATTTTTAACAGGTACTGTAGAAATTTTTTCTTCCTCAACCCTTCCCTGATGCAATCACACCTTGCTAAGTTTAACGCATTCTTGACATCTAGCGTTATCACGGCGCAATACTTCTTTCAACCCCTTCTCCATCTTTTCAAGTCTATTGCATGGACTGGTGAACTACCTTTCCGAAAACCATATTGATTTTCAGTCAAACCTCGACTTCCCTCAATAAGCTCTGTAATTCTATTAAAACAATCCTCTCCAGAATTTTGACCGCAGTGTTTAGAAGACAGATTGGACGATAGGGTGTAGGGTCATTAGGAGAACCATTAACCTTTGACAGGAGTACCAATTGCTACTTCTTCGAATCAACAGGAAAGACCCCTCCACGGAAACAGGAAATGTACACGTTAAGGAAGAGTTCTGGTCTCATTCTGACAGCTGTTTTTTTGGGCAAAGTTTGGAACATATATTAACCTGTGGCTTTGTTATCCCCTTCTTTACAACAGCCTATCTCAAGCTCTTGAGGCAAGGTAGCATCGTCCGATTTGTCTTAGTAGCATAAAGTGACGTTAAACGAACAAACAACAGCAACGTGAAGATTTCATGAAGCGAATACATAATACTTCCATGATTAACAATTCGATCTTCGACTCATATGACGATCAATTTCAATACCAAATACGCCTTGAGTTGGCAATGGCTATCAATTAGATGCAAGGACAATATTTGAAAGTGTGCGGTTTGAATTTAGAAAACGAATGCTTCTCTCATCACCATTTATACTTTACAGAATAGATTAGCAGTAGCGGGTCCAGAGAAATTCTTAGGGGGGCGCTCTTTTTCATTTTTGAATGCCGAGAGTCACGCTGAATGCAAATTAAAAATTTAAGTATATAGTAATGTTTTAAAATGTAATTAAATATTTAAATGATGGACCAAATAAACCAGTCTACAAGGTTTTTTTTTTTATCAATCTTGGGAGTTCAAAAATCGTTCCAAACGTCTTTACAAAAAATTGACGCTGTAAACAAGCCTTCAGGGTAAAAAGCGATTTGAAATTTAAACTTAGGAGAACCTAATTGTTTCCAATGGGAATATTTACACATCAAACTGATAAAAAAAAAAAATAAAATAAAATAACTCTTCCTCTTTCAGATTTACAGACTTCATTATCGAAGCACCTGAGAAAATACAATAAGCGAATGGAATGTTTCTGGATGTCACCAAAGCATTTGATAAAGTCTAGCTCCAGGTTATTTAATTCCTGAGATAGACTAAGTACGAAACCTTAGATTTGACAAAAGGATGGCTCGGGACTTCTTTCTAAATGATCAAAATTGAAAATCAAACAGAAACTAATGAAAACGTACACATATGTAATAAAACCTATTTAGACTCAGAAATTTAAAGTTCTGCAAATTTTGTGGTATGAATAAATTGGTGTTCATATTCACATAAAAATCACAATACGAATAAATTCGTATTCCTATTTATAAACATACATATACGCCCAAATCTGCCTGGTATGTTGTACAAACAATATTTTCTCAATCTTAGTGAATGTGCTTTAGATCCCTTAAATTGATCTAATATCTAGGAGATGAGCTTTTATTGGCTAACGTAAAAATACTTATTAAAATTAGTATAAAGGATACAATAATAATTTCAAAAAACAAAATTTGAAAAACGGAAACATAAAAATTTCAAAATATACACTAGATAAACATTATAAAAATAGCACACCAAACAGAAACATATTTCACCTATTGTATTATACCTAACCTCGCGCGGGTCTCATTACCGCGTATGGGGAGCGTCCCACGGGTGGCGGATGTGGGGATGGTCGGTGGAAAATCCTAGGAAGTTCCTTCCGGCTAATTCCGTAGGACTCGCTGACCAACAATGAGAGCGCCCCCCCCCCCTGGCTTGCTGGAGGGTGTGACGTAGGTTTGAACGCCCTACTCACATTTTTTAGTTCACCCAAACACCACAAACAGTCATGGATTCTCCTAAGGTAAAACGCTCATTATCCGGAGGTAAACTAGTCCCCCGTTCGGGTCTCCGGGTGGGGACTGCTTTAGGGGAATCATGGCGAAAGTTGAAATTAAGAGATTTAGTATAAGGGACGTGAAACGTCAGAAGTTTGAATTCAGCGGGTGGGTTAAAATCGGTTTCGAATGAGGTTGAGAGGTACGGTATAGATATCGTGGCGCTGCAAGAGATACGCTGGCCGGGGGAGGGCTCTTTAAGAGAAGGTAAGTACACAATTTGGTACGGCGGGGGCGAAAATTATTGTTTAGGCACTGGGTTTCTGATTAGGAATAGGTTGATATCCGCTTTGAGGGACGTTCAATTTTTCGGGAACAGGATATCAGTAGCTGTATTTCAGGGGCGGTGGTTTAAAATCGCGTTAATAAACATACATTCTCCGACCGAAGACAGCGATGACGAAGTTAAGTCGGAATTTTACGATAAACTAGAGTGGGTCTTCGATAAATTACCGCGAAATTACATGAAGATAGTTTTAGGAGACGCTAACGCAAAGGTGGGCAGGGAAGAAATATATTATCCGACAATTGGAAAAGAAAGTTTACACGAAATTAGTAATGATAACGGAATCCGATTGATTAACTTTGCTACTTATAAAAATTTAATAATCAAAAGTACAACTTTTAAACATAAAGATATTCACAAATATACCTGGACATCACCGGATTTACAAACAAGAAATCAAATCGATCACGTTTTGGTGCAGCATAGGTGGCAAAATGGTGTTATTAATGTTAGGTCGTACCGAGGGCCGGAATGCGGGTCGGATCACGAACTAGTAGTCGCTAAAGTTCGGCAAAGACTTTCAATGAAAAAAAGGTTAGAAACCGGATCTCATACCGAATATTTTAATCTGGAAAAACTTAAAATTCCGGCGATTAGAAAACAATTTGAAATTGAACTCAAGAATAGATTTGATGTATTAGAACCATCGACAGAGAATGGTGAAGACATTGATCAATTGTGGGAAGGGATTAGGGATAATATTAAAGAGGTCAGTCATTTGTGTCAGGGCAAATGGGAAAATAATAAGAATAAACCATGGTTCGATGAAGAATGTTTAAACTCGTGTGAGAAAAGAAAAGCCGCTAAACTCAAAGTTTTAAATAATCCTAGTGAAGACAATCGTGCCTACTTTCGAGGCATAAGAAACGAAACGACTAAATTGCTTAAAAATAAAAAAAGAGAATATCTCAAAAACAAAATAATAGAAATAGAAAATAATGGAATCCAAAATAACGTTAGAGATATGTATAAAGGCATAAATTTATCACGTAAACGTCTAGGACCAGTTACGACTGGTATTAGGGATAATAATTATAACATCATAGCGGATCCGGTAGACATAGTAAGGAAGTTCAAAGAGCACTTTGATAGTATTTTGAATCCAGAAAATACCCGTCTATCACCACTTTTGGAATTTCAAAGTGCTGAACCGTTATTAGAAGAACCGAGTATAGGGGAAGTCGAAATAGCTATCGGAAAATTAAAATCCTATAAAGCAGCGGGGACGGATAATATTCCTAGCGAACTAATCAAATCATGTGGGGAAGCTGGGATTTCAAAAATACATCTTTTGATTAAAAAGATCTGGGAGTATGAGAAAGTACCCGAAGAATGGAAAGAGTCTATACTTATACCGATTCACAAGAAGGGGTCGCGGACAGACACTAATAACTACCGTGGGATCTCACTACTTCCGGTCTGCTATAAAGTATTTACGTCAATACTGACTAGCCGAATAACCGAATACGCCGAGGAAATTATCGGAGATTATCAATGTGGTTTCAGACGGAACCGATCTACCGTAGACCAAATATTCTCCCTCCGTCAAATATTAGAGAAAAATTAGAATACAATGGTATTGTTCATCAACTGTATGTCGACTTTAAAAAGGCTTATGATTCAATACCGCAATAAACTGTATAACATCCTGACTGAACTAGGAATACCAAAGAAGTTAGTAAACTTCGTAAAAATGTGTATGACCGAAACGTTCAATAAAATAAGAATCGGTCGTTATTTTTCTGAGAAGTTCGAGGTTCACTCTGGTTTGAAACAGGGGGATTCGCTATCCCCTGTTTTATTTAATTTAGCTCTAGAATATGTCATTAGGGAGGTGATAAATACCGGAAAGGGTTTGAATCTGGGGGAAATATATCAGTACTCGGTTACGCTGATGATTTGGTTTTGCTTGGCGACGACGTGGAAACGATAGAACTAAATACAAAAGCATTGATGGAAGCCGGAAAAGAAGTAGGGCTAGAAATAAGTACGGAAAAAACAAAATATATGGTTAGTTGTAGAAACGGTGACAATTTTGGCGATATTGAAGTAGAAGAGGAAATATTCGAAGCCGTTGAGAAATTTAGATATTAAGGATCTACTGTAACTAGAAAAAACGAAATCGAAGAGGAAATTAAGGCTAGATTAAAGGCGGGAAATGCTTGTTATTTCTCGGTTGCAAAATTACTTGGGTCACACCTTTTATCCCGAAATTTAAAAATTAGGATTTACAAAACTATAATTCTTCCGACTGTTCTTTACGGTTGTGAAACATGGCCGCTTACAGTAAGGGATGAGAAACGCCTTATGGTGTTTGAAAATAAAGTGCTGCGTAGAATATTCGGGCCGAAGAAAGATGAGTCAACAGGAGAATTTAGACGGCTACACAATGCGGAATTGCGTGAGCTTTACCCGGCAAATGTAATCGAGTCTATAACTGCGCGTCGGCTAAAGTGGGCATGCAAAATGACGAGTCTTAGTAGTGAACGAATTCCTAAAAGATTAATAAACGCTTTGCCGACTGGAAAACGGCCGAGGGGTAGGCCTAGGCGAAGGTGGGAAGAGTGAAAGCAGATCTTGTGAATTTGGGATTGGACGGTGGTAGGTGGATGGAGGTATGTAGGGACCGATTGGTGGTGTCGGCGTCGGGCCTTCGGGTCCGTTAAGCCTTATTGTATTGTATTGTATTATACCTAAAGGGTACCTACCTACATATATTACTATTGTATATCACAATAATTAACTGCTAAATTTTCAAAGAAAATTAAAAAAAAAAATTATATGACACATAAAAACAGGGAATATCCTCATAAAAAAGTAGAAGATTGTTTTCAATAAAGAGTAAATATTTGAAGGTTCAGGTTCAAAAAAAAACATACATAAAAAAAATTAGCCTTCTTTGACGTTTTTAAAAATAATTTAGTACTTATGCTTTAGCACAGAAATAAATAGAAAAATTTATTTAAGTTAATAATATGCTGGAAAAAATATTAATATTAATAATGCGTAAACACACCTTTAGGACAAAAGTCGGGTCTGTTTGCGGAAACCACCTCCAGTTACTTTATGACGCAACATCCTGTTACTTTTAGTAAACAGTTAATTTCAACAATCTGTAGCAGTTATAAACACTGATAACCTTAATGATAAGAACAAGGGTGTGTTCTCATGGACACGAAATGAAATTATCATTTTCAGAAAAAAATGAAAGATGGGTGTGTCACAAAAGAAGTTGCAGGGAATCCATAGCTCAAAGAAAAGGAACATTTTTAGAAAATAGTAAAATTCCATTAACAACCTTTATTTATTTTCTATATAGTTGGAGTAATGAGTACGCAAGTACAAAATTCTGTATGAATGAATTTGAAATGGGCAGAAATACTATTGTAGATTGGAAAAACTTTATAAGAGAAGTTTGCACCGATTCCATTATAAAAACCGTGTATTAATAGGAGGTGAGGGATTAACAGTGGGAATAGACGAAACTATGTTCACTAAGAGGAAATATAATGTGGGGAAAACTATCCACTGCTGTTCATGGGGGGAATATGTAGGGAAACTAGGGATTGTTTCCTATTTCCTGTTCCCGATCGGACCAAGGAGACACTTTTAAGGGTAATAAAGGAATGCATTCGACCTGGAAGCATTATTATTTCAGACTGTTGGAAAAGCTATGACAATATGCCAACCTTGGAAGGATACAATTTCCAACATCTCACTGTAAGCCATTTTAAAAACTTCCGTGACCCGATTACAGGAGCTCACACTAATACAATAGAAGGGCTGCGGGCACTAGCCAAACGACGAAATAAAAAATATTGTAGTACCAATAGAAATCTACTTGACTCTTATATGTCTGAATTTATGTGGAGACAAAGAAATAACAATCAAGATTTGTTTAAGAAGATTATACAAGACATTGCATCATTTATGCCACCTACTAATTAAATTGTGTTTTTTTCATAATATTAACTTCTTCATTAATAAATATTCATAGATGAAATATATTCTTGTTACTCTCATCTAGGCCATTATCCATTATTGGCAAATACAGGTTATAAATATTGTTATCAAAATAAGGGTAAAGGTACTGAAGAGCGGCTGATGGGCGTGGCCTGTTTTGAGAGGTTATGTGACCGTCATGTTATCGAACTCCCATCGCCTTTATTTCAGTTAAAAAGGGCCTTGATTGGCTTTAATAGATTCTAACTTTCGACTCCCGCTCGCTCTTCAGAGATAAATAAACCCCCAAAAGGGTCCTTTTCAGTGGAGATCGGGCCTTACTTTGAAGGGCGCCTTAGTGAACGGCGCATAAGCCGCACTTCAGTATTAGTGCCAAAATAAGTGTTTAAAAGAAGTAACTGTTTACTAAAAGTAACTGGATGTTGCGTCATAAAGTAACTGGATGTGGTCTTCGCAGACAGACCCCAAAAGTCAAATAGTTATTTTTAATTAGGGACAAGAGTTTAAGAGCTAAAGCGTTAGTGGAGTTAAAGAACAGTAATGACCGAAACTAGTTAAATGTCGCCGTTATTTAACATGTATCAATAACGGTTACTGTTACAAGTGATAATGTCTTATCAACGAGCGTCAGTTTTGTTATCATCACTATTGGACAGATATCAAGTTGAATATGTCTCAGTATTTTTAAGTGTCATTACTGTTTGATAGAAAAAAATTTGTTTATATTATTAAAAGCCGTAAAAACATTTGTAAGTTTTTTATCTTTTAACTAATGATTAACTTTTTTACTTCATTAGTCTGCATTATTCTATATTTAAATAAATTAAATCAATTTTAAGTATTAATCTCTTGTTTGATTATTTGACATTCATCCTTCACCTCATTAAATAATTAATGTAAATAAATAAATGTAAATTTGCTCATCATTTATTCAAAAACAGTACTTTTGATTTCTTGGATAATTTAAAAAAATTAGTACCGGTACATTTTTTAATATATCCCATCAATTTCTTATCTTGTTCTGGTTAGTTTTGTTCTGTCAGCATTATTTAATCAACATGTAAGATAACCAGAATTCATAGTCGAGAATATTGTTAACAACGATCGTTCTTATGCAAGTACTTCTCTATTCTTACTTTCATAGCTTCTATTTTCTGTCTATTTTTAATATTACTTATACAGATAATATTAATTATTATCTTGTTCTATACATTGAAACCATAACTTCTGTTCCCGGTTAATGTAATAATTTGGTCAAACTATCTACACATTCTTTTATTTTTATTTTCTCTCACTGCACATAGACACAAATTAATATGGTCATATCAACACTACTACTCCAAAATATCTAAAGTGAAAGTCATTATTTTCTGTAGAGCTAAAAAAAACCTTAACTGTGAAACATAAATCAGACTATTTCCAAAATCGCATGTTTTTGTATGTTGGTAAGGCTATCGCAATGTTACTTCTAGGCATAGGCCTGTTTCAGAAGGTTATGTGACCGTGATATCGTATCCTTATCATCTAAAAAGGAGTTTGATCAGCTTTATCAGACCCCAGCTTTGGACTCTATGCTCGCTCTTTATAGATAAATAAACCCTAAAAAGTTCTGGTGAGATCAGGTCCTCTCTAAATGACACCATATTTGCCACGCTTAGAAGTATCTACTAGTACCTATATTTCTTCGACATTCTTTCAGATAATTTTAACATTTATCAGTTTTGTGGTAAGCCACATGCAATTTTCAAAATGGCAGGAGTGATTTAGGGACAGGGTAGTTCAAAACTTGGTTATTTTTGTAAAAACTGTTCTCTAAACATTAGCAAAAGTAATTTCATTGATTTTTTTAATTAAACCGCCTTAAAAAAAAAAAATAGTTATAATTTAATGAATTACTATGAATTGTAAATAAAAGATGTTATATAGGACAGTAATGATCTTAACAGGTTCGCAATTAAAATCTAAAGCCATATATGGAGACTTTGAAAAAAAAAATAAGTTTGAATACCTCTGCCCTATGCAATAACAAAGTATTGAATCTAAAAAAAAAATTGTTCACATTTACATTGACATAGTAAAGACAGTATGTTGTAGATTAAATATTGTTGTCTTATAAAATTTAAAAAAATATATTTATTTTATCTCTTCTTTCAGGTTTTAAACATGTATACGAATAGTGAAATCAATATAGTAAATAGAGTGAGAAGTCATTTAGAGAAGGGTGACATCAATTTCCATTTGCATTTCGCTGAGCGAACATTCGATTCAACCTTGTTAAATGAAATATTGGACGGTTTTTGTGGAATAACTCTACCTGAAAATTTGAATATTAAATTGAATCTTTCTTCGACAAATGTGGAGGATGATTTGATAGAACATTTAGTGTCTAAGTTGTCACAATTCAAATGGCCTAGTAAATTTAAATTTGATTTAGCATTGAGGAACAACGGAATTGATGATGAAGCAGCCAGTCTTTTATTCGATCTCTTAAAAGAGTTTGATAAGTTTCCAGGGGCCGAGGTAGTCATTGATTTAGATAATAACTGTAATTTAAACACTTCAGTTATCGGTGATGCTTTAGCAAAAATAAGTAACAGTTCTCTTAATGATAACGCTCTTGTTAGCAAAGATAAAAATAAAACAATTACCTTTTGCAAATTCTTGGTTGAAGACTACTTATCACCAAATCATGAAAATGATGATGACTTTGCTAATATATGATATTGAGAAATCTCATGTGTGAATCATAGATTAATATGTAATATATAAAATTATATACATAACACTCTGTTCCAAAAATTATTTTAATGAGCAAACAAGATCTATAATTAGTTAAATTAAGATTAACTAAGTGTGTAAATGAATTATATATGTGATATATATTTCCTTATAAAAATAATAAAATTTTACTTGATAAAATATATTAATTTGTTAAATTTGAAAGGTTGAGATTACATGTATTTAATTATAATTAAAGTACAATCTATTTAAAGTACTTTTATTTACCTGTATTTTTATGTTTATTTTTTTAATAACAATTACTTAAAATTAATTCAACTTTCAAATTATTTAAAAAAGGTGACAAAATAAAATGAGAATGAGAATGATTATCAAAATACTAAACCTCCTATGTCAAATATGAACCTTTTTCAACTCAATTCTAGAGTTTTTCACTATCACCAACTCTCTTTTCTATATATAATGATCTATAATCGCATGAACTATTCACAATACCCCAGTAACTTAGGATATAAATTCACCTATACTTTTCTCCTTCCCGGAGGTAGTTTAAAATTTGCAAGAAGATATTGACAGCATCAATGCCTGGGCAGACAGCAATGAATTGAGACTGAACAGATAAAACCAAGGCCATCCTGATCAGCTCCTAGCATTATCTTAATTCTGTCCCTTATTGCCTCTTTAATTCAATAACCATATTCATTTCCATGAACCATATTCCAAACTTATTCATTTCCACTCCTTTGTCAGAAACCTTAAGGAGATTTGTAATCAGAACTTGTCTTAGAAAAACCATATTTCCTAAATCACCCGAAAGTCCATTGTTATACTTAAACACTTCCTAAGTTCGTTTGATGTTAGTCATCAAAAACGCATCAACTCCTACTTTCCTCTCATATTTCTCCATTCCAATTATTGCTGCTTCTTTACGGGGGACAATGGCTTGCATGAGGTAAATTTGAAGAATCGCTTTATTAGATTCATCTTTGGTGTCCCCCATGCATCCAGTCTATGGTACAAGTTAAGGTGGCAGTACCCAGTTATTTTATTGCAATCCCTCCTAGTTATGTATCTTTTACAAACAACCAAAATAGCTAACCATTAGAACCATAAAGCTTCTTTACATTCTCTAAATACTGGATCTCAAACTTATGCATCCCTTCCTACCAAACAGCCTCAACTCAAAGTTTTAGTTTTTCTGTTTTTTATGTGCTAATAGAATATTGTAAATTCTAAACAAAGCAACTTTAATGATTATATCAACAAGTCCATTAATTAACTGTACACAGTTTACTATTTACAAATGAATATTGAAACAATGAAAATGTAAATCTTTCTTTTAAAAAATTTTAATGTTGATAATTTCTATTTGTTTTACTGTCTTTGCCATCCTGCGACATGTAAAAAATATTTTCCTTGCTTCGAGTATTTTTTTAAAATCAAGTTATATTTAACATTATACGTAAGATTATGTTTTGAATGCTTATTAATGAACCAAACTATGTTCCAGTTGAAAGCAGCTTTACACTATTTGTTTGACTTTTAATCTCTTTAGATCTTAAATAATCTAGTGATAAATATAGTTTATATCAAACTAGCTGTATATCCCGGTTTCACACGGGGAATTTCATTTTTCTAATAAATGTGAACTATTCTATAAACAAAAAATATAACAAAAATAGCACTAATAGATTATTATTCTATTATAATAATACTAGCTAGGGTGCCCGGTTTCGCTCCAGTAGTTGTGTGGTAGTTTTAATAACAGAAAAACTTTAAAATTAAAGGAAATATAGACCAAAATTAGCACCTTCTTGAAAATTCAGTTTTAACTTGGTATCAATATTCTGCAGACTTGAGATCTGCAGAGTCCGCCCAAATAAGGAACCCTGTATAATTTTCAGGGGGTGTGATGGTCCTATTTAATCCAGAAGTATAGAAACTACTGAAGATTCATAGAAACTTTTTTTTAAGACCTTTCTTCCATTTCAACCTCCCTTAAGATATCCCCCCTCCCCGTAATTTGAACGGTTTCTGCATATCTAGAATCTTACTACTATTACAAAATGAAATCCAAAATTTCTTGAAGGCATAATTTTTTCATCATATTTCTTTTTATCTTGACCTATAAGGGATGATAAAATCTAGAATGCTGTTATTGGAGTTAGTCGTTTTGTCAACTGGAATGCTCACAATGCTAGTAACCAAACCAACTTCTTTTTCATAAATACAATAAGAACACTTCAAACTTTTTATTTTCGATTTATATTTAGTCAATTCATCTCTTTTTTTTATGTCTAATTTTATTCGCTCACTGTACTACTACGAAATGTTCACTCATATTGCATTAAATTTACTTAAGTATATATTATATATAGATTAAATGTAATGTGCTGATCATATATTAGCCTTCTTATGAGAAAACTAATTTTTTAAGGAATCCAATTGGTTTTCTAATTGATTGCTGAGATTTAAAGTACTTATTTTATTTTGGAACACAAACTAATTATTTTCTCTTAATTTTTTAGTCATTTAAAAAGAACAGCTGAAAAAATATAGAATGATTGCATACTATATGAATGGACAATAAACATTGAGAGAAACCCACCCTAGCGCTTCCTGGTAGCCTGGAGCTCGAACTAAATTTTTCATTCATAAACTCTTATCTCAATCTTAGAGAGGCTAATTAAATAGTACGAGAGGCTTAAAATTCTAGTCCTTTTCTCTTCAATTTTACACCCTTAAGAGAAAAACGGAAACCTTCTCCGTAAGTGGTCATATGGCTAAACGAAGACATAACTTCCTTAATCCTACGTGTAGTCGTTTTTGAGCCTTTTCGGCACACACATTGTACACTTTGCTTTATAATATATATTGATTATAATATATTATAATTATATATATTATAAAATACTATTATAATATATTATATCTATTAAGTATAGACTATATTTTTAGTTTTACCTTCTGGGGCAAATATATGGTTTTGAAAGGTTATAAGATTTCGTAAAAACAAATGTAAAGCGAGATCAAACGAGTTTTATAACAATAAAGAATATAACCAGAAATTGGCTGAAGTTATGCAATTTTAATATGGACAGGAGCTCGCACCTTGTATGACAGAACCGCAGAGCGAAATTTTGAGAATTGAGGACAAACGGTATGGATTTCTATAAAGAAAAAACAAACAAACAAACAGAATTTCATCTATATGTATATAGATTAACAATTTTTATTTATTTTTATAGTATTTAATTATATTTATTTATAGTATGAAATTAATAAATTAGATCTTTATGATACAGAGAACTACATAAAAAAAGGTCAATTAAAATATATTTTATTCATTTAATAAATCAAATACAATAGATTGTATAAAAATATGTAACAATATATCATCTATACTTAACATGTTTCTATTTTTATTTATGTATACAAAAAAAAAAATAATACCATATAATTTATTTTTATATAAGAAAAATAATAATGTATTTACATTGAGCCATTAAGATAAAATAGACTAAATAATCTTTTAAAATTCTGTTTAATTTCATGTAATGCTGTAACTGTTACTTCTATATTATTGAAACTCACTTGTAAACCTTTGGCTCAAGTTTCGAGTTATCTTTAGGAATAGCTCTTTTTTTTATTAATTTTTACTACTTGCTCATCTATCACAATTTAAATTAAATGAATTCAGTACTTTTTCTAGTTTATTTCAATTATCTTTCATTAAATTCATTCACAAACAATTATAACATAGAAACTGTAAAAAGAACATGAATCAAACTAGATTATTCTTCTATAATTTCTGGTGACAACATCTATACACCTGTCATAACATTTACTGTTTGTTTAATTCATTGCTTGATGTTGGGGATAAAACCATTAGTTTTAATTATGAAGTGAAAGCCATCGTTGATGAAGGAATTATTATAATCAAACAGTTGGACTATTCATGGCACTCTGGTCATGTTCAGCATTTTCAAAAAATACCATAATTTCTTCGAGAGTACACTCAGAAAGATTCTCTTTTAATTTTGCAAGTTTTGTTTTTACGTTGACTTGTTGAAATTTAAACCAATCACTGAGAAGATTCATTATATATTCTGAAAAAAAAAAAAAAAAAGAAGGTACTAACTGAAAATTTCATAATTCAAACAAAAAGAAATATAATGCATATCATAAGTCATAATTAAAAATTTTAAAACAAAAAGACTAGTTTCTAAAATTCAGATAAGCAAACTTATCAACGCCAATCCTCACTACCGTAAAATGGGGTGACTTTGTGACGAGCCTATTTTTCTACTGTTTTTGAATTTCCCTCCTTAAAAAGAATCAGGTCAGGTCAGTTGGTCAGTAATGTGCTGCAACCTATTAGCCACATATGGACCTCTCTAACGTCTTTCATTCCATTTATCATGGTGCTTTATTTCAAGGTTTCAACTAAATGAAAACAATCAAACATAATCTTGAAATAAAGCACCGTGGTAAATGGAATGAAAGAAGTTAGAGAGTTGCAGCACATTACTGACCAACTGACAAGTACACTGAATTGCCTGACCTGGTTGTTTTTAAGGAGGGGAAATTCAAAAACTGTAGAAAAATAGGCTTGTCACAAAGTCACCCCATTAGTCACAATGTCACCCCATTTTACAGTAACATATGATGGTGAGAAATAATTTCAAAGAGTGTTCTTTCAGGTTGTACGTATTGCATTGAATAAACGTATTGTAGTTAATTTATAAGACTGATAGTTGAAAGTTTTGTGCCTTAGGAAACAATTGGAAATCTAAATAAATATCTGAAGTAGAAACTGAGGTTTTTGGAAAAAAAATAATAAATCTAAGTAGTTAGATTTTGCATTTGTATAGTCTTCCTGATCATTAGCTGTTTTTTGTTTTTACTTTCACTTACCTATATATGAAATATATAGTAAGTGGAAGTATTGCGATCGTGAAAAATTTCGACTTCCGGTTTTCAACGGAAATATACGTTTTGGGACCCCCTGAGTCGAAATAACCAAGTCCCGCAAAATGGTTTTTGTGTGTGTGTGTGTGTGTGTGTGTGTTTGTGTGTGTGTGTGTGTGTGTGTGTGTGTGTGTGTGTGTGTGTGTGTGTGTGTGTGTGGGTGTGTGTGTGCGTGCGTGCGTGGGTGCGTGCGTGCGTGGGTGCGTGCGTGCGCGTGTGTGTGTGTGTGTGTGTGTGTGTGTGTGTGTGTGAACAGACTAGCTCAAAAACTATAAACCGTGGGAACCTGAAATTGGGTATTTAGTGTATGTATATGCCCGAGATACGACTGTAAAAATTTCATCAAAATTGATCAACCGGAGGGGGGACTTTACTTAATAAATTTTGTACAATTTTCACGTGTTTTTTTTTTATTTACTCAAAAAAGGCTTTAACGATTTTGATCAAACTGGGTATTGGATGTATGTATATGCCAAAGATGTGATAGCCAACATTTCATCAAAATTGGTTTAACGGAGGGGGCACTTCATTTCATAACTTTTTAACCAATTTTTACCTTTTTTTCGATTATCTCAAAAACGGCTTTAACGATTTTCATCAAATTCGTGGTGTTTAATGAAAATTAGGTGTTCTTTAATACCATGTAAGCTTTATCATTATTAAAATGTTCTGAGGGGGCTTAAATAAGGAAGGGGCCTTTTTTGTTTTCCTATAAAGTACCTTTGTATTTGTTTATATGGAGAAATTATCTGTCTCTCGTTTTGCCTATAAATAAGAAATGGCTAAATATGAGATATGATAAAAATCAAGGAAACATATAGAGGAGAAAAAAAGAAAAATATTCAGTCAACTCATAAAACTCGTAGAGCGCAAGCGAAGTACGCCTTTAATGACAGACCATTGTTTATAATTAAAGCCGTTCTGTTCATTTGAGAAGTGGCAAATAACAAAACGCATTAAATTCTAATCTAAGTAAGTTTGTAAGTGAAAGTTGTGTGTTGCGCACACGCACCAGATTTTTTATTTTCTTATCATCTTCTTTTGTGCAAAGTAGTCTCTTATTTCTAGTGTATTTGTTATAAATATTTTTTCTACTGTTTTCTATTTTATATGTATCTTAGACTCTTCCAGTTCCATATCCAGAAAAATGTGGAATTTTTAGGATTTTTTTTTTTGCTATGGGCAAACGATTAGCATACATTTATAATTTATAGTATTTTCTTTCTACAACATTAATTTTAAATATTTTATTTTTGAAGGGGGAAAGGTTGGTTTCGGCCGGGAGACCCAGGTTCCACTCTCGGTCGAGACCAATCTTTTTTCCTGCATAAAATATTTAAAATTCATAATTTATACATTATAAATTTATAATAACATCACAATTTTACTGTGAAAAATTTCTCTAAAGTTGTGTTTGGTTTGTGTTTTTTTTATTGACCTTTCAAAAGTTGTAATGTCCCTCCAGTAGCTATGAGCGTGACATCAAAAGGTGAACAGATGCCTTTATACTCTACGAACTTTACCTTTGAACACCACCCTCAAACTAGTGGTGTGTTGTTTAATAGCAATCTGTTTATTTGAAACAGTTAATTTCATTAAACAGAAACAGTTAACTGTTTCGGAAAAAAATAAACAGATACAACAGTGTAGTGAGAAAAAAAAAGGTAAATAACAATAAAAATTAAACACAAACACTTAGCTTGCAATAGCACGGGCGTGACCTGTTTAATAAACAGTTTCGAGAAGCAGGCAGAATTAGCAGGTTAACAGGCTGTTGGCCGAAACAGTTTATGAAACTGTTTCTTTTTCAAGGCTACTGTTTCACGTATCTGTTTCGGCTAACAGGCTGTTTAATGAAACAGCCTGCTAACCTGCTAATGCTCCCTGCTTCTCGAAACTGTTTCAGTGAAACTGTTTATTAAACAGCTTGTGCCCGTGCTGTATCTGTTTATTTCATTCGCAAATCCGCTACTCCGAGTTATGTGGCTCTTAATTTTTTTAATTATTAAACTATTTTTCTCCAGATTATTTATTCAATTAAACCATAATTTTATAAACAAAAAATCAATTAATGCCTATTACAAGTTTTGATTTATAATTTATTTTTAGTGCTGTTTAATTATTTTACATAAAGCTCTATTTTATATTAAATGTTTTGTGAGAAATTGTCTTTCGAACTTGTTAGATATTTCAATAATTAAAACATAATTCAAAAGAATGCTGGAATGCGAAGTGGGACTAGTTTTTTTTTTCTTTTTTCCCATATAGTATTATTTTAAACAGTTGTATCTGTTTTTTTTTAAACTGTTTATTGAAAGTAGCAGAAACAGTTGCAACTGTTTTTCAAAATTAACAGTTTTGCCCATCGCTACCTCAAACGGCCTTCACGTCGACTGTTCGGGTGATCTAGATACTTCATCTGTTCGCCTGTTTTCGGGGTAGCGCTAGTATCACTTTTGATTTGGGTTTTTCCCAAGTAACAGGAGATGTTAGTGATATTAGTACGCCGTTCTAATTTGTCTCCTACTTTTTTATTTTTCAGATAATATAAAATATATTGATTATGGAGATTTTTTCTTCATCATAAGCTAGCGTTGGGTGCGTCAGCCATATTGATTCGCTTTACGTCACGTTGAGTATAAATGGCTGTTCGTTTAACGCCGGTACGTCAAGGTTCGAAGGAGAACCTGTTCGAGGGTGAGGTTCGTAGTGTGTAAAGGCACCTTACCGTTCTACAAATTTGAACGCAGTCTTTTAGTAATTCACCGTTTTTAACTCAGGTGGATTTGACCTTTTTGTATTAAGCCATCACTTTGCTTTCTTTTTCCCGACATTATAAAAGTACTTGAAAACAATAAAGGGAACACAAAGCGGTCAAAAGCGAATTTACAAATGAAATAATATAATTAGTAAAAGATGAGTGTTAGGGGATTTGTATGTAAGCTAATTGTTTCACATTTTTGAGTTTATGGGAAAGTAATAACTCCAAGAGTCTTAGTTTTGCAAATGTTTTTGAATGTGTTGACTCCTTTCATCTTTTTCTCGGTAAATAAGTAAAATATAAGTAAGGCTATATCTTTATTGAAATATTTTCGCACGTTTGATCATTCTGGATATGGAAGAGTCTATTGCTTATATGGTTGGTATAAAACCATAGTGAGCTTAGTGCCAAACCAAGTTTATCAATATTAAAAAAAAATTATTAAATTAACTATTGTTATAATTGAATAATATAACAAACAAAGTTAATATGTTGTACTTCAAAAGCAATAGTACCCATATAACACAACCTTTTTCTTAAAAAATGAAGTTTGTCGCTTAGTTCACTTAGGCATACACAGACCATGGCAGATTATTTTAAAGTGTTTAAAAAATATATATATATTTAGATTTAGATTAATAATCCGCCATTTTTGTGCATTCATTATTGCTTTTGTCTTTTTTTTCCTGATCAGCTGTTGTGTGATTGATAAAATCTTTACTGGTTAAAACTGAAGGCATACAATAAAGTGTTTAAAAAATATATATATATTTAGATTTAGATTAATAATCCGCCATTGTTTTGACATCCCTATCCTGGATTGATGTTCCATTTTCAGGTTGCTGTGCTAATGAAAAACCAATGTGAGAGACTAATGTGCTGATTTTTTTCACATATGTAATTTAGGTTATTTCCTAATTAAGATGATAATTATTTTTTTTATTTTTATTTTAAGATAATAAAACAAAATGGGCCAGACTCTATGACTACATGTTATAATATTAAAGCAAATAAAAAAAATCTGGTGCGTGCGCGCAACACACAACTTTCACTTACCAACTTACTTAGATAAGTTTTTTCAGACACATTTTTCTACATTCATATCTTATTTTTATTAATCGTTAAAGCCGTTTTTGAGTAAATAAAAAACCCAGTGAAAATGATATAAAATTTATTAATTAAAGTCCCCCCTTCGGTTGATCAATTTTGATGAAATGTTGGCTATCACATATTTGGCATATACATACATCAAATACCCAGTTTGGTCACAATCGAGAAAGTCGTTTTTGAGTAAATAAAAAAAGCACGTAAAAATGATACAAAATTTATTAAGTAAAGTGCCCCCTGCGGTTGATCAATTTTGATGAAATTTTTACAGACATATCTCGGGCATATAAATAGATCAAATACTAAGTTTAATCAAAATCGTTAGAGCCCTTTTTGAGAAAATCAAAAAAACACGTGAAAATGTTACAAAATTTATTAAGTAAAGTCCCCCCTCAGGTTAATCAATTTTGATGAAATTTTTACAGTCATATCTCGGGCATATTGATACATCAAATACCCAGTTTGATCAAAATCGTTAAAGCCGTTTTAGAGTAAATAAAAAAAACACGTGAAAATGTAACAAAATTTATTAAGTAAAGTCCCCCCTCCGGTTAATAAATTTTGATGAAATTTTTACAGTCATATCTCGGGCATATAAATAGATGAAATACTCAGTTTAATCAAAATCGTTAGAGCCGTTTTTGAGAAAATCGAAAAAAACCTAAAAAGTTATTAAGTAAAGTACCCCCTCCCTTTAAGTAATTTTGATGAAATTTATGCTGTCACATCGTGGGCATATACCTACACAAAATACCCAATTTCAGGATCGCACGGCTTATAGTTTTTGAGCTAGTCTGTTCACACACACACACACACACACACACACACACACACACACACACACACACACACACACACACACACACACACACACACACACACACACACACACACACACACACACACACACACACACACACACACACACAAACACACACACACACACACACACACACACACACACACACACACACACACACACACACACACACACACACACACAAGAAGAACTTCCGCAGACTGGGCCGATACAGGCAGTCGACGTTCCAGCCGTAACGGCTGACGAACTCAGCGATATCTGTACAAACCTTCAGAAAAGGAAAGCTCCAGGCTCTGACGGTATCCCAAACTTGGCACTCAAGGCAGCTATGGAGATCAGACCAGATGTTTTTCAGGAAGTATTCAGTTCTTGTTTAAATGAGGGATCCTTTCCGAGAAATTGGAAAAGACAGTACCTAGTGCTGATTCCGAAAGGCAAGGGAAATCAATCGGACCCTTCTGATTATCGACCGATATGTCTGTTGGACACAGCTGGCAAAGCCCTGGAGAAAATCATTGCCAACAGGATACAAGAGACCACCGAAGGAGCAGAAGGCCTATCAAGGAACCAATTCGGTTTCAGGAAAGGAAGATCTACTACGGACGCTATCACTATGGTTATCGAAACGGCTCAGAAGGCTATTGCGGGAAAGCGGTGGAGGAGAGGCGCGAAGTGCTACTGTGCCGTCATCACACTGGATGTGAGGAATGCCTTCAACTCAGCGAGATGGAGTTGCATTCTAGACGCTCTGCAGGAAATGGGCGTACCCATGTACCTCAGAAACATTGTAAGAGACTATTTCAAGGACAGAACCTTGATATGTTCAACTGAGAACGGGCCTAGAAGGTTCCAGTTAACCGGCGGCGTTCCCCAAGGCTCAGTCCTTGGGCCTCTGCTATGGAACGTCATGTACGATAGGGTTCTCAGACTCAGACTACCCGAGGGAGCTAAAATAGTAGGCTTTGCGGATGACATAGCAGTAGTGGTTGAAGCTAAATACATAGATGAAGTGACCTTGAAAGCTAATCAGAGCATTTCACTGATCCGCGATTGGCTAGCTTCTGTGGGGCTCCAATTAGCAGACAATAAAACCGAGGCCCTACTAATTAGTAGCCGTAAAAGAAGGGAGGAAATCGTACTGAGAGTCGGTACGCAAGAGATCCGGTCCCAGCGTTCCCTGAGATACCTAGGGGTTATCATTGATGAAAGGCTGCGGTTCAAGGATCATATCCAGCGAGTATGCGATAAGGCAGCTAGAGTTGCCACAACGCTAGCTCGACTTATGCCCAACATAGGAGGACCCAAGAACAGTCGGAGACTGTTAATATCGACCGTAGTCACTTCCATCTTGCTCTATGCTGCCGCAGTATGGGAAAGTGTCTTGGATACGCTAGCCTACAGGAGACCCATGGTCTCAATTTATCGTCGGAGTGCAATTAGGGTGATCAGTGCATTCCGAACAGTTTCCTACGAAGCAGCATGTGTAGTGGCCAGGATGCCACCAATAGAGCTGATCGCAGAAGAAAGAAAGCGCTCATATAAAAGAATCAACCCCATTCCCAGGACAGAGGAAAAGAAGGAAACAATCGAGAGATGGCAACAGGTCTGGGACAGGACGCAGAACGGAAGATGGACACATAGGTTGATTCCTTGTATTCAGCCTTGGTTTGATAGGAAACACGGGGAAGTTGATTATTATTTGACACAACTGCTCACAGGACATGGCTGCTTTCGGGCCTACCAATTGAGATTCAAGCTGGACATTACAGCGGAATGCCCAGAGTGTCCAACAAGTGAAGAGAGTGTGGAACATGTATTCTTTTGCTGTCCCCGATTTAGTGAGGACAGGAAGGAATTCCGACAGGTCAGCGGATCGGAACCAACTGTCGGTAACATAGTCAGCTTAATGCTACATTCTGAAGAGAACTGGTTCGCGGGCCAACGCCTTGCGGCTCAGGTCATGAAGCAACTGAGGAAGGAAGAAAAGGAGAGGCGTGCCTAAAGAAGAGGTAGCCTAGAACAATGGGGTGGCACACAGCCACTCCCCCCTCCATGAAGTAATGCCTAACGGTGGTCCCGTGGAGGGTGGGAAACAGGTGTAGGGAGGTGGTTTTAGTGGGTAGAAATCCCACACACGGACAGGTACGGGCCTATCCGCGTCTTTTGAAGATTTCCACCTACCCGCGTAAAAAAAAAAAAAAAAAAAAAAAAAAAAAAAACAAACACAAACAAACACACACACACACAAACACACACACAGACACACACACACACACCGACCATTTCGCGGGACTTGGTCATTTCGACTCAGGGGACCCCAAAACGTGTATTTCCGTTGAAAACCGGAAGTCGAATTTTTTCACGATCGCAATACTTCCACTTACTATATATTTCATATATAGGTAAGTGAAAGTAAAAAAATTTAGGTTATTTCTTTTGATAGCTAATAGATAAACTAGGAAATGTGGACTAATTAGCCTGCTTATATTTATTTTAAAACATCTAGCCTTTTAGTTAGGAACTTTTCAGTTATATCTTATAGAATTTAATTTACTCTATCAATGGTTACCTTGTATTCTTTCTAGTCTATTCATATTCATCTTTTTGTTTGCGGACATTTTAGTATGTTTTTCGATGATGCTTTTGCAATAAGGAGTAAGATACATGGTACTTTCTCCTTCGTTCTGTTCTATATCTTTCAAAGCTTCAAATAATAGCGCTTGCTTTTGTTCTTCCAGCTCTTCCTTCATCCTCGGGTACATTCTGGATAGTAGCCTTTTCATGCAGTCAGTATTTAAGTCTGAAAAAAAACAAAACAAAACCTGTAACACTACAACCCATCAAGGTTTGGGTTCATTATTCTTTAAAAAAGTATTGTTTCTTGGTCAACTGTCGTGCCAGAAGGTGATTTGACCGTGATCACGTTCAACTGCTAGGTTTTCCCTTTAGCAGCTAAGGAAGCTGGTGGAAAGTTGCAAGAGGTAGCTAAATGGGCTAGTCGGCCTTCACACTTCCCAAGGGAAGGCATCTAGGCCACCCCCTGCCGCTGACTGCCTCAACTTCTTCGACTCCTCATTACCATTTTAGACTATTTCTTAATTTTTTATTTTATTTTTATCTATAATACCTTTATCATTATTTCAGTACATTAAAACAATTGATCATCGATTGTAGTGAAAGATTACGAGTTTTATGAAGGTAGTAATGAACAAGATTATAATACAGTAGGGTTCCGATTAACTGAGGTCCAGTCAACCAAGGTCCCGATTAACCGAGGTCCGGTCAACTGAGGTCCCAATTAACCGAGGGGTGCCAAGTCTAAGGGGGGGGGGGTTATGTTTATATATATAAGTTGAGCCCTTCGCCATGACAGAAACTTCAATCCCAATTCTCAGAAGAAATACAACTCTCAAAACATAGGATGGGAGCTAGTGTTGTGCAAAAGAATCCTCTGATTAATTTCTTTCAAAGAATTAGTTCCTTATGAGTCCTATTTGAAACCTTTTCTAGTAGCAGATTAATGAGGTAATGAAGTCATATCCCGAAGAAGATCTTGAAGAAGACGTGGAAACTATCCCAAAAATAAGCCATAAGGAGGGTTTCAATCTGCTTGACAGATCGCTTCTCTATTTAGATAGCAGAGGCAATGTGCCTCAACATGAACTGATGATCTGAGAAAATGGAGGGACACAGCTGCTGCTGATAGAAGAAGTTCATTTAAACTACAAACTACAGTAAAATATTTCTTTTTTAAAAAATAGTTTCATAATTTCTGTTATTATTATTGTTATGCATTATTATTATTAAATATTTATTAGGTTTTTAACCATATATGTAGTTTTTATTTAAAAATAACCTACATTTTCAGTTGGTATTAGTATGGTTCCGATTAACCGAAGTAACCTTGGTCCCCATCGACTCGGTTAATCGGAACCCTACTGTAATTTTATTACCTTATATGAATTTTTTTTCTTTAGCCAGGAGAGTGATAAGGGACAGACGGAAACAATAGCAGGTAGAAAAGGGGTGGGACGGGCTTCCGTTATCAGTCTACAGCTACAGGGCCAGAACAAATATTTCCCCAAATAGAGACACCCCTGCAGCCTAGCAACCACTAGATGTACTTATTAAGTCTCCTAGGATCCGCTAGGATGTGCCACAGTCTGGACAAGTTATCTCGTCTGAAGCTACAGATGTTAAATAAGTGGGAAACCGGTTGCGAGATATCTTGTCCTTCGTGACAGGGGACTGGTCAGCCGGGCATGAGCTATCTTGTCTTTAGCTGTTGGGGATCGTCTCTATTTTTTGAGATATCTCATCCAGAGCTGTTAAAGGGTAAAAGATTTCCTGCCAAGCCAGATCCGAGCTCGGGACCTTGAGGACAGCAGCACATTGCCTTACCAATGAGCTATCCCACTCTCTAAATCTGAAAAATAGGTAATTTATTTATTTCATATTTAAATATATAAAACTATTTCTAGATTTTTCAATTTATATAATTACAGAATGAAAAAAAAAGAAGAAAAAAAATTGAAAATTATAAAAGAAGAAATAAATAAATAATAAAACAGAGAAAATAATGTTTGTTGCGTAATTTATGTTATAAATAAAATTCCATACTTTTCCTTACCAAAACTTATTTCAATATGTGTCTTCTTTCTGGTAGCTTGTTGAGTGAGGAAGTCTTTTAAGTTAGATATGATTGTAATATCGTCTGTTTGAAATTCCGCTTCACCTTTTCTGTAACATAATGGCATTTTTATTTTTCATTAATTATTTTTTACATAAATATGAGCATTTAATAAGAACCCAGACATTGTTGAATAAATAGTAGATCCAAAAAATAGGTAACTACATAATTATCAAGCAAAATGTAGGTAACTGTTTTATGATAGGTTAAATGGTAGTTAGGATTTTCAGTTTACAATGATTTTGTTTTGGTAAACCAACGTTTTGATCCAACTTGTGGATCTTCATCAGGGCTACTGAGTCCAGGTGGATACTAAGACTAAAGGTGAAAATAAGGTGAGAGGTAATGGTGATGGTGGTAGTAGTGACCACACCACTACCTCTCACCTTATTTTTACCTTTAGTCTTAGTATCCACCTGGACTCAGTAGCCCTGATGAAGATCCACAAGTTGGATCGAAACGTGTCTTACCACAATAAAATCATTGTAAACTGAAAATCCTGACAACATTTAACCTATCGTAAAGAAGAACAGTTGGCTATCTCTCACTTCTACTAGTAACTGTCTTATATAATCGAAAGGTGAAACTTGTAAACTTCCAAAATAAATAAACTGATCATCAGGGTAATAATTCCATTTTGTAATAATTTGGCCAATGCACATATTGGCCCCATAAGAGGTGACATCATGCTACTTACGAAATTTTTAACGAGGTCCCTGTAGGAATTGGGTTAAGAATATTTGAGGGGGCACATTTTAATGTTGTTGTAAATTTTTGAAAGGAATCAACCTTTCATGGCTTTTTAATTTGGTGAACTTTTGAAACTATAGAAAAAAATCTGGGATAGACAACACCAAAGTGTTGTTTTTTTGTTTAATTATCATCACTTTATGCCACGAAGGCTAATCGGACGATGCTACAGCGGGAGTCCTAAATTTTGCTTATCCAGGTATGATTAGAATAGACATCTTTAACGAGTACCTGACATCATTATTACAGTGTACATAACTACAATGTTCATGATACTGTTTTAACTTTTATTCCATATTGAATAACAGAGAAATGTAATACATTTTCTTTGGAAGGATTTGATGGTCAGGAAAAAACCAACAATTCTTTTAAAATAAATCAAAATTTCAAAAATCTCAAATAAAGCACTTATTCAAATAAATCTTTAAACATTCCAATGAAAAAAAAAATATTTAAGTTATTAAAAGTATTAATATTATAAATATAAGAATAATAGTTTTATTCTAATGCTATACTAGAAAAAGCAAAATTATTATTAAACATTATTTATAAATGTGATGGTTCCATTAGAGGAATTAATCTAAAAAATAACTGAAATTCTACGAATGATTGAACATTAAAAATAAAATTAATATTGATTAAAAAAAAAAAAACCTGTACCACTCCTCTTCAATCTGGCTTTCGCTCCCATTACTCCACACAATCTGCTCTACTCAAGATTACTCAGGACCTTCAATCCTCCATAGACGAAACTGATTCTCTTCGATTTCTCAAAAGCGTTCGATACCGTCAATCATGAGATCCTCCTTTCTAAACTCCTAATCTTTCCTTGTCAAACAGCGCCTTAAAGTGGTTTCTCGCCTTCCTGTCCTTACGTTCACAAACAGTTCATATCCCTGATAAACCTCCTTCTTCACCTCTTTTACTAACACGCGGCGTTCCACAGGGGTCCTCACTTTCACCAACACTCTTCTCTGTGTACATTAATGATCTTCCGGATTCCATCAACCATTCAAAATACCACTTATACGCCGATGACCTCCAAATTTACTTATCTTTCCATCCTAACGAGATGCTAGAAGCAATCCAAAAATTACAGGAAGAAATAGATAGCATAAACGCCTGGGCAGAAAAAAATGAGTTGAGTCTAAATGGAGAAAAAACCAAGGCTATCCTGATCGGCTCCAAGCATCTCATTAATTCCCTTTCTTACAACCCCCTACTTTACCTCAAAGGCCAACCTATCCATTTCCATCCCCATGTCAGAAATCTTGGAGTGATCTTTGACCAGCATTTGTCGTGGAGTAACCATATTTCCCAAATCACTAGAAAATCCATCGCTATCCTCAAACAGTTCCGCAGATCCCGTGATTGCATGTCCTCCAAAACCCGTCAACTCCTTGTTTCCTCTCTTATATTTCCTCATTTTGATTATGGCTGTCTTGTATACGGGGGACTGTCTGGTATGCATGAGGCGAGGTTAAAGAGACTAATGAATTGCTTCATTAGATTTATCTTTGGTGTCCCCAGGCGTTCCCACGTCTCAAGTTACTATGCTGAATTGAAATGGCTCTACCCAGTTTTTCGGCGGCAATATTTCCTTGGTGTATATCTTTTCTGAACGTTCAGAATTAAAAAGCCTCTGTATATCCTGAATTTATTTACACCTTGTTCCTCCATTCACTCCCTAAATACCAGATCCCAAACCTTAAATCTATACATCCCTTCCTACTGAACTGCCTCCTTTACAAAATCATTTACCATCCGTGGTGCCTCCTATTGGAACTCTTTACCCGTTCCTATCCGTAAAAATGCATCCCTTACATCTTTTAAAACCCAATTATTCCTCCACCTCCTTAATCTTCAAACTACCGCAACTATGTAAAATAATGAAACCTGTTTCAATTTGCAATACTTATCGGTGTTTGTATACATAAATCTTGTTTCTCTTTTATTTATTTCTTTAAGTTCAAATGGTTGAAAAATAGTCAACTTATATTCTAATTTCTCATGCTATTGTTTTTTTGTTTTGTTTTTTTTGTTCAATGAGACTCGATTTTATTTTATTTCTCTAATTAAAAACTTTGTTCTAAACTAGCCAGACAAATGACTCTGGATTTGTACATATATTGTTATTCTTAGGGGACAAGACGTCCCAGAATAAAAATACTTTTTCTTCTTCTTCTTCTTCTACCCCTACAACCCATGAAGGGTCTTGGGTCCATTACTATGTAAGGAAGAGCACTGTTTCTTGGTCAGCAGTGGTGCAAGGAAGTGATTTGACCGTGATCACGCTCAACCGCCAGGTTTTTTCCCCTTAATTTTTCAATTAAGGGTACCCACTTTATAGAGGCTGGGTTTGCCCCAGGAGGGTCTCTCGGCCCACGAGACAAACTGTGGCGAATAATAAAGATATCATTAGCCATGTCAGATTCGAACTCGGGACCTTGAGCACAGCAATCCACTGCCTTACCAGTGGGCTACCCCGCTCCCCTTAATAATATTTAACATTATTTAAAATAATGATGATTAATGCAGGAAACAAAAGTTCACGAGCAATTAATAAAAAGAAACTAAAAATTTATTTAATGCTTAAAATGTGAAATAATATGTAACATTTACGAGGATATTAGGCATAAAAACTTCTAATATTATGGAATTGAACTTACGTGTAAAGGCATTTGAGCTGTGTCCCAGTGAATGAAGATTCATAACAGTAAGTAATTTTATTGGTTGTTGGCATTTTTTCTGGTACTTGTGGCAAACATACGGAGATAAAACTGTGCATTTCTGCCAATGTAAAGCCTCCTTTCAGCCTCAGTGTATGGAAAGATCTGTAAAATATTCATTTCTTATTATCAAATAAAAATAATGTTATTTATTTCAGTTTTTGGATGACTCAAGGAATAATAAAGGTATTTATAAATAATTATTCATAATATGCGTAATTTATATGAATTAATAAATTTAATCTATATAAATAAAGATGAAATTCTGTTGGTTTGTTCTTTATAGAAATCCATTCCGTTTCTACTAAATTCTCCAAATTTCGCTTAGTGGTTCTTTCATACCTGGTGCAAACACCTGTCCATATTAAAATTGCATAACTTCAGCCGATCTCTTGGTATATTCTTTATTGTTATAAAAATCGCTATGATCTCGTTTACATTGGAGACAAGTCGAAATTCCCCGGGTGAAACCGGTAAATACAGCTAGTTTTCTACAGGGGAGAGCGGGGTTGGTTGGCAAAGGGGGAGGTTGGCCTTTGGCTTATAATTTCCGTCACCTGCCCCCACAATGGGGGCTAATTGGCATACTCTGGCTTGACGAATTCTTAAATTTTCTATGATCATAGTGTTAAATATTATGCGTTGAAAAAAATACTTGAAGTACTCTAATGCTTGTGGTTTACAATGGTATTAGCCCTATTGAGATTATATTAACAGGAACAATTCAGCAATCAAAAAAGTGAAAACTGTTGCCAACCAACCCCGCTCTCCCCTAAATTAAATAATATTAAAGTGAAATTCTGAGAAAAAAATTTCCAAATCATGTTTCAGACATAACTTACTTCTTCCTACTTTTAAATATTTATAGAGATGAATATATTTTAACTTGGATTAGCAATAAATTTAGGCTCATCTCAAGTACATAAGTGCTTCTTCTTCTTCCTCTAACTCCTGAGTGCCGCTAAGTGTGGAGTTGCCGTCCCGGTCCAGCGAGCCCATTGGTCTCTGTCCCTTGCCATTCTTCTCATCTCCGGGATGGTTAGTCCTCTTGCTGCACCCAGTTTCCCAATGTAGTCGGAGTATAAACATCTGGGTCTGCCACGAGGACATCTTCCTTCCGGTCTAGCTTCAAAAAACAACCTGGCCTTTCGGGTAGCGTTCATTCTACAGACATGCCCGAACCACCTCAATTGTCGCTCCTCTAGGATATCCCACACTGATCTTACTCCCAATTCCTTACGGATCCTGTCATTTCTAATACAGTCCCTCCTGGTTTTGCCAACTATTCTCATTTCAGCTGTTTCCAACTTGCTTGCATATTTGTCGAGGGTAGTCCAGCTTTCAGATCCGTAAAAAAGCAGAGGAAGGAAAACAGATTTAAATATTCTAATTTTGTCCTCTCTGCTAATTTCATGTTTCCCAATGACAGTTTTGGATATACGGTAGTATAGTCCATTGGCCATCATCACCCGATTTAGTGCCTCCTGGTCTATTTTGCCATCTTTGCTCACGACTGTCCCTAGATACGTGTAGGTGTTTGTTGTTTCTAGGAGTTCGCCGTTGCAGAATATCCTAGGCTCCAAATCTTCTCTACCCACACACATAGTTTTTCTTTTTGCCGGATTTATGCTCAACCTCTTAGCCGGAGTTCCTCATGCCATTCGTTTAATGATGTTTGCAGAGCTACCTGGGAATCCACAATCATGTCTAACTATGTCGTCTGCATAGATCATTGCCTGAGCAAGTACATAATTGCACCAAATTGTACATAATAATGTATATTTTAGAAAAACCATGTATGGCTCTCCGAGCCGATCTGGAAACAAAGAATTACATATATAAAGTAGAGAAAATACTTTTATTTACTTAACTATTTTTTAAACATAAACTTATGTCACTTGTCAATGAAAAACATATACGTACATAAATTTCATAATGAATTATTAATATTAAGGTGATTCTGAATTCGTTTATTTTTTGCTGACTGTTTATTTGACTATTGCCTTTTCGTTTTTGTTTTTCAATTTTAGTTTTTCTCCTATTAATAAATCAATTCATTACACAAAATCCTCGGTGTCGTGAATCCTAGTGAGCATTCCCAGCCGCCTCAAGATGTATGTTTTCAAGTGCGTGGTCTTTGGCTTGACGTGAGGGGTAACGTAGACATTCAGCACACCGAAATCATTGCCATATTGAAAATTTAGATTCAATTTTGATGTATCGATTTGACATCTATAGGTAGCCAGAAGTTTGTTACCACTCTGAAAGCAAAAAGATTTAATGATAAAATCAATGTAAAAATATAACATCCCGTAAAATATTGAAATCCTTCAAATAACTTAATTAGAAAAGGATAGAATAAAAAAAGAAGGTTTCTTATACACGTACACAAAATGGAAGCATTTTGATCACCATTCTTTTATTTGAAACTGCTTAAGTGACTTAAAATGTTAATTTAGTTTTATTTAAACTAATTTTCAGTTCTTACGCAGAATCGAATGGCAGAGGAACCTACCTTCTTATCATTTTTCATGTCTTCTACCTAATTTTGTCTCTTTCATTTTTAGTTGCATTTAAGAAATAAATGATAATTTACTTAAAGGTAAATATTGTTACAGGTGAAAATAGAGTTCTACAAATAGGAGTAGTTGAGTAAAACCTCATTTAATTGGACTAATGGAAAAGTGCTCGGACTATCCAAAAAATCCTATACTAACTTAATTTGTATTTTTCCTTAAAACAAAAATGTGTCTATTATTATTAAAATAATACAAAAATTTGTATTATTAACCCTTAACTACTCACGTTGGGTCGTATTGACCCATACCAAGTTTCATTTCATTCTATTTACACCTTTTTGGCATTGAATGATCACCAAACTTTGACATATCCTTTGTTTTGGCTCCGTTTAAAACTTGGCAGTGTCTGAAAAATAAGGGAGGTGTTTATTTCATCTAAATCGATATTTTGACCCGAGGTGAATAGTTGTGTAAGCCATTTTTTTGTGTCCGATCTGTTTTAACTGCAAAGGTTGTTAGTAGAAAAAATTTTTAATTGAAATCAAAATAAATTATGTTAATAATAGTAATGTTAAGGAGTTCCTTTATTTTAGTACTTCACTTCAGACCTATAATTTAACATATTATTCATATTTTAAAACTTTTATTTTCAAGCCTTCCCCTGTTGTTTAACACTAATATTTTACACCCTAAGGTTGTGTAATTTTTTTTTTTGTTCTGGGTCATATTGACCCGAGGTGAGTAGATAAGTAACATTGATTCAGGTGAGTAGTTAAGGGTTAAGCTAAATAATATTCTTTACAAAAAAAAAATACATTGGTTAAAAAAAATGTTTTTCTCATTCAATTTCAAAGATTGATCCACTTCATTAGATTTAATATTGTATGAAACAAAACCAAGGCTTAGAAAACATTAAGTCAAACCATAAAAATTTAGTATATATTAATTAATTAAAAAAAAATAATAGAAACACTAGGAGCCAAAAAAATACAAAATGGTTAAGTTATCGCTATGTTACTTCTGGCCTATTTCGAGAGGTTATGTTGCCGTAATAGAAGCCCACTCCCATCATCTCCTTTTCAGTTAAAAAGCGCCATGATCAGATTTATTAGATCTCAGGTTTTGGCTCCCGAACGCCACGTTTGCTCTTCAGATGTATATAACCCCCCAAAGGGTCCTTTCAGTTGAGAAGATGCCATTTGACCAGGGCTAGAAGTAACATAGCGAAAATAGTACCATAAAAATAAATAATAGGAATAGATTACTTGAGGACTGCAGTAACTGTGACTAACGACTGCAGAATTCTTCTCAACATCAAGAAGTTTAATATTGATATCAGATTGGAGGAGGACATTGTCTATTGGTGCTTCTGTCTCCAAGCTCAAGAGGAATGCATAATCATCTTTAACAAATGTCATCTGGAAAAAAATAAGATAATAATAACAATATTTAAATTAATATTATAAATCTAAGTATAGTTATCTGTATGGAGAGTAAAACAGCCGAGGAAGAAAACACAGTAATTAAATAAATATAACATCAGGAATAATAAGATTCATCAGTTTCTTTGCCGGTAGATGCAGGACTTTGACTAATCAAATTATCATGAAATATTGGAATTTGGAAATTCTAGATGTAACAAATTTTCTAAATATTATTTTTTTTAAGTATTTAAGACTTTTAAAAAATAAAAAGGCAATCAATAAAAGCTCAACAATTAAAACATTTTACCTTTTCTTAATTTATCTAAATTAATATTAAAAATAATTCACTTATTTTGAACTATTTATAATTTTTGCCTAGGTTTCTTGGAGTACAATTTTTTTTATTATAAACTACAGAATCCTCTTGACCATACCATATTGTTTTGGAAAATTGAAATTCACTAAAATATATGTATTTGTACATGTACGGAATAGGAAGTTCTAAGAGAATTAACAACTTTGCACAAAAAAATGTTTGTTTGTTCGTATTAATATGTTCATAATAAATTGCTTATCATGATTACTTAACATACACTTACGATGAAAATATGTATTTCAGTGACATCTTATGAAAATAGTGATAGATAAAGAGGCAATTATATTACTGAAAAAAATTTTGTTTGTTTTAAATACCTACATTTGAATAACCGAGGCCGATGATTGAATAGGTTCAGATAATGATGTTCCACTGTTTGGATTTACATTTTATTTTGGACTTTGACCAAGTTATTATTTTAGTTCAATTTTAAGGTCCCATAAACTTAAAGATGCAGCATATCTTAATGATTTGATCATTAAGAAAGAAGTGCTTCGTAAATTCAATATTGTGTATATTCATGTATAGCATTCATCGAGCATTTAAGAAAAAAATAATAAAATGCATTAATAGAATAAATAACTACAAATCTAAGGAACTTGTTGTAGGTTGATAAGTTGGTCATATCAATATCCTAAAAAGTTTGTTTATTGCTTTTAACCAACAATTCATAAATATAAACTTTAATATAACTAAAAATGGATTTTATTAATGTGTCACACTATTATTTCATTGATTAGTATATTTAGGAAATTTTTATTACTTTATCATTTATTGCCAGGTTGAGGATCGTTGACATTCCAATGGAATCTTCAGAAGTCATCATTTGATACCTTTCTCTTTCTTTTGATAATGACCTTTCAATTTCTTCTATTTCCACTCTAAAAAAAAAAAAAAAAAAAAAAAAAGGATTGATTACTCTTTTGACCGAGAAAATTAATGTTATCGATTATTTTGGATTTAGGCAGAACAGGGACCTTAAGGGAGGTTGAAATGGAAGAAAGGTCTTAAAAAAAAGTTTCTATGAATCTTTGGTAGTTTCTGTACTTCTGGATTTAACAGGACCATCACATTAGTCAGCGCTTATGTTGTACTCGAAATATTGTATGTTGTAATGTTGTAACGAATGTATTTTTCAACTATAAACTAATAACATATTGTCTGCTGACTGCTTAGAATGGGCTTATAGGATTCAGAATCACAGAAACAATAAAAAACAATGTACGACTCGACAAAGTTGCAGCAAAATTAAGTGTTCATTCACCATTTTCAACCCCCTATAAAGTATATAGGGTTCCTTATTTGAGCGGACTCTGCAGATCTCGATTCTTAATATTAATACCAAGTTAAAACCAAAGTTTCAAGATTTTGTTCTAATTTTGCTCAATATTTCCTTTAATGTTAAAGTTTTTCTATTATTAAAACTACCACACAACTAACCGAGCGAAGCCGGGCACCCTAGCTAGTATATTATAATTATGTAATATAATACATCATAATTATTGTTGTAAAATTTGTATTGTATAATACAACAAAATACATAATACAAAAATAAGTACATTAAACACAATCTATTTAATAGCTAATAGGAACATAATAATACAATACTGGATTGCAGAAATAATATATCTGTAGTCTATCTCATAAATATATCTCATATCCCATAAACATGTGAGATTCGAACAGCTGAGGAGGTTCAACAACTCTAGGTGGTTCAGTTATATCTTCAATGTCATACCATATTGAATTTTCCCATGTGATGCTTTGCTGAGAGTTTATGTCAGATCTCATCATGTCTAAGTGACCATGAATAATGCTCATTATGGACCATATTCCCTTGGCTGTACCAACCATCCCACTATGACCCCTTTCCAGATATGAGATGAGCTCATCATATTCCTTACTTAACTTGCGGCTGGAACTAGGGATTATATTCTTATAAAAAGCATACTGATTTGCTGACAAGGGTTTGGAATAATATACTATCTTCTTAATATCTATAATGTTCTTGTCCTTGCCAGATAATTGGACAAACTCCTTGCCTATTTCTGCCCTTGTAGCCCATTTAGAGCTAGACTTAGTCATCCAACTCAGTATTTCTAAGTTATCGGAGTAAGAGCCAAAGACACCATGAAACAATATCTGAGCTGTGACATCTGCATTCTTGATTATAGGCATCTTCACTTTGTCAAGTGCGTTATACGCTTCGTATGCTCTTTTCCCAGAGCGATAAAAATCTACCAGGTCGATCTTTGTGTATTTTCCTGTCGAATAGTAAGATTCTATCAAGTTTCTTGTATCGCGTGATAGCATCTTCAAATATGCATACATAGGTAAAGCTGCTTTCTTGTTTTGCATTGTTGCTTTATTACTCATGAGTAATAGATTACCTATTATTGTCATGAATGATCGAAATTCATCATCAGTAGTAGAAGGGATTGCCATTATGGTCGGCACATGTTTTAGAGACTCCTCAAGGGCACGAGCCCACTTTGAAGAGTAATCTATGTTGGAACCCATAGACCTTTGTCTACTTGCAAGTCTATAGCAGATTAATTGAGTCAATGGTCCACAGGCTGAGGCACAAGCAGACCGTATATGTGGGCTCCACCTGATCCCCTCTAGCAGATCTTCATGAGCTGAGTACAGTCCATACCTAGAGATCTCTTCTGTTCTATTTCCTCTAAGAATCTTGGTGTGTCCCAATCTAAGTTCTTCTATCCTAGCTTTGAATAGGCTGAGAGTGACTAACATTGTTGATAAGATACCAAGACACTCTGATCCCTTTGACAATGGAAGCCCGTATTCTGTTGCTAAATTCTTCAGGTACTCCATTCTACCAGTCAATGTTATAGCTAGAGGAGTTTCAGTAACTCTTCCATCGGCATCAGTTGTCTTTGAAATTGTCCCTAAAGATATTGGTTCAATCATCAACTTTTCCCTTATCCTGGATTTGCCTGTCTGTTTCTGGTCTTGCCTATGATGCTTTAGAGCATTGAACATGTGGGCCAATAGTGCTTCTTGCATCATCAGGTCATCATTGGGAACACCAAGATGTAGAGCGCAATACTTATACCAATGGATTAGCATGGTAAACACTTTGTTCTTAAATTCTATTCTAGGGTCCACTTCATCAGTCTTTGGTTTCTTTGCTGGAGAACTCTCAGTTGTATTCTCCATGTCAGATTGAATCATAAGTAATGGTAAAAGAATTGAATAACTTGTAGATGTAAAATAGAATACTTCTTTTTTAACCGACTTCGAATGAGGAGGTTACTCAATTCGATACGTATGTGCCTTTTTTTTTTTTTTTTTCTATGTATGTCCACCGATTACTCCGAGATGGGTGGACCAATTGGAACGAAACCTTTTGCATCTTGTAGAGTATTTTCCCAATGTGGTCCCATTAAAACCTTTTTTGGGTTCTTAATTTATTAAAGAAGTTATTGGGAAAAAACATGAAAATAATTATTTAATTATTGCTCAAAATATTTACTTATTTGAAAAACATATGGCATATATATCATAAGGTATGCTCTAACAAACAATTAAAACACGTTGAAAAATAAGAAACTGATCATGTACTATCCCCGCTTTTTTTATTCTAAATTTGATTGGTTGATTTCAAGGAATGCTCAATAATGTTTTAATGGTCGATAAATCGGTTGGGAAAACAAACCAATCAAATTCAGAATTAAAAGAGTGGGAGAGAACATGTGAAGTGTGTTAGTTATTGACGTGGTTTAAGTGCTTGTTGGAACAAACCTTATACATAACCTTAAATAAATTTCCAACAATAGATTTTAATTAAGATATATAATGTCACTGGAATATCGCTGTCGTTTTCTGAAAAATGAAACACTTCTTTATGGTTCCGGCAAAGTTATTGTTGTTTCGACCCTGTTCCTGGAAAATTTTGCCACGAAATGAAACTCAAGAACATTTTTCTGAGTTGCTTAAAAGATTTTTTTTTATAGATTTTAGAAGATTAACGCACATTAAACACCGATAACAGTAAAAAATCCTAAATGAATGTCTAAACGACGGATGGACAGCATAATCATAAAACCACAAAATTCATAGAATTTAAAGAACGGCCGAGCATTAATAACACTTTTTAAAAGAGATTCGTAAAATCGTAGCCATTATTGTTTAAATTGGATTTTGATTTCCGACTTCCACTCGTTATGCACATTAAAAAGGAATTCAATGCTTCCTGGAAAAGCTCTTTTTCGTTTGATTTAGAGGCCTTAACAAAAGATTCAGGCACCTCTGTCAGCTTCCGGATACACTCGATCTCTGTCGGATATTGATATATAATGTAATCATAAAATCTTGTGCGGATTCTTCACTCTGGAGTGACACTTATCCAGATTACTACTATCGGTTTTTAATTATGTTTCTGCAACTATTGAGGTGTTTAGAAGAATATTGCTGTAAGTGCCATTATTGATTTTGAGATAACAAATAACTATTAACTAAGCTTAGATTTGGTTTGAAAATTAAGAAAAATATTATGGATATTACCATAATATGGACTTATTATTATTCCAGTCATGAAATAAATACGTCCCGCTAAAAAAAATTAATATTATTTTCTTCCATCTCCAATTCCATCTATGAATTGTCTAATTTTTTTTTTTAAGTTACGATAACGACCCTAGGGTGGCACTCGATAAGAGAGACTAAAGACGAAAATCTTAAAGATAGTCATTTTTCAAGAATTATTTCCATTTCGAGGCAATCATATTCTCAGATACCGAAATAACAAACGTAAATGTTGTTTATTAAATTTACCAATAAAACTGGTCGAAAAACCGCTAAAATCCCAACTTTTCCTATACCTACGACATCTTGAAGTTGCCGGATTCATGTTACAGCCGAGCAAAACTGTACACCTCCTCTCGGAACACAGATGTATGTATGTTATAAACAAGTACCGAAGACAATATTCCGCAAAGGAAAAAGATTGTCATTGCAGAAAAAAAGTTTTATGTGTATTCCCGATGGAAGATTGGTCTTTACAAAAAATCAAAGTAGACAGGGTGTTGAAAGGTATGTACTGCACCTAACGCAAACGATTTTAAATTTTCTGAGCACATTCATAAAATCGATAATGTGACTATTATAATACAAAGTTGATTAAAATTGATATAATTATAATATAAAGACCCGGGATAGATGAACGTGGTATAGCGCTACCTGGGTGGGCTGACTTTTATTTCGCGAGGGACCCACGGAATAGATCTCGTCCTTCCCACCATGGATAGAACAACCAACTAATGAACCAAATTCACTTGTAGTATCTAAAGAGGGGTAACGAATAAAATAAAAAAAAAAAAAAAAAATAAAAAACGACTTCGAAAACCCGAAATCAGTTCAAAATGCACTTAAAATCTGTATAAAAAAAAGCATACAGAATTTGTTTTAGAAATCAACGCATTGTTTCCTTCCGCCTTATATTATAAATTATCTTCCACCACTAAAAAGTATGAAATAAAAAACATTTTATAAAAAAAAAAATTAAACCGACTTCGAAAACTAGGAACGAGTAAAAATAAATGCACTGAAAAGTATGAAATAATTACCTTCTGATTTTTATGAATACGCAGCAAAATTGAAAATCGTATGAAAAGCGGAAAAATGCATTAAAACGGATAATTTTATTTTGATTAGTACGAATATATACTAACTGTTAATAAAAATTATTAAATTAAAATATTAAATACCGTGTTCAATACTTAACAATCTTTTCGGAGGCGGCGCAAAATAGAAAATCTATAGAGAATTTTAAGATTTTCCTAATGTTTAGTGTTAACAATTTTAAATTTTGCGCCGCCTCCGAAAAGATTGTTAAGTATTGAACACGGTATTTAATATTTTAATTTAATAATTTTTATTAACAGTTAGTATATATTCGTACTAATCAAAATAAAATTATCCGTTTTAATGCATTTTTCCGCTTTTCATACGATTTTCAATTTTGCTGCGTATTCATAAAAATCAGAAGGTAATTATTTCATACTTTTCAGTGCATTTATTTTTACTCGTTGCTAGTTTTCGAAGTCGGTTTAATTTTTTTTTTTTTATAAAATGTTTTTTTCAAGCAAATAATTGTAATAACTTAGTTGATAAAGCACTGCTATACACTTGATATACTTGATAATGCACTGCTATACATAATTTTGGTTTCATTCACCTTTTCCACGGTAAGGTGTTACAACCTGAACGACCATAGCTTGCCCCCCCCCTAGTTTTTAGCTTGCTCCCCCACTAGTTTTGATCCTGGGTATGCCCCTGATAGCAGATCTTAAAAAAACTTACACCAGCAATAGTTATAATGTCACACACTTACAAAACCTACTTCTTGTTTATATTTATTGTTGAAGCAATCATTAATCTTTTACTTTCACTTACCTATATATGAAATATATAGTAAGTGGAAGTATTGCGATCGTGAAAAATTTCGACTTCCGGTTTTCAACGGAAATACACGTTTAGGGGTCCCCTGAGTCGAAATGACCAAGTCCCGCGAAATGGTCTGTGTGTGTGTGTGTGTGTGTGTGTGTGTCTGTGTGTGTGTGTGTGTGTGTGTGTGTGTGTGTGTGTGTGTGTGTGTGTGTGTGTGTGTGTGTTTGTGTGTGTGTGAACAGACTAGCTCAAAAACTATAAACCGTGCGATCATAAAATTGGGTATTTAGTGTAGGTATATGCCCGCGATGTGACAGCATAAATTTCATCAAAATTACTTAAAGGGAGGGGGTACTTTACTTAATAACTTTTTAGGTTTTTTTCGATTTTCTCAAAAACGGCTCTAACGATTTTGATTAAACTGAGTATTTGATGTACTAATATGCCCGAGATATGACTGTAAAAATTTCATCAAAATTGATTAACCGGAGGGGGGACTTTACTTAATAAATTTTGTATCATTTTCACGTGATTTTTTTATTTACTCAAAAACGGCTTTAAAGATTTTGATCAAACTGGGTATTTGATGTATGTATATGCCCGAGATATGACCTTTTAAAATTTCATCAAAATTTATTAACCGGAGGGGGGACTTTACTTAATAAATTTTGTATCATTTTCACGGGTTTTTTTTATTTACTCAAAAACGGCTTTAACGATTAACAAAAATAAGATATGAATGTAGAAAAATGTGTGAATTTGGGAAATGATATTTAGCAAAACACGTCAATTTTTAGTCTAAGTAAGTTGGTAAGTGAAAGTTGTGTGTTGCGCGCACGCACCAGATTTTTTTATTTTATTTTAAAATAATTGTTTAATTTTTAACCGACTTCGAACGGAAGAGGAGGTTACTCTATCCGATACGTAAGTGACTTTTTTTTTTTTTTTTCTATGTATGTTCACCGATTACTCAGAGATGGATGGACCAATTGGAACGAAACCTTTTGCATCTTGTAGAGTATTTTCCCAAGTTGGTCCCATTGAAACCTTTTTTGGGTTCTTAATTTATTTAAGAAGTTATCGGGAAAAAACATGAAAATAATTATTTAATAATCGCTCAAAATGTTTACTTATTGGAAAAACATACGGGATATGTAACATAAGGTATGCTCCAACAAGCTATTAAAACTAATTGATAACTAACAAATCTCAATATTGTTTTACTGCTGGATGAATCGAATGGGAAAACCAACCAATCAAATTTAGAATCAAAAGAGTGGGGGGAGAACATGAGCAGTCTGTTGGTTATCGATGCGTTTTAAGTGCTGGTTGGAACAAACCTAAACATAACCTTAACCAATTTTTCAACAATAGATTTAAATAAAGATATATAATATCGCTGTCATTTTCTGTAGCGATATTAGCATAAATATTAGATAGATATATATATTCACCGATAACAGTAAACCTTCTTAATTTAGATCTAATCGACGGTTGGAAACCATAATCATAAGACCACGAAAATCGGGGAATTCCAAGAAAGACTGAGATTGATAACCGTCTAATGCAGAATTTAAGACTTCTTCAAGTTCGTCAAGGTCAAGGTTCGTTTAAATTTAAAATCGTAGCCACTCGCTATGCACATTAAAAAGGAATACAATAATGCCTGGAAAAGCTCATTTTCAGTTGACTTAACAATTTACCTCTGTCTTCTTCCGGATACACTCAGTCACTGATGAATATCTTGTCGGAGATCTTGTGCCGATTCTTTATGGGTGACACTTCTGTTAGGCTATCCGGATTACTATTATCGGTTTTTAGTTTTGTTTTGCAACTATTGACGCTTTTGTTGATGTTCATCCATCAATAAAAAGTGCAAAATAAAACTTGATATCTCCCAGAAAACGTAGTATGTTGAAAGTTGTATTATACACGCACCGCTTTCCCACTTTTCTGTTTGTATTAATAAAATTGAAAAGGTAAGTGTTTATATATAGAGAGAAACACTTTATTCATCATAAAAGAGATGCTGCCCAACTACATACATTGGGTTGCTAATACACAGCATACTATATGTCTATCTGAGGCTATTTGTAACATCTTATTGTAATAATATATAATAATAAAAAGGCCCGGGAAAGACGAAAGTGGGAGAGCGTAAAAAAATTTCGAAATTTTTTTTTTAAACCAACGTACGGTTTCCTACATTTGTTATCTTCTCTAACGAAAAAGTATGAAATAAAAAACATTTTATAAAAAAAAAAAAATTAAACCGACTTCGAAACTTAGGAACCAGTAAAACTAAATTCACTGAAAAGTATGAAATACACACTGACTGTTACTAAATATTATTAAATTAAAATATTAAAAACTATGTTCAATACAACACAATTTTTTCGGAGGCGGCGCAAAATAGAAATGACATGTTACGTCATGACGTCATGAGAAGATTTTTGCGCCGCCTCCGAAAAGATTGTGTTGTATTGAACATAGTATTTAATATTTTTAATTTAATAATTTTTATTAACAATTAGTGTGTTTTTTTACAAATCAAAATAAAATTATTCGTCTTATTGCATTTTTCCACTTTTTATACCATTTTTAATTTTGCTGTGTATTCATACAAGTCAGAAGGTAATTATTTCATACTTTTCAGTGAATTTAGTTTTAATGGTTCCTAGGTTTCGAAGTCGGTTTAATGTTTTTTTTTTTTTTTATAAAATGTTTTTTATCTTTTATTAAAATGCGAAGACTTGCTTCTATTAAATTTAAATTGAGTTTTTTAGCTCCCGCTAGAGCGCGTGTTTATTTCCTGCCACCCTTTAAGTCAAATAGCAATTGACTCTTCGTGTGCCCCATTTATTCTATTTATTTGTTTGGTTTTTTTTTTTTTTTTTGTAAGTGATTTGAACATTCGTAAGTGTTGACATCAGTCGTCAAAATTTCAACTTTACAATTTATGATCTCGAGGGCGGTTCAAGTAAGGGTTCAGGATTTGAATTTCCACTTTGCAGCTCTCAAGGAAGAAAACTCAAGGCAGAAGAGAGCCGGTCAGTAAAAGGTTAGTGGTAGTTCCTATTCTGTTTCCTTATTTATAGGGATCCCTATCATTATACAGTCCACTGTTTTCAAAAAGTAGGTATCCTACATTTATAAAAATTGAAACACCTTACAGTAATATGTTTTAATCAATATATATTATAAAGCAAAGTGTACAATGTGCGTGCCGAAAAGGCTCAAAAACGACTCAACATACGTTTAAGAAAGTTATGTCAGGGTGTTGCTATATAACCCCTAACGGAGAAGAAGGTTTCCGTTTTTCTCTTAAGGGTGTTAAATTGAAGAGAAAAGGACTAAAATTTTAAGTCTCTCGCACCATTTAATTAGCCTCTCTGACGAGTTTATGAATGAAAAATTTAGTTCGAGCTCCAGACTACCAGGAAGCGCTAGGGTGCGTTTCTCTCAATGTGTATTGTTCATTCATTCCGTTCAGTTATTGTAAAGGTTATATATTTTTTCAGCTGTTCTTTTTAAATTACTAAAAAAATAATCGATAATAATTAATTTATCCTTTGCTTAATAATGATTCTACATCTCTGCAATCTTTTAGAAAACCAACTGGATTCCATAAAAAATTAATTATCTCAAAAGAAGGCTAATTGATCAACACATTACATTTACTCAATATATACTTAAGTAAATTTAATGCGATATGAGTGAACATTATTTAGTAGTACAGTGAACGATCAAAAACAGATATAAAACAAAAAAGAAGAGCTGAATTGACTGATTATAAATCGAAAATAAAAAAGTTCGAAGTGTTCCTATTGTATGTAATTATGAAAAATAGTTTTATTACTAGGTACGATGAGCATTCCAGTTGACAAAATGACTAACTCCAATTACAGCATTTTTTCAATAAGATCCTATCACCCCCTCATAGTTCAGGATAAAAAGAAATATGATGAAAAAATTGTGCCCTCATGATATTTTGGTTTTCACTTTGTAATAGTAGGTCCAGAGTCCGACCAAATCACGGGGGGGGGGGGGGATATCTTAAGGGAGCTTGAACTGGAAGAAATGTCTTTAAAAAAAAGTTTCTATGAATCTTCGGTAGTTTCTAAACTTCTGGATCTGATAGGACCATCACAGTAGTCGGCGCTTAAGTTGTACTCGAAATATAGTTTTTTTAACTAATAGATTTTTCAACTATAATCTAATAACTTATTATCTGCTGACTGCTTGGAATGGGCTTATAGGATTCAGAATCACAGAAACCATCAAAAACGATGCATGACTCGACAAACTTGCAGCAAAATTAATTGTTCATTCACCATTTTCAACCCCCTTTGAAGTATATAGGGTTCCTTATTTGGGCGGGGGACCGATCTCGAATCTTAATATTTTGTTCTATATTTCATTAAAGTTTTTCTGTTATTAAATCTACCGCACAGCTACCGGAGCGAAGCCGGGCACCCTAGCTAGTAACTTATAAAACTAGGCTAAACAAAAATAAATAGAATAATAACAAAATGGCATAATTACTAGGTTGTTACAAAAGTCCTTGTGCATATCAAGTTGTTTACATTGAGGTCTCTAATTTAATCCTTATTTAATCTCTGACGAATACAATTCTTATGTCAATGTTTACATTAACTAATCCTCTAATTATCTATGTACGCCAACTGTCCCTGCTTTTCATTCAGTTTATTAAATTTCACTAGAAATGTCGGAAGAAAAATTTGTCATCCGCGGCCTTCTTGGGCATTATTGGAAAAAAGGTTTTAGTGCAAAGGCCTCAGCCGAGGAAATTTGTGCAGTGGAAGGGGAAAGTGTGGTGCATCGAAACACGGCCGCATTTGGGTTCAGGTGGTTTAATTCTGGGAATACAAGCCTTGAAGATGAACCTAGATCAGGTCGTCCTTGATCACTTCGAGCTGGTTCCAGAGGGCAGGGCTATCAACGCTGAGCTATACTGTGAACAGCTCGATAGGGTACATGAAGTTTTAAAAGTGAAATACCCCGCTTTGATTAATAGGAAGCAAGCGTTATTTCAGCAAGACAATGCCTCTGCTCATCGCTCACGATTAGTTAAAGAAAAATTTTCAGAAATGAACGGGATTAGCGTCTTGCCCCACCCTCCTTACAGCCCAGACGTCGCACCGTCTGACTATGGACTTCTCAGGTCAATGGCGCATTTTTTGAAAGGTCGGCGCTTCGAAAACTTCGATGATGTCAAATCTGGATGCGAGGAGTTATTTGCCTCGAAAACTGCAGAGTGGTATCAACATCAAATACAACTTTTGGCTGAAAGATGGGTTAAAGTAGTTGAAAATGATGGCCTGTATTTTGAAGAATAAATTTGATTTGTAAATTTTGTACTCACATTTGAATAAAATTAATTTTGTGAACAAGGACTTTTGTAACAACCTAGTATATTCATTTCATTATTTTGTATTTTATTCAACCGGCTAAATTTTAAGCTGGAATAGACCCTTTGGGAGTTTGTTATTCCTTTTGAACAAGCATTGCGAGCGGAAGTCGAAGGCTTGGATCAAATGTAACTAATCAAGACCCTTTTTAACTGAAAAGGATGCGATGGGGTATGCTAAGGGAAGATACACTCCAAACAACCATGGCCAACATATTTTCATTATTGTATATATTTTCTTAAATGGCAAGACATACCTCAAATGCTCAATTTTTTGTTTTTCTTCAGGTGCCATTTTAATGTTCATGTTGTTGTTTTCCCAGTTAACTTGTTTCTCCAGAACTTCTGTTGTGAGACCGAAAAACCATCCTGAAGCAGAGGCATATTTTACTAATCTGATTTATGAAGATTACTATATAGGACATACATCCTTTCAATCCATAGGATTACAACTTTTTTTAAAGACGATTAACATTCAAACTATAACTTGACTTTTTCATATAATACACATAACTGCGGATCAGAAGGTCTGGATAGATTAATTAAAATGGAATAAAAGATCACGGATTTGCTTAGGTTCTTTCATTACCTGTATAAGTGGTCGCAACTATTTCATCAAAAGCAGGATTTCCTACTGTTCCTGCCTGAATTGAAGTTATGCTCTCATTACAAACCTAAAACAGATATAGTAAGATCGTTAAATTAATATTTTTGATCTAATATATAAATCGAGTCAATATTTATTTAACTTAAAATAAATAATAATAAAAAAAGGCCTTACGTAATTATATTTCTCGATATAAGCTTCTCCCATCCCCTCCAATGGCTCTCCATATATTTGAATGCTTCCATCATCCCTTCCTACAATCAACTGCTTAGTTCCGTCTTTGTACAGATCGTACCAGCACATGCATCTCACCGAGTCCCTCTTTTTAGTATTTTGAATAAGCCATTTCCAGTCTGACATTGTCCTGTAACATATAGACTTAGTAATATGGGCATGTATTTTAACATTATTAAACCTGGCAACTTTTGATGAAACATTTTCATCATGATTATTTGGCTCCCAAACACTAATTAATCGAGATGGTCCACTCCGGAACCATCTGCCAGATATATCAGTTTATATCATATATAATTCTTTAAGAATTCTCACCTCCAGAGTAACCATTCGTAATAAATAATTATAACAAATTATTGTGTTAACATTCCCAATTATCTGGAATATCATTACTAAACATCTGAAGTCCTGCTGTATTCTCAGAAAATTTGAAAGTTCAACACTCATCATTTAAAGGTGATCATTCAACAAAATTTTAGCAAGTTTTCCAGATAGTTCATCGTCTTTTTTTTTTTCTTTTTTCAATTTATTTTTCACAGAATCATCATTTTTTTTTTTTTTACAATTTAAAATAAATCAGAACAGAATTCTAAAACAAACTTATTTGTTTAATCTTTTTATTATATTTTTCACATTTATTCATACTTTTCTTTACAATGTTTTACGTATTTATTTACTATTATATTTTTTCATTAACTATTGTCTCAATTATCAAAAAAAAAAAAAAAGATAGAAATTGCCTTATGAATGGAAAAAATAAATAATGTTATGAACAAAAGCTCTTGATATCATATTGTATTATTTAATACAAATGAGATGCAGATACATAGTATTTTTTTTCATGATAATAAATAGTGTTTTTTAATTTTATTAATATCATTAAATAGAAAAAAAAAACATTAACCTGTTGACTTGGACTAGACCAATGTCTCCATTCTCCATGGCGACGACAAGCCCCTCACCTCCTTCCCCTCCAGTATCTCCCAGAAGGCTAAGCGTTACTGGAGCACTGTGCAGGGGGAAACTTTGACTCATTGCAGATCTCTCGATGATCCTCAAAAGTCTGTCCTCGCAACCGAGCACGGAGACCAACCTGTGGTTCTGTAAGCCACAGATTGAATAATGAGAACTTGTCCCCTATCAACAATTTAGGGCTTTTTTGAATAGATCAAATTCCTTGATATCTTCAATGTTCAATGAAAAGCTTAACTTAGAAACACACATTTTTAATTACTATCCATAGTTAATATGATAACATAGAATTCAATATAATTTTGGTTTTATGTAAATTACCTTCTCTAATGACATAACAAGAATATCATTGATGTTATCGCTGGAGAGATAAGAATTTACATCCTTGCAGTTCCTGTAGTGATTAAAGAGATGGCTGCCGGCCACCATCAAGTCGATACCGCTCACCTGCCTGAACATATTTAGCCATCTTATGGATTAAATAATTTACGAGTATATCACTTTATTTAACAGTTGATTTAGAATGCTAAAGCTGATTGCAATTTTATAATCTCCCATAAAGGCACTTTCTATTGCTTCTTTAGTCCAAGCAGAGTTGTCTTTGACACATGAGAGCTTTTGATACAATAAATTTAAAAGTAATATTAAGTTTTCTTCGATAATTATCTGTTGCATTTGTTAGTGTTTTTTCATTTTATTAGTCTCAAAATACAATGAAATAATAAAGATTAAAAATGAGATAAAGAATTGAGATCTACATGGAGTATAGAATAACTAATTTGGGTAGACTTAAACATTACTCCTTTAAAAAGAAGATCTTGCTCACATGGCTTTGATGTGTTCAGTCATGTTAGTTTCCAAACCCAGAAAGAGTTTGCCTTTCTTCGAATAGCCCCTCACTTCAGTTTTCGATGCAACAAATATCTTATCTTGTGGGGCACCTGAGAAAAAAAATATTCTATTAATGCCCAATTGAATTTTAATTTAAAAAAATATTTTTTTTATAAAGGTGAGAGATAGTCAACTGTTATTCTATACGATAGGTTAAATGATAATCAGGATTTTCAGTTAAAACTTTATATACATATATATATATATATATATATATATATATATATATATATATATATATATATAATATAAATCTGCTAAAGCCCTTTTGGACTTATGGCTTATAAAGATATGTAAGTTGATAGACTGCAAGTTAACATGTAACATAACAAATTATATTTTTCATATTATCTTGACAGACTTCTTTAATTTATTTGTAATAATGAAACAATGGTATCCTAACACAATCTCATGCAATATATATTTTCTCACATTCCTTTAATTTGGTGGACGTTTCGGACTGTCGTGTCCATATTCATCACCATCTTTTACCAATTCTGTTTCACTGTAGACATTAAAGGTACTGCACTTGAAGTATTTAAAATAACTAGATAAGTTTCTAGGAATATTAGGATCTCCTTTATTCTTCATATTATCTTGACAGACTGCTTTAATTTATTTTTAATAATGAAACAATGGTATCCTATTACAGTCTCATGCAATATATATTTTCTCACATTCCTTTATCATTACAAATAAATTGAAGCAGTCTGTCAAGAAAATGTGAAGAATAAAGGAGATCCTAATATTCCTAGAAACTTTTAAAGTTATCTTAAATATTTCAACGTTTTTTATGTTCCCAATATATAGACACTAGTAGAGATGAGAGATGGTCAACTGTTCTTCAATTACGATAGGTAAATGATGGTCAGGATTTTCAGTTACAATGATATTTATTATGGTAAGCCAACGTTTCGATCCAACTTGTGGATCTTCATCAGGGCTACTGAGTCCAGGTGGATACTAAGAGTCTTAGTATCCACCTGGACTCAGTAGCCCTGATGAAGATCCACAAGTTGGATCGAAACGTTGGCTTACCATAATAAATATCATTGTAACTGAAAATCCTGACCATCATTTACCTATCGTAATTGAAGAACAGTTGACCATCTCTCATCTCTATTAAATATTTCAAGTGCAGTACCTTTAATGTCTAGAGTAAATCAGAATTGTTAAAAGATGGTGATGAATATGGACACGACAGTCCAAAACGTCCACCAAATTAAAGAAATGTGAGAAAATATATATTGCATGAGACTGTAATAGGATACCATTGTTTCATTATTACAAATTATATTTTTTTTAATGTAATCATGTCAGCCATTGTGTTATGTTTATTGTAGAGAGTTACTAGAGATAAAGCAGGACAGAGAAGAGTACGCGAGTATAGTATGAGCACATCTGTGCTCGGGTACTGAGTAGAGGAGTCTGGAATATGTGTTCGTTATTGATCGAGATTGATGTTCGGGACAGATTGAGGAGTAGGTTTTGGAGAAGTTGGATCACATTGTAAGTGAACTGTGGAATTGTTCACCTGAAAGTGCACAAGTCCTGCTACTTATTTTTGATAATTAGTTTATCTATAACAGAGAAGTTTGTCTACACTGCATTAATTGAAGGAGAAAGATGCAAGATTGAAGGTTTTTATTAGTACGTTCAGTCAGTAGATCCGTGGGCGATTCCACGGTTGGAGGGGGGGCATAACCCACCTCAAATATTTTGACTACTTATATTTTTGAAGGTATAATGCAATTATATAGCTACTAAACCCTATGATACTTTTGGTTTGTTTAGAAAACCAACTAAAAATTCGAAAACCAAATTGCTGTCAGGCAAAAGGCAACAGGTAACCATAAGACTGGGGTATCAAGATCCTCTCCCCCAAAGTTGGAGCTAAACCTGCCCCTGGTCATAAGCAGTCTTTAGTTAATTTGTGCCTGATTTTGTAGCTGACTAAATTATATATTAAGATTAAAGTAAATATTTTAGTGGAAATCCAAGAGGAGATAAAAAATACAAATATTTACAACATTATAACTAATTAAATGGTAATTATTATGATTTTTTTTAAATTAATACAATGTATCTGTTTCTGCAGCGTAGAGATGCAGTACCAGTCAAAAGTTTAGACTAACTTTTTTTCAATTCACAATCTTCAAGTTTAATAAAATAATTCTAACTCCAAAGGTAGAATTAGGTGGATATCTTCCACCATCATTAACTCAAGAGGTAACTTTTCAAACATTATATGATTAAGTTTAGAATAAAATTATAAATAGGGGTAACTTGTGGTGTAGTGTTTAGCATAGTAACCTACAATACTAAAGGTAGTGGGTGCGCACCACGGGATGGGCCTAGGATTTTTTACTGGGAGTAAAAAATCCTTGGCTATATCGTCCCTCAAAATGGAGGTCCCGAGCTTGTACGATGTCAGGTACTCGTTACAGATCTCGATCCTAATTATACGTGGATAGGCAAAATTTAGGACTCCCACTGTAGGATCGTCCGATTAGCCTTACTAGCCTAAGGGACGTTAAAGAAACAAACAAAAAAATTAAAAATAAAATTATAGTTTTTATGTTATTAAATAAATAAAATGTTGTTATTTATTTATTTTACAAAACTAAGGGAGAGTTGAGTACAAAACTTTTGACTGGTACTGTAAGTCTCACTAATTTTTTTTATTTTTAATTTGTTTGCTTTTGCAGATTTATAGCACATTGTTGACAGCACCTTGATAAATAAATTTAAACTTTCAAAATGTTGATAACCAATTAAAATTATAAATAAGCTAAATATCTGCCAAATCATGTGCAAATAAATTAAAAAATTATCTTTTAATTTGGACTTAACACATTTGATGCTGCCACCATGGAAAACATGCTACATGCCGACTGATAAATATAAACTGTTTATTCTCCATTCCATGATTAACTACCAAGAAGAAATAACAATGCTCTTATAAACAACATATTGGCTGATAGGCCATGAGGGGTGTTGCACTGTAGAATACTATCTTTCTTCATGAAAAAAATGTTTCAGTACAGTTGCAGATTGTTACTTCATTGACTCGAATGAATATATGAAGAATATCAGAACAATATACAAATGAAATATTATCCTACCCCTCACCAATGGTGCCTCCGAGCTGAAGCGCTGAGATTGGATCTCCAGGCAAAGTCTTGAAAGAGATCTGTATTTCATGTTTTTTTAATGAGAAAAGCTGGAGTACTCCATCTTGTCCTCCTACTGCCACCTGTCAACAATTAATTCTTCTCATTCATTAAATTATGTTTATCTTTATTTGTATTGGCTAATTAAAATTGGCAAAGTTGTATATTATGCTTTTCAAATGTGTCAAAACTCCAAATTTCCAAAATGAGAAGTGAAAATGTTCCACTCCTAATGAAAAGTGAAAATTTTATCTTTGTGAGAAACTTGAAGGAAGGATCAACATTAGAAGAAAGTACTAAATGTTTGAATGTAAACATCCTTACTTTTCAGGAAAGAAAAAAAAAAAGCCAATAACTAGGAAAGATGACATTGAAGAGGAAATCAAGGCTAGGACACACAGAAAATATTTGTTTGCTGTTATTTAGTTAGGATAATACTTAGGTCACTCTTTCTGGCCTGTAACTTAAAATAATAATTTAGAAAAATACAACAATGCTTTCAGTGGTTCTTTGCGGATTTTGGAAATATATCACCATTTATTTATTTTTATTTTTTTACAAAGAATCAAGAAAAAATCAAGACAGCTCGATTGAACTATCGATCCAAAGATAAGATCATTTTTTTTAAAATCTTTGTTTTGGAGATACTGACATCGATATCGCTTGCCTACAGAACCATAACAACTATCCGTCTATATTCTTATAAACATTGAATGGCAAGAGGAATTAGGAAGAAAAGGCCTATCGATCGATACAAATAAAAGCGAAGTATTGCAATACATTATAATGTTGGCCACACGGCGAACAAGTCCAAAGTTTTGACGGCAGTTGAAGTAAGCAAGTTTATGCTTGAAGCTCTTGACAAAAAGGGGTTGTTAACAATAGTGATTTTATCTTTTGGGATTTTCGGGGCATGTAGGAGAGATGAACTGTTGAGATTGGAAACAGGCGACATGAATGATAACTGGAAATATTTACTTATTGTGTTTCTTAAAACAGGAAAAAATCATAAATCTAGAACATTTATTGTTACAAGTAATGAATCTTCATTTGACACATGTGAATTGTATCGTAAGTATAAAGTATTACGTCCTTCTCCCATGGAAAGTGGAAGGTTTTTCGTCGGCTACCGTAATGTACCGGCTTGCCATACTATTTCTGTTCCTAATTGTATCATTCTTTCCATCATTCATGTTCATGTTCCAAAATTTTTAGCAGTTTCTTAATCTAGAAAACCCTGACTGGGCACTCTTTTAGAAGGTCTTCGGCAACTATGTTAGTGGAGCGTGGTGGAGGCCTTCTCACATTAAGAAAACATGGAGGATAGCAGTCATCAAGGTTAGCCGAAAGCTATATAGAAGAATCAACTGCCCGAAAAATTGAGGTGCTCGGAAGCTGTTTGGAGGTCTCCCCCAAAAAAGAGTCAACGTCTGTGGTTCGGAAGGAAGAAGATTTTTGGACTGTTGACGACCTTTTTAGAGATGAGCCAGAACTTGAAAATAATTCGTTTAATCAAAAGCTATCAAGTTATAGAATTTGAAAATAATTCTTTAATCAAAAGTACTCTGTTAAGCCTCGCGCGTTAAACTCGACCGCGCACCGAAAACAACAACTTTTGGTAGTAGTGATGAAAATGTAGTATATTTCATTACTAGTACCGAAGTGGCCTTTTCCCGTGCGCTAAGGAATTTCACGTGTGCGGCATAGCCGAACACGGGAATTCGAGTTTCACGTACGAGGCGAAGCCGAGTACGGGAATAGTTTGAGTAAGCTTGGGAAAAGCACTTTTGGTACGTGTTATGAACGATATTTTTCATTACACAGCAAACTGGCAGTGTAACAGAAATCTCTAACTAACATAACTAATTAACTTAAATTATAATTTCAAACACTAGTATACTGTTTGATTAGTTTATTGATCAACAAAAGAAAGCTGAATACAAATTAAATAAAATACTGAAATAAATAAGGGTTCTAAAAATTTTGAAATTGAAATTAATATTTACTGTACAGTTTTGATTGTTGCTTATATTTATGATTTTATTTGCTAATTTATTATTATTATTATTATAGTTATTATTATTACTATATATTATTTTGTAGTAAGTGTAAATTTTTAGTTGTATTTTTGTGTATTTCTTGACACTCTCCTGCTCTTTCATTGTGCGGAATTTCAATATTTTCGTTATTTGTTTTCATCATTCCATGCGAATGATTGAAAATATTTATGACACAAAAACTAATTGTAATCGGTGAATTTTCAGTTTTCTTGATTTCAATTTTTCATTAAACAGCTGTTCTTAATACAATCAGCAAGCGCTACTGGTGGCCGGGAAACGAAATAACAAGTACACCGAAAATTTTCGGTGCTCTTATAAATTTTCCGTGCGGGTGCAAATTTTCGGTGCACTTTTAAAAGTAAACGGGAAACAGCTGTTTTCTGTACTGTTTGCATGCATCGAAAGTAGTTTCTTTCCGTACAGTGTAATGAAAACTATTTTATAGCTATTATAAATAATTATATAATAACCCTTTGGTCTTTTATTATCTGTTCATCCGCAAAAAGCTTTTACAAGACTTCTTTCTTTTAGCTACTATACGAGTATTGGAATCATATTTGTATACTGGTTTACATCATCTTTTTATACCAGTTCAAACTTTCCGTCATATCGTGGTGGTTTATTTTGGCCCCATTGTTGTTTTTCATCAAATATTCAGTCCCAGCTATTGTCTCACGCTCATGCGGTGTACAGCAAAGGTATTATCATTATTATACCGCTATATTATCTCTATATATATAAGAGGTTTTTTCCTGACTGACAGAATCAACGCAGAGCAAAAACTACTAACGAAAGAAACTTGAAGTTCGTAATTTAGATTTTAAACGCGATGTAGGTAACCACTAAGAAAGGAATATCAAAAATGTAACCCCTAAGGGGCTTAAATGGCGAAATTGTCGTTTAACTCTAACGGAAATTTATTGTTGAGATTTTAAACCATATGTTTTTTATTTGAATATCGATTTAACATTACAATATTATTAAAATAGACATTCATATGAAATATGGCTACTGATTATTTAAGTATTAGTGGTAATCAAATAATAATAAGAAGTGGGGCTCTACCCTCTCATATAACAGCTACGCCCTTTCTAATTTGCGGGTGATGATAACCTTCGCTGTTTTTCACCCTGTTTAAATAAATAAATAAATAAAAAATAAAATAAATAATGCCCACTGTGATTCCCATGATTGGGGATGGTGCGTGTTTATTTCTATCTCTTCTCCATATATATAAGAGGCTTTGTCTTGAATGATAGAATCAATGTAGAGCAAAAACTACTAATGATTGAAACTTGAAGTTCGGAATTTATGTTTTAAACGCGATGAAGGTAACCACTAAGAAAGGAATTTCAAAAATGTAAACCCTAAGGGGTTTAAATGGCGATATTGTCGTTTAACTATAACGGACACCTATTTTTGCACTTCGAGAAAAAATATCTAATTTGGACTCATTTTAAAGATCTTGATCTACGGGGCGTCGAAAACGATGTTTTAAAGCCGAAAAATGAAGCGTTCGCGACGAGTAAGTTTTTTCGGCGGTTTTAGTGAATTCTCTCCATTGCGCGCCTCCCTCTCTTCTACCGAGCCGGCAGCTTCCCACTCCATTCTTCCACCTACCGGAAGCTCCGATTCTACTAAATCTTCGTAACATCAGTTAATATATTATATTAAATCAATACCAAGATAATGATCACAGAATTGATTTTAAAGGCTCACGGGCAAAGCCGCGACGGGGAATGCTAGTAAATATATACAATGAAATAGGACTACACTTTACTTTGCTGTGACCAAGCTGCGGGACAAGCCGCATGCAGCGCGGGGCCGTCATCCCGACGAGGCAATAGTCGGTGCGAGCTAGCTCCAGCGCCATGACGTACTGAGGTCGATCTGTTCCTATCAACGGACCCGTTACCTGGTTACCGGTAACTAGACAACAAACCACTATTATCCAACTCACTAATACATATATATTAACGTCTACTCTTTATGAAATAAATTTAAGCATCTAGAACTGCATCCGCCCATTTCGAGACCAATATCTTCTCTTCTAACTTGAAATATGAAAAATTCTTAATATATATATATATATGTATATATATATATATATATATATGAAGAAAAAAGATTTGGCTCCGCCGGGAGTCGAACCCGGGTCTTCCGCGCGGTATGCTAACCATTGCACCACGGAGCTCGCTTCCAAACGGTGCCAAATCCTTCCTCATCAATGACCCCTCTCCCACGATCTCGCAAGTTTTGCGAGTATTTAAGAGAGGTGGACAATTTTTGTCCAATTTTGGGCATCTCTTGACGTTCGTCAATTTTTTAATTATTTTAAACTAGCTAGGTGCCCGGCTTCGCTCCGGTAAGTGTGTGGTAGTTTCAATAACAGAAAGACTTTACAATTAAAGGAAATATAGAACAAAATTAGCAGTTTCTTGAAACTTTTAACATATTATCAATATTGAAATTCGAGATCTGCAGAGTCCGCCCAAATAAGGAACCCTATATACTTTAAAGGGGGTTGAAAATGGCGAATAAACAATTAATTTTGCTGCAACTTTGTCGAGTCATGCATCGTTTTTGATGGTTTCTGTGATTCTGAATCCTATATTTCTATATTTCCTATATTTCTTTTTATCCTGAACTATGAGGGGTGATAAAATCTTATTGAAAAAATCTGGTGCGTGCGCGCAACACACAACTTTCACTTACCAACTTACTTAGATTAGAAATTGACGTGTTTTGCTAATTATCATTTCCCAAAGTCACACATTTTTCTACATTCATATCTTATTTTTGTTAATCGTTAAAGCCGTTTTTGAGTAAATAAAAAACCCCGTGAAAATGATAAAAAATTTATTAAGTAAAGTCCCCCCTCCCGTAGATCAATTTTGATGAATTTTTACAGTCATATCTCGGGCATATAAATACATCAAATACCAAGTTTGATCAAAATCGTTAAAACCGTTTTTGAGTAAATAAAAAAAAATGTGAAAATGGTACAAAATTTATTAAGTAAAGTCCCCCCTCCCGTAGATCAATTTTGATGAAATTTTTACAGTCACATCTCGGGCATATAAATACCTCAAATACCAAGTTTGACCAAAATCGTTAAAACCGTTTTTGAGTAAATAAAAAAAACACGTGAAAATGATACAAAATTTATTAAGTAAAGTCCCCCCTCCCGTAGATCAATTTTGATGAAATTTTTACAGTCATATCTCGGGCATATAAATACATCAAATACCAAGTTTGATCAAAATCGTTAAAACCGTTTTTGAGTAAATAAAAAAAACACGTGAAAATGATACAAAATTTATTAAGTAAAGTCCCCCCTCCGGTTAATCAATTTTGATGAAATTTTTACAGTCATATTTCGGGCATATAAATCGATCAAATACTCAGTTTAATCAAAATCGTTAGAGCCGTTTTTGAGAAAATAAAAAAAAACGTAAAAAGTTATTAAATAAAGTACCCCCTCCCTTTGAGCAATTTTGATGAAATTTTTGCTGTCACATCGCGGGCATATACCTACACTAAATACCCAATTTCAGGTTCCCACGGTTTATAGTTTTTGAGCTAGTCTGTTCACACACACACACACACACACACACACACACACACACACACACACACACACACACACACACACACACACACACACATATATCGGTGGACCCCAGCAGAGTCGGAGAAGACTGTTGGCTAATGTAGCCAGTTCCACGCTGCTATACGCGGTACCGATATGGGTTGATGCCTTTCACGTACAGTCATATGCCCGTAAAGCTATCAGTATGCATCGAAGAAATGCACTGCGGGTTGCTCGAGCGTTCCGCACTGTTTCCTATGATGCTGCGTGTGTCATAGCTGATATGCCTCCGATTGATCTTCTGGCGGAGGAACGCAATCGAATTTACCATGGAAGACGTGGACAGCCCAATGCTCACTGGCCTACGGTAGATAAAGAAGAGAGAAGGAAAACTGTGGAAAGCTGGCAAAGGCGATGGGATTCATCATCTTCCGGAAGATGGACCCACAAGATGATTCCCGACATATCAATATGGATCGCCCGCAAACATGGAGAGGTTGACTATTATCTCACCCAACTGCTCACCGGACATGGCTGCTTCAGAGCCTATCTAGCCAGATTCATGCTAGAAAAGGAAGCTTTGTGCATTTGTGGCCTCGCCGACGAAACGGTGGAACATGTTTTCTTTTGTTGCAGGAGATTAGCCAAAGAGAAGGAGCAGCTTGATGTGATTCTGGGGAAGAAGTCTACCCCGGAAAACTTAGTTTCGTTGATGCTGATCAAGCAGGAGAATTGGAGGGCTGTTACAGACTATGCCGCGAAAATCGGCAGGTCCCTTAGAGCCCAGGAGAGGGAAAGGAGAGGCCAAGCAATGGCATAATAAAGAAATAAAGAAGTAGGCACTTAGCCACTCGGCCCCCCGTGAAGTAATGCCTGACAGCGGTTCCGTGGGGTGGCATTGAAGAATAGGGAGGTGGTTTTTTAGTGAGTAGGAATCTCACACTGTTGTGGACTTATAGTCGCACAGCGTCTTATGTAAGATTTTTCCCCTACCCAGAAAAAAAAAAAAAAAAAAAAAAAAAAAACACACACACACACACACACACACACAGACCATTTCGCGGGACTTGGTTAATTCGACTCAGGGGGTCCCAAAACGTGTATTTCCGTTGAAAACCGGAAGTCGAAAATTTTCACGATCGCAATACTTCCACTTACTATATATTTCATATATAGGTAAGTGAAAGTAAAATGCTGTAATTGGAGTTAGTCATTTTATCAACTGGAATGCTCATCATACATAGTAATAAAACCATTTTTCATAATTGCATGCAATAAGAACACTTCAAACTTTTTATTTTCGATTTATAATCAGTCAATTCAGCTCTTCTTTTTTGCTTGCATATATATTTCTTTTTATTTATATATCTTTTTTGCATATATATGTCTGTTTATTTCGCTCACTGTACTACTAAAAAATGTTCAGTCATATTGCATTAAATTTACTTAAGTAGATGTTATATATTGATTAAATATAATGTGTAAATCAATTAACCTTCTTATGAGAAAATTAATTTTGTAAGGTATCCAGTCGGTTTTCTAATTTATATGTAAAATCATTATTTTATTTAGAAAGAAATGGTGAAACAATTTTAAAAGTAATTTAAAAAGAACAGCTGAAAAAATATTTAACCTTTACAAACTGAACGGAATGAATGAACAATAAACATTGAGTGAAACGCACCCTAGCACTTCCTGGTAGCCTGGAGCTCGAACTACATTTTTCATTCATAACCTCGTATCTCAATCTCAGAGAGGCTAATTAAATGGTGCGAGAGTCTTAAAATTCCAGTCCTTTTCTCTTTAATTTTACACCCTTAAGAGAAAAACAGAAACCTTCTTCTCCGTTATGGGTTTTATAGCAACACGCTGACATAACTCTCTTAAACGTGCGTTAAGTCGTTTTTGAGCCTTTTCGGCACGCACATTGTACACTTTGCTTTATAATATATATTGATTACACAATTTTCCGATTTCTTAAAGTTCTATAAAAATAATGTGAAATGTTGTTTGTTATTAGGAGCCGGTGTTATTTCTTGTTAAAAAAAATAATTAAAAATATTTTCACAGATAAACTGGGTGTATGAATAATTTTTTGACCGACTGTAAATCCTTATCAATTGAGGAAAACCATCGCAGTCTGGGCCTTCCTCTTCCTCTCTTGCCTCCTGGTTTGCCATATAACAGTTTTTTCGGGAATCTGTCTTCTTCCATCCTTTCTACAGGCCCTAGCCATCTTATACGGCTAGATTTCAATATACTGACAATGTCTGTTTCATTGTAGAGTTCCCGTAGCTCTCTGTTATTTCGCGCTCTCCATTGGCCATTTATACATACTGGTCCAAATATTTGTCTCAGTATCTTCCTTTTCCAGATCCGCAGCATATTCTCGCTTTCTTGCGTCAGGACCCACGTTTCACCTGCATATGTCACGATTGGCCTCAAGATCATTTTGTAGATGACTAACTTTGCCTTTCGCGATAGATTTCGAAATCTTAGCGTTTTTCGTAGTGAAAAAAGACATCTGTTGCCTGCTGCGATTCTTGCTTTTATTTCCACTGCGATGTCGTTTCTCTGTGTCACTAAAGTACCGAGGTATTTGAACGTTTCCACTTTTTCATATTTGTCATTGAGTAGTTGTACATGACGACTTTCTCTATCTTGCGTGTCGCTTTTTGTGTAAATCATGAATTGGGTTTTTTCCTTGTTTATTTCCAGACCCAGTTGTTTACTTGCCTGTTCAAATTCCTGGACCGTTCCAGAGAGTGCCGCTTTTGTTCTTGCTGTAATCACCACGTCATCAGCATATGCCAGGTGTTGGGTAAGTCGGTTGTAGATTGTTCCCCCAGGGTTCGTTCTAATTGATCTGGTGGCCTGTTCAAGTGCTATGTTGAACAATACAGGGGAGAGGGGATCTCCTTGGCGTAAACCATTCTTCACTTTATATTCCTCTGAAGCGAGCATCTCTATTTCCCAAAAAAATAATTCCAGGGGTACAATGAAACAGCTGTAAAAAAACACAGTAATTAACAAAAAAACTTTATTGGGCTTCCAGTCAGTTTTTCTTTCTTCTGCTTTAGGGTAGCAACGAAATTCTTCAGGAAAGAGGAAAGTTTGACTTTGGAAGAAAACTGTCATAAATTAATACACTTTTTTTGGTGTTCCGCTCTTAATTTGGCACCAATCTGTAAGAAAGCGGTAAGGGTGGCTCCAAACAAAGTCAGCTTATTGTCCCCTTTCGACTTGTTTCGTGACAGACTCCACATGCTGAAGTTCGGTTTTGTGTTGGAAAACTAAAATTTTTCGTCTTTAGGTATGAGTAATTATTTTATTCAATCTAATCTTACAACTTTTTTATTGTGCAAGTATCTCTTAAGATTTTGCCTGACTTTGGCTTTCCTACCTCTTCACGTTCCTCGTAGGAAGTTAAAGACATCAAAATGGCTCGTATGGTGTTCCTTGAAACAAGGGCGTTCGGGACACAATGAAACGTTCCATGGAGTCCCACGAGTGTTTCATCGGGCATGCCTTTTTCATTTTGCAATAAGCAGTCGGTTTTTTTTTTTTTTTTTTCTTTTTCATTTTCTTACAGATTGGTGCCAAATTAAGAGCGGAACACCAAAAAAAGTGTATTAATTTATGACAGTTTTCTTCCAAAGTCAAACTTTCCTCTTTCCTGAAGAATTTCGTTGCTACCCTAAAGCAGAAGAAAGAAAAACTGACTGGAAGCCCAATAAAGTTTTTTTGTTAATTACTGTGTTTTTTTACAGCTGTTTCATTGTACCCCTGGAATTATTTTTTTGGGAAATAGAGATGCTCGCTTCAGAGGAATATAAAGTGAAGAATGGTTTACGCCAAGGAGATCCCCTCTCCCCTGTATTGTTCAACATAGCACTTGAACAGGCCACCAGATCAATTAGAACGAACCCTGGGGGAACAATCTACAACCGACTTACCCAACACCTGGCATATGCTGATGACGTGGTGATTACAGCAAGAACAAAAGCGGCACTCTCTGGAACGGTCCAGGAATTTGAACAGGCAAGTAAACAACTGGGTCTGGAAATAAACAAGGAAAAAACCCAATTCATGATTTACACAAAAAGCGACACGCAAGATAGAGAAAGTCGTCATGTACAACTACTCAATGACAAATATGAAAAAGTGGAAACGTTCAAATACCTCGGTACTTTAGTGACACAGAGAAACGACATCGCAGTGGAAATAAAAGCAAGAATCGCAGCAGGCAACAGATGTCTTTTTTCACTACGAAAAACGCTAAGATTTCGAAATCTATCGCGAAAGGCAAAGTTAGTCATCTACAAAATGATCTTGAGGCCAATCGTGACATATGCAGGTGAAACGTGGGTCCTGACGCAAGAAAGCGAGAATATGCTGCGGATCTGGAAAAGGAAGATACTGAGACAAATATTTGGACCAGTATGTATAAATGGCCAATGGAGAGCGCGAAATAACAGAGAGCTACGGGAACTCTACAATGAAACAGACATTGTCAGTATATTGAAATCTAGCCGTATAAGATGGCTAGGGCCTGTAGAAAGGATGGAAGAAGACAGATTCCCGAAAAAACTGTTATATGGCAAACCAGGAGGCAAGAGAGGAAGAGGAAGGCCCAGACTGCGATGGTTAGATGACGTCGAGGATGATCTGCAGAGCATGGGAGTATGTCGTTGGAGAAACCGAGCTGCTGACAGGGAGGACTGGAGAGGCATTGTAGAGGAGGCCAAGGCCCTACAAGGGCTGTAGAGCCAGGAAAAAAAAAAAAAAAAAAAAAAAAAAAAAAAAAAAAAAAAAAAAAAAAAAAGAGAGATGCTCGCGGTCAGACATTCTCTTATAAATAAAGTTGAAATTCTGTTTGTTTGTTCTTTATAGAAATCCATACCGTTTGTCCTAAATTCTCCAAATTTCGCTTAGTGGTTCTTTGATACCAGGTGCGAACACCTGTCCATATTAAAATTGCATAACTTCAGCCAATCTCATGGTATATTCTTTATTGTTAAAAAAATCGTCATGATCTCGCTTTACAATGGGTTTTTTTTTACGAAATCGACCGTTTGAGTCGAAAAACAGCCTAAAATATCATTTTATACATTTTGAAGAGGCCAACAAGGCCCGGTAAGACCGTCCCTTGGTATGCGTCGAGTTCTGGGATTTTTAAACCATATGTTTTTTTTGTTTTTTTTAAATTACAATACGTTTATTTACATGTATGGTGAATTTATAAAAGCCTCCTAAGAAGCGAGCTTCAATAGGAGTAGTGAGCTCAAAAGCTAAAAACAACGTCAAATACGAGCAGCTGAAACTCTCGACGAACATCAAATTAGGATTGAACAACAGAGGCTTAGACAGGCAGAATCGCGGGAAACTGAGTCTGCCCAGGAATACGAGGCCCGCTTTGCGCCACAAAGGCTTAGGCAAGCCGATTTGCGAGAAGCTGAAACTGCAGGCCAATATTTCTGTTTGTTTGTTCTTTATAGAAATCCATACCGTTTATCATAAATTCTCCAAATTTCGCCAGTAGTTCTTTCATACCAGGTGCGAACACCTGTCCATATTAAAATTGCATAACTTCAGCCGATCTTCAGCTGATAGTCTTTATTGTTATAGAAATCGTAATGAACTCACTTTACAATGTTTTTTTACGAAATCAACCGTTTCATTAGAAAAATGAAATTCCCCGATCAAACCGGGTTATACAGCTCAAAGATGAATTTCTGTTAGTTTGTTTTTTCTTAATAAAACTCCATACCGTTTGTCCTAAATTCCCCAAATTTCGCTCAGTGGATCTTTCTTACTAGGTGCGAACACCTGTCCATATTAAAATTTCATAACTTCAGCCAGTCTCTGGGTATATTCTTTATTGTTATAAAAATCGTTATGATTTCACTTTAAATTTGTTCACGTTTATTAGAAAAATGAAATTCCCCGGGTGAAACCGGGATATACAGCTAGTGATGCATAAAATAATGGTTATCGCATTTCTAACATAGATTAGATCCTAAGGTAACATGGAAACAATAAAAAATTGAAAATAAAGTCTCAGGTGGGGAGCTATGGGTAAAAGAACTTTTGTTTTTCATTGTGCCCTATGTATATATATAAATTTAAGGTTCTTTGGAATGGATGAAGTTAGAACTTGAAAGATTTTTTCAAGGGGACAAATCATACGGAAAAGGTTACAATTTAAATAAAATGGGTGACGAATGAGTTGAAAGGGGTTGCTTTAGATTTGGAAACCGTTACGTTTGAATTGGAAAGGGCTTCTTGTGAATAGGAAAGGGTTTCAAGTGACTTGGAAGAGGTTACAGTTGACATGCTATATAAAGTAAAGGACAAACTGACTTATATTCATAGTCTGTTAATTCTTTGCGCACTACTAAACCATTCATCCGATCGCCATGAAACTTTGGGAAGTTAAGTACAGTTCAGGGAAGATTTCAGGCCTAAGAAATAAATGTTACAATGGATAGATCTTTTGGAAGTGGGAGGGGTTAATTATAAACTGTTACCCGTTAGTCGAAGGACAGGAAGGACATTTATTTATTTAATTAGGAACATGAGGAACGTGATGGTGTGCTCAGACACAAACTCCTGGAACACGGTCTGGGGGTCCAATAGAACTGATAGGCGAGGCGCAAAAATGGGCGATTTCATAGCAAGAAATCATTTGGTTGTTATAAACGAACCCTCTGCCACCCCTACGTTCTCTGGGGTCGTGGGGCAGAGTTGGATCGATGTTACGATCGCTACGCCGGTTCTTGCAAGGTACATTTCTGATTGGACCCTCAGGTCTGATACGAGTTCCGACCACTCTTCAATACAAATTGGCCTGGTAGATGAGCCAGGATGTTCCCACGGCTTTGACAATGGTTTTGTCACCCCGATAAATGACTGGAGTGTTTTTAAGTCCTATTTGGAGGATCGCATAGCTGATGAAGAATGGGAAGAGGCTGATATGGACGGATTTGAGATTCTAGACTACAAAGTGGCGAGGATTACTAACATAATCCGTGACGCGGCCGAAAACTCCCTGAAACATCGTAAGGCAAGAACAAGACCAGTCCCATGGTGGACGCCGGCCTTAACTGCCCTAAAGAGAGACCTCTACAAGGCTCGGCGGTCATATCAGAGGTGCAGGTGTGACGAGGCGCGCTGCTCTCCGAGGTGAGTACAAGTCTAAGGCCAGAGTATACCGAAACGAGGTTCGCTCACAAAAGCGGAGGTCCTGGGACAACTTTATTGTTGTAGAGTCTTCGAAGAATCCCATGGGTATTCCTTATATGGTGGCAATGGGCAAATTGACTCCTCTGCAAACTATTGCAGCCTTAAAGTATCAAGATGCGCATGCCACTACCCTTGAAGAAACGGCCAATATGTTCCTTTCAGCTATTTACCCCAGGGATGATCCAATCCAGGACAATGAAAACGACAGTTTTGTGAGACGAACCACGGTATACCCGCCAGGAACGGACTTGTGCCCACCATGGGACATTCATGATCTTCATATTGCCGTGGATAGGCAGAAACCTAACCTTTCTCCAGGCCTTGATGCTATTGATGCGGCGATTTTAAGGAATAGTCTCCCATACATTGAAAATGCTTTGTTAGAGATCTTTAACAAATGCCTAGATACGGGATACTTTCCAAAAAGATGGAAGATCGCGGATCTGAGACTGCTCTACAAGGGAGGAAATATAGATAAGGAACTTCCTAACTCCTACCGGCCCATATCTCTCCTCCCTGTGATGAGCAAGGCCTGGAGACCTCATGATGAATAGTTTACGCCCTGTGCTTAATAGGGCAAGCCACCCACGGCAATACGGTTCGACAAGGGGCAGAGGTACCGCTGATGCTTTACTGAGAGTGCGCACAGACGGGCGGAGCGCTATGTGATGCTACTGCTATTCGATATCTCTTCCGCTTTCGACAGCGTCTGGTGGCCCAGCGTGCTCCAACAGCTGCAGAGATTCGATGCTCCCAGCAACTTATATTCTCTTGTAAAAAGTTACCTACAGGACAGAATAGTAAGGATTAGAGGAAACTACTATGAGATGGAAGCTTCCATAGAGCGAGGATGTCCCCAAGGATCCGTACTCGGTCCGGCCCTATAGAAACTTGTATTTGATGAGTTGCTGGGAATATTAGAGGCTCAGCGGATCTCTGCCACCGCCTATGTAGATGACCTTGCTGCTGTTGTGGCGTCCGATAGCAGAGCCGGAGTCAAGAGAGAAGCTGAAAGATGTGCCAGCCTAGTCGCCAGATGGTGTGAGGGTAAGAAAATGAAGATGGCCGCCGCCAAAACCAAGGCGATACTGCTTAAGGGCAAGACAGATAGGGCTCACCCAATAACCATGGACATGGAAGGCCAGAGGATACGTCCAAGGGAGGTGGTAACCTACCTAGGCGTTAGGTTAGGCGTAGGCTTGAATGTGACGCCTCACTTGGAATACTTGGCTGATAGGGTGGCCCAAACCGTAAATAATCTTAGTCGCATAGGAGGTGCTTTCTGGGGCCTTAGGTTCCCGGCTACCATAACTATCTATAAAGGAGTGGTTGAGGGTATTCTCCGGTATGCCTCCCAATTTTGGTATCGGGACCTCAACCAGAGACAGAGGAAGAGGCTGGCATCAATTCAGAGGACGGCTCTGCTTCGCGCCACCAGAGCTTATAGGTCAACTTCGCATGAAGCAGTGCAGGTTCTAGCGGGGGTGGTTCCTCTCGACCTCCTCCTGCGAGAAGTGACTAAATACGCTTACAGACATGAAGGCTCAGCAGGACTTTCGGACGCTCTAAGGACGAGGATTGTTGCAAACCCAAACAAATGGAAGCAGATAATCCGGGAGGATACGATTGAGGACTGGAGCCGACTGTGGGCAACCTCCCAGAAAGGGAGCACCCTCAGGAAATACTTTCCTACAGTTAAATCCCGGCTGTTGGCTAAATGGGTCCTCCCGGACTATTGGGTTTCACAATTCCTCACGGGGCATGGGGGTTTTAGAGCCCATCTCCATCGGCTTGGCCAGAACATAGACCCCCACTGTTCCACCTGTGGTGTTCCAGAGACTGTTGAGCACGTGGTCACGACCTGCACTGCATTCGATGGAATAAGGGCCAGGATGCTGAGAGCCGCGGGACTTTTCGTCCTCACTGAGGAAGAGTTTCCCCAGCTGGTGAGCGAAGAGAATTTCCCACGGTTCAAGGAATTTATCTCAGGATGGAAAACGGCGTTGGGTCCGGCCCACTTCAACATAGGAGCCCGGAGAAGAGGGCCTGGGCCAAGAAGTCAGCCATAGAAATAGAACAGACCTTCCGGCTCCTAGGGGCAGCTGTAGAAGTCGAAAATCAAAATAAATGGTTCACTAGCAGTAGTGGGTTAATGCGCGGTCATGCGTAACTCCCCACTACTGCTATACCCGTATTGCCTGTGAGACATGGAAGGGAGTAAATAAATAAATAAATAAGTCGAAGGACAGTGATAAATTGTTGGACTTAGAAGATGTTAAGTATTGAAGAGTACCGAAGCATTGGCAGCAAATTAAACTCACCTCGGAATTTTCTGATGTTGGAAATTAGAATTCCAGTTATAGAAGTGATCACTTCCAAAAGTTCGGCTCAGAGAGGTGAAATTCTTATAAATCTCATTTCAAGACCAGTATTTACAGCAGGGCCGGCCATGAGCACAAGTGTGTGCAAGAATTTATTTTGGCGCCCCTTCAAGCAAAGGCGGGTCCAGCGTGTTGTAAAGGAGGGGGGGGGTGGAGGTGGAGGCCCCTTCCCGTGATCTCTGTTCAATATAATCTCAAAGTTACAAAAAACAAAATTATTATTGTTCGCTGCAGCTCAATCAAATTTAAATGTACCGAAGTGCTGTCATCTCTGGAGGGTTCTGATAAGCTGTGGACCCTGGACCATACAGGAAAAAAATCATGTTGAGGTTCACCCCCTGTGAACTGTGAGTGATCCCTCTGTTTTAAGTATAAACTGGTTTCTAAAATAATTATGGAGGAGTAAAAGGAGCCCAACAGGGGAGAAGAGGATAGGTAGATGAGATGGCCAGCAACAACAGAAGCATCAGCAACAGAACAGGGACAATTTCTAAAGCAAGAAAAGTCAACTTGATTCATTCGACCATTAATCATGCCACTCATCAAGCATCATTTTTCTTTTTTTCGATTATTATAATTATTAAATTTTAACTAACAACCACTAACATGAATGTTCCCCTTTGGAGAAATCAATACCTCAGTATGATGTAAATATTACAGTAGACTTTAATGTTATTCAATTTAGTTTAATTTATAAAGTCCACAATTGAACCAGCTTTAAAGTTAAGTACCTTGGGCTTTGCCAGTCTGCTGGGAGCCCGAGATACACACAACTATTATATATTTAATTCGTTTTTCTCCCGAGGCGATAAAGTATTCTTTGAAATATTCTTTATTACTCAATCATTTAACTACCACAGACAGATTTCTGTCTAAAAATACAATTTCAATTGTAACCATATTTTTTTATTTTTTTTAATTCCATTTCAGCGCACCAATAAGAATCAAACCGAGTGCGACCGTAGACCGGCAATGATTTTCAGTTCGACTTATTTACAATTTTTTTTTACTTTTCCGCGACTTATTGAGGTGAAATTAATGAGTTATGACTTGGAAACACAGATTCTGTTTTCTCAAGAATTCCACTTATCGAATTTCGTCACATCGAGAGTCGACTCTATAAGGAGATTAAATTCCTATAAATGGGGTCATCTGTGGTGTAGTGGCCAGCATAGCAGCTTACAATAGTAAAGGTGGCGGGTTCGCGTCCCGCCAGGTGGCCCGAGAGTTTTTAAATAGATTAAACAAATCCTTGGCTATGCCGTCCTTCGGATCGGACGTAAAATGGAGATACCGAGTTTACGTACTCGTTAATTATTTTACCTCGATAGGCAAACTTTAGGGCTCCAATTGTCCGATAAGCCTTAGTAAAATGAAGAGACGTTAAACAAAAAACAAAACAAACAATTCTTATAAATGTTATTATAGAAAGCTAATGCACAGCTAGTAATCGTAATATTATTAGATTTAGTTAAACCTTTGAATAGCCTGGAGAATATTATAAAATGATATTGGAAGGATAGAGGAAGTAGTAGGGAGAGAGATCTCGTCGCTGCTAGCCGTATTCTCGTCAGTAATGTCTCCCCTTTCGGTGGGTTTGCTAGTCTTAGTCCAATCCTCCTTCTTCTTCTTCGCGGAGGCGACCTACGTGGAGCACGACCATGGAGAATTCAGTGAGTAATTATTTTTATAATAAACCGTTCTAAGATTCAAACATAATTATAAAAAAGAAACTTTAAAAATATCGAAAGAATAACTCGATAAATGCATGACGATCAACATTTTACTAATTTTTGAAAGAAGCAATTCTAGATTTTAATTTTAGGAAAACAAACCTTTTTACTTTGACTTTTTTTGTTTTTGTTTATTTAACGTCACTTAATGATGCTATGGCTAATCGGACGATGCTACAGTAGGAATTCGAAATTTTACTTATCCAGGTATAATAGATATCTTTAACGATTATCCGAAGCACGGTACCTCCATTTTACGCCCCATCCGAAGGACGGCATAGCCAAGGATTTTTTACTTACCTTAACAAAGCCTCTAGGGCCAACATCCGAGCTACGAACCCGGGACCTTGGGTGTAGTAGTTGAGTATGCTAATCCCTACAACATAGGACACCCCCGAATCTTTGTTTAGTTCTAAGACAACATTCAAACAATGTCTTCATTCAATTCTTTAAAAAAAAATAAAAATAAAAATATGTTTCACGTTTTAACGGCTCTACCATAGGCTCATAATCAACGTTTCTATGATAAAAAAATCTGGTGCGATGCGCGCAACACACAACTTTCACTTATGAACTTACTTAGATTAGAAATCGACGTATTTCGATGATATGTTAACGCCATTCACACATTTAGTTTTGTATAAGCATGTGTCTCCACGTGTCTATAAGTTATAGAGTATCTGTATAGTAAAATTTGGAAGTTCGCAGTACTTTTGAGAAGTTACTAAATAGAGAAAAAATTTCTTAAATAAATTGCCCCCTCCGTTTGACCAATTGTGATGAAATTTCGGCTTTCACATCGCGGGCATATACATGCGTCAAATATACCAAGTTCGATCAAAATCGTTAGAGACGTTTTTGAGAAAATCGAGAACAATCAAGAAATTAAACAAAATTCTTTAAATAATTATAATATTAAATATCCCCTCCGTTTGACTAATTGTGATGAAATTTTGCTGTCACATCGCGGGCATATACATACACAAAATACCCAATTTCAGGTCCGTATGGTTTATAGTTTTTTAACTAGTCTGTTCACAGACACACACTCAGACCATTTCGCGGGACTTGGTTATTTGGACTCAGGAGACCCCAAAACGTGTATTCCGTTGAAAACCGGAACTCCAAATTTTTGACGATCGCAATGCTTTCCCTTACTATCTATTTCATATATAGGTAAGTGAAAGTAAAAAAAAAAGTTCGTGTTTAGTATTTTTAGAGTTGTGGAAGTTTTTGGGGCATGGTCTAATGAGAAATGACATTAATAGACATGGTACGGTAGTACAGTACGGTAGTCGAGTACAGTGCATGTCCCTTCTCCCGCTATATTTAAATTTGATTAGCCAAAGTTTTGGCTCTCAGGAAGGCGTTCTGGAAATAATAACCCCTAAAAACAACTGTTGGGGCATTTAATTCATCCTCCAACGCTGTATTTTAAAAGTATTTATAGTCTCTTAAAACCTGTCAATTTATGCATCAATACATTAAAATAGGGATTGTTAAGGCTTAATGTTGAAGGACGTGGGCCAAAATTTCTTAATTGAATTTCATCCAAGATTTCTTCTGATTCTGATCCCACTAATTTCATTGCTTTCCATTAACCTCTATAAGCTTCATCAAATTGATTGAAAGTAGGATTAAGCAGCTTGGTTTAAAAAAGAAATGTGCAGCAATAAAACAAAACAGTTCGAGCTGAAATAAAAAATATATAATTCATCTAATATACAATACGCCCGACTAGCTTTTAACAATAGTATGCTGAAACTAACTTATATTTTATATTTATATTTGATTTGTTAAACTCAGATAAGTTCGTAAAATCGCATTTTTATTTAATTTTTTACATTGGGTCCTCTCCTGACAAAATATTGGGGGGGAAGCGTCCACCCTGCCCCCCCCCCGGCGGTGACGTCCGTGATGGTAACCGACATAACATACTGCTTAACTTTCAAGCCTTCATCCTGGCTGTTTGTAACATGCACGAAGGTGGCCAGCACAAAATACGCCTGAAAAAATATGGCACGTAAGAAGTTCGAAATAAACACGCGGCCGAAAAGTAGGTTTTTAAATTTAGAATTCCTAAAATTATGTATTTAAAAAAGAAAATTCAAAGTTGTATATTTGGTATATAGCATACTTTGGACTTGGAATTTAGCCAATAAAATTAAAATGCCGATGGTATAATCTTTAAATGAAGTGTCTCCCACTACTCTCCGTACGGTGTACTTAGTTACTTCCAACGTACATTAATTTTTACTTTCACTTACCTATATATGAAATATATAGTAAGGGAAAGTATGGCGATCGTGAAAAATTTCGACATCCAAGTCCCCCGTAATAGTCGCTGTGTGTGTTTATGTGAACAGAGTATATATAAATTATATATAACAGAGTATAAATTATAAAACGTACGAACCTGAAATTGGGTATTTGGTTTTATATATTTTATTTCGAACGGGGGGGGGGGGGTACTTTATTTCATAACTTAGATAGATCCTAAGCCCGACAGGACCTTACATTTGCTGTTAAAGCACAATAAGCTGTTGACCCCGCGCAGCGGAGTGGCCTAAACCCTGCGTTACCTCAAGAATGGTAGGTTTTAGGCCTTTAAAACACAAAACTGGGTCTTAATGTTCGTATCGCAATTTATAAAATCCACTTTGATTCGTCTTGATACGTTGAATCACCACTTCTAGAACGATTTTATTTATTTTCGACAAATAAACAATCACTGAGAACGCTAGCGCAAACGCTACGTGTAATCCTGAATACAACAATGCCAAATTTGTGGCATTTGAGCACGACAGGACTTTGTAATTCATGAAAGACCGATTTTTAGTCTCTATGAAATAATATACATAATGTGGGATATGTACATATATGTATATGTCAGGATATGTATATAGATGGACACTTATTATTTGATTATGTGCTTATTTTATTAGACAGCACCCCTAACCATTTTCATTACAGTTATACTTTCACTTACCTATACATGAAATATACAGTAAGAGACAGAAAGTATCGCGATAGTGAAAAATGTTGACTTCCGGTTTTCAACGGATATACACGTTTTGGGGTCCCCTGAGTCCCGCGAAATGGTGTGTGTTTGTGTGTGTGTGTGTGTGTGTGTGTGTGTGTGTGTGTGTGTGTGTGTGTGTGTGTGTGTGTGTGTGTGTGTGTGTGTGTGTGTGTGTGTGAACAGGTTACGTTAAAAACTTTAACAGTATGAACCTGAAGTTGAGTATTTAGTGTATGTTCAGCCCGAGATATGACAGCAAAAATTTCATCAAAATTAATTTTGTCTCATGTTTACGTTTTTTTTAGATTGTCTTAAAAACGGATATAACGATTCTAATCAAAATGGGTATTTGATGTATTTATATGTCCGCGATGTGACAGCCAGAATTTGTCAAACGGAGGGGGAATTTTATTTAATAAATTTTGTCTAATTTTCACGTTTTTTTATTTATTTTCTCATTTACAAATTTCATTTCCAGAATAGATTTCTGAATGCAAAATATAGTGATCTTAGAGGAACAGTAATGTTTTTCGATTTCCAGAAAGGCATATGTGACAAACTATACTACGAGACGTAAATACGTCTCCTATCGATTCACCTTCACGATATATTTACAAAAAGCAAAAAAAAAAAAAAACAAGCAAGCAGTAAAAAAAACTCGACTGTTGATGAAAAAAGTTCCTTTAAAAAATAAATAAGCAATCATGAATCGAAATGTATTTAGAACTTTCAAGTCTTGCAATACAAATACTCCATAAGTTATGGAGATATACAAATATAAGCATAAACAGGTGTGAAGTTGAGGAATGGCGTTTACATATTATCGAAGCACGTCAATTTCTAATCTAAGTAAGTTCGTAATTGAAAATTGTGTGTTGCGCGTATCGCACCAGATTTTTAAATTATAAATAATTGTAATTAACATAATACTTGTAAATAACTCGTGATAATTGTAAATAACATGAGTATATATATATATATATATATATATATATATATATATATATATATTTATATATATATATATATATACACATATATATGTATATATTTTTTAAATCAAGAACTTATACCGCACGCAATGTGAAAATTTTGGGGACTTTTGGTCTAAATTACAAGTTGTTAATATGATGACCCATTTATTTATTCATACTTACATACTTCTACCTTAGGGTGTCAAGCCCTAGGTCACTCGATGTAGCGTGGTTGAATAAATATAAATATAGAGTGTGGTGGTGTTATAGATAAATAAATCTTTAATCTTTTACTTCCCAGTAATAAATTAATTTGACATAAAGGGTAAATCGTACAGTTATTGACCCTTAAGACTATATTTCTGTGGTTAAATTTAAAAAAAAAAATACTTTCTAAAAGGGATCAATTAGAAACTTCCTATAGCCCCGCATTATCTATCTTCATAAAGACTCAAGAGGTTTTTTTGGGTCAGTATAGTTTTACAATATAGCAATATTTATTGTTAAAAGTGCCAAATCTAGTTAATGGCACCTTGTGGATTTAATTGTAAAATCTTTCCTATGGTTAGTTTGTTAAAGTCATACTTCATAGATGACTTAGAGGACCCTTCAAACATTAGACTCATGTATATATTGTAATAAAATTAGGACTTGTTTACCTATTTCTTTAAGTTAAAGTTGGGGTGCTTATAACTGTACTGAGTGCCAATAACTGTATGGTTTACCCTATATGAATCAAGGTTTTTATTTATTGGATTGTAGAGAACAAATAGCTAAAGTAGTGCCAAGCAGTGAAGAAACACGCTGTAAATTGTATAATAGAAATATGTTATTAATATAGTTGGCAATGGAATGTATTGTGTGATCTGATTGGTTCGACAAAAGGCGGGAGTAAGGAGCGGCCATTATGGCAATAGGCCGGAAGTTCTCATCTTCTCCGACCTCTATCTTCTCCTTCCGAACAGTTCTGCCAATATTGTTGTCATTTCTTGTCCTTCCTTTCATTATTTTTAGGCCTTTTGAATAATACGTCGCTAAATCTTCGTTTTAAAATGTTTATACTTTTATACATAAAGTAAATTTCTAGAACATTTATGGGCATGGGCGTCATCGCCGGGGGGACAGGGGGGACGCGTCTCCCCCAATATTTGGCATGAGGGAACTGCCCCCCCCCCCCAATGTAAAAGATTAAATAATAATACGATTTCACTAATTTATCTCAGTAGCTATGATACGTTGAATTAGTTGTATCATATTCTTTTTAATACAGTAAAATCAAAATTTACTGATAAAGATAAAAACGTTTCAGCTTATTTAAAAACCAATGGGATTTAAATTAGAACTTTACGCCAAATTTAAAATAGTTTGGTAAAGAATTTAGAAGAGTTTAAGTTTTTATTTTTTAGATCTCATATTTGACTATAGTGAGTATTAATGATAATAAGTAATAAGTAAGTAATAAGCATGGGCCTAACCAGCGGGGTGGCAGGGGGGGGGGCAGCTGCCCCTCCCTGGAAGGCTCGAAGCAATAATTTTTTAGGCTTTTAAGACTGGAAGCAATCATAGAACACATTTTTTTCAAGCAAATAATTGTAATAACTTAGTTGATAAAGCACTGCTATAATTTTGGTTTCATTCACTTTTTCCGCGGTAAGGTGTTACAACTGAACGACCATAGCTTGCCCCCCCCCCCTAGTTTTGATCCTGGTTACGCCCTTGGTAATAAGTAGTATTAATGATAATAAGTAAGTGAAGAGTCCACGGAAGAAAGGGGGAGAGTCAATTTTTTCCGAATTTTAGTTATATACATATAATTGTTCGTCTAGATGAGTAGAATATGTTGGTGAAAAGAAATAGTCAGAAAAAATGACAGTCGGTTGGTTACAAGCGATGGAAAGAACCACGTACTCGGAAGAAAGGGGGAATGTCCTCGCGATTAAACCTAGAATGGGGGAGAGTCATGTTAAAAGTAATACGGATTGTGTATTAATATCACTATCATCATATTAATATCACTATCATCACCATTTCATCAATAAAACAGGGAAGAAAGGGGGAGCGTCCATGACTGTTATGTTTAAATTGTTTTTTTTTTTTACTAAAACATTTTTTTTTAGAGCGTGATATGTCTGTTTCGGGCAAATTTATTATTTTGACACGCAAAACAAAAAGGAAAAGGACATATAAAAAAATTGAAGAAAAATGATAAAAGATACGTAAGTAATTAAAGATCTTAACCTAAAAACTGGATTTTCTCGGAAAGCACTCCAAATGACATCCCCCCTTTCTTCCGTGGACTCTTCAAGTATTAATACTTAGCGATTATTGGATTATTTTAGCAGAGGTGAAATTAAATATAAATAACGCTAAAAGGAGCCAGCAGTAAAAGGAACTAACAAAGAATATATTTGGATCACAATATATATCACAATAGACAGTTAGCAAAAATTTACCAATTTGATCTTTTGCCATAGTACATATTAATTATATTCAGAATATAACACATGATGATTGAGAAATTGTATAAGTAGGTTCTACCTGAAACAGGTTACGATAGTGTATAATAAGGACTTAATTTGCTTACTTGATTTCTATGAAAGAAATATTGAGGCCAATAATCGAGATAAAACTATCCTATCTCTTAAGTTGGACGAAACTACGAACAATGAGCCTAATTTAATCAAAATCTGTTGAGTAGTTTCTGATTTTACCCCCGTCAAACATCGGGACACGAGACTTTTATATATAAAGAAAGATAAGTTTAATATATTAGTTATGTAGTAATTAGTTATCGTTAGATAATTAATTTATAATTTTTAAACTATTTCATTAGAAGATAAAAGATTCGACCACGGCCGGGAATCGAACCCATAACAACATACAATGTATTTATTTGACGTATGTCAACCAGATCCCGTCTGTCTGGACAATTGTTCCGCCCCCCGGTACTTCGCTACAATGTGGCGAGACCTGGAAGGAGGGATCACAGAAGAGAAAGATTCGATCACGATCGGAACGGACTCACGGTTAGCTCAGTGGTAAGAGCGCTGCGACGTAGATGCAGAGGACCTGGGTTCGATTCCCGGCCGTGGTCGTTATCTTCTAATGAAATTGTTTAATATATTAGTTAACGAACAGTCCCGGGCATGGGTTGCAGTGGCTCAATAGCTATAATGCGTAGAATTAATTATTTCATATTCTTTTTAATACAGTCAAATCAAAATTCACTGGTAAAGATAAAGTTTCTGCTAATTTAAAAACCAACGGGATTTAAAATAGAACTTTACGCCAAATTTAAAATTGTTGGTAACGAAGTTGGAAGGTTTAAAGTTTTTATTTTTATAACTCATATTTGACTATATTAATTAAGTATTAATAATCCATTTATTTAGAACTTATCGGATTATTTCAGTAGAGGCGAGATTAAATATAAGTAACACATATGTAAAAGGAAATAATAAAGAATATAATTGGAATAGGGTTTAGTAAAAGCACAATAGACAGTTAGCTAAAATGTACCAAATTAATCTTTTGTCCTAATACATATCAATTATATTCAGAATAGAACAAATATGAGATATCGCCTACTTGTTGAGGTTCTACCTGAAAAAGGTTATGAAAAACGAGCAACCTCAAACCATGCTGTATGTTCTATATATGTACATGCTACTTATCAAAACATAAAAATTTAATTTTATGAATGAGATAGATATCCTTAATTTATAACTGTTTATAATAATAATAATAATTTACATTTATTTTATCATTAGAATTCACAATTTCTATTTATTATTATTAAGTGCTAATAGGAGCAAAATGATTTTGGTTAACCTGTCTTTTGCTAAAACAAATAGATTCGATGTTTTCCCTACTTGTGAAAAGGCGACACATAATTTTCCAATGGAAAACGCGGATTTTCCTAGTCCAAGCCGGGAAAAATAAATATATGCTTACCCTCCTTAAATATCGAAAGAATTGAAGTGTTGTGCCAATAAATCAACATACACCGCCAACTGTTGGAAATTTACAGAATTTACAAATAATCACACTCAAACGTAGTTTGATAAGCATTTAATTTGCAATAAAAGAAATATTGAAGCCAATAATCAAGATAAAAACTATCTTTTCTTTTAAGCTGGATAAAACTACACACAATGAGCCAAATTTCATTAAAATCGGTTCAGTAGTTTCTGAATTTACCTCCGACAAATATCGGGACACGGGATTTTTATATATATAAAGACTAGTATTCCCCGTCGCGGCTTTGCCCGCGAGCCTTTAAAATCAATTCTGTGATCATTATCTTACTATCTTAATACGGCTTTTTTTTCCTGACTAGTTACCTCTCGCATAGGTAATTAGTCCAAAAATCTTTATTAGGTAAGACTATAGATTAGGGAGGGGTTCCCCCGGTAAGAGGTTCCCCGACCCCACCAGGAACCACCACTGTCGCCGACTCGTTGCCCTTGCGGTTACGTTAGCTCTCGCACACGTAAATTTTCATTAACTAATTACTATGGTTTTTTTTCCCTAGCTAATTACCTCTCGGAAAGGTAAATATTCAAAAGTCCTTATGATGTGGTATGTCACACAGTACTCAAATATCTTGTTATAAGCTGAGTGAGACTTGGCCCTCAGGAACCAGTTAAAATAGATGTACTAAAATGTATGAAATAATTACCTTCTGATTTTTATAAATACACAGCAAAATTTAAAATGGTATGATGAGCGGATGCATGCAATAAAACAAATAATTTATTTTTATTTGCATAAATACGCCCCTGACTATTAATAAAAATTATTAAATTAAAGTATTAAATACATACCATGTTCAATACAACACAATCTTTTTGTAGGCGGTGCAAAATAGAAAATCTTCCAAATCTCCTCGGAGAAAAACCAACTTCCTGAGAGCTTACCTAAGTGAACAGCTCATCACTTGATTTTCCTCTGTTTAAAACGTAGGAAATTTCATTGGCCAATTCTCCTGGTGTTGTACTGTTTCATACCGTGGACAGAAGGGTCATATTAAGGATTAATGCAACAATTATCTATCCTCCCTTATACTTGAACTAGTATTGTGTGTTAAGGATTCCCAATGAACATAATAAATTGTGCTCTTTACAAGACATACAGCTTTTAGGGAACGTCTTAGGCTCGCGGGCAAAGCCGCGACGGGGAATGCTAGTACAATATAGTTATATAGGGAAGTGAAAATAAAACTTTTGAACTTCAGAAATGTATGACTTTTTTTAGATCAATAGTTTACATATTTCACTTATATGAAACATTAAATGTTGTACATATTATACAAAACTAACATTTGATCTATGTTGCAGGCAAGCCCCTGTGGAACTCCACCTTCACAGACCAGCTGAAGCGAGACCTGCTGACGAGCTATGACAAGTTCGCTCGCCCCACGCAGCACACCAACATCACCACCATCATCATGGACATCGATGTCAAGCATGTCCATCTTGTGAGCCATTTTACTCTAAAAATGTGTTAACAGCTCTTCAAAGCAGTATTTTAGACGTTTTAAATTTTTGGAACCAAAAGTTGCTTCGGTATTTGACCGTTAGGGGCGATTACAATAGATCAAATAGACCTGATTGTACAGTTAATTTTTTAGATCGGTCCTGCGAAGAAAAGATTTGGTGCGATTAGCGAAACACAGGACTTTCACTTACCAACTTAGATTAGAAATGGACGTGTTTTGATAAATATTTAAACGCCTTGTGATAAATATTTTTCCACATTCATTTACTTATTTTTGTTTGTATTTGCTCTCTAAAGTACCCTATTTTTTTTTTAATTTTTAAATAACAGTTTTTACTTGTGATAATTCGGCAGTGCAAGCGTAACACTCCATCGCATCTGATTTTATAATTCTCTATGTAGTTGTTGAAATCTTCATTTTGTTAACATGGAAACAAATAATTTCCATTAAATATCTATGTTCCAAAACACCTTGACAACCCTTTCGCATGAACAGACAACCTTTCCTTGAACAATGGTGTCATTAAAGGCGTGCTGTGCATGCGGGTGTTCAGCGTGTTTTATGAGTTGTCGGAATATTTTTTTTCTCCTATATCTGTTTACTAGATTTTTTCATATTTCCTATTTTTTGGCCTAACGAGAGACAGTTAATTTCTCCATATGAACAAAAATAAAGGTACTTTATTTAAAAAAAAAGTCCCCTTTCCCATTTAAGCCCCCTCAGAACAATTTAATGATGATAAAACTTACCTGGTATTAAACAAAACTTGGTTCTCATTAAACATGACGAGTTTGATTAAAATCGCTACAGCCGTTTTTGAGAAAATCTACAAAAAACGTAAAATTGATATAAAATTTGATTAAATAAAGTACCCCTCCATTTGACCAATTTTGGTGAAATTTTTGCTGTCACATCGCTGGCATATACATACGCCAGATACCCAATTTCAGGTTTGCACGGTTTATAGTTTTTTGAACTAGTCTCTTCACACATACACACATAGACCATTTCGCGGGACTTAGTTGAACTCTCATTACGTTATGCAGAGGACTCCAAAACGTGTATTTCCGTTGAAAACCGGAAGTCGAAATTTTTCACGATCGCAATACATTCCCTTACTATGGTATTTCATATATAGGTAAGTGAATAATAGTTAGGATAAGTGAAAGTAACAACATTTTGCACTTATTAACCGGTGAAGATATTATTATTATTAACCATGTAATAAGTTAACTAAACAATTTCATTTCAAGACTGATTAAAAACTTATGAACAGGTCTATTGCTTCCATTGGTGGTAAAAAAAAAACGAAACAACGTTTGGTTCCAAACTTTTTTTTCCAAAACTTTAACCCTTCATACATGCCTTTAAAATATAAACGTATAATTTTTTATTTATGATAAAATAATCAGTTTCAACAGCAGTGGCGGTACCACTGGGTACCAAAATTGCAAATGAAGTCTAGGACTTATCTAGAACTTTAATGTGCTAATAAATTTATTTATATTTAACATTTATTAATTACATTATATGGGTGATTCTAAAATTATGGTGGTATTTGTGTCACAACGTGATATATCGAGAGCTGACTGAAGGATTTTTCAAATTTTTTTTCATAATTATTACCTCATTGGTTATGAATAAAGCTATCTCATTTTCAAGTGCCTTAATACAGGATAACATTCCATAAAATCAATAACAATGCTCTTTTTGTTTCTCCCTGTCACAAAGTGTAGGTCATGTACTTTGAAAAATAATTAAACACTTTTCCATCACAATAATTCTAAAAAATCAGGCACTAATCTTATCAGCATGCTTTCAGGATGCAAAATAAAAATGAGCCAGGATTCCAAAGGGTACATGCTAAGTACCACAACAGTTTTTCCCTTTTCACACAGTTGTGAGGTCACTCCCTAGCTAGTTTTTCAAACACCCACCAATCACCTCAGAAAAGGAAATTTCGAGTTGAGTACATATGAATACCCTTGTTATAAACCTGACTATACGTCGATTCATATCATTTTTCCCTTAGTCCCCTCATTTGCTTTCAGGACGTGGAGGAAAGTGTAAAACTGAAAAATATTTTTATGGTGGGTCCCTCCCTATACGTTATCAATATGATGATAGTAAACAATATATGAATATTTTTTATCATTATTTTATAGAGCCTTCGAATCCCTACACAGCCATAACCTCCTTTAAGTAATATTGGTCCTGGTTTTGCCAAAATTAATGATAAATAGGCAATTTGTCCCTCCCTAGCCTGTCTCTCCATAGCCTAATACTGATTTCGTTTCTAGCTAGGGAGTGACAATCTTGGTCAGGGAGAGACATTTGATGAAATTAGTAACTTGGTTATGCTCATCACTAATCAGCATCAGTTCAGAAAGTTACGTTTCGATTAAGTATAAAGGGCGGATCCAGGGGGTCAACAAATATTTTTGTTTTTAAATTTTTTTTTTATATTTTTAAGCAAATAATGCAATTAGCTGGTTACTATGGTGACAGGGGTCATGACCCCCCCCCCCCCCCCAAATATTTTGGTTTTTAAATTTTTAAGCAATAATGCAATTAGCAGGTTAATATGCCTAAACCTGCATGATCCAAGGTAATAATCTCATTAAAAAACGGTGCTGTCAGACACGTGATTATGAGACAGGGTTAGAACCGACCCAAAAATTTTCGTGCTGGATCCGCCCCTGTTACGTATCCATATCTTAACTATCCCCCTTCCCCCCTTAAACTACCGAATAAATCTGTAAATAACACAGGTGCTCATTTCAGAAAAATGGCATCTAAAAAAAGAATGACTGAAGAAGAAATGAAAGCTAAGGAACTAGAGAATCGCTTCATCTAAAAAACTAAATGAGCTGTTTTTTATGGTTCCTATTTTGGAACATCTTTTTAAGTGTCAAATAGTTAACTGTTAGTTCTTTAACTATTTTGAAGGTATGGATCCTATTCATTTTACCTATATAAGAACGAGACTTACTTCAGACGAAATAAGACTGTAAAATTTAGAGAATTATTTTTTAAAAGATTTAAATTAATATAATGATGTCATATGTTACATTTTGTGACTCCCAAGAACATTAATTTCTTTGGAAATCATTATCTCGAAAACTATGAATATTAGTGTGTGCACACTTAACATCATTGCTAAGGAGCATTTGACCAAGCCATCAAGAACCAGAAACATAAGAAAACATGACTTTGAAAATACTAAAAAATTAAGAGCCAAATACCACCATAATTTTAGAATAACCCATATACATTTATTGCACAGCTACAAAAACAGAGTTTTTAGCTGTCTAAAACTACCAATTGCTTTTACTTCAGTACTATGTATTAGCAAGTTCTAGATATGACCTAGACTTCATTTGCAATTTTAAGAACTTCCGTTTCATAAAAATTACCTATTTTAATTTCCTTTTCATAATTTTATATGTTTAATTGTAATAAAAAATATCAAGACTACTTTAAGCTATTTTAAAACCTTATTCATACATAGTAGTCCATAAACTTCCTCATAATTTGAAGATGATAATCAGCATTTTATAAGTTATGATCCCATTAAAATTCATTGCTCTTTTAAATGAAAAAAAGTTTTTTTTTTTTTTTGTTTAAGCTCTGTAAGTATTTTAAATTAAAACAAAAACTACTGAATAAAAAAAAAAATGAAAAACCATCATTTCGCGAAAATGAAGTGAAATAGACCATACCTTTGTAGTAACTTTTTTGTATGCAATTTGATATAGAATATTAGGTTCATAAAATATATAAGTTATTATTGTGCTTACCTAGACGCCATGTGTATACAGTCTATAGTAGATTGAAAAAAAAACTGGTCAATAATGAATCTTATTGTCACTATTTATATACATATACAATTTTTTTTAAAAATTATATTTTAAATTATCTTTACTTATTCTTAAATGTTTCTTTATAATAAAAGTTTATATGTATTATGAACCATCTAACCGGCAAAAAAAAAAAAAATATATATTTCTACTTCATGAAAATTAAGGACAAGAATTGTAAATTAACAGAAGATCCTCGCCCTATTCTCCTTAGAAGTAAAAAATACAGAAAACAAAGAAATGTCTATAAGCGATCCACCTTCGAAATTTCAAAGAAACAACTTTTCATATTAAATTTATTTGATTTTTTCCAGGATGACTCCAAGTTCTTGCTGACAGTAAATGCGTGGCTAAAAATGGTGAGTGGCCTGAATTCCTTAGTACATGTTACCACAGCATTTCTGCCTATAATTTTTTTCTTTTTCTAGAAATGGCGTGATGAGAAATTACAATGGAACGCTAGTGATTACGGAGGCCTCAAATATCTTCATTTAGCAGATCATGAAATTTGGCAGCCTGATTTGGCATTGTATAACAGGTTATGTAATTATTCTAATAAAAAAATAAATAAAATAAACTGGATTGCATTACATAAAATGGATCAAGTCATAAAATGTTTACATGATTTGAAGAACATAAGTGCTTACTGTTTGTTTCATAATCAAAGAACCATCTTTTGGTTCAGATAAATATCTTCAATAAAAATTCAAAGTTAAAGAAAAAATATGGCACAAGGAGTTTTTTAATTATGACTTTTCTATAAACTAAGGCCCTATATATACATAGACAATATTAAAGACTTATCCAGTGTTGACTATTGGAATTAAAAATCTGAAATTGTTCTCAAAAGAAAGATAATGTGATTTGAAGTCTTTAAGATGATTAGATCATTTGAAGTCTCGGTACTGAATAGAGTCGATACGGAATTTGAAACTTTGTTATTAAAATTTAAAAAAAATGTGAAATCTACTAGAATTGTTTAGTGTGATTAATAACTTTAATTATAGTCATTTAACAACTTTCTTTGAGGAATCTAGAGATAACTTTTTGATATATTCATTACTCACAGAGTGCTTTTTTTTCAACCAATAAGTTTCATTCATGTTAGTGTACAATTCAAATGAACAAATCTGTATATGTTACAGTGCACTAGGTAATAACGTCGACTATTTTGGCAATATCCACTGCATTGCCAAATATGACGGTGATGTGTTGTGGGTCCCACCTGCGCAGTTTGTGGTCTTCTGTGATATGGACCTCTTCAAGTGGCCGTTCGACCACCATATCTGCTCCATCAAACTCGGCTCCTGGACTTATCCTGGCCATCAGATAGATCTCCAGCTTGGTGACTTTGTAAGTTTTTGTTTTATCAAAATACTTTTCTTTGTGGAAAATTTTTTATTTATTTATTTATGTTACATCAGTCAGAGACTATACAGAGGGAGTTGGCATATTAACATAAGCACAAAATAAAATAAAGTAACAGCCTTCTTTCCAAGGCTAAAAAATATTGAAAATAGAAAAAAAAAAATATATCATTTAAAAAATAAACAAAAGAACATCATGTGATAAAAAAAAAATAATAAGTACAATAGATAACATACTTAGGTACATAATTAAAATAATAACTTAACTATGAACATAACTAAAAATCAATAAAATAGAAATCCTCCAACTGAGAATAGATTTAATTTTAAACCTTAAAAACAGATATAAAAACAAGACAAACAAAATATTTTGTAGATAGAATAAAATCTATTTTCTGTCCTCGACTAGCTTAAAAAAAAATAGATAAAAATCATTCAGTTTATTTAAATCCTCCGGCTCCGAGATACTAAGTAAATCCGCTAATTGCTTTTCCTCATAGCAGACTCTGATAAATATTTGTTTATATATTTTATTCTAAATTCTAAGTTAAAGGGACAGAGTAAAATACTGTGGGCTAAATTATCAGGCTCATTCAAAGCACAGAGCTTACAGGAATGACTGGAATCAAATATTCTTTGTGGAAAAATGTAAATGTACAATACAGTTTGTCATTGGGATCCCACGAGATAAGCATATAACCCAGTATTATGCCGAGTTGAAGTGGGTCTACCCCTCCAACCACTGTTGGTGTCTACTGGCTTCCTTTTTATACCACGCCATCAGAACTCAACAACCCTCCAATATCCTACAGAGCCTCAAATTTAAATCCTCCATCCAATCCTCCCCCCCAACCAGATCCCGTGGTTCAAGCAGAGAAGCAAATGGGAGTCCATGTAGTCTGAAATCCCTTTCACTAATAAGCTCAGATCCATTTAGCCTACAACGAGAGAATGGATTAGCTCCCTGCGAGGGAACCGAAGAGAAGAGCACTAACAAGGCTTCGGATAGCTCATACAAACCTTACCCATGTTCACCTAATTACTAAAGAACGCCAACCAGAGTGTGAAATCTGCAAAAGCCCTCTTACAGTTAAACATATCATAGGAGAATGCAGTAGATATGAAGGCGAATTCACAAAACTAAATATACAACGCAACATTTTGGAGGCATTGAAAGACTCACCCAAGGCTGCGGATAGCATTATAAAGCTGTTGAGGGAAATTTCCATACTTACAAAAATGCAATAAATAGAGTATATTAATTAATGATAAATATTACAAAATTATAATACTCATAGTACAGATTAGAATAATATCTTGGGCAATATCTAAGTGTAAAAAAGGGGCGTAATGACCGCGCAGTTGATCGCCCATAACAAACAACCTATAAAGTGAGACTTTTATCGACTCAAATGGTCGATTTCGTAAAAATCAATGTAAAGCGAGATCAAAACGATTTTTATAACAATAAAGAATATACCCAGACATTGGCTGAAGTTATGCAATTTTAATATGGACAGGTGTTCACACCTGGTATCAAAGAACCACTGAGCAGAATTTGGAGAATTTAGGACAAACAGCAGGGATTTTTATAAAGAACAAATGGAATTTCATCTTTATTTCCCGGTTTCACTCGGGGAATTTCATTTTTCTAATGTAAAAACCAATGTAAAGCGAGATCATTATGACTTTTATAACAATAAAGAATATCAGCTGAAGATCGGCAGAGGTTATGCAATTTTAATATGGACAGGTGTTCGCACCTGGTATGGATTTATATAAAGAACTAACAGAATTTCATCTTTATTTACATAGATTATAGCTGCATATCCCGGTTTCACCTGGGGAATTTCATTTTTCTAATGAAACGGTCGATTTCGTAAAGAACCATTGTAAAGCGAGATCATTACGATTTTTATAACAACAAAGAATATCAGCTGAAGATCGGCTGAAGTTATGCAATTTTAATATAGACAGGTGTTTGCACCTGGTATCAAAGAACCACTGAGCGAAATTTGGAGAATTTAGGACAAACGGTATGGATTTCTATAAAGAACAAACAAACAGAATTTCATCTTAATTTATATAGATTTTGGCACAGAGGAATGCACTATCTCTGTTTCTGTTTTTATTTTTATTTTATTCACATGTATCAATACCGATATAATGTTCCATTTGATTTGTAAATATTTAATACTTGCTAGATTTCTTAATTATAATGTATCAATAATTTATTCTAAAGGGACATCAGTCCTAGGATGGTAAAATTATTTTTCATTTCAAAAATCTTACCGTAATAAATGGTGTGTAGCAACATTTTGTGAAATTAATATTTCATTTAAATCAATTTTTAATTAACAAAAAAGACACATGTAAAAATATAATATAAAAATCATTGTAGTCAAAAAAAGTTGTATCAAATAAAATATTTTGTGTGGTATATTTCTTGATCATTGGAGTCAGTATAAGTTATGTAAGGTACCTCTAAACGTGATTATTACTAATCATCATAACAACAATTTTTTTTTTTTTATTTATTTATTTTTTTTTTTTTGACACCAAGATTTGTTCTCAAATCCTCATTCGCCAGTAACTACTATTATTAGCAATAAAGATACCATAAATGCAATTTGGTTCGTTCTATGGAATGGCACAAAAAAAAAAAATTAATAAAATAAAACATTGATCACATAATGAAGGTATCTGCCATAGAAATTATATTAATTACCATCTGGTTGATCATAGAAATTAATGTAATTAAAATTGTTCGGGGTGCAGTAAAAAAAAAAACAAAAAAAATACTGTAATAAAAATATGTTGAGCCGACATCTCGACCTGAGATTAAGGTCTTCATCAGAGCTAAGTATTAAAAAAGATAACATCCGATTAAAATACATGAAGAAATATTAAAAAAAAAAAAAAAAATTCAAATCGGTGAGTGTCAGTTGGGTAGGGAATCTTGTTAAAACAATTAACTCACTATTAATCATCTCACAGGGTCTTATAGTTGACTATTTTTTTATCTATGACTGTTTTCCAGTATTCTACTATTTTCCACCTCTAAAAAATATAATCCTGTTTTTAATCCATTACAATACTGTATTCAGGTGAGCAGCATAAATATTTTACTAGTACACTCCTTCCTTTACCTCACAGAAAAGTTTTCATAAGGAAATAAGTGCACTTTTGAAATTAAGCTCCTCAAATATTTTTCTATTTATAATATAAATAGAATAATATTATAATATTCTCATTATAATATAAAAAGTTACATATTTTCAAACAGCAAAATAAAAAAAACTTAAAATGATTTCTAGGTGGAACTAGAAGACTCTCTCAGAACGATGGAAGTGACAGAATGGAAAGTGATATCGGCCTCCAAGAAGCGTTCGATGACTTATTATTCAATTTTCAGCTTTGTCGCTCCTTTTGTTGACATAGAGTTCACATTCACAATCGAAAGGAGATCTCCTTCGTACAGAGCTGTTGTTATCTTTCCTGCAATCTGTGAGTTCATCTACGCTACACTTAATTATGGTTAAAGGAAGATCAATTACATTTAATTTAGCATGAAAAATAATTTATGATTCGAAAATGGCTTAAAATGAGAAGGCCAAAATTTTATTTTAATGAGACTGATTTTACTTTATTTATACAGGATACAAAATGAGTCTTATTTATCAATAAATTATTTAAATTAGTTATTTCAAGGCCCCCATTTATTTAAATATTGTTTGCAGCAAAGTTTTGCTTTAATTAAATAAAGCAATTCAAAGCTCCAACAGCAATAATGAAAAAAAAAAAATCACAAACAAAATTTATTGAAGATTGGTCATGAAATCTTAATGATTGTAAAAAGAGAATTAATTATAAAGACTATAACATTTATAATTGAAATATTATGTAATAACATTCGAGTAGTAACAGGAGGTGGACAATTTTTGGTATTTATTGACATATGTCAATTTTAAATTATTTTATATTAATCTATTCTTAATTGTGGGCTACCACCTTTTTTAAATAATTTATTTTTTTTTAGAGAAAAGATTTGGCTCCACCGGGAGTTGAACCCGGGTCTCCCGCGAGACATGCACGGATGCTAACCATTGCACCACAGAGCTCCGCTCCAAGCCTGCTCATGTCATGCGGGAGACCCGGGTTCGACTCCCGGCAAAGCCAAATCTTTTCTCTTAAAAAAATAAATTATTTAAATCACTTACTAACAAATTCACATCAAACATAACTAACTATCTTTGTGTATCTATTAACATTTTCATTTATTGTACCAAGGTACTATTTTACTTATACTCTGCCCATTATGGCTGCCACCGTTTGGGAGGGAACGGTTCATGCTCAACGGCATCACCGCCATCTTTGTATCAATATTTCTCATCTACTTCACGATACGTCTGCCCCTCGTTGGGCACTGCACTCCACTTGTTGGTTAGTATCTTTGTTAATAACATTTATAAAAAGTTATAACATATAATTATATTTATATCTGTTCAATAACTTTTAATGGCTGAGCTTTTAATTGATTGAAAAGGATGGTACAATAATATCTGTGCTTATTAGCCAAAAATTTGATGTCAGATTTCTATAGTTGCATTATCACAATTTGTGCGCTTTGAATTTTAATTGTATATGCCAAACAATGAAAAGTAAAACTAATTTTAAATAAATCTTTACTATGTCTAATATCAAATTTATGCTTAGAAAAATTATTGCTTAGTGAAATCTGAAATATCAACTTTGCACAAATAAACATCAATACAATAAGATAGATAGATAATAAATAATCATGTTTTATTATCTAGTAAAGCTATACAAAGTAATATATTACAATAAGAACACACTATGACAATGGTTAATACCGCCTGTCAGGAGTTGCCTCTATAAACATCTTAGGTTAGAATTAAATAATAAAAGAATAAAACAAACTTAAAAACTCTAAATAAAAAATAAAGGCCTTCAATAAACATAAAAAAGATACTTAATACAATTTATACATCTGTTAGTCTATTATGAATCTAAATTTTAATTAAAATTAAATTCTGCAATTAATAAATTTCTGTACCTTAAAACACCTTTCATAAACCCATATAGCCTGTGCCAATGCTTCCCATTTAATAATTTGATGCTTACTTAGCTGATTAGAGCCATTATATATTTATTTCTATAAGAAATGAAGATAGGGCACATGGCTACTATGTGATATGTATCTTCATCCTCATTTAAATTACACATGGAGCATTTATAAACAATGTCCTCCAACAAAGGTTTACTATTGAAGTTATACAATTCACCTCTTGTTTTAAATATTGTTTGGAATAAGTCCATGCTATGTTCGTTATTAATGTAACTAACTTGACTTTGAATTTTATTTTTATATGCCACAATGAAAAGTAAAACTAATTTTAAACAAATCTTTACTATGTCTAACATCAAATTTTTGCTTAGAAAAATTATTGCTAAGTGAAATCTGAAATATCAACTTTTCACAAATAAACATCAATACAATAATAACAAAAGCTTAGAAAACCGGACACACCTTCATTCACTGCCATCACACATTACCCAGAGACTACTTCTCAGATATTTAAACATTGGCCCAGAGATTACTGTACCTTTCCAGAAATGAGTAAATTATTTATGTTTTGTATGATTACCGACTAATTCCTGAACCATCCATTCCATAATTAATCATATCAAATGTTCCACTCTAAAACATTAAAGATATATTTTTATATACATTTCAGAAATACATTTTGTGCTTACTCTAATATAAATTTATTAAACTTTAACAATATTTGATACTGTCAACAATATTTTATACTGTGAACAATATTTGATACTGTCAACAATATTTGATACTTTTTTTAAATTTGGTGCTACTTATATTTTAAATTAACATTAAACTGATTAATTAGAAGATGAAAGATTCGACCACGGCCGGGAATCGAACCCAGGTCCTCTGCATCAGAGTTGGGCAAATTGTAGTCTGAATAATGATTAATGAATATGAATAAATAGTACTCATAAAACAAATGAATAAGGAATAACCATTCTTCATAATCAGTATATAGTATTTTTTACGATTATTGAGTGTTTATTGCATTCATTTGAAATGAATAATGAATAACTGGTATTCAGTTATTCATGATTAATGAACACAGATAAATTAAGTTAGTCATTATTCATGAATAAAATATATTCATGAGCTAGAATTAATATAATATTCATCAATCATGAATAACAAATATTCACCAATCATCAATCATGACTATGATATATTCATAACCATTATTCATTTAAATTTAAAAGACGAGCATGCAGTTCTAAGCAGTGAGAGTAGTCAACTGAACAGCATTTGAAGTCACAAGTAAAGCATTAGACCCTTATTCCAATGGGTATTAGGAAAGGACTATTGACTAAAATGGAAAGAGTAAACAAATTATCAATCATCATTCATGATTAGTAAGAGTCAGAATAGTGATTTGTTTTATGTAATCATGATTAATGAATTTATATTCTTCATGATTAATGAATGGTCTGTAATCATGAGTAGTGAATTCCCATTAGTCATGATTAATGAGTAATTAGTAATCATGAATAATAAATTCTTCTTAATCATGATTACTGACTAACATTTAATAATGAATAATAGTCATTCATGATTGTTGAATATATTATATTCATGAATACTCCACGACCAGTAATTAATGCAATTCGTGATTAATGGTTCCGTGCTAAAGAATGATTTGCGAATGATGATTACATTCATTATTCACATTTTTGATTATTAGTCATAATCATGATTACATTTTTATTTGAATTTGCCCAATTCTGTTGGTGACCTTATATTATTAAATGCTACTTAATCATGATGTTTGTTAAACAATTAATCATTCATTAATCATGAATAATATAAATTCATTAATCATGATTAAAAAAAAAAAACACACACAATTCTGAGTCTTACTAATCATTAATGATGATTGAAAATTTGTTTGCTCTTTCCATTCTTGTCAATAAACCTTTACTAATACCCATTGGAATAAAGGACTAATTCTGTACTTGTGACTTCAAATGCTGTTCAGTTGACTACACCCACTCTTAGGACTTGTCCTTGCTGATTAGGATAACTTTTAATTCAGAAATGCATCCTCGTCTTTTAAGTTTTAATGAATAATGATTATGAAGATATCATATTCATGATTGATGATTGGTGAATATTTCCAAACAGGCTATATAAGTTATAAAGGAAACAACAAAAACATTGTTACTGAATAAAAAAAAAAAAGTGGTATGCCCTTATACTTGTATTTCCATAACAATATCCATATTTATTTTATATTACACTTTCAAGAGCTAAAAATCATCTCTTGTTGCAGTTATATTTTTTGCTACTAGCCTGATGCTTGTCTGCTGCTCAATCGTAATAGCCGTAATCTTTAACAATGTGGCGCTATCAAGGAACCGATTGCCCAAGAATCTAGTCGATTGTCTTAGAGGAAGAATATTCAAGATACTAATGCTACCTAGCATAAGACTCAAGGTATGCATCATATCTATTTGCTTGTTTCACATGAAATGTCCGCTTTCAAGGTAAAGGGATTTTAGCAAAAATACAATATTACTTTCCCTATGCACTTAAAGTGTCTGAAAACAGTAGGTGCACTTGCATATAGTTGTGCTGAGAGTTCTCTAACTGTTTGGTAGGGGTTTCCTTCTACCGTACGTTTGAGGAAATCGTTTTAAATTACAGATATAAGTCTTCCTCGGTGATGGTTTTCTAAGTCGGTATCCCCAGCCAAAACTTAGCAAACCATCGGTGAATGGTTCGTTCATTTACTCTCCCTTTCCCAAACTCCTTACAGATGTTTTAACAGCCTCAGCTGCCGAATGGCCGAGTTTAAACTCACAAAAAAATATTACACAGAAATAGTGTGATCCAAGTTCATATTTGGAGGTAAGCTAAAAAGTGTGATTGGGAACCTAATATTTATAAAAAAAAAGTAGAGGATTAGTAAATGCTTAATTATAATATGTAAACATTTGGAAGTAAACAACGGAGACCCACAAAATCCTCTATGAATTTCAAAAGTTATCAAATCGGACATTTTATGTGAAACAACCCAATACATTTGTTTCTTGAGATGAGGTAAATAAAATGAACTTAATAGCCCGATTAAAATTTTTTTAAAATAAAAATACCAGTTACTTATTTATAGCTCTATTTATCCTAATGAAACCCCGCTTCCCAGTTGGACTAGTCATTCAGGGAAGTACTGACTATTACTCCGTAAAGGGAAGGCCTGTGTAAGAAAAAAAAAGAAAAAATAGTATATTGTATAAAATTATTTTATTTTTGTATGTATTAATTGCACAAATAAAGGCTATTTTCATTTCATTTCATATCCTAATGAATTGTAAGTTAAATATATTAATTTAATCATTATTATAGATAATCACCCTTGTTTTTAAATTATTTTAAATAATTCATTTTTGAAGAGAAAAGATTTGGCTCCGCCGGGAATCGAACCTGGGTCTTCTGCATGACATGCGCGGTATGCTAACCATTGCACCACGGAGTCGCTTCCAAACGGTGCCAAATCCTTCCTCTTCACTGACACCTCTCCCACGATCTCGCAAGTTTTGCGAGTCTTTACGGGAGGTGGACAATTTTTGTCCAATTTTGGGCATCTCTTGACTTTCGTCAATTTTTAAATTATTTTATATTAATTTAATCATTATTGTGGATAACCACCCTTGTTTTCAAATTATTTTAAATAATTTATAACTGTGGATATGGGCGACCAATTAAGTCTCAACACTGTTTTTCTTTTAGAGCTTTATTATTGCAAACGTTTCGGCCAGTTCGGCCATCTTCAGTGCTGTAAGTCAACATAATACAAATTATTTTTTAAATTCACATATTTGCAAACAATTATCTATTATTCTGATAACAATTCATTTAAAAATAATAACAATTAAATTCTCTCATAACTTACTACTAAATCAACAATGAAATAAATAATGAATTAATAAATTATTAACAATTACCTAAATTTGATTGATAAAAATAGTCTTCTAAAAATCCACCATCAGTGGTTAGTCAATTAATAATTAAAATAAATAGGTAGCAGATACCCTTGTCCAAACTACCTGTTTTATATTGTCATTGCTCAAAGTTCAGGGAGGATTAAGGGAAAATGGACTCCACACTGCAAACCAATTATTTTTGTTTTGAAAAAAAAAAAAAAAAAAAAAAAAAAAAAAAAAAAAAAAAAAAAAAAAAAAAAAAAAAAAAAAAAATTACATACATAGACACTCACTCACATACACACATTACATTCTTTCCAAATCGTGTCCTATTCTCCATTTTCTCCTCTTTCTCTCTTTTCCTATTATTATTTGTTAATTTTTTCCAGTATTTCTCCATACAACTGATTAATGTTCCTCGAATCTGTTTTGAAATTTATGGCATTTTTTATATTTTCCGAAATGTGTATTGCCTCCAGCAGTTTTCTTCTTGTACTGTTTTCTTCCTTGTTTAAGATCTGCACATTTTCAAAATAAAATTCATGGTTGAGTTCTCCTGAATGTTTGGCTAATGCAGATTTGTTTATATTTTTTTGGCCATTTTTACAATCATTTTTGTGTTGATAGATCCGGTCTTTTAAATATTGTTTGGTTTCTCCTATGTATGTCGCCGGGCATCTGAGACAATCTATTTTATAGACTATGTTTGATTGCAAATCCTTATTAATTATGTCCTTTAAGTTATTGTATGTGTTTTTTACTTTATTTGTGGGTCTGAATGCAAAGTTGTAATCTTCTACATCATATTCCTTGAAGGTTTTTTGAATATTTTCTGCCAATCCTTTGATGTATGTTAATTTAACATATTTTTTTATTATTATTTTTCTTTTTTCTATTTGGGTACTTTTCTTATTCACGCTTTTATTAATTATTAGATTAATATTTTTCGCCCATGCCTTTTCTATTATATTTTTGGGATAAAAGTTATCCATGAATAATTGAAATATTTTGGTTTTTATATTACTTAAAAATATTTCGTCTGTTACTTTTATGGCCTTATTAATAATGTTATTCATCACATTTACTTTCATGTGGTGTGGATGTAACGATAGATAATTTAAGATGATGTTACTGGTGGTTTGTTTCTTAGTCCATTCGGTGTAAATTTTATTATTGATCCTGACTATGTTTATATCTAGAAACCTGATTTTGCCTTTTTGTTCTACCTCCATCGTGAATTTCAGCTTTTTGTGATATCCATTTAATGCCTCTAAGAATTTCTTTGTGCTATTTTTATTTATAATACAGAATATATCATCTATATACTTCATTATTATTTTGGGCTTTATCCCTGATTTTATTATTGCTTCTTTAATTAGAACGTTTATCACTAACCCAGACAGCACTCCTGACATTACACCCCCCATTGGCAGTCCCAAAAGTTGTCTAAACAATTCTCCTTTATAACTAAATATCCCATTTTCACATATCAGTTTTATCCCCTCTAGATATAGGTTTTTATTTTTTATTTTTGTGTATGGCACCACTTTCTCCCAATTTTCTTCTATGATATTATATACTTTTTTAAGTGGCACATTAGTAAATAGGGATACAATGTCAAAACTGATCATTAATTCATCTTCATTGATGTTTATACCTCTTAATTTTTCTTTAACCTCTATGGAATTCTTGACATCATAAGGATTGTCACTGGCTAGGTTATCTAATGAAGGTTTCAAATATTTGGAAAATTTATATATAGGAGATTTTCTACCATCAACAATTGGACGTAAATTTCTTTCTTCTTTATGAAGCTTTATCAATCCAAAAATTCTAGGGTGAATGCAGTGTTGGTCTATTAGTTGTTTTTTATCTTTTTCATCTATAAATTTGTGGGCATATAACCTTTCAATATATTTAGTTAATTTTTTCTTTATTTCTGGTAATGGATCCAACCTAACTTTCCTGTAAGTATTGTCCTCATTTAAAAGTTCTTGCATTTTTCTGTCATAATCCTTTACCTCCATAATAGCCACTTTTTTAGTTTTATCTGATTTTAAAACAATTAATTGGGGATTTTTCTTTTTAAATTTTAGCACCTCTTTTAAATCATTCTCCCAGATTTGGTAAATTAATTTTTGATTCTTGGTCTTATTTTGTTCAATATAATTTCCTATTTTCCTATATATGAAAAAGATAAAAAACAACTAATAGACCAACACTGCATTCACCCTAGAATTTTTGGATTGATAAAGCTTCATAAGGAAGAAAGAAATTTACGTCCAATTGTTGATGGTAGAAAATCTCCTATATATAAATTTTCCAAATATTTGAAACCTTCATGAGATAACCTAGCCAGTGACAATCCTTATGATGTCAAGAATTCCATAGAGGTTAAAGAAAAATTAAGAGGTATAAACATCAATGAAGATGAATTAATGATCAGTTTTGACATTGTATCCCTATTTACTAATGTGCCACTTAAAAAAGTATATAATATCATAGAAGAAAATTGGGAGAAAGTGGTGCCATACACAAAAATAAAAAATAAAAACCTATATCTAGAGGGGATAAAACTGAATGTGAAAATGGGATATTTAGTTATAAAGGAGAATTGTTTAGACAACTTTTGGGACTGCCAATGGGGGGTGTAATGTCAGGAGTGCTGTCTGGGTTAGTGATAAACGTTCTAATTAAAGAAGCAATAATAAAATCAGGGATAAAGCCCAAAATAATAATGAAGTATATAGATGATATATTCTGTATTATAAATAAAAATAGCACAAAGAAATTCTTAGAGGCATTAAATGGATATCACAAAAAGCTGAAATTCACGATGGAGGTAGAACAAAAAGGCAAAATCAGGTTTCTAGATATAAACATAGTCAGGATCAATAATAAAATTTACACCGAATGGACTAAGAAACAAACCACCAGTAACATCATCTTAAATTATCTATCGTTACATCCACACCACATGAAAGTAAATGTGATGAATAACATTATTAATAAGGCCATAAAAGTAACAGACGAAATATTTTTAAGTAATATAAAAACCAAAATATTTCAATTATTCATGGATAACTTTTATCCCAAAAATATAATAGAAAAGGCATGGGCGAAAAATATTAATCTAATAATTAATAAAAGCGTGAATAAGAAAAGTACCCAAATAGAAAAAAGAAAAATAATAATAAAAAAATATGTTAAATTAACATACATCAAAGGATTGGCAGAAAATATTCAAAAAACCTTCAAGGAATATGATGTAGAAGATTACAACTTTGCATTCAGACCCACAAATAAAGTAAAAAACACATACAATAACTTAAAGGACATAATTAATAAGGATTTGCAATCAAACATAGTCTATAAAATAGATTGTCTCAGATGCCCGGCGACATACATAGGAGAAACCAAACAATATTTAAAAGACCGGATCTATCAACACAAAAATGATTGTAAAAATGGCCAAAAAAATATAAACAAATCTGCATTAGCCAAACATTCAGGAGAACTCAACCATGAATTTTATTTTGAAAATGTGCAGATCTTAAACAAGGAAGAAAACAGTACAAGAAGAAAACTGCTGGAGGCAATACACATTTCGGAAAATATAAAAAATGCCATAAATTTCAAAACAGATTCGAGGAACATTAATCAGTTGTATGGAGAAATACTGGAAAAAATTAACAAATAATAATAGGAAAAGAGAGAAAGAGGAGAAAATGGAGAATAGGACACGATTTGGAAAGAATGTAATGTGTGTATGTGAGTGAGTGTCTATGTATGTAATTTTTTTTTTTTTTTTTTTTTTTTTTTTTTTTTTTTTTTTTTTTTTTTTTTTTTTTTTTTTTTTCAAAACAAAAATAATTGGTTTGCAGTGTGGAGTCCATTTTCCCTTAATCCTCCCTGAACTTTGAGCAATGACAATATAAAACAGGTAGTTTGGACAAGGGTATCTGCTACCTATTTATTTTAATTATTAATTGACTAACCACTGATGGTGGATTTTTAGAAGACTATTTTTATCAATCAAATTTAGGTAATTGTTAATAATTTATTAATTCATTATTTATTTCATTGTTGATTTAGTAGTAAGTTATGAGAGAATTTAATTGTTATTATTTTTAAATGAATTGTTATCAGAATAATAGATAATTGTTTGCAAATATGTGAATTTAAAAAATAATTTGTATTATGTTGACTTACAGCACTGAAGATGGCCGAACTGGCCGAAACGTTTGCAATAATAAAGCTCTAAAAGAAAAACAGTGTTGAGACTTAATTGGTCGCCCATATCCACAGTTATAAATTGAATAGTCTCAAGAAGTAGGAAAAAATTAATAACTAATCATTAAATAATTTATTTTTGAAGAGAAAAGATTTGGCTCCGCCGGGAATCGAAACTGGGTCTTCCGAGCGCCGTTTGGAATTGACTCCGTGGTGCAATGGTTAGCATACCACGCATGTCTCGCGGAAGACCCCGGTTCGATTCCCGGCGGAACCAAATCTTTTCTCTTCAAAAATGAATTAATAGTTTAAAGCTGTCTTCAAATAGTTTAAAACCATCAAATTAAGACCTTTTTCAAGTCTTAGTATATTATAAGTTTTAATGTTAATATTCAAAAAGAAGAGATTAAAAAAAAAAGATTAATTAATTAGTGAAAGCGAAATCATAACTTTTTTTATAAGTGAAATTATACTTTTCAGACCAGCTATGAGGAAGAGATCGGAACTACGGGTGAAGAGATGCGAGGCTACGACGGCTGCAACGATGACCGAATGATCTTCAGCCGAAGAAGTCCTCAGGAAGGATGGAGCCTGATCGCGATGGCGGTTGATAGGATTTTGTTTATTATATATTTCCTAATTTATTTTGCCTTTATTTTAAATGCTGTGCTGTGACTAATAATAATTAATACCTTCTTTTAGTTTATATAAAAAATGGGTAAGAGAGACCCATCTGGTCTCGACTAAGGGTATTTTTAAATGGTATTCTGATAATCGTTGTTACCTAATTATGTTGTTGCCAAACCAGCTTAGAGCGACTGCAGCTGTTACATTAAGGAGACAAAGTTTATTTATTTCGCTTTTATTGTTTAAAATGTGTGACTGGTTATTCACCTGTGGAAATAACAAAACCAGTGAATAATCAAAAAATCAAGTACTGAGATTGGAATGAGAACTTAAGCCAGGTCTACACATACGATCTTATATGTCAATCAGTCTTGTATGAACTGGACGAGACATGACAAACCTCCATAGGAATGAAAGGCAAACTGGGAAAAAAAAAAAAAAAGGGAATGTGTTTATGCAAGACTGATTACATGTTCAGATGGGCTTACGTCTAATTGCTCAAACTTCTACCTCTTCAGTCTACTCCCAGCATCTTTCCAGTGTGTTTCTACAGTTCGCTCACTATAAAAAAATCTCTTCAAACCTATGCCATTGGTTGTGTGGGTGTTTCATGGATTTCACTGCATTATATCTAAGTTTTCCATCCCTCAGGCAGGTTAAATTAAAAGGATTCAGCAACAGACACAAAAAAAAAAAAAAAAAAAAAAAAAAAAAAAACGCATTGATGGTTTATATTGATAAATGAAAGGAGGTAAAAACCTAAGCAACAAAAGATACAATGACAAAAAAAAATTATTTTCTTGCACCGCTAACAGAAAAAAGTGAGAAAAATTTGACCCTTCGAAGAAATATATACAAACCTTTGTGATGGTACATCAACTTACTTTCGATATTAACATGAGAGCATGTTCGTCTTTTGGTAACCATCTCCTCGACAATCAGAAAGTGGTCGCTTATTTTTTCCTTTTAATTTTACGGCACAAATTAATATTACTGGGGCGAAGAGTGTTTCCTCCATGGCTGCTTTGGAAAGACTAAGTGATTCTTTGATCAAAGGTTTGAGTAGTGGGGAGGAATAAAGTTTGTTTGTCTTGCTTGCATCAAGGTCTTTTCAAATCATGCAAGATGGATGATAAGATTGTAAGTGTAGACCGGGCTTTAGATTCTGTAAAATAAATAATTTACCTTGCAAATCCTATTTTTTTATTCATATCTCAGAATTTTTTTTTTTTTTTACTATTTTTACTTTCACTTAGCTATATTTATTTATTTTAATTATTTATTCAAACATCCTTAATTGATTCATCATTACTATTTATATCTTTTTATTTTCTTGTTTCTTTTTCTTTCTTATTGTAAGTTATATATTGTTTTTACTCATCCCTGATGAGGGTTTAAAAAACTTGGGTGCACAATAAAAATAAGTCTAGATTTTAATGTGATTTCTTCTATTACCGCACTCCCAACCAATTTTCCCTTTAATGAATAATACATTTCCATTTTGAATAAACAGTTTGAGAGGGTTATTTATTATTTATACTCAAAGTTTCATATTTCATATAACAACAAAAAGAAATCGAAGAACCTTGAATTAATACAGTAAAAATTATTCTGTTAAATAAATGAAATTTTTATACAGGTAATTAGACTAGATCCTTTTAAGAGGTGATGGGGGAGGTTATTTGGAATAATTTTGACCCTATATTGTTTTATCCAAAACCGTTTTTGAGACGTTTGAATTTTAAGATTTTTGTAAACAAAAATCAGTTTTCCTCTTTCAAAAAACCAAAACAAACTAATGGTCAGGTTTTAACTTTTCTTTAATATTTAGGATAGAGTACATTTAAATTCAACTAGGATTTTTTTCGAGAAAAATTACATTTATGCTGACGATGTATTTTACACGACACGGCCTCATGACAGTTTCTGTATGGATGAAAATTATTTTGGTTTTATAAATGGATATTAAGAATTGAAATGTACTCTATCTAAAACTTGAAAGAAAATTAAAAGCTGATCATTATTACTTACACATACCTATGTATGAAATATAGAGAAAGGGAAAGTATTGCGATCTGAAAAATTTCGACTTCTTGTTTTTAATGGAAATATACGTTTGGGGGTCCCCTGAGTCCAAATAACCAAGTCCCGCGAAATGGTCTGTGTGTGTGTGTGTGTGTGTGTGTGTGTGTGTGAACAAACTAGCTCAAAAACTATAAACCGTACGAACCTGAAATTGGGTATTTGGTGTATGTATATACCCGCGATATGGCAGTAAAATTTCATCGAAATTGGTCAAACAGAGGGGATAATTTATTTCATAACTTTTTGCCCATTTTTACGTTTTTTTTTTTAATTTCCTCAAAAACGGCTCTAACTATTTTGATAAAACTGGGTATTTGATGTAGGTATATGAAAGTTTAATAACAGATGTGAAAAAAAAAAAAAAAAAAAAAGGCAGGAGTTATCACAGTGTTTGTGACAGGTTATAAAACATGGTGGATAACATTTGACTCCATCAGGCTAATGGAAGTATCAAAGAAGAATAAGGATAGGATTAAAACAAAATGCAAATATACATTACTGTTTTTATCTATAATACTTACAACAATACAGATAGATAAAAAAAATTGACTATCATATCAAACTTTTAAATTTGTACAACGATTTGACACATCATGTAATAAAGATATAATACATAAAAATAAAAAGAGGAAATTCAAATAATATACATATAATATACAAAAATAAACAGGATCTTGTACATAGTAAAAAAAGTGAAACTGTACAATCTAAATAAATATTTATACATTAAAAGGTCTTTCACAGAAATTATATTTTAAAAAAAACCCTACATATTAGCAAGGGAGAAATATAATATACAAACACTTATAAAAGAAGAAGCTAAAAATCTGTACAAATCCTTCTATTGAACAAGTCATTTATGTTAAAGATACTTAATAGGGCTTAAATAACATCTATTAATAACATTAAATGTCAATACGTAAATAGCATTCATAATCTAATATGATGAGTGTCATGCATTTCGTTTTTTATTTTTTCTTTATGTTGAAGAAATTTTTTTTTTTAGGTAATTTTTCTTAATAACTCATAACTCTAAATCTTGCTCACAGGAATGTCTATATTTATTTATTTTAAAAACAACAATAATACCTATTGTAGTACATACACGTTAAAGCCTTCAAAATTTACAGTACCTAAATATACTTAAAAAAAAAAAAAAATATTAATAAATTACTTTTTAATGATATTAGTAAGAAGGGCTTTCAAAAATATTTTTTATTTAATAATTTTCTACTGAGAAGAATATCCACTAGAAAAATATAGTGATATAAAAAAATATCGAATGTTAATGAAAACGTCAACATTATTAAAAAATTTAAATGTACGTCATGAAAAGAAATTTAACTAAACAAAAATAGCTCAGTTGTACAAATTTTTTTTCTAATTTAGTTATGAAAATATTATTTCTTAATTTTTTTCTTATTTTGTCATCAGATCAATCTGAAATTCGCATGCAAAAATATAGGCGAAAAGTAATTTGGCATTATTTTTACAAATAATCACCACAGCCAGACCTGTAGCATCCAATAAATTCTAAGGGTACTTCGACTAAGACTGACAAGAACACACAGTAAACTACATCCATAATGCAAAAAACGACAAATATCAAGCATCTTGAAAAATCTCGTAAGAAAGAGTAAACATTTCACATAAGAAAATATAAAATAAACTACAACACTCACTTTAAAAAAAAAAACATCCAATAATAGAAATTAAAATAAATAACAAATATTGAGATAACAAGCTAAATTTTTTGTGTTTATATATAATAAATATTTTGAAACATTTTGGTAACTTAAGTGTAAAACAACACACATTGTAAAATGTCTAATCCCTCTTCTTAAAATATTTTTTATAATTATATAATAGTTACAACTATAAATATATGTATTATATATATAAATATATACACACATATAATTTTAATAAATTTAAAATTGATTTTACAAATCACATACTTGGGCATACAAGAATATCTATGACTAATACATATAAGAGAAAACATTTATAATAGATATGTTAAATAATAATCTCATTTTAAGACGACAAAAGTCTTTACAATTACGAAGAAGCATCAATATAAGGACAAAACGCTAAATAGTTTATAAGTTTCATATTTAATAGATCATTGTTAAAATGGAATGTCTCCTTTTTGTTTTATATTTATATATAATTAAAAAAAAAAATTATAAAACAAAACGAGTGATTTGTTACTGAAACTACTAAATATGTCTAACTAAAAAAAGTTGATAATGTTATTAGAAGAAATAACACTGTTTACCGGATAATAATAACAATAAAACTTCACAATCTCTAGAATATATTACCTGACCCAGAAATATAAACCTATCCATTTACCTATGAGATCACATAACTTATCCATATTCATTTCTTAGCACCTTCAAAAAATTCTTTCTTCAATCGTGTTGTTTTCTTATTTCATACGGCTGATATATGGGCTTCGTTTGCATCTGTAAATATTTAAAAAAAAAAAAATAAGAATAAATAAGAAATATTAAAAAAATTACAAGAATAACTAATCGATTTTATGAACTTATTGAATAAAAAAAATAAATAATAAAAACCTTTGAAATTCAATCTAAATTTTTAGAAAGTTCAGTACAGAGTCACCTGCCGATGACTCATACAACTCTTTTCCTATTTTTGCACATAACCTAATGTGATCAATCATGTTTATAGCATAAAAATGATTCATTAGATTAATCTTTTTCTTTACACATACTTTAATACTTGAAATATTTATCCTCCTATTTTTTTATTTTTTTTTATGTTTCCATAATTCATAGTATTGTATAAAATGTTCTCAATAAATAATTTTAGGCGACAATATCTCAATAGGAAATATTGGATACTGATCCCTTCTTCACTCTCATTCTTGTATTGGCCCTGAAGAAGCCCACAGCAAGATGGGTTAAAGATTGACAAATGAAAAACCTGTTACATGGTCAAACTCTGAAGAAGAAATGCATATACAGTCGACTCCGTTTAATTGGGTCATTGGATAATTGGGACCACCGCTTAATTGAGCCATTTTTAATAAAACGGAATCAAATATAGGTAAAAAATCACTGCTTTATTGGGACAAAACATCGTTTAATTAGGACAAAACATTCTGGTACGTAATGTAAAAAACAATGAGACCCGATGTCAATCGAATAACCTAAGTATATGAGACCACGCCTGTTTCTTAATCAGAAGAAAGAGAAACTCAATCAAAACGTTTAGTCGCTTGCTTTTTTTTTTTTTTTACAAAAAGGAGATGAGGAAAGTCCTTTAGACACCTGAAAAAGGTGCAATAATTATGTGGCTCGTAAGTTTACAAGTACATATAGTGTGACAATGCACACTTGATTCTTTCCTGTTAAAAAATTGACATAAAAATGTGTTGTAGTTCATTTTTTATTTTGAAAATTTTTCTTTATAAGTATAATTTATATTATAAGCAAATAGTTATTTTTATTTTGTGTCATTTTGTATATTTCGTATATTTGGTCATATTATAAAAGACCTATCTAATAAAAATACATTTTAACAATTAAATTAATCGTATTATTTTGACCCGTTATAAATAAATGTGAAACTACCAGCTGATCAAGTGGAGGTGGTACCCCCCCCCCCCTAAGTGTTGAGGACAAAAATATTATTTTGACCCCATTAAATCAATAGACGTGAATACATCCGTCTAAATGTACTTATTAACTAGCTTTTCTCACAAATATGTCCAATTTATGGCATCAGTTATCATACTCGTACGATTGCTCAGTGATTAAGCGAATATAGGCATTTTTTTCTTTGCATTCACATGTAGATTGATGATCTCCGCTTTATTGGGTTCTCTGCCTAATTGGGACAAAACAAATATTCCCTTTGTGGCCCGACAAAACGTAGCCGACTGTAATGAATTCAGATTATGGAAGCCTTAAACAACATTCTTTTTCACTTTCCCTACAATAGCTACTATTTGAAAGAGTCTTCTCTTATTAAACACTTGACCAAGATGGTAGTCTAATAGCACCTAATTAATTGATCATCAATCTAATAAAGAAAGACGCGATTGAATGCAATATTTAAAACATAATCGTCTTTAAAACAGTACAAAAAACTACAGGAAAACTAGTTTCATGAACAAAGAAATTACAATAATTTAAAGACTTTATAAACAATTTGCACTCACCATACATTATTTGATTGAAAACTTACCATAATTATTATTCATTGATACTATAATTATCAATCACTCAAAATTAACTTTATTATATAAGTATTATTTAGTAAACTTTTATATTGATTAATTAAAATTTCACAGCTGTTACTTATAGCATTTTAGTAGGCATTCTAAACATCAAAACAGTCAACACAATGAGAGCATTCAAGCTATGCTTCAGACGCTTCTAATAGCATCATTCCTTACCTAATACTGAAGCTATGGCTCTAGTTAACAGTCACAACAGCAGTACTACGTAAAACAGAAGTATATATAAAAAGCAAAAGAGCAAGGCATTTCACACTCATACCATTAAATAAGTAGCAAATAAGAACATAAAAATTGAACACATGTCAATACTTAGAATTGTTCCTAATAAGTAACATGTTCATACATAACACTTTGGTTAAAATGTAGAAGTATTACCTGGTGAAAGAAGAAAATGTGATGTTAAATAAAAAATCAAATGCGAGAGTATAAAAGTTATACATTGAGAACCAAAAAAAACATCACAAATTCTTAGTAAAAATTCTTAATTAAATTTTTTCTTTAACAGGACAGGGTCAGTGTAAGACAAGAGTTATGTAAACCCAATTTTGAAAAACATACAGTCGAAGCTCAGAATATCGGACAATTTTTCATGTAATAAGATTTTTAATCAATAAATTACCATTTTTAATGTTATAGACATATAAAAAGAAATATTTTAGGTTATTATTTACATTATTGTTTTATCAACCCCTAAGTTTCAGATATTTTTTGAACGATTTAATAACCGATTCACTTTTTTTTTAATTATTGATACCGCACATATCTGACAATTATTTTTTTTTGGAATAAAAAAAAAGACTAAAATTAAAATGAAAGCTCTTCAACAATAGAAAAGAAATTCAGAGAATATGGATTAAGTAAGATGGTGAATCTATTTTAATTGAAATTCCATTGTAAAAAATGAATCATGATCCCTCTACCGCTAATTAATTTTTTTAATGCATAACCTCAGGTTTTGAGGTTATAAATATTTAAAGATGAGCAGAATCCAAGAATATAATAGAAAAAAAGTTACAAGTTACCTTCCGATCACGTTTTGTTAAAAAAAATGGCGCCCGATTTAAGATTTTTAAGCCTTGAAACTTGATATCTTGAGTATTTATCAATATTGCGAAATATTATAAAGCGTTTAGGAATGATTATAATAAAGTCCTTGGTCCCTACTATGAGAGGAAAGCATAGTAGCTTTGTGGCATGATAATCTCTTGAACGGAAGGACTGATTTTGTTACATTTTTCTTTCTTTTTTTTATTTAAGTACGACGTTTTGCTCAGTATAAAGAGGTTCGACTGTACATAATAGAATAAAAAATTGTTATAATATCAATAAGAAGAAAAAAGAAAATTAATGATCAAACAAAACAACAACAATTGTATCAAGAGTTAGATAATTAATCAATAAATAATGAATGAACTACATACATGTACTAACCCTCCTCATCGTGGTAATAAGGATGGGTGACACCTTCGTGGGAGTGTGCCCTCCCGAGCCTCTGCAGCCTGTGGGCGGCCATGCTGTACGGGGGGCCCCGCCCTTGCCCACAGCCTAAGACAGTTCCCAGTCTTTGTTTAACACATCGTTCTCTCTAATAAATTTTATTCAACCCTACTACCCTTAACTTCAATAAGCTATTGGCGACTATTTTTTTTCCAAAGTTGTAGTCTTTTCTTTATAAACTAAATTTATTTTGAAATAAGGATCCAACAAGATTTTTTTCTTTAATTGTGACTAAATTAAGATAGACCAACATTAATAGGCAATACAATGAGAAACTCATCAGGCACTATTACTTTATTGCTTTTATAATTAAGTTTACAGCTTTATAAATAAATAACCTAATAAATTTGCTAAAATTAAAAAAAGATAATATAATAACATATTGTGAAGTGAAGATTAGATAAGGATTTTGGACTCAAAGAATCAGATATGGTAATCCTTGGTCTCTAGCTCTAGGCGAAAAGCGGAACAACATCGAGAAAGTCATACATTTCATAAAATAAATGTGATTATAAGATTTAATACAAACAGTTTGCAAATTGAAGAAAATGGTCGATGATGACACTTTCAGTTTTTCAGTAGTTCTTTCATTAGTTTTTCCACGTAAAAAGAAGAGAAAAAAAAGATAATTCATTGTTGGTCAAATCTATCTAAAATTTGTGGTAAAACAGAGACTATTTAAAAAGGAAAGATTTGGCAACAGAACAGGGGCAATGTAATTTTTGGCGCCCAAACAAGGACGAAAAAGATTCTTAAAAGAAGCTGCAGCATTTTTCCTTTGATTTTAGTAAACTTTGAACTTTCAATTAAATTTTAATTAAATGCAAATTTATTAAATTTCTTTTTAATATTAGTTTAAAAAGAAAAGACTACATTAATTTTAAAAAAAGATAAGCTTATTGAAGATATTCCATTCCCTCACCATTCCTATCATAATGACATCATGAAATTACTTTATGATAGAATTTAAAAAGTGTTAGAAAGAAGAAATGGATCAATTCGGCAATTGGGAAGTCTGTGAGAATTAACTTCTGCTTTATTATAATTTACATTACAGTGAGAATTAACTTTATTATAATTTATGTAAATATAAGTGTTAAATAAAAATACTTGTTACAATTATATATTAAACTTATTTCATTCAAATATATAAAAACCTTGAAAACAAAAATTTTCACTGAAAGCATAAATCCGAATTAGATCATTTAGTATAGCTTAGTAAATAATAATATTATATATATATATATATATATATATATATATATATATATATATATATAAGAAATCGATCAATTCCCACAGACATCTTAAACCACAGTGTAAGATTTTTTTTTTGTCACAGAACTAAGTATCCAGTACAATTCAAACCATGCAAAAAAGTTCAATTCGTAAATATCAGAAGATAAGCATCATAATCATGATTTAAGATAACTTTGACAGATCAGCCTATAATAATAATAAAAAAGAGAAAAATCTAAATAACATTATTAGTTGATCAGATAACTGTGGTTGGCAATAGTTTGATTTTAATATTGATAGAAAAAAAAAAATCTTTTGTTCTTTAGTCAAACCCCTAATAGAAAAAAAAAAACCAAACATAATTCAATTAAATGGAAAAGGAAGTTAAACTGTATAACTAATGGAAGCTTTGGTTTTATATATTTTATATTTGATTCATGTGATTTCAGAAATTACATTCGAAGTTAAATAACAATTGAATTATGTGAGAATATTTTTGAGGCTTTATCTCCCGAAATGGACTGTTTTATTTTATTTTTTCGCTTTTCTTGGCATTTAGTTTTTTTTTTTTTTTTTTTTTTTAAATTTATTTATTCATGGACACTGCCATGATAGGAAAATTAAATTGAATTAATAATTTAATATCAAAATATGTAAAGTACTGTATATGGTCAACCCGGTTGTCAGTTTACTTGAAGGCGGGTAGGTCTTGGAAATACCACCTTGTAAGTTATTGGGGCCATAAACCTTCTGTTAGAAATTCAAAATAAGCAAAGGCTAAGACCAACATTGCTGCCGACAAAAACCCAGGGAAATACATAAGAAGATTGTTAGAGAAATTTGTGGCCATAAACTCCGGTTTTGCCCCGACAAAGAGACCGCTGGGAAACACGTTAAAATTAGAAAGGAAGGTAAAGTTTAGGCAGCCAGCCAATCAGAAGAAGTCTGGAACCAACCAATCAGGAAAAGTCTGCAGCCAGCCAATCAGAAGAAGTCTGAAGAGAGTGGGAGAAAGAAGACTTATACGAAGGTGGACAAAGTTCGGAGGAGAGAGAGTTCGAAAGTGGAGAGAGTTCGGGGGAGTTGGGAGGAAGGAGAGTTCGAAGGCTTACAGAGTTCGGGGAGAGTGAAGTACAAGGAGTGCGGAGGTCCAGGGAGAGAGCAAGGGCAGAGTCCAGATAGCCAGACAGGCTGAGAGGGGATGCTGTGCTGAGTCTGAGAGAGCGTCAGAGATGGCAGGGACTGATCCAGCAGATAGGCCAGAGACAGCACCAGGGACTGCCCACCAGATAAGGTTAATACATATACAGTACTAGTTGTAATATTGTGTGGTATGTATTTATTAAATAATGTTAAATTGCCAGTCAGCATCCATTAACTAATTTGTGTCAGTAAAATATCTTTATATGATATATTAAAGGGGGTATAAATGATTTACATTATTGATCAATAAAATTAAATATATAGTTCAATTTAGATTTGTTTCTTTATCATTTACCCTATGCAACAGGTTTATTAAAATAAAATAGAATTGGTAAACACGTCACCTTTGGAAAAGTATCCAATATACATTAAGGTGTATTAAATGCATTAATTACATATATGAATTAGATATATGCCGTTTCTGGTAACCCCCACCCGCCTTAGAAAAGTGGAGACCAGGAACATAGCAACTATTAGTCTCGCCTCATATGAATAGGAGAGTAAGATTTTTAGTCTTGTAAAAAAGAATAATAAGTTACTACGCGGACTTGTAGATTATGGAATATTTATCCTGAACGTTGACAACATGCAAATCTTAACCAGGATATGAAGATGATTCAACCCTTCCAGACTGCAATCAAACTTCCGATTTGATTCCCTAATAAGTGCACCTCAAAACTTTTAGCCATCACAGCCTAAATAAAAAGTATCCACTAACGTATTCAAAACCTCATATAGTAAATAATATTATGCTATAATCCGTCAAGGGACCATAAATGTCGAACAATAATATTAAAAGCTGCTGTTCAATAAAAATTAAAAAAGGCCATTATTAAAACTATTGCCAACCCCAATAATTAGAAAAAAAATAATGTAAATTTACTCAAAAATATAAGAAAAGGAATTATTATATGACATTTAAAATAATTTCTATATAATAATAAATATTGAACCTTCAATTCATTTTGATGAAGCTCAGCTCCATAGCATTAATATAAATTAATAATTTCACCAAAGCGTTAGCTGTAGAAATCTTATAAAGCTTTTAATGATGGTTAGTACAGAACCCATAGTTAGTAAGTTGAATTTTCTTCATCTCTCAAACTAATACATACATACATACTAAGGAAAAGCATTTTCATTAAGCATTTGTACAAACACAGCAGACATTATACACTACCTAATAAGTTATTATAATAAACATGCGGTGTTTTCAATTTGTTTTTTATTTTATTTTTTTACGAAATAATATACCATATACATAATAAAAAAATTGGTTGTAAGTCACCAATGACAATCTTAAGTAAAGAGGCAATGATTGAAAAAGCAGACTAAATGAAAACCAACCATAATAAAATAAAAAATCATTATTTAGAAATGTAAGACATGGTGTGATGTGAGGTAAACCTATTGGTGACCTTAAATAATTAATCAAATTATAATTATTCTCATTGAATAATACATGTCTCTGAATTCTTTTTAATTTTTTTTTTTCATAAAAAGGATCTTTCTAAATCAACAATAACCACTAGTAAGTTATATTATATGATCGTAAGAGACGTGCAGTAACAACTTCAACGGGAAAGAACGTTTCCATAACATACATCATTTTCAAAACAGCTCAAAATATCCCAACACCAAACTGTATCCAGTGTATTGATAATCTCACATAAAATATACCAAAGCCTTCATGATATCATCTATACTAATCTATAAATATATATATATAATCTAAATATGGAACAAAACATATCATGTAGGTTAGGTTATGATGTCAAAAGACGCCACGCATACAGACATAACAAATACATGGATGACAACACTCACCATTTGGCAAAGGTGGTAATACTGGAACTGCATGCAAGAAAGGAGGCCTCCCTATAATAATATATAATACATACAATATATACACAATTAGAGCTAACATGATACATTATATAAACACATTTTACATCATCATATATTTTTATGTATTTAATTTTTAAATATAAGTTAATACATAGGGAATCGTTAAAAAGAAGAAAAAAACAAACAAATTTTCGATAGATTAACAAAATAAACGAAAGAAGAGTTAATCAAAAGATTAGAAAGATTTTGAATAAAGAAAATGAAAAGATTATTAGAAGGATAGTTGTTTATTTCTTATGCAACAAGTGAATTTCATTATTCTTATTTAAATATTTATATTTCCTCATATAGTCAGAATATTTTTAACTTTCTATACTATCTTTCTGGGGGAGCGGGGTAGCCCACTGGTAAGGCAGTGGACTGCTGTGCTTAAGGTCCCGAGTTCTAATCTGACATGGCTTATGATATCTTTATTATTCGCCACAGTTCGCCTCGTGGGCCGAGAGACCCTCCTGGGGCAAACCCAGCCTCTATAAAGTGGGTACCCTTAATTGAAAAATTAAGGGGAAAAAACCTGGCGGTTGAGCGTGATCACGGTCAAATCACCTCCTAGCACGACCGCTGACCAAGAAACAGTACTCTTCCTTACATAGTACTGAACCCAAGACCCTTTATGGGTTGTAGTGGTACAGGTTTTTTTTTTTTTTTTTTTTTATACTATCTTTCTGTAGCCATTGCCCCTTTTTCAGGTGATAAACTACAGTACAATACAATTATGCTCACATAATGATTATAATATTTCTATTTTTACAACTTCAATTTTTTTTTTAAATAAAAAAAAAAACCTTTCCCACAAAATGAAAAATTATACTGACGGTCTGACAATAATGATGAACTGAGCCAGTGGAGTGGTTCCCAAACTTTCTATACCTCTCCCCTACCATAATGAAATTAAAGCCCCCTCGACCTCTCTAACATAATTAATTGTATGGACATACGATAAGAAAACAAAAAAGGATTGAATTGAAAACATTTCTTATGATAAGAAAACAAAAAAGGATTGAATTGAAAACATTTCTTATATTTCCTAAACATCGTGGCTATTAAATAAAATACAGTTTAAATTTAGTATTAACAAAATTTTAATAAAATGAGAATTTATTTTTTCAACTGATTTCGCATTTTTGGGGGTTTTACAGGGTTTCAAGGTCCTCCCCCCCCCCCCCCGTTTTGGAACCACTGATTTAAGCAATTTATTAAAATTACTCGCATGGTAATGACCATTCAGTTGATATCCTAAAAATAGGGGTAGTAGGCCTTGAAACGTTGAGTAGATAGAGAATACTCTAATTAGAGTATTTGTAAAAGATAATTAAATTCACTTGTATGAAAAGACAAAAAGGAAAACAGAGAAAAGAATGTTAAAAGTATGAAGTAGCAAAGAATTTACTATAGAACTTTGTGACATGTAATGATTACAGGATTAAATAGAATAAAACATTAGAATTCGAAAAAATGTATATATATATATATATACACAAGCCTTGATCGCTACAACAAGATGGAACAAGCATTTATTGAAGGACACTAAGTTAAATTATTATCAAATTTTATTTTCATATAAAACGTATAAAACATATAAAGTATTCCAGTTGACACTCTACATACAGTCCATGAATGTTTTTTGAAAAACAAAATATAAGGTAGATAGAAAGTTTGAAAATTTTTTTTTGTTACTAAAAAAAATTAAAATATTTTTTTAATGCTGATATTGTCGACTGTATAAAAAACAATAGAGAGAGTTGGTTTGGGGGCTACTAAAGAAATTGTGGGCAAACAAATAAATCTTGTTGGCAATAATCCCCCACTCTCTGTCCTGTCCAGTGGAAAAAGCCGTATAGCCGAAAAACCACATTAAAAAAAAATAAGATAAGAAAAATATACCATCAGGGCTGCAAGGCTGTAGAGATGAAAAACTCTTGTTTCTAATTTTAAATTTTTTTTATTTATTCCTTTCCTATAATTTCCTTTAAATTCAATATTTAGACGTTACATTCCCTCATCACCGACTTTTTACTTCCTTTTTAATAAGAAAATAAGCCCTGTCCGCAAGTAGAGACTACAAGTAGTTACTTTAATAATAGTAGTAACATTTAAGTTGTGTACACATTATTTTACAAAAACATTATAAATTAGAGGAAGAAAGAAATTTGAGAGGGAGATTTTAAAACATTGAAGGGAGATTTTAAAACATTGGATAAAAAGGAAATAAAAGATAGAACAGCTTCAAAGTAACCACCAGCATGCAGGTTATTAGTTTTGGTTATGATACATGCTTTTAAATGTTTTTATTTGTTTGTTACGTTACATGGAACATACATTTAAACAAAAATATGTACATATCAGAGCACATATGAACACATAACTGTAAAGCAATATAATTGCAGTAATATTTAACTTCTTCTTTTTTTTTTTGTAATTTGAAATATTAAAGAAATAATTCAAGTTGTGAATGATAATTGTTTTTATAACTAATAGCAATATTAACACAAGTAAATCACTAATGTTCTTTAATTTAATTATGGAATAATATGGAAGATTAATTAAACTCCAAGTTTTAATAATTCTTCCTGTAATATTAATATACATTTTAACAAATGAACTGTAAAATAAATAAATGAAACTCCGTATAAATAAAAATTACCTGCATAGGTTCTGAAAAATGAAAATAGTGATTGAAATAATAACACACTACATGCAGAGCAGATTATTTTATCTTTTTTTTGTCTTATTTGATCTAAAAAAAATAATCTTGAAAATTGTCATATGGGGAAGAAGAGAGATCTTACAATATTGGTACTTACGTGTTATCTGATCATCTTGCAACCTACCCCTTTACTCATAATATCTCCTGTTACCTAACATTTTGCTTTCCTATTGCTTGTCTGAGTGTATCATTTCCTATTGCACTTTTGTTTTTATCAGTTAATTTAGTTAAATTTGTGTTGTAGTCAGTTTATTATTTTCAAATATGATACAATTTTAGGAATTGCTTTGCTCAGAATAAGATCCTTTGCATTATTTTGAAATTTGAATGTTTGTAATTGTCATATGAAGAAATTTAGTTTTGAAAAACATAAAAAACAAAATAGCTGCTATTAGTTTAGCAGGTTATAAGGTGGTGGATAGCAGTTTATTTCGGCCAGATAATACGTAAGTAACCGAATATCTTGTGCAACCTGCATGTCGTGTATTGATTGTTTTACTCAGATAACAGGCCTATTGTGTCAGATGCTGCAGAAAATTTTATTTACAGTGCTTTATATAAATATTACTTAATAAAATAAAAATTTAACAGTGCTAGAAGGGACACATACCTGGCTGCATAGCGGAATGCCTCCTGAGATGGAATGGTGGAGAGGTGGATGGGGGACAGTTCTCGGCAGAGCTGTTCGAGTGTGTATCGAGCGCCGTAGAATGCCCAGAATCGCTACTCGTTACGCTACCTGTGGTTTAAATGTCTAATACTTTATTGGAGTTCTTTAAATTTAACTATCATAATAATTGGTAAAAAAAAAAAAAAAAAATTAGTAATTCGGAGGAGTCAAAGTCAAAACAGCTGGGCAAATGAAGTAAATGATTAATGGCTGGGTGTATAATTCCCCGTTTTAACAGGGAATCAGGTAAACGTCGTTTAAACAAGATTCCGTGTTTATTATTGCTTTATTTTACTTTATTTTTCTTTTTTTTTTTGTAAGTACAATTTATGCCTGGAGAACTCCTTGCTCCAAGATGTAAAATCTTAATAGCAATAAAGAGAAATAAAGTAGTTCTGTGTTTAACCACAGAACTACTTTAATCTGTACTAGGTACAATACGTTATCAGTCCCGTGGTTAGAGAGTCCACTGTCAACTTAACTGGTATTCTTTTAAAATATAAATCAAACAACACAAACAAAAAATAAAAAGAACTTAATGGTAACGAAAAATGAATAATATTAGCACTTTAAGCAACCCACTATGGTCCAATGAATTAGTAAACAGAAATAATGTTTGGTTATAGTTAACCTGTGTTTAAACGGCCATTCTTGACCATTTAACTTTAAACGCTGTTTACCCCTTATCACCAAATTTAACCCTTTAACCGGGCGGGACGTATATATGCGTCCTGAAATATATGTTATTTTAATTATTATTTATATATGTATATATAATTATTTATATTTATATATATATTCAAGTAGATACATGTTTCAAGGGTTCAAGGGTTAATCAAGCGATTCCACATGGTGCACTAGGCATGAACTACTTTCTGTGTTTAATCAACTGTTTAAGGAACCTGTTAAACCCCATTTAAACGACTCTTGTACACCCGACCATTAGTGAGTTTACCAATAATTCATAAATGTATTCAAAATAAATAAATTGGATAGGGAAATTTAATGATAGGTCTTTTTTACTTTAGGACCACCGGTGACTTTTCACGTCTCTTTTCATATAGGTTGTAACTATCAACTAACATATGATAACAAAAATTGATTAAAAGAATATTTATTTTAAACCAGTGAATAAAGAAATAACAAAATACAATGCATCAAAACCCTTCAAATACTTGTTTACTCTGCCACCACAAACACATCAGTATAAATCAAACATTCCCCGCCTTGCACAAACCTATCAACACACAGATATGTTCCAACTAGTATTGTAAACTAAACAAACTGTACATGTCCTTCCCCCACTCTTCTGATTTTAAACCTGATTGGTTGGTTTTAGAAACACTATTTGAATCTTCAATGGATCGAATGAGAAAACCAACCAATCAAATTCATAATCAAAAAGGTGTGGGAAGGACATGAGCAATGACAATCAGTTGGTTCACTATGAGTTTCCAATGCTTGTTGGAACTAACTTATTAATTTTAATATGATTTGATCAGTTACTGAAAAATTACCTAAGTGACAAAAGATGTTACTAAAAATTAAATGGAGGACCTAATGTAAATAAGACCCAATTTTCTGATAAAATTAAAAATTCTAACATTGAATTTTAGAAATTCAATGTTAGAAGATTTTTTTTAATCTTTAATTCTCTTAAAAAGAAATTTAAGAGTTCGATATAATTTTTAGAAATGAGAAATGAAGAAACAGGATTGATTTCTTTGCCATGGCAGAAATCATACAATACCTAAAGATATATATTTCAAGGGCATATTAATGTGCAAATGATTTCTAGGAGAAATAAGAGGATTAAAAGTTGATATTAATAAGCAAATTATTTTGTAATAGTCCATTATAGGTAATATGGAACTTGTGAGTTTTGGGGCCTGCGAGTAACCTACCGTGTTATCACACCTTATTACTGGTCTCCGCAGAGTTGTTTGAGATACTTGAACTTATTTTGTTGATTTTTTTTTTTTTTATTAGATTACAGCCTATTGACTTCTGTTCGCTTAACCCAGCATTGGTCGCTAGACCAACTTTAACATGGATGGTCGCACGTGAGAATTTCTCTCACAACAATCACTATTTTTTTTTTTCATTTTAATCATACGTTAGTTTAAATTTTAACAATAAAGCTGTACTTACGAAAGGGTCAATTATTAGTACAAATTATGAAATCTTGAAAAAACTTTTTTATTAAGAGGATAAAACAACTATAATTATTCAAAACTACAGTTTAACATTTTTTAAAAAGAGTAAACAAATTAAATACATAACGAAAAAGTATAATCTTAAAGCCAAATTAATACTACAAGCATTTAGTTTAATTAACAATAGTGATTATAATGTTCAATTAGAAATACAATGTATATTGGAACTTCCAAGTTCGAATATAAAGTAGACAGAAAATTCTAAAACTATGCTTAGAAAACTATTCTTTAGTGTAGCCATTGAGCCATTTTTCCCTCTTAAAGAAAACATTTTGGAAGTTGACGCACACTCAGTTGTACCTAACACTGACAGTCGCGCTTGAGAAAAATTTTCAATTAAATATATCATTGACAGTAGCGCGGAAGAGAATCTCACATGAGATCGGATTGAGCGGGGTAAAAAGAAGCTGGAGCAGGTATAAGGCTTGGTATTGGAGCGGGGAGAGTTCAGGGAGGTGTGTGAGTCTGTGAACTACAGATAGTAAGGAGGGGAGGTTTTCAGAAGCACCAAGAGCAGTTTCCCGCCAAAAAAACAAAATTTGTGAGAGAAATTCTCATGCAGCGGCCTATGACGGGTTAAAAGAAGTAAAGAACAAACCCACATGGGTTTTTTTTTTTTTTTTTTTTTTTTTTTAATCAAAGTAGTAATAGAAACACCCTTATAGTCAAGTGACACTCTGAAACTGAAAACCTAATATCTAAGTTTTTGGAAACAGAATTCAAGACTTCAGATTTGTAAATAGCATAGCAATACTATCAGCCACAATATTGAGGCAGCCTTTCTTTGATGAGAAAATTTTATTTTAATATTAAATAAGTATTTCTTGAGGCGCATGATACTCGTCAGGACAAATGGTAAGTCAATACTTTCCTCTACTACACTCAACTCAATAAACTAATTTAAAATTTTTAAATAAAATAAGGATCTAGTGAAACACAAACAGTTTTGTCTATTTTATAAGTTCTGACATTTTGTTCTACATTGTATGCCTTCATTAAGGTCAAGGCTAAGGAAGGCATGATACGAAAGTAATTGAACAATATGAAGTTAAGATATGATAAGTATAATTATAGTGAATTTACACGATGGAAATATAAAAAAAATATATATAAACTATAATACATCATAATTTTTATGGTATTTCATGCATATCAGGAGAGGGAAGAACTACATTTTTTTTACAGAACTATTTTGCAGAATGAACACATTATAAAAACATGCTTTCATTCAATAATACTCAGGCAAGCTAAATCATCAATGAGTAACGGGTTTCACTGCAAGTGTTTATCTGTTAAGTTTCATTTTTAAAGGAAAGTACACAAACCGCATTAACCATTAAATGTATTATGACAAGTAAGAATTCTAAAAACTTATATCCATAACCGTTAGCTTGGCAAGAATAGATCCACATTGATTTTTTTAAATATTTGATATTTTTCTGTCAATTGGAGGCCAAAAAAACAAAAATCTGAAGAAAAAAAATTTTTTTTGTGAATACATAAAAGTTTATTAGTATGGCACCATATATGGTACCTTGCACGATTTTTTCATAAAATAAATAGAATTTTGTGTTTTGGGGATTATAATTATTAAATAAATGATATAATACACCAAAAACAGTAAAAAGAAATAGAAAAAGTTACTTTTATGTCAATTTGATAAAATATTACAAAACTTATTTGTTTCCTCTACGTAGCGCAATTTTGTTGTTTGTGTTGATCTAGAAGCAGGTTTTACTTGTTTGCTCGGCTAAACTAGCTGCAACTATCAATCAATAAAACCAAATTACTTCTCAGATAAATTCCCTAGATGGTGAAAAAACAACGAAATGAAAATATTCATCCTGGAGCGGGGAAAAAATTCACAAAGTCATTGGGTGTCATATATGGTACCTAGCAGCCAAGCTAAGGGTTAAGAATGTCACTGACAGAAATAACAGAAGAGTGATGATGTCTTCTTGCTCCCAACTGAACCACAACACTTTATTTTAAAATATTTTAACTTCTACAGATCATCGAATCAGATTCAACAAAATCACATTTTGACTTTCAAGCTTTAATAGAAAAGACTGTTTTTAGACTAGATAAAATTTTTTTGGCCACAGATATTGTTATCTTAATAATGGTGTAAATCCCGAAATGTAGAACAAAAAATGAAAAAAAGTGAGGCTTAAAATAAAGGATAACAAAAACACTTGCCTAAAATCCGTCCAGCCTCAAATAAAAAAAAAAAAAAAATACTATAACTAATATTCGATTGGGATAAAATTTTATTAAAACAGAAATTTAAACTGTTTCCAAAAAAAAAAATAAATAAATAAATAAAAAGCAGTAATTGATAAAGTATTTGACAAGTTAATAAAACTAAAAACTTCTTTTTTTAAAAAATCTGACCATAAGCTTGCAAAGTAAAATAATTAAAAAAAGAAAAAGAAAGATTAAAAATGCTTTTCCTTAGAATTGTAATCATACTAGATGATAAAAAAAAACTAATTCAACTAATCCGATACAACATTAATAATAATATTACAATACCCAAAAGCTCTAGCAAGTTGCATTTATTTTAGCAACACAAAAACTTTGTTTTGTTTTTTAATTTTTCTTTATTCTTGCGCGAACAGATAATTTATTCCCTCCTTAAAATTCTTAAAATAGGACATAGTTCTCATTTTCCACAACATTTCAAATGAAAAAGCTGTTTTTATTCACATTATTATTTTTATAAAAAAGAGGAATTATTGAGATCATTGCTGAAACTATTTTGGGCTAGTAATAATACGAACCTAATATTTGATATTTGATACTGGATCAAATTTTATCAATTTTGCAGAAATTGAATTTGATAAAATAAATAAAAAGTAATGTAATCGATGGATTATTTGACATTTTTTTTTTACGTTTATATATTCTAACCATAAGGTGACTGTGAGGTAAACGTTAAAAAAAAGTAAGAATGAAAATACTTTTCCTTAAAAAATGAACTTATTAGTACAAAAAAAAAAAAAACTTGCTACAAGTTTCATATGATTTTAATTATTTAAGGGTGTCACTCTATCATCACATAACATCATTTCTTATGGAAATTAAGTTTTTACTTTCACTTACCTATATCTGAAATATATAGTAAGGGAAAGTATTGCGATTGAGAAAAATTTCGACTTCCGGTTTTCACCAGAAATATACATTTTAGGGTCCTCTGAGTCCAAATAGCCAAATCCCGCGAAATGGTCTCTATGTGTGCGAAGAGACTAGCTCAAAAATTATAAACCGTACGAACCTGAAATTGGGTATTTGGTGTAATTATATGCCTACGATGTGACAGCAAAAATTTCATCAAATTTGGTCAAACGGATGTGGCACTTTAATTAATAAATGTTGTCTCATTTTCATTTTTTTTTTTTTTGTATTTTCTCAAAAACGGCTGCAATGATTTTGATCAACAACGCCCTGTTTAATGAGAATCAAGAATTATTTAGGATTTATAATCTAAGTAAGTGTGTAAGTGAAAGTTGTGTGTTATGCGCATCGCACGAGATTATTAATTATAGGTGGCACTTTACTTAATACATTTTTTCTCATTTTCATGGTTTTTTTTTTCTCAAAAATGGCTACAATAATTTTAATCAAAAATGCCATATATAATGGCACTAGAGAGCACGCAATTCCAGTTTTAGTCATCAACTAGGTAGCGCCAACATGTTTTCCCCTAAACCTAACACAGTGAAGGAGTGTGTGGTTAAGGAGTTGTTCAAAAAGAAGAAAAAAAATGGAGTTAGTTGTCGACAAGAACACCGAATCAGTGGCAACTGCTTTTTCAGCTCTCCCAAAAACAAAACAAGTCAGAATGACGTTATTGATTACAGAGAAAGAAACACCCTCAAGTGATATTAAAATATTCAGAGGTCATAGGTAGATGGATTTGCATTTGTTTAAGTCGTACTTAAAAATAAGCATATTTTTTGGATTCATCCATTTAACCATATGTTTATTCATACATTCAGTTTATTGAGACAATGAAGAAAACTTGTGGTTTTTGTTGAAGTAAATATAATAATAATAATTTATGAGTAGTAAGTAATTATTGTTAAGTGTAACCTAAACATGAGGTGATTGGCCTTTGAACATTGAGGAAAATGCTCAAAATATTTTATTTATACGATAGGTTAAATGATGGTCAGGATTTTGAGTTTGAAACCATTTTTTTATTTGTGAAAGCCAACGTTTCGATCCAACTTGTGGATCTTCATCAGGGCTAAAAGAAAACAAATATATGAGTATCTATGCTAGAGGATGGCAATAAATTAATATTTTACAGAACTGATAATAATATAAAGTAGCTGGTTAGCAAGATAAAAAAAATCTGATATTTACCTTCTGAGTCAAGGTGGATACAAAGACTGAAGGTTAAGTAAGGTAGTGGTAGGGGATAGTTTGCCGACTTCAAAGGTTAATGATGGGGAAACCCAACGCTTTTGAAGTGAAAGGCTACAAGACAACTGAGTGAAAATAAAATATTAAAAACTAACAAAATAGATGGTAATGTATACGAATCGTAGTATCTGGACTCAAACAGCTTTCAAAAATAAAAAAATTGTTTCAAACTGAAAATTCAACCATCATTTAACCTATCGTATAGATCAACAGTTGACTATCTCTCACCTCTATAGAAATTTATAGAATTTTAAGATAGAAAATAAATTCAAAACCTTGCTTAATAATTAATTTTTTGAAGTATATAAAAAAAAAAAATCATCACCCATTTTCCATTAACTCCTCCGGATAAGACTCTTAAATGTACGTACCACTAGTGAGCGTCTTCCTGAAGGGTAGATTAGAGAGGGAGGTGACCGAGGAGGACTCTGCGCTGAGGTCGACCGACGACAGGAGAGCCGGGTGGTGGTACGCTGGGAGGGGGGGCGTGTCCGAGTGGGAGCGCTCGTGCGAGTGGCCCCTCCCTCCTCGTCTCCCTCCCGTCGGGCTCGGGGCCTGCCTCGTCCTCGTCTTCGACTGCTCGGCCAGTGACAAGAGCTTTCTCACAGCCTGTGGCGATGCCGAACCTGAAAGTAATCCTAATTGTAACTTGATTACTATAAACCAGGGACGTGCCATGATAATTATTTTAATTTTTTACTCAATTCTTCAAACATTTTTATGAGAAGAATTCTTTATATTGAGTGAAAATAATCTTGTTTTATCTCTAATTATTTGTAATACAATTGAATTTGTAAATAAGAGAAATAGTAAATAAGAATAAATCTTGATATTAATTTAATTTTAATCAGCCGCTTGTGGAACCAGGCATGTTGGCCTCTTCAAAACCTTTTGACGTTCTGTTCATTTTCTGCCTTTTTAACAAAAGACACCCATTTTTCTGGCCTCCTTTCAGAATAATTAAATTTAATCTGTCAAACTTTTAAACGTCTAAAATTCAATTCTTACCTAATCATATACGAATTATCTTCAGCATGCGATTTTAGTAATAATTAATAACAGGTTTCAATGAAGTACTTTACTATTAAATGCTTTCTGTCTTTAATACATATTTAAAAAAAAAAAAAAAAATAGTGGTATGTAATTATGTTTAACATCGGTATTATATAGAAACAATATAGAACTTAGAATAACTACGACTCAAATCATATTGGTCGTCCAATAAAAACTGAACTAACCGAAAATGATATTTTATTTTTTTAAACGCATTTTCTTCTAATTTTCCCTTTTCTGAAAGTGATGAATCGTGAAACATTTTAACTAACTAGAGCTTGCATGGACCAAGTCGGTCGTGGTAGTCAAAGGAGGGGGGCGAAAGGGCGAATCTGTGAGCACAGATTCAAATTTATGGAAAAGTAGAAAAAATTCGATTGTTGCACTAAACTTATTTCATAGTTCAATTCAGAACCACTAACAACTTCAAAAATCTCTCGAATTATATTAAATAACTTTTTCCTATATGTCGGGTTTTTCAAAAACTGATTCAGTTAGACATTTTATTTATTTAATATTCATCACTTTTAATGTGTTTGCCAGTTTACTAACACCCAATACATTAATTTTGAACTCTTTAAATTCTTAAAGATTAATGGTTTATGCATACAAGCACATCCCCCATAAACTTAATAATCGTGAGCAATAATTTTCATTATACACACCTACGTTTTGACGCTAGCTACTGGATTATTTACAAAGTTAAATGGCAATGACGATTACCTACAGGCGTGTTCTTAGTGTATTCACCATCCTTAAATTAGCTAATACGATCCCTTTATAAAATCAACAACCTTAGAGAAGCATGTTTAATGGTTATTTGATAAATGGAAGATAACCATTTGAAAGGTTTAGTGAAATAATGGTCAATGTTACATTTTTGTTATTAAATTACCGAAACTTGCGAAGAAAAAAGCTGGAATGCAATTTATCCTTCATGGGATTAACAATGTTAAGCTCTTATAATAAGTTGCATGAATACTTCTAATATATTTTTTTTTTTTTTTTTTTTTTTAATATATAGTTAGTACAAGATTGGAACTCACCGAACTTGGGATGAGGATGCTTCCTGTTGCCCTCCGAGGCACTGCTGGCGGACGAGGCAGTGCTGAGGGTCGGGGAGGGGTTCCTCTTCCTCACCGGGCCTCCGCTGGAACCTCCCTCCCGGGAGCCCTCGCACTCCAACGAGAGCTCGTGCAGCTTCTCTTCGTCCGTCACAACCCTCATTCTGTTCAGGTACGCCTTAACTCTTCTCACCATTTGGGCCTTAAATAAGATAATAATAATAAGTTTCTCTATAAGGAAAAAATAATAATAGAAGTGATCTCAAAAATCAATATATGTTATAGATAAGGCTCTAAAACGACTCCACGTATGATTAAGTAAATTATGTTGTCGTGTAGCCAAATAACCCCAAACGGAGAAGAAGGTTTGCGTTTTTCCCTTAAGGGTGTAAAATTGAAGAGAAAAGGACTGGAATTTTAAGCCTCTCACACCATGTAATTAGTCTATTTGAGATTGATATACGAGTTTATGAATGAAAAATTTAGTTCGAGCTCCAGGCTACCAGGAAGCGCTAGGGTGCGTTTCACTCAATGTTTATTGTTCATTCATCCAGTTAAGTTTGTAAAGGTATATATTTTTTCAGCTGTTATTTTTAAATTACTAAAATATTAAGCGATAATAATTAGTTTATCCTTTTCTTTCAAAATAAAATAATGATTCTACATCTCTGCAATCTATAACAAAACAGACTAGAGTCCTTAAAAAATTAATTATCTCATAAGAAGGCTGATTGATCAACACATTACATTTAATAAATATATTATATATACTTAAGTAAATTTTATGCAATATGAGTGAACATTTCTTAATAGCACAGTGAGCGAATAAAAACGGACATAAAAAAAGAGATAAATTGACTGAATATAAATCAAAAATAAAAAGTTTGAAGTGTTCTTATCGTATGTAATTATGAAAAAGAAGTTGGTTTTCACCAATCATTTTTCAGTTTTCATTAGAGTAGTAAGATTCGAGCTCTGAAGAGTCCGCTAAAATTACGGGAGGATATCTTAAGGAAGGTTGGAATTGAAGAAAGGTCTTAAAAAAAAGTTTCTATGAATCTTCGGTAGTTTCTATCCTTCTGGATCTAATAGTCATAGTATCGGTATAGATCACAGTAGTCTGTGCTTATGTTGTACTTGAAATATAATATTTTTAACTGAGATATCAGATTTTTCAACTATAATCTAATAACTTATTATCTGCTGACTGCTTGGAATGGGGTTATACGATTCAGAATCACAGAAACCATCAAAAATGATGCATAACTCGACAAAGTTGCATTAAAATTAATTGTTCATTTACCATTTTTAACCCCTACTAAAGTAAATAGGGTTCCTTATTTGGGCGGACTCTGCATTTCTCGAATCTTAATATTGATACCAAGTTAAAACGTAAGTTTCAGGAAGGTGCTAATTTTGTTCTATATTTCCTTTAATTTTAAAGTTTTTCTGTTATTAAAACTACCGTACAACTACCGGAGCGAAGCCGGGCACCCTAGCTAGTAAATATATAAAGGAACCAATAAATACCTCCTCAAACATTTTCTTAGGATTAGGAGCTCCGGTAGATTTTTTTCTTCTTTTCACAGTAGCCGCGCCTTGCTGAGAGTTACCAGTTGTCAACTGGTTCAAGGTAACCATGGCGTTCGATGGTGGTTGGCCCCCTACAAGTAAAATGTATATAATAAAAATGATTAAAGAGCATTAAATATTTAATTTTATTTTATTTTGGTTTGGTTTGGAGGTATTCAATTTCTTTTTATTTGATTTTCAGGCAAGGAACCTCCATTTTTTCGTAATGACTTTATAATAACGTAAGTTGTTAAAGTTTTTTGGAAGCTTTGACCCCCATCTTCAGAAATCATATAATTATAGGGTGAATACACAAATTGTCTTATTTGCTAAAACTGTTATGATTACTTGATGGGTAACTTATAAACATGTTTTAAATTCCTTAACACTTTTTCCTAACCAAATAAGTAATCATAATTCATGTCTTAGGAAATAAGACAATGTGTTTAAACACAATAATTATATGGGGGCAAATCTACACCGAAATGTTAACAACTGAAGTTGTAATGAATAAAAACATTACAAAAAAAAAAAAAAAAAAAAGGAGATTCCTTGTCAAAAAATAAAATATTTATATATTATATAAAAATATTATATACATCAAATTTGTTTACAGTTGGCTATATTCCCCTTAATAGTTCATAGGAAGCAATGATTAAGCCATCATTTTGAAAAATATGACCAAGACATTTATTATGATTACCAAGCAAGACCTGAGAATTTTATAAAACAAAACAATATATGAATCGTCTAATATAGCCGGTCTTCGAAATTACTCCGAAACTGGAACTTTGAGAGCATAAAAGCACAGGCCCTACAGATTCACTGGGCCTTGATCTAATTTTGATGAAAAAAAAAAGTTACGAGACATTTCCACTTCATAAAATTATGAGGATTGGATGAGCTTATTTTTTTTTTTTTTTTCCATATTCTATCACCAGTTCAATTAATTTAAAACAATCAATTTTCAACTCTTTTTATTTTACAAATCTAAACTCTTTAAACCAGTCCATCAAATTTTTATGATTAATTAATTTAAAGTTAAAAAAAATCTCAATTTACATTACCTAATTCAAGCATAGTAAGGAGGTCATAAGGAGACGAACACATATTCGTCAGCGTCCTAACTTCCTTTGCTATCATCCTTAGCTTTTCGAAATTAATTAAACCTTCGACTTTCGTGTCGTTCCCTAAATGAATAAATGTCAAATCTTTTTTCACTACTGGATAGAAAGGTATCTGAAACAATAAGGAGAGAAATCAAAATAGTATTTACATAGTAAGTTCTGTATAAAATATTTTGGGTCTTTTTCATTTTAGGCAACCTGTTACTAAGTTATGATAACCTGTTACTAAGTTATGATAACAGTTATTTAAATAATAACAAAGGTTACATCATTATTGAAAAACACATGATTTATTTACTATCTAACTTATTAGAAGAAATATTGCAAAAAAAAAAAAAAAAAAAAAAGGTTATTGTTCTGGAGGCCAATAGGCTTTCATTCCCTCGAAAATTTCTATGAATAAATCCTTGCCTTCGTTAAGAAACCTCCATACATACTCTTAAGGTGCCCTTACACGTTCGGTTTTTTCACCGTTCCGAGCCATCGGTTTGCATGTGGGAAAATGGTGGGGGAAAAACCGTCGGTTTGGAACGGAGGCAGATACGTCCTTACACGTTCGTGCCATTCCGTCCGTCCAACCCTTGATTCTAATAATTAAAAATATTTTAATTCAAATAAATTTTCCAATTATGACTCATTTGTGGTTTTTAAATGCGTAAATTTTCTAATTATTTTTCTAATAAAAAACAAAACAAAAAAACAAGTCCCTGTACATTGATCCATCAGACAAAAATAATTCAAAATAACTTTTATTAAAATTTAAAATTCTATCCCAATAATGTTTGTCCATATATTGAGGGAGTAAAAAATGCAATAATTAATAATAAAAGCAGAGATAATGGCAATTGTTTGAATTTCATGTAGCCAGCGGAAATCTTATGTCTAAAATACATTCATTAAAGTCCTAGGTTTTTTTCTTCACTTGGTGAGGAAGAGCGCTTCAATATATTAAATTCCACATATTAACACCAGTAAAACTGTGACAGTGAATTAAAAAGACTAGAAAATAAAAATATTCTATAAAAATGTAATAGGAAATTAAGAAAGACATAAGTATTTATATACTGTTTTAAAAAATATATAAGATGACATATGGCTAACGTGGAAAAAGAATTCACATAGGATAAGATAACCCCAGAGGATGAGCCAATAGCTCGAAACGTTGGGACACAAATAAACTTTTAAATACGGAAGAGACTCCTTCATTAAAAAAAAAAAAAATCCTATATTCATTAAAGTTTTTAAAGTTATTTTTTTATTTTAGAATTATTGCATTGGAAGAGAAGGGGGACGATAGGTAACACGGGAAGTTCCTAGAGATGTTCTACATTCATGTTGTTAAACTGCACTGCTAGGATTTCTTAATTTATATTGAGCCATCGGACAAAAAAAGAAATCAAAATCACTTTTATTTAATTATATCATTTAAATTTCCATCGGGAACAATGTTCGTCCCTATATTGAGGAAAATAAACTTAAATAATATGTAATGAAAACATCGATAATTGCATTTTTTTTGTAGTTGACGAAGATGACAGATTTGAGGCGAATATTCGTAATGATAATTTTTTTTTTAATCTTGTACCTAAAATAAATATATCAAGGTTTATTAAATTATTTTTCGTAGAGAAAACTAAACTATTATAAACATAGCACCAATAATGTTCTTAATTTAAAGAGCAAATAACCGACGGTTTGGAACGGTGCGCCCTTACACGGTCGGTTCAGTCCAACCCGACGTTCCTGAATTCTGTCTCCGACAGGTTGCCCGGACTTCGTTCCAAACCGAACGTGTAAGGGCACCTTTACAAGTAGGAGATACATATACACCTCATGTAATTTTTCCAATCTGTGATGGTAGCAGCTGACATACCTAACTCTTTCTTACAAAAAGATGTCATGTAACCATTAGACCATGAATATATAAATAGTATTGCTTTATCGGCTGAAACCCTGCAGTTTTCGAACCATGTACCTTTATATACACTTCTGGATTGGTTACATCCCTGTCTTCGGCATCTCCAAATCGGAACGCGTTTCTTTCTTATGGTAAATTATTTTCATGTAGTGTCTTTCTCTACATTTCATATTTCCATGTAGAATACTGATTCTTTGTAAAAATTTTATAGCTATCTTATTTGACTTCAAAACTGAATATAATTCTAACAGATTCATTTTTAAAATACAGAGCACAGATTAACTTTGTACACCAACTCACACTGCGATAATAACCTTTAGAGAATTTCAAATATGAAATCATATGATTTTATCTGATATTGATAAATCGCTGTTTAAATTCATAAAATAGCCGTTATCATAACTTAGTAACAGGTTGCCTAAAATGAAAAAGACCCAATATTTTATTTATATACTGAAGTGGAAACTTACGATGGGAGGAGTGCCGCTGTTGACAAGCTGACGATACTTGCTCATATTACGAGAAGGGTCCATGATCTGCTGCAGGTCTTGGAATAGGCGTTGGTACTTTGACGGCAACTTGTCCCACGTCGTCCTCAACCTGCTTACGGCACCATGACCGAGCCCGGAGATAATGGCAAACATGGAATTGAAGTTTTTACATTCTTTACACTGCCCTGAAAACAAGAAGAGAACATTAGTAAAGGTAATCTTTAAAAAAAATTATGTAATTTAATACAGTAAATAAATAATGACAATAAAAATTATTAAATACGTACTGGCAACTTTGATGAACTGTTTAATAATCTTCGACCGCCTAACGAGGTTGTGTTCTGAGCATACTTCCGTCACTACCCAAAACATCTCACGGTTCACAAGCTGCAGGAGTACAAAGAATAAAAGTCAGACTTTTGGAATATTATATTTCATAAAATGGGCATGGATTCTCTTCAATAATATAATAGGACTCCAAATATAAAAAAATTTAAAAGCAATTGTTATATTTTCTATATATCAAAGCACAATCTAAGGAACTCAAGGGCGCAATAAACAAGCTGTTATTGAGAATAAAAATCTTTTGGATTGATTGAGTTGGAAATAAAATAAAAAAGGAAAATGTTTTCATGGCTAATTATAAGACGTAAATTTCAGATTGCATAATGAGCTTGGATAATTAAAATGCTTATATTAAATAATGAAACATTTTAGAATCAATTTGTAATAAAAATAAAATTTTTGCTTCAAAAATGAAACAAGTTATGTAATTTTCATAACAGTTTCTGTAATTAATTTTAAATAGAATCCTGTTATTGACAATAAAATAAAAGAATCACCTCTGCGAACTGAGTGAGCATCGGCGTACCGTAACGACTCTTTATTCCGAACAAGTCATCGACATACTCGGTACTTTCGATCTGCCGGAAGATGGAGAAGTCTTGTAAGGTCAGTTGGACAGCTACTTCCACCGCATTCAGCTGCAAGAAATGAACGGTGCTCTCTCTGACCAGCTCAGAGGCTAAATCATCTCCGACTAGTGTCTCCGTTACACCATTTGTTTTCAAGTAATACCTACAAAATAATGTTCGTATGCAAAGTATTTAAAAACAATAATAGTAAAAATAAAGGCAAGATAAATTTATTGTAAAACAGGCCAGAATGAGATAATTTTTTTTACATTTTTAAAACCGAAAATATTTTGCTTTTAAAAATTACAGGATATTTTTATCACAAAATATTACTTTGAAGTACTGTACGACATAACAGAAATGGACAAACTCAATTTTCCATTTTATTTAATGTATTCAAAATAAAAAAAATATTATTTTGTATTTTAGAAAGAAAGTAAACACTCATAATTTTACAACAAAAAATTTCAATATTTTTTTTAAATATCATACTATTTTTTTAAATTGCAAAATTAAAAAAAAATAAATAAGTATATTTTGAATTCTAAAATACTAAGAACAGATAATATACAGTAAGGAAGGACCACTACTAGGTCAGAAGTGGAAAACTGTTACAACGATAATTGACTAAATACATGGTGGACCTGGGGGCAGATTCATTATCAAATAATTTAAACAACTCTTGAATGAATATAAAATTATAAGTACTTGAGCTATGCACAATTCACATAGTATAGAACAGTATCTTAATTATTTGGATACATTATTTAATGAATTCAAATTCTTCACGAGAGCTCTTTATCATCATATAAATAACAATCACGAGATTCATTATCAAATAATTTAAACAACTCTTAAATGAATAATAAATTATAAGTACTTGAGGTATGCACAATTCATATACCATAGAACAGTATCTTAATTTATTGGCTACATTATTTAATGTATTGTATACAAATTCTTCCAGAGAATTCTTAAAAAATAAAATAAAATATGTAGATTCCCTGAAACAAAGACTTACCTACTACTAAGACCTATCCGCTCAGCAAGATTTTGGAGTTGATCTGGAAGGCGCTTCTGCTTAATAATTCCACCCTCGGAAACGGAAACTTCACAAAGCGAGAAGTGCCAACTAGGCTCAGTGATTCCGAACTCTTGGAGAGCGAGCATTACTACTTCATGAGCGGTCGTCTCCTGCATTCACACTCTCGTTAACAAATTTGTTTTCGAAAAATCTCAAAAAAAAAAAGTCAAATTCAAAATCATCAAGGGTTCTTACCTTGTGTACTAAGAGGTATTTGCAGGTCTGGTCAGCTTTGTAAACTTTCAAAACATGCTCGGGATAATCAGGTGACCGAAGATCGTCGTAACAAAGGTTTACCAGATCAGGTTGTGTCATCAACTGAGTCGAATCGCCGGACTGAGGTATCACTTCTTCTCCCGGACCATCCCTTATTAATTTGAAAATTACAATTACATTCAATAGAAGAATTTCATCTATTTTAAAAAAATATATAACATAAAGGGAATAAAAAGAATAAAGATAAAATAAAACTTACATAATGGTGTTCTTTGGCAAAATATTCATCTTAATGAGGGCTTTCTGAAGCCTCTTTTTCGATGCTAATGTCATAAAAGATTGCTTCGACGGCTTGGTCGGGGAGATGGGTGCAACAGGAAGAGGAGGAAGAGGTGGAGGATGTGGGGGAGGGGGAGTCGGGTCGGATCTCTTCGGTGTCCCTCGGCCACTTCGAGCTCCGCTCGACGAAATTATTTCTTTAAAACCTAAAATCATAAACATTAGGAAAACCATAAAATTGTATTCATGTTAGGATGCTTCAAATATATTCTTATAATAGTAGTTAAACTTACGATAGGTACATGTTACAAAATATGTAGATAAACATAGATTATTTATTAACTGCCAATGCTTTGATCAGCATTGCAGGTAATCATTATAATCATCAGGACTGAAAGGTGTTGGAAGATAAGAAAGTAAGGTTAATTAGATACACTTATAAGGTAATATACAATTAACCGAAGGAAAATCTTATTGTTAAAGAGATGAGTGCTTAAATTTCTAATCCTAAAATTTACATTTAATCCCTTCAGCACGTTCACGTTGGCATGTTCCACTGGTGGCTCACACTTAAATGCCTCATCGGGCAGCTTGTACCACCGGTGGCTCACACTAGAATGCCACCTTAGCCAAATAATTAAATTTTTAATTTAGGCACTTTGACTGCCAAAAAAGAATACCTGAGAGTCATGCTCTCGTTTCGACACAATTTAAATATTTAATTCTCTGACAAGAGAACAGTTACTCGATTATAGATGCCATGGTGGCCAAAGTGTTAAGAAAGTAGAAATAATTTCTATATAGCTAAAAATTAAAATAATGGAAATTTAACGTAAATTCATTTATGCACATATAATATGTTTATATTTATATACATATAAACATTTATTTTTTTATAAAAATTATAATTAATACCGTATTGTAAACATAACCAGTAGTGCTGGATTGCCAGTACTGCATAATGCCCTGGAATAGTTTCCACCCGATAGAGTGAAAGGCATTAAACAGTCCCGGCGTGAACATGTTAAATACTATATTTGAGATGCGTAAGTCTCTTCTTCTACTTTCTTTCAGTCCTGACTATCGATAGGTTGAAACGTAGGGAATGAGTTAATAATTTATATTTAACTCAACATTTTTAACTGACCTCAGACCATCTTGAAAAATAATATATAACAAAATAGACTTTTATAAATTTTACCTAAAAGATTAGATTTAACGGTGATGCTCAAGTGGGTACTCGACTTAAGGATATCTAATGCCTTCGTCTGCGCGATATGTTCAAAGCTGTTTCCGTTGACCTCTAATATTTGATCCGCTCTCTTCAAACCTACTTCTTCCGCTTTACTTCCCTTATCAACCTATGGAGAAAGAAATATTAAAATAAATAAATGAATAAAATATAAAACTTATCAAATAGAGATGAGTAAACTTTGTTACAACTACGGCCAAGGTCAGTTTCTTTCATGAAATAAGTTAGAATATACAGCAGCGAGAGAGAAGGACTTTCTTAATATTGCCACTTGGCGCGCCACCTGCACTAGGCAGAGTGGGGGGCGGCCAGCAAGAATAAATGTAGTGGCCGGCTCCTCTCAAGCCAGAGAAGGTACCTTACCTTCCCTCACCTTCCTTTTCACCTTGACCTACCTCTCTCGCCTTTTCTCTTGCTCCTACTACTCCTTTTCTACCTTGTACTCTCTTTATATTAAATAATATACTTTCCTACGCTTCTTTTCTTATTATTTGCCAAACCTCCATTCCTTCCTTTTTACCCGTGACGAGTCTACTGGCGTCCGAGACACTTGTCAATAACACCACCAGTAATCTCAGAGGTAACTTCCCTTTATTGCCTATAATGGGTGTGGCAGCGATCGAGTCGTGAGACCGTGACTTCACTGTTACCCCCGAGGCAGTTTCCTCCTACACTCCTCTACCACCCGTGACTAGCCTAGCTGCAGTCGAGGCCAGCCCCCGTGACATCATAGCTACTAAATACTAAATATCTACTGTGTATTTCCTGTTTTATCTTTCATGTGATGCTAAACCCTCTCATTTTAGATAAAACTTAATAAAGGCAAGAATTCTATAAAAAAAAAAAAAAAAAAAAAAAAAAAAAAAACATTCAGCCAGGTGACTTAGAACTAAAGTTGAACAATTATACAAGCCATTAATTTTTGAGAAAACACTATGAGATAAAATGGTTAAAAGTACAACTTGATTGTTATACTAAAAGAGCAGATGGAAATAATATAATAAACAATAAAGGAAAAACAAAAGAAAAAGAGGTCTACGTGGAGGCACAAAATTTGACCTGGCCTTGTTTGTAACAGAGGAGTTATTTATTGACATTGCAATTTACTTACCATCTTGATAAATATTCCGAAACCCCTCTCGTAGCCTCCAATTATCGAGAACGGAAGCTCGTCCTCCCTTGACGGCCTGGCGAGCGTGATGGAGCGGGGCCTCGCCTTGGCAGCGCAGGCAATGTTCAGCAGGCCGAGCTGCCCGACCATCTTCTCTCGTTCCAGCCAGCCTTCAAAGATCTCGAGGGTGTCCATCAGCCCTGGGGTTGTTTCGAAATCGGTGAAGTGGTTGTTCACCCACAGCAGAAGCACTCTCGTCACCCTGTCCCTACAGCACTCCTCATTGAACCTGGAGATAACAGAAAAAAGATATTAGATTTGGTTTCGTATATTTATTTAGTTTTACACAAGTTCTTTTTTAGGGGTCACCTGTGGTGTTGGGGTTAGCATGGCAACCTACAATACTAAAGATCGCGGGTTCAATTCCAGCGGTGGCCCTAGGATTTTTTAATGGGAGTAAAAAATCCTTAGCTATGCCGTCCCTCGGATAGGACGTAAAATGGAGGTCCCGAGCCTGTACGATGTCAGGTACTCGTTAAAGATCCCTATCCTAATTATACCTGGATAGGCAAAATTTAGGACTCCCACTGTAGCATCGTCCGATTAGCCTTAGTAGCATAAAAATGGACGTTAAACAAACAAACACAAGTTCTTTTTCATCAATTTCTATTTATTTGTGTGTTTTAAACCCTTTAACTGCTGGTGGCTAATATGTTAGCTGGCATGGCGCTGGTTCCTGGGTGCTCATGGCTAATATATTAGCTAACCTTTTTCCGCCGAGTAACTAGCGCTTTCTTTTGACCTTTTTTGGAATCTATAATGTTTACCCGTACCGCTAGATGGCATTTGATTATTCTTTTCCTTACTAATCGTGCCCTGATTCATGGTTGCTTCTAACTTACATAACATAACTTTTTTCCCACAATTCACACCTGTATATTTCTAATTTGCGCAGTTCAATTGCATCACCTCTGGCATTAACTTGTGTAGTGAAATTGTGTTGTGGTGGCAAAAAGATTATATACTGAGGAAGGAAAAAAAAGAAAGGAAATTGAAAGAATGGACAAAAAAAAAAAGTTTTTAACTCCACTAGTGCCGGTCCACAGTCCAGATAGAAAAGTGAGGATGGAAAAGTTTTTTTTAGAATTAAATGAGCTCGCAAAAGATGTAAGATGTGAGAACTTGAATGCCATAAGTCTCCGCACAGCGGAGCACTTTCTGTTCCTTCTAACCCGCAACCGCAGACCACCGCATGCCCCGCTAGCTCCACAGTTAACCCTTTAACCGCTAAGCACTCGGAACGAGAGTTGCACTGAGGCGCTGAGCGGGTCTGCAGGCATTTCACTCCCCACACTAAGACCTGCAGGCCACTCTCCACCGCTGACTGCTTTAACTTCTTCAACTCCTCATAACCTTCACCGACTATTTATTAATGTTTTATTTATTTTTTATGATTCTATAATACCTTTATCATTATTTCAATAAATTAAATTGCTAGATTACTGAGGATGATAAATAAGTGAAAAATCAATTGCGAGATATCTCGTCATTAGCATGTGGGGAACGGCAGCTTTGACGAGTTATCTTGTCATTAGCATGTGGGGACCAACTTTGTTGACCGACTCGTCTGGAGCCATGAAAGGGTTAAATAAGATTTATTGGTATGATTGATAGTTAACTTTTTACATTTAGTTAACTTTTTACACAGTTTCAATAAAAAGTGATACATACGCATAAATATTCCATGACTTGATTGGATTTGATTAAATTAAAGTTTCACAAAGAATTAAATCCTTTATTCCCAAAGATGAAAAAATGCCAACACTCTCCGTGCTGAGGTCACTTGCGGAGGAGGTAAACTTAGCTCTTATGGAAGGCCCAGTTATGTTACTTTGGTGACCCATATGGTGCTCTAATTTTACTGGAGATGCCTCTACCTTGCTCTAGCATTTAGTGAAGATTAAGTTTTCAACCTGCGCCAGCCTTTTGAAAACCGCATGTCTCTTATCCGATCTAAATTTAAAGAACTCAATTTCTACGTTTTCATAATTTACAATGCCGTTAAATATAATTTAAGGGTTAGTAAGATATAAAAATCTGCTTTTTTATATAACAGCTATTTAAAAATCTGCTTTGAAAGATTTAATCAAAGTAATTTTACAACAGATATAGGAAATAGCTCAAAATTACTAATCATATGTAGCTTAATAACAAGCAAAACATTTCCCGAGCTTATAACTGAAGTTCTGGAAGTGTCCTTTAAATAGTTAAATACATATGGTGTTCTTAAAAATAAAAAGAAAAACTATCAAACAGTAAATATTTGTTGTCAGGTTTTTAGAGATTGGCATATCTGTTTTCTGACAAAATTGGATAAAAACATAAGGTATTGTAAAAAAATCAATAATTACTAAATATCACCCTTATTTCTAGGATGATCCTTAAAAAACTAAACCATAAATTCTATTAAGATTTAATAGAAAGAAAGAAGAAAAGATTATTTTATTTTATCCTAAAAACATGTATAATTAATGGTTACCATTTTAGAAGCTGCTTAGCGACATCCACCGAGCTGCTGATAAAAGTCCTATGAGTCAAAAGAAAGTCTTCGACGTACGTCGGGTCGATTATCGAATTCTCTTCGATCAGTTGCTGCATCAGCTTTTCTGGAGTTCCCTGAAGTCGAGACAATATTAAAAAATTAATATAAATTCTGATTAATTACATAATTTAAATAACACATCAATAAACTTTTTTTACATCTTTCAGAAAGATTATTAACACATTATAAAAAAAAAAAAAAAAAAAAAAAAAAAAAAAAAAAAAAAAAAAAATGCTACAATATACCAAGAAATTACATATTATGATAATATTACTGACCCTGATTACGACATGACCCCTGCGATCAGCCCCCCGCTGCTCGGTCACCATCACCAGCTCGCCGTCGCTGTTGACATGCCTCTGCATTGCCTCCTGCCCCTGGTGCTGTATCCTGTAATAATCCGTCTGCGTAATACAGACGAACTGGCAATCGTCGCACTTAGTCCTCATAACTCCTCGGTGGTAGAGCTTTTCCATCGTTGGTAAGATACCAAAGCTGAAATGGAATAAATTTATTGTAAAAAATCAGAAACTCTAGTATGGTTAACATAAATACTTGTACATTCTAAAAACCAATGGACAAAAAAAAAAAATTACCAGAACAGACTAAGCCTAAATTGGTAATAGATAAATTGAAATAGATATAGATAAATTGGTAACACCTTGGAAAAATGTGCTTTTGATATTTTAAATGTCTACTTTGATTATGAAAAAAAAATGGATTTTGAAGATAAATCAAGTACATGGCCACAGGGCAAGAGGATAGGCATGGGCAACGCACTGATTCGGGAACTACTCCTTTGAGCAAATAGACAACTTTATCTACCTCGGCTGCCTTTTTAACTCTACAGGAGAAGTGGCAAATGAAATAAGCAGGAGGATCACGTTGGCACACAGATGCTTTTTTGGTCTCCGGCCACAACTGCGGAGTGGAATGATAGCCAGAGGTACAAAACTACTAATGTACAAGACCCTCATTCGCCCAGTCTTGATGTATGGCTCTGAGAGCTGGACCATTTCGAAGAAATCAGAGCAAAGCCTACTGGTCTACGAGCGGAAAATCTTGCGCTACATATACGGACCGCTTCGTATGGAGAATGGGGAATGGAGGAGAAGGACCAACCACAAACTAAGCCTTCTCCTAAATGGTCCTGATATCGTTAAGACCATCAGACTCAGGAGGCTTAGGTGGGCAGGCCATGAATGTCAGAAGTTGACATCCCTCGGAAAGTCTTGTCAGAGCAATTATATGGCACAAGAAGGATAGGGAGAACTAAGCTTCGCTTGGAGGACGGTGTTGCAAATGACTTTCGCCACATCCTTGGAACTCGGAACTGGAAAACGGCAGCACTTGACCGGAACAACTGGCGAAGGCTGATTCAGGAGGCCTTGACCCAGTAATGGTTCTTGAGCCACTGTAAGTAAGTAAAGAATAAGCAATTTATAATCAGCAATAATTATTTTCTGAGATGGAAAGTCTTGGGAGTGCAGTAAAATAAAACAATACTATATCTGCTATAACTTATATTGAGCTGACATTTCGACCAGGATTCAGGTCTTCATCAGGGCTATCGGTCCACTAGTATAATTCTATGTCGGCAAAAAATATGTTATTGCACATATAGCGTTGTTTTATTTGACCGAACCCCCAACCATTTTGATCACATAAACTCCTCAGGTCAACCATCTACATCCATTAATAATTATTTTCATAATTTAAGAATATTTCTGGACTGCTATAAATAAATTATTTCTCATAAAGTTTATTTATGTTACTCATCATACAATAGTTCACATTTAACATATTTATTTTAAATACATTTAAAAGTAATTAAATTAAAATATATTGAAAGAAAGACAAACCTGTCGCCCATGTGCAACTGCTCCGTTTGGCCATTCGAATACTCTATTTCAACGTGACCGTTAATAAGGACGCTCCAAGAGTCAAGTTCTTCACCGTCGTTCATCACGACTGTGCCAGCCCTTTCGACGACAGCGAAAACCTACATAGATTCACAAAATTCATATAAAAATCTCTCATTGCTACCATATAAAATGACTATAAAATAATCGTATATTAACAAACCATGACAGAACAGAGAGCTCGGCGAACAGCTAGCGTCATGTTGGTAAACGCTTTGAGGTGCTGCGTGAATTCCAGCAAGATCTCGATGTCCTCTTCACAGCGATCGGTCGGGTCCTTTTCTAAGCACTCTCGCACAGTGTCGCGAACCGTCAGGCTCTGAAATAAATTGTCATAAACATTAGATTCATGCCTTAAGAATGCATTGCATTGTAAATAAACATATTAAAAAGGTAAATTAAAAAAAAAAAAAAGAATTTGATGAAGAAAAAAAAAAAAAGTGTGCTTATTAAAAGTTCTGATTGTTTATCTATCAATCTCCTTCTTGTCATCTCACAAAATAGCCTGTGATAAAAATTTCTGTGATTTTTTTCACTTCATATTGCCCTTAAAAGTTGATAATAACATAACATAAGACTGACCATCCAGTTTTTTAAAGATATTATATACTTTTCTATATAATATATATAAACTAGAGTATATTTCGGATTAGGTAAGCCAGTGATTTTTTTAAGTGACCGTGATTATTTCATTAAAATTAATCTGACTTAATAACATATGCAAAAGTATGATGCGATAATTTTATTGCCTAACCTTTCCATTAGTACCTACCATTTCTTAATTGTTCTAATTCAGTTCAGTTATGAATACCTTTGATACTTCTCAAAGAGAAAATTTAATGTGGGCAGAATATACCCAGAACGATGGGTATTTGGAGGAGTATTTAGGGAGACAGGGGAGTGTTTTCTTTACGCTGTCCCATGTAGAACAGCTGAAATGTTGACCTCATGCATTAAAGAGGCAATCAGGCCAGCAACGACAATTTATTCGGATTGCTGGAAAGCCTAAAAAGGACTCGAGGAAATGAGATTTAAACATTACATTGTAAATCATTCGAAGAATTTCGTAGATGTGACCACAGGCGCTCAAACCCAGAGGACTGAATCACTTTGGGCCTCAGTCAAACACAGAAACAAGAAAGAATGCAGGACAAGTAGGAGCATCCTATCTATACGAATTTATACGAAGGCGGAGGTATGAGAAGGAATGCTATTTTGAAGAACATCGCTGATTTTCGCCTTTGAAAGTATTTATATTTATCTGATGTTTGCATATTTCTGCTTTGAAGTTATATGCACAAATACATATGTTTCTGAGGTGTATTTTCTTCTTTATATAATAGTTATTTATAAAAAATTCACTGGATTACCCAATCCGAAAAAGACCCATAAACTATATATAATACATAACCATATAGAACGTAGTTTATAAAGGCTTTATTAACTCATTCACAAAAAAATAATCAAATTTTCATGGTTTCTTAATTTCTAATTAATTAATCGACATATGACTAACATTATTTAGAATAGTGTATGAGATTTGTTTATTTTTTAATGCTTAATAGAAAGGGTGACAAGAGATCTGGTTTTTTGAAAATAACTTTTAAAAAATATTTCTGTAGTTAATTAAAAAAAAGAAATTTGGTGCAGAATCGCTGGTATTTTTAATTTTTATTAAAAATCTAAATTTGCTATGTTTATTATTCTTGGAGAATTGAGTGACTAAGGGCATTAATTTTTATTCTTTAAAATGAAACTAAGATTACAGTTAAAATAATAAAAAAAAAAAGGAAATAAAAAAAAAGGCACTCACAAAGTTACTACTCACATCGCTACTCTCGGCCAGGTCTTCCTCATCAGAATCGACGATTGATTCAACGAGGCCTGAAAGGTCAACTTCGTCCGCTTCCACAGAGTGGCAGGTCATCGTGTCGCTACCAGAGTATGCGGAAGAAGTTGAAGAATGAGAGCTTCGGTTCGACTTGTACGCTTCCCGCATACCAAACTGCAACATAACACATATTCATAAATAGGATGCTTGAGCCTTTTGAATTGATCATTATAAATTATAAAATATTATGTAAAGATCTTGAATCTTGTTCCTATATCCCAAGGAAATGAAAAAATATACATAAATTGGCTCATTAATAGCCAAGTTACAGCCGATTAAATTTAATGCACAGGTATAAAAAGACAGGTTTTCATATTTATATAAATAAACCATATTATGTGAAGAATATTTATTATGATGTCACTAGTCCAAGACTGGTGTAAATCAAAACCACATATTTTTTACCTTGTTAACGAATATCTTCCAATTTTCTTCTACTATCTCTGTGCAAGACCGTTTATAGACCACAATATTAATGATTCATAAAACATTTTAACGATCGGATAAACAAGCAATCGATTTCATAGGAAGGATAAAGAAGGAATTTTGACCGTCCATCTTGAAAATTATATATTTTTTTTAAACCAGTCTTGATAACTCTAATAAATAAATATCATGCATTTTCCTTTTAAAAATGTAACGAGATATGCAAGCAAAATACATTAAGCCTTTTGATTAATTTTTTGTTTAATGGCCATAATAATAGTGCTGTAATTTTAAATTTTAAATTAATTAAATACCAAAAAATGTATGCAAAATATGTTCTGTTTGTTTTATTCAAGTATGAATTTCTGAAAAGTCATAAAAAGATAAAAATGAAATATTTTAGGAATTTTGATTACAGCAGATCAAATAGTAAAGAAAAAAAGTAGTATAGTTGGCTGAAAATATTTGAAGTAATTATTTATTATTATAAAAATAAAGAGGTGTTTAATAGTCAACTGTTTTTTTTTTACGATAGGTAGATTAATAGTCAGGATTTTTAATTTGATCTTTTTTTATTTTGGATTGCCAACAGATCTTCATCAGGGTTTCTGAGTCCAGAGTAACACGGAGACTGTATAGAGAGTCTTTGTATTACTCTGGACTCAGAAGCCATATTGAAGATTCACATTTATGGATCGAAACGTTGGCTATCCAAAATAAAAAAAGATCAAACTGAAAATCCTGACTATTAATTTACCTATTAGTGTAAAAATATTTTTAGAGAATAATTTGATATTAAATTAACAATGCTGTTAATAATAGTATTTAAATAATATAATGAAGATTTTTATCTGAATGAAAAATTACTGAATGAAATAATACAATTTTATGGGGATTAAGCTTTGAATCTCTGAAATAAGTTTATACAAAAAAAAAGGAAACTAATTGAAATATTTATTGAATGATAGTTCCAAAATATGAGCTATCAACTGAAAGTAGTATTCTACATTAAGACAATAGTTTCGTTAGTAGTAAACCTTTAAATAACTAAGTAAGAAATGAATGAACCATAAAATAACAGAAAATTTCACCTGATACATTTTAAGAAAAATATAGTGTAAGTAAAACATAATGAATTAAGAAAAATGTTTGAAAAGTATAGCTTTATGTTTAAAGATATGAATATAGTGAAAACTAAAAAAAAAAAATTACAGATAAACAACATAACCTTACCATTTTAACTAAAAGTCCACTAACTGTACCAAGAAGACAAAGCTATTAAGGTAAATTTACATAATTCCAAATATTTTAAAATGAAAAGTTTAAATTCAGTATTTAGAAGAAGTAAGTTTTATTAAACAATGTCTCTTGTAAACAATATCTACAAGAAATCATTGCATATTGCATTTTATGGTTATCAGCAGATTGTTTTGACATGTAGGATCATACCATTTGTAGCAATTTCTTATCATAAAAGAAATTGTTTTCATGGTTTACAACAGAAGGATCTTTATTAGAGCAATATTATTTATAAAATTATAAGTCCTGGTGTTTACTAATGAATTGGGTTTTTTTTTTTTTTTAGTGTTTGGTAAGACAGTAACTGTTGACAAGCTGTCATTTAATTTAGCTATTTAAGCTACGTATTTAATTGGTATTTTATGATCAAAAGTAATATGTACTGAATCACGTATTTTCAAACTAGGCTAAAGTTAAAAAGTATGCGATTTTTAAATTCCGATCGCATGGAAATGAATGGGTTCAAGATCATCCGAGCAGCCTTAAAGGAATACCGAGTAATACCGATAATAGCCGAACATTGAAAATCATGTTAACTTACAAATTGATAGAAGTATTTGTCAGTGATACTCTTAGGGGGAAAAATAAGTTAAGTTAATCGTGGTTCGAAAATGCACTTGAAATACAGATAATATTATAATATAGTATAGATTACAATTCATTTCTTTAGATGTTCTTATTCAAATAAAGCCTGGTTTGGTTATCAATAATATGGTTGTTTATACCCAAATCGCCCGTTGGCAAGAATAGGGGAAGAGGTCGAAATTATAACAATAAAATTTATTAAAAGAAATATGTAGTTTAATTTTTACAATTATAGGGGGTACCCAGTATGAGGCAGAAGGGAGCTAAGGTAGAAAACAAAATTATAATTAATATAAATTCATTCGAAAACCGATTAACTTCATATCACTACAATAATAGAAAAGAAAATTTCATTAAATTGTAAATGTTATGGCAAAATCAACCGACTACAAATATTAAAAATCTGGTGCGTGCGCGCAACACTCAACTTTCACTTACCAACATACTTAGATTAGAAATTAATAATGTTAATTTCTACTTCTCAAATGAACAGAACAGTTTAATTATAACGCATTGGTTTGTCATTAAAGCCGTACGGCGCATGCGTGAGCTCAAGGTGTTTTATGAGTTGACGGAATATTTTTCTTTTTTTCTCCTGTATATGTTTACTTGATTTTCTTCATACATGATATTTAGCCATTTCTTATTTTTAAGCATGATGAGAGACAGTTAATATAAACTAAAACAAAGGTACTTTATAGAAAAACAAAAAAAACCCCTTCCTCATTTAAGCCCCCTCAGAACATTTTAATAATGATAAAGCTTACCTGATATTAAATAACAACTAATTTTCATTAAACATAACGAATTTGATAAAAATCGTTAAAGCCGTTTTTGAGATACTAGATCAAAAAGTTAAAACTTGGACAAAATTTATTAAGTAAAGTCCCCCCTCCTGTTAATCAATTTTGATGAAATTTTTACAGTCATATCTTGGGCATATAAATACATCAAATACCAAGTTTGATCAAAATCGTTAAAACCGTTATTGATTAAATAAAAAAAAACACGTGAAAATGATACAAAATTTATTAAGTAAAGTCCCCCCTCCGGTTGATCAATTTTGATGAAATTTTTACAGTCATATCTCGGGCATATCAATAGATTAAATACTCAGTTTAATCAAAATCGTTAGAGCCGTTTTTGAGAAAATCGAAAAAAACTTAAAAAGTTATTAAATAAAGTACCCCCTCCCTTTGAGCAAATTTGATGAAACTTTTGCTGTCACATCGCGGGCACATACATACTCTAAATGCCCAATTTCAGGTTCGCACGGTTTATAGTTTTTGAGCTAGTCTGTTCACACACACACACACACACACACACACAGACCATTTCGCGGGACTTGGTTATTTTGACTCAGGGGACCCTAAAACGTGTATTTCCGTTGAAAACCGGAAGTCGAAAATTTTCACGATCGCAATACTTCCACTTACTATATATTTCATATATAGGTAAGTGAAAGTAAAAATGAATTATTCTTCCAGAACAACCAATGGGTTGCCTAGTTTTGATTTTGGGTACGTCCTTGGTTACAATATTTATTAATCTATATAAATAAAGTTGAAATTCTGTTTGTTTGTTTGTTTATTTGTTCTTTATAGAAATCCATACCGTTTGTCCTAAATTCTCCAAATTTCGCTCAGTGGTTCTTTGATACCAGGTGCGAACACCTGTCCATATTAAAGTTGCATAACTTCAACCTATCCATGGGTATATTCTTTATTGTTATAAAATTCGTTATGATCTCGCTTTACAATGGTTTTTTTACGAAATCGACCGTTTGAGTCGAGAAAACGGCCTACAAAATCATTTTATAGATTTTGAAGAGGCCAACAAGGCCCGGTAAGCCCGTCCCTTGGCAGGCGTCGAGTTCTGGGATTTTTAAACCATATGTTATTTTTTTTAACATTACAATCCATTTATTTACATGTATGGTGAATTTATTTTTTAAAAATGCCTCCTAAGAAGCGAGCTTAGGAGTAGTGAGCTCAAAAGCTAAAAAACACCTTCAAATACAAGCAGATGAAACTCTTGACGAAGGATTGATCAACAGAAGTTTAGGCTAGCCGATTTGCGAGAAGCTGAAACTGCAGGGCAATATTTCTGTTTGTTTGTTCTTTATAGAAATTTTATCCTAAATTTTAATTAACGGATAAAAAAATCCGTTTATCCTAAATTCTCCAAATTTCGCTCAGTTCTCAGTGCTCCTTTTATACCAGGTGCGAATACCTTTCTATATTAAAATTGCATAACTTCAGCCGATCTTTAGCTGATATTCTTTATCCTAATAAAAATCCTAATAATCTCGCTACAATGGTTTTTCAAGAAATCGACCGTTTCATTAGAAATATGAAATTCCCCGGGTGAAACCGGGACATACATCTAGTAAATAATAAATTGAAAAAAAACAACTAAAATTTCTACTTGTATCACATGTTAATTTTGTTTTAACTTGTTTATTCTGACTTTATTTAGTTTTGAGTAGTGGCCTTTCTGCTTTACTTTGATCCCTTAATTTGTAGATAATTATTTATTTATTTTTTTCAAATTCAGCAATTTGTCTGTAGATAAATAGATGTGTCTACAGATGGTCTATAGATAAATAATATTCCAACGTCAGCAATGTTTTCGGTCTACAAAACCTATTGTCCACAGGTTCCTTGTTCGTAAATGTTGGAGTGATTGCTGTTCTTCATTAGTGTAAAAGCACCATGTAGTGATTAACATGATTTATAATAACCATCATTTATCCTATTATTCTAGGATCCGGATATTTAATACCATTATTATTATGATTCATAGATTTCCGTGAAAACATTGATTAGATTATTAATTCGTAATCTATTTAATAGAGTTATATCCCCAAAGCGTTTAAAAGACGACATCGTGATGAATTTTTTTGTATTATCTTAAGAATATTTTTCCCAATGCCATGTAAAGGTAAAGCAGGAACAACCCGAGTAACGAAACGAATTAATTACTTAACGTGAGAATCGACACCCGAATAGTTTCAAAATATAAAAATGAAGAGAAGGCACAAAAATCGTATTCAATTTTTTATAACTGGTTATAGTAAAATAGCTGCTGTAGTTAAGTAATGGTGTTACTTACGGTGTCCTCAAAGACTAGGTTGACACCCCTACTATCCATGGTCGTCGGTATTCGCGAGTTCCGGACACCCAGTTCGGGGTAGTCAATCTGAAAAAGAAATAATAATTATACTAAGTTTATATAAACATTATTAAGGCTATATTAATTTTATAATTATAATTATTTAAAAAAAAAGATGAATAATAAAAACTCATGGGGGCACGTAAAGAATTTCGCTGCTTTCGTGTTTGATAAGATCTTGATAGCTATATAAATAATAATTTAGGTACATACATACTTATAAACATAAATAATTCAAAGTTTACGGATTAATATTTATAACTTAGTAAGGTTATATATATTACTAAAAATAGTAAGTATAAAATGTAATAAAAGTAGGTAAGCCAGCATATTAAGATTTATTTTCTATAAGACAGCAGATAAGTAGAAATACGCAAATTTATATTGAAAGGGGTGGACATCAATAGATCTTCATTTTAAGATTATTATCCAGGCAGATAGAAAAATGAAAGTGAAAAAAAAATTATTATTTACAATTTCATATTTACAATTTAAGATAAATGCTTACATTTATTAGGTTTTTTACAGGGCATAATAACATTTTAGTTGATTGCCCTACCAAAATAAATCTAACTTTTTTACTGAGGTCGACACCACATGCCTTCTTATAAACTTTTCCTTCAAGTTCAGGGCGTTTCTATTGTATTATCATGTTTCTGCGTATTAAATATTAAGGAAGCCCATAATACCCTCAGGTTCCCACAAAACCAACCTCTCCTCAATTATTTATTTTATAGCATTCGTGAGTATTCTAATAAGTACTAATATAAACCACTATTTGGAAATTTGTTCGTTTAATTAAAGTCACTTTATGCCACTAAGGCTAATCGTACGACGATACAGTAGGAGTCATAATTTTTTCCTAACCAGCTATAATTAGGATCTTTAACGAAAGTAGGGATCTTTAACGAGTACCTGATATCACAAAGCCCGGGACCTCCATTTTAGGTACTATCCGAGGTATAGCCAAAGATGATTTTGCCAAAATCCCAATTTGGAATTTTTTTAAATGCTATTTATAAGTAATTCGCCATATCAATATTTTTATTTGTTTGATCATTTATTCTACCTCTTAGTTGCGTGAATTGGCCCAAACGTTGCTTCTTTAGTAAATAAAGGGTTTGTATTTGAACCGTTATATAATGCTTAAAAGGATATAAATTGATGATAATAAAAGTAACTAAATGTTATAATATTAATATCTTCCTTAAAGTAACAATCCTTCTGAAAACAGCTAGTTGATATTCCAAGAGCATTTCCTCCTCTAACCCGAGAGTTACAGGCGAAAACTTCCACTGACGGCTCTCAATTATGTCCCCCAAGAAAGACTAATTGTTCTTTATTGTCTTTCCAAAATGGTGGCGGAGAAACCTTCTTCTTGGAGGTAATTAGATGTCGAGGAGGCAAATCGAATTTGCATTTTGGACTTAATTGTATCTCCCAAGTGTCTCGGAAGGGGTTGGGACATAGTGTATCCATTAAGTCACCACTACGTTTTTACTCTCCCCCTCTTAGCGCCACAGTACAAATCTAATTTCGGCCTTCTTTGTTCAAAAAGTTTTCAAACCTCGGTTAAATATAATTTTTACATAGATTCTATCGAAACTCATTTTTACTTTCACTTACCTATATATGAAATATATAGTAAGTGGAAGTATTGCGATCGTGAAAAATTTCGACTTCCGGTTTTCAACGGAAATACACGTTTTGGGGTCCCCTGAGTCGAAATGACCAAGTCCCGCGAAATGGTCTGTGTGTGTGTGTGTGTCTGTGTGTGTGTCTGTGTGTGTGTGTGTGTGTGTGTGTGAACAGACTAGCTCAAAAACTATAAACCGTGCGATCCTGAAATTGGGTATTTAGTGTAAGTATATGCCCGCGATGTGACAGCATAAATTTCATCAAAATTACTTAAAGGGAGGGGGTACTTTACTTAATAACTTTTTAGGTTTTTTTCGATTTTCTCAAAAACGGCTCTAACGATTTTGATTAAACTGAGTATTTGATCTACTGATATGCCCAAGATATGACTGTAAAAATTTCATCAAAATTGATCAACCGGAGGGGGGACTTTACTTAATAAATTTTGTATCATTTTCACGTGTTTTTTTTATTTACTCAAAAACGGTTCTAACGATTTTGATCAAACTTGGTATTTGATGTATTTATATGCCCGAGATATGACTGTAAAAATTTCATCAAAATTTATCAACAGGAGGGGGGACTTTACTTAATAAATTTTGTCCAATTTTTACTTTCACTTACCTATATATGAAATATATAGTAAGTGGAAGTATTGCGATCGTGAAAAATTTCGACTTCCGGTTTTCAACGGAAATACACGTTTTAGGGTCCCCTGAGTCCAATTAACCAAGTCCCGCAAAATGGTCTGTGTGTGTGTGTGTGTCTGTGTGTGTGTGTGTGTGTGTGTGTGTGTGTGTGTGTGTGTGTGTGTGTGTGTGTGTGTGTGTGTGTGTGTGTGTGTGTGTGAACAGACTAGCTCAAAAACTATAAACCGTGCGAACCTGAAATTGGGTATTTAGTGTAGGTATATGCCCGCGATGTGACAGCAAAAATTTCATCAAAATTGTTCAATGGGAGGGGGTACTTTATTTAATAACTTTTTAAGTTTTTTTCGATTTTCTCAAAAACGGCTCTAACGATTTTGATTAAACTGAGTATTTGATCTATTTATATGCCCGAGATATCACTGTGAAAATTTCATCAAAATTGATCAACCGGAGGGGGGACTTTACTTGATAAATTTTGTATCATTTTCAGGTGTTTTTTTTTATTTACTCAAAAACCGCTTTGAAGATTTTGATCAAACTGGGTATTTGATGTATGAATATGCCAAAGAGGTGATAGCCAACATTTCATCAAAATTGATCAACCGGAGGGTGGACTTTACTTAATAAACTTTGTATCATTTTCACGTGTTTTTTTTATTTACTCAAAAACAGCTTTCACGATTTTGATCAAACTGGGTATTTGATGTATGTATATGCCAAAGATGTGATATCCAACATTTCATCAAAATTGACCAACCGGAGGGGGCACTTTATTTTATAACTTTTTTTCCAATTTTTCGACTATTTCAAAAACGCCTTTAACGATTTTCATCATATTCGTCTTGTTTAATGAAAATTAGGTGTTATTTAATATCAGGTAAGCGCTATCATTATTCAAATGTTCTGAGCTAATGAAAACAAAAATAAGAAATGAACTTGGAAAAATGAGTAACTTTGAGGAGTGGCATTAACAAAACGCATTAATTTCTTATCTAAGTGAGTTGGTAAGTGAAAGTTGTGTGTTGCGCGCACGCACCAGATTTTTACCTTTTTGATCGATTATCTCAAAAACTGCTTTAACGATTTTTATCAAATTCGTTTTGTTTAATGAAAATTAGTTGTTCTTTAATATCAGGTAAGCTTAATCATTATTAAAATGTTCTGAGGGGGCTTAAATGGGGAAGGGGCTTTTTTTGTTTTTCTATAAAGTACCTTTGTTTTAGTTTATATTGAGAAATTAACTGTCTCTCATCACGCCTAAAAATAATAAATGGCTAAATATGATATATGAAGAAAATCAAGTAAACATATACAGGAGAAGAAAAGAAAAATATTCCGTCAACTCATTAAACTCCTTGAGCTCACGCATGCGCCGTACGCCTTTAATGACTAACCAATGCGTTATAATTAAAGCTGTTCTGTTCATTTGAGAAGTGGCAATTAACAAAACGCATTAATTTCTAATCTAAGTAAGTTGGTAAGTGAAAGTTGTGTGTTGCGCGCACGCACCAGATTTTTTTTCTTTCAATTCGAGTCAGCTAATATAGTCTATATAACAAAGAATACTTTACTTTTCCTCTGTAACATGAACCAGGCAACGCAACATATTAATTTGACAAAATTTTTGTCTACAATTCGATTTTCAATGATCTGACTCTATTTCATAATAAATGATGTTTCTTATACATGATGCTCAATAGAAGGGAACAAAACAAGGATCGAATTTCATGACATTTAGTTGACAACTAGCTTTTGTTGTAACAAAACTTAATTGATTATTCATTAAGACGAATGGTATAATTTAATAAAAGTATTTTTAACAGAAAAAGTAAGCAATGGGAGTTAGCTTCTATTACTGCCACATAACCTCCCGAAATAGGCTACGAGCAGAAGTAACAGCGATAACTTTACCATTATTTATTTATTTATTATTATTTCATTATTTCTCGTGAAGTTAAATTTTTCAAATTTAGAAATATGTGATTGGTCTTAATATAAATAATAAAGCGAAAACTGTAACTGTTTCAACTTCAGTCATGTTTTTCTCAGGTCAACATATTGCCGTGTAAATGTGTTCATAAGTCAGTGTTTGGGAGATTATCTGCTTCACTTAAATGTAATCTAACTTTTACAGCATAAGGTTTGTTCCTACAAGCAAATGTGGACTGTCATGCCGCTCTCTTTTTTTATCTCAATTGGTTGGTTTTCGAACAAGATCCAATCGAATGGGAAAACCAATCAATGAAACTTAGGACTAGAAAAGTATGGGGCATGATAGTCAACGATTACTTGTTGGAACAAACCTTATGTTGTTAAGGTTAGGTTACATTTACGTCATGCAGATGATCTCCAAAACGTTGGTTTTCGAACAAGAGCCAATCGAAAGGGAACACCAATCAATGAAACTTAAAATCATAAGAGTGAGCGGCATGTCAGTCCACGGTTGTTGGAACTAACCTTATGTTGTAAAGGTTAGGTTACATTCAAGTCAAGCAGATGATCTCCTAAAGGTTAGTTTTCGATCAAGAGCCAATCGAAAGGGAAAACCAATCAATCAAACTTAGGACCAGAAAAGTAGGGGGCATGAGTTAGTCCAGGAAAGTTTGTTGGAACAAAACTTTAGTATGTAATAAGTACAAAGGGTCTCAAATTTATGACGCACTTATTTTTTGGTAAAAGATTTTTTCCAATGTTTTTACAGATAAATTTGGATTGCTGTTTAGTCAATAAGACATTTAGTCCTTCAATAAATGCATTGTCATTCAATTCAACAAGTCATTCAATAAGGAATGCTTCCCTAGATATTACGGACATTTTGGAGCATGTATCCTATAGTCGATGATATTCAAGTAAATCAATAGATAGGAATGGAGCTATCGATTCGAGGACAAAATTCTAAAAAGATAATGGACATTTCCAGAATTGAAGAGGATATAAATAAGCGATGAAGAGATTTGGATTCCGGAGAGCGCCGATAACACAGCGCTATCTAGAGGGCAATAGGGAGGAGGGGGGAGTCAACGGGTTTTAGGAAACGGATGAATTATTGAATTACATTAAAAAAACAAAATAAACAGACTGGCTCATACCTCATTAAAAAAATCTGGTGCGTGCGCGCAACACACAACTTTCACTTACCAACTTACTTAGATTAGAAATTGACGTGTTTTGCTAAATATCATTTCCCAAAGTCACACATTTTTCTACATTCATATCTTATTTTTGTTAATCGTTGAAGCCGTTTTTGAGTAAATAAAAAAAAACCCGTGAAAATGATACAAAATTTATTAAGTAAAGTCCCCCCTCCCGTAGATCAATTTTGATGAAATTTTTACAGTCATATCTCGGGCATATAAATACATCAAATACCAAGTTTGATCAAAATCGTTAAAACCGTTTTTGAGTAAATAAAAAAAACACGTGAAAATGATACAAAATTTATTAAGTAAAGTCCCCCCTCCGGTTGATCAATTGTGATGAAATGTTGGTTATCACATCTTTGGCATATAAATACATCAAATACCCAGCTTGATCAAAATCGTTAAAGCCGATTTAGAGTAAATAAAAAAAACACGTGAAAATGTTACAAAATTTATTAAGTCCCCCTCCGGTAAATCAATTTTGATGAAATTTTTACAGTCATATCTCGGGCATATAGATAGATCAAATACTCAGTTTAATCAAAATCGTTAGAGCCGTTTTTGAGAAAGTCGAAAAAAACCTAAAAAGTTATTAAATAAACTACCCCCTCCCTTTGAGCAATTTTGATGAAATTTTTGCTGTCACATCGCGGGCATATACATACAATAAATATCCAATTTCAGGTTCCCACGGTTTATAGTTTTTGAGCTAGTCTGTTCACACACACACACACGCACGCACGCACGCACGCACGCACGCACGCACGCACGCACGCACGCACGCACGCACGCACAGACCATTTCGCGGGACTTGGTTATTTCGACTCAGGGGGTCCCAAAACGTGTATTTCCGTTGAAAACCGGAAGTCGAATTTTTTCACGATCGCAATACTTCCACTTACTATATATTTCATATATAGGTAAGTGAAAGTAAAAATATGTCTCTTTTTAGATGTGCCCACTAAGTGTAGCATTGTCCGATTTTTGGTTTTACCTTTTACGTTTTACCGGAATTTTCCAGTATAGAACATTTTTCAGGATATCCTTCCATCCATCCCTCTCCAGGTTTTTTTTTCCAGCCTCGTATTTCCATTTAACTATGGAATCTTCTTCTTTTCCATCTTCCTTCTAGTTCCGGTTCCATACTTATTTAGGGTCATCTTTGTGACATAAGACCATTTCTTTAATATTACCCAACCAGTGCAATCGCATTACTTCAATGTTTGAGAAAATGTTTTTTTTAACTCCATGAGTTGCAGAATTCATGGAGTTAAAATCAGTTTCAACTTAAATCGCCCTTTTCCAAAGGTTCATTTTCTCCTCTAGCAGTATTTTCAGGAAACATGCTGGTGTTGGTCACGAGATAACATGTTTACTATTTCTTTCAAGATATTTCACGTATTATTTGTAACAGGTGTTTTCCCCCCTATTTAGGTATTATTATAGCCCTAACCACTAAATGCAGTATAAGTATATTATTCAGTTAATCTCTCTATTTAATATACAATACTTTTCCTTTTCCGATTTATCTAAAAAAAAAAAAAATAATCTAAACGGACTAATAAAGACGAGTTGAACTAAAAGCCCAAAATAAACATACCCCAGGGAGGGAAAAGGTATGTATATACTGAATGTATATACTGTAGGCCTGATATATATATAGTAAACGAGAGCCAACAGAGATGTAAACAAGCCATGGGAGGCAGATGACTGAGACCAGAAGAGTTGAGAGTTAGTTTTAAAAAAAGACGGGGATAGACTTGGAGTTTTTTCGTGCTACTGGGGCTCTGCCTCCTATAGTGTGGAAGAATCCCTAACAACTGCCAACAATACATCTAACATGTCTATTAGAATAATCGAAATGTATATACATGGACATATTTTCTTCACAATTAATATTAAATGATTTTATTGAGTTATCGAGTTTCATTCAATAAATTACCCAGGAACTTCTTGCATTTCTGCATTCTTTAAACTCAAAAATCAATTATTTTCGAAAAACACAGGGGGGGGGAACGTTTTACGTTTCTGTGGGTACTAATTTACAACAAATTGAGGTTTATGTAAAATTTATTTGTTTATTTTTTTTAACGCCAATTAATGCTACCAGGGTTAATCAGTGGGAGTCCTATACTTAGCAGATCAAGGATCATTAACAAGGCATCACAGAGTCTCGGGACCGGCGTTTTACGTCCCCTCCGAAGGACGGCATAACTGAGATTTTTTTTGTAGTCGATTTAGAAAATCCTAGGGTCACCTGTCGACCAGCCGCTTACTCGTATCGGTTTCGCGAAAAGCGAGTGAGCTGATTCTATTGACTTAAATCGCATGTTGTTGCCTGTAACCCGCAAGCGACAGCGGAAAAGTGTATATAACCAAAAATGTTCGTCTCGACAATCTGAAAAAAATTACACCTTCGAGAAAGCCCTGCGACCATTTTAGAAGAGATTTGCAGTTTTTCGTTTACGACTCGCAAACGAAGGGGTAAATAGAAAAAAACACAAGGGGGAACACGAAAATGTTCTCCTTGAAAACCTGAAAAGATTGACACCATTTAGAACCTCCATTACCAAAACACTTATAACTCGCAATCGAAGGCGAAATGAGTGATCTGTATATTTTTCCGGTGTAGCGGTTTTGGGAAGCTTTATGAATGAAAGATTGGCATCCAGGTATCATTCATGATAATGGCATCATGAATGATGCCTCATTCATGAAATTTGATGAAGTTTTAAGGAAGTAATAGCGTACCGACAAGAAAAAGGTTTTGAGAATTAATATATGTGATGTTTAATTTGAAATTTGTTTTTACTTTGTTAGGTTGAAATTTTGGATTACAGCTGAGTCATAGATAATCTTGTACTAATTAAAGTCTCCTTTTTTAGGCAGCCGACGTAATGTTTGCTTTATCTACGCTATGTTTTACACGTTTAAAAATAAACCAAGAGGTGTCTTACTTAGTACCTAAATATAAAAGGTATCCATTATTAGAAGACGAGACAGGCAGAGTATACAAAAAGTTAGAGAGGCCTGCGCAGTGTCAGCTGACCCCTGAGGCATCCAACAGCTCGGCCTATTTCTGGTCCAGTCTAAACCAAAACCGTCGCTATAGGCCTGGGCAATATCAACGTAGTACACGTAAACGGTGTACGTGTGTTTACATGTATATATAATCATGAGGTGGGGCAAAATTATGAGAACTATATAGTTTCGAAACGTCGCCATAAAGTATAAATAAATTCTTTATTAGATTGTTCCGGGACAAGTCCCTTTGGAACAAAATTATTATATACATTTTATGGGCTTGAGAGAGCCTTAGATCAAGATTAGAATAAAACAAATTGGAAGAATAATCAATATATATTATAAAGCAAAGTGTACAATGTGCGTGCCGAAAAGGCTCAAAAACGACTCCACGTAGGATTAAGGAAGTTAGGTCTTCGCTTAGCCATATGACCCCTTACGGAGAAGAAGGTTTCTGTTTTTCTCTTAAGGGTGTAAAATTGAAGAGAAAAGGACTGGAATTTTAAGCCTCTCGCACCATGTAATTAGCCTACCTGAGATTGAGATACGAGTTTATGAATGAAAAATTTAGTTCGAGCTCCAGGCTACCAGGAAGCGCTAGGGTGCGTTTCACTCAATGTTTATTGTTCATTCATTTCGTTCAATTTGTAAAGGTTATGTATTTTTTCAGCTGTTCTTTTTAAATTACTAAAAAATTAAGAAAATAATTAGTTTCTCCTTTACTTTCAAAATAAAATAATGATTTTACATCTCTACAATCAATTAGAAAACCAACTGGATTCCTTAAAAAATTAGTTTTCTCATAAGAAGGCTAATATATGATCAGCACATTACATTCAATCTATATATAATATATACTTAAGTAAATTTAATGCAATATGAGTGAACATTTCTTAGTAGTACAGTGAGCGAATAAAAATAGACATAAAAAAAGAGATGAATTGACTAAATATAAATCGAAAATAAAAAGTTTTAAATGTTCTTATTGTATTTATGAAAAAGAGGTTGGTTTGGTTACTACGTATGATGAGTATTCCAGTTGACAAAACGACTAACTCCAATAACAGCATTCAAGATTTTTTCATCCCTTATAGTTCAAGATAAAAAGAAATATGATGAAAAAATTGTGCCTTCAAGAAATTTTGGTTTTAATTTTGTAATAGTAGTAAGATTCGAGATATGCAGAAACCGTTCAAATTACGGGGGGGGGGGGGGATATCTTAAGGAAGGATGAAATGGGAGAAAGGTCTTAAAAAAAAGTTTCTATGAATCTTCGGTAGTTTCTATACTTCTGGATCAAATAGGACCATCATAGTAGTCAGTGATTATGTTTTACTCGAAATATAATTTTTTTAACTGAGATACCAGATTTTTCAACAATAATCTAATAACTTATTATCTTCTGACTACTTGGAATGGGCTTATAGGATTCAGAATCACAGAAACCATAAAAACGATGCATAACGCGACAAAGTTGCAGCAAAAGTAATTGTTCATTAACCATTTTCAACCCCCTGTAAATTATACAGGGTTCCTTATTTGGGCGGACTCAGCAGATCTCAAGTCTGCGGAATATTGATACCAAGTTAAAACCGAATTTTCAAGAAGGTGCTAATTTTTTTCTATATTTCCTTTAGTTTTAAAGTTTTTCTGGTATTAAAACTACCACACAACTACCGGAGCGAAGCCGGGCACCCTAGCTAGTATAAACATAAATTAAAAGGAAAACTTCTTGTGCTAAGATTAAACATAATAATACATAAAAATAATTGGCAAACATAACTGCCATTGCACTACTTAAATGTGCACTTATATGCATAACTATAACATCTAAAATGAACAGAGCTTAAATTGAAAAATAATGACAACAAATTTGGATTCCGAATTGGAAGTTTCTATTTACAATTTTTAGGGAAACTGGATTGATAGGAAGTGATTGTACAGGCGGGATTTGAACTTAGGGAGGGTATTGGAATGACGAATAAAAGGAATGTGATTGAACCGTTTGGTCCGAGGGTTGGTGCGAGATCAAATCGTTGATTTTCGGTAGGCGGCATATAAATTTGAATAAGAAAACTCAGGACGTTGTAAGTACCACTCCTTTGACAACAATTTTCTGCGGGCAACCAAGTTTCCAACGTAGTTTGCAATCAAGTTGGTCGTCTATGGGCCCCTTAAGGGATCACTTTCTAGGCTAGGTAACTGTCTAGAAAGAAACACTTGCAAAAGCAGTATAATGTAAATATAATTTCGAACTTAGATCTTCTTTTTAAATACATTCAAACAGTTTCGACGAAGTACCGAACATAACAAAATGCCGAAGTATAACCATTTGGAGGCATCTAAGACGACAACAACAACGGTTGTGGGCACTGACGGACCAGTTAGCGACGTAACGAAGGAACGTAGGTAGCAAGGTCTTGCCGTCAATTAAATCAGATAGCGATCTGGACGGGACTCGAATCTGATTTGCATGTACATAATTACAGCCGGCCTCTATACGGCCTCTGGGATTAAATCAGGAGCGCCCACTCGTGTCTTATCAACAGTATGCAGCACACTATCGGGAATATACGATATTGAGTCAGTAATTGTCTGATTATTTGTTATATCAGTAAAGATCACCGGTACTCGGGAACGGTGAAGTAAAACTATCGATAGTCTCAGCTATCGAGTTTCGATAGTATCGGACATAAAACTATCGATATTATCCATAGTATGAGGTGAAGACGGCGAGGGGGGGTTTAGAATCGTAGAATTTTTCATTTCTTTTATGTTTGGTCTCCGTCATTAACACTGATTTTCAATTGAAGAAACTGGCAGGGAATCAGCTGTTTTGTTTGTATTTCATTCTATCGAGCTGGAAGGCATATACCAGGTGTGTAAACATGAAACCGGAATTCGCCAATGATAGGAGTTAGCAGTCAATATAATCTTCTAACTAATCCGTCAGTGGTGTTATCTGCTTTTGCCTACATGTAATAAAGAGATCCAATTGATACCAACATCAGTTTCATTCTATAACCGTGTTTTAGTGGCGTTGACATGACTTTTGCGCCAACAAATCAAGATTTGCGGACAGCATTTATTTTCCGTTTCCTTCTGAGAAAAATTGGAGCATTATCATATAGGATGCTCGTTGAAGCTTACGGGGAGCATGTCCTAGGCAAATCTCAATGTTTCGATTGGTTCAAAAAATTTAAAGATGGATTTCGATAAAAGAAACAAAGACCGTGGAAAACCAGAAAAAAAAAAATTGAAAACGCTGATTCGGAAGCGTTTGTTGGACAATTATTACATGTGACACCGTGTCCATTTGTTTGAAAGGCATGGAAAAGATCGGAAAATGGGTACCTCACCAACTGAATGACAGGCAGCAGGAAGCTGGAAGAACCTCATGGCAAATGCTGCTCGCCAGGTACAGAAAAAAAGTCATTTCTTCATCAAATTGTGACTGGTGATGAAAAGTGAATTTACTTCGAGAATCCTAAGCGTAAAAAATCCTGGGTAACTCCTGGTGAACCATCGGCATCGCTTGGGGAGGAAGAAAATGCTCTGTGTCTGGTGTGATCAGATGACCTACTATGAGCTGCTGAAACCTGGTGAAACTGTTAATACGGAACGCTACCTACAACAGATGATAAATTTGAATAAAGATTTGCGCCAAAAAGTCCCAAATATCAAGAAAGGACACACAAAGTGATCTTGCTCCATGACAATGCCCCATCACATTCGAAAGGAAACGATCCAAGTGTTTGGTTGGTAAATTCTTCCGCATGCGGCTTATTCTCCAGATTTGGCCCTATCCGATTACCACCTATTTGCATCGATGGGACACGCACTAGCTGAGCAGCGCTTCACTTCTTATGAAAATGTACGACATTGGTTAAGTGATTGGTTTGACTCAGAAGAGGAAGCATTATTTTGGCGGGTAATCCACAAATTGCCTGAATGATGGCAAAAATGCATAGATAGCGAAGGACAGTACTTCGAATAAAAAAGTATGTATCATTTTTACACTATCAACTCTTATTTGCTATTTGAAAAATTCCAGTTTCATATTCACACACCTGGTATGAGCAAACCATTCGATTTTTTCAGTCGAATATATCATGTTTTTAGCCTAGACAAATTTAAATGTATTTAGCTTACAAATGGGTATCTTTTCATAATTTTTAATTATTTAACTAAGAATCCTATACCGCGATAGATCTTTGAAATTCAATCAGAGTGGTGTAAGGATGACTCCGATCAGCGAATTTGAATTAATATTTTTTGTATAGAGTAAAGTAAGGAATGTTTTGTTAGAAAAATAATTAAATTACACTCCCACATTTACATTATTATATATTTTTTCCGTTTGAGTGAAGTATTTAGCAGATGGGTATATACTATTCGCCTTTAAAAACAGATGTTTCGATAATACTATCGATAGTACTATTGATAATTTAACATCTTTAAAAACCATTGCCTCACTTCAGTTGTTAATATGATTGAAATAAGATAGCAATACTTATATTAATAACATTTTAACGCTAAATTGCACAAAAACTACCTGAAGCCTTCCGGGAAGAAGGGTTTCTGCTGAGAATGAAGTCCCGAAACAACGCAAAGCTTTTTTAAGTATCTCTTTGAGTGAGATTAATTTTTTTATTTATTTATTGAAAAATAAATAATACAATCTGCCATACTAGCTGGCATTAGATATTAGTAATCTAAGGAACCATTCACACAGAAGCAAGGTAAGAATAACTAAAATATATAAAAACAAAAAAAAAAAAAAAAAAATATGTTTAATTGATTTGACAAGGTGAATAACCTTAGTGAGGAAGAATTTGGCTCGCATAAGGTTTTTCTTTAAATGAAGGAATCTCTTTCAATGGGTTATCTTGTATTTTATTATCCCAACGTTTCGGGCATTTGACCCATCTTCTGGGCTTATCTGTACTGTTACATTATTTGAAGAATTATTTATCACAAGAGGTGCGATATTACACATGAAGTTTTTAATGTTATACCGATTATTATTATAATTACCTATTGTACATTTTTTAACTCCATCCCAATTTTTGTATACATAAAATTGTTATATTCGAATGAGACAGAATGTAATAATATCAATAAAGAGTTTTCCTTCTAAAAAATTGTTATATATGAAAATATATCTGTCATTTCTTTCATTGTACATGATCAACTTATTATTAACACTTATTATGGCTCTGGAATATTTCTAAAAAAATATATGAAAATAGAAAATAGATTAGAAAATGTAGGTACATGCATCTTCTGAGTGGACTAAAGAAGAGGTAGAGGGCTCAAGACTAGGAATATTACGAGTATCATCTTGTTTGTTTAACATCACTTCATGCTGCTATAGCTACTCGACGATGCTACAATCAGAGTCCTAAATTTTGCCTATCCAGATATAATTAGGATAGGGATCTTTAACGAGTACCTGACATCTTACAAGCAAGGGAACTCCATTTACGTCCTATCCGAGGGACGGCATAGCCAAGGATTCTTCACTCCATTTAAAAAATCCTAGGGCCACCGAGGGACGCGAATCCGCGACCTGTAGTATTGTAGGTTGCTATGCTAACCATAACCACGAATAACGATCGGAAATCTTTATAAATCTTATTACAGCTACATATCGATATTGACATCGAAGGAGTTAGTAGGAGTTCTCAAAACGAAAATTATAATTCTAAAATAAGACATAATACATTCCTATGATGTTGTATAACCAAAAAAAAAAAATAATCGGATCGGGTTGGATCTCAACAAGAAAGGACTACGACATAATAATTTCATCTCTCTTTCGTTGCCGGGGCTCAGATATTGGAAATTATTGCAAAAATTCCACTAGCCCGATGGCACGCCTTCTATTCAGTGTGTACGTGGGAAAGCTCCATTGTTCTCTACCGACCTCTCTCCTAGTCAATCCTTTTTTCCAAGAGTTTTCCCGAGGATAATAAAATAATAACAGAGCGCGGGGGTTTTCCTCTCTTGGGGAACATCAAACGGAACCCGGCCTCGGGAGCAATGCCAATAAATTATGGAGACGTGGAAAGCCACCAGAATACATGAGATGTATGGAGAGAGGTGCTGTCCAGAATTTCAAACATTTCATTGAAAGCTCTCATATCTAAAATGTTTTAGGCCAACAATTAAATTGTTGAACCATTAGGAATTTAAAAAATCTGGTGCGTTCGTGCAACACACAACTTTCACTTACCAACTTATTACATTAGAAATTAATATGTTTTGTTAATTGCCACATCTCAAAGTCATACATTTTTCTAAATTAATTTCTCATTTTTGTTTTTATTTGCTCTGTAAAAAAAAAACAATTTTTTATTATTAAATAAAAGTTTTTACTTGTGATAATTCGGCAATGCAAGCATAATACTCCAAGTCGGCTGATTTTATAATTCTCTATGTAGTTGTTGAAAACTTCATTTAGTTACTATGAAACAAATAATTTCCATTAAATGAACAGAACGGCTTTAAATAGGAACAGAGGTCTGTCATTAAAGGGGTACTCCGCATGCGTGGGCTCAACGTGTTATATGAGTTGACGGAATATTTTTCTTTTTTCCCCCTCTACATGTTTACTTGATTTTTTTCATATGTCATATTTAGCTATTTCTTATTTTTAGGCGTAACTAGAGACAGTTAATTTCTCCATATAAAGAAAAACAAGGGTACTTTTTGGGAAAACAAAAAAGGCCCTTCCCCATTTAAGTCCACTCAGAACATTTTAATAATGATAAAGCTTACCTCATATTAAAGAACACCTAATTTTCACTAAACACGACCAATTTGATCAAAATCATTAAAGCCGGTTTTGAGTAAATAAAAAATAAACACGTGAAAATGATACAAAACTTATTAAATAAAGTGCCCCCTCCGGCCAGTTGATTGATTTTGATGAAATTTTTAGTCATATCTCAGGCATATTAATACATCAAATACTCAGTTTAATCAATCGTTAGAGCTGTTTTTGAGAAAATCGAAAAGAACATAAAAAGTTCTTAAGTAAAGTATCCCCTCCGTTTGATTAAGTTTGGTGAATTTTATGCTGTCACATCGCGGGCATATACATACACGAAATCCCCAATTTAAGGTTCGCACGGTTTATAATTTTTGAGCTAGTCTGTTCGCAGACATATAGGCGGGCACACACACAGACCATTTCGCGGGACTTGGTTATTTGGACTCAGGGGACCCCAAAAACGTGTATTTCCGTTGAAATTTTTCACGATTGCAATACTTTCCCTTACTATATATTTTATATATAGGTAAGTGAAAGTAAAACATTGAAAATCAATCTCATCAATTTTTTCCAATAGGACTAATCGGACTATGCTATAGTGTGACATAGCATGGCCAAAAATGTTTTACTCCCTTTAAAAAAAAAACGAGCGGGAAACGAAACCGAGACCTTTAGTATTGTAAGCTGCTATGATAGCCACTACACCACGGATGACCGCAAAATAACTTTTATTTAGCACAAACTTAATGAATTGAACCTAGCATGGAATGGGCTGTTGTTTGTTTGTTTAACTTCAATTTATGCCACTCAGGCTAATCGGACGATGCTAGTTATAAAGATATATAAATTAGAACATTATTTTTGAAATACCTCACTAATAATAATATGATATTATCATATTCAATAAAAAATTCAATAAATCAAACCAATGTCTACACGCTACGCAAACTTTACCTAAATATTTCAGAGCTCGTAAAAGGATTCGTAAATTCAGGAATACGAACGAGAGACTGCTTTTTTTTTTACTTGTTCTGGAAACCAAATTATCCAGACTAATACAATTCCTCTTAACTTTCCTGTATATACAGTATACGGTATATATCTATACCCACTAGATTACTATAGCTTCATTTCCTTTTATTTAAGAGTTTTTATTTTTTACTTTGTTTTCGGGTTAAGAGTCTCTATTATTGTATTTTAAAATGGAAACTTAAAACTCCTCCACCAAGTGCCCAGTTTTTAATGAGGAGATGAAACAGATGGGAATTCCTCGGTCTCTCGCTGAAGCACTTGGTAAAAACCTGGAGATCATCAGAGAACTCTTAGGTTTTCTTAAAGAAGCGGAGCTCTGCCCTCTCATATAAGACCTAAGCCATTTCTAATTTGCGGGTGATGATAACCATTGCTGTGTTTCACCCTATATGCATCCTAATAAATAAATAAATAAAATTTAAAACTCTAAATAAAAACAAAAGAAGCATCGGATTATATGTTTTTATTTGTTACTTTAAAAAAAGAGGTAAAGTGTTCCATTGTCCAGGTGGTTTAACCCACATAATTGTTACAACACGTTTCACATAAACTGCTCAGTTATGTTCTGTGTCTCGATGTGCGCCTAGCTTTAAATGTAATTGTTATAATCAATTCAATATTATTTCAATCAAAATTATGTTTTTATGCAATACTGTATCTTTCAGTGATGAATCATTATTTTTAATCATTCCAAAAGATCAATTTAAATTTTTACCTATGTATAAATCAAGCCTGATTTTGTAAATTGAAAATAAAATATAATAATAAATATTATATATATACGTATATGAAATCTATGATCCATAAATATAGAAGCTTTATATATGTTCAATCTAAATAATCTGCGATGGTGAAGGTACCTCCTGAGCAACATATCATCATATATATTCTGTATATGATCCAAAAAATCATATAACAATTATCGTTATATGATTTCTTGAAAATCGTAATATTTAGATTACCTACTATTACTGCTATTATCGCCATATAACAGAACCTAGTCGCCAAGATGTAACCAGCACAGAGCCTTCCCAGGATTGTTGTTGCTCAGGAGCTTATAGCTCATCAGTAGGGAGGAGCTTATAGGATCAGATTCTATTTTATCTTGCTAACCAACTACTTATTTAAATATTCATGTATAATGCTTACAATCTTTTATATCATTATCAGTTCTATTAAATATTCATTTATTGCCATCCTTTAGCATAGATACTCATACATTTGTTTTCTTTTAGCCCCGATGAAGATCCACAAGTTGGATCGAAACGGTGGCTTTCGAAAATAAATTTTTTTTCAAACTGAATATCCTGATCATCATTTAACCTATCATATTATTTAATACTAGCTGTATATACCGGTTTCACCCGGTGAATTTAATTTTTAAAATCTAAAAAGGGAAACTTTTATCGACTCATACGGCCGATTGCGTAAAATCCAATGTAAAGCAAGATCATTAATATTTTTATAACAATAAAGAATATCAGCTGAAGATCGGCTGAAGTTATGCCATTTTAATATGGGATGGTGTTCACACCTGGTATGAAAGAACCACAGAGCGAAATTAGGAGAATTTAGGACAAACGGTATGGATTTCTATAAAGAACAAACAGAATTCCATCTATATTTTTTACATAGATTATAGCTGCTTATCCCGGTTTCACCCGGGGAATTTCATTTTTCTAATGAAACGGTCGATTTCGTAAAGAAACATTGTAAAGCGAGATCATTACGATTTTTATAAAAACAAAGAATATCAGCTGAAGATCGGCTGAAGTTATGCAATTTTAATATGGACAGGTGTTCGAACCTGGTATCAAAGAACCACTGAGCGAAATTTGGAGAATTTATGACAAACGGTATGGGTTTCTATAAAGAACAAACAAACAAACAGAATTTCATCTTTATTTATATAGATTACTAATATTGCTATAATGGCCTATCCCCCAAGATATACCTAGCACAGAGGAATACCTGGTACCTGGTACCCTCCCTCGGAGGCAGAGCACAATGAGAAGAGGGCCGCTGCAATAGGAACCAGCTCCGGGGACCTATCGGGGCTGCTATCAACGGCACTTCCTTCCTCCACCCACACAACGGCAACCTCCGCCCATTGACAAAACGGTTATCCTGCTCTTTCTCTTCTCTACTCTATAGTATCATCCGCTGTCATGTTTGGGAAAAATAATGTAATGTAAGAGAAATGATGTCCTAGGTATGTAATTCAATTATGTATAGTTCAAATCCTTACCAAGAGATAACGCACTTGAGGCGCTCAGTTAATTCACTTTTCAATCAAAAGATAACGTTTTTTTCAGAGCATTCCCATCGGACCCCGACGCCCTATATCGTCTGTGGCTCATCCCAGCAGTCGGACCCCTGGGACCGATACCGTTCCATTCAGGATACTCCTAAAATTCGTCGCCGCACCTAATGCGTTAATAAGGATATTAAAAAAAAGAATGTAAAAGTCCACATTAATGCACTTGTATATTTTTTGTGGTGGAGAATGGTTGCCTGGTTTTTCAACTCTTTTTTATGATCTCAGAAAATAGACATGAGTTTCATTAAGATATAAACCCTATATTTTTTTTTTTTTTTTTTTGGGGGGGGGAGGGTGGTTGGGAGAATCTAAAACCTTCACTACTCAGCAAGCCTAGGTGAAGACCAACATGCTCGTGTTGAAAAGTGGGATAAATGAAGAAAATATCTGACAGAAACTCCTGTATATTTCTTATTTTGGAACATTGAAAGCACACCCTTAATAAAAAAAAAAAAAAAAAAAAAAAAAAAAAATACTTGAGGATAGTACAGCTAACCCTCCATAGAAACAAGTTAAAGCGCAGAAAATGTCGGACAGAAATAGGCTGGGTTAGGTTGCTTTTCTGACCACGGCCTGAATTTTGCACGGCGATGGGAAGAGGCTCCGCTAGATGAAGACCCGGCCGGCTACTCACTTATTCAAACCCTCCTGAATATTTCAGGCTAATCTCACTCGCCTCCCTTCTGGAGGTCTCAGCTTCTTCTCTTCAGGATAAATTTTAAATTTAAGTTAAAAAGGAACCAAATATATAACTCATTATAATTAATTTATTACATTTGAACTTAGAACCACCAAAAATTTCCCAGAATCTTCGTCCAAGTCCGAAATACTCATGATGTACACCACTGAAATTAAAATGATCCAAAAAGTTATTAGAGGTATTCATGATAATTATGATAAATTCTCGAAATGTTTTATCGATGTAAAAGCATAAGAAACATTTATAGGGAATGTTCCCTCTGTTCAATTGTTATTTATTGTCATAGTAAGACGATAGATTGAAGCGTGGTTCTATTAAGATTTATGACTACCAACAAACTCTCAGACGCATGCGCAATACGGTTTTGGTTCCATATAGGATTAACACGTCCACGCCGTGACTGTTTAATCCTTTTCGCTCTATCGGGCGAGAGCTATTCCAGGGCATTATGCAGTACTGGCAATCCAACAATAAAAAATACTATCCTGCTAGTTATGTTTATAAAACGATATTAATTATAATTTTTATTAAAAAATAATGTTTATACGTTTATAAGTACATGAATATACAAATAAATAAATAAAAATAAATATAAAAATAAATGAAGTTAAATTTTCATTATTTTAATTGTCAGCTATAAAGGAATTATTTCTACTTTCTCAACACTTTGGCTGCCATGGCACCTGAAATCGAGTAACTGTTCTCTGACCAGAGAATTAAATATTAAAATTGTGTCAAAACGAGAGCGTGACTCTCAGGTATTCTTTTTCGGTAGTCAAAGTGTTAAAGATCTAATTATATGGCCGGGGAGGCATTCTAGTGTGAGCCACCGGTGGAACACGCCGGCGTGAACGTGTTAAAGTTTTGGGACTGAAAATTGTTGATGGTCGTAAATCTTGTCGGAACAGACCTAAAATAATTGTCAGTGTTGGTTCTTCAAAGTTTAAATTTAAGAAATTTAAAATCAATACAAATTGATTGTTTCATGAAGGCCTGTAAACTTAATACGGTTAAGTTTTGAGAACGATGTTAGCATATTTGTTTTTTTTTTTAACGTCACTTTATGCCACCAAGGCTAAATCGTATTTTATTGACTTATGCCATTTAATTTTAAAGAGATTTTAAATATTTTTTTTTTTAAAAGAAGATTGGTCTCCCGCGTGACATGCGCGGTGCTACAGCAGGGGTCCTCAAATTTGTCTATCCAGGCATGATTACCTGAAATCGTTCAGATTCCGGACATCTATTTAGTCCAAGGGACGGCAGAGCCAAGGATTTTTTTCTCAGTTAGCACATTTAATTGGAATTTAGTAGCAAATAACAAAAATTTAATTGAGTAAACTTTTAATGTTTTTAAAGGTTTTTGTTGGGAATGCTGATAACCATTATAATTGTTATAATATTATTTAATATTTAAAAATCATATGTTTTAAGGTTGTGTGTTGCATATATATATATATATATATATATATATATATATATATATATATATATATATATATATGCAACACACAACCTTAAACCTTACCTTTAGTCTGAACATTAGGCATAACTAAAGGTAATATGTAAGTTAAATTAAAAATATTCTGAACATAACCTATATTATTGCTACGATGCGGATCCGGTGCGGACATGTGTGGCCAGACACTTAATTGTTATTACTTATTAAAAAAAATCATTAATAATGATTTTTTTTAATTATTACTTTTATCGAAACTAGATTATAAATGGTAAAATTAAATAACGAAGGACTCAAAAAAAAAAAAAAATCTATATTTTTTTGCGGAGCTCGTATTAATTCCGAGTATTTGTTTCGAAAACAGATTAAGACTGATATTAAATCTTTAGTTTCTTTAGCTAAATTTTAAATTGGAATACAATATCAGAATGAATTGAAAACGGCCGAACATTTATCAATTAAGTACTTATATAAATTTTGTTGGTTGTTATTGAATATCAGTTAACACGCGTTGATAACCCTCTGGGTTTCACGCCTTTGAAACCCTAACAAACAACATCTGAATATCGGTTGTTCAAAATAACAAGATAGAAAAGAGATATTTCTTTTCTGCTCTACTTAAAATTATTTTAGGGTTACTTTATCTATTTGTGTATCCTGCCTGGAATACAGAGCAAGGGCAGTGTATCTTTGAACCCGACCGTTAGTCAGCTGTTCTCATTTTAGAATCGTCTGCGTCAAAACTCAGAACTATGATCGTACGAAACACAATACACGTAAAATTAAAAACAATCTAAAGCGATATTAAATCCATTAATTAATAGGGAAGACTCTTTTAAAGTTCTGCTGTACAATAGAATCAGGAAGAAATAAAATTAACTTATTCCTGGCATGTATATATTTTGTAATATATAGATAAAAGAAACTATAGAATACATTTCAAGTATTCTATTCAACAAAATAAGTGAATAAAAAAAACAACTATTACATTGTTCAAATAACTTTTATTAAATAAAAATATACAGCATCGAAGAAAAGCAAATCTGGGTTGGTATTTGTGAGCATTGTTTTTGAAAAAAAAAATTGATACATGATAAAATTCAAACATTTACTATCAAGCCGTAGTACATTATTCAAGTTTATCGTTTTGGCTACATGAAAAATATTTCGGAGTGGATGTCCAATATTTCGTGGTTAAAGCCACTATAAGAGCTTTTTGAGATATTCCCAAATAAAATATTATTTTATTTATAGCTCTTCTCCTAGCGTTTTCTGAGGGATCTGACTACATCACCCATCTAGAAGTGAACGAAATCTTGATAATGATACCTCAATCATGGAATATGATCAATTATCAAAAAAGTTATGGCGTAACGACTTAAACAAAAAAAAAAGGTTAAATGATTATCAAGATTTTCAGTTAAAACTTTTTTTATTTTGGAAAGCCAAACTTTCGATCCAACTTGTGGATTCTGGATTATCTCTTCATATATTTTATGATTTACAGGTTTTTTTTCTTCCTAAACGGATGAATAGGGATTCTGAGAAGAGTCGTTTATCATGGTTTGGTACAGTAGCTAATATGGAGGAGTTCTCATAGTCAAAGGAATGGTTGTGGGCAATGGCATGTTCTGCTAATTATGACGTTGACGAATTACGCGTGGACATACTGTATTTATGTTGGTAAATACGTTTTTTTATATAATTTTTGGTTACACCGATATAGCAACTGCTGCAATTAAGCATATATTTGTTATCTTTTAGCCCTGATAAAGATCCACAAGTTGGATCGAAACGTTGGCTCTCCAAAATGAAAAAGTTTTAACTCAAAATCCTGATAATCGTTTAACCTATCGTAAAGAATAGAAGCTGACGATCTCTCACCTCTACAAGAAAAAAAAAAAAAGATTATGTTATTCATACTGGTCAAGATATTCGAGTTAAAAATGTAGTCTCATGCAATGAAATGCATAATTTTAATGCCAAATTCTGTAATAACCGTATGTCCTACATTTAATAGTTTTTGTTTTAGGATCTAAAAATGATATGAGAAATAAGGCCTTTAATTAACCCGTTCTTTGCTACTAAACACTATATTTTCGTAAAATAGAGGTCAAGAGCCTTTACGATGTCAGGTACTCGTTAAAGATCCCTATCCTAATTATACGAGGATAGGAAAAATATAGGACTCGTCCGATTAGCCTTATATAGCATTAAGGGACTTTAAACAAACAAAAAACACTATATTTTTTTTTATTTAAGAACTTAACTTCCCGTAGTTGGGCATCACCCTTATATTAATAGGTATCGTAGATAATTCCCAATTCACCCTCATAGAAACAGAGAGAGTGGTGTAAACCTTATCTAGCTAGGTAAGCGATGGTAAATAAACCACGTCACGGACTGTATAATCAGCTGGTGTCACTACGTCTTGTGTAAGACACAAATTCTAAATCGTATTCATGGATCCCTAACCTCACACTAGCTTGTTTTTTGTTAAATCCACATAAATAATAATCAATATGTCGTTTCTCAGTTCTCCAACATTCTTTTTTTCTTTCAGATTAATTTCACTAAAAAAATAAATATAAAAGTGTGTTGTCGAAATAACTATTAATCCTTACAAATAAGATAATAACAAGTTAAAACATTTGTTTGTTTAACGTCCATTTATGCTACTAAGGCTAATCTGAGGATGCTATTACAGTGCAAGTCCTAAATTTGTCTGTTCAGGTATAATTAGGATAGAGATCTTTATCGAGTACCTAACATCGTACAGGCTCGGGATCTCCATTTTACGTCATATCCCAGGGAAGGTATATCATCTGCATCAGACAAGATTTTTTAGTGAAAAATCGCAATTTTTTTTTAGTATATCCATTCTTGTACTCGACTATTATAACATTACTAAGTGTAGAATAAAATATTAAATTGTATATAAGAAATGGCTGAACAGATACTTGGATCTCTCACAGGATATAGCTGTAAAAAACCCTCTGATGGTATCGCCAACGAGAGATATATCATAGACATTTTAAATCAAGATAAGTTGACGACAGAGGGGATGATAAAACCTGATAACCAATTGGTACTAGTTATATCCACACTAAATATACTTAGTTTCGTTCATTTTTTTTTTTTTTTAATACTTCGATATTAGTTGAGGTAACAAAGATTTTGATGTAACGGTTTATTACACCGTCTGTTTGGAATACGAAGATAGCAAGTTCAAAACCCGGAGCCAGGGGAAAATTTAATTATACTCGGCATCAATCCCTCTCTCTCCTGGCCCGGGAAACCCCGTATAGCCTACAAGGCGAGGAAGGGGCGGAACAAGAAAAGAAAAAAAAAATCTCGACCCTTAACTCAAATTCGATAAAAATTGACTTCTGACAGTCTGGCTCTAAGGTACCGATGACACGCAGTAATCATCGGCGGATACAGCCGGCTGTAAAGGAGGGATGCAGCCCCACAGCCTTTCATTAGGATCTGCCAATCAGCTTTCTTACCTTCATGTTCCTTCCCCACAACTGGCATTCTAATTTTCTGCATATTATTTATTATAACTTGCTTCGTTGCTTTAGTAAAGTTAAATTATATCTTTAAATGACAAACGATTTGCCAGGCGGGAGGAGAGTCAGCCCCAAAGGCTTTCCCACTGGATCCGCTAATGCGAGTCAATAGAGCAAATATGAAAACCTGAAAGTGTGGTCAGAATCGGCCCCTTCACTATAGTTGGTTGTGGATTCGAATTCGGTTGTGGATGTAAACGTTTTATTTTACTAGACCTTCGACTGTATATACTGTCCACTCATACCAAACCTAATGGAACCGATGCTCAACTTGCAAAGAAAAGAAATGTATCCAACCTGCAGCGGATAACTACATTATTCCAGAGTGTACTGTTTCACTCAGACATTAATCAAATTGAATACAGAGAGTAGCGGAGGAGACTCCATTAACTAAAAGCACTAACTGAGGCAGACTATCCAAGCCAGTTAGGAACAACTGACAGTCCACTCCGATCGCTACTCTATAAGTTAGAGACGAACAATAGTCGCTACTGTTACAGTAGAAGTCCGTGGAGCCGGATTAAAACATAAAGGATTAAGGTTGTAAGGATTACAACAAACACATTAAAATTGAGATGGTGGTAAGACGAACAAAACATCAATAACTGGCGTGTTACAGAGAAATATTTTCATATCATAAGATCTTGTTGTTAAGGCTTTTTGGAACCAAACCTACCATCACTTTTTGACAGTCAGGGGTGATTAAAATGAAAATAACTATTTTTGTTCTCAACAGCAGCTGTTAAGTGACATACGACCTTTTACAGTATCAACGACGATAACTTATGTCTAGGCTAAGTAGTATCAAAACCTAGACCTTGATAACTAGATGTGTGGGAGAGAATCCAATCTACTCTAGCAACCCTAGGAGATGAGTTGGAGAGTATAAATTGAGAGAAGTTTGGAGTGACTACTTCGCAGAACCCCAGAGGAGTCGATAGATCACAACTCTGAACCAACTTCATGCCATAACTCACCAAGTTTCGAATGTGGAACATATCTTCCTAAAGGTTAGGGGTCAGTTATTTTGTTGCATGTCAGGGAATTAATCGATGCTTTTCCGATTAGTTAGAATGTTATTGGATAATTTGGCAACAAACTCAGAAGGCTCTGAAGATTATGACCTTTACAGAAAAAAACACTAGATCGTTAAGAATATCAGAGTACATCTCACATCAATGACTAACCGATCGAACCTAGTCAATGACAAAACCTAACGTGACCCAAAAGAAAAGGAGAGAGTAACTCATTCAAACAATGTTTAAGAGCAATCGTATTTGATGACTATAAAATATGCGTATCCCAGGAATATTAATGTTTATTGTTTTTGTTTATGTAGATTTGGGGTTATCTCCAGAATGACGGCCGTATAGTATGTAACAAATATTAAAAAAAAATTATAACATATGCCATTCATCATATCTAAATTGCTGAAAAACATACTCATCTATAAACCTTAGCGTCATAAAGACCCTTGTAAATACATTATTTTATGATATATTATGCAAATTTGTTTCTTTATTTAACGTCGCTTTAATAGGATTAAGTAGGAAGATGCTAAACTGGGAGTCCTAAATTTTGCATATCCAGGTATAATTAGGATAGGGATCTTTAAGAGAACTTGACATCGTACAGGCTCAGGACCTCCATTTTACGTGGTATCCAAAGGACGGTACGGCTAAGGATTTTTCACTCCCTTTAAAAAATCCTAGGGCCATCTGCGGGTCTACATCCCCTGAATTTCAGTTTAGTAGTTGGCTATGCTAGCCATTAATCCACGCGCGATAACAATATTTTAAATTGTTTTTTCTTTCGATCATATCAATCATATATTCATATCAATCTATCTAGTTACAAAAAACTACACTAAAATACTCGGAAGAATATTCCGACAATTCAGAAAACACGTTGAGCCCAAGCATGCGCAGTACGCCTTTAATGAAAGACCATTGAATTTAAAGACGTTCTGTTCATGGAAAAGAGTTGTCAACGTGTTTTGAAACGTACATATTTAATTGAAATTATTTGTTTTCATGGTAACTAAATGAAGTTTTCAACAACTGGATAGAGAATTATCAGACGCGATTGAGTATTATGCTTGCATTGCCGAATTATAACAAATATAGGTAAAAACTTTTTTTTTAAATAAAAAAAATGAAACTTCAGAGAGCAAATACAAACAAAAATATATAAACGAATTTCGAAAAATAAGTAAATTTGAGGAATGGCGTTTTATTTATCAAAAAACGTCAATTTCAAATCCAATTAAGTTTGTAAGTGAAAGTTGTGTGTTGCGCGCATCGCATTTTCAGATATAATTTTTTTTTTTTTTTAGATTTAGTATCAAAGTTAGATGTGAAATTGAGAACACTGCCCTGAGCTCCTCTTTTATATAAAATTTTACGACAAGATCAGCCGGATCACGCTGTAGTTGAGAGGTTGTGTTAAAGCGGTCCAACTGCATGTCACCCTCGCCGCAGCTCTGTGGGATCGATGGAGAGTTCGTCGGGGCCTCGTGGGGTCACTGGGGAACTGGGTCTAGCGGGGGAGGAATAGTGATGTCTATTACAATAATAATAAAATTTTATAAATAATAATAATATAATAATCAATTATCTGCTAACAAAACAAAATCAAGAATTAATAGGAACCAGGGTCTTGTTTATTTTATAATTAAACTAGCTGTATATACCGGTTTCACCCGGAGAATTTCATTTTTTAAATCTATAAAGTGAGACTTTTATAGACTCAAAAGGCCGATTTCGTAAAAACTAATGTAAAGTTAACCATTTAAGTTATGCAATTTTAATATGGACAGGAGTTCGCACCTGGTATCAAAGAACCACTGAGCGAAATTTGGAGAATTTAGGACAAACGGTATGGATTTCTATAAAGAAAAACAAGCAAAAAGAATTTCATCTTTATTTATATAGATTGTATTCGAAACAATCATATAATTTTTGAAATCTTATCTCTTAAGTTATAATTATTTTTTTAAACTTGAAGATTGTGAATTGAATACAAGTGAATCTAAACTTTTGACGGTAGGAAAAGTACCTATTTAGATACAAACTATTATAAATCCCGTTTTATGAAAAACCATCTCACCCACAAATAAAATCTACCGTGGGCATTGTTTTTTGTTGTGGTCTTGTATATTTATTCGTGGAGATGAATTTTTCTAGGTTAATAACGGAATTCAATAGTGGGGAAAAATGCGTCCCTTTCTTTCAGGGAAATTGAATTCTACCGTACGTTAAAGAATGTTAAAATGGAAATGAAATGCGTATTCGGGTCAAGCCCTTTATTGTATGGAGTTGTTCTAAGGCTGGCTGAAGGAAATCCTTTTGAAAAAAGTAGCGGATGATCGAATTTGAAACGTTTGCACAATCTTGCTTTCATGTCAAACAGAGACAATATCTACTTAAAAAAAAACAAAAACAAAAAAAAAACATAATTATCACAATCAGCTGGGGGACAAGGAATTCAGTATTAACAGGGTGAAAATATAGAGGACAGAGTCCAGCAGCCTTTAGTCAATCAGAAATGGACAAGTATGAGCTGACATATATAAAATGTATAACAGTGTATTTTAGCATGACATTTTTTTTTTTTTTTTTTTGCTTTAAGATTTTATCCAAATCCTATTCAGCCATATGACATTGATATCTTTATAGTAATACTAGCATTCCCCATCGCGGCTTCGCCCGCGAGCCTTTAAAATCAATTCTGTGACCATTATCTTGGTATTGATCTAATATAATATGTTAACTGATGTTAAGGAGATTTAGTAGAATTTGAGCTTCCGGTAGGTGGAATGTTGGAGGGGGAAGCTGCCGGCTCGGTAGAGGAGACGGAAACGCGCAATGGAGAGAGTTCACTAAAACCGCCGAAACAAAAAATGACTTACTCGTCGTGAACGCTTCATTTTTCGGCTGTAAAACATAGTTTTCGACGCCCAATAGGGCCTTTCGAGTTAAACTCGTCGTATCAAATTCTTTAAAATGAGTCCTAATTAGATATATTTTCTCGAAGTTCGAAAATAGATGTCCGTTAGAGTTAAACGACAATTTCGCCATTTACATTTTAGATATTCTTAGGGGTTACATTTTTGATATTCCTTTCTTAGTGGTTACCTACATCGCTTTTAAAATCTAAATTCCGAAGTTTCTAATCATAAGTAGTTTTTGCTCTGCGTTGATTCTGTCAGTCAGGACAAAGCCTCTTATACATATGGAGAAGTATATATACATATATGTACTAGTATATATATATGGAGAATTATATATATATATATATATATATATAGGGAGATCGAAATAAACACGCACCATCCCCAATCATGGGAATCACAGTGTGCATAATTTGATTACCACTAATATTTAGATAATCAGTAGCCATATTTTATGTGAATGTCTATTTTAATACTATTGTAACGTTAAATCGATATTTAAATAAAAAACATATGGTTTAAAATCTCAACAATAGATTTCCGTTAGATTTGAACGACAATTTCGCCATTTAAGCCCCTTAGGGGTTACATTTTTGAAATTCCTTTCTTAATGGTTACCTATATCGCGTTTAAAGTCTAAATTCCGAACTTCAAGTTTCTATCATTAGTAGTTTTTGCCCTGCGTTGATTCTGTCAGTTAGGACAAAGCCTCTTATATATATAGAGATTTATTAAAATACCATCAATCATACGATTGAGAAATCATTTATGTAAGTTATATTTAATTCATTTTATCTGAATTATTAACTTGTGGTTGGATCATTAAATGTTAATAGATATAAAAATTAATGTACAGGTTTTGAGAATGGGGAAACAGCCCCGAAACGTCAACATGTTATGCTGTAAATAAATATTTATGGTGAAAAAGGAAGATACTTTTGCTAATTTATTATCAATTATAATATGAATATCATCCAACCAAATTGAGAAGAAAATAAGAATAAAAAATATTATAAGAATAATATTATGAAGAACAGAAATATATTTTTCGTCCATCATTTGGAGTTAAATGGTAGATTTCGTTTTTTCGGTACAAATTGAAAAATAGCACTATTATCAATATACTATTTTTTTTATTTTTGATCACTTTTTTTTTAATCCGTTTATGCTGAAACTTTACAACATTGATTGGGTCCTTCCTATACTAAGGATACCTGTTACTTTTTATTAACAAATGATTACTTTAAAAGTAATCGCTTTAATTAACATATGACCAGGTAAACAAGAATACAGGTTAATGAAATATTTATTTTAAATCGATCGTCATAAACAAAGAATGTATTTTCCCTCCTATTTGAATAGGATCATTTATTAAGCTTTAGGCACAAATTTCTCATAACATATTCTTCTAGTCCGTAATAATTGTATTGCTAACATTAAGTTCTTTAGAGCAAAATTTTGTTGTTGTGTATTCCTGTGTCTATTAATATATAAATAAAAGAGTCTTACTTAATGGTAATCTTGAGTTTTTAAACCGTGTATTTGAGAATAAACCTTTTGAACTTCTGCAACTTCTCATATTGCAAACCCACTCTTTTTGTTTTAAGTTCAATTCTATACTGTGACCTAGATCACAGTTTTTAAATTTACGTAAGACATCATTATCTTGAATAAATGAAATACACTTTCTTCTTCTTTACACAACAAAATTAATTCAATTAAATTCATCTCTGTATCCATTTCACACAGGGAATAACCTCTTTAATAGCGTTTATAAGTTCCATATGGTTTAATTTATTTTTCAAAAAAGAATGATTAACTGTTTAAAGTAATCAGTTGATAATAAAAAGCCTTAATGTAGAAAAGACCCCATTCTTTTCTTTTCAATTGATATTATCTAACATATTCCCAGGGGGAGGGATGTGGGTCTGCAGCCCATCTTTGGAAATTTTTTTGTCATTTAAAAATAGAATTTAACTTTACTGAAAAGTAAGTAAGGTAAAAAACACATAAAATGCAGAAAAACTAGAGATAGGAACAAAAACGTGAAAAAGATTGACAGATCCATAGCAAGCAGACCCTCTTTAAAACCGGCTAGATCCGACCATGATGGAGGAGAGTAACAATCAAACGATCAATTTAAAGTAGGCTATTATAAGTAATAATTTTTTTTTTGGTAAATCTCACCGGGGTACATTTATTTATTTCTATAAAATTTAATATTACAGTAAGCCACAGCAGAGCGTCGTTCGTTATTGATAAATATTCCACTGGAAACAATAGCTAATCGGCTTAAAGTATTAACTCTTATAGAAAGCTATTCACTGATTTCGAAACAAATAAAATAAAAGGTTACAGGATGCTTACGTATTTGATGCCAAAGATAACTAAAACTAGGAACGTTCAGTCACTTACCTGAAAAAAAAAAAAGAAGGTTACTATATGAAACATAACACTCGGAATTTACAAGTATTTAACTATACATATATACCTTTACATACATAGGTACTTAATGGTATATATATTTAGGTAGATAAAATGGATAGGTATGTAGGCCAGATTGTACTTTATATTTATATTATTTTTTCGTACTATAGTTCCTTTAAATGCAATATCGCCGTTGATACTACAAAAGTTCATGTGTCAAAAATTTTAGATTTTGCGATTTTATTGGATTTTTAATCAATACGAGTAACTCTATGGTCCTAAAAGACGAAGTATGTAACCAGTAAATAGAAAAGAATAATCATGCACAGTAAAGAAAATATTCGAATTTCAGGATTCACTTGGTCATTAATCCTAAGTGACAACATCCTATAAGGAAAATTTAAACCCTTAATACAACAAAAGTTTAACAAATCAATATAATAACAATTTTAACACTTCTTTCGATAATCAAACACAAAAACTAAAAAAATGAATTGCCAATAAAATTATTTTTTTGTTCTCGTTCAAATCAGCTGTTAATTGACATACAACGTTTTGCAGTATCAACGGCGATATACTGTTTTAAATGAAAATAAATAAAGCCCCAATATAGTTTTAGTTTGCGAGGCAACGTTTATATATTTTTGAGAACCATAAGAAAGAATAATTATAACCTAAAAAAATATAATAAACCTCCTACTTAAAAAAAAAAACGAAAAGAAAGAAAAATGTATTATGTGTTATCTGGCAAAAGATAATATTCTGTAACGTGATAAGGACCAAATGAGTCAAATAACCTCGTTATTGAAGGCCAGGAAGGGAATAGTTACAAAAAAACATGTTATCGTCAAAGTAACGGTTACTCTGGGGTAGTTACTTAGCGGCAAATAAGAATTGAATCAGACAATTAAACATATCCTTAAGTTATTGTAGTAATATTAAGTTATATGTAAAACTATTAAAACAACAATGAAGGCTAGACAGAAGTTCACATAGGTGTAAAAATAAACTATGCGAAAAAAGCCCCCCTCAATTGTTGGAAATAAATTATAGAAAATTATTACCACATTTAAAACCTTTTTATTCAGTACCACATAGGGTAACTGTACCAATAGTTGACAGATTAAGAAAAAAAATATATTATTGACACTGTTTATCAATATATCGATGTTAAGATTATCATTGTTATGAATTTAGTTAGGCCAATCCCTCCAGAAAACTAGGAATACAATATCCTATGGTCTACATTTATGGTTTTAAAAAAGAAATGATTTCTCAGAAACTTCTAAAATAAGCCAATAGTTGACACATCAAAATGTAAAGGTTTGGAAAGTTGACATTTATGGTTTTAAAGTTGACACATGCATTAATTTATGATTTCTTATGATTTTTAAAGGTAATAAGGACTGCAATAAAAGTTAATATTTTTATTAATTAAAAACAAGTGAATTCACAATGAAAACAAAATAAAATTTCATTATTGTGTATACAAAAAGCTTAAATGAGACCAATAACAAAAACATATTTAAACTTAAAATGAGATCATACAGTTAATGAAGTATGATGAATAGATTTTAGTAATAGCCAGAAGTTTCGTTTTTACTTTTACTTACCTATATATGAAATATATAGTAAGTGGAAGTATTGCGATCGTGAAAAATTTCGACTTCCGGTTTTCAACGGAAATGCACGTTTTGGGATCCTTTTGGGATCCCCTGAGTCGAAATGACCAAGTCCCGCGAAATGGTCTGTGTGTGTGAACAGACTAGCTCAAAAACTATAAACCGTGTGATCCTGAAATTGGGTATTTAGTGTAGGTATATGCCCGCGATGTGACAGCAAAAATTTCATCAAAATTACTTAAAGGGAGGGGGTACTTTACTTAATAACTTTTTAGGTTTTTTTCGATTTTCTCAAAAACGGCTCTAACGATTTTGATTAAACTGAGTATTTGATGTATTCATATGCCCGAGATATGACTGTAAAAATTTCATCAAAATTGATTAACCGGAGGGGGGACTTTACTTAATAAATTTTGTATCATTTTTACGTGTTTTTTTTTATTTACTCTAAATTGGCTTTAACGATTTTGATCAAACTGGGTATTTGATGTGTGTATATGCCCGAGATATGACTGTTAAAATTTCATCAAAATTGATTAACCGGAGGGGGGACTTTACTCAATAAATTTTGTATCATTTTCACGTGTTTTTTTTATTTACTCAAAAACGGCTTTAAAGATTTTGATCAAACTGGGTATTTGATGTATGTATATGCCAAATATGTGATAGCCAATATTTCATCAAAATTGATGAACCGAAGGGGGGGACTTTACTTAATAAATTTCGTATCATTTTCACGGGTTTTTTTATTTACTCAAAAACGGCTTTAACGATTAACAAAAATAAGATATGGATGTAGAAAAATGTGTGACTTTGGGAAATGATATTTAGCAAAACACGTCAATTTCTAATCTAAGTAAGTTGGTAAGTGAAAGTTGTGTGTTGCGCGCACGCACCAGATTTTTTTAGGGTTGGGTTTGCACAATTTTAGAATCTCCAGAGATAACTTCACTCTCCCAGTGCGCTTTGAGTCTAAAAGTTTTAGACAATGAAAGATGGCCACATTCATTGGATGAAATGTGTAGCATTTTGATAGAGTGCGACTTATAGCAAGTATCACATGTAATTTGCAGAATTGGGAAGTGGGGAGAGTCAGATTAGCCGCGTGTCCCCTAAGGAATAGGATTATATTAATTATATGGGCATATGAAAAAACATATCACAATTTTGGTAACATTACTATAATTTTCTAGGTTATGGATAGTTGGAGAAAAGACACAACTTTATTCGAGTTTTAACAAATTGTGCATTATTTTTTATCTATTTATTTTATTTTTATTCCAACCATGGTAGGAAGGTCGATATTTATTCCGTGGGGCCTCCACGAAATAAAAGTCAATCCTCCCAGGGCGGATTCGAACCGCAGCAGTTCGGCTCGAGCGTGCTACAGCGAGTCGCGCTTTAACACGCTCGGCTATCCCGGCCCAAATTGCACATTAAAATTTTAACCCCGAGAATATATTTTCGACTGACCTCGCTGTCTCCTGTCTTCGCCTCCCGAATTGGGAACTCCCAAACCAAATCGCCTGTTTGAATTGGCAATTTTTCAGAAAATAATCAATTTCGATTCCACTACTGCAGCACACTCGAAGAGGATTTATTTATGGGAGCAGCTGCAGTTGAGGAAATCGAATGAAATAAATAACCGTGAGAGGGAGGAGATGAAAGAGTCAATATAAGAGCTGGCTTTGTGTGCGCACTAGGCAATATAAAGGGCTATTTGAGGACAATAGGCCGCTATGATAGGCTGCAATAAAATCGGAAAGCTCTAGCACCCACCAATAACTACTGCATTTCAGTATGTCAGTATATCCTTAGCTCATCAACATTGCTAGCTATCTAACAAGATTGAGGACATCAGTAGGCATAAGCAAAACATGATACTGAGAAGGTTGTGCTTATCATATCAATAATAATGATAACATTTATATATTATATGTGAATCATTAAAGCTATTATGAATCATAAGCCTGATTGTCATCAAAATGAGTAAGACACATATGAGATAGAGGGGTCAGCGTACAGCGACCGGGGAGGAAGGCTTATCATGCATAGAGATTGTATGTGCCAATAATGAATTCAAAAGGGCGTGAGGCTTATATTTAAAATTCAAAAGGCTTAATTAAAAGTAAAATAAGACAATCTATATACACAAAGATGAAATTCTGTTTGTTTATTTGTTTGTTCTTTATAGAAATCCATATCGTTTGACCTAAATTCTCCAAATTTCGCTCAGTGGTTCTTTCATACCAGGTGGGAACACTTGTACATATTAAAATTCCTTACTTCAGCCGATCTTCTTTATTGTTATAAAAATCTTAATGATCTCGCTTTACAATGGTTTTTACGAAATCGACCGTTTCATTAGAAAAATGAAATTCCCCGGGTGAAACCGGGATATATAGAAATAATCTAGTAATAGTAGTATATAATCTATGTAAATAAAAATGAAATTCTGTTTGTTCGTTATAGAAATCCATACCGTTTGTCCTAAATCCTCTAAATTTCGCTCAAAGGTTCTTTCTTACCAGGTGCGAACACCTGTCCATATTAAAAATTGCAGAACTTCAGTCGATCTCTGGGTATATTCTTTATTGTTATAAAAACCGTTATGATCTCGCTTTACATTATGTTTTTACGAAATCGACCGTTTTAGTCGATCAAAGTCTCACTTTATAGACTTTATAGATTTAAAAAATGAAATTCTCCGGGTGAAACCGGTAAGGTAAACGTACCTATAGTGGACACTGTTCCAGTAGTGGCCACTTGGACAATTAAATTTTGAAAATAAGGCAGCTAGGCTTTAAATCAGCTTCAAACTTACAGTGAATGTACTTACGACTATCCAGTACATTCACTCAAAGTTTGAAGCTGATTCAAAGCCTAGCTGCCTTTTTTTCAAAATTTAATTGTCCAAGTGGCCACTACTGGAACAGTGTCCACTATAGGCATGTTTACCTTATATACAGCTAGTATTTCATAATACTAAATGTTATCTAAATGGACTTAATAAAATTAACTCAACTCGATACATATGTGTCTTACTTTTATTTTCTTTAATTGTTTGATAAACTGACAAATGAATATTTTTTTTTTTTTTGGCTTGAAGACATGCGAATGTAATGCCAAAGTTAATCATTATCAAAAGAAAATGTTATTGGAATGATGAAAAGCTATGGTAATTAAAAATATTTACTGAAAAACTAAGAAAAAATTATAAAATAAAAAGGAAAATTTAGAATATAGGTAAATAAATATAATTAAATGTTCACGTTTATATGTGTAATGGGATTTCAGGGTTCTTCCGTAGCAGCGACTATATTGAAACTTTTAGCGATGTGCCTTGTCATAATTCCAAACAATAAATAATTTAATAACCCAATATCTTTAACAAGTTGGTGTCGAGGCCTGTTTACAAAATTTTTGTATCGATGTTTGTAATTAAACTATGTTTCGCTATTAGACCGACTACAATTTACCAAACAGTCCTGTTTAAAGATTAAATTTTTTGATTAAAGTTATATAAATGGCGTTACTTACCCCTTAAAAAAATTAAAACGTGCTAAAATAATTCATTACACATCTATTTCATATTGCGTTATCTTTATCATAGGTATTTTAAATTTAAATAAAACTACTGTTAAGGTATTCTGAAGCTAAAAAAGTAGAGCTGATAGAAAAAATCTGATTGCATTATTGGAATCAGTGCCCCACACTTAGTTCAAAGTAGCTGTAAAATTCTAGTCACCAAAATGATTTTTTTTTTTTTTTTAAAGGGCTCTGTTATCGATTGAATATTATTGGCTGTAGGGAATCGTTTATATGCATGAAAATTACCCAAGAGAAAAGGATGAATAGATTTCAGGAATACAAGACCCGGATATGAATAATGAAGATATATAAAGATTCTATATTCCTTCTTCCGCTTCGGATCTAATTTTCTTCTGAATCAGCTGATATCATGAGCTGGCTGCGTTCTATTCCTCGGAAATTCCCTTTTCCTTCCGTTCAAGGAGCAAATAAAATATATTTTCCTTACTATACTATCCAATGCATGCACGAACTTAGTATTTGATCTATTAATATGCTCGAGATATGACTGTAAAAAATTCATCAAAATTGATCAACCGCAGGGGGCACTTTACTTAATAAATTTTGTATCCTTTTCACGTATTTTTTTTATTTACTCAAAAAGGGCTTTAATGATTGTGATCAAACTGGGTATTTGATGTATATATATGCCAAAGATGTGACAGCCAACATTTCATCAAAATCGGTCAAACAGAGGGGGCACTTTATTTCATAACTTTTTTTCCAATTTATACCTTTCTTTCGATTATCTCAAAAACGACTTTAATAATTTTGATCAAATTAGCCATGTTTAATGAAAATAAGGTGTTCTTTAATATCTGGTAAGCTTTATCGTTATTAAAATGTTCTGAGGGGGCTTAAAAGGGGAAGGGGTCTTTTTTCTTATCCTGTAAAGTACCCTTGTGTTTGTTTATATGGAAAAATTAACTGTATCTCATTGCACCTAAAAATAAGAATGGCTAAATATGAAAAATAAAAAAAAATCAAGTAAACATATAGAGGAGAAAAAAAGAAAAATATTCCGTCAACTCATATAATACGTTGAGCACACGCATGCGGCGGAGTACGCCTTTAATGACAGACCATTGTTCATAATTAAAGCCGTTCTGTTCATTTAATGGAAATTATTTGTTTCATGGTAAATGAAGTTTTCAACAACTACATAGAGAATTATAAAATTAGACGACTTGGAGTATTATGCTTGAATTGCCGAATTACCACAAGTAAAAACTTTAATTTAATATTAAAAAATATAGAAGTCGAAATTTTTCACGATCGCAATACTTCCACTTACTATATATTTCATAAATAGGTAAGTGAAAGTAAAAAAAAAAAAAAAGGCTCCTCGGCACCCCGGTTAATTGAGGCCCGGATAATGGAGGTCCTACTGTACTTGCAAGACATCTGATTCAAGAAGTAGATCAAGCAAAGTTGATCTATCGGCTTTTACAGAACGTTCTTATAATGAGGAGAAACTCGACAAATCTATGACATTGAAAAATATCTTAATCAAAACAACATACGTTTTGGAGTAAAATTTTGGTTGTCTAAGAAATTACAGGCGGGCGCAAGCGACGGTGCTGCTTCTTTCAGGAACTAGAGAAACGGGGATAGAAGCCGGGCCGTTACCTGGGATTCATAGGTTTTTTTGGCGTTTTTAATTTATTTTTCCATAATTAAAACCCGATTGAGCAAAAAATTATTTGATAAATGTCTAATAGGTATTGCTCGGTCCCTCAGTGTTAAATTAGAAAATCAAAAGACGTGTAATTCCATTTATTTCCAAAAAATAAAAAGCTTCTTAAAGGGTGGATTGTAAAATTAAGAATAGATGAGCCTGTTTCGAAACATATAACGATATGTAGTCTTCATTTTAAAGAAAGTGACTATATTTATTCAGGTAAATATTAGTATTTGACATTTTATTATTCCAAAATGTTAGTTTTATGCAAATAACATTGGGACCATAGTGTCATAGATTTGTTTTTCTTTTTTAATTTTCCCCATTTTTGTATTACATTCGTTGTACTTAATTGTTCCATGTTTTCAATGCGAAGCCTGAAAGTTTTGACAAATAAATAAATAATATGACAAAGAATCTAAGCTGTCATAACAATGATTGTATGAATAGGTAATTAATGTTATTACTAACCGAAAAACGTAGAGTAAAGTTACAATGATGTGATTGCATTTACCAGAACTACCAGCTTTACACTTACAATTACAAGAAAATTGCTTATTATTATTAATACATTTGATTTCCACTTTTATTTGATGGGGCAGTCCTTTAAGATTGCTAGTTTCAAGGCACAAGGCTTATAAAATAACTGTTTTTTTACTTTTAGATCTTTACCATAGATTTTACCACTTGTAATTATGTGGTTTACATCAAGGATAGCCTGCCCTTCAATTAATGGTCTTTTAAAATTACCAATTATCTCTATCACATCAACGATGTGTATCCCCGTTCTTTCCGACATTTTGCAAAACTACTAGCGCACCCTATAGTCGATTGCGCCCGCCTATAGATCCAAGAGTCTCTGCTTTACACTAGACTCAGAAGCCCTGACGAAGATTCACATGCAGGGATCGAAACGTTGGCTTTTCAAAATAAAAAAGTATCATACTGACAATTCTGATTGTTAATCATCAAATATTTTCTAAGTTTAAACAATCACTTCCTATCTTACAACAAATAATATACTATTATTATTTTTCTGGTAATATCAAAATCCTCAATGGTCAAAAGATTTCTACTATTATTACAAAATAAAAGGAAGATATCTGTCATATCAATCCAAAGATGATTAATGACAAGAAGATTCGACTCCTATTTATCTTTACTCTGCGCGTATCTCTATATTTTAATGAACTAAATCAATGTTAAAAAGAAAAAAAGACAAAGGAAAAGATAAAATATACATTTTTCAATATTGAAAAATTCCATAGCTCTTTAAAAACTAATCAAGCTGTGTTCCATCCATTATTCCGTATGAAATAATCATTAATAAATAAAAAATATTGAAAATTGTTTATAAATTTCGAAATTGAATCGGTAGTTTGAGCAACTTCACGTCCACAGAAATTAACGTTTTTACTTTTAAATTAAAAGATTCCTCTAACTTAAATTACTTTATCCGACGCACATTCTTACTTAGAATACATTTTACATGATTTTATAAATCTATGTTCATTCAATGGATCTGAAAATGTATGTTTTTTTTTTTTTTTTTGCACATGTATATCCAGGCATAATTAGGATAGAGTAGGTATTAATAGGGATTGATAATTATTTATTGATTTAGTTGGGTAATTATTTATGTAATTATTACTATGTTTGAAAAGGTGTTTTATATTATGAAATCTATATTGTCAGTTAGAGTAGACCAATTTATTTATTTATCTATTACTAAATATGTTGCGATTATTGTTTTATTTATTATGATTATTGTTAGTTAGAAGGGGCCAATATATTTATTTACCTATTACTAAGAAAAAATGTTGTTTTAGATTATAATTTCTACATTGTTGGTGGGAATGGGTAGGTAGGCATAATTTATGATCTAATAATCCCTTATTATGTTGAAATGTAATTCTATTGATTTATTAAATGTTATAAGTGCAATTAGCTCTCGTTCTTGTTATGGGTTGTTTTATACCGCATGTTAGAAATATATTTATATTATTATATTTATTGTTTATTGTTTTATTGTTATATTTGTTGCTTATGTATATTAAATTTAAAAGATTTTTTAGAAATAATCGGTAGTAACACTGTTAGTTACAAGATTTGAGCTTGTAAATAATAACTAATGCCTAATGGATGAAGGCCAACCTCCGGCTAATGGTTCTCAGTGTAACCAAGCCGTAAATATTTTTGTTGAGTTTTAATATGTCTATTGTATTTATCATTATTTGTATACAGCTCAATAAAAATTCATTCATTCATTCATTCATTCATTCATTTAGATCAATAATAATTAATGATAATATCATTAATATATTGATGTATATATGTGTTATAAACGCAGTGAATAGAAATACAAGTACAAAACTATCACTTTATGGCATAAAAGAAAAATTCATTTTATATATACTGTCATATGGAGGATACTCATGCGCAATCCTCACCGACGACCGTTAAATGATAACTACTTGCTTCCTCTAAACTGTTACTTAATTTAAATTTAAACAAATCAACCTAAATATAATTTACAAGTCTTTATTATACCTACCTTAATAATGGTATAATATTATTTTTTACTTTCACTTACCTATATATGAAATATATAGTAAGTGGAAGTATTGCGATCGTGAAAAATTTCGACTTCCGGTTTTCAACGGAAATACACGTTTTGGGGTCCCCTGAGTCCAATTAACCAAGTCCCGCGAAATGGTCTGTGTGTGTGTGTGTGTGTGTGTGTCTGTGTGTGTGTGTGAACAGACTAGCTCAAAAACTATAAACCGTGTGAACCTGAGATTGGGTATTTAGTGTATGTATATGCCCGCGATGTGACAGCAAAAATTTCATCAAAATTGCTCAAAGGGAGGGGGTACTTTATTTAATAACTTTTTAAGTTTTTTTCGATTTTCTCAAAAACGGCTCTAACGATTTTGATTAAACTGAGTATTTGATGTATTTATATGCCCAAGATATGACTGTAAAAATTTCATTAAAATTGATTAACCGGAGGGGGGACTTTACTTAATAAATTTTGTATCATTTTCAAGTGTTTTTTTTTATTTACTCAAAAATGGCTTTCACGATTTTGATCAAACTGGGTATTTGATGTATGTATATGCCAAAGATGTGATAGCCAACATTTCATCAAAATTGATTAACCGGAGGGAGGACTTTACTTAATAAATTTTGTATCATGTTCACGTTTTTTTTTTTATTTACTCAAAAACGGTTTTCACGATTTTGATCAAACTGGGTATTTGATGTATGTATATGCCAAAGATGTGATAGCCAACATTTCATCAAAATTGATCAACCGGAGGGGGGACTTTACTTAATAAATTTTGTATCAATTTCACGTGTTTTTTTAATTTACTCAAAAACGGCTTTCACGATTTTGATCAAACTGGGTATTTATGTATGTATATGCCAACATTTCATCAAGATTGATCAACCGAAGGGGACACTTTATTTCATAACTTTTTTTCTAATTTTTAGATTATCTCAAAAACGGCTTTAACGATTTTCTTCATATTCATCATGTTTAATAAAAATTGAGTGTTATTTAATATCAGGTAAGCGTTATCATTATTAAAATGTTCTGAGGGGTTTATAGAGCAAATGAAAACAAAAATAAGAAATAAATGTGGAAAATGTGTAACTTTGAGAAGTGGCATTAACAAAACGCATTAATTTCTTATCTAAGTAAGTTGGTAAGTGAAAGTTGTGTGTTGCGCGCACGCACCAGATTTTTTTCTTTTAAATAATAGTAAGGGAGCTAAACTAATCTATTAATAATTGAAAAGTCATTCAACAATACTTATCGGGGTCACCTGTGGTGTAGTGGTTAGCATAGCAACCTACAATACTAAAGGTCGCGGGTTCGGGTCCCACGGTGGCCATAGGACGTGTTAAAGGGAGTAAAACATCTTTGGCTATGCCGTCCCTCCGATAGGACGTAAAATGGAGGTCACGATCCAGTACGATGTCAGGTACTCGTTAAAGACCCGGGGTCCATGAAAAACCCCGTATAGCCTAACCAAAAAGGCTAAAAAGGAAACGAAAAAAAAAAAATCATAACCGGGGGCATGTTTTCATTATAGATGTGTGAAGTTGTTTAAAATACTCGTACATTTTCATAACAGCTACTACAGTCCATCCGTTTTCATATTATTTATATACATACAATAAAAAAAAATAAAAATAAAGACATGATAAAGGCATTTATATATTCAATAAGAACATTTTAAAACACACTTTCCGGACAGCTGTTGGTAACGTGGAAAACCAAATGCTCCATAGGCTACTCAGTCAAAAAGCTGAAAATGCACTATTACTTAAGAAGTAGATATTGATGGCTTAATTCAGAGAAGTGCTATGTGAAATTTTGGGCGAAGTTAACTTAAGAACACCTTTGGTTATCAGAGGATTTTATTCTATACAGCTGCGTCAAGTGCATATATATATGATAAACTGATTCACTGTAAAATGTATAATGCATAAATACAGAAATTTATTTAAGTTTTACTATGACATAATGCTTTTGCATCCACAATAGTGCCTTAATAGTAACTTTTGTGAGTAGTTGATCACTTCTGTGAAGTAAGCCATCGGTATCATTATTAGTTTTATATTTTGGTAAAATATTGCTCTGAATGTTACAGCATAACTTTAATATTTCCGAAATGGTTTCCCTACTCTCTCAGCCTCCTAACATCCGATAACACATCCAAAGAGATAGGAGAGCCCAACATTACCTTGCTGATCTCCGGACATGATATCGACTTCTGCCTGCGGACCTTGCGGCGGTGCTGCTGCGACCCGCGCCTGAACCTGTGCCTCAGCATCCTCTTGGAAGGTACAGTAAGCGCAGCCTGATCTTGATCCTCAACACAATCCTGAAGAGCTGGCTGTAGCAGAACACTAATAGCTCGACCACTGTCACCGCGGGCATCCTAGTCACTGCCGGGAACTGCCTCCCTTATCTCCTTCCGAGTAGAGGGGGTTCTTATCGTAGGGTCTCTTCTCCGCGTAGTGAGGTCACAGCGCCCACGCGTAGGGGCACCGTAAAGAGGAAGGCAGGTATGCGTTCATCGGAGGTGGAGTGTCGCAAAATGTTATCGATGTCAGAAGTAGTGATGACCGATCGTGTTAAAGCCGTAGCCCGCTGTAGTACTACCCATTCACAGGTATGCTGATATTTTGTGTGGCGAGATGGCCGAGTGGACAAACGCGTTATAAGTTACGCGTCGTCCAGAGAATATATGATTGGGAACGCAAAGATAGCAAGTTCAAAACCCGGAGCCAGGGGACATTTAATAGTGCTCTGCATTGATTCCCCACCATAGTAAGAATCAAACACAAAAAAATTATCCTGATTAAAAAATGTTAGATGTATCTTCAGAAATTTGATCTAACGACTACCCTGGGGGGGGATAATTGAAGCGTATTAATGGGAAAGGTTGAAAGTGCCAAACTATTGATATGAAATAAAAAAAAAAGTAACGAAATATGAACTGTATTTTTTTTTCTAAAAATATAAAAAGATATTGAGTACATTCCCACTGGCACAATCGAGGGTAGGAGCTCTGTGGAAACTTTTTTATTCTATTTTTTTGTTAAAATCCCATATTGATTTAAATTTAAATTTCAAGTTGATTTTCGCATTCACGTTATTGCCAAATAAATAATTTTGCTTGACAGATGTAGTGGGCAAATTGATTCTTAAATTTCATAAAATAAAAAAAATATTAGGCTGTAATGTGCAAATAGACGTCCAAACAGCAATTTCGAAGAATAATACCCCCCCCCTCCACCCGCCGTATAACTTCGCAAAGTAAAAAATCCTGGTTCAATGTGGGTTGTAGTAAAATGATCGATTAAAAAAAAAAATTGATTTTAGGATATTATGTTTTCTTTAAGTTGAATTTTATAATTTTGTGATAGTCCTGAGAAACATAGACGTTATGAGCATTCAGCCCCTTTAAACTTTGTCGAATTACTTAACTAGGAACGATATTTAGTTTATATGGTCTATATACAGCAAATGAAATAGTTCACTAACATCGCTTATATGTTAAATGTATCAGAAAGAAAACGTTTAAGTACCCATCTAATTATAACATTATAAATCGCTACGATGTCCTTAACACTAGTACTATTAATAGAGTAATATCTAAATCGGCGTAACCACTAATAGTTTCCTTTAATAATAATTTAAGACTAATTAACAAGAATTTATACAAGAATAAACCGAGAGAACTTGAGAGAAGTTCGAAGCGCACCAAGTTAGTTTAAATTAATTTGACTTCAACCTCTATACTCTCCAATTGGTTAATATCAATAGCTATTAATTGTTATAAAAAAAAAAAAAAAAATTAATATGAATATGATTAGAATTATCAAAGAGGAAAGAAAAAATTCGACAAGTTTTGGATTAAACATTGCTTTGCTTCTTGACTTTCTTTTTTGCTTCTTCTCGCTTGAAAATGTCGCAGTTCACTCATTAACCGGTTAATATTTTTCATTCGAAGATCGATGAAAAAACTTGACAGGGTAAACATGATTAATTGGTCAAAAAAAAACAAAAACAAAACAGCGTTTGTTATTAAAATAAAAATTCAACAGTTTAAACAAAACAGGCCGACGGAACAGGGATCCACAACTTTTTCTTTTAGAATTCATGCCACAACCAAAACCAAAAGAACTCCTTTTCTGAACCCTTCAATATTCAACCATCAGTTACTTGGATGAATCATATTTGTTCAGTTACATAATTATAGTTAATTATGCTATTATGCACAGCTAAAATGTGGTGCGAAGCTGCAAACATAGTTAATATATGCATATTGTTCTCAATATAATGCAAAGAATTGAGTTGACATGTGTTATATAAAAGAAAGGATTGCAAAACCTGGATTCTTAAACAACATTAAAAAAAGAAACAAAAAAAACTTTGAACCCATTATCAAAACTAACATAAAATAATTCGGCTGTGTCCTAGAACTCTCATAGCCGGGTTGAAGGTTAAGGAAAATGGGTCGTAAATCGATCTTAAAGATTTCATAATACATCATAAATCGTTAATAAGATATAGTTTCAAAGCCATTTCAATATCGAAGGACGCAATTTATGGTCTACAAAACATGTTGATAATTTTGAACGTTTACTGCGCATGCTGAATTCATGACTACGCAAAATTATGAAGAGATCAAAAGTGTATTTATTACGTTAACACTTTATCTCAGTCAATGCCTTTAAAGGTATTCATGGGCGGATCCAGCCGATCGTAAAGGGGGGGGGCTGCAGCCCTACAGAGCTTCATTTGGATCTGCTAATCAGCTTTTTTTTACCTTTATGTTCCTTTCCCACAACTAAAATTCTACTTGTTCTTCACATTATTTGTTCTTTAACTTGCTTCCTTACATTAAGGAAAGTCTAATTCTATCTTTAAATGACAAAAAATTTTCCAAAGGGAAGGGCTGCAGCCCCCACAGCCCCCCCCCCCCCCTTGGATCCGCCAATGAAGGTATTACAACGGTCCTCAATCCCGACACTACTACATCGGGAACATTATCTGGACAAGAATTACATGGAGAACCCACATCGGGCTAAAAAATAAAAAGCTTAGCAAACGATTTGGATTCTTATCTAGGATAAGCCCCATATTATAATCAACTAAAAACCACGTCTATAAGACACTAATTCATGTATACATGGAACGGAAGTATTGGGGTTAATCAAAGCTCTCAAACACAACAGAATTTAGTGATTCGAGTCCGAAGAATTGAGGATATTAGCAGACGCAGCCACCATATCTCACCAAGAAACAGCATTTGCTAACGCAGATATAAAAGAAATGAATATTCTAAAATAATTATAATAAAGGCTTAGCGAACCCGATGGTTCGATGCCGACACTACAACACGCTCCTAGCACACCACTATTCACCGACTGTCATCCTGCCCAACTTCCACAGATCTGCCTTAACGCAAATCTCCCACCTTCATCTGGGGTTACCCCTCGGACATTTCCCAGTAGGCACAGTGTTTTTATGTGTTCTAATTACACAGTTATCTTCAAAATTTTATTTATTTTCGGGCTATTGGCCCATCCTCTGGGGTTATCTACATATGTATAACATATTTCATAATTATTAATGTTTTGTTACATTAGTTATTTTGTCTAAGGGGATTTTACATTTTGTATATTGATATTATAATTACCTTACCTACGAGTTACTTTCTTTCTTATTTCAAACTGCTAATTGTCATCATATAGTTTTTAATCAGGATATATAATACTTTTGTCCTCTTTTGCATTTTAAACCTTTTGGCCTATATGAAACGAACTTTTATTTCATTGACTTAGACTTTGTGGTGGACTTAGGTACTTGGATTGTCTAGTCCTCTTCATCTTACTTCCTCTTTGTATGTTTATGTTTTGGTTTTGGTTACTATTTTTCTATATGTGTTTCAATTTTTTATTATGTGTTCATAGTGCTTATTAAGGCATTTTGTGTCTGTTTTGTTATATGTATAGCCTCTTCTATTTTTCTGTTTTTTTTTGTTTTGTACGGTGCTTAAAATTTTAGTGTTGTTGAAATCAAAAGTGTGTTTTTTTTTTATGCTGTGTTCCGATAATGATGTTGCTTTCATATTTTTTTTTTACTTTTTTGCAGTTATTTTTGAGTTGTATTATTCTAGTTTTTAGTTTTTTAGATGTCTCCGATGTATTTTTACTTTCACTTACCTATATATGAAATATATAGTAAGTGGAAGTATTGCGATCGTGAAAATTTTCGACTTCCGGTTTTCAACGGAAATACACGTTTTGGGGTCCCCTGAGTCAAAATAACCAAGTCCCGCGAAATGGTCTGTGTGTGTGTGTGTCTGTGTGTGTGTGTGTATGTGTGTGTGTGAACAGACTAGCTCAAAAACTATAAACCGTGCGACCCTGAAATTGGGTATTTAGAGTATGTATAAGCTCGCGATGTGACAGCAAAAATTTCATCAAATTTGCTCAAAGGGAGGGGGTACTTTATTTAATAACTTTTTAAGTTTTTTTCGATTTTCTCAAAAACGGCTCTAACGATTTTGATTAAACTGAGTATTTGATCTATTTATATGCCTGAAATATGACTGTAAAAATTTCATCAAAATTGATCAACCGGAGGGGGGACTTTACTTAATACATTTTGTATCATATTCACATGTTTTTTTTATTTACTCAAAAACGGTTTTAATGATTTTGATCAAACTTGGTATTTGATGTATTTATATGCCAAAGATGTGATAACCAAAATTCCATCACAATTGATCAACCGGAGGGGGGACTTTACTTGGTAAATTTTGTATCATTTTCACGTGTTTTTTTTATTTAGTCAACAAAGGTTTTAACGATTTTGATCAAACTTGGTATTTGATGTATTTATATGCCCGAGATATGACTGTAAAAATTTCATCAAAATTGATCTACGGAAGGGGGGACTTTACTTAATAAATTGTGTATCATTTTCACGGGGTTTTTTTATTTACTCAAAAACGGCTTTAACGATTAACAAAAATAAGATATGAATGTAGAAAAATGTGTGACTTTGGGAAATGATATTTAGCAAAACACGTCAATTTCTAATCTAAGTAAGTTGGTAAGTGAAAGTTGTGTGTTGCGCGCACGCACCAGATTTTTTCTTACAGTTTTTGCATTCTATTTCGCAAATTACGTTTTGTTTTTCCAATTTTTCTATTTTGTCCTTCATATTGGTTATTTAGTTATGTAATTTGTTCTATTGTACATTCCTAGTTTTATGTTATGGTGTTCGTATGTGATGAATGAATGAATTTTGTAGTATTTGTTATTTGTTTTATTATAATTATCTATATCAAATTTTTTATTTTTTATACATTCAAGATATTTATAACACTCAGCAATGGTTGCATAAACACCATTATAATCTATCAAGTAGAATCCAACCCTTTGAATTGGGTAATAGCTTCAACAACACAAGATGATAATACAGAAGACAGATTGTACAGATCTCGCCAGTACAAACATTTTCCCGACTTAAATTCTATAATTCTTGGTAAATCAGATATGAAGGCCCCTCCCTCAAAATGATAAGCCCTCGGATATTTACCGAAAGATAAGAAAGATCCGACATAAGGCGCGCATCTATGAATGAACATTATCGCGGATTCCCCTTCCCAAAAATATAACAAGCTGTAATATAACTTGTAGGTTTACAAAGCAATAATTTTTTTCGACGGTGGAAGACAGTAGTACTATCAGTGACGTATTCGCCTTTCATATGACATAATTTTTTTTTAAAATTTATATGTGAGATTATTTCTTTCTATTAAGGAGGATTTAAATGAAAAAGTTTTTCGTTTAGGATTTTGTAGTTATGATTACATATGATCTCCTTAAAATATACAAAATAAAAAATATGGGGGTTATGAGCTCCTGTGAAATCCCTCTGGATCCGCTGCTGAGCAGTATAAACTACATTTAAACAGTTGAAAAAATGATAAAGGTATGTAGAATAGCTTCTGTCTTGATAATTTTGCAAATACGACTCATACATTATAAAAAAACTTTTTGATTTCGTCCAGGTCAATCTTTGATGAAAACTGTTTATGCTGTATAACATTTTTTGCATGATTTTTAAATAGTGATCTACAAACTTTCTGAAACTCTGATATAACTAACTTACTCACACTTTACTATTTTACTTGTAGTTCATTAGGAATTTTTCTTATATCCCTGCTGCCAAATAGGTACGATTTAAAGGTACTTTTACACTGTGCGAACCTGACCATCGAAGTGATAACCCCCCGAACCATGCCGAACAGCTACGTATACTTAAACGTGACGACGTGCGAACAATGTCTGATGTCTGACCGCAACTATGCACCTTGATACAGTTTTTTACTTTCACTTACCTATACATGAAATATATAGTAAGTGGAAGTATTGCGATCGTGAAAAATTTCGACTTCCGGTTTTCAACGGAAATACACGTTTTGGGGTCCCCTGAGTCGAAATGACCAAGTCCCGCGAAATGGTCTGTGTGAACAGACTAGCTCTAAAACTATAAACCGTGCGATCCTGAAATTGGGTATTTAGTGTAAGTATATGCCCGCGATGTGACAGCATAAATTTTATCAAAATTACTTAAAGGGAGGGGGTAATTTACTTAATAACTTTTTAGGTTTTTTTCGATTTTCTCAAAAACGGCTCTAACGATTTTGATTAAACTGAGTATTTGATCTATGTATATGCCCGAGATATGACTGTAAAAATTTCATCAAAATTGATTAACCGGAGGGGGGACTTTACTTAATACATTTTGTAACATTTTCACGTGTTTTTTTTATTTACTCAAAAAAGGCTTTAACGATTTTGATCAAACTGGGTATTTGATGTATCCATAAGCCAAAGATGTGATAACCAACATTTCACCAAAATTGACCAACCGGAGGGGGGACTTTACTTAATAAATTTTGTATCATTTTCACGTGTTTTTTTTTTATTTATTCAAAAACGGCTTTAACTATTTTGATCAAACTGGGTATTTGATGTATTTATATGCCAAAGATGTGATAGCTAACATTTCATCAAAATTGGTCTAACGAAGGGGACCATAACAACGCATTAATTTCTAATCTAAGTATGTTGGTAAGTGAAAGTTGTGTGTTGCGCGCACGCACCAGATTTTTTTGTTAACAGTTTTCATTACAAAGACGAAAGACTTGGAACTAGCGGCTGTTTTGGCTTTTGCTCATCACGGGACTTATGGATAAAACCAACGCCAGAAATATTCTAAACGAACGTTTAGAAGCTTATCCTAACTAACTCAAAAGCGAAACTAGCGCTATCTCCGAACACACAGACGAACAGATAAAGTACCAGTTGTATATTAGCTAAACAGTGTTCGGAGCAGGCTATTCTGGGTTCGCACAGTGTAGAGGCACCTTAAATTATAAATAACAAGATTAAAAAAAAAAAATATCAAATTTTAATCAATATATATTATAAAGCAAAGGGTACAATGTGCGTGCCGAAAAGGCTCAAAAACGACTCCACGTGGGATGAATGAAGTTATGTCAGCGTGTTGCTATATAACCCCTAACGGAGAAGAAGGTTTCTGTTTTCCTCTTAAGGGTGTAAAATTGAAGAGAAAAGGACTGGAATTTTAAGCCTCTCGCACCATGTAATTAGCCTACCTGAGAATGACATACGAGTTTATGAATGAAAAATTTAGTTCGAGCTGCAGACCACCAGGAAGCGCTACGGTGTGTTTCACTCAATGTTTATTGTTCATTCATTCCGTTATATTTGTAAAGGTTATATATTTTGTCAGCTGTTCTTTTTAAATTACTAAAAAATCAAGCGAAAATAATTAGTTTCACCTTTTCTTTTAAAATAAATTAATGATTTTACATATCTGCAATCAATTAGAAAACCGACTGGATACTTTACAAAATTAATTTTCTCATAAGATGGTTGATTGATTAACACTTTACATTTAATCAATATCTAACATATACATAAGTAAATTTAATGCAATATGAGTGAGCGAATAAAAACAGACATAAAACAAAAAAGAAGAGCTGAGTAGACTGATTATAAACCGAAAATAACAAGTTTGAAGTGTTCTTATTGTACGTAGTTATGAAAAATGGTTTTATTACTATGTATGATGAGCATTCCAGTTGACAAAATGATGAATTGACTCCAATAATACAATTTTTTTCAGTAAGATTTTATCACCCCTCATAGTTCAGGATAAAAAGAAATATGATGAAAAAATTGTGCCCTCATGATATTTTGGTTTTCACTTTGTAATAGTAGGTGCAGTGTCCGACCAAATTACGAGGGGGGGGGGGGGATATCTTAAGGGAGATTGAACTGGAAGAAAGGTCTTAAAAAAAAAAGTATCTATTAATTTTTGGTAGTTTCTAAACTTCTGGATCTAATAGGACCATCACAGTAGTCGGCGCTTAAGTTGTAATCGAAATATAGTTTTTTAACTAATAGATTTTTCAACCATAATCTAATAACTTATTATCTGTTGACTGCTTGGAATGGGCTTATAGAATTCAGAATCACAGAAACCATCAAAAACGATGCATGACTCGACAAAGTTGCAGCAAGATTAATTGTTCATTCACCATTTTCAACCCCCTTTAAAGTAAATAAGTCGGTTTCACGAAATTCTTCAGGAAAGAGGAAAGTTTGACTTCGGAATAAAGTTGTCATAAATTAAGACAGTTCTTGTGGTGTTCCGCTCTCAATTTCGCACCAAACTGTAAGAAAATGAAAAAAAAAAACAAAACCGACTGCTTATTGTACAATGAAAAACATATGCGGCAAGATGAAACACCCGTCGGACTCCATGAAGCGTTTCATTTTGCCCCGAACGCCCTTGTTTCAAGGAACCCCATACTAGCCATTTTGATGTCTTTAACTTCCTACGATGACCGTGAGGAGGTAGGAAAGCCAAAGTCAGGCAAAATCTTAAGAGATATATGCATATTTAAAAAGTTGTAAGAGCTACCGAATAAAATAATTACTCATACCTAGAGACGATATATACGCACTATAGCACGTGGAGTCTGTCACACAAAAAATAGAAAGGGGACAACAAGCTGACTTTGTTTGGAGCCACCCTTACCGCTTGCTGTCTGAATTTGGATGTTCTATACCTTTCACTGTGCCCCCCCCCCCAACCCCTTATATATATATATATATATATATATATATATATATATATATATATATATATATATATACGTATATATAAACGCTTAAAACGCTATTGATTCCATTGGAACATGAAAATAACTCACATAAGGATAGAATTCATATACAGAGGGTAGAAAATATTAAACAAGACTGCGTTGTTTACAAGAATAGGAAATATTTCAGAAAAAAAATTAGTGGATTAGTCAAAGAGCCTATAAGAAAAGTAGGATATAAAACGAAGAATTATATTACATATTTACTTCAGTATCTTCAGCGATAGACTAAACAACCTTTTTGATCTAAAATGCTCATAATATTTGTGAAGTCGGAGAGTAGTAGAGTTTTATCGACTAGCTTATTTTTATCGAATCTTTTAACAGCTACAGTTCGATAAGTTTCAAGGCAGTTAGTTTCAAGACTATCGGGAATTGAAAAAAAATTTCCTTTTGTGAGATTGGAAACTTCGCTAGTTTTTGTACACAATAAGAACACAAAAAATAATAAGTAGATTGTTCTAATTTTAGGCATTTTATAATAAAATATTGTTCGAGAGAACACCGAAACATAAGCCCAAACAAAGGTATGGCTCTAGGAATTTCTAAAAATATTTGTTTGTTTTTTGGGTTTAGCGTCAAATCATGCTGCCATGGCTAATCGGATGATGCTGCAGTGAGAGTCCTAAATTTTGCATAGCCAGGTATAATTAGGAAAGGGATCTTCTAAGCTGATAGTAAGAAAGAAAAATGTAGGTTATTATGGTTCTATACAGAGTACTTTTTAACTGCTAACTACAAGTTAAGTAGTTGAATGGAGCAAATAGTAACTACAAGAACTACTTTTTTTTAACTACACTAGAAACAGATAGTATTCTACCAACTACTAGTTATAATAAAAAAGTAATAAAAAGTATTCAACTACAATGGAAGTAAAGTTTAACAACAACATAGAAGTCAAGTTTAACAACAACATAGAATAAAACAAGTTTGAGAACTGTTCGGGGACTGCTTGTTGGAACGAAACTGTAGTTAGCAAAAAATTCTGCATTCTGCAGACCTAAATAATCGTAATAACAAACTACATTTGTAGTTAGCCGTAAAAAAAAAAAAAAAAAAAATTAACTACTACCTCTTAGTTAAAGAATGTAGTTGTCAGCTGTTAACTATTAATTACAAATGTAGTCAGTAATTGTAACTAAAGTCAAACCAATTTAATCGTATTTAGTAGTATGTAGTTGTAAGTGCATTTTACTGAACTCTGCTTCAATATCTAACTATTAACGTAAACTATTGAACCCGAACTAAATTTACATTTAAAAAAAAAAAAAGAGAGAGAGAAGTTGCAATATAAATAAATAAACAAACGGTAAACGAGAAAAGTGAGCAGACCCCATCGATAAACCTTTTCCAGCTAACAGGGAATATAAATAGACATTGGTTGTTTAGAGGTATTCCGTTCATTTCGACGAAGTTTACAAGGGCGGGGAAGGGGGGGGGGGAGGGGGATAGCTTGCATTCAAATCCTCCTCAAAGATTTTCTCAACATTTCTTTTCATTTCAAATTTCAATATTGAAGAATTTTCATTTTCATTTAAAGATCATGTATCTTAAAATTTCATTTATTTCGACCTAAACCCGAAGGCTATGAAATTTGTATTTCCAAATGCATAATTTCTTTTACTGTGCCTTTCATGGCCTGTGTGGCATAACTAGAAGTGTATATACCAACCTATTGTAACCATGGTGGTAAGCTCGAGATTTATTCCGTGGGCACGTCATAAAAGACAACAGGGCGGGGCGGATCATCAATCCCGCACCCCCCCCCCCCCTTCCTGGCCCGGGAAATCCCAAATATCCTAAACGGAAAGAAAAGGGAAGATAAAAAAAAAAATAAAAATAAATTAACAAAAAAGCGAGGGCGGATATAGGCGTATTAAGTGATGACAATCTGTTTGTTTTCTGTATAAATCGGCTCTGGACATTGCAAGAATTCGGAATTGTGTTTTGCAAAATGTTTGGCAGTTTTTTTTTTAATAATACTTTTTTATCACTCTACTTCATTGTCTTAACATAATAAATAAATAACGTATAACATCTTTGTTTTTTTTACTTCACTGATCAATAAAATCTCCCTTAATACATTTGAAAACTCTTAGTCGTTGTATCCTAATTTACACCAAAAGCGATTTACAACATAAACCGTACCTACACAAAGCTCCGTGATGCAGATAGTCTGGTAAAATTGGGTAGGCCTTAAGACCATTAGTAAATGAAAAAGAAATTATTTAAGTTCTAAATTTTGTTTCACATATTTTCTAGGGGGTGGGGGAGTTGCCCCCCCCCATAATCTCTTCGGACACCCGTGTTAGAATCCAAAAGAAAGCCTAGTGGCTTCAAACAGGAAGATAGTCATAGTTAGCATAGCAACCCACAATACTTAAGGTTGCGGGTACGCGTCCCGTGGTGGCACTAAGATTTTTTAAAGGGAGTAAAAAATCCTTGGCTATGCCGCCCCATGGATAGGACGCGAAATGGAGGTTCCGAGGCTGTACGATGCCAGGTACTCCTTAAAAGATCCCTATCCTAATTATACCTCGATAGGCAAAATTAAGGACTCACACTGTAGTGGACATCGTCCGATTAGCCTTAGTGGCACAAAGTGGGGTTAAACAAACAAACAATTCTGGTAATAAAGGTCTAAACGAAAATTTCCTTTGTATGATTTTCATCAACACTACTTTCTGTTGTTTTCCTTAAATATTTTAATGTTTCCTTAAATATCTATAGAAAAGAAAAAATTAATTAAAAATGTAAAAACATACGACAATAGCAAGGTAGTTTATATTTGAACAAGGGGCTATAACTACGATGGCACAGCTAAGAGGTTGTTAGATCTGGATTTGGCTAGGATGAATTCTCTACAAGCTTCAAGCTCGCTTAAAATCTCTACCATCTGCCCCCCCCCCTTTGGAACCACTACCCCTCCCCCCACCCCAAGCCACTTCAGTTCGTAATTAGTTTGCCAGGGAGCGCCCTCTTCGCTCAGCTAATTAATCTAACCAGGAATTTAGCCTAATAGTATTTTCCACTAATAGTTATAGAATTCTAGGATCAACATTATTTCGTACGATAGTAGTTATAATAAAGTCACAGTGATACGTATATAAATATTGGCGATATTCATTGCACATATATTTGGTGAGTCTAGTCCTTTTATATTTATCACCCCAGAACTTTGGCAGCGTTGGGTCCAACCAATGTCAGGGGTTCGTTTAGAAATGGAGTGAAAAATCGTTAGCTAAGCAGTAATTCGGATGGGACATAAGTAGGAAGAACCTAGTCATTCAACCGAATTCAATTTTTAGAGTGATCGAGTGATCTTGAGTCTATCCGTCTTTTCAAGATTGAATCTTGAAGTACTAAAGTACCTTAGTAAATAATATAAAACAGACACAGGTGAGAGCTTCAAATTACTATTGAAAATATAACTTTAATATATAATAAAATAAGCACATATCGTCGTTGTTACTGCGAAAGGTCGTACGCCAGAAATTTTCGATTTTGTTGGATTTTCAATAAAAACGAGTAGCTCCAGTGTCCTAAAAGACGAAACATGTCACCATTGAATATTACAAGGTAAATAGAAAAGAAGAATCATGAACAGTTAAAAAAAATTCGAATTTCAGGATTCCCTAGGTCATTAATCCTGTGTGACACCAGTCTGTAAGGAAAATTTAAATTCTTAACATGAAAAAAGTTTTACAAATGAATACAATAACAATTTTAATGTTTATACCGATAATCAAACACAAAACCTAAAAAAATGAATTTTAAATAAAATGATTTTTTTGTTCTCTTGAATATCAGCTGTCAATTGACATACGACCTTTTGCAGCAGCTTAGCACGAAATAAAAGTTTAGGTATGAAATATGTTTAGATACTTAACTACCCATGGTACCAACTTACATTCCAACCTATTTTTTTTTTTGAAAGAAAATAACTTTTAAAACTAAAAACTGAAATTAAAATAAAAAAGTTAAAATTGTAGAAAACCAAATTACAAAGTTAGGATCAGTTATAAAGAAGTTAAAGAAGCGCTATATATACTTTTTCCATCCTACAGCCGTTGTGGGCGCAAGAAGCTTTCCTTCCCACAACCTTCAACAAGTTACCAAGTTCTAATTGATCAACAGCTGTACAAGCAGCCGGAGCAAGTTTTAAACTTTCGAGGCAAAAACTTGCTTCGGGTTCGTTATTCTGAGGCTCAGCAGGTTGGGCTAACCTTCCTCTTACTCTCAACTTCTGAATATCTCGTCAAGATTTCGGTATAGCAAGTTATTAAATGAAAATATTAAGTGCTAAAGTGAAATGTACCTGTATTCCTTAAAAAAATGAAAAAAAAATCATATAAATCGGAATTTTAGCAACGAAGCCTTTTGAATCCCCTGCCTGTTCATAGTGTAGTTTACACAGCGAAAAAAAAGTTCTTCGTTTGTTTGTTGTACTTCGTTGTACAGTGGGAGTCCTAATTTTTTTCTATATAGGTATAATTAGGATAGGGGTCTTTAACGAGTACCTGACATCTTAAGGTACCTCAACTCTCTAAGATCTTTACTCTTAAACAGCCTTCTCGAAGGTTGTTCGGGTGTTCTAGGTACTTCGTATGTTCGCCTGTGTTCGGGGGTAGCGCTAGTGTCACTTTTGATTTGGGTTTTTCCCAAGAGACAGAAGTTGTTTGTGATAATAGTGCGCCGTTGTAATTCGTCTCCTATTTTTTATTTTTCACATAATATAAAATATACTGATAATGGAGATTTTTTTTTCATCAGAAGCTATCGTTGGGTGCGTCAGCCATATTTGCTCGCTTAACGTCACGTCATGTATAAATGACCGTGGAACGCCGGTAAGGCAAAGTTCGGGGTAGAACCTGTTTGAGGGTAATGTTCGTTGAGTGTAAAGGCAACTTTATAGGCTCGGAACGTCCATTTTAGGTCCTATCCGAGGGACGGCATAGCCAAGGATTTTTTACTCCCTGTAATAAATCCTAGGAGCACAGTGAGACGCGAACCCGCGACCTTTAGTATTGGACGTTGCTATGTTAACCACCGCTAAACGCTAAACACCGCAGGTGACTCCTAATTCTCTTCTTTAAAATAAATATTGTTTACTAAGCCTCAAATTAAGCCTATATGGTCATTGAATAATATGCTATGAGAATTATTCAAACGGGTTAACTAATTAAAAATACAAATATTAAGTATAATCTTTTTTTTTTTTTATAACATTTTAAAAAATGCTTTTAATAAAATCTTCGTGAAATGTTGGTCCTTTTCACTTTCATATTAAATATAGGCACTCAGTATGCGCGGGAGGTCGCTTCCTTCCCCACAGTTCCGGTCTTTATCCTCTGTTTCTTTCTACACGGTGCCCGAAGACTAACTTAAGTTGAATAAAAATATAAACAAAATCTGAAGCGAAAAAGAGATGATCTCCAGAGCGCAATGAACCCTGAGCAGTCACATGGTTGAAAATAGCACCGCAGCTCGCCTACGTGTTAGAGGACGTGGAATTACTGAGCGAGTGACATGCTGAGGAAACTCTAGAGCAGTGACTCACGTATAAGTCACACGTCACACGTGAACACGTCGATGACGGGAAGCAACGCTCAACGGCTCAACAGTTAGGGCGTCTTCATGTTGTATGTGATCTGTGGTGTGTTGGGGGCGGGGGGATGGCCGAGTGGACAAACGCGTTAGAAAATAGGAGTTTCCACGGACAACCGGACATATCATTGAGAACCAGAACGTAGCAAGTTCAAAACCCCGTATAGCCTAAACGGCGAGGGAGGAGAAGACTAAAAGAAAAATAAAAAAAATCGGGTCTTTTTTACTTTACCCACACCAGTTACTTATTTATCCTGATTTGAGTGATTTATCATATTATTAAATTATAACTAATGAAGAACGGGGGTCACCTATTGTATAGTGGTTAGCAAGGCAACCTACAATTCTAAAGGTAGCAGGTTCTCGTTCCATTGAGGCCCTAGGATTTTTTAATGGGAGTAACAAATCCTTAGTCATAGAGCCTGTACGATGTTAGGTACTCATTACCCCTATCGTAATTATAACTGGATAGACAAAATTTAGGACTCCCACTGTAGCATCGTCAGATTAGCCTTAGTTGCATAAAGTGACTTTGAAACAAACAAACAACAACAACTATTGAAGAACAGATGATTAAAGCAATGTATTTAACGAGCTTCAAATGCAAACAAAAATGATAGTTTAATTTATAACCACGATTTCCTCTCTGCAACTTCTCAAACTGCATCTAAATGCTGGAGATATTTTTGGTGAAAAGCGAGCTTCAAATAGTGTCCTCTTTTACATTCCCGTGTTTTATGCAATATTCCCAACCTTAGAAATGTCTTTAAATGCCTCTTGTTCTGATTTAAGAACATCACTCAGTTGTATCAGATACGTTCATAAACAGCTTAAGTGTACTTTACTGTAAGAGCAGATACAAACTAAAATAAGCAAATGAATCATGAAAAATGTGTGACTTTGATAAATGGCATTTAACTAAACACGTCAATTTCTAATCAATGTAAGTTGGATGGTGAAAGTTGGGTGTTAAGCGCATCTCTCCAGATTTTTAAAAACTAATGTTTTATATGATATTTGAGAATAGTTTATTTTAATTTTAAACAGGCCTCTTGTCCCCTCGGGCCTGTCTCCACGCTTCCCAGCTGTGCTAGACTAACAACTGGCCTAAATGAAGCCTAGAATGAAGAACAAGTAGATAAAGCTATGTAAACACAATCAGAGCTTGAAGATGTGATTATTAAACCGAATAACTATCCAATATACGAATTGCCTCATAAACATATTGAACTACAGAGCAGTTTGGACAGCACTAATTTAATCTTTTGTCACCCGGCGGCGAGGCGTGACAAGCGCGGACTATTATCATCACTACGCGACCCAGATATCTACGTCCTTCGGTCTGCTCGCTGTAGCCAAAGAAAAAACACAGTTGATGGCGAACATGTCAATATAAAAAAAAAAAGTAGACTATTTTCGCGCTACTAACGGGGTCAATACCATCCTTTTGTCACAGCCTGAAATCGCTAACTACAAGTTATTATGCTCCTATATAGTTTTTTTTTTTTTTTTTAAACAGAAGTAGCACGGCCTAGAAAACGAAAATCAAGGTTACGAGGACTGGAAACAATACGAAAATAAAAGCTACGGTGCATTTCACGCGATTTATAAAACGACTCTATTAACTCAGTTATCAAAACATCTAATAACTTAATTGGCATTCCTCAAAACTATTATGAGCAAGTTTTAGGAGATAAAATGTCTAGTTATAAGCGATATTCTAAAATTTAAAAACAATATTTATTCTTACCGCCACTTACACAGACGACACAGCTATCTTTACTCGACACGAAAGTTCCACACCGGCACCACTTAACCTACATCACGTACGAAAAATACAGGACTGGTGCAAACTTTGGAAGATCCAAATAAATCATAAAAAGTCAGAGCACCTCATGTTCACTTTAAGACTAGAAACATGCCAAGCTATATATCTAGGACTGACATTTGAGAGGAGATTGACATGGGGTCCACATGTCAAGAAAAAGCGGGAAACATACAGGGTCTGGCCACACATGTCCGCACCGGATCCGCACCGTAGCAATAATACAGGTTATGTTCAGAATATTTTTAATTTAACTTACATATTACCTTTAGTAATGCCTAAAGTGGCCTGTGTGTGACATGTGTGGCTTGAACTTTAGGCATAACTAAAGGTAATATGTAAGTTAAATTAAAAATATTCTGAACATAACCTGTATTATTGCTACGGTGCGGATCCGGTGCGGACATGTGTGGCCAGACCTTAAATCAAAGACTAAATTATTCTTCTCACTGTTCAGACGACATTCCAAATTAAAAGCAAGACAAAAATTAAGTATCTACTAAAGCTTCTATGGACCTACGGATTACAAATATATGGCACTGCAAAACATATACATATAAAATAGACTTCAAACTTTTCAGTCTAAAATCCTCCGACTAATTACCCAAGCCCCGTGGTACGTGAATAACAACACATTACATTCTGACTTACACCTGCCGACTGTTAATGAACACATACGGAAATACAAAAAACGGTTCTACGATAAATTGAAGGGACACTCCAACCTCCTAATACAAGAAATGGCCACAACCCGCATGCCGGAAAACGCCTGAAGACGATTGAAATGGGTCTGGATGAGGGACCTACTTACATAATACGTGAGTAAACTAGCCGCGTAAGGGTTCCGCTGGGTACTGCTTTACCTCATGCCTTTTTATTTATTTTATTATTATTATTTTTGTTTCTTACCTCAAGTTTATGCCAGCTCGTCTGCTGATTGTTGATTATTGTGATTAACAGGTGCGGATTCAAAAATAAAAGTGAAAAAAACAAAACGATATTTTAACAGTGAGGCAGCATAAGAGGAAGGAAGTGTAATCAACAAGCATTAAAATTTGAAATATTGACTAGATTAACAAATTGATACATTGTTTTAATTCAAATATTGTAAATTAAAATTAGTAGTGAGCGCAACTGAAACGTTGTGAAGTTTAAATCGTCTCAATGAATTTAAAACTACCAGTAGTCTCAGCTATGTATAGTTTCGATAGTATCGAACATAAAACTTTCGATGCAATCGAAAGTCCTGGGCCATGACCGTAGGGGGGGGGAGAGGGAGGAGGGGGTAGAATAGTAGAATTTTTCATTTGGAACTATGGGAGCTTAATGCTCTTCTTCATTTGCCCTTTTTTACTTTCACTTACCTATATATGAAATATATGTAGTAAGGGAAAGTATTGCGATCGTGAAAATTTTCGACTTCCTGTTTTCAACGGAAATACACGTTTTGGGGTCCCCTGAGTCCAAATAACCAAGTCCCGCGAAATGGTCTGTGTATGTGTGAACAGACTAGCTCAAAAACTATAAACCGTGCGAACCTGAAATTGGGTATTTAGTGTTTGTATATGCCCGCGATGTGACAGCAAAAATTTCATCAAAATTGGTTAAACGGAGAGGGTACGTTATTTAATAACTTTTTACGATTTTCTCAAAAACGGCTCTAACTGATTTTTATTAAGCTGAGTATATGATGTATTAACATGCCCTTAATATGACGGTAAAATTGATCAACCAGAGGGGGCACTTTACTTAGTAAATAAATTCAGACGACTTGGAGTATTATGCTTGCATTGACGAATTATCGCAAATAAAAAGTAAAAACATTAATTTAATAATAAACAAAATTAGTATACTTTAGAGAGCATCGATTGATTTAGTTTAGGACTTCCACTGTTGTATCGTCCGATTAGTTGCATAAAGTGAGAATGAATAAACAAACATTGATACCTAAGCACCCTGTTAATGTTTAAACGCTCTCATACTGGAAATATTTGCAGAATAATATAAAATAAATATCTTAAACGGTAGCAGAGGCATTACACTGGAAAATGGAGCCTGAGAGAGAGGCTCTCGAAATGTAAGAAATAAATACAACATATTCTAGGGAAGAAAGAGAAAAAGCAACATCTTGAGGGCATTATATCATACGATACAATAGAAATGTCTTGGGACACCAAGCCACGATCGACTTTATATTTTATTCTTGCCATTTTTTTTTTTTTAATATTTGTATCAGATCTGCACTGCGGTGGCTTCTGTTATTTCGATGTTTCTTTCAATTCAATAAAATTATTATTTCTCATTTGTATAAGAATAATTCCTTAGGTTTTATCTAGTCAAAACAAAATAGGGACTTAAAGCAGGAGGAAATTGCTTAGAAAAATGAATAACACTACAGAGCCGGATAAAGGAGGGAAATAAATGAAGGCAGAGATAGGATCAAGAACCTTGAAGTTTGAATAATAAAAGAATGACGAACTAGATGTTTATATAATACAGAAGAGAAAAATAACAATTAAAAAAAAAAAATCATGTTTTTTTTTATTACATTTTTCATCAGAGGTATGGCATTTCCCATCATTTCCTATCAATTTTCCGTTTAAATATTTAAAACAAAACAAAACAAAACAAATGTAGGTTATTTTAGATAGCTAGGCAATCTTGAATGCAAATATATTAAAGTCTAGCACCACACCTACCAGATCGCTGCTGGAACAATAGTAACTAAATAATATCGTAGTAAATCACAAGATGTTGATTAGTAAAGTAATCACAAAAGTAACAGAAGTTGCTACTATAAAAAGTTGTAAAAACTGTAATGATGAAGAGGGGGATCATCGAGACTACAGGTTTTAGTTATCTTTAAAAAAAAAGTAGGTTTAATAAAACAATTAAAGCGTGGAAATGCATAAGGGTCTAAGTGCCTTAGGAAATTTTTACAGAAATGATGCGACTTATAAAAATCTAGGGTGAACTACGTTCAGTGCATACACCCGTGCCATCTTTCATACGTTTAATGAACTCTTTTCAAACAACAAAACATTACTTATACTTATATACTAGGAATGGCTTAGGTACATACAACAATTTGGCAAAAAAAAAATTTGTTTTATTTTTTCAGCACTTGAACCCTTATGCATTTCCACGCTTCAGTTGATTTTGTTTTATTGACACAAGCCTCAATAAAAATGTTAAATAAAATTATGGGTCTGTTAGCGAGGACCACATCCAGTAACTTTCATGACTCGAAATCCAGTTACTTTTAGTAAACAGTTACTTCTTTTGAACACTTATTTGGCACTAGTATTGAAGTGCGGCTTCAAATTAAGGCCCGATCTCCACTGAAAAGGACCGTTTTGGGGGTTTATTTATCCCTGAAGAGCGAGCGTAGCGAGCGGAAGTGGAAAGCTAGAATCTATTAAAGCCAATCAAGGCATTTTTTAACTGAAATAAAGGCGAACAGGCCTATATTTGCAAATAATGGCCTAGATGAGAATAACAAGAATGTATTTCAGCTATGAATATTTATTTATAATAGAACACACCCTTGTTCTATGTAATAATACTTCATTTTCTTGCAAAAACTGAAATGCCTTGTTTTCTCAGAAATTTCTTGAGCTAATTTCAAAAGACCCATTTTTATTATCACTTAAATTACAAATTAAGGTTATCACTGTTTATAACCAATACCGATTTTTGAAACTAACTGTTTACTAAAGGTAACTGGATGTCGCGTCCTGAAAGTAACTGGATGTAGTCTTCGCAAACAGACCCAAAATTATTTTTGCCAAATTTTCGTTGACATCTTTATACATTTTTTTTTTTAATTTATGTTAGTTTCACTAGCACTATCAGGAAGTATATAAAAATATTGACAGATGAATTTGATATCACTAGTGATAGCCCGGAGAACAGGATGGCGTAAGGTAGGGGACAGGCAAGCAGAATGTTGGGAGTGCCCGGAGCATCCGCCTATTGTTCGTCACCACCTGTGTAGTAGTCTACTGTAGAGGATCTCTTATATCCTAGCCCCCACACATATATATATATATATCTTATTGTTTTATTAAACTTTTTTTTTTAAAGATAACTAAAACCTGTAGCCTCGATGATCCCACTCTTCATCATTACAGTTTTTTTATCTTTACAACTCCTGTTTATATTGTTAGTTACTCTTGTGATTACTTTACTAATCAACATCTTTTGATTTAGTACGATATTATTTAGTTACTGTTGTACCAGCAGCGGATCTGGTATGTTGGGTGCTAGCCTTTAATGAATTCGCATTCAAAATTACCTAGCTATCGAAAATAACCTAATTTGTTTTGTTTTGTTTTAAATACTTAAAACGGAAAATTTACAGAAAATGATGGGAAATGCCATACCACTGATGAAAAATGTAATAAATAAAATCTGGTGCGTGCGCGCAACACACAACTTTCACTTACCAACTTACTTAGATTAGAAATTAATGCGTTGTTGTGGTCCCCTCCGTTTGACCAATTTTGATGAAATGTTGGCTATCACATCTTTGGCTTATACATACATACATCAAATACCCAGTTTGATCAAAATCGTGAAAGCCGTTTTTGAGTAAATAAAAACAACACGTGAAAATCATACAAAATTTGTTAAGTAAAGTCCCCCCTCCGGTTCATCAATTTTGATGAAATTTTTACAGTCATATCTAGGGCATATTAATACACCAAATACTCAGTTTAATCAAAATCGTTGGAGCCGTTTTTGAGAAAATCGAAAAAAACTTAAAAAGTTATTAAATAAAGTAATCCCTCCCTTTGAGCAATTTTGATGAAAATTTTCGCTGTCACATCGCGGGCATATACATACACTAAATACCCAATTTCAGGTTCGCACGGTTTATAGTTTTTGAGCTAGTCTGTTCAAACACACACACACACAGACACACAGACCACTTCGTTGGACTTGGTTAATTGGACTCAGGGGACCTTAAAACGTTTATTTCCGTGAAAAACCGGAAGTCGAAATTTTTCACGATCGCAATACTTCCACTTACTATATATTTCATATATAGGTAAGTGAAAGTAAAAAAGTATCCCATAACCATAATAGGGCACTTTCCGTTATTAGTTTCTAGATCATTGAACGTCAATTTAAATTTCTTGTATGTATAAAATATATTTTGATAAGCTTTGTGACAACATATTAAAATTTAAAATTTGAAAATTAATGAATGTTTATAGTATAAGATACAAACTTTCTTCTGTTGAGTTTGTAAGGTGGGACTCATAGTAAGTAATTAGTGCATTGTTTTGTTTCCTGTTTTTGTAGCTTTTCCTAGAAATTGTTCATTAATTTCTATTCACACAGTCTATTTTAAACGTTCAAAGAGACACACAAGTTTTCTTTATAGCCCGTAGCTATTAACTAAAGTAAAAAATTGAAATGCAATAATTTATTATTTTTAGATAATTGATTTATAATTTTTAAACAATTTTATAAGAAGAAAATCTGGTGCGTGCGCGCAACACACAACTTTCACTTACCAACTTACTTAGATTAGAAATTGACGTGTTTTGCTAAATATCATTTCCCAAAGTCACACATTTTTCTACATTCATATCCTATTTTTGTTAATCGTTAAAGCCGTTTTTGAGTAAATAAAAAAAAAAACCCGTGAAAAAGATACAAAATTTATTAAGTAAAGTCCCCCCTCCCGTAGATCAATTTTGATGAAATTTTTGCAGTCTTATCTCGGGCATATAAGTACATCAAATACCAAGTTTGATCAAAATCGTTAAAACCGTTTTTGAGTAAATAAATAAAACACGTGAAAATGTTACAAAATTTATTAAGTAAAGTCCCCCCTCCAGTAGATCAATTTTGATGAAATTTTTACAGTCATATCTCGGGCATATAAATACATCAAATACCAAGTTTGATCAAAATCGTTAAAAATCGTGAAAACAGTTTTTGAGTAAATAAAAAAACACGTGAAAATGATACAAAATTTATTAAGTAAAGTCCCCCCTTCCGGTTGATCAATTGTGATGAAATGTTGGTTATCACATCTCTGGCATATAAATACATCAAATACCAAGTTTGATCAAAATCGTTAAAACCGTTTTTGAGTAAATAAAAAAAAACATGTGAAAATGATACAAAATTTATTAAGTAAAGTCCCCCCTCCGGTTGATCAATTTTGATGAAATTTTTACAGTCATATTTCAGGCATATAAATACATCAAATACCAAGTTTGATATTTATTAAGTAAAGTCCCCCCTCCGGTTGATTAATTGTGATGAAATTTTGGTTATCACATCTTTGGCATATAAATACATCAAATACCTACCAAGTTTGATCAAAATCGTTAAAACCGTTTTTGAGTAAATAAAAAGAACATGTGAAAATGATACAAAATTTATCAAGTAAAGTCCTGGGGCCCGGTGTGGCTGTGCGGTAAAGCACCGTACTCCCATGCCGGAGCTGCGGGTTCGAGTCCCGCCCTGGGTGGTGCTTTTCTTTCGTAGGAGAAGTATCACCCAGTGCCATGGGTGTTAGTATGGGCAGTATAGGGCTTCAGTAGAAGCCTTAAAGTCCCCCAAAAAAAAAAAAAAAAAAAAAAAAAAAAAAAAAAAAAAAAAGTAAAGTCCCCCCTCCGGTTGATCAATTTTGATGAAATTTTTACAGTCATATTTCAGGCATATAAATAGATTAAATACTCAGTTTAATCAAAATCGTTAGAGCCGTTTTTGAGAAAATCGAAAAAAACTTAAAAAGTTATTAAATAAAGTACCCCCTCCCTTTGAGCAAATTTGATGAAATTTTTGCTGTCACATCGCGGGCTTATACATACTCTAAATACCCAATTTCAGGTTCGCACGGTTTATAGTTTTTGAGCTAGTCTGTTCACACACAGACACACAGACACACAGACACACAGACACACACACAGACCATTTCGCGGGACTTGGTTATTTTGACTCAGGGGACCCCAAAACGTGTATTTCCGTTGAAAACCGGAAGTCGAAAATTTTCACGATCGCAATACTTCCACTTACTATATATTTCATATATAGGTAAGTGAAAGTAAAAAAAGATTCGACTACGGCCGGGAATTGAACGCAGGTCCTCTGCATTTTTTTTTTATGCAAAATCTGCACGGAAGAGAAGGATTCAAACACGGTTGGGAATGTCCCCACGGTTAGCTCAGTGTTATGAGCGATGAAACGGATACTAAGGAGACCAGAGCTCGATTCCCGGCTGTGTCTAAATCTTTTATCTTCTAATAAAATTGTTTAAAGTACAAAAATGTTTTTTTTTTAATTTTGATCCTTTATTAACCTCACACTATTTATAACAAATACTATGCGGAAATTCTAAGTAAAATTTATAATTGAATGCCCTAATAATAAGAAGTTATATGTCTGGAAATTTATATAAACAATTTTATTATGAATTTTAAAATTTTAGTAAATTAATAAATAGTAAAATAAAAAAAATGTAAGAATTTTAATCATGTTTTTACTTTCACTTACCTATATATGAAATATATAGTAAGTGGAAGTATTGCGATCGTGAAAAATTTCGACTTCCGGTTTTCAACGGAAATACACGTTTTGGGGCCCCCTGAGTCGAAATGACCAAGTCCCGCGAAATGGTATGTGTTTGTGTTGATGTATGCATAAGCCAAAGATGTGATAGCCAACATTTCACGAAAATTGACCAACCGGAGGGGGGACTTTACTTAATAAATATCAAACTTGGTATTTGATGTATTTATATGCCAGAGATGTGATAACCAACATTTCATCACAATTGATCAACCGGAGGGGGGACTTTACTTAATAAATTTTGTAACATTTTCAAGTGTTTTTTTTTATTTACTCAAAGAAGGCTTTCACGATTTTAATCAAACTGGGTATTTGATGTATGCATAAGCCAAAGATGTGATAGCCAACATTTCACCAAAATTGACCAACCGGAGGGGGGACTTTACTTAATAAATTTTGTAACATTTTCAAGTGTTTTTTTTTTTTTTTATTCAAAAACGGCTTTAACTATTTTGATCAAACTGGGTATTTGATGTATTTATATGCCAAAGATGTGATAGCTAACATTTCATCAAAATTGGTCTAACGAAGGGGACCACAACAACGCATTAATTTCTAATCTAAGTAAGTTGGTAATTGAATGTTGGGTGTTGCGCGCACGCACCAGATTTTTTTTATTTAATATTTGCAAATTTTTTATTTAAGTAACAGTGAAGTTACATGCTGGAGGGGATAAGGGGACTGGTAAAATAATTCATTTGACTGTAGGTAATATAATTCTTACCTAAAGTGACTATAGTTTTTAACTAGTAAAAAAGATTTTTAATTTTTGACAAGGGTAGCCTAATTTATTTGAAAAATTGTGGGCACAGGTCGGTAAAAACATATTTCATCACTTAACTGCTTTTTATTTTAATTTGTTGAGTTCAAAAGTATTGAAGTTCTAAATTTTAGGTCTTCTTGAAAATGGCTTAGTACCGAAACGTTGAACCGACTATTGTAAAAATAGTGTGAGGTTAATAAAGGATCAAAATTTTTAAAAAAAACTGGACTACTATCTGCTTAGCCTCAAGACTAACATAGAATTATTAACAGAAACTGTTTTTTAAATTGTTTAAATAAATCTAAATATTTTACATAATTAGATCCGGTGTTATTAAGTATTTTTTTTCTGTATTATTTCTTTATTCGAAGTACACACAAAAAAAAAAAAAAAAAAAAAATGAAATTACAAAGAGAAAGCAGGAAAAAAAAAAAATATACATACCCTGAATTCAAAAAAAGGACTACCCTTTTTAATCTTGTTAAATCCATCATATGAAGTTTTAATACACAAAGATCTCAATTTATTTTCCAGAAAGGAAATAAATCAAGTTACTCGTATTGTAAGGTTTAAAGAACATACTGTCAGCGGCAAGGAATACTGTCACTAAAACAGCTCTAGTGTAATAAATAATACAGCACAGGAACCGAGGTCAGGAAAATATATTAATATTATTATTATTTAAATAATACTATAATTTATACGTACGTAACCCCTTTAGAGATTAAACAACAAACTCACCTGAAACAATAAAAAAAAGTGTTTAAGACAAACTAATATAAAAATACATTATACTTACACTATAAAAGCATTGAATAAAACTTTAATAAAATGATTTAGCATGTATTCAAAACTAATATAGTTATAAATTAATGTCAGAACATTTAATTTTAATCCAGTATCTTTAAAGCCTGCTTCTATTATAACTTATCTTAGTTATTAAAAGTAGATAATTTAAAAAGTTGAACGTTATGTCTTATTTTCCTCCAGCTTTAGAGCTATCAGTGCATGTATATAAGTAACAATATATCAAATGGTCCATGTTATAAATAAATAGTTTTTTAATGTCAAACATTAAACTCTTTTTTTCTCTTCAATCTATATATATAAAGATGAAATTCTGTTTGTTTGTTCTCTACAGATATCCATACCTACCATCTGTCCTAAATTCTCCAAATATCGCTCAGTGGTTCTTTGATACAGGTGCGAGCGAACACCTGTCCATATTAAAATTGCATAACTTCAGCCGATCTATGGGTATATTCTTTATTGTTATAAAAATCGTTTTCATCTCGCTTTACATTGGATTTAAGAAATCGACCGTTTGAGTCGATAAAAGCCTCTCTTTATAGATTTTATACATTTAAAAAATGAAATTCTCCGCGTGAAACCGATATATACAGCTAGTGAGTAATAGTTGATAACATTCCTTGAAACTTAATATCCTACATTTGAATTTTCGGTTACAAATGCACAATGTATGTAAAAAAAAATAACAAGATATGCATTAGAAAATATCTTAGAAAAATATTAAGCCTTCGAGGGATTTTCCTGGAAACGAGAGTAAATTTAGCAGTTATATTTATATATAAAATCAATGATTTTTCTTAAGAAATTAAAGTTTTTTTTTGTACGTTTCTTTTATAGACTTTTTCACAAGATGCAGCCTTTCTTTAAATGTGGCTAGATCTTTTTATTTGATATCTAACGCAATCTACAAAGATATGAAGCGGTCAGGGCAAAATATTTAATATTTTAAAAAATATTTATACCATTAATTAAAAATATTAAAAAAAAATATTTATAAATAAACATATTAAAAAATATTTATACCAAGCAACATTTTTAACAAAACTGTAGCTGTATTCTGCTGTATATTACGTAGGACTTTATGTCTATGAAGGAAATGCCACTTGAAATATAACTATAGAGAAATATAACTATATGTTGCTTGGCACTATTTTGCCCGACACCTTCATATATTACACGATAATTAAGGAATACTTAAGGAAGTACTCTCTGCAAAGGGGTGATTCTAATTTTTTCAAGAGGAATTCATGCGATATTTAGTATATTTTAATGAAAGCACAAAATGATTTCTCCCCTTCTTGAATTTTTTTTAGCTTGTTTTTTAATTTATAATTTTATTTTGAACATGTTTGAGAGACATTCGTATTCCACTTACTTCCTCGGTTTGGAATTCACTAGTGTTGTCTTAGTGCTTTTTCATTGCTTACATAGTAATAGTATATTTTACTAAACACAAACATGTATGCACTCCACTCACATCTCAGTATTCAAATTAAATTTGAATAGAACAGAAAATATACCTTATTCTGAGAAAAAGTCTCTTTAGAATAAAAAGCTGGAACGAAAAGAAAAAAGAACTTAAATATATTATTTGTTTCCCTATTTTTTAATGTAAAGCCCTTATTGGGTTATGTTTCAGGGGTCAGGGTTTTCCTCAAAGTTTGAGTGATCGATTGAACTTGGTGCACCAACAGTTAATAGGGAGAAAAAATCTCCGAAACATTCGTGTCACCAATATATCGAGCGAGCACGCTAATTTAATTAATCTTTTAATTTATTTACACTTTCATCTTACCAAAACCCTTACAATCTTTTGAAGTTCATCAACATTCCTTCCATGGAAGTTTAAACTTAAAATTTTTTATTTTATTCACTGGAAGTTTATGAATTCTATTCTCGAAAGTGATAAAATACAAATTTTTTTTTCTCAACAGTTAAAATATTTTCTCTTTACCTTTTAATTCATTATCACTAATATTAATTCATTATTCTTAATTATATCCAACATATAATTGGTTCCTCAACCTCCTGGGATATTTTTATTATTATTGGTATAGTTGCTGTATAACTGTATTGGAGCAATCACCAGGACAATCGCATAAATATCATTTATTGCCTCATCTACAACGTTTCGGCTTTGTCGCCATTTCCAAGTCTTTGGCTTTTACAACCTTTTTGAATTTTATCATAAAAGTGATGAGATTGAGATTCACATCAAACAAAGATTGTACTTCCTTCCTAAAACTAACTAATAACCAATTCATTGAAGACATGCTGCTCCTTATATAAATAATAAAAACAGATAACAATAAAAATACACCAGGAGGTTAAGGAACCAATTATATATTTGTTCAGGCAAGTTAGGTTTTAATAATAAAAACCTTTCGCTTCCCTGATGAAGAAAGTATGGCCGGGTGCTTAATGCTCCAAGTTTTGTTGATTAATGTATTAAAAGATTTATATAATAAAAGAATAAGATGCAAGATATTTAACATAAAGTTTACCATTGTAATTTAGAGAATAATAGCATAATAAAAAAGAAGAACAACATAATATGAATGAAAGGAAATAAAGAAAATCCTCTGATATTTAAAGCTTAAACTATAATTTATTAAATTGAAATAATTTATTAAATACAAATAATTTATTAAACAAGAATGAAACTAAAATGATTAAATGAAAATGAAACACAACTTATAAACTATTATAGACAAAAATTATGTTTTAATCGAATGGCCATTGATGAACTATAGAGTAGAGTAATAAACAAATGATTAATAACTATAATACAAAGATATATATAATAACTGAATTTAGCAATTTGATATAATGTTAAAAAGTAAAGTTCAATGTTCAGAAAATATTATTATATATTATTATAAATTTGAAGATTAAACAAAATGTAATGTTTATACATTATTAAAAAAATAATGATGGAAGTATTTTACTTTAAAGGTCCACCCCGCTGGGAACTTAATCTTCCTCTTCGCTCGTCTTCTAAAATGTTTTCAAATGTGCACAATACACCACTGAACACCCTGGGTGAACGAGAATGTAATGAATGTTTTTAAAGAATGTTTTAAGCGTGAGGAGTAATGCGTACTCGCTTGGCGAGAATCAACAGCTGACTGACTTGAAGCGTCTTTTGTTTGTCTCAGAGCGTCTTCGGCCAATCACAGACGCCCATGCACATAACACTAAACTAATGCTAATTAAATACTTAATATAGATTGGTATGATATTCAATGTTAAATTTGATAAATAATTTAACGACAATATATTAATCACTTAATTAACAACTTATTAATTATTGAATTTAGAATTAATTTAAAAATGCTGAACTAAAAATTACTCTAAAGAATTATATAAAATGACAAATGGGTTCCCTGAACAATATTGGATATAATTATGAAGGAGGAGCAGCATGCCTTCAATGAATTCGTTATTATTTAGTTTTAGGAAGGAAGTACAATCTTTGTTAGATGTGAACCTCAATCTGACCACTTTTTTGATAAAATTCAAAAAGGTGTAAAAGCCAAAGACTTGAAAATGGCGACAAAGCCGAAACGTTGCAGATGAGGCAATAAATGCTATTTGTGTAATTGTCCTGGTAATTGCTCCAGTACAGTTATAGCAACTACATATACCCATAATAATATTAATTCATTAAGTTCTTTATAGTCTCTTTCAGAGGACACAAAAACCTACGAATCTGTTGGAAGAATGTTCATCTTAACACCTGTATCTACCGTATTACATAGTGGCTATACATAGAGTCGAATGTTCGATAGATTACCATCGTTTTAAATCGGCTTTAGGCAAAAAAATAAAAATCAACGAATCATTTGTTGATAGAGGAGTCGGATGAGACAGATGTTAACTATCGAGATAATTATTTTGTTGTCTGGTATATTTGATCCATGACTAGGAAGGAGGAGGCCACAGCCGCAGAATCAATATTTACTCCGCTCCCCCAAAACCGCTCCAAATATAGAACAGTCAGGAATAGATCTCGGTCGTCGGTGAGAGGTCTGCGGCAGAGACTTGTGTGTGGTGGCTTGTGGCATCACCGAGCTCTGGAGGTAGGAAGGTGACGGGGTGAGGAATGTCAGAACGATGTGGTGTGGGAGGTCTGTAGTCAGTTGGCAAGTCTTGGCTTGTTTGTTTTAACATCCCTTCATGCCACTAAAGCTAATCGGACAATTCTACAATGGGAGACCTAAATTTTGCCTACCCAGGTATAACGCACAGGCTCGGGACCTCCATTTTACGTCCTATCGGAGGGAGGGCATAGACAAGGAATTTTTACTCCCATTAAAAAATCCTAGGACCAACTCGGGACGCGAACCCCCGACCTTTAGTAGTATAAGGTTCTATTCTAACCACTACACCACAGGTGACCATTACTGGGAAGTCTATCAACAATATAAAGGGTTATTCAGTTCTTGAGGCCAATCTCTACGAAGTGATTCTTATTTTAGATGGTTTATAACAAAAAATATCTTATGGTACCTTGTCCTTTTCCAAACGGAGTAAAGTTCGATTCTGTGTTTTACTTCAGGGAGAGTTCTCAAAACCTGTCATAGATCACCAAATTATAACTGCACCACCGTAAACGAGACAAGTACTTCTTTGGGAAAACAATTATTTTACTAAGGTCACTTCTACAAATAACTATCTGGAGATATAATATTGAAATGTTATGTTTCTCGATTAATCAGATCGTTTTCAGACTTATTAAACCGGCTTCCTCATAAAATACGGATTCTCTGATTTCAGAAAACCTTTTATCTTCTACTAGATACCTTTGCAATCCTTCGGTCAAAAACCTGAAGTGGTATACTTCGGGGTCATCCGCAGTTTCGTAGTTAGCATAGCGAACTACTAAAAACACAGGCTTTTTCAAAAATTGAGTACAAAATCCTCAACCACACCGTCCTTCGGATAAGACGTAAAATGGAGCCTGTGCGATTTCAGATACTCATTCTAATCATACTATCCTAACCTATTCTACTAGTTAGGACCCCCCTTGTAATCGTGCGATTAGCCTTAATAGCACAAAATGGCGGTGAATGAACAACCTGATGTACTTAAGCCGCTAACTAACGATAACTGAAGGTGTGTTCCAACAACCGCTTTACGAATGTTTCCAATGCCCAGGATTCGTTTGAATAACAGCCCGCTATTCCAAAACCAACGGCAAACCACTTTTCTAAGGTGAAAACCGACCAATCAAAACAGTGTCGAACCATTGTTACAAGCCTGATACTTCAGGACTGCTTGTTGGAACAAGCCTTATATCTTATCAGGGAGCTATTAAAATAGAGATTTATCGCAAGTAAAAACTTTTATTTAATAATAAAAAAGGTGAGTGTACTTTAAAGAGCAAATACAAACAATAATAATTAAACGGGTGAGGAAAAATGCCAGACTTTGAGAAATGAAATTTAACAAAACACGTCAATTTCTAATCAAAGTACGTTAAAGTTAAGTTTAAGTTAAGTTAAAGTTAAGGTAAATGAAAGTTATGTGTTGCGCACATCGCACCAGATTTTTTACTTCATATTCGGATTTACTTTTGAATGCATTAAGGAGTACAACGATAAATGTAATGCGGTAGGTACACTAATTGTTAGACAAAAAGCAGAAAAAAAAAAAAAGACTTTAAGACAGACGTAAAGATATCCCAGTTTGTAAGGATTCCAATTTCCTAGCAAATTGAGAAGTGAAGGGAGCTAGGGGAACAATTACTTCCCTCATTTTCTACTCACTATTCACCTGCCATCCTTTCTGTCCCATTTTACCTCCATTTTCAGGATTATTATTACGTTCTGAGTAAGACATCATTTCGAAATGGTGTCGAATTAAAAACTTTCGGGGTATTTTTCGGTGAGTATTCTGTTGAAGAGATCGGAAAACGATCTAGCTTATGTGATGGCTTGTTTACATGGTTAAGTTGTTTGATAATTCGTGAGATGATCGTTGACTGGCGATCATTATTATTTCTATCAAACACCGAATTAGTGAAATGAAATCTTTATTTGGGGGCACTGCCCCATCCGAAAAGAGTTTAGCTAGCAAATATTTTTGCATGTTATAAATATAAACATAAATGTAGTCCAAGTAAAAATTAAATCAAAATACAACATAATGTAATGAAAATACATATAATATTAACATTTTCAGATAATTGATATGGACGAAAGGACAGTATAGATTATTATCGGTTATTTTATAACAATTCAAAATAAAATTCCTTTGGGTAAGCGAATACAGAAGGAAGTTAAATATATCATTAATTTTGGTAATTGTTTCTATTTCCAGCAGCTCATAAATTGAGTTTTTACTTTCACTTACCTATATATGAAATATATAGTAAGTGGAAGTATTGCGATCGTGAAAAATTTCGACTTCCGGTTTTCAACGGAAATACACGTTTTGGGGTCCATTGAGTCCAAATAACCAAGTACTGCGAAATGGTCTGTGTGTGTGTGTGTGTATGTGAACAGACTAGATCAAAAACTATAAGCCGTGCGAATCTGAAATTGGATATTTAGTGTAAGTATATGCCCGCGATGTGACAGCGAAAATTTCATCAAAATTGGTCAAACGGAGGGGGTACTTAATTTAATAACTTTTTACGTTTTTATCGATTTTCTCGAAAACGGCTCTAACGATTTTGATTAAACTGAGTATTTGATGCATTAATATGCCCGAGATTCGACTGAAATTTTTTTATCAAAATTGATCAACCGGAGGGGGTAATTTACTTAATAAATTGTGTCCCACTTTTACGTGTTTTTTTTCATTTACCCAAAAACGGCTTTAACGATTTTCATCAAACTTGGTATTTAATGTGTATGTGCCCGCGATGTGACAATGAAATTTCATCAAAATTGATCAATTGGAGGGGGCACTTTACTGAATAAATGTTGTCTAATTTTCACGTGTGTTTTTTATTTACTCAAAAACGGGTTTAACGATTTTGATCAAACTTGGTATTTGGCGTATGTATGTGCCCGCGATGTGACAGTAAAAATTTCATCAACATTGATCAAATGGAGGGGGTACTTTACTTAAAGAATTTTATCTAATGTTTACGTTTTTTTCGATTTTCTCAAAAACGGCTCTAACGATTTTGATTAAACTTGATATTTGATGCATATATGTGCCTGCGATATGACAGTAAAAATTTCATCAAAATTGATTAATTGGAGGGGGCACTTTACTTAATCATTTTCACGTGTGTTTTTTATTTACTCATAAACGGCAAAAATAAGAAATTAATGTGGAAAGATTTGTGACTTTGTGAAGTAGCAATTAAAAAAAACACGTCAATTTCTAATTTAAATAAGTTGGTAAGTGAAAGTTGTGTGTTGCGCGCACGCACCTGATTTTTTATAGGTAGGTATTTGGAAAAGTATTTGTTTCTGAAGCTATTGTACACGGGGCAAGTGATGAAAAGATGTTCTATTGTTTCCAACTCATTTCTGTTGCAGATGGGGCATATTACTCTACTGTCTATTGCCTGAATTTTTCTGTTTACTCTAAAGCGGTGAATATTCTCATTACTAACTCTCAACTGACTTACTAATCTTTAGTTTTAGTTAGTTTGGATTATACTTTATTGTTTGCTGGATGTCCTTGATTAAACAATGATTAGTAAACTTCTCCAGCAGATCATTCACCGATTTATTTAGGGTATAAAGACTCTGAGCCAACCATACTTACCCATAACCATACTCACACCAAATTAGTAAACTACATTTTCATCCCACGATTAAACAAGATGTGTTTACAAATCTTTATTCGATTCAGTAAATGTTCAGGTTAAGACCAAGGTTTGTGACAATCGCTGGATATAACTGAGTAAGTGGAATTAACTCCCGTGAATAGACCTATTAAAAAATATTGCTTAGGGAGAATAACCTCGATGTCCTCCATTCTCGTCAACAGGAAATTGAAGCACAGATGATTTTAACTTTTTATAATTCAATAAAAAGGAATATTATCTTTGGTTTTTAGAAGGACTGTAAACCATTAAATAGGTTTAAACGTCAAAAAATCCTTAGTGTAACGATGAAAGTCAAAACATATGATCGAGTAGAATTCTAGACATTTTGTACACAAGAATAAGAAGCACAGGGAATACAAATAAATAATACATAACCATTTTTATACCTTTAATGTAATTTTAATGTAAATATGATTAGGTAGCAGATATCTACGATTGGTGCCAGAATTAGGTTGCTTAAATTAAAGTAAAAAAAAAAAAACGATAAAAATATACAATATGAATCAAGTCCAAAAAAATCATACATCCTAAATATTAATACCCGTACTATAATGATATACTATAATAAACTAATAAAACAATAGAAATTTTATTGCTAAAAAATTCCTTTCGGTAATCGTAACGAGTTTCATTTATCTATTCAGCAAAATCCTGACCTTCAGGCCGTAATTAAACATCAGAGAGGTTTAATTCCAAAACATTTTTCCTATAATGTCATTAGAAATTATAATATCAATAGTCTAAATATGGAATGGAAAATAGAATAGTAATTATCTTTTTTTACTTTCACTTACCTATATACGAAATATATAGTAAGTGGAAGTATTGCGATCGTGAAAAAATTCGACTTCCGGTTTTCAACGGAAATACACGTTTTGGGGTCCCCTGAGTCGAAATTACCAAGTCCCGCGAAATGGTCTGTGTGTCTGTGTGTGTGTGTGTGAACAGACTAGCTCAAAAACTATAAACCGTGCGATCATGAAATTGGGCATTTAGTGTAGGTATATGTCCGCGATGTGACAGCGTAAATTTCATCAAAATTACTTAAAGGGAGGGGGTACTTTACTTAATAACTTTTTAGGTTTTTTTCGCTTTTCTCAAAAACGGCTCAAACGATTTTGATTAAACTGAGTATTTGATGTATTAATATGCCCGAGATATGACTGTAAAAATTTCATCAAAATTGATTAACCGGAGGGGGGACTTTACTTAATAAATTTTGTAACATTTTCACGTGTTTTTTTTATTTACTCTAAATCGGCTTTAACGATTTTGATCAAACTGGGTATTTGATGTATGTATATGCCCGAGATATGACTGTTAAAATTTCATTAAAATTGATTAACCGGAGGGGGGACTTTACTTAATAAATTTTGTAACATTTTCACGTGTTTTGTTTTATTTACTCAAAAACGGCTTTAACGATTAACAAAAATAAGATATGAATGTAGAAAAATGTGTGACTTTGGGAAATGATATTTAACAAAACACGTCAATTTCTTATCTAAGTAAGAATTTTTTTACCACCAGATTTTTTTAAATGCAAGTCTATTTTCTCTTCTATCTGCATTGAAACTTGAAAATTATAATTTACAAAACTATCATGCCAGATACTGAATTTCGTACAGCATTGAACAGACTTTAACTCTTAAACATGCATTTCATAAAAAAATATATAAAATTTTAAAGGAATAATCTGAACAAGAGAACACTTTTACAGACTTTCAGTGAACGGTATACTTTAAGGGGAGAAAACATGCCGCTGACGAAGGACATAAAATTAAAAAGAAACGACTCATTAGTGAATGAAAAATAACAAGCCCCCCTCGAATACAAAGAGGTATATTAAAAAGGTATTTCGAGTTACACAAGTACCGTGGGCGGTCTTATACAACGTCCCTTCTTCTCCCCCTACCGTGCCCAAATCTAAACTAATTTCGTCGAGCGAAAAATTACTGAAAATGGGAAAACTATCGGGAAATTCGGGAGCATCAGTAAGAAATAAATAGACAATAACCACTAGAGCAAACTTACTTTGATAGACTTAGTATTTGTACAGGTTGCTTCCATTAAAGTAATTAATAATAAAATAAAATATTATTCATCATATATCCTGCATAAAAATGTTGTAAAATAAATGTGTATTGTAATTTTGAAGTTCGACTAAGGTTAAAAGGCTGGTTTCGGCATGAAGTCTATACTTCTCAGAATTATCCAAAACAGTAGAAGTTAATTTCAAAAAACATGATTGAAAGTGATTTTTTAAATTTAATCACTTCACGAGGTAGCCTAGTGTAATATCATAAATTGTTTGTTATGAAATAAATTGTTTAACGTCACTTTATGCCATTAAGGCTAATCGGACAATGCTACAGTGGGAGTCCTAAATTTTGCCTATCCAGGTATAATTAGGATAGGGATCTTTAACGAGTACCTGACATCGTACAGGCTTAGGACTTCCATTTTACGTCCATTATCCGAGGGACGGCATAGACAAGGATTTTTTACTCCCATTAAAAGATCCTAGGGCCAGCTGGGGACGCGAACCCGCGACCTTTAGTATAGTAAGTTTCTATACTAACCACTACACCACAGGTGACCCCGTAATATAATAAAGGTTTCAGTACAATTAAAAATGAATCGTTATTATAATCAGATTATTTAACCATACAATGCTTAGTGTTACTCCATAGGAATTTTTCACACACACAGACATACCCTAATCTTACTAGATAAATTATATTTTTAAATAATTTATTTTTTGAAGAGAAAAGATTTGGCTCCGCCGGGAGTCGAACCCGGGTCTCCTGCGTTACATGCGAGGATGCTAACTGCTACACCACAGAGCTCGGCTCAAGGCAGAGCAAATCCTTTCTCTTCACTGATACCTACTAGATAAATTATAAATTGCTGGAACTGGCAAAACGCTTCCCAAAACACAATTCCGAATCATGTTCAGAACCGATTTAGAGACATATGTGATTGGAATTACTTAATAACGTATTTTCTATAGTTAGACTGCCTTGAGTGTCATCTTCGACTTAAAATGCAGTCTGTATGGACAATAAATGTCAAAGTAGCGGACATTAGAGAGCGCTATAATAACAAGATTTATGGCATTGTCCCGTGTGTTGTGTGCCCGTTTGAGCACCTCGCAAATTAGCGAAAGTTGACGGAAGAAATTTACAAATTATTCTCTTGTTTAAGGAGCAAACGGAGACACAGGCGACGCAGAGCAGACCAATTTTTGCAATCCGTGAGGTAGATAGGAAACTGCGTTGAACTGTTATGCGTCCCAATGTGCGCGGTTCCTTTCTAATTCATGTATCACAATTGGAATTTTCACAAAAACTACTCTGTGCGCCAAGCGTTAGACAGTAGTAGACATTTTACAATAACATACCTCCTCCGAGACGCCGACATTGCAGACACAGATGAAAAACATTGTATAGAACTCGAAATCCAAACACTGCAGAGAAAGAGACACATCACAGATAAGACGAAAGTGGACAATGAGAAGAGAAGGACGACGCCACTGTTTACGGGGGACATTTTGTTATTGTTTACCTTTGAACCTCGCTACTGCTTACACCGCAGCACCAAGCAGTTACCGACCTAGTACAATTCTACAACAATATCCTCTCCGGTTCCTCGCTAGTCAATGAACCTTACCAATAAATAGGCCTTTCTTTTCAGGCCTAAATTTTATGTAATTTTTATTAAAATAATCTTTAGTGTGGTATAATAATCTTTATATGTACATATATACAGGTAAAATCAGAAACTGCTAAACCTACTACAGAAACTAACTATCAGCTTACAAGATAGGATAGTTTTTATCTCGATTATTGGCCTCAATATTTCTTTGTTTGCAAATTAAATGCTTATTATAATACAATTGAGTATGATTGATTATTGGGTTGCCCGGAAAGTTCGTTGAGAAATTTGGACAAAAATTAAAATTGATGAACAGCTTAAAATTTATTTATTTAATCAACAAAATAGTTACTACCGTTAGCGATTACCCTTTCCCAACGGCTAGGAAGATCTATTAATACCGTTTTTTTTTTTGTTTTTTTTTCAAAAATCCTTACTCCTGAAGAACAATAGAAGGTCCGTTTTGACGCCATCTTCTGAAGAGTAGGATTTACCTTGTAAAAATTTTTCCAAAGAACGAAAAAGATGGAAATCCGAAGGAGCAATGTCAAGGAGAGACCTCCCATCTGAAGCTTAATAACTTTTGCCGAGTCCTTACAGACACGTGGGTCTCGTGATATCCTCGATGTCAAAAGTTGAACTCCGGTCAGCCCGGGGTTGGTCTTCCAAATTGAAATCTCCTGATCTAAACCGTGAAAACTTCTTCTGAACCGAGCTATCAGCAATTGAATCGCTGCCATACACGGCACGAATCTTTCGTTCAGTTTGGGCTGCGTTTTTTCCTTTTTTAAAAAAGAACAGCATATTATGCCGAAAATAAACTGATTCGTCACTCATGTTGGTTTGCAATAAACTACACCACTGAGCCTTAATAAAGACGAATTCATTGTGTAAACATAGTTAATTCCATAAGGATTAAAGGCATATAAATAAACATAAAAGTTAAATTTGATTTTAAAAATCTCTACGAACTTTTCGGACAACCCAATATATTTAAGTTCTATAATTTTCCAACAGATGGTGGTGTAAGTTTATTTATTTACACAACACTTCATGTTCTTTCGATATATAGGCAGGGTAAACATAAATCTATTTTTTCCGGCTTGGACTAGAAAAATCGGTATTTTTCCCATGGCAAATTATGTGTCTGTTGAAGCAGCCCTCAAGATTTTCTTGTTGCAAAGCATTTTGAAAATTGTAAATTTTAATTAAGTTATATGTTTATTTGTTAATGAATAATAATATGAAAAATTCCTATACATATCTCATTATTGATTAGGCTTACCTGTGACGGTAATTAAGTAAAGACCCATCGCGTACTTTTCAGAGGAAAATGGCCTTGATAAGCTTTGTTAATTAAATCCCAGCTTTGATTAGCTCGGAAATTTCAAGTTTTTTTTTTTAATCTATTAACATAAAGAACGTTGTGAACGAAAGAAACGACGAGCCTCATCATTCAATTCTTGTCACTGTCAATCCTGTCCATTTCGTTCCTAATCAATATATATTATAAAGCAAAGTGTACAATGTGCGTGCCGAAAAGGCTCAAAAACGACTCCACGTAGGATTAAGAAATTTGTGTCAGCGTGTAACTGAATGTCCCCTAACGGAGAAGAAGGTTTCCGTTTTTCTCTTAAGGGTGTGAAATTGAAGAGAAAAGGACTGGAATTTTAAGCCTCTCGCAACATGTAATTAGCCTACCTGAGAATGACATTCGAGTTTATGAATGAAAAATTTAGTTCGTGCTACAGACCACCAGGAAGCGCTATGGTGTGTTTCACTCAATGTTTATTGTTCATTCATTCCGTCATATTTGTAAAGGTTATATATTTTGTCAGCTGTTCTTTTTAAATTACTAAAAAACCAAGTGAAAATAATTAGTTTCACCTTTTCTTTTAAAATAAATTAATGATTTTACATATCTGCAATCAATGAGAAAACCGACTGGATACTTTACAAAATTAATTTTCTCAAAAGAAGGTTAATTGATTAACACATTACATTTAATCAATATCTAACATATACTTAAGTAAATTTAATGCAATATGAGTGAGCGAATAAAAACAGACATAAAACAAAAAAGAAGAGCTGATTATAAACCGAAAATAACAAGTTTGAAGTGTTCTTATTGTATGTAAGTATGAAAAATGGTTTTATTACTATGTTTGATGAGCATTCCAGTTGACAAAATGATGAATTGACTCCAATAATTCAATTTTTTAAGATTTTATCAGCGCTCATAGTTCAGGATAAAAAGAAATATGTTGAAAAAATTGTGCCCTCATGATATTTTGGTTTTCGCTTAGTAACAGCAGTAAGATTGGAGAAGTGCAGAGTTCGGCCAAATTAGGGTGGGGGGGGGATTATATTAAGGGAGGTTGAACTGGAAGAAAGGTCTTTAAAAAAAAGTTTCTATGAATCTTCGGTATTTTCTAAACTTCTGGATCTAATGGGACCATCACAGTAGTCGGCGCTTAAGTTTTACTCCAAATATAGTTTTTTTAACTAATAATCTAATAACTTCTTATCTGCTGCCTGATTGGAATGGGCATAGGATTCATAATCATGGGCATAGGATTCATAATCATGGGCATGGGATTCATAATCACAGAAACCATCAAAAACGATGCATGACTCGACAAAATTGCAGCAAAATTAATTGTTCATTCACCATTTTCAACACCCTATAAAGTATATAGGGTTCCTTATTTGGGCGGACTCTGCAGATCTCGAATCTTAATATTGATACAATGTTAAAATTTTCAAGAAGGTGCTAATTTTGTTCTATATTTCCTTTAATTTTAAAGTTTTTCTGTTATTGAAACTGCCACACAAGTACCGGAGCGAAGCCGGGCACCCTAGCTAGTGTGAAATATAATGAAGTTATGTTAGCCCGTTCTGACCTGATGGTGATACTTTACAACTTAAAAAAAATACAACGGAAATATCGACCAGAGGCAGTAACGGAAGGATCTTTAGGCTCTCCCTAGTCAGCACTAATCCCTTCTTCTTGTCCCCCTCCCTTCGTTATTTAAATTGACTCTTTTTTTTTTTCTTTTCTTTTTTCTCGTTGGAATAAAATCGCGAATCAAGGGATATTTTAATTTAAGAGGAATTCTATAATCCTCAAGGTAGCAAGAAGTAATAATTTGAATTTATTAATAATATTTTTAATATCAAGATGAATTTGGTGGATTATCAACTTCAATAATGGACTTTCATATTTAGGGCGAGTGAATGGAGATAAAGCGAATTTTATTTTTTAAAATTCTTCTTTGAATCTTTTAAAACGTTTGAAAGAATTTAAAAAATTCTTTGTCATACAATAAACAATTGTACAGTATTACAAGAACTGACAATAAGAAATGGCACTCCTAATCTAATAAGATTGGGAAAGGAATGTTTAGTACAGTTATCGCAAGTAGAGCAGGCAGCGCAGCCTAGTGGAATCATATCGAATAACTAGACCACGACCAACAGCTCTACTGTAGTCATCCTATATATATCGCATTATTTCAACAAATTACTTTATTTAATGTAAAGAGAGAGAGATAAAAACTGTATATTGGAAATAGTGATGCTGCCTAATTATATTGGTTCGCTAATACACAGCATACTCATTAATCTTATACAGATTATTTGCTATATACTAAATACTAATTAAACTAATATATTTCTGAATATACAAAGAAAGGCTCATTGATAGTCAGGATTTTCAGTTATCTTTTGGAAAGCCAATGTTTCGATCCCTAAATAGTTCGGGAGCTAAGGGCCAAAAAGGTGCCTGATTTAAAGAATAATTTTGATCATATAGACTGAAAGTACTCACTTCAAAACATTGGCGGATCCGGGGGGGGGGGGGGGGGCTGTGGGGGCTGCAGCCCCTCCCTTTGGAAAATTTTTCGTCATTAAAAGATAGAATTTGACTTTCCTTAATGTAAGGAAGCAAAATAAAGAATAAATAATGTGCAGAACAAGTAGAATTTTAGTTGGGGGAAAGGAACATATAGGTAAAAAAGCTGATTAGCAGATACAAATGAAGGGCTGTGGGACTGCAGCCAGTGGCGGATCCTGAAATGTTCTGAGGAGAGGGCGCACTTTTTTTTTTTACATTTCATGAGTAATATAGGCCCTAATTTAAAATACATATTAGTACATAATAACGCTGTAAATTACTGTAAATGTTTAAATACAATTCATTTTCAATTAGTGGACTTGAAAAATGATTAAATATAGCTGATTTTATATAGAAATAGTAATACTTTATGAGTGTCCTCACCTCTCAGGGGGGGGGGGCGCCCCCCGCGCCCCTCCCATGGATCCGCTACTGACTGCAGCCCCCCCTTAACGATCGGCTGGATCTGCCCATGCTTCAAAGACAACATATGTGAACGTCCGCCACCTCAGATCGGTCGCCATCAAATTTTATAGGCGAACAAAATCGACTTTTTCGAACATTTTTCAAATTTTCGCTAATAACTCGAAAACGATTTATCGCAGAAGAAATTGTCTTCCTTCTAAAATAAAAGAGCATTAAATTTCACGTCGACTGAGGTCCTCCCAGTTAAAATCGGGTAAGTCTTTTTGCCAATTTAGCCACTTTAGCGGAAAAATGAATTACGCTCATGTTCGAAAGCCCACAATTTAACAATCAACAGGTTACTCAATTAACAATTAACAGGCTTAATTTAACAGGTTACTCCAAATAAAAAATGTTACCTATGATAGTTGTAGATATATATATATATATATATATATATATATATATATATATATATATATATATATATATATATATATATATATATATATATAAAACTATTAATGAATTTTGCAAGAAGAAAGATATAAAGGTCATTAAAAGTTGACTAAAATATTACACTGACTGAGAAAGTAAAACAAGTTTTGCGGGGGGCGAGGGGGGGGGGGGCAATTTACCCCTGAAGTCCACCCCCTTCTATCTTGAAAGTGACAAGAGGACAAGAGCAGTTATACCGCCTGACAGTGAGTTAGCTAGGGGAAGGGGCGGTTATTAAAAAACTTTCTTAGCAAATTTTGTCCTCTTTTATATTTCCGTTTCAAAATTAAGCAACTGCATTTTTCCTTTAAATTTTACTCTTTCTCCAAGAAGATTTTATTTAAATGAAAATATTTAAAAATACTTTCAAAAAATGCAAATTAATACAATTACTAAATTAGTATTTATTTTTAGAATGATATTGAATAGTAATAAAGGAATTATTATTAAACCGTAAAGCTGTAATATCAAACAATATATCCATACCTCCTCCTAACTGGACGTACCCCTCCTCCTAACTTGGTTTCTTCTTCAACTCTTGAGTAGATCATTTAGAAATTCTCCCGTTTCACATCAATGTAAGTGCACTATGGCATACTTCCGGTATAGAAACTCCTTACGTGCGAGATAGTCAGCTATATTCTTCTCAAGGATTTAAATGTAATCAATAGAAATGGATGACAGGTATTTATCCTCAAGGAATCCTGTTTAATTAATTATTCTTAAATAGAATTTCTCATAGTGTGGAACAGTCATTTAATTAATGAAAGTGATATTATAAAGTCAGTGAAACATTTGAAGGATTCTGATGTTTTGAAAAAACTGCTACATCGTCAGCCTAAGTAGCGGCCAATGATTCATTGACATTGTGTATTTTTAAGCTATTACCAAGTGCATACAATATATAGAAGAGGGCCAAGTATCGAACCTTGCGGTACTCCCGTCAAGACGAATTGATTTTGGAATAGACTATTTTCTCGAATGCTTCGACACGAACGAAGCAACTATACCGAGTTAAATGACTTTGAAAAACATGGTGGTTGAAACAGATAAGCTATAATTCCATTTGCCCCGCGAGATAACCCAGCAGCAAACAGTAAAGTTATCAGAGATGTTTACAGGAACAATTTGCATTTTCGTCAAATACTAATAATAATAATAAACTACTAATAATAATCTATATAAATAAAGTTGAAATTCTGTTTGTTTGTTTGTTTATATGTTCTTTATAGAAATCCATACCGTTTGTCCTAAATTCTCCAAATTTCACTCAGTGGTTCTTTGATACCAGGTGAGAACACCTGTCCATATTAAAATTGCATAACTTCTGCCGATCTTCAGCTGATATTCTTTATTGTTATAAAAATCATAATCATCTTACTTTACAATGTTTTTTTTTTACGAAATCGACCGTTTCTTTAGAAAAATGAAATTCCCCGTGTGAAACCGGGATATACAGATATAATCTATGTATATAAAGATGAAATTCTGTTTGTTTTTTATAGAAATCCATACCGTATGTCCTAAATTTTCCAAATTTCGGTCAGTGGTTCTTTCAGAACAGGTACGAACACATGTCTATATTAAAATTTCATAACTTTAGCCGATCTCTGAGTATATTCTTTATTGTTATAATAATCGTTTGATTGATTCGCTTTACACTGGTTTTTACAAAATCAACCGCTTGAGTCAATAAAAGTCTCAGTTTATATATTTTGTAGAATTAAAAAATGAAATTCTCCGGGTGAAACCGGTATATACAGCTAGTAATTTATAAAAACTATTCTAACTGCCACAAAATGCTTGCACATTGCGGACTCTACAGGTTGTGAACAGCGTCCAGTTCCCATGGCGACGTCGGCTCCGGAAAGACACACGCTTATTGATCCCCGCAGTAGCCCGCCTTGTCCTACCCCCGAACTTGGGATAGACTTCTCGGCGATATGGATAGCATTGGAAGTAGTCTTGCGATAACGGTGGAATACGGTAATGTGGGGATAGAACCATAGAGCGAGCTAGAGCCATCATTGTTGTGTAGCGTGAGCACGGGCTACTTCAGCCAAGATTTTGAAACTTGAGATTGTTTGATATAAAACTGGCTGACCATTCCCACTCGAACCTGCTTAAATTTTAATATACACCGCATATTTAGTATCATATGGTGCGTATTTGTTACTTTCACTTACCTATATATGATATATATATAGTAAGTGGAAGTATTGCGATCGTGAAAAATTTCGACTTCCGGTTTTCAACGGAAATAAACATTTTGGGGCACCCTGAGTCCAAATAACCAAGTCCCGCGAAATGGTGTGTGTGTGTGTGTGTGTGTGTGTGTGTGTGTGTGTGTGTGTGTGTGTGTGTGTGTGTGTGTGTGTGTGTGTGTGTGTGTGTGTGTGTGTGTGAACAGACTAGCTCAAAAACCATAAACCGTGCGAACCTGAAATTGGGTATTTAGTGTAGGTATATGCCCGCGATGTGACAGCAAAAATTTCATCAAAATTGCTCAAAGGGAGGGGGTACTTTATTTAATAACTTTTTACGTTTTTTTCGATTTTCTCTAAAACGGCTCTAACGATTTTGATTTCGTGTATTAATATGCCCTAGATATGACGGTAAAAATTTCATCAAAATTGATTAATCGGAGGGGGGACTTTACTTAATAAATTTTGTATCATTTTCACGCGTTATTTTTATTTACTCAAAAACGGCTTTCACGATTTTGATCAAACTAGGTATTTGATGTATTTATATGCCAAAGATGTGATAGCCAACATTTCATCAAAATTGATCAACCGGATGGGGGACTTTATTTAATAAATCTTGTATCATTTTCACGTGTTTTTTTTTATTTTCTCAAAAACGGCTTCAACGATTTTGATCAAACTGGGTATTTCATATATGTATATGCCAAATATGTGATAGCCAACATTTTATCAAACTTGGTCAAACGGAGGGGACCACAACAACGCATTAATTTCTAATCTAAGTAAGTTGGTAAGTGAAAGTTGCGTGTTGCGCGCACGCACCAGATTTTTTTTGCTTGTAACTCGCCAACAACAGCGACAATCGGAGAAGTTTATATAACCTAAAATGTTTGTCACGACAAACTGAAAAAAATGACACCTTCGAAAAAACCCTGAGACCATTTTGAAATTTTCGCTAAGAATTGCAGTTTTTTGCTTACAACTGGTGGAGTTAAAAACTTTTTAAAAATTAAAAAGCTTCCACATCACTAGCACCCGCCAAGAGCTCCAAAACCTTTTCCTCACTATATATTTATTAACCAATCATAACCACAAAAGAAGGCCAACCAAGAATAAGAACAAGGGTACCAAGTAACAGGAGATATCTATGAGACAACCTGCAAACTAGTTTATAATCTCTAATTTACAAAAATATTATTGTTGCCATAGTCTGATTTATTGAGAAAAAAAAAATTACTCGGAAAGATATTGGAACCTAATTAAAAAAAAAAAATGTTAACTAATTTTTTCACCTAAAAGTGGTACGGTAGGAGCTTATACAATAAGCCTAAAAACAGGCCTTAGCCTCAATAGATGTTAAATCACATATCTTTGAGGTTCATTAAGAATTAGTACCACCATTCAGATTGTGTGATTCGATTCTATTTTCTATGACATGCAAGCACGGGTGGCCGAGCGGGATAATGTGTTGTCCTTGACATCACTGATTACCTAAAGTGAATGAGTTTAAGTCCTGAGTACCAGAGGACTTTAAAAAACCAGGCATTAATCCCCTGACTTCCCACATGGTCTGGTAAAGAAACCTGAATAGTCTAAAAGATGAGAAAGGGGGGGCTTGAAGATTCTTAATCATGGTATATTTTTCATGAGAATATGAACAACCTACTCCAAGTTTCAATTAATAAGCATTATTTTTTTTTAATATCAAAATCATCATCTTTAAGCTTAGTTTTATTTTCTTAAAATATAACTCTTACACCAAAGGAAGGAGTTAATCGAAAAAATGTAAATGACCGAAAATGTTCTCTTTGAAAATCTGAAAAGATTGACATCATTTAGAAACCTCTTATACCAAACCTCTATTACCAAAACCGCGGTTTTGCGCTTATAACTCGCAATCGAAATCTAAATGAGTGATTTGTATATTTTTGCGGTGTAGCGGTTTAAGAAAGCTTTAAAATGGTGCCTCATTCATGAAATTTGATGAAAAGTACTAAGGAAGTTATGGCGTACCGTCAAAAAAAAAAAATCTGGTACGTGCGCGCAACACACAACTTTCACTTACCAACTTACTTAGATTAGAAATTGACGTGTTTTGCTAATTATCATTTCCCAAAGTCACACATTTTTCTACATTCATATCTTATTTTTGTTAATCGTTAAAGCCGTTTTTGAGTAAATAAAAAAACCCGTGAAAATTATACAAAATTTATTAAGTAAAGTCCCCCCTCCCGTAGATCAATTTTGATGAAATTTTTACAGTCATATCTCGGGCATATAAATACATCAAATACCAAGTTTGATCAAAATCGTTAAAACTGTTTTTGAGTAAATAAAAAAAACACGTGAAAATGATACAAAATTTATTAAGTAAAGTCCCCCCTCCGGTTAATCAATTTTGATGAAATTTTTGCTGTCACATCGCGGGCATATACCTACACTAAATACCCAATTTCAGGTTCCCACGGTTTATAGTTTTTGAGCTAGTCTGTTCACATACACACACACACACACAGACCATTTCGCGGGACTTGGTTAATTGGACTCAGGGGACCTTAAAACGTTTATTTCCGTTGAAAACCGGAAGTCGAAATTTTTGACGATCGCAATACTTCCACTTACTATATATTTCATATATAGGTAAGTAAAAGTAAAAAGGCTTTGAGAAATAATATAGTATATGATAGAACCATAGTCATTTAAAAGACCATATTATTTTATTTATTAGTAAGTAGTGATAATAAACATATTTCATTATGAAGGTGCAGTTATCTATTTTAAAAACAAACAGCAATAGTAAAAAGGGAATATTATTGTTAAGCTGAACAGGAAAAGTTTAAAGCAATAGTTGATTTTGATGACATTTCTTAACTATTACTATTATTTGTTTGATTCCTACGGCTTGGTATTAATTTGCCTCTACATAAACTGCAATAAGGAAGTCTGTTTTCCATGCAAAACTGGTTAAAAAGTGTTGAGATATTTCAGCAGAAGCGAAATTAAATATAAAGACTGAACATGTAAATGGGATTAAGAAAACAATATAATTGGAACAAGGTTCAAATATAAACACAACAATACCAAATTTAAATTTGGAATAATTCATATTAACTTAATTAATATCGTCGCCACCATGCTAAAGCAACGAATATGCATAGGATTTTAGTTGCTCATTCCTTACTTTAGCACGGTGACGACGATATAACATATGTTTAGGAGGTTTTAACAGTGGTCACGGAGCGGGAGAAAGCTCTAACTTTGATCTATTCTTACAAAAAGTCTCTCGGCTACCAGTAGCGGATCCAAGCGGGCCCCCACTCAGGTAGGGCAACTAATAAAGTATTACTGTTTCTATAAAAAAATGTGCTGTATTGTCATTTTATAAGTCCTCAAATTGAAGGGTCCGCGAACCCGTTTAGCACGCTCAAGCCGAACGGCGGCGATTCGAATCCGCCCTGGGAGGGTTGACTTTTATTTCGTGGAGGCCCCACGGAATAAATCTCGACCTACCCACCATGGATAGAATTGGTTGATTAAACAAACAAACAAAATTGCGAAACTTTTTAGTAAATGAATTTCTAATAGATTAACCTTTAGCACTCGGCACCGTTTCGGACGTTACCTACCGTTAACTACATGCAACTTATTCGCGAAAACGTAATATTATACAGTAAAATTTTAAAACCAAGTAAGGAATTGTAAGGAAATTTAGGTTATATGTATTTGCGAAGCTTCAAGAACACATAGTTACAAAAAAAAATCAATTTCTTTAAATTTTATATTTATTTTGTAAAATCTAAATTTAAAGGGACGTTTTTTTGGGAATACCGAAAATAGACCTAAAGATTGTGTAAAATATTTGATAATTAAGAGAACCGGAGCGGACAATGATGGAAATCCCTTAGATTTCACAAAGGTTTTGCCGTTCCTTATATATAAAAGCATAATAACTTTAATTGGAGAAGTAAAAACAGTTAAAAAATTACGAGATGGGACCCTTTTAGTTGAAGTTTTCTCAGATATCCAATCGGCAAAGCTCGTAAAATGTGAAAATCTATATAATAACTTTCCGGTTAAAGTAGAAGCACATGGGAAACTAAATCAAAGTAAAGGGATTATTTGGTGCCCCGAACTAAATTATTGTCCAATAGAGGAAATAAAAGATAAATTAAAACCACAAAAGATTAAAGCCGATGTTAAAAGATTAACGTACTAGAAAAATAATGAAAAACACCGCCAGCCGCGACCGTCATTTATTACCAAAACGATATATCCTATAAATAGTTTTTACGATTTGTTTATGTCCTTATATGTTATAAACTGAAAATTATTTGCATTACCTCCGTAGCGGAGCCTTCGAAGTTTGAAGACAAATTTTAAATGGCTCCTCGAGATAGACCTCGAGAGCAAAGGGTTGACAAAGTGTGGTGTCGAATAGGAAACGTCCGAGGAGTAGCCCGAGACGGAGGTGGGAGGATTGCGTTAGGGCGGATCTATCGAAGTTAGGTCTAGATGGCGGTCGGTGGATAGAGGTGTGCAGGGAGCGAGTTGTCGTGTCGGCATCGAACCTTCGGTTTCATTGAGCCTTCATTATTATTATCTCTATCCGGTATGTCAATAAAGGTTTCAGAAATAAAAAAGTTTAGGTAGCAAAATTCAGTTCAGGAGATTCAGACTTTGGAGTGTTATTAATGTACCTACACTGAAGGATACCAGGTGTGTAAATATGAAACCGGAATTCGCCAATGATAGGAGTTAGCAGTCAATATAATCTTCTAACTAATCCGTCAGTGGTGTTATCTGGCCTACATGTAATAAAGAGATCCAATTGATACCAACATCAGTTTCATTCTATAACAGTGTTTTAGAGGCGTTGAACATATCGACTTTTGTGCCAACAAATCAAGATTTGCGGACAGCATTTATTTTCCGTTTCCTTCTAAAAAAAAATGGAGCATTATCACATAGGATGCTTGTTGAAGCTTACGGGGAGCATGCCCTAGGCAAATCTCAACGTTTCGATTGGTTCAAAAAATTTAAAGATGGATTTTGATGAAAGAAACAAAGACCGTGGAAAACCACAAAAAAAAAAAAACTTTGAAAACGCTGATTCGGAAGCGTTTGTTGGACAATTATTACGTGTGACACCGTCTCCATTTGTTTGAAAGGCATGGAAAAGATCCAGAAGGTCGGAAAATGGGTACCTCACCAACTGAATGATAGGCAGCAGGAAGCTCGAAAAACCTCATGGCAAATGCTGCTCGCCAGGTACAGAAAAAAAGGCATTTCTTAATCAAATTGTGACTGGCGATGAAAAGTGAATTTACTTCGAGAATCCTAAGCGTAAAAAATCCTGGGTAACTCCTGGTGAACCATCGGCATCGCTTGGGGAGGAAGAAAATGCTCTGTGTCTGGTGTGATCAGATGGGTGTTACCTACTATGAGCTGCTGAAACCTGGGGAAACTCTTAATACGGAACACTACCTACAACAGATGATAAATTTGAATAAAGATTTGCGCCAAAAAGTCCCAAATATCAAGAAAGGACACACAAAGTGATCTTGCTCCATGACAATGCCCCATCACATTCGGCTAAACGGACCAAGGAAACGATCCAAGTGTTTGGTTGGTAAATTCTTCCGCATGCGGCTTATTCACCAGATTTGGCCCCATCCGATTACAATCTATTTGTATCGATGGAACACGCACTAGCTGAGATCGCTTCACTTCTTATGGAAATGTACGAAATTGGTTAAGTGATTGGTTTGACTCAGAAGAGGAAGCATTATTTGGGCGGGGAATCCACAAATTGCCTGAATGATGGGAAAAATGCATAGATAGCGAAGGACAGTACTTCGAATAAAAAAGTATGTATCATTTTTACACAATCAACTCCTATTTGCTATTTGAAAAATTCCGGTTTCATATTTACACGCCTGGTAGTTAACACTAACTTATGTTACCTTATTAGTAAATGTTATTGATTACGATTACACCCACGTTAATACTGCTTTGGCAATTAGTCCTATGGGAAACATAAACCCTAATAAACTTTAGTGTACATTTTTTAATATTTTTTTTTACAGGTATTAACTCATGTAGGTTAAAGTATAAGAGGTTTCATTTCAACAGAATGATGTAATTCTATTGTAGCAACCCTACCGTGAAGGTTGGTTGTCATGGCGATAATAATAAGCGGCAATTTCAATTGGCTTTTTTTTATGTGCCTCTGTTCATGACGCCATTCAGTTTAATTTCATCGTCGACGTTGCAAACTGAATTAGAAAATATTCTGTACCTAGGTATATGGCTTGAAAATTAAAATTTCTTACGTAATTTGTATTTTAAAATCGATTGAACGGTGTTTTAGGATCAAAATAAGCGATAATATGAAATATGAATCTAATTTTGTTTTTTATTTTGAGGCTGAATTAATAAATAATATCATCCGTACTCTCCAGTAGTGTTAAACGACTAAAAATTGCATCATTTTACAATATAAATGCATTATATTGGTGCCAAATATTAAATGATATAATTAGAAAAATTAAAATATAATTTAAGTAAAATATACAACACAGAAATGACGTATTAGTTATGGCCTACCTTCAATACAAGACTACAACTATTCCAAATAACAAATTTAACAGAAAATGACATTTCTAGTGCTTTATTTAATCTTATAAATCCCTCGTGGGCATTTATTTAAGTTACAAGGATCAAATATTTCAGTTGAAGAAACCACAAGTATTAGTTTTGGAACAAAAAAAAAAATACTTAGTTATTTTCATTACTACTACCAAAAGTGGGGTTGTTTTCGGTGCGCGGTCGAGTCTAACTGGAAATTACACCAAGCACCGAAAACACACTTTTGGTAGTAGTGATGAAAATAACAATTTTTTGTTCCTAAACTAGGTAATGCTTGTAGTTTTTGTGGTTTCTTAAACTGAAATATTTGATCCTCTTAACTTAAAGAAATCCCCACGAGGGATTATAAGATTAAATAAAGCACTATAAATGTCATTTTCTGTGTTATGAACAATACTTTTCATCATAGTGCTCATATTTGAGTACATTAAAACACTTTTATATTTCACTGATAACTGACAGATAAAATATAAGAAATAAAATTGACCCATTATTTTTTTGTAATAATATATCTGTTTATTAACCTATAATAGAAGAAAAGTACTTAAATATTTACATTAAGATTTAATGCTGGAAGTTGTTCGTTTAAAGTTTCTTTGGCTTTTTCTAAAACATGTTCTGGTATATGATTGTTTTATTTTGCACTTCAAACACACTACTTATACTAGAATGAAGCACAGTATAGCTACAAGTAACCTCCTTCAAACACATGTTTATTAATATATATTTGTAGCAGGTAAGGTTAGCGCACCAAAAAGATTTTCATTACACTGCACGGAAAGCAACTAGGTACTTTCGATGCATGCAAACAGTACAGAAAACAGCTGTTTCCCGTTTACTTCTAGAAGTGCACCGAAAATTTGCACGCGCACGGAAAATTTATAAGTGCACCGAAAATTTTCGGTGTACTTGTTATTTCGTTTCTCGGCCACCAGTAGCGCTTGCTGATTGTATTAAGAACAGCTGTTTAATGAAAAATTGAAATCAAGAAAACAGAAAATCCACCGATTACAATTAGTTTTTGTGTCATAAATATTTTCAATAGTTGTCAGTTTACTTAGTGCTTTGAAGAAATGGCATTGCCCGATGAATTAATGAAGAAAGCAGCTGAAGTGGCAGATGGTTTACTTCCAAACAACTCTCGCGTAAGATACCTAGAGGAGAACGAAAAGTTTTGTCTTTGGTGTCAAAATCAAGCTGTCCCATCTAACCAAGTAAATGACGAAGTCATGCTAGTGTATTTATCAGAAAAATCTGAACAACTGAAACCATCAAGTTTATGGAGCAGATTTTCCATGTTAAAATCAAGTTTAAAAATTAAGCAAACTATTGATTGTTCCAATTTTTTCAAATACTTGTGTACCAGTTTGCAGTGCAATGAAAAATATCGTTCATAACACGTACCAAAAGGGCTTTTCCCGAGCTTACTCAAACTATTCCCGTACTCGGCTTCGCTTAGTACGTGAAACTCTACTTCCCATGAAAATTCCGTAGCGCACGGGAAAAGGCCACTTTCGGTACTAGTAATGAAATATACTATTTCAGGCCTAGGCCCGAGTATAGAAAACACATGTTTTTGATGCAGTATGATGAAAAATCTTTTTTTTTTATTATGGTGGTAGCCTGGAATTAAATGGTTTGATATAAAAATAATCTTGAATTATGACTTTCACTATCATTAACTAAATGTAATGAACAAATTTATAAATTAAAATAAATAAATAAATAATAATACTAATAATAAAGTTAGAATAAATGAATCGATAACTTACCACAATCATTTCGGATGGTTCGAGTACAAAACATTCGTTCGGTCTTCTAGCGCTGCCCCCCGTCCTTTTTCCGAAACTATAAGCAAACAAAAAATTATAATTAATTCAATATTTTATTTTGAACAAAAAATATATAACAAATATATAATTAATTATATTCCTCTAGAAAGAATTCATAATTTAATAACTATCAGTTTGAAATAAAGGATTCCTTAAAATAAAAAAATCTGGTGCGATGTGCGTAAAACACAATTTTCACTTACCAATTTACTTAGATTAGAAATTGACGTGTTTTGTTAATTGATATTTCTCAAAGTTTTTCCACATTCATTTCTTATTTTGTTTTTATTTGCTCTATAAAGTACACTAAATGTTTTTGTTATTAAATAAAAGTTTATACTTGCGATTTCGGCAATGCAAGCGTAATACTCCATGTCGTCTGATTTTATAATTCTCTATGTAGTTGTTGAAAACTTCAATACCATGAAACAAATAATTTCCATTTAATGATCAGAAAGGCTTTAATTATAAACAATAGTCTAGTCTGTCATTAAAGGCGTACTTCGCTTGCCTGGGTTCAACGTGTTTTATGAGTTGACGGAATATTTTTTTTTTTCTCCTGTATATGTTTACTTGATTTTTTTCATATTTTATATTTAGCCAGTTTTCAATTTTAGGCGTAACTAGAGACAGTTTATATCTCCATATAAACAAATACAAAGGTACTTTATAAGAAAACAAAAATGTAAGCCCTCAAAAGTCGTGTAGGGAAATTATGCATTGGTAGCACAGCACTTAGTCTTAAACGTTATTAACTTATATTTTATTAATTTTTTTATTTTATTAATAAAAAAATGAGGTTTATCTATATATATATAAGAGGCTTTGTCCTGACTGACAGAATCAACGCAGAGCAAAACCTACCAATGATAGAAACTTAAAGTTTGGAAATTAGACTTTAAACGCGATGTAGGTAACCACTAAGAAAGGAATTTCAAAAATGTAACCCCTAAGGGGCTTAAATGGCGAAATTGTCGTTTAACTCTAACGGAAATCTATTGTTGAGATTTTAAACCATATGTTTTTGATTTAAATATTGATTTAACGTTACAATATTATTAAAATAGACATTCACATAAAATATGGCTACTGATTATTTAAATATTAGTGGTAATCAAATTATGCACACTGTGATTCCCATGATCGGGGATGGTGCGTGTTTATTTCGATCTCTTCTCCATATATATATATATTAGTATGATCTAATATATCTAATATATAATAATATAATAGATGATCTATATATATATATATATATATATATATATATATATATATATATATACTACTACATATATATATATATACTTCTCCATATGTATAAGAGGCTTTGTCCTGACTGACAGAATCAACGCAGAGCAAAAACTACTTATGATTAGAAACTTCGGAATTTAGATTTTAAAAGCGATGTGGGTAACTAAGAAAGGAATATCTAAAATGTAAATGGCGAAATTGTCGTTTAACTCTAACGGACATCTATTTTCGAACTTCGAGAAAATATATCTAATTAGGACTCATTTTAAAGAATTTAATACGACGAGTTTAACTCGAAAGGCCCTATTGGGCGTCGAAAACCATGTTTTACAGCCGAAAAATGAAGCGTTCACGACGAGTAAGTCATTTTTTGTTTCGGCGGTTTTAGTGAACTCTCTCCATTGCGCGTCTCCGTCTCTTCTACCGAGCCGGCAGCTTCCCCCTCCAACATTCCACCTACCGGAAGCTCAAATTCTACTAAATCTCCTTAACATCAGTTAACATATTATATTAGATCAATACCAAGATAATGAACACAGAATTGATTCTAAAGGCTCGCGGGCGAAGCCGCGATGAGGAATGCTAGTCGTTTATATTTATCTATTCTCAATAAACTTGTTATTTCATCTTTTTATTATAGAAAATTTCAAAACTTAATATCCAAAGAAATGACTATGTTAAGGCAAGGTTACATATTGTTGCGGTCAGCGGTAGTAGACAAAGCGCCTTTGGTGAACAATACATCCGTTGTTCGGTGCCGCACTGGCTGTCGGGGAAGATCAAAGACTTTGTTCTGGATGAACCCCGAACCTTCTAGAATCCACCCAAGGCTAATAAATACCGGCTCTAACAGGCCTCAGCGGAGTTGTTTGGCAACACCCGTGGAGTACACTTCGTAGTGAACAGGGATAGGTTAGTGTGATAAGTGGTAAGCCTTATTGTGATAAGTTATTGTGGTGATAGTGTATGTCGTAGAAAAGACTCTTGTTTTAACCCGTGCGGTTTGTTATAAGTAATTAGAGTCTACATACACAGCCTGGTTTGTATCTGATAATAAGGCAGTAATTACCCTTGTGAGTATTGATTAATAAATTATTGTTCTAGTGTTAATTGTTATATTTTATCGAACCCGAAGCCCGTAACAACTGGTGTCAGAAGTGGGATTATTTTTAGCATTAGCGTATTTATTTAGTTTGTTTTAAATAATTTTTCTGTTTGTTATTTTAGTTAATTATTGTAATTTAGGCTATTGAAAATTTGTTTGTCTATATTGAATATTGTTTATTTTATTTAATATTTGAGTTTTATCTAATCTTTTTGGTTTCTTTTAATAATTTAGTTTATTGTTTATAGTGTTGGGAATTTCATTTGTAATTTAAATCTTAGTAACTGTGTATAGGATTAGATTTCTTTTTTTTCGTTGTTAGTTATAATCAAATTATTGTTGTTAGTCTTTAAGTTTTGATTTGTTAATTTTAATTTTGATAATTGTATATAATATTTAAAATGTCAACCGGTGGCTTGAGATTGTATGATTTGAAAGTAGCAGATTTAAAAAGTGAATTAGAAGAACGCGATTTGGATACTTCTGGGAACAAGTCTATATTGCAACAAAGGCTCAGGGAAGCTTTAATTAGTAGTGGAGAAGATCCAGATCACGTTCTTTTTGAAACAGAATTTAGTAAATTGAAAAATGAGTTGTTAGAATTTAAAAATGAGTTGTTAGAAAATCAAAATGAGTTATTTTCTACGTTATCAGAATGTTTTACTACTTTAGAAAATAAGTTAGTTGATAGTGATACTCCTAAGATTTCGGTTAAGAAGGTTCTTAGTGCTACGCAAAATGATAAAGAAGAAGAAGAAGAGCCCTTCGACCTTGATCCTCAAGTGAGTGTTGAAGATGTGAAGGTGCCGCTTGACGGATTGAGAGAAGTGGATGCTCTTGTGTGTGTATCCTCTTGTGGTGTTCATTTCGAGGAGTTCATGAAACCCAAGCCTGAAAGAATAGGAAATGCAGGGTTAGCTGCTGTACAGACTGTCATGGATTTTAGTACTTTTAGGTATGCTAAACCTGACAAGGAAGATTGCGATGAAGGCGCTGAGGAAACGCCTGTTGTAGTAAGAAGGCTTGTTCTGGGGGTCTCGCCTGGAGAATTCATGGAAGTTGAGTCAACCACTGGTGTTGAAAAGGGAACGGAGAATATTGAGAGCGTGAGAGATCAGCTCGAGGATGGTGGCAGCTCTCAAGATAAGGAAGAAGAGTTTGTTGTTTTCCAAAGGTTCCATCCAGGAAAGAAGCAATATGGATATTTGCTTGGATGGGAGGGATGCCCTTCTGAACATAGTGGCTGGGAGCCGGCTGGAAGCTTGGAGGCTTGTCGGCGTCTGCTTGGAGCATTTGAGGAGACTTTGGCCAGGCGGTCTTTGAATGGACAGAGGTCAGCCGTATCGAGGAGGGCCGGATACACCCTTGGATGGGAAGGATGCCCTTCTGAACAGAGTGGCTGGGAGCCGGCTGGAAGCTTGGAGGTTTGTCGGCGTCTGTTTGGAGCATTTAAGGAGAGTTTGGCCGAGCGGTCTTTGAATGGACAGAGGACTGCCATATCGGAGAGGTCTGGAAACGATCAAGTGACAAACTCTGGAAACTTTTCAATCAGTGGTCGGCTAATCAGGTACAGCAAGCAAGGAACCTTAAGCTGGAAGGAACCTCAGGGAAAGGCTTGGTGTGGGTCTATGAAGCGTGATGATGCGGAACTTGAAATGTTAAACAGGAGAATGCCTTTTACTGATTCTGATGAGGATGATGACCCCTTAGCAGAGAAATTGAAATTGGAGAGAGAAACTGACAATGAAGTGACAGTGAGTGGCATCATTCGAGGACCTGGACGGCCTCCTCCTAAGCCCAATATTACCCATGGGACTACAGAAAGTCCAAAAGCGGTAGTAGGACTCGAATCGAATGGTGATGAGAGCAAACCATCAGCTGCTCATGGTGCTGTTAACGGAATCTTAGTTGAGCAGAGCATTGGTCTAGACCCTCACAACCAACAGGTGCTGGTTTCCAAAGCAAGTGTTGTAAGGATTGATCCAAGCCAGGTCCCGGACCCAACTTCTGGTGTTTGTGTAATGTCAAATGTGTTTGGCATTGTGGAGCTCGACTCTGTTGCACCGGACAGTGTCCTTTCGTTGAAGGTGGCTTCGCCTGGTAGTTTCAAGAAACTCGCTGTGCTTCTAACACTCGGTCAGGAAACAGGAAAAGTCCTGCTGGAAGCTGAAGAGGAGAAAACACCTGAGCCTATTACACCCCATTCACGACCTGATCTGGGACAGATCAGCATTAAGGAGGGGGTAGTGTTGCGGTCAGCGGTAGTAGACAAAGCGCCTTTGGTGAACAATACATCCGTTGTTCGGTGCCGCACTGGCTGTCGGGGAAGATCAAAGACTTTGTTCTGGATGAACCCCGAACCTTCTAGAATCCACCCAAGGCTAATAAATACCGGCTCTAACAGGCCTCAGCGGAGTTGTTTGGCAACACCCGTGGAGTACACTTCGTAGTGAACAGGGATAGGTTAGTGTGATAAGTGGTAAGCCTTATTGTGATAAGTTATTGTGGTGATAGTGTATGTCGTAGAAAAGACTCTTGTTTTAACCCGTGCGGTTTGTTATAAGTAATTAGAGTCTACATACACAGCCTGGTTTGTATCTGATAATAAGGCAGTAATTACCCTTGTGAGTATTGATTAATAAATTATTGTTCTAGTGTTAATTGTTATATTTTATCGAACCCGAAGCCCGTAACAATATAAATGTCGAATTAACATGAACTATTATATTAAAATGTTACGAATTCCAAAAACGCTTGCTAATTTCCATTAATATGTTTTAAATGGGTTGTTGGTCAATCATGTTACGGGCGTTTCTCCTTGAGCACCCACTTGTTGGGATACAAATATGTATTTGGAACTAGCTTGGAGGGATCCCACACGTAGTCTAGTGGGCGAGCATGTCGAAATATATATCCGAGATAATTTCAGCTTTAGAAATCGCAAAAATCTAAAAAGGAAAAGAAAAAAAAAAAGGTTAAAACATAATTTGAGGCTTCATCTCAACTTCACTACAATAATTGCCAATGTTTTGTATGAAACATAAATCAGAAGTCGTTCCATGCTCATAACTGGCCAGGTAGGAATAGTAACAGTGGAAAAACCGGTACATAGGGTAAACCATACAGTTATTGGCACTCAGTACAGTTATTGGAACCCCAACTTTAACTTAAAGAAATAGGTGAACAAGTCCTAATTTTATTACAAGATATACACGAGTCTAATGTTTGAAGGGTCCTCTAAGTCATCTATGAACTTAGTCTTTAACACACTAACCATAGGGAAGTTTTCACAATTAAATCCACAGGGTGCCAATAACTAGATGTGGCACTTTTAACAATAAATATTGCCATATTGTAAATCCATCGAACTTTTGACCCCCAAAAAGCTCTTGAGTCTTTATAAGTGTAGGTAAAGAGAAGTTATAGAAAGTGTCAACTATATCCCTTCATAAAAAGTATTTTTTTTAATGTCACCACTGAAATTTAGTCTTAAGGGTGCCAATAACTGTTCGGTTTACCCTACATATATGGTCGAAAAAAAAAAAAAAACTGTTCTAAGATAATAATTATCTTCATTTAACTTTTGAATTTCATTACCTTCTATACAGAAATTTAAAAACTACAACATACAAAACTATAATTCAATCGACGGTTTTTTACGGATGTGAAACATGACCGTTTACATTAAGAGATGAGCATTAAGATCTTTAAAGATAAAGCACTGAGTAGAATATTTGGGCCGAATAAGGATGATTTAACAGGAGAATTTAGACGGCTATACAATGCATGAATTAAGTGAACAGTAGCTAGTAAATGTAATCGATGTTATAGCCGCGCCTCGGTTAAAGTGGACGTGTAAAATTGCGAGTCTTTGTTTTGAACGAATACCAAAAGATTGATAAACGCTTTGTCGACTGGAAAACTTCCGGGGGTAGGCCTAGGCGAAGGTGGGGGGATTCGGTTAGGGCTGATCTTGTTGAGTTGGGATTGGAGCTGTGTAAAATGTTATTTTATTAAACTGATGAAAGTAGCTTAGTGCAATATCAATGAAATTAAGGAAGAAATGTTTTTGTTTTATTAAAGTAGGGACAGGCAGCGGATTGAAGGGGTACTGAACTCAAGGTCCCGGGTTTGAATACTGCTATGGTAGATATCTTTTCCATTCTGCATCACAGATCGTCAATGGGACCGTGAGATATTTCTGGGGCAACATTAGCCACTATGAAGTGGTTACTTTTTACTATATTGTAACGTGAAAAATTAAAAAACAAATATTTAAAATTAGTTCTAGACTTTAGGTAGTTACAGTTGGAACAAACTGTTCTGATCCATGTCCGAGAACCTTCTAAGCTGGTCGAGAACGTTCTGGACTGTTCTGAATAAGACAGACTAAATAAAAGGAGCGTTAAACTGGAGAGTTCGCCTTGCCCTGAAGATCGATCATATTTTTACGTTTTGTGTTAAAATGTCGTTACAACTTGATACTTTTTGCAACCTTTTTGATTATTTAGGTTTATATTGTTTTTTTGTGGCATTTTAAATTATTATTTCCAGCTAGTAAAAAATTATTTCAACCCACAATAGTGTTACAATAATATTAATTAAAGGGGTAAAAACCTGGCGGTTGAGCGTAATAACAGTCAAATCCCCTCCTTGTACGCCCGCTGACCAATTAAAAGTACTTCCTTTCAAAGTAGTGAACCCAAGATTTGACCCCATAGGTTTTTTTTCTAAATGACAAAAATATTTCTTCTTCTAAGATATAGAACTATGTGAATCAAAATCTGTTAGTTGGATCCAATAAAACTGAGGATTGAAGTATGGTATACTTAATTTTAACAATGCGAATTTTTTATATGGTTATTCTGTAACAAATATATTTCCTATTCCTCAAAGATCAGGTTGAATAACCTAAAAACAAAATAAAACTACTTCAATACGAAGAAGAGTAGACGTTTCAGGATGTAATTTCTCTAATGACTATAAAAAAGGTAGAAGGAGGAACATTAGGTTTCCGAGGAAATAATAAAAAATCATCACGAAACAAATCAAGAGTAGATAAGCTAATAACCTAAGCGATTTAGACGATGAAAGAATATTCCAAGAATTACAGCTAACGAATGATTTTTTAGATGTATCAGGAGTAAAATCTAACTATAGTAGAGTTCCAACAAACTATTTGTTAACAGTTCCCAAATAACTACTGCGCATGTTCTTTACCAACTCTTACTCTACAGTATGTTACTTCAACTTCCTTATTTCACGTTTGTTTGTTTAATGTCACTTTATGCCACTAAGGCTGATCAGACGATGCTACAGTGGGAGTGCCTAAATTTTGCCTATCCAGGTATAATTAGGATAGGGATCTTTAACGAGTACCTGACATCGTACAGGCTCGGGACCTCCATTTGACGTCCTATCCGAGGGACAGCATGGCTAAGGATTTTTTACTCCCATTAAAAAATCCTAGGACCACCGCTGGGCGCGAACCTGCCACCTTTAGTATTGTAGGTTGCCACGCTAACCACAGGTGACCACCCTTTATTTCACGTGTGAAATAAACAAAGCATTTATAGCCAAAACATATATTCACCTAATAAATATATTATCCAATACGTCTAATTGTTATATTAAATAACCCTACAGAATAAAAAATGTTTTTTTGTGCCTAATATCTTATAGCTGATTTTAACTATGTTTGGGGCGCTGAACTATGTCTGTGGGTTATGAAATATTGATTTAACAAAAATATGCTATTATCAATGCCAAACGAATTATAACAACATAAATATCCAAGCAGGTTACAAAAATTATCACTTCGTAACACAAATCATACGGCTTGAGCTTTTAAGTCTAGACGAAGACTCAAACTCAGACTAAGTGGTTCAGTCGTTCGCTCCTTGTATATAGTCTCACAAAGACCGGCGTAGAAGGTTCCAGACCCTTGTGGAAGGTCCCACGTCTGCGTGGACTGGGCTTTAACGGTTCGTTCCAACAAACGGTTAGGTATTTTGAACCATATGTTTTTTTTTTCTTATTAAATGATTTAACGTAACATTACATACACAAATTTCGATTTGGAAACTTTTTCACTTTTGCTGAAGTTCTACGCACTCAAACAAAACTCACCAGACTGATAACACGGAAACTGTGAGAGGACCAAAAAGCTGACAAATAAACTGTCAGATTTTTTCAAACTGGACGTAAGCATTGAAGCCACTTCCGCTCCTGTCAGCCAGGCTATGGCGAAACGAGTAAAGTTTTCGATTGCAGTCGGCAAGTTGAGAAGTGGCAGCCGAATTGACGGCAAATTAAAACCAACCTTTCAACTCCCTTAAATAAAGGAATAGTGAACAACTTTACTGTCTTCATAGCAAACAATAACTTTTTTTATTAACTAGGTAAAATTAGTTTTCAGATAAATTTCTAAAGATTGTTCTTAAAACAAATATATTTAGAAGTGTGTAATGGTCAAAAGTTTTATTTAAGATGGGATGATAAAGTATCAGGCTTTTCAGTAATTTTTTTTTAATTTTTACTAAAGGTATATTATAAGTTTCTGATTAATAATAAAGGTCGCGGGTTCGCGTCCAGCGGATCATATTATTAAACAAATAACATCCATATTAACACATAGATTGCGCTTAAATGGTAATAATTTTTCGGTACAGAAATTTTGAATAAATAAATAAATTTAAAAAAAAATAGTATTTTTTTACGGTATGAGGGAGATAGGGAGTTATAGAAACGGAGAAAGGAGAATGGGATGGACGCTGAGCAGAAAGAAGCTATAACGGTCTAAGGTAGAGCTCCGGTGTAGAATAATGGCCGGTAGTATGGGAACGCTCTCTGAAATACTCCCGTCTACTTCACAGTATGAATTGGTTATTTCCGTATTATTTTGGGTGGGACTGAATATCAGGGGGGGGGGATTCGGCACGAAGAAGACAAATATGTGTGTGTCTATACTAGAAGATGACAATTCACTGGTGTTTGGGCAAAAGGGCTTAAGTGCCATTTTTATGAAAATGAGGATTTTATGGCTTCTTGACAAAAAAATCTATCTGTTTTTAATGGTTCAATCGGCTTACTAAATGGTGTAATTAAGATGATCTTAATCTCGCACAAGTCTTATTTGCTATTAAGCAATGATCCAAAGGGGTTAAGTGACACTTGATGAAACTTACATCCTTTATCAAAAGGGTCTATGTAGTTAGGCCAATTCTACGCCCTTTGGATTTGATCCACAAACATATGTCTGCTACAAAGTTCTTAAGCATCATGCATTAATTTTGATGGAAAAACAACCGTTTTTGGATCTAAGCTAATTACGCATTTATTAAATTTTGTATTCTTTAATCTAAAAAATAAAAATTAAATACTCAGTTTCTATTATTATTTCATTTAAATATTCTGACTGTTAACAAACTATCATGATTTCATTTATCAAATTAAGATAATTGACTGAATAAGGCATACGCTATCTTAATTTTGAGAAAAAAAAGAATGAAAATGGTGCTCATTTTATGTGGGGGAAGCACAATGGTTTCGGTACGACAATGACTTTGGACGTATTAGTTTTAAAAACAGTCTGAATAGAGAAGGGGCTGATGGTAAAGCACATTCACGTTGAAAAATACCTACAGTGAGCCAATCCCAATATCCAAGGAAAAGAAAAAAGATCTGCTAGATCTTTTACAACTAATGCCCCCCCCCCCCTACTTCCACGATTTTTACAGAAACCTTAGGTGTAATAATGATGAAGATATTGACTCTAATTTAGTTGATGTAGAAATAAATCAATAACTTCATCAAGAGTTTCATTTTTAAACTAGTAATGTACCTTTAGATTGAGTTTTCATCATTTGTGTTAACACGTTTTTATATAAAATCATAATTTCAACATAAAATAAAATATTTTTGATTTTTCCAAACTTTTTGACGCCCTTCGGGCAAGGTCCATTTCTCATATCCTCATATAAAAAGGAATTAGGTTGATTATTATTAAATACAGAAGGCTAATGAGGTATGATCAGAAGGCCATAAGAGACAAAAATATTACATACAAAGGGCTTAAATGCAATTAAAATAAATAAATAAGTAATATTTTCTTTAAATTTGTATTTCGCTATAATGTTTAGTCTCTTATGAGGTAATATAGTGGTTCATGAATAAAGAAATCCAAAGACAGGATTTAAAATGATTTTTCAAAAATATGGAATAACAGTTGACCATTTCCCACATCTGAATTTTTTATACAGTTAACAATTCACTGGTTTTTTTGCAAAAGGACTTCAATGTGTTTATGCAAAGGGTTATCGAATGTGAGGCTTAAACAACGATTTACCAAGCAAAAAAAAAACATTAAAAATTTTGTCTGATCGTATTTCTTTATTCCTGAATAATAAATGAAACATTATTTCAACTGGTATTTATAGTAAATTAGCTGTATATCCCGGTTTCACCCAGGGAATTTCATTTTTCTTGTACTTGTTGGCCTCATCAAAATCTATAAAATGAGACTTTTTTCAATTCAAACGGTCAATTTCGGTAAAAAACAATGTAAAGCGAGTGTTCATAATGATTTTTATAACAATAACGAATATACCCAGAAATTGGCTGAAGTTATGCAATTTTAATCTGGGCAGGTGTTCGTACCTTGTATGAAAGAACCACTGAGCGAAATTTGGAGAATTTAGGCCAAACGGTATGGATTTCTATAAAGAACTAACAAACAGAATTTCATTTCCCTTTATATTTTTTTTTTCACTTTTATTTTTTAATCCGAACCTGTTAAATACAAACATTAACAAGCTCTTTATATAAATTATAAATTTTAAGAATACTCGTTTAAGACAAAAAAAAATGTTTCATGACTTAAGCTCTTTTGCCCAAACACAAATGAAATGGCATGTATGTTGAAACTCAGATTTCATGTATAGTTCTTTAATAATTAAAGATATGTATACCTCAAAATGTTTTAAGAGCGTTTTTCTTAAAATTAAGACTAGACTAAGAGCAGTCATAAAAAAAAAATTAAATAACAAACTTAAATGTTAAAAAACTTAAAATACTTAAATATAAGTGTTATAGCATAAACAAAAAAAATTATTCAATAGAAGGATAGGGAAACTAATCTTAATTACGAGCGGGGCTATAAAATCATATGCTTGAAATGCTAACATTTTAATGTTACATTTTAATTGGAGTTTACTCCAATTTTCATTAACAAGAAAAATCTTTCAAAAAGCATTATTTTAACAACACACAAAAAGGAATTAAGAAAAATGAAAGTTTTTACTTACTTCCGAAAAAAAGTAGTACCGTATAAACCCATATCTTAAAGCCCGTGCCTTACGATCAGGTACTAACTACATAACTAAAGATAATTTTGTTGGCATATAAACTCACTTTGACCGTTTATACAACCATAATACCTAAACTGTTTAAATAATCCCAATAGTGTTTTGCTTGGAGTTTACTAAATTATTTATTTAGGAAACTCCAAATAAACAAGAATATGTTTCGTCTTATTTTTTATAAATATGATTTATATATTTAACAATTTCTTACGTAAATTGGCTAATAAGATGTTTTTAATAATTATTCGGGAGTTTCAGTCATAAATATTCAGAATTTAAATAGCCAATTTCTGGAACCCAAAAATGTGGGCCATCATAATTAGTAAAATGAAACAAATATATGAGAGTAAAATATAAAGTACCTGAGTTTCCTTCTCGTACGTAGGTGTATAAATTTCTACATTTTGTGTGTACTAAAATATACTTATGTACTACTCAAATATCTGTGATTAAAGTAATAAAGGTGATGACCCACAAGTTTGTGTCAAAACTTAGGCTGGTTAAATAAAGAAAATTTCTGAACGAAACGACTATCTATTATCCCAGAAGGGCACAAAAAAATAAAATAAAATAAAATTTGGGGTGTGTAAAAGTCGACTGTTTTTCTCTACGATAGTATAGCCAACTATTCTATCCCTACATGTGCACCATTACTAAATTACTAAACAGATGTTAGTAATTTAGTAATGTACCAGGGTTATTTTGAAAAGATGGATTTTCAAAACAAAAAATGTGCATCTGAAAATCCTGACTATTAATCATCCTATCAAAAAAAAAATGAAATTAAGTAAATTATAGTACATATCAGTTTTTGCTGTAGTGTTTTAAGTATGTTTATTTATCATACATATTATTTCTCAAGTCCTTTTTTTTTGTCTGTACGCCATAACTTCCTTAATACTTCACCAAATTTCATGAACGAGGCACCATTTTAAAGCTTTCCGTAACCCTTACACCAGAAAAACACAAATACCTCATTCCGCCTTCGATTGCGAGTTATAAGCGCAAAAACGCGTTGTTTTTTTTTTCTCGAGAAAAATGGTCGTAGAGATTTCTAAATGGTTTCAATCTTTTCAGGTTCTCAGGGAGAACATTTTCGGTCAATTATATTTTTTTCGATTAACCCCTTCGTTTGCGAGTTGTAAGCGAAAATTTCAAAATGGTTATAATATGAAAGTGACTATTATTAATATTTTCGGCCTTTGGCAAAAAATACCATAAATAATTCATGACAAAAGCTAATCGAGCCTTGACAATCCTGTTAACTAACCGAGCATTATAATTCCGATAGTTACATAAGCTATAGAATTAATAGCATTATATAACATGGTGTAGGAACACAATAATCAGCCGACTCACCTGTAGTTGTACCTTAGCTATAACTCTACAGCCCTTCCTGCTGAGAGAAGGAACGCCTTTTCCTTACTTTATACTCCTATTGAAAATTCTTTCCTCGCTCGAAGTGAGCAATCTCCATAACAAAGGGACTCAAGGGGAGCCGTCTAGATGGGTTTCATATTCTACCCAACCTACTGGTACTGTCTTAATAACAACCACGTTTTCTAAAAATAGCCTTCTTTGTTCAAAAGAGGAGGAGGTGAGAGAGAATCCATTTATATCAGGGAAATATCTATAAAAGAGATAGCATATAAGAAAATACCAAAGTCAACGGTGAAACAAAACACAAAACATGGATGGGAAAGCTTCCGGATGTGTTAGAACGAAGTAACAGCTGATACGAACTCTCATAGTACATGTTTGTTTGTGACTACGGTGTTCGCATACGATATACGCTGGCCTCAAAGGTTCTGGATTAATCTCCTTACGACTAAAAATAAGGAGCGATGGACTGGAGAGTTAGTCTTGTTCTGAAGCTCAAGTCATTTGCTTATTTCTGTTTTACAAAATGATAATGTTTTTTAACCTTTTTAAATATTTATTTGATAGTTTATATTTTACTGGAAAACTTTTTTTAATTTTATTTTCTTTTTCTTTTTTTAATCTAGGAAAGAAGTGTAATCTGACATAATTATTTATTTACTGACGAGATTTTAATTAATTGATGTTTATATGGTTATAATATGCTATATATCGTTATAATATATGTATATGGTACGTATATAATGAATATAATGTAATATAGGATTTTAAATCATAAATGGTTCCAAATTTTATAATTATTGTAAATTAATTTTATAAAAATTGTAAATTTTATGTAAAATATTGTTGCAGTACACCTGAAGACGAGGCATTAAGCCTCGAAACGTTGTGAAGTTTTAATAAATTGAAAAAAATATATATGTAATAACGGAAGATGGGATTTTTCACTGTTGTATAAAATTGGAATAATTAAGACCAAAAGAAAAATAAATATTTATTTATTAAATATTTAAAACACAAATTTTGTCTTTTCATAATTTGTGTGGCGCTGAAAATTTTTATCTTTCTTTTAATCTTTTAAGAATCGGATAAAATTGGCAAGGGAAGGTAAAAGAAAGAATATTGATATTCTCATAAAAAGTGGCCTGGATGAACGGGTAGACAAGGGCGCTTGCAACAGGTACTCAAAGTTAAGCAACAAAGTGGTTAGTAATTGGACGAGTGACCAAGCAGTCCAAGCCTACCCCACCCCCGTGCATGTGAGGCCCGTTAGCCAACTGGAGGCGACACATACCGACTGGGAGTAGGATTGATATAACTTCCCCATGTATCTTATCGAGATTTACGGTGTGGTTTTCCACGATGTCAGTAACCGCACGGACGTTTGTTACAACGACGGCGGTATACCTCGGGGAAAGAAATAGAGGTTGGATTGGTTATGGAGCAATGCGCAGTCTGCCGCTGCACCGTGGAGACTATGGCTTCCAGCAACCAACAAAAATGTCTGTAAGAAGACCACACCGCGCGGCAAAAGGTCTCATTAGGTCTACTTAGCCATCGGAAAAAAAAATAATCATAAATAATAATAATAAAGAATTAAAAAGTCTAGCATTGTAAAGGCGATATGGACTGCAATAGCTAATTGATTGAAATAAAACCAATGATCTATTTACCTTGTAAAACAAAAACCTTAAAAGCAGGGCTATGCTAATTAGTTCAGGAGAAACCTAGACAATTATAATTCGAACAAAAACATAAATAATTGAAATCAGTGAAAGAGAATAACGAAAAAACAATAATAACAATAAAAACGAGAATTGAAAATGCCCCTTCCCCAAATGACCTAGCATCGACTTCCAATAAAACGCCACCCCCCCCCCCCTCGCACCTCCTTAACAATTCCTTCCATCCTCTTCTCGCCTCCCCCCGCAGTAGTAATTCAAGCAGAAATTTAATTATTGCCAGCGGAGCATTACCCGTGCCTTAATAACAACGAGTGGAATTTAAAATTCTAATCAGGAAGGCAGCCGGGAGGAGCTTGGGTAAAAATGGACACTTTCCGGAAGCTGGGGGGGGGGGGGGGATGACTGAAGGGCGTGGGTTAAATTCAATTAAATTTAGGGTCAGTGTTTTCCTCGCTAAATATAGTATTTTTTCCCCTCTATTTTTTTTTTTAAAGCATGAAACTTTGCAAATATTTTTAATTTTTAAACCGTCCATTTACCAATTTTGTTGTGGGGGCTAAACTAGGGGGTTACCGTGTTGCCCCTGACAACCGTAGAAAATCTGAATTTTATGAGTTTAAGACCCGGTGCTCATACTAGCATTTTAACATATACAATAATTCGTCACCCTCACTCCTCTACCGGGAAAATCCCATGCAGGTTGGGAATTGAGGAAAGAAAAGAAAAAAAAAGGCCTTTTTACTTTACGCACACCAGTAAATTATTTCTAAAAGAGTGATTTATTTTAATACTAGCTAGGGTGCCCGGCTTCTCTCCGATAGTTGAGTGGTGAAAAACTTTATAATAATAGGAAATAGTTTTGATTTCATAGGTACCTGCAATTATCTCTGTACCTCTTGTACTATTATTATTTTTTGTATTGTATGCTTCTTTCTGTATATTTTCCAAATTTGTATGCACTGTTAAATTATGTATTATCTCATTTTTATGTTATTATTCAGTCCAGACACAACTATTGTATACAGTACCATATATTTTGTTAGTTTTTAAATATTTTGTTCACTCAGTTGTCATGTGCCTTCACTTCAAAAGCGTTGGATTTCCCCGCCATAAACCTTTGAAGTCGGCAAACTAACCCCCTACCACTACCTCTCACCTTATTTTTACCTTTAGTCTTAGTATCCACCTGGACTCAGTAGGTAAATATCAGATTCTATTTTATCTTGTTAACCAGCCTCTTATTTTAATATTTATGTATACCATCTTTTATATTATTATCAGTTCTGTAATGTATCCATTTATTGTCACCCTCTAGCATAGATACTCATATATTTGTTTTCTTTTAGCCCTGATGAAGATCCACAAGTTGGATCGAAACGTTGGCTTACCATAATAAATATCATTGTAACTGAAAATCCTGACCATCATTTAACCTATCATAATAGGAAATAGAGAACCTTCTTAAAAATTCGGTTTTAACTTGGTATCAATGTTCTGCAGGCTTGAGATCTGCAGAGTCCGCCCAAATAAGAAACCCCTTATAATGTACAGGGGGTTGAAAATGGTAAATTAACTATTAATTTTGCTACAACTTTGCGGAGTTATGTATCGTTTTTGATGGTTTCTGTGATTCTGAACCCTATAAGTCCATTCCAAGCAGTCAGCAGATAATAAGTTATTAGATTATAGTTGAAAAATCTGGTATCTCAGTTTAAAATACTATTTTTCGATTACAACTTAAGCGCCGACTACTGTGATGGCCCTATTAGATCCAGAAGTATAGAAACTACCGAAGATTCATAGAAACTTTTTTTTAAGACCTTTCTTCAATTTTAACCTCCCTTAAGATATCCCCCCCCCCCCCCCCCGTAATTTGAGCGGGCTCGGCAGATCTCGAATCTTACTACTACTACGAAGTGAAAACCAAAATTTCATGAAGGCAAAATTTTTTCATCATATTTCTTTTTATCCTGAACTATGAGGGATGATAAAATCTTATTCAAGAATATTGGAGTTCCCATCATACATAGTAATCAAACCAACTTCTTTTTCATAACTGCAATAAGAACACTTCAAACTTATCATTTTCGATTTATATCAGTCAATTTATCTCTTTTTTTTATGTCTGTTTTTATTCGCTCACTATACTATTAAGAAATGTTCACTCATATTGCATTAAATTTACTTAAGTATATCTTAGATATTGATTAAAAGTAATGTGTTAATCAATTTGCCTTGTTATGAGGAAATTAATTTGTTAAGGAATCCAGTTGGTTTTCTAATATATTGCAGAGATGTAAAATCATTATTTTATTTCGAAAGCAAAGGAAAACTAATTATTTTCGCTTAATTTTTAGTAATTTAAAAAGAAGAGCTGAAAAAATATATAACCTGTACCAACTGAACTGGACGAATGAACAATAAACATTGAGTGAAAGCACCCTAGCGCTTCCTGGTAGCCTGGAACTCGAACTAAATTTTTCATTCATAAACTTGTATAAAAATCTCAAATAGGCTAATTACATGGTGCGAGATGCTTTAAATTCCACTCATTTTCTCTTCAATTTTACACCTTTTGTTTTGTTTTTTTACACATGGTTATTTTTCAATTTCTTCAACCAATTTTTCAACTGTTTTTTTTTTAAATTTTTACACATGGCTAAACGACGACATAACTTTCTTAATCGTACGTGGAGTCGTTTTATAGCCTTATCGGCACGCACATTGTACACTTTGCGTAATAATATTGTATATTGATTAAAATAATACTAGTGAATAACAGATGATTAAAGTGATGTATTTAACAAGCTTCAAATATAAACAAAAATTATGGCTTTATATAAAATTATTTATTGAATTATTCAATTAGGGGTCCAATAACCTTCTATTGATTTTAAAATACAATCAAATATATCCTTGTTCTTGTATCTTCTTTTGTAAACAAACTCACATAGGTTTGAGTCTAGAAGAGATCTTCTAACTCCAAATTTTTTATTCAGATTCATTAGTGTCTGTTTGAGGAATTCGGACGTTTTCGATATGAATTGAAGGGCGAGTATTTCATCGAAATTTAAAACTTACATGTTTTGATTTCACGTGATTAGGTATTACATTATTAACTGCTTTAATCTTCCGGGAAAAAAATGATATTTTATAGGTTCATACTAATGATTATTTGACCAAACATAGACACGTTCACTACTTCCTATTTAAATGGCCTTCCCTGAAACTAAATAATAAGTAGACTAAAAGAGAACATATGCTATATAGCATGAACTGTTTTGCAATGCAAGGCACCCGAGCCTGTTTTATAAATGAGGAAATAATTATTTGATATTTATAAATCTCATTAAAACTGTCAGGACTCAATAAACAACAAGCAGAATAAGGATTTAGAAATCTTGCGATTAGCATTAATTGATTCGTAATTGCTTAGGGGACATGCTATGGAAGTGAAAGTAGGGCCCATTGGCCTATTTCAAACTTCTTCTAACAAAAAAAAATAGACACACGCTATCAAGGGATTTCTTCAGCCTCCTCCGATATTGCAGTTGATCACGCTGCGACCTCCGGCTTTCACCTCAGCGAGCACGATCTAACGTGGAAAATATTTTTACCACAAACACCTCCGAAAGTCCAATAATCAACACCTACACAGTTTTGAAAAACAGCACTGATAAATTCATGTACAAAAAAAAAAAAAAAAAAATTAAAAATAGACAGAAAGTTGGGGTACCAATTCTAATCTATATTTTTTAAACTGGCATTAGTCGCTAGACCAACTTTAACATGGATGGTCGCACGTGAGAAAATTCTCTCACAACATTTACTACTTTTTTTTTTTCATTTTAATCATACGTTAGTTTATATTTTAACAATTAAGCTGTACTTACAAAAGGGTCAATTATTAGTACAAATTATGAAATCTTGAAAAAACTTTTTTATTAAGAGGATAAAACAACTATAATTATTCAAAACTACTGTTTAACATTTTTTAAAAAGAGTAAACAAATTAAATACATAAAGAAAAAGTATAATCTTAAAGCCAAATTAATACTGCAAGCATTTAGTTTAATTAACAATAGTGCTTTTAATGTTCAATTAGAAATACAATGTATATTGGCCGTGAGTCTGTGAACTGCAGATAGTAAGGAGGGGAGGTTTTCAGAAGCACCAAGAGCCGTTTCCCGCCAAAAAACAAAATATTTGAGAGAAATTCTCACGCAGCGACCAATGACGGGTTAAAGAATATCTTCAATTGAACCGTGGAAATGCATAAGGGTATTTTTGCATAAGGGTATAAGTTTCTTAGGAAATTTTTACGGAGATGATGTGACTTATATCCTCAAGGGTGAACCACGTTCGGTGCTTACACCCATGCCACTTTTCCTACGTTCAATGAAAGGGGTCACCTGTGGTATAGTGGTTAACATAGAAACTTACAATACTAAAGGTGGCGGGTTCGCGTCCCGAGGTGGCCCCAGTATTTTTTGATGCCTAATGAATTCAACCACGTCGATGTCACCAAACAGCTCTAAGAGCTCCGAATTCTTCCTTCTTTTCCATATGTCTCCCTCTAGAACTGGAACAAAAATTCTTCTAAATAATTGCCTTTCGAATACCAGTAGCATGGCCTCATCAGCTCTGGTGAAGGCCCAGGCTCCCGACCCATACGTGGGGAAAGGATGGATAAAGCTTTATTTCGGTTCTGTTCGATAGGTACCTGTTCCTAAAATGTTTGGCCAGGCCAAAGTAGCTCCGGTTAGCTGCAGCGATTCTAATATTGATTTCCTGGGAGATGTTATTTAGTGCATTGACTTCCGAACCCAGGTGTATAAAGCTTTGCACCTTCTCAAATTTGTGGGTCCAACCTCAAACAATTCAGCTGCTGTTCCTGTTCCTCCTACTCTCAAATATTTCGTCTTTGTTTCATTGATGATCAGGCCAAGTTTTCTGGCTTCTTCTTCGAGAGATAGGGAAGCTTCTCTAAGGGCACGTTCAGATCTGGCAGATATGTCGAAATGTCAGCGTACTCCAGCAACTCCACTGTGCTGTCATAAAGTATTGCCCGGGTTTGGATGCCTGAGCGGCGCACTGATCGTTACTTGGCAAAATTAAAAAGAAGAAATGCAGGGATATTTTTTGATAGGAGTCCTTAGGAAATCCTTGTCTATGCCGTCCCTCGAATAGGACGTAAAAGGGAGGTCCCGAGCCTGTACGATGTCAGGTACTCGTTAAAGATCCCTATCCTAATTTTACCTGGAAAGGCAAAATTTAGGATTCCCACGGTAGCATCGTACAAACAGCCTTAATGGCATAAAGTGACGTTAAAACCCTCAATGAACTCTTTCTGAAGAATGCCTTTGACACTCATAAAAATGTGGAAAAAAAAACTTTTTTTTTTGGGACTTAGATCCTTATGCATTTCCACGCTTCAATTATTTAAAGCATTTAAGGTGTGAAAAAATATGTTACAAGATAATCATGAATCAATCATATTTTAGTTTAGAAACTTTAGTTCCATAACAGATTTCTGATGGAATATAAATTGATTATAGAGGAACAGTAATCGTTCTCGGTTTCCAAGGTTCGGGAGTAGCTCTTCAGGGTTAAAGTTCGCACAGTGTAAATACACCTTAATAATAATCCGCAATAATCCCCCACCCTCTCCCCTGACCGGAGAAACCCGTATTGCCTAACCGGCGAAGAAGGGGAGGAGCGAAAAAAAAAGTATATATTTAGGAGTTCTTAAACCACTTTCTAAATATACAAAGACTCAGAAACCTTGTAATAATACACTAGAGGGAACTCTCCTACACATACAGAGAAATAAAGTTGGCAAGGCAAGCTGACAGGGATAAATACATTGAGAAGCGAACAACCTTGCCTCCACTTTCACTAACACCCACAACATCGCGGATTTCCATTTCTTTCTTCATAGTCTGTCTGGTCTTCTCAGCAAATATGGGGCACTGTGGGTAAACTCTGATTAACCGAGGCTTTTGTATATTTAAAGCTTGCAATGTATGTTACGTATTTTATGAACAAAGTGTTGTTGTCAATAAATAACATATTTTTAAGTCTACACATTTTTTTTTATATAAGTATACAGGTAGAAACAACAGTGAGAGAATCGGTCAGAAATGGTTTACGACAGAATAGAATGCCCGATTTATTCAGCTGCCAGGAATCACAATCTACCACTAACTTAGCACTGATGTAAATTTAATTCAGCTCTTAGGTAATCAATCAATCAATCAATCAAGGAAATCAAAAATCTTTATTTTTAAGGGAAAACTGAAAATAGATCCTTTATATCAAATATTTAATATCTTTTTTGAACTATTGCGATAACCAAAGACATTAATCCGTTATAGCTATATTTAAACAGCATGTGTTTTTAGTAGCCATTTACTCTTCCTATGTTTAGTTCAGTATAAATGATGATCACTTTTTTATATTTTATTTGTGATCTAATCCCTCTTTGAATTCATGATTTTTAAAAAATTTTATTAATTAAATTATTCTTTGTTTATTCATATAACCTTATATAATTCTAGGCGTATATCCCGGTTTCACCCGGGGATTTTCGACTCTTCTCCAATGATAGATAGATAGATAGATAGATAGATAGATAATCATGTTTTATTATATAGTAAAGCTATACAAAGTAATATATTACAATAAAAACACACTATGACAATGGTTAATACCGTCTGCCAGGAGTTGCCTCTATAAACATCTTAGGTTAAGAATTAAATAATAAAAGAATAAAACAAACTTAAAAAACTCTAAATAAAAAATAAAGGCCTTCAATAAACATAAAAAAGATACTTAATACTATTTACACATCTGTTAGTCTATTATGAATCTAAATTTTAATTAAAATTAAATTCTGCAATTAAAAGTTTTCTGTACCTTAAAACACCTTTCATAAATCCATATAGCCTGTGCCAATCCTTCCCATTTAAAAAATCTATAATTTGATGCTTACTTAGCTGAATAGAGCCAAAATATTTATTTCAATAAGAAATGAAGATAGGGCAGATGGCTACTATGTGATATGTATCTTCATCCTCATTTAAATTACACATGGAGCATGTATGAACAATGCCCTCCAACCAAGGTTTACTATTGAAGTTATACTATTCACCTCATGTTTTAAATATTGTTTGGATTAAGTCCATACTATGCTCATTATTAATGTAACTAACTTTAAAGTCTAATTCTTTGTACAGCGAATGATATTCAGCGGCTGAGACGGATACCATCAACTCTTTTCTAAAAAATTCTTGGGCTTTACCTATTATATTATACATTTGGTTGCGCCAACGTTCCCCTGATACAAATACAATATCTAAATTGCATTCCAACATATTTGCTAGTGTTTGCCATTCCTTAAACCAAAAATTATAATCTGATTTTATACATTCCAGAGCCATTATATACGGGAGACGTGTACAGCTATAACTCAGTATTTTACAAATTTAATTTACATGCAACTTCAAGTAATTATGGTACAGTAAATTCCTACCAGTCTCTAAGTACAACATATAATTAGGTGTGCTAGGTGGTAGGCGAAATAGCTTTTTTAAAAAAAATCTATGAAGACCCTCGAGCTCCTGATAGTTATGTCCTGATGTCCTGATACACCGAACGAACGACTGAGTTAAAGAGATTATACTTTGCAGTAATGGGCACCTTACAATACAATATAATACAATAAGGCTTAACGGACCCGAAGGCCGGACGCCGACACCACCAATCGGTCCCTACATACCTCAACCACCTACCACCGTCCAATCCCAAATTCACAAGATCTGCTTTCACCGAATCTTCCCACCTTCGCCAAGGCCTACTCCCCCGGCCGTTTTCCAGTCGGCAAAGCGTTTATCAATCTTTTAGGAATTCGTTCACTACTAAGACTCGTCATTTTGCATGCCCACTTTAGCCGACGCGCAGTTATAGACTTGATTACATTTGCCGGGTAAAGCTCACGCAATTCCGCATTGTGTAGCCGTCTAAATTCTCCTGTTGACTCATCTTTCTTCGGCCCGAATATTCTAGGCAGCACTTTATTTTCAAACACCATAAGGCGTTTCTCATCCCTTACTGTAAGCGGCCATGTTTCACAACCGTAAAGAACAGTCGGAAGAATTATAGTTTTGTAAATCCTAATTTTTAAATTTCGGGATAGAAGGCGTGACCCAAGTAATTTTGCAACCGAGAAATAACAAGCATTTCCCGCCTTTAATCTAGCCTTAATTTCCTCTTCGATTTCGTTTTTTCTAGTTACAGTAGATCCTAAATATCTAAATTTCTCAACGGCTTCGAATATTTCCTCTTCTACTTCAATATCGCCAAAATTGTCACCGTTTCTACAACTAACCATATATTTTGTTTTTTCCGTATTTATTTCTAGCCCTACTTCTTTTCCGGCTTCCATCAATGCTTTTGTATTTAGTTCTATCGTTTCCACGTCGTCGCCAAGCAAAACCAAATCATCAGCGTAACCGAGTACGGATATATTTCCCCCCAGATTCAAACCCTTTCCGGTATTTATCACCCCCCTAATGTCATATTCTAGAGCTAAATTAGATTAAAACAGGGGATAGCGAATCCCCCTGTTTCAAGCCAGAGTGAACCTCGAACTTCTCAGAAAAATAACGACCGATTCTTATTTTATTGAACGTTTCGGTCATACACATTTTTACTAAGTTTACTAACTGGGCACCTTATTGTTGCAAAATACATCGGACCAAACACTATTGATGGCTAGCTTGGCGGATTGCACCTTCTCTTTTAAGTGATCTTGCAGTGAGAGATTATTAGTAAGTGTGATACCTAAATATTTATATTGCTTCACAAACTCAATCTCTTCCCCTTGATATTTCCATTTGTATTTAAACCTATCTGCCTTTCCTTTTGCCTTTTTAAATATCATTATTTTTTTTTTTGTTTATGTTTAATATCAAACTCCATTTAACTAGATACCCTTCCAGTTTCGCTATCATATCTGCAAGCCTGGTTGGTGTGTCTGAGATCATAACTATATCATCCGCAAACGTTAACACGTTTACTATAGTGTGGCCAACTTTTATTCCCCCTCCTATTTCTTTTCCTAAATCATTTATGAATAGTGAAAACAGAATTGGGCTCAGTGTGCAACCTTGTCTTAGGCCTATAGTGGTCGAAAAGGGTTTAGTTATTCCTTTTTTTGAAAATCTTTAATGTCTATTATCAAGGAAGGACTCTTCTCCAATGTAAAGCGAGATCATAACTTTTTATAACCTCAAAGAATATACCCATAGATTGGCTGAAGTTTTGAAATTTTAATATGAACAGGTGTTCGCAGCTGGTATGAAAGAACCACTGAACGAAATTCAGAGAATTTAGGACAAACAAACAGAATTCTATCTTTATTTATATAGACTGGTATATTAATATTCATATCGTTATTGCGTAATACGTAAATTATTATAAACAAGTATATTTATTTCAGCAATATTCCAGTTAATGGTCTATTACCAACATTTATTGATATTACATCTATTAAATAAAGATGAAAATTGTATTAATTATTTGCATTGGTGTTATCATCTATATTAAGTTGTTGTTGTTTGTTTATATTTATTTATACTAAATATTTAGTTGTATTATCTAACTGCCTTGCGGAGTTAAGATGGCCTTTTTGTAATTCATAAAAGAATTTCAATTTGTACAAGAATTTGTATTCTTTAACAAATAAAATCTATCTATTCTTTGTTTAATAATTAAGATTTTTTTTGTCTAAGAGGCAGTCTAATAACCTTTACAAATAAATTACATTTTGTATATACTATCAAGTCTATCAATGTAGTTCGTAAAAGACCAATTCTTTGTTAAGAGATGTGTACGTTCAAACATTAAACTGAATTGAATTGAAATGAGTTCAAAAACGTTTAAAGAAATAAATAAGATTATTTATTTATTATTTGCGGACATTTCGACTTATACTGTAGGTCATTATGTTTGTTTGCTTAACGCGATTTGATGCAACTAAGGCTAAAGTGGGACTCCTAAATTTTGCATGTCCAGATGTAATTAGGATAGGAATCTTTAACGAGTACCTGACATTGCACAGTCTCAGACTTCCATTTTACGTCCCATCGGAAGGACAGCTCAGCCAAGGATCTTTTACTCAATTTAAAAACGAGCCCGTGACGTTAGTTGGCCCCAACGCTGCCAAAGTTCTGGGGCGATAAATATACAACGTCTAGACTCACCAAATGTATATGCAATGAATACCACCGATATTTATGCCTCCATCACTGTCACTTTGTTATTATTACTATAGTGCAAAATAATTTTTATTCTAGAATTACATAACTGTTAATACTTTTTTTTACTCCCTGCTTAAAATCCGAGAGTCAGCGCGGGACGCGAACGCGCTACGTTAAATATTTTAGGTTGCTATGCTAGCTACTTCACCAAAGTGACCATTACTGTAGGTCATTGTGAGGGAAATGATGACTGCTAAATATGGGACTGCTTAAACAAACAGGTGAGTATCAATATATCAATATATCATGATATAAACGCAAGGAGTTTTTGCTGTTGTTGTATGTATGTTATAGTGTGTTTTGCTAAGCAATCAATCTTGAAGCCTCTACACAACAATGAATGCCTCAACAATATTAGGCAAGAGGCACCGTGTTAATTTAAAAATATATATAAAGATTGAAGGATTGCAAGAGAGTATCAAAAAACTGGAAAGAAGCAGACACAGATAAGAGCAAAAGAAGGTTGGTTCAGCACCTGAAGATCTACATACGATGCCAGAAAACCATCCGGGTCGATTTAAAAAAAACTTATACTCGTATATAGTATAAGCATGATGGTGGAAGATAGTTGACCTTAAATATAATGAGCAGGAATTGGTTGGAGGTGCGGTCGTAATAATTAGCACTAATATGTGATATTTACATATTTTATTGTTTTGTAGAATTTGAAAATTATATTAAAATTAAAATTAATTAAAATCGAATTAAAAAAATTAATTAAAGCTGCCTTTTTTCATAAACCTCCTAAAAGGGTAGGCCGAAATGAAGGTGTGGTTATTTTTTAAAGGCAAAACTGCAAAACCGAGTTCGATTTGGACTGAGATGCGCTAGCTATGATTGGTGGTGTTGGTACAGTACCTATAGTTCTACTATGTCTTTTATTCTGTATTTATATAATCCTCGTTAAAAATGTGTATGACCTTATTGATCAAATACTATCTAAATAACCAAAATAAGCTCAAACAATCTGAATTGTTGCCTAAATCTTAAGAACTTCTCTCCAACTCTTGACTTAGAAGGGAACAGAGAAAACAATGTTTCCATCTAAGAAAGTTGAAGTATTCACAAAGCCATGATTTTCTTCTCGTCTGGGGTCTTTTGTCTGGAGTTGGCGTTTTGTTGTTACAAGTTGGCTTGCAAAGCATCTCAATTTCTTATTTCTAAGGAAAGAGCTCTGTTTTCAGGAGCTGAGAACTATATTTTTTTGTGTTAATTTATTCTATTAGTGTGGGTAACCACCTTGTTTTAAATAATTCATTTTTTGTAAATAATCTTATAATAATAATCTTTTCTCTTCAAAAAGTAAATTATTTAAAATATATATTTTTTAACTCTACTGCAGGTGTAGTTTATCAGCCATTACAATATTTCTTTTTTTTTTTTTTTTTTTTTTTCAAATGCATTCATCTTTTCTAATGTATTTCACGGAGTGCAACAATTCCAGAAATGTATTAAAACGAAATGGTACTTGTTTGCATATATTTCTCAAACGTCTGATTCAATTGTCTATAGCAAATTAAAGAAGATAGACTAATTAAATAAATTAAAATAAATAAATGACAGTAAGATAATACGAGTAATAAGGGTCTATCACCAATATAAAAAAGATTGCACATATGCAAATCAGTTGCATAAAAATAATTCAGTTTACTAAAAGTTTATTTATGTATAACATACGTATCCAGTGTCCCATAGCGAAATTATCTCAGCAGACTTACCTGTAAAAACAAAAGAGAAAATATATAAGTAATGGTCTTTTTGTATATAAATAATATATATTTATTAAAAAAGAGAGAGCCATAAGGTCGAACGCACATTGAGACGCAGACGATGCAGAGCAGAGCAGTTTTTGTGCAACGTGAATTAAAACGGAAACGCGAGGTCCAATGTACGCAGAAAACTGTGCGACGCTTTTTTTTTCGTGCTGCCCTGCGTGGCACAGTTCAATGTGCGCCTTACCAAAATTGTAGTTTTCCTAATACATATTAGCTCCCGTGGATTTAACATTCCTACTGTGAAGTAAGCCATCGATATTACGATAATAAAAAACCATAAAGTTAATATTTTCCTTCTTCATTTAATTCCTTTTTTTTTTTTTTTTTTAATTCTATTAAAGTTGCTTGAGAACATTTTAATTTTTACAACTGGACTTAATTACTTTTCATCAGGATCCTTTACAAGTTTATTATAAATTTCTGGGTCCAAACATTTAACAGTTAGATGTAAATGTTAAATATTTAAAATAATTTATATTTTGAAGACAAAAGATTGGGCTCCGCCGGGAGTCGAACTCGGGTCTTCCGCGTGGCATGCACGGTATGCTAACCACTCCACCGCAGAGCTCGCTTCCAATCTGAGCCAATCCTTCCTCTTCACTGATACCTCTCCCTCGATCTCGCAAGTTTTGCGAGTATTTATGGGAGGTGGACAATTTTTGTCAAATTTTGGACATCTCTTGAAATTTTTTTGATCGTCAATTTAATCTATTTTTGTGGGTAATCACCGTGTTTTAAATTTATTTTTTCATTCATTCATTTTAATAATAATGAATAAAATAAAAATAAATTTATTTTTTGAAGAGAAAAGATCGGGCTCCGCCGGGAATCGAACCCGGGTCTTCCGCGTGACATGCGCGCTATGCTAACCACTGCCCTATACTTTTCTTTTCAAAAAATAAATTATTTATAATAATTTAAAACACGGTGGTTACCCACAAAAATAGATTAAATTAATAGTTAAATATTTGGCTTTCAGATATATTCAATTTGACGCTCTACTGCAACATAAGATATTTCAATATAGATGATTCCATCAGAGGACTTGTAATAAAAACAAGACTTGCACATTTTTTATTGTGATGGAATATAAGCCCCTGCTTAGGGAATTCATTTATGAAACTGGGTCAAGGGAAGTCTGAGATCGGAGGAAGCTGTTTTTACTGGATCCGGCTGTAACAGTTGTTTGGGGTAAACAACAATTTGGAAAAGATTCTTTATTATAATCAGCATCCACAGCGATTTAAAATATTTTTATGCATAAATATTTCGATATTATACGATTAACATGTACTATGACAGTTTGTTCTAACTGCTAGTTCGTTCCAACAAGCCCAGAACTATTCTAAATCATGTTTTGTTTCATGTTGGAGTATTGTGTTTTCTATTTGAGGGGGTCGGGGCAAAATAGTGCCAACCAACATTTTTAACAAAAATAAACTGTAGCTGCAGTCTGCTGTATATTACGCAGGGCTATATGTCTATGATGGAAATGCCACCTAAATACGACTATATAGAGCACTCCATAGTCATATTTAGGTGGCATTTCTATCATAGTCATATAGTCCTACGTAATATACAGCAGACTGCAGCTACAGTTTATTTTTGTTAAAAATGTTGCTTGGCACTATTTTGCCCCGACCCCTTCATTTAAACTTTTTTAGAAGAAGAAAGAAAACTATTTATTGATATTATTACATCCTGTCTCATTCGAGACATTGGTAATAGTGCTAATTTTATATTTAAACTAAAATAATTAAAACAAATCATACGGAATCGAAAGTTTTAAAAGCAGCCCAGAAGGTGTTTAAATTGCGTTTTTCGGGCATAACTCGAAAATTATAAATTTTATGATCTTTAGATAAATGTAGAGTTTAAAAAAATTGAGATTAAAAAAAAAAACAGGAGTATCGAACGTCTCGGCGAATCAAGGGAATTATTTTGTTTATTTTTATTTATTTTTAAACAGATATTTGGTAGTTAGTTTCTTAAATTAATTATTACTCAAATTTGTGGACTTCAAAGTGGTATCGCAAACCCTCACGGAGTGGGAAAAAGGTTTTGTGGGGCGCGAATTTTAAATAAATAAATAATCTTCTCGGCAAATGAAAAAATTATCCTTATTTTCACATTGGATTTCATAAACCTTACAAGTAACCGTGTTATGTATAAAAATGCACATATATGTATATTACAGAATGGCATGGATTGAATTAAAATCATATTAAGGGTTGGGCACGAAGTAAAATGAGAGACTTTGTATTAAGGTCCCTTTACACTATGCGAACATCACCATTTAACAGCCGCACAGTGCTTCCAGTACATGGAGTTTTTGGACAAAAATCTTTTGACCACGGAATATTATGGGGAATGCTGAGCTGATTACGAATATACCTCATATGCGGGGTCGGAAATAATATTTGACCAAGTTAGAGCCAAAAAAAAAAGGCAAATCATGGTTTAGGCAAAGTATCTTAGATTTTAAGGAAAATTAGAGAATCATTATCGGTTAGTTGATCTTTAATAAGATAATTAGACAAACACAACATATCAAATACAAGATATACTTCCTTCATCTACTTATAAAAATAATATTTTACATAATTTTATTACCTTATAAATAAAATAATTTTTAAAAGTATCTACATAAGAGATTTTTTCTTTTTTTACTTTCACTTACCTATATATGAAATATATAGTAAGTGGAAGTATTGCGATCGTGAAAAATTTCGACTTCCGGTTTTCAACGGAAATACACGTTTTGGGGTCCCCTGAGTCGAAATGACCAAGTCCCGCGAAATGGTCTGTGTGTGTGTGTGTCTGTGTGTGTGTGTGTGTGTGTGAACAGACTAGCTCAAAAACTATAAACCGTGCGATCCTGAAATTGGGTATTTAGTGTAAGTATATGCCCGCGATGTGACAGCAAAAATTTCATCAAAATTGGTCAAAGGGAGGGGGTACTTTATTTAATAACTTTTTACGTTTTTTTCGATTTTCTCAAAAACGGCTCTAACGATTTTGATTAAACTCAGTATTTGATCTATTTATATGCCCGAGATATGACTGTAAAAATTTCATCAAAATTGATTAACCGGAGGAGGGACTTTACTTAATAAATTTTGTATCATTTTCACGTGTTTTTTTTATTTACTCAAAAACGGCTTTAACGATTTTGATTAAACTGAGTATTTGATGTAATAATATGCCCGAGATATGACTGTAAAAATTTCATCAAAATTGATTAACCGGAGGGGGGACTTTACTTAATAAATGTTGTCTCATTATCACGTGTTTTTTTTATTTACTCAAAAACGGCTTTAACGATTTTGACAAAACTCAGTATTTGGTGTTGGTATATGCCCGCGATGTGACAGCACAGATTTCATCAAAATTGGTCAAAGGGAGGGGGCACTTTATTTCATACCTTTTTTTCCGATTTTTACCTTTTTTTCGATTATCTCAAAAACGGTTTTAACGATTTTCATCAAATTCGCCATGTTTAATGAAAATTAGGTGTTCTTTAATATCAGGTAAGAAATGAATGTGGAAAAATGTGTAACTTTGAGAAGTGGCATTAACACAACGCATTCATTTCTAATGTAATGTAAGTAAGTGGGTAAGTGAAAGTTGTGTGTTGCGCGCACGCACCAGATTTTTTTCACTTACCTATATATGAAATATATAGTAAGTGGAAGTATTGCGATCGTGAAAAATTTCGACTTCCGGTTTTCAACGGAAATACACGTTTTGGGGTCCCCTGAGTCGAAATGACCAAGTCCCGCGAAATGGTCTGTGTGTGTGTGTGTCTGTGTGTGTGTGTGTGTGTGTGTGAACAGACTAGCTCAAAAACTATAAACCGTGCGATCCTGAAATTGGGTATTTAGTGTAAGTATATGCCCGCGATGTGACAGCAAAAATTTCATCAAAATTGGTCAAAGGGAGGGGGTACTTTATTTAATAACTTTTTACGTTTTTTTCGATTTTCTCAAAAACGGCTCTAACGATTTTGATTAAACTCAGTATTTGATCTATTTATATGCCCGAGATATGACTGTAAAAATTTCATCAAAATTGATTAACCGGAGGAGGGACTTTACTTAATAAATTTTGTATCATTTTCACGTGTTTTTTTTATTTACTCAAAAACGGCTTTAACGATTTTGATTAAACTGAGTATTTGATGTAATAATATGCCCGAGATATGACTGTAAAAATTTCATCAAAATTGATTAACCGGAGGGGGGACTTTACTTAATAAATGTTGTCTCATTATCACGTGTTTTTTTTATTTACTCAAAAACGGCTTTAACGATTTTGACAAAACTCAGTATTTGGTGTTGGTATATGCCCGCGATGTGACAGCACAGATTTCATCAAAATTGGTCAAAGGGAGGGGGCACTTTATTTCATACCTTTTTTTCCGATTTTTACCTTTTTTTCGATTATCTCAAAAACGGTTTTAACGATTTTCATCAAATTCGCCATGTTTAATGAAAATTAGGTGTTCTTTAATATCAGGTAAGAAATGAATGTGGAAAAATGTGTAACTTTGAGAAGTGGCATTAACACAACGCATTCATTTCTAATGTAATGTAAGTAAGTGGGTAAGTGAAAGTTGTGTGTTGCGCGCACGCACCAGATTTTTTATATAGGAGTTTCCACCAATGGTGGGTTTCCTTTAACCTATATATTGTCTATTGCCTCCTACCAGACTTTTCGGTCAAAGGCCCATTCTTCTCGTAGACCACGCCCCATCAAGGAATCTTCTACTTCGTTATTCCATGTTTTCCTTGGTCTACCTCGTCTTCTCCTTCCATCTATTTTCCAGGAATGGACAACTTTTGGCATTCTTTCATCGGGCATCCTTTTCTGATGACCAAACCATTTCAGCCATTTTTTTCTATTTCTTCCAGAATGTTTTATTTTAACTTCCATTTTTTCTCTAATGGTTTCATTTCTCACCTTTTCCATCCTGGATGTTCCTGCCGCTCGGCGCCAGTAGTCCATTTCGGTGGCCAGGAGTTTCTTCCGAAGACTGCCCTATATGGTTCAGTTTTCTGCTCCATATGTCATTGTACTTAATACAGTAATTTTATAGATATTTTTTGTTTTTGTTTTAGGGGTGATATTTTTGTTCCACAGTATTGAATTTAGCATCGATATGGTCCTTTTCCCATCCGAAATTCTCCTCTTGATTTCTTTATCACTCGAGCCGTCCACTTCAATCATAGACCCAAGATATTTAAAATGTTTGACTCTTTTCAGAGCCTGTCCTGGGTGCAGTTCCATGTCCTCATTACTGGATGACATGAATTCTGTCTTCTCAGCATTAATGGTTAGTCCCCATTTTTAATATTCTTCATTAAGCTTTCTTAACATGTATCCAGCATCTTCTGTATCATGAGCAATGATGACTTGGTCGTCCGCAAAAGAAAACAGATAAGAGAAATCTAAATAAAAAATAAAATAAAAAGCTGAATCTTCTGGTTCAATAGCGAAAATTTCCATGTTAAATTTATTTAAATAAGTTAACTAAGATTAATTAAATTAAAATGTAAATAATAATTAATCGTTAGTTAAGATAAGCTTCAAGTTCCAAGTCAGCCGCCTTTCAGTCGTGCTGTCAGAGATCAATGTTCGCTCTACTTTACGTTACAGTGTAAATAGTTGTTCGTAGTACGCCGGTACGGCAAAGTTACGGGGTTTAGGAGACACCTGCAAAGGATTCGCTCCTCAAAAAACATTGAAAATATGGTGCCATTATTACAATTACATACATATTATGATTACTTAGATTTACCTTTTTCTTAGTGTCATACTTGGATCCGAATTTCTCGAAAAGATCACAAACAAAGTTGAATAAGTTTGGCATAAAGTATATATCCCTGCTGATATCGGTACACGAAGAAAAAATGTGATGTTAGCCAAAATAGGTAGAATTGAAGTCAGAACAATTGCATATTAAAATTATCATGATTGAGCCCTGTCATGTCTCTAATATTATTTTAGAACTAGAAAGAATCAAATTTGATCTCAGTAACAAGTTACTTTTTACAGTTGATCTCAAAATCAATAATTCAGCACTTACAGCCTTACATTTACACACAATTGTAATTCAAAGGATTTTATCTAGAATAATATTTCAGGAAATTCTATTGAAATATCTTAGTTCGGATTTCAATATAATTATAACCCTATTAATCCGTAATTGTTAGAATAGCTAATTGGTTCGTAACAGGGGGCAATTAATGTTGTGTTTGCCTTGTTGTGTAGGCGTTGTGTGAACACAACCATGTCCCAACCACACAGCAAACATGCACAGTGCACAGCACCTACGTACAACAGAGACCTAACAGCAGCAAGTGATTAGCAAACATAGGTCAAAACTATAATATATTATTACTCTAAAATATCTACGAAGAAATAAGTTTATTATTAACAAAAAAATAGTTGTTTAAAAAGAAAAAAACTGATGCAATTCGCGCAAAACACAACTTTCAATTACCAACATACCTACTTGGAACAGAAATCGACGTGTTTTGATAAATATTTAAACGCCATTCCTCAACTTCACAAATTTGTCCACCTTCATTTACTTCTTCTTGTTTTTTATCGATAACTTATAGAGTAGGGGAGACCGAGGGGAGTTGAAACAATTTTCACATTTTGTTTCATACCCCATTATGGACCTATATAACTTCTTTCATTCAATTTACCATGGTGCTTTATTTTAAAGTTTCAACTAAATGAAAACAATCAAACATATATGAAATAAAGCACCATGGTAAATGGAATGAGAGAAGTTATATGTGGCCAGTAGGTTGCAGCATATTACTGACCAACTGACAAGTACACTGAATTGCCTAACCTTATTCTTTTTAAGGAGGGAAATTCAAAAACTGTAGAAAAATAGGCTTGTCACAAAGTCACCCCATTAATCACAATGTCACCTCGTTTTACTATATGGATAATACGTAATAAATAAAAATTTGATCGAATGAAATAAATATATATTAATAAAAGAATAAAAACCAAAACAAACTTAGTAAGTAACATACATATCGGTGGATTCACCATTCTACTTTAAGGGCCTATTCACACTATCGGTTTCGCGCCCGCTCCACTCTCGCTCCGCTCCCGGTCCGCTCTCGCTCTACCCTATTCACACTAGCGCTCCGCTCCCGCTCCACTCCCGGTCCGCTCTCCTAATGTCTTACCATATTCACACTATATAATTTTACACCGTTCAATTTTGAAAGGTTTAAGCTATTAAAGCCATTAATAATCGAAGTTGTCTGTATTCGGATTTTAATTAATGGTTAACTTTCAGTTATTTAAGTATTCATTTATTCTTCAATTTTACGGCCAAAAAAAAAAAAACAATTTTTTGTTTGTAGAAATAGCTGGTAAGTGTACTTTTCTTGATGAAGAAGATAATATTATCAAAAAATATAATAAGAAGAATATATTGCAACACAATGATAATTATTAATAATAATTATAAATTAATTTAATTAATGGTGAAGAAATAATTTAAATTTTTTTCGGAATGTATTCAAATACGCTTGAAAATTTCAAGTTGAAATCGGTAAATGCTACAAATTTACCGATTGTATTCTCTTCTTTTCCTGATTAATATTTTAATTATTTTTTGCTTTAATATATTTTTTTGTTAATTATCTGACATTTTTCATAATATACTGCATTTTTATTCGTTTCAATTAAACGTTATTTTATAATAGCAATGAGTGTGTAGTCAATAAATAAATCGGTGACCATTTTTTACGAGTACATTAATTCATAGCAAAATATATCTCAAACATAACATGATACAATCATTTCAATCGTATTCGAATACATTCGGAAAAAAATTTTAAATTATTTCTTTTTTTTTTTTTTTTTTTTTTTTTTTTTTTTCCTATATAACCATAAATTATTTCTTCACCATTAATTAAATTAATTTATAATTATATATATATTTTAAAGTTGAACTTTTTTGGCCGTAAAATTGATGAATAAATAAGTACTTTAATAACTGAAAATTAATTATTAATTAAAATCCAAATACAGACGGTTTCGATTATTAATGGCTTCAATCGTGAACGGTGTAAAATTATATAATGTGAATATGAAAAGACTTTAGGAGAGTGGAGCGGGAGCGGAGCGAGAGTGGAGCGAGAGTGGAGCGGGGCCGGACCTGGGCCAATATTGTGATTAACCTCTCTCTATTCCTCTTTAGAATACTTTGCCAGTGAGACCGGACCTGGAGCGGAGCGGGAGCGGAGCGCTAGTGTGAATGGGGTAGAGCGAGAGCGGACCGGGAGTGGAGCGAGACCGGAGCGGTACCGATAGTGGAATTCCCTGTCTATTTCTCTTTAGAATATTTGAGCGAACCGGGAGTGGAGCGGGAGCGGAGCGATAGTGTGAATCCGCCCTAACAGATATCGGAAATTAATACCGCTGTCCAAAGTTCAGCGGGCTAGGCAGTATTTTTATAAGATCAGGGTGAAACATTTTGATATTATCGTTAGAATGTCGGATAAAAACTGTTCCCATTCTGTTAAAAGGATTCTACATAACAGCTTTATAATTTTCATCTTCAATTATTTTGGCAACAATTTCATTCTTTTCCTTTTTCCTCTCACTAATGCAACGATTGCTCCTTTGCTAGCTAGCCCTTACGTTCATATCATTCATTAAGTTTATTTTCTGTAGGACTTTTTTAGAAGATTCAACATTTTTAGAAAAACTCTCTTGAATATTTTTGACTTCAGGATGAATTTACAGAAAATTTTGGAATTACTTCCTTAAGAAAATTGGTAAGAAAATCTCGGTGAAGAAGACAACAGGCCAACCTCAAACTACAAATCGGCTGTACCATAGCTATTTTGGCTTCACATCATCTGTAGTCCTTTGGCAACCCACATGAGTGTTCTAGCAACAAATTTAAATGGATTTTGGGCCTCTAGGTAGATTAAAAAGCTTTGTTTTAATTTGAATCTTCAAGTGTCGATTACTAGTTCAGTGTAGTTCAACTGGTACATTTACCTTATAGTTCCTATCGTTCCAAATTCTAAAAATTGTACCATTCTAACCCCCCCCCCCTCCCAGCCATAACTTCGGACTATCGACAGTTTTATATCACTGTGAACAATAAAAACTCCCTTTTGGAAACTGAAGGCGAATATTAATTTAAGGCTTAAACGGAGATATTAAAATTCGGACAGTTAAAAGTATGATTTAAAGGCAACAATACAAACCGTCCGATCGCAATGCAAATTCCCTGAATAGCAAACGTGACTCTTCATAATCCCCTTTCGCATTGTTCCTTTCATATTGACTTCGTCATCTAATATTAATTGCTAAACTCAATGACAAAGCTGCAAATTCCGGTATGCTATTAAATTCAAGCTACAGAGATCAAAGGATATCAAAAACAGTGCACAGAGGATATTGAAAAATTGATTCGTCAAAAAAAAAAAAAATTTAATAATTCCTTATTTGTTGTGGAACAGCTTTCTGTTGATTTTTATATTACCTACACACTTTTCACGATTTTTAACACGTGGCACGCACAACTCCATAACCGCGCGACTTACGCCACCAACGCGAACTGACATGTCAACAGGCGGAGGGAAGTTATTGATAAGCGAAGTCACCAAATCGCTAGCGATTTTAAGTTGCGAGAAATCGCCACTGTTTCAACTCACCTCTGTTTCAAATCCCCTCGGTGTCCCCTACTCTACTTTGAAGGACTACGAACATATTTTTTAGTATGGAAGTATTGCGATCGTGAAAAATTTCGACTTCCGGTTTTCAACGGAAATACACGTTTTGGGACCCCCTGAGTCGAAATAACCAAGTCCCGCGAAATGGTCTGTGTGTGTGTGTGTATGTGTGTGAACAGACTAGCTCAAAAACTATAAACAGTGGGAACCTGAAATTGGGTATTTAGTGTATGTATATGCCCGCGATGTGACAGCAAAAATTTCATCAAAATTGCTCAAAGGGAGGGGATAGTTTATTTAATAACTTTTTGCGTTTTTTTTTCGATTTTCTCAAAAACGGCTCTAACGATTTTGATTAAACTGAGTATTTGATCTATTTATATGCCCGAGATATGACTGTAAAAATTTCATCAAAATTGATTGACCGGAGGGGGGACTTTACTTAATAAATTTTGTATCATTTTCACGTGTTTTTTTTATTTGCTCAAAAACGGCTCTGATGATTTTGATGAAACTGGGTATTTGATGTATGTATATGCCCGCGATGCGACAGCCGAAATTTCATCAATATTGGTGAAACGGAGGGGGGTACTTCATTTAATAAACTTTTTCTTATGTTCACGTGTTTTTTTTTTATTTATTCAACAGCGGCTGTAATGATTTTTATCAGCCTGGATATTTGGTGTATGTATATGCTCACAATGTGACAGACAACATTTCATCAAAATTGGTCAAATGCTGTATGGGGGCTCTTTATTTCATAACTTTTTTTTCCAATTTTTACATTTTTTTGGAATATCTCAAAAACGGCTTTAATGATTTTGATTAAATTAATCATTTTTAATCAAAATCAAGTCATCTTTTTTATATTATTTATAGAAATGGCAATTAAAAAATCATGTCGATTTCTAATGTAAGTATGTTGGTAAGTGAAAGTTGTGTGTTGCGCGCATCGCACCAGATTTTTAATAAATAGCTATACATATAAATAATCCACATTTAGGGTCTGGCCACACATGTCCGCACCGGATCCGCACCGTAGCAATAATATAGGTTATGTTCAGAATATTTTTAATTTAACTTACATATTACCTTTAGTTGTGCCTAAAGTTCAAGCCACACATGTCAGACACAGGCCAATTTAGGCATAACTAAAGGTAATATGTAAGTTAAATTAAAAATATTCTGAACATAACCTGTATTATTGCTACGGTGCGGATCCGGTGCGGACATGTGTGGCCAGACCTTTATCCGATGCCATAAACAGATGCCATCTAGATTCTTTGTCCAGTTGAAAGAGATCTCTTGACTAATGTCATTTTTTTTTACGAAATTACTAATTCAATTATTTTTCAGTAATGATAACATGAAATTTATTTTTATAAGAGAAGATAAGATTGACCTTGACAAATTGATCACCATGACAGAGAAATAGTTGAAATAATAATTTTAAAAAATCTGGTGCGTGCGCGCAACACACAACTTTCACTTACCAACTTACTTAGATTAGAAATTGACGTGTTTTGCTAAATATCATTTCCCAAAATCACACATTTTTCTACATTCATATCTTATTTTTGTTAATCGTTAAAGCCGTTTTTGAGTAAATAAAAAAACCCGTGAAAATGATACAAAATTTATTAAGTAAAGTCCCCCCTCCCGTAGATCAATTTTGATGAAATTTTTACAGTCATATCTCGGGCATATAAATACATTAAATACCAAGTTTGATCAAAATCGTTAAAACCGTTTTTGAGTAAATAAAAAAAACACGTGAAAATGATACAAAATTTATTAAGTAAAGTCCCCCCTCCGGTTGATCAATTGTGATGAAATGTTGGTTATCACATATTTGGCATATAAATACATCAAATACCAAGTTTCATCAAAATCGTTAAAGCCGTTTTTGAGTAAACAAAAAAAAACACGTAAAAATGATACAAAATTTATTCAGTAAAGTCCCCCCTCCGGTTAATCAATATTGATGAAATTTTTACAGTCATATCTCGGGCATATAAATAGATCAAATGCTCAGTTTAATCAAAATCGTTAGAGCCGTTTTTGAGAAAATCTAAAAAAACGTAAAAAGTTGTTAAATAAAGTACCCCCTCCCTTTGAGCAATTTTGATGAATTTTTTGCTGTCACATCGCGGGCATATACATACACTAAATACCCGATTTCAGCTTCCCACGGTTTATAGTTTTTGAGCTAGTCTGTTCACACACACACACACAGACACACACACACACACACACAGACCATTTCGCGGGACTTGGTCATTTCGACTCAGGGGGCCCCAAAACGTGTATTTCCGTTGAAAACCGGAAGTCGAAATTTTTCACGATCGCAATACTTCCACTTACTATATATTTCATATATAGGTAAGTGAAAGTAAAAATGACGTTAGTCAAGAGATCTCATTCAAGTGGACAGACATTCTAGCGACTTTTAAACAAAATATAACTCTTTTTTTGATATTTGTTGTTAAAAATTACAAATCGTTATTTATATATTAATTAATTTAATTTATTTATATATTAATATATTTACCACTAATCGTCTTTTATTAATGTATTGTTCTTTTTATATATTGTTATTTTTGTTGTTGTCTTGTATGTTAAAACATTTTATCCCATTTTAATAAAACTTTGGAGCTGTTGTTGAAGATTGTTACTATTATGTTGCTGTTGTTATTTCATATTATTAATATTTTACCTAGTTTTAAAATTTTTGATTATTACATTACTTAATTTTTAGAGGCCAGGTAAGCCTCTAGAGAGAAAATGCTATAAATGTAAACAAAAAAAAAAGAGAGAGAAAAAAATTATGTTTCTTTGTATATATATTAGTTTTATTAGTATTTAAAATTAACAAACAGTCTGTATGAGATAAATGAGTATGCTGTGTATTAGCAACCCAATATTACTGGACAGCACCACTATTTTCAATAAAGTGTTTCTCTCTCTCTCAAGAAGCTTGAATTAATTGATTTGGCACTTCACTATGGTCTGGTTTTATAGCGACCATTTAGCTTTTACAATGCTCAGAGTAAATGGTTGTAAAAGCAATTTGTTGACCTTCGATAAAAAACCACTGTGCAACGAAAACACGGCTCCATTAAAACTTAATCCTTGACTAGCTGAGAAGACTAAATAATCATTTCCTGTTGAGCAATAAATCATTTAACCGTTCCTCCAAGGCCTCATTGATCTGCACTAGAACACAATTAAACAAGGAGCGGGCCGGAAGCCCCCGATGAGCCCGCCATCTGCAATTCAAATCCAACATGGACGTGCCTCCGCTATTCCTGGAGCCAATCACGGCAATTAATAGTTATCGCAAATTAGATTAGCGTATCCTCGGGATTACTCAATTATAATTTCGATCGCGAAATCTATGAAGGTGTAAATCACTGCGAGGGGGGAGGGTTCGGAGGGTGAATCGGCAAATGATTCAAATGCAAACTTCGAGTTAAACTACGAGATGGAAATGGTTGGGGATGCGGTCAAATAATACAACACTATATCTGCAATAATGGATATTGTGCCGACGTTTCAGCCCGGGATTCAGATCATCATCATGGCAGTCGAGTCCATAAAGCAGTCGCCAGGAGCGATTTCAATGCACGACATAGAGGTGTTTACACTTTTTTTTATCTATTTTGACATGTGATAATTTTACAAAATAGATAGAGCTAAATAGATAAAACTACTACAAATTTTCATCTAAGATTGATCAAAAAGCTTAACTCTTTGATCCATTTTAATCACAGCTGGCGGTCAAATAGCGAGGAAAGATTCGGTTCCAAACATCGTTCCATGAACTCTCAAAAGTCTTAAAAATAAAATTTAACTTAGTGATATTCAGGGAAAAAGGAAAAAATGTCCACTTTATATAGGTGCCCGGGTTTACCGGCATGATCGGGAACGAGCTTGCGGACAAGGCAGCAAAAGAAACTAAAAGCCTTCCAGGCCGAGAATGTGCCCTGTCGTCGCCCTCAGATCTGGCGGGTCCCTTGGAAGATACGATAATAGGAGGATGGCAAACGATGTGGGAAGAAAGTGCAGCTATTAAATTGAGAGTAACTAAAAATTGCGTGAAAGCATGGGATAGCTCTTGCCGCAGCATCCTTCGTCAGGAGGTGGTTCGACGTATCGGACACACAAGGTTCACCCACGATCACTTCATCTAAAGGGAACCACCACCAAGTTGCTCTACATGCGGTATACTAGTTAGGCCCGATGCACACCGACGACACTTTTCTGCGATGCGGACTATAAGCCAGGTCAGCGGTACCTAGAGTACAATGGACCGACCGGATTTACCATTATACTCCAGGTACCCCTGACCTGGCTTATAGTCCGCATCGCAGAAAAGTGTCGTCCGTGTGCATCGGGCCTAAGCCGGGTCAGCGGTACCTGGAGTACAATGGACCGACCGGATTTACCATTGTACTCCAGGTACCCCTGACCTGGCTTATTGTCCACATAGCAGAAAAGTGTCGTCCGTGTGCACCGGGCCTTAGTGTAAAGCACATGATCGAGGGATGCCATGCATACAGAGGAGTGCTGTCTCGAAAAGGTGTGCCAGCAGATGTGCAGAAGGCGGCAATGGCGGACGAGGAAAATACTGTCAAAAAGCTCTTGAAAAGTCTAATAGAACTGAAATTAATATCAAAAATTTGATTTCCAGACTCTGAACATTTATTATCCTTTAAAAAAACTGAAATAATTTCCACACTGTAATATAGGCGTTGATGATTAAAATTCTCAAGAGCTTTTTGAATATTTTTTCCTCGTCCGCCAGTGCCGCCTTCACATCTGCTGGCACACCGGTTTTACACCTCTAAATAAAACTAACCAACCAACCTAAAATTTAACTTTTAATATCAGATTGTTGATTGAGGTTTTTCAGGCGTACAACTTCTGGGTCATCAACTCCTTGAGACATTTTGGACAAGAGAGGCTCAACGATATGTAAAAATTAAATAAAATAAAAATATAAAATAAAATAATAATATTAAAAGGTAATTATAAATTTAAAAATATATGTATATGATGAAAATAAAATAATAATAAGAAGAAGGAACAGTAAAGTAAGGAGGTAACAAACACAATGTGGAGATCTGCAGGGGTTTAGGAAAAGGGAGCTAATTAGATTTCGGTTATTAATTTGTATTTTGTAATGAATTTTATTACTTTTTCTATTTCAGATTCGTTATCGCCTATTGCAATTCTAACATCGGATGGTATTTTGAGGTTGTTCAATCCTTGTTTATAGTAATAGCATTCCTCGAAAATATGTCTAACGGTTAGACTATTATTACATTTGGAGCACAACGGGGGTGTATCTCTTGTAATGAGGTGCGCATGAGTCAGTCGGGTATGTCCTATTCTAAGGCGAGCAATAACCACCTCTTCACGGCGCTTACTGCGATTCGATGTTGCCCATGGTTTAACATCCCCTTTTAAATATTTTAATTTGCTGGCAGGGCTCTCCTCCCACATTGCCTGCCATCTTTTATCTATCAACTCCTTAAGGGGGCGAGCAAGTTCCTGGGCTGTTAGGATAGCAGTGCCTCTGCCTGGGAGAGTTAAAGCAGCTTTAGCAGCTCTGTCCGCCATCTCGTTCCCGACTATCCCCACATGTCCCGGGGCCCAGACGAAGTGTATTTCCTTATTTATTCGTTTTAACATTGTCAAATATTCATGGATACCCTGGACAATAGGGTGGTGCGAATATAAGTTTTTCAATCCCTGTAGAGCGCTAATTGAATCGGAAATTATTACTACATTGTCTGTTTGTGCATTTGTCATTGAGAAATGTAGAGCGGAAGCTATTGCGTTTAGTTCCGCAGAATAAACGCTGCAGAGGTGGTGTAGTCTTTTTTATGCGTTGAATAAGGTGTAATAAAGGCTGATCCAGTTGATTGTTCAGACCTTGAACCATCTGTGTATATGTGTGTGTGGTTAGGTAAAGAATGAATAAGTTCTCGGAATAGTTGTTGGTATTGAGCCGTTGGAGAATCTTTTTTTCGGAATTTAGACAGTTGTAAGTGAATTTTAGGAGGTATATAGGTCCAGGGTGGTGTGGATGTTTCTATTTTATACAGCGATATGTCTTTAAGAAACGATGTTGCAAATGATATTCTCTCTGCGAGAGGGAGGGTTGAATTTGGTTTGTTACGAAAGGCGGAAGTGAACTTGGGTTTGAAGATGTATTTGTGAGTGGGAAAATCGGTCTGTGGGTACAGTTTGGAAATATAATTGATTGCTAGTTTTTGTCTCCTGAATACGAGGGGTGGAAAACCGGCTTCAGAACACAGGCTAATTTTAATATCAGATGTACGAACTGTGAAATCCAATTCCAGTTGAGAAAACTGGATACTACTGCGTTTAAAAAAACATAATCTGAAGGATCTCACATCAGAGATCAATAATGTCTGAAAGAAAAATACAAATGTAAACTGCTTCTTGAAACACGTCAAAACATCAGATTTGGATTCTATCTATTCAAACGATGGTGGGTCTGTCGAGATTCAATCTGTGTGGCCTCCACGAAATAAAAGTCAAGACTCCCAGGGCGGATTCTAAATGCCGTCGTTCTGCTCGAGCATGATCTAGCGGGTCGGGCTCCAACACGCTCGGCTCTGCCGGCCTAATTATATGTATATTATAAATAGAATGATATATATTACACTTACCAGACGGAGAACCTGCGCCTGGGGAAGGCGAGGGGCGGGGGTAGGGGCGCCCCCTCGGCCCTCAGCTCGGCCAGCCTCGGGTTGGGGGGGCTCCGGTCCGCGCGGCTCCGCAGGCTGTTCCATCTCCGCAGGCGGACTTCTCGCTCCATCACATCTCCTGCGTCATCATCATCAACTTGCTATCTCACCTGTTCGGCTATCCTGTCACCCCTAACACACTCCGTGCACACGTTCACACTGATCGCTTAAGCAGCTTAGTTACCGACTACTGTGAGAGGTATATAACCGAACACTGATTCAATTTATACTGATGAGCTACAAATTGACAGGGGATGTATTTATTTTCATTGAAAAGATAGTCCGGAAGTTCAATTTATAACTTGGTGATTCTAGGATGCCCAAGTTCGATTCCCGGTCATGACCAATCTTTTCTAGTCAAATAAAATGATTATGTAATTATTAAAATAAAACTTACTATTTAAATATAAAATATTTAAATTGTAAGTTTTATGACTGGGGGCCCACATGTCAAAATGAAAAAGAAGACCTTAAACATACGCTTAAAAATTTTTTACTCCCTTTTTGCCAAATCTTCTAAATTGAATATTAGACAAAAACTGAATACATACACCTACTTACTTAAACCCATTTGGACATACGCCTCACAGATTTTCGGCTCAGCTAAAAAGACACACTTACAAAAATTACAAACTTTTCAATCCAAAATTTTAAGACTAATTACGGACGCTCCCAGGTACGTAAGTAACCAAACTCTACATACAGACTTACAACAACCGACTATCCAACAACATATACGAACACTTTACTCACGCTTCTTTGTTAAATTGGATGGACACAACAATAGATTAATTCACGACATGGCCACGGTTGACTTGCCCGTTCGAAGGCGGCTAAAAAGAAGCTGGATGAGAGACCTCCTCTCCTGAATTTATTGTCAAGCCCGGAAAGAGGTGCTGCTGGGCACTTTCCTTCCTTCAAGCCATCCATGCCTTCAATAGTATTGCGATGCTGCAGCCATCGGATTCGCTGATTGTCGCAGACGACTGACAGATGCGAATAAATGTTTGAAAGACAGAAAAAAAAAATATAAAATATATAATCTTTAACGATGACGGTATATCATTTAGATCCTATCTTTTGATAATTGTGCGGCTCCCAGTTAGTTACAATCCTGGTGGATGGGATCGTTAAAGAGAAAAGGGTTGACAGGGCCAGGATTGGCCCCGCGGTTAGCTTAATACTTCAGACCCAGCTTTGATTGACGGCCGTATCCCGATAAAAATTATTTATTAATAAGTATTAGCTAGCTCTAACTCCGAATACATTTTTTGGTCAATAATAAAATTTATCAATTCTTGCCTAATGATAATACTACGATATTGTATAGTATTGACATTGACATAGATATTAATGAAGTTACAACTTGTCATATAAAAGTAAATTTCTTCCTTTTTAAGAAGGTTCAGAGCCGCCAAAATTTCAGTTAGAAACTTTCCAAACGATGCTAATTTATTAAATTGTAGAATTCTACCGACCTATATTGTAGACAATCCTCAGTAAAATATCATTTAAACAGGTTGGATGTTATTATTAACAATAATTTCGGTCTGTTAGATGCACGAATATATTAATTTGTCGTATAAAATTTTAATCGAATAAAATATTTTTATGCAATATAATTTTTTATTTTGCTTAATATAGATAGGGTAAATCATGGATAAAATAATCCTAGAAAGGTGTGACAATAACTCATTATTTGCCGCGATTCAAATCGTAATCTTGATGTTTTTATGTAGGTGAAATTTTTTTTTTTTTAATTTTAACTCATAACAAGAAAATCGCAAGCCTTCTGACATATTATCTGAATGACCATGGCTCATCGGCCAGACATACTTAAATAATGAAAATAGAGAACCGAATCAAATATTGGAACATATGAAAATGTCATACATATCTAAACAATCCACTAATATTTAGTCTATTGTTTATGTGAGGTACATATATATATCAATAATAAATTCAAATAATTTTTATGTAATGTGGTATGTATAATTAATCAGTAAGAACCAAATTTAAGCTGAAAGATAGTGAACGAATTTTTATTAAGCCTAACTTAAAATAAAATCTTAAAACAAATAACATACTTAATTTCGTGAAACTTAATTATATAATAAAATTGAGGTAATAGGGGCGCTGCCAAAATAACAGGCTTGTAAAATTTCGAAACTTCGTAAAAATATTCCGCGGGGTAGGCCGAGATGGAGGTTGGAGGATTGCGTTACAGTATTTAACAGTTACAGTATTTAACAGTTACAGTATTTAACAGTTACAGTATGTGTCGAAGTTAGGATTGGACCAAGCTGAGTAGAGCAACAGTTGGAATCCAAACAGAGCGTTCGCAAAGCCTTTAATATTAATTTATATTATTATCTAAAATATTATTTTCAAATTATAATATGTTTTTATAAATTCATTCAAGCAAGCCATAGCTTACTTGTAATCATTGAGAATTCAGTTGATTTCAACTTCGAATCTCGGAAAGATCTCAGCCCAGATGAAAATCTGATGCTCAGGGTCGAAACGTCGGACACGATTATAATTTTTTTTTTTTTTTTGTCCACCCCTTCCTCGCCGCTTAGGCTATACGGGGTTTCCCGGGCCAGGGGAGAGGGTGGGGGATTAATGCCGAGTATTATTAAATTTCCCCTGGCTCCGGGTTTTGAACTTGCTATCTTCTGGTTCTCAAATCATCTGTCCGGTTGTCAGTGGCAACGATTATAAATGACATCCCAAACGGGAAGAGATATTTTTTATAACGACACCTCAAACATTTCAAATATATTATTGCCCGGAGTCAACTATTTCCCACCAATAATTTAATATTGGTAAAATAATACTTAATTTTATTTTGAACAAAAGAAATTGAATTTCTTTTTTATAACAAAAATCTTCATGAAACGAAACAGAATAATAACAAACTTCACAACTAGAGAACAATGTTATCGAATACCGATGACTGTTCAGTTCCTGATCCGACCGACCAATTAAATGAGAAAGATTGCATGAGTAAGGAGGAACCGCTTTGTGATTGGTCAGAGTCGCTCCGGTTACCAGGAAACGTCCGAGTATCGGTTACTAATTGTTTCGCCATTTAAGAGCGGTTGCGTTCAAGTATTAGGTTACTAATAAACCGTTAAAACGATTCAGATTAACTTATATAATTTTCAGCAATCCGTACCAGAAAGTATAGTTTCCGGAAAATGTCTTTTGAATATAAAAAAAAGATAAACTTATTTTAATCTTTAAATGATTATGATAATCACTATTTACTACTCCACAAGTGAGTGTCGAATCGGATTATCGAATTACAGGTGTGTACAAGAAAGTATGTTAGCTGAGGCAGATTGTTCCTCGCCTCTTTAGGCTATACGGGTGTTTCTCGGGCTAGGGAAAAGGGTAGGGGATTTATGTCGAGTATTATTAAAATTCCCATAGTACCGGGTTTTGAACTCGTTATCTTCGGGATTCCAATCATATTTTGCAATGGGCAAAGCACAGTGGGGCAAACTAGGAAAAAAAAAACTCAAGTCCAATGTTCATATCAGGAGTTAATTTTTATTGTATTTCATTCTTGAATAGTCAACAAATAAAAAACGATTTTTTCCTGTCTTATCAAATGTTTCGTTTAAGGAGAAATTTAAAGTTTTGTCCTGGTTGTAATAGTGTCTATTGTTTTAATAAAAATATTATGAGCTAGTTTCAGCACGTTTGAGTGATAGTTGTTTTACAGCCTTCATGTGCAAATACAGACGTAACACTTCATAACAGTAGTCATCCAATATATATACAATTAAATAAGCGAAACTCTTTCACACAAAATAATTAATTTGAAGCATGAATATTATCAGTATGAGGTGATGAGAAAGGCAATTAAAGACAAGGGTCTCAATATTTTCCCACACAAATTTTCAAGACATAAACTGACAAAAAAAAAAAAAAAAAAAAAAATTATTGCAAAAAAAAAATTTGCTACCTTAAAGGAAATTGAAACTAATATTGAGTTAAATAAAAGTAAAGTAAGCTGAATTAAGTTAAAAGTAAGTTCAATTATTTTATTTTTTAGTTATTTAAAATATCTGGTCTTAAGTGTCCTTTATATTTATATATACGTAAGTTATATAATATTCAAATTTAGTTGCAATCCTAGTGTAATTTTCCATCCTTAATCGAATAAAACAATTTCCATCCTGGTAGGACAAACCGTTCTCGAGATACAGAGTTTTTTCACATTTTCGCCGTTTTGCCCCACTGTGCAACGCTACCCCATGTCAATAACTTTCATTTCAAATAATAATTGAGCCTTAGATTGTCCGAATACACCGATCTCTCCACAGCGGTCATAAGAATTTCACCAGACTGCCCCGCTAGACGAAAGCCCTTGTTTCTTTTTATGTATCTTGAATATACTTTCTTGACGAAGTTTAACTAATTATTTCCGATACTACCTTTAATATTTTCGTATTATTATTTCGTTATTTTCTTCTTATATTAACACAAACTTAAACACCTGCGTTGAAAGTTTTCGGTGCCTCCCCTCTTTGGAATTCTCGTAGTGTGGGAGAGTTCTGGGCGTGCGACCGCCTACAGGCCTCCGAATATGGTCCCACAATCCTGACTCCACTTCTCTGAACCCGTGGTCGATGGTTTCTTGAATAGGCATCTCTTCTGATAATTTTGCAAAAGAATCAGGTAGCTAAGCTCAAGCTCTGTAAAACTTATAAAACTTGTCTGAAGTGGTTTTAACTAATGACTTTCCTTTATGGATCACTTTGAAAGGGAAAGGCGGCGAAAATAGGGCAGGGCACATTAAAAATGTCAAGTGACGAGTGAAGTAATAACTTCAACCGTGAATTTGATGAAAACTTCAAGTACTAATAAATTTATATTCCTCATGCTCCCATTAAACTTCCATTTGATACCTCACTCATCAAAAGCTATCAGGAACTGGAATCTATACTGCCGTATTATATACAGTGCAACGATAATTATAACGATTAAAATTAATCATTACGTTAAACTATAAATCATCACTGGAAAACCTATGGCGGTTGAAGGTGATCCCAGTTAGATCACCCCACCTAGTAAAACCCTTGACCAAGGAATAGAGGCGTTAAACTATCGAAAGTTTTTAAGTAGATATTTAGATATATTTATTTGTCTTTGGGGAAAGTCCCCATACAAATAGAGCCTGGCTGGGCAATATAATGATACATATTAATTAATATAGATTTACAAAGTATGAAAAACATCTCATAAATTTAGATCACGTACAAAATTTGTATATACAAGATTTAACCATTAAAAATCTATATAAATAAATATGAAATTCTGTTTGTTTGTTCTTTATAGAAATCAATACCGTTTGTCCTAAACTCTCAAAATTTCGCTCAATGGTTGTTTGATACCAGGTGCGAACACCTGTTCATATTAAAATTGCATAACTTCAGCCGATCTATGGGTATGTTCTTTATTGTTATAATAATCGTTTTGATCTCGCTTTACATTGGTTTTTACAAAATCGACCGTTCGATAAAAGTATCACTTTATAGATTTTAAAAATGAAATTTTCCGGGTGAAACCCGAACATACAGCTAATTAGAAATAAAGTTCAAACCAGGTAATATTTTAAACAAAAGAAAAAGAAAAAAAAGAGTTTTTTAACGATCGAAAACTTTGTTTTTAAAGGGTAAAAGCGATAGCACATCTGCCTCTAACCACCCATCTGCTATTTAATTCATATATATTAAAAATAAAATGTTAAATTGCAATTTTTTTTTTTTTTTTTTAAACAAAATATGCATATCTAGAAAAAAATATTAAGTTAATCTATAAATATTATTTGTCAACCTTACACCTTTCTGTTTAAATTTCAAAAGTAGGTCGCGTTATACTGTCTCTGGCTTGGTTTTGCCGTCCCTTCGAGAATACGTAAAATGGAGGTCCCGAGCCTGTACGACGTCAGGTACTCGTTAAAGACCCCTATTCTAATTATACCTGGATAGGAAAAATTTAGGAAACCCACCGTAGGACTCCCATCTTACGATTAGCCTTTAATGGCATAAAGTTACATTTATTAAACAAACGATTAAATAATTAAATTTATAATTCACAAACGAATTATTAGAATGAACTCTGTCTAATGAAAAACAGTTTTCTGTAGCCATGGAAATTTATAAAGAGTTTTTGGGATATTTTTAAAAAGTAGAAAAGAGTTAGTTTTTCTATGCGCAAAGTATTCAAGAGTTAGTCATTTAATATATGGTAACACGTTTATAATAGTTTCGAACTACAATGGATGCGCAAGTTACCACAGTTGAACAAACAAAAGTATACTGAGCATGAATTTCATTTCAGAAACGCTCTCAACTACTTATAATAACGCAAAAGCAGGTACATAAAATGAAATACAAAATTGCAATACGAATCTAGATTATTTAAGTCAGAAAAAGAATTAGGTTAATGACCGTATGACATAACTGAATACTTCTTGATCAATTTTTTTGTTTTTTTGTATATTATATAAATTACTGTAAATGTAGGTCAGTGAACGCAAATGAGTAAGAAATTCCTTTTCCAAATCGTAATACGTGAGATAATGATTTCCGAAAAAAAAAAAAATTGCCATTTTAGTTTAGACTAGAAAGGTACTTTTCTTTCGCTACCTACGGCAGGATTAAGGTCTGTTCTGACAACTCCCGTTATCTGCAGCAGGGGAAATAGGACAACGATAACTAATCTACAACGAGCAGTTTTCTTAAAAAAACTTTTCTACGATGTCCAAGTATATATATATATCGTAGCAGTAATGTGGGTTAAACAATTTTTTATTAAACGAAAATAAAAATTCAAAATGCCAAACAAAGTATTGAAACACAAATAAGGTAAACGTACCTATAGTGGACACTGTTCCAGTAGTGGACACTTGGGCAGTTAAATTTTGAAAATAAGGCAGCTAGGCTTTGAATCAGCTTCAAACTTAGAGTGAATGTACTGACTGGATAGTAGAAGCTGATTCAAAGCCTAGCTGCCTTATTTTCAAAATTTAACAGTCAAGTGGCCAGAACAGTGAAGAACAGTGTCCACTATAGGTACCTTTACCTTAATTGAACAGGTTACAAAATTATCACTTCGTAACACAGAAATAATCATTCTCTAATCCACTGTTCCTTACATTTAGTCGCAAAGAGAACAGCCTGGAAGGTTCTAGGCCAGCTTAATTGCTACTCGAACATCGTAGTCACAAACATGTGCTATGACAGTTTGTTCCAACAAGTCTATAACTATCCTAAACCATTTGTTTTGTTAGACGTTACAATATACAATAAATATTTAATTTTACTACTATTTATGAATCATTACTATTATTGGATATTCATCAATGGCCAAATAGCAATCTGTAGAAAAACGTATAATATTACTAGCTAGGGTGCCCGGCTTCGCTCCGGTAGTTGTTTGGTAGTTTTAATAACAGCAAAATTTTAAAATTAAAGGAAATATAGAACAAAATTAGCACCTTCTTGAAACTTCGTTTTTAAATTGGTATCAACATTAAGATTCGAGAACTGTAGAGTCCGCCCAAATAAGGAACCCTAAATACTTTATTGGGGGTTGAAAATGGTAAATGAATAATTAATTTTAATGTAACTTTGTCGAGTTATGCATCGTTTTTGATGGTTTCTGTTATTCCGAATCGTATAAGCCCATTCCAAGCAGTCAGCAGATAATAAGTTATTAGATTATAGTTGAAAAATCTGATATCTCAGTTAAAAATATTATGTTTCGAGTACAATTTAAGCGCCGACTACTGTGATGGTCCTATTAGACCCAGGATAGAAACTTTTTTCAGACCTTTCTTACATTTTAACCTCCCTTAAAATATCGCCCCGTAATTTGAGTTGACTCTGCATATCTCGAAACTCACTACAATTACAAAGTGAAAACCAAATTCTTTTTCATAATTACATACAATACACTTCATACTTTTTATTTTCGATTTATATTCAGTCAATTTATCTCTTTTGTATATCTTTAATGTCTGTTTTTATTCGCTCCCTGACCTTTAAGAAATGTTCACTCATATTGCATTAAATTTCCTAAAGTATATATTATATATTGATTAAATGTAATGTGTTGATCAATTAGCCTTCTTATGAGAAAATTAATTTTTTAAGGTATCCAGTCCGTTTTCTAATAGATTGCAGAGATGTAGAATCATTATTTTATTTTGAAAGCTAAAGGTGAAATTAATTATTATCGCTTAATATTTTAGTAATTTAAAAAGAACAGCAGAAAAAATACATAACCTTTACAAGGTTACTGGATGAATGAACAATAAACATCGAGTGAAACGCACCCTAGGTAGACTGAAGCTAGAACTAAATTTTTCATTCATAAACTCGCATGTCATTCTCAGGTAGGCTAATACATGGTACGAGAGGCTTAAAATTCCAGTCCTTTTCTCTTCAATTTTACTCCCTTCAGAGAAAAACGGAAACCTTCTTCTCCATTAGGACTTATATGGCCACACGACGACATAACTTACTTAATCCCACGTGGAGTCGTTTTCGAGCCTTATCGGCATGCACATTGTACACTTTGCTTTATAATATATATTGATTAGTAAAAAACTAGGAAGTAGTTAGAATAAATAGACATTATCTAACAAAATGTGAATAGTTAGTACTATCTAGTATAGAGGTATTATTATCATATAGTATCGGTATTAAAAGAATTAGAGTTACTTGCTGACCCGTGCGGGGCATTCCCACCCTAAATTACTTAAATCCCACTTAATTAAGTACCTACATACCGTATATTTAGTATAGTATAGTGCGCATTTAGTGCGTCAGGGGCATAGGTGAGGTTTGAAGTAAAGAATAGATGTGTTTAAATTGTAGATTATTCATTTTTTGGAACATAAGTTAAAGGTACATAACATAGTATTTACGTGTTTACAGTACTTCTTTGAACACTATGTTTGAAGTTAAGATATGGTCATCTGTGATTATGTGTTGGTGGTTTTTTACTTTCACTTACCTATATATGATATATATAGTAAGTGGAAGTATTGCGATCGTGAAAATTTTCGACTTCCGGTTTTCAACGGAAATACACGTTTTGGGATCCTCTGAGTCAAAATAACCAAGTCCCGCGAAATGGTCTGTGTGTGTGTGTGTGTGTCTGTGTGTCTGTCTGTGTGTGTGTGTGTGAACAGACTAGCTCAAAAACTATAAACCGTGCGAACCTGAAATTGGGTATTTAGAGTATGTATAAGCCCGCGATGTGACAGCAAAAATTTCATCAAATTTGCTCAAAGGGAGGGGGTACTTTATTTAATAACTTTTTAAGTTTTTTTCGATTTTCTCAAAAACGGCTCTAACGATTTTGATTAAACTGAGTATTTGATCTATTTATATGCCTGAAATATGACTGTAAAAATTTCATCAAAATTGATCAACCGGAGGGGGGACTTTACTTAATAAATTTTGTATCATTTTCACGTGTTTTTTTTATTTACTCAAAAACGGTTTCTCGATTTTGATCAAACTGGATATTTGATGTATGTATATGCCAAAGATGTGATAGCCAACATTTCATCAAAATTGATCTACTGGAGGGGGGACTTTACTTAATAAATTTTGTATCATTTTCACGGGGTTTTTTTATTTACTCAAAAACGGCTTTAACGATTAACAAAAATAAGATATGAATGTAGAAAAATGTGTGACTTTGGGAAATGATATTTAGAAAAACACGTCAATTACTAATCTAAGTAAGTTGGTAAGTGAAAGTTGTGTGTTGCGAGCACGCACCAGATTTTTTTTTTTAAACAGACATAGATGTCACTGATTCTAATGACTTAAATCGAATGTTTTAGCTTTTAACTCGCGAACGACGGAGACAATCAGAAATGTTTACGTAACCAAAAGGTTTGTCTCGACAAACTGAAAAAAAATTACATCTTCGAAAAAGACCTGCGTCCATTTTCGCGGAGAAACGCAGTTTTTCGCATACACTCGCAAGCGAATAATCGAAAAAAATATATATGACCGAAAATTTTCTCCTTAAAAACCAGAAAAGATTGGCGCCATTTAGAAACCTTTACTAATCCTATCCTCTACTCGCGGTTTTGGTGCTTATGACTCGCAATCGAAATAAGTGATTTATATAATTTTCCGGTGTAGCGGTAAAGGAAAGCTCTAAAATGATGCCTCATTCATGAAATTTGATGAAGTATTAAGGAAGTTATGGCGTAACGACAAAAACATTTTTAATTTCTATAATACATTCATAAAATTAATACTAGGTGATAAAATTCCATCCGACGAGCGACGGTAAATGTTTGATATTACCTGGATATGAGCCGAATAAACCTACGAGTGTTGACTGAAGGAGTTTGAGATCGAGGATATCGCGGACTTGATAATGAGGTACTTAGGTTTAGCGCGGGCTTAGGGACGTGGGAGGGTTTAGTTCAGCGGAGGGTCGCCCCCAATATCGATAAAGCTCGAGGCTTCATAAAGTTGCGATCTGTTGACAGGGGTTGCTCTGGGGCTTAGAGCATTCTCGGTTTGAGCTTCTTAGTTTTGTAAGTCAGGGGGGAATATAAGGTCGAAGAAGTTTGGAAAAGATATATATGCAATCTAAAGTAAAGGTTGTACGCTAGTGATGTAACTATCGAAACTATCGATAGTGTTAAACTATCGAAAACTGTTTTTTAGAGGATAAAGTGATAGTCTCTTCCTCAAAAATGATTGCTTATGTTATATAATTTATGGAAATGAAAAATAAACAAAATGTAACAGTGTAATTTAAGTTATGTTTCCAACCAAAAATGATTATCTACTCTAGAAAAAAATATTAGTTTCACGCAAAAATATGAATGGTTTTTCTAATACATGCATTTCAACTTGTTGGAATAATATACAAACAAAAGTAACTGAATGCCTACCAGTCCCTTGATTTGAAATTTACTTGGTTAATGACTTATAAACAAAATCAGGTTTTGCAAAAGATATAACCTCCCTTTATCAATTACCTGAGAACATTTTTTTGAAGTATAAACGTTCGAAAGTAAGGTATGTCTAAACAAATGTCACAAAAACGTCCTTTTTTCTTCAAAAACTCCGACAGATTCCGAGGATTGCGTTCCGAATGTTGTGAAATCAACTACTTGGACAACTGGGAATCGTGGTTGCAATGTTACTTGAAGAGGGTTGATATAGCTTTCTTCAAACACAGTTTCTGCAGACTTTTGTTTCTTTGAGACTGATAAAAAAAAATTCTAAGTATAATGGAACCAATCCTTTATTTACAGAAATGTTCATCTATAAACGTGGATTATAGCTTCTACCATTTCAAATAAAAAATTCTACCATTCTACCTCCCTCAACCCCCCCCCCCCCGGGTCATCACATAATACTATTGATAGTATCGATAATTGTATCAGATAGTATCGAAACTATCGATAATTTTACATTATTTTGTACCCATACGGGGGGGGGGGGGGGGGTCAATACCTTCAAAGCCAACGGTAGGATAAGGTAACAGTTTATAAAACATCAACCTCTGCAACCCATGAAGGGTCTTGTGTTCAGTACTGTGGAAGGAAGTATGTACTGTTTTTTGATCAGCGGTCATCACGCTCAACCGCCAAGTATTCCCTCTTATCTTAAAAGAATAAGATAGGTTAAATGATTTTCAGGATGTTTTCATTATAAAACATTTTTATTTTGGAAGCCAACGTTTCGATCCAACTTGTGGATCTTCATCAGGGCTAAAAGAAAACTAATAGATGAGTATCTATGCTAGAGGATGACAATAAATGAATAATTTACAAAACTGATGATAATAAAGCTAAGCATATACATGAATATTTAAATAAATGAAAAAGGCAAAAACCTTTTTACCTTCAGTCTTTGTATCACTCTGGACTTAGAAGGTAAATATCAGGTTTTGTTTTATTTTTTATTTAAATATTCATGTATATGCTTACCATCTATTATTATCAGTTCTGTAATGTATCTATTTATTGTCATCCTCTAGCATAGATACTCATACATTTTTGTTTTCTTTTAGCCCTGATGAAGATCCACAAGTTGGATCGAAACGTTGGCTTTCCAAAATAAAAAAGTTTTAACTGAAAATCCTGATCCTGCCCCCAGGGGGGTCTTTCGACCCACTAGACGAACTGTGGCTCAATGCCCTACCAATCAACTACCCCGCTCCTCCCCTAGTATAAGATAGACAGGTAAAATCGATCTAGTATTTTATATATTGTTCGATCGTTAAATATTGTTGTGATATCATTCAGTTTTAGATGGATCCGGAAAAAGTAACAGAACTCCGGTGTGGAGCAGAGTTGGGCAAATTGTAATCAGAATAATGATTTGTGAATATGAATAATTGGTAATCATAAAACAAATGAAAAATGAATAACCATTATTCATAATCAGTACGGAGTATTTTTAATGATTATGGAGTGTTTATGGTATTTATTTGAAATGAATAATGAATAGCTAAATACCAGTTATTCATTTTTCATTTGTTTTATGATTACCAATTATTCATATTCATGAACCAATATTCAGATTACAATTTGCCCAACTCTGGTGTGGAGTCCATTTAATACAGCGAAGCTAGAGTTCACCTTCACCGTACAGTTCCTTTTCAATCACCGTTAAGTTACATTTAACTGTTACGTTACAAGTGATATTAATTGAGTTATCGTAGTTTGTTTGACTTTAGTATGTAACAATATACGAATATTAATAAAGTCAGTTTAATTCTGGACGGTGTGTCGCTGCTCAACCCAAAATGCCTAACTTTATTATATTAATCGCATCATTTTAATCCTCACACGTGTTAATGTATGTATATTTATACATATGAAATATACTACATATACCCGAAGCTGAAGAGGGACAAGCTAAACTACGACTCGTTAGCAGAATTATCAGAGCGGACAGACCTGGATAACTGAATGGAGATTTCTCCAGCTGTAAAGGATAAAAATAACATGTCTTTATTGCTTTATGTTTTAATTAAATCGAACCTAACCATAAATATTTGGGGGAGCTCATTTTTTCACGGACTTGAGTAATGAATTTTTTCAGGTTTTTGTTTATGAATTGCAGAACTATGTATAAGGTTGTAAAAATAGCATTATTTACGGTACCTAATTCGGCTCGCTAGTACCTCAAATAAGGTTGTCAAGAACTGTGGGTGCAGTACTGTCCTTTGTAATCTAGACAGCCAGACAGCTACTTTCCCAGAAGGGACTGGTACTGTAGCCACTGACGGCGTTCTTTGTCCTTAATGTAAGAGAACAACCAGTACAGAGTATTTTCACATTATTTCAGGAAAAACCTCAAAGATGACCATATAGTAAATTCAAACATAGTAGAATTTACTATATGGTCATCTTTGATTATTTGTTAAACACAGAAATACACAAATCGGTTTCGTGGAAGTGCGTTGATTCTACTGACTGAAATTGAATGTTTTTACGTATAATTCGCAAACAACACCGAAAGTGGGAACAGCGTATATCCCCAAAAATGTTCGTCTCGACTAACTAAAAAAAAATGACAGCTTCGAAAAGGCCCTGCGACCATTTTCGCTGAGAAAAAATTGTCACTGAAATTGGCATGTTTTAGCTTGTAACTCTCAAATGACGGTGAAACTCGGAAAGGTATACACACGCAAAAATTTACGTCTTGAAAAACTAAAAAAAATGATACCTTCTAAAAAGCCCTGCGACCATTTTGAAATTTTCGCTGGGAATTGCAGTTTTTAGCTTACAACTCCTAAACGAAAAAATTTATATGACCGATAATGTTCTCCTTGAAAACCTGAAAAGACTGAAGCCATTCAGAAGCATCTTTGATTTTCAAAAACCGCGGTTTCGGGCTTATAATTCGCAATCGATGGCGAAATGAGTGATTTGTTTTTGTCGGTTTGGCGGTTAAAGTAAGCTTTAAAATGATGCCTCATTCATGAAATTAGATCAAGTATTAAGGAAGTTAGAGCTTACCAACTAAATGGGAGAAATAATATATTGAATGATCAACTGCACCAAATTGGCCACGCCCAGAAATAACATAGCAATAGTAAAGCTTGTCCGATCCTTATAACTTCGGTCCGCCTGGTTTATTTCGAGAGATTTTATAACATTTAATTTGATCCCGAGCAAAGTGAATATAATATAACTATACTTATATTTCTGTTTTTCATTTGGGGATTAAGCTAAGTAAGGCTATTTTTAACATTCGTGCGGTGAAAAAAGAATGCAGGTCTAAGCTACACAAGTGAACGGAATTTGATAATATTCATTCAACGTGAACATGTGTTATGCAGTCAGCTAAGATTCAGCAAGGAAAAAATTAAAAACTTACATAACGAACCTTTCCCTAAATTCACTGCCAACCGAATTTCTCAGCCATTATAATCTTAACAATTAGGAACATTAATTATACACAGTATTTTTGCGACGTCCTTCAACATGAGGAAAAACTTAAACGAAAATATTTGTTCCGATATTTTTATCCATTTTATAATGCTCTGAAATATAATGCTTTAATAGAGGAGAGATAGTCAACTGTACTATTCTTTACGATAGGTTAAATGATTATCAGGGATTTCCGTTAAAACTTTTTTCTATTTTTTTTTTTTTTTAGTAAAGCCTTCATTTCGATCCAACTTGTCTTGTGGCTCTTCATCAAGGCTTCTGAGTCCAGAGTGATACAATGACGGAAGGTAATTTTTTTTTTTTTCATCTTCAGTCCTTGTATTAATCTGGACTCCGAAGCCCTGATAAAGATCCAAAAGTTAGATTGAAACGTTGGCTTTCCAAAATAAAAAATTTTTTAACTGATAATCACTTAACGTACCATTATGCTTTAATAATAAAAAAATCTTGCTCAGCACGTTTATTATTATTATTTTGACGATTCTTAGTGTTAAATGGATGCATGTTTTTATATCGTATAGTAAACTATTGCAATAAAATTTCCATCGAAGTCTGCTTCAGGCGGACCGCTGCTTCCAAGCTGCACGGCAACTCAAACGGACTCTCTTTTGTAGAGCGATTCTCTCCGGATATCTGAGCACTGCATCTTCCTCCATCTTCTTCTAGGGGTTAAAGACCCACTTTCAACTGGAAGCCCATGTGCGAAAAAAAAAATAAAGAAAAAAAAACCAAGTACGGGTAGGGGCGAAGACACGATCAGTTCCGGAGAACAGAGAGGCGGTATGTACCACCAAGCCTTAACAAATTTGCTTTGCGCAACCGAGTTCTCATTGCTTGCGCACCGTGGTTCCTCGTCCTGCATGCTTGGATGTAAAATCTTGCGAAAGAATTAGCAACACTAGAGCTATGGAATGTCATCCGCTAGATAGTTTTCGAGCTGGAAACACTATACTCATAGAAATATAATATATATATATATATATATATATATATAGTACCAGTCAAAAGTTTAGACTCACCTTTATATTTTGTAAAATAAATAAGTAACAATATTTTATTTATTAGACAACTATAATTTTATATTTAATTTATTTATAAATATCTTTATCTCCCGGTTTCACCCAGGGAACTTAAAAAACAATTAGAAAAGCCGTGGGTCAAGAAAAGTTCGTAAGGATAGAAATGAGATTTTTTTTTTTTAATCCAACGGTTGATTTCGTAAAAACCTAATGTAAAGCGAGATCATAGCGATTTTCATAATAATAAATAATATACCCAGAGATTGGCTGAAGTTACGCAATTTTAATATGGACAGGTGTTCGCACCTGGTATAAAAGAACCACAGAGCGAAATTTGGAGAATTTAGGACAAACGGTATTTCTATAAAGAACAAACAAAAAACAAACAAACAGAATTTCATCTTTATTTATATAGATTGTATTTCGAAACAATCATATAATTTTTGAAATGTTATCCCTTGAGCTACAATTATATTTTTAAACTTGAAGATTGTGAATTAAATACAAGTGAGTCTAAAATTTTGACTGGTACTGTATATGTATATATGTATTCATTGTCACCATATAAACGAAATACACTCTTTACATAAAATATAAATATATTTGTAGAAAGAATTTTAGACAATATCGAAGCTGAGGATGTAAATACTGTAAACATTTGATATGTATTTGCCAATGCCTTTTTACGCGATTAAATTTTTGGAACTAGTTAAGTTAGTTAATTAAATAATTTTCTTAAAAATGTGCTTTAGCCCGTCTTATACTTAAATATAACCTAATGTATGAGCATTTTAGCATAACATATATAATAACATCAATATTGAGAATAACGACGATCAATTGTTCACGGTTGATGATCTATTTAGAGACGATCCATTATAAAACATGAATAATAAAAAGGATACTAACTCCAAACGTGGCATTCAATTACCATTTGAAGGATTCAATATTAGTCATAATACTAATTGTACATTTAATATAAATATGAATATGTACCTCCTACGATATGGTTTACCATATGATTTACTTATATACCAGTTAACCTTGCATATTGTAAAACATGGCAATGAAAAACGAATAACATATGATAGTTTATGATTGAGAGAAATTTGTTTTGTTAGAAAAATTGAAATACGTTACGTCTTTACGTTAGCTAAGCGCTCATATGAATAAAATGTTAGGAATTATGATTAGGCTATCGCTATCTTACTTCTAAGCTTGGTCTATTTCTGGAGTTTGTGTTACCGTAAAATAAGCCAACTCTCTTCGCGTCCTTTTCAGATTAAAAGCGCCTTCGCATCAGCTTTATTAGATTCCAGATTTCGACACGCGCTCTCCACGCTCGCTTTTTCTGAGACAAATAAACCTCCGAACCCTGTCCTTTTCAGTATATAACGGGGCCTGGCTAACTGGCGCAATATTGCCTACGAGTATAAGCAGCATAGGGGAACTAATACCATTAATTTTCTTACAAATGTACTTTAACCGGTCCTATACTTATAAAGCTAATGTATTGGCACATTAGTACGGTAGCGTTGTTAGTATTGTAGCATAGAGCTCACTGACTTGCTGACTGGTGACTTGTGCAATAACTAGTTTCTAATAGAAGTGAAGCTGCCTGCAATATATCTCTTGATAGATGAAGCCAATTACTGTGAGGGGGGAGGCGACGGGTTGTGGCTAAGGGGAGAAGTATTGCTTCGCTAGGAATCGAATATCTCCACCTGATCGATGTGTTGTGTTCTGTTCTAGTGTGAGTCCAAGTCGGGAATATTGTGGCCATAACGAAGCGGGAAAGCGGAAAATAGCGACCTCAATAAAGGAGGCTAATGCTGTGTTATTTCATAGGGTTCGCAGTCCGCGAAACAATGCTGTTAGGATCTGAAAATAATTTGAGAAATAAGTCCTTTAATTAACCCGCTCTTTCGTACTAAACACTATATTTTCGAAAATGGAGGACCTGAGCCTTTGCGATGTCAGATACTCGTTAAAGGTCCCTACCCTAATTATACCAGGATAGGCAAAATTTATGACACTGTTGCAACGTCCGACGTTAACGTTGCAACGTTAGTGGCTTAAAATTACGTTTAACAAGCAAAATTAAGTCATTTGATCAAGTCAGATAAAATATTGAGATATATAAACAAATATATTATGATATTCACTAAGAGTCCGGGAGCTGAGGGCGAAAAAAGTGTCTGATTTGAAGAAAATTGTTGATGATATAGGCTGAAAGTACTCATTTCATAGACAACAGATGTGAACGTCTGCCACCTCAGATCGGTTGCCATCAAGTTTTATGGGTAAATTAAATTAATATATCCTTGCAAGATTTTAAACTCAATCTAATCCCAGTCAATAGGGCTGTTTACAAGTTTCTTAGAAACAAACGTTGCTTCGCTCTCAGACAGCCAGTGGACAAAAATTTAGGGGTCACCTGTAGTGTAGTGGTTAGCATGGCAGCCTACTACACTAAAGGTTGCGGTTCGCGTCACGAGTTAGCCCTAGGATTTTCTAAAGGGAGTAAAAAATCATTGGCTATGCCGTCCCTCGGATAGGACGTAAAGTAGAGGACCGAGCCAATGTCAGGTAATTTAGGACTCCCACAATAGCATCGTCCTATTAGCCTTGGTGGCATAAAGTGACTTTAAACAAACAAAATTAAGTCATTTGATCATAAGGTTCGCATCTAAAATAGAAGAGAACACAGTTTATACATGTGATCAACTGTGGAATAGTGGTTAGCATGACAACATACTACACCCAAGATTGCGGGTTCGCAGCACTAGGACATTTGAAGTTAAGAAAGTAAAGAATCCTTGGCTATGGCGTCCTTCGGTTGGGACCTGAAATAGAGGTTTTGAAGCCAGTCAGATGTCAGTTATTCCTTAAGAAGATCCCTACCCTACTTTTACCTGGATAAGCAAAATTCAGGACTCCTAATATAGTATCATCGGATCTATACTACCTACTAATATAGCAGCATTTACTGGTAATAATAAATAAACGAAAAAAGTATATTTGTTAATCGCAAGCAATTGCATTAATACTAATACTAACAAGAAGTGATAACATTAACAATATTTCAAGTTTAAAACACAACATAAAAATAATATGAAAGTAGAATGTTAGTAGCGCGACTATCGCAGCGCAGATAGCGGCTGAATAAGGTACCATCTTATCAGCTCACTGATAACGACTCTAATGCGCAAAATGCCTTTTCACAGGTAGTCACCTCTTGATTTCTGGCCGAACATATTTAAAATTAACATACTGTTAAATACTTCACGTTACGTTTAAAAAAAAAAAAAAATATGGTTTTAAACTGAATACCTTCATTGTAATTATTAATTATCGAGTTAAAATATATTAATGTGATTAGTGTAATTTTTCTATTTGCCAAGAAGACTTTAGGTAAATTTTCTCCTTCCACACCTGAGTAAAATTGGTTCCAATAAGACGTTTAAGAACTTCTGTGATTAGACACAAAAACGTCTAAAGAAGCTTAGGGGAAAAAACTAATTCTGCAGATTATGATTTTATTATAACATCTAATAGCAAAGCAGTTTTTCAGAAATATGTTTTCCTTCGAACAATGATCTCAGTATGTCTTAATATAATTTTGGATTTATTTACACGGATGTCAACTAAGCCAATATCTGGTAAGTTAACATTCCTAAGCTGTATTTTTTGTTTCTTTCCCCCACGTTCCACGAATCTGACTGAATACGCCGTACTACCCGTTGTTGATTTTTCGGAAATAATCTTTTAAATTCTTTACTCCACGAGCGAGAGGTGGTTCATTATTATCGTAATTATTTAACTAAATATTTATCTTTCCTAAGATAGAAATATAAATTATTTCTTCTAAATGCTGTTTGTTTGTTTTAACGTAACTTTATGCCACTAAGGCTAATCGGACGATGCTGCAGTGGGAGTCTTAAGTTTTGCCTATCCAGGTATAATTAGGATAGGGATCTTTAACGAGTACCTGACATGGTGCAGGCTCGGGACCTCCATTTTACGTCCTATCCGAGGGAGAGCATAGACAAGGATTTTTTACTCTTATTAAAAAATTCTAGTGCCACCTCGGGACGCGAACCCGCGACCTTTGGTATTTTAAGTTCCTATGCTAACCACTGCACCACAGGAGACCCCTCTTAATGCTGTAAATATAACATCATATCCATTATAAAACTTTGAACCTCAAAACAATGTAAAACTTATTTTATATACATAAATATATTGGAGGGGGAGGGGGTTACCCTTGGTCCAACCCCATTCTAATACTTAATGCGCTAGATAACAAAAAATAATTTGAAAATATTTTACAAACACAGTTTAATTCCCTAATAATATGCCCATTTAGAAATACAATAAGTGAATGAAATAAAGAAATCCAAATATCCAAATTTAAAATTTCTGACATTAAACAACCTGTATCTTTTTTACTTAAATCTAGAATATTATCATATTATAACAAGATGGACAATTTTAGAATTTCTAGTTGCCAAGCACTGGAAAAAAATGAAACAAAAAACAGGATGCAGTTAAGGTCCAGAGCAAGTCGCTTTCAGAAGTTACCTACGGGTACCATAAAAACAAAATCAGCATACAAACTGAGGAAATGATAAATGATAAATGAAAAAAAAATAGAAAATCAGGCTAGGTAAGCATGATTAATACTCCTTATCAATGAGGTGAAGTGATAAGACGAACCGAGAGAGTTTCTCCCCATATTATGAGAACGAACAAATTTCTCTTTCACACAGTTTAGTTATTTAAATATTTACTTCAATTAAAGTAATGTTACTCGATCTGAGACCGGAGTGGACGAGTAACGATTGGACTGATGGACTGATAAGCTTGCAACTCAGTCACGAGAGGTTCTAAACTTCGACCTACATTTCTCACTCACTGTCAACTAACAAAACAAGAATAGGTGTTGCAATATAATGTAACATTGAGTATAATATATATTACAACGGAGGATTTTGTAATATTAAATAATAAAATATATACTATACAATAGTAATAGCACGATTAATTACTATTACATCCTTGAGATCTCTCTCATATTAGATCAATAAAAATTTTCTTACTTAAGCCCTTTAAGTATAAGTGACACCATGGGAAGATTTTTATGTACAGTAAACACAATGTAATATAACTAATAATTCAAGTTTTCATACGGGTCACCTGCGGTGTAGTGGTTAGCATAGCAGTCTACATTACTAAAATCCTTGGCTATGCCGTCCCTCGGATAGGACGTAAAATGGAAATCCCTAGCCTGTACGATGTCAACTACTCGTTAAAGATCCCTATCATGGATATGCAAAATTTAGGACTCCCACTTTATCATTCTCCGAACAGCCTTAGTAGCACAAAGTGACGTTAAACAAGCAAACAAACGGCTATTAAAATGGGGTAAGTTTTCACCCCAAATAAGTTGTCTCAAAAACAGTTTGTGAGTATAAACAGAGTTAATAAAAAAATTAAACTAATATTGACTTACTCAAACTATAGATAACTGAATATAGTAAAAGTTAAAATATTCAAAAATGAATGATCTTATAATATCTAAACATCGACAAAAACATTAAAATATTTTAAGAATGTATCAGCGGCTCATAATATCTTTTTAATTGAAAAAGTCGAGTAACGGTTTAATATCTAAAATTTAATACCGGATTCCTTTAAGAAATGACAGTCCAATGAACCAGCAGCCGCCATATTGAAAACAGAAATATTACACATCTTCACAACCCAGTCAATATTTATTAAGCTTTTTCTTGAAGAGAATTTTGTATGTTTTTAGATTTAAGTTGTTAATTGTATATTTCAAAATCGAGAAAAATTCCGATGTGTAATAGTAATAATTAAGCTATTTAATTAGAAGATAATGTTGTATTTGACCACTATTAATCTTCTAATTGAAAAGTTAAAAAAATATAAATAAATTATCTAAGAGATAATTTATTTTATGATATATTTATTATTATATGTATATTATTATATATATGTATATATATTATTATATCACTGGTGTTTGGTCAAAAGGGGTTAAGTCATCGAATGTGAAGCTTCGAACGATTTTCGTGAATAACGATTTACGAAGCTATTGAAAATCATTATAAATTCTTTCTAATTGTATTTCTTTATTCCAGAATAATAAATGAAACTATATTATTTCAACATAGACTGCAATAAATTATGAATAAGGAATAAATTATAGTCAATTATGAATTTAAAGAAGACGAGGCAAAATAAAATTTTTATGACTTAATCCCTTTTGCCCAAACATAAATGATATATATTATTATTGCATACAAGTAATATTTAGGATTTTTAAAAAGAGTTAAATAAACGAACATAGAGTTAACATGTATCATTGGCTCACAATATCTCATTAATTGAAACATTTGAGTAACTGTTTATTATTTAAATTTAATACCGAATTCCTTTAAGAAATGACAGTACAATGAAGGAGAAACCGCCATATTGAAAACAGCTACGAAAAATATCATACATCAAAACCTAATTAATAATAATTGAGTTTTCCTTGAAAAGAATGCTTTAAGTTTTGAAATGGAAATTTTTTATTGTATACTTCAAAATCAACGAAACTTCCAATGAGTAATACTAATAATTAAGATTTTTAAAAACAGTTAAATAAACGAACATGCACCTAACATGATATGAATCATGGGAAAACCTAGTCGAACGTTGTACAAATATTCAAACATTCGCTTCTGATCTGTAATGTTGATACAAATGATTTACTCCTTCAGCTCCTGCTTGAACAAAACTTTTAATCTTTGAAGAATGTTTCTCGGGAGACACCTTTTTGTCCCTAATCGGATTGTGAGTCAGTAGCTACCGTCAAAGGACCTCACACGGCTGACTCAGAACACAACTACGTGGAATGATTCTCTCCCCTGAATGAGCTATGGGATGTAATTATGAATGAGATGTGTATTTTGATGAATGGACATGACATACCATTGAGAGAAGCGAAGAGGGCTACAGTTGAGCGACATGGTGGGCACAACATATCACATTCACTACTGGGCCACACAACACAGGTAACCTTATCTTATCAGCTGCTATCACCTAACTGATAACGGTGACTGCTGGGTACCACTAACGGTTCCAACATCTGTCGCGGCTAACAGAACATGACTAGAGAGGAAATGATGGGAGAAACAGTATGTTAAAACCTTCACACATCAGACCAAAGCCAACAGATAAAAACTGCATATTAAGACTTATATATATTTTCAAGTCGTTTATTTATTTTTTTTAACAGAAGTTTCTTTATTTTCATTATTCGTTTTGTTATTTTTATCTGAATACAGTGTTTTTTTTTATTTTATTAAACGATTTTATTATTTTGATCCCGTACTGTTAAAAATAGAACTAATCACGTCGCAAATATTTATAATGCCGCGTACAGAGGCAGTAATCTAATTTGAATGATCGCCATTTTGCCTCAACTCGTGAGTTACCAGCAGTCGCTCTGTACCCATCAGAAAACAAACTGTAAGCACATGGCGTTTTCCTAGAACACAATCGGATAGCATTTTCTTGGAAAACTACTGTTTTTGTGTTAAGTTTGAGATTTCAATGCAGGTAACTTCATAAAATTTCATATATATTCTAGCGGTAAAAAGACCGCTCAGTACGGTAGAGTACATATTATTATCAGAAAAAACGAAAGAAGAAGAGACATATATATTGAAAAATTCGTGCAGTGAGTTCATTCATGCAGTGGAATTTAACAATTTAGATTAAAGTCTCAAAAGCGGTCATATGATCGCTCAGGTAGGTTTAGTGTTAGGCGAATAATGCAATTAGGTAGTTACTATGCCTTGAACATAACATTTTAAGTTGTCGCATACCTTCTTAATACAAGGTATTAATCTCATTAAAAACAGTGCAGTTATCCACGTGATTATGAGAGGATGGTCATGACACCCCACCCCCCCAAATTCGTGCTTGAACCGTCCATGACTTTACAGCGAGCAGTAGCAGAAAAACATTTTGATGGAGTAATAAATTTTTTTTGGAATCCATAAAGTTCCAGACTTTATATCTTCACCTTTTGTGAAAACAATTCCTTCAGGTAGAATATTATAGATTCTAGAGCAATAGACAAATCTGAATGAATTATTTATACCTAGTAGATCTATCACAGTGGCGAGTATTTAAAAAGAATTAACCTTTCTTGAGCAAAAAGAAAATCAATCATTATTTTAATATTTAAATTATAATCCAAATAGAAATCAAACTTAGAAATTAAACTAAAGAATTAACAGTTAATGTTAAAGTGTTATAAAAAATGCAGAATTATAAACATATAACGGGGCGTAGATATAGAAAAATGGGCTCGAAATGAATACTTTGAGAGCAGCAACTTAAACTTTCATACGCGCATGCTAAAAATAAAAAATTGTTTAAAGATTTATTAGGTACATATGTTCTAACACATAACGCGTTGTGCATGTCCTTTTAACACTCTTTTGATACTAACCTTGATTGGTTGGTTTTCCCATTCGATACTTCAAGCATTGTTTCAAAAAGCAACCAATCAAATTGAGAATCAAAAGAGTGGGGGAAGAACATGATGTTGACAACATGTTAGTTGTCAACGTGTATTAAGTTCTAGTTGGGACCTAACAATAATGAGGTGGTACGTTGTATATAATTAACTACTTTTCTTTTTCTGAATATAGCGTTGTCTTTTTCCCATATCATCTTAAATAATGAGTAAATTTAAAATAAATAAATTGTTTTTTGTCCTTTAAAAATGATTTCACTACTGTTTTAAAAAATGAAAATGTCTTATTCGTTTGAAAATAAAAAGGTATTATTATTTTGTTTACTTTATGTACTAAAAAAATTTCATCTAATAAGTAAAGAATTGCATGATTTCATCGTCCATTTCATTTCAAAAAAGAATAATCAGCAGATGTAGGAATGGACTTATTTATGTTAATCTGTTGATTAATGTGTGTTCAATAGATAACAGACGACAGGTGGCCAAATATGATTCTCTATGATAGAATTTTCAATAATAAAAGGAACAGAGGCCAACGTAAGAATAAGAATGGCAGATTATGGAAAAATTAAGTTTTATAAAACCGAGGAGACTGATAGAGGAATGTTGGGAAGGATATAACTCTGTGAGAAAATGCGAATGAATGGAAAGTGAAAAAGTTTAAAAATCGCCTGGACTAAAACTGAAGAGAACCCGAACAACGGGATATAATTCCATACCCACGGCAAAAAAAAAAATCTAAAGGACTCCATTGCACAGACATGCGATACTTCCACAGCAACCCACCTTCTTCAACGCGAGATTGATAAAAAAAAAAAAAAAAAAAAAAAAAAAAAAATGCAGGTTCTTCTATTGAACGCTTTGTGAGTACGGGCAGCTTTGTATTCCTCTGCAAACGGTATCTTGTCTGATTATTCGGGATCATTATACAGGTATTGATAATTTATACAGGGCTAAAAAATTTCGAAACTAAAAAAAACAAACAAATATAATATAAGTAGATGGGCATAATATAAGCAATATAATATAATATAAGGTTGGAAGAAAACACACAAAAATCGCAGAGCACACCGCAATTACGTTTTTACTCCCGAAATTTCAGAAGACCGAAATGTGTTCAGATTAGATATTAGTCAACCGATCCGTTCTTTCACCAAATTACGTTTCTTGTTATAGTCCAGGAGCTGAGCGCCAAAGGTGTCTGATTTGAAGTAAGTTTTTGATCATATAGGCTTAAAGTAGTCATTTCATGGACAACTGTGAACTTCTGCAATCTCGGAACAGTTGCTATCAAATTTTTTAGGCAAACAAAATCGACATTATCGAACTTTTTTTCAATTTTTCGCTAATATTTGTAAATCGGCTAAATTGACAATCTGTTTTGGCAAAAAGACTTAACTGATTTTAACTGTGAGGACTTCAGTCGACGCGAAATTTAATGTCCTTTTATTTTAGAAAGAACACAATTTCTTCTGCGATAAATCGTTTTAGAGTTATTTGCGAAAAATTGAAAGAAGTTCGAAAATGTCGATTTTGTTTGCTGGTAAAACTTGATGGTAACCGATCTGAGGTGACAGACGTTCACATTTGTTGTCTATGAAATGAGTACTTTCAGTCAATATGATCAAAAATTTTCTTCAAATCAGGTACTTTTTTGGCCCTGAGCTCCCGGACTATTGAATATACAGTGAATATCATAATATGTTTGTTTATATATCTCAATATTTTATCTGGCTTGATCAAATTACTTAATTTTGCTTGTTTAACGTTACTATAAGCCACTTAGGCTAATCGGACGTTGCAACAGTGGGAGTAATAAATTTTGTCTATCCTGGTATGATTAGGATAGGGATCTTTAACGAGTATCTGACATCGCAAAGGCTCAGGTCCTCCATTTTACGTCCTATCCGAGGGACGGTATACCCTAGGATTTTTTCTCCCTTTAGTATTGTAGACTGCCATGCTAAGCATTACACCACAGATGACCCCTAAATTTTGGCCCACTGTCATCGGCCCTGGCTGTCTGAGACTGGGATTAGATTAAGTTAAAAATCATGCAAGGATATATTATTCTTTTTGCAGAAACATAACAGAAATTAGCCGCTTTTTGATATATGACGTTCTTGAAATTATTTAGCTATCTGATCCCTACTGGGGGTCGATTCAAACAGCATTGGATCGCGGACGGGTACCCTATGAAATAACACAGCATTAGCCTACTTTATTGAGGTCGTTATTTTCCGCTTTCCCGCTTCGTTATGGCCACAATACTCCCGACTTGGACTCACACTAGAACAGAACACAACACATCGATCAGGTGGAAATATTCGATTCCTAGCGAAGCAATACTTCTCCCCTTAGCCACAACCTGTCTACTCCCCCTCACAGTTATTGGCTTCATCTATCAAGAGATATATTGCCATTGCAGGCAGCTTCACTTCTTCTATTAGAAACTAGTTATTGCACAAATAAGTCACCCGTCAGCCAGTCAGAGGTCTATACTACAATACTAACAACGCTACCGTACTAATGTGCCAATACATTAGCTTTATAAGTATAGGACCGGTTAAAGTACATTTGTAAGAAAATTAATGGTATTAGTTCCCCTCTGCTGCTTCTGCTCATAGGCAATATTGCTCAATTTAGTCAGGCCCTGTTATATACTGATGGGGATAGGGTTCGGAAGTTTATTAGTCTAAGAAAAAGCGAGCGTGGAGAGCGCGAGTCGAAATATGAAATCTAATAAAGCTGATGAAATCGCTTTTAATCTGAAAAGGACGCGAAGGGGGTTGGCTTAATTTACGTCACACAAACTCTTGAAATATACCAAGCCTGGAAGTAACACAGCGATAGCCTAGTAATAATTTCTAAGATTTTATTTATATGAGCGCTTAGTTAGCATAAAGACGTAACCTAAAATTTTACTAAAAAAAAAAACAAATTTCTCTCGATTCTAAACTGTCATTTGTTATTCGTTTTTCATAGTTATGTTTTACAATACATACTTAATCTATATAAATAAAGATGAAATTCTGTTTGTTTGTTTGTTCTTTGTAGAAATACATACCGTTTGTCCTAAATTCTCCAAATTTCGCTGTCGTTTTTTCATACCAGGTGCGAACACGTGTCTATTTTAAAACTGCATAACTTCAACCGATCATTAGCTGATATTCTTTGTTGTGATAAAAACCGTTTTGATCTCGCTCTCGAAATCGACCATTTGAGTCGATAAAAGTCTCACTTTTATAGATTTTATAGATTTAAAAATGAAATTCTCCGGGGGAAACCGGTATATACAGCTAGTAATTCATAAATATATTTTATTTTTTTAAATAAAATTTTTTTTTTTTTTGAAATGGTATCTACTTTAATTAGAAGGTGGATCGTTGACGGCTAATTAATTATTTTCCTCAAATATATAAACATTTATTTGAAGAGGAAATGGTTCGAGGATGCGGTAGAAGTAAATAACACTAATATGAATAAATCACATATTAAATCGTGTCGACGTTTCGCTCCTTATTTCAGGACTTCATCAGGTGCTCTTTGGCTGATGGTGTCAAAGTGGTCAGATAACTCAGATCATTTGTAGAAGTCTAATATTGAAAAAAAATTGAAAAAAAAAAAAAAAAAAAAAGGAACGTAACTATAATAGACCTTCATCTAGTTATAATAACTTATTCAACATGATCCATAGACCATGAAGTAAATATTTCGATATTTCGTTCGAGTAAGATTCCGATCGATTCCATGAAAAATACAATTTTCACACTTATAATTAATTCAAGCATAAAAAGAAAATAAGAAAAATCCATTGTTTATTATTGATGTTCCCTTCAATGTAACACAATTCATATTTAGCATAGAAAGAAATTATTTTGACATACTTTAATATAGGTAGGTAGTCGGTGATAAATGACGATTTATAACTATGATTAATGCAGTGTTGCCTATAATGTCTAAAAATATGCGTTACATTATCTAGGTTTATATTTAAATATTATTAGATAAGTTTCAAAAATACCTCATTAAACATTGTATATAGATTTGATGATATAATAAATGATTATCAATAAAAGATATATTAAAAAAAAAATAGTACCTAACCGATGCTAAATAGTATCATATTTCATAACTAAATATTTTATATTGATACCGGACAATCTTTAGATATGTTTCGAACAATACCACATTACATATTCCATATAATACTAGACCTGTATGACACCTTATATGGTCGTATATAGACACATACACACACACAAAGACAAAGACAGCCGAACAGACAGCATCAGATAGCACTGAACATGTAGATATATACAACAAACACAAACAAATAATGTAGATATATACAAACGAACCGAAACAAGATCACTATATCCCGAAGGGAAGCACATACACCATTGACGGAGGCCGAACACAGACTGAACTGCCCCCTTACCCCCACCAACGCCCCCACTCACCCCCCACCACTTTCTTCTATACAATCCTACATTTCATTGATGTTTGTGTGTTAACAGGACTGTTTTAGCAGGTGTTGGTGACTAAAAGGGTCTGGTTCAACTCATCAGGAACAAGGAAAACAATTGAAGAGTCCACGGAAGAAAGGGGGGATGTCATTTGGAGTGCTTTCCGAGAAAATCAGGTTTTTAGGTTTGGATCTTTAATTACTTAAGTATCTTTTATCATTTTTCTTCAATTTTTTTATATGTCCTTTTCCTTTTTTTTTTGCGAGTCAAAATAATAAATTTGCCCGAAACAGACATATCACGCTCTAAAAAGAAATGTTTTAGTAAAAAAAAAACAATTTAAACATAACAGAAAGGGGGATAGTCATGTACGCTCCCCCTTTCTTCCCTGTTTTATTGATGAAATGGTGATATTAATACACAATCCATATAACTTCTTACATGACTCTCCCCCATTCTAGGTTTAATCGCGAGGACATTCCCCCTTTCTTCCGAGTACGTGGATCTTTCCATCGCTTGTAACCAACCGACTGTCATTTTTTCTGACTATTTCTTTTCACCAACATATTCTACTCATATAGACGAACAATTATATGTATATAACTAAAATTCGGAAAAGCTTGACTCTCCCCCTTTCTTCCGTGGAATCTTCAATTACAAACATATTATATATTATCAAGAAAAAGAAAAGTTATACAAGTTTAAGGTCTAGTTAGTTTAACCACTACATACGGTAGAACCCCCTTTATCCGGGGCAACGATGGGTATGGGAGTCCACGGATAATAGAAACCCGCGGATAATCAGGTCGCAGGATCGCGCCCAGCGGTGGCCGTAAAACGGAGGTCACGAGCCTGTACGATGTCAGGTACTCGTTACCAGGGTAGGCAAAATATAGGACTCCCACTGTAGCATCGTTTGATTGGCCTTAGTAGTATAAAGTGATTTTAAACAAACAACCCAGGGTAACCGAATTACAATATTTTACAGACAATTTGATAGAAAAGAAAGTTAATAAAAAAAAGAAGAAAAAAAAAACAATAACAGAAAATCACTTCTATTAACAAACGAACGTTTGGTAACGGTACTGAAGAGCGGCTGATGGGCGTGGCCTGTTTTGAGAGGTTATGTGACCGTCATGTTATCGAACTCCCGTCGCCTTTATTTCAGTTAAAGATTGCCTTGCTTGGCTTTAATAGATTCTAGCTATCGACTCCCGCTCGCTGCGCTCGCTCTCCATAGATAAATAAACCCCCAAAAGGGTCCCTATCAATGGAGATCTTACTTTAAAGGGCGTCCGTCAACGGCGCATAAGCCGCACTTCATAACTTGTACCGAACGTTTTATATACATTAACCGTTACTTTCTGTTCAAGCGTTAAAACGACACGTTTTCTTTTTAATGTATGATTTATATTGCGACATTTTGTTAGTTCGGAGACTGAATCACAACTGAGAATATTTTGTTTTGTAGTCAAACAGACCAGAGTAAGGAGTTTCTTAGAAAGACTTGTAAACAATATCGTTCTTAGAATATGATACGGAGTAATAGTTACCGGAAACATTTCATCTTACGATACCAGCTTGCCGGGTTTTTTATTTATTATTTTATTTCATAATTTCTAAGAACAATAGATAATTACCCGTTGTGTAATCGTTAAAATATGCGTCGTATTCATTTTTCTTTAATAAATATTATACATATAAAATTAATGGCATAAAATTTAAAAACATCTATAAAAAAAAAAATTGCCTCCTAGGAACCTCAGTTAATGAGGGTTCTACTGTATATACATAAATATAAAATATATATATATATATATATATGTATATATATATATATATATATATATTTATTTTTTTTATTTTTTTATTTTATTTTAGGTCTTTAATCTTCTTTTGCGGCAATGAGTGTTTCTAAATTAATGACAGAATTCCTAGAATCGAATAATTCTGAAAAGTACATAAAAGATTATTGAAATGGACATAAAATGGAGGTTCGCACAGTGAAAAGGCACCTTAAACAAGCCTATTATAGACTACATACATTACCTATATAATAGAAGATCGTAGATTATATATACATATACATAGAGAGAGAAAAAGAGTATCTGAGATGGAAAATGATAGACTGTTGTCTTTAAAATTTTCAGCATTACTTATAAACAGGAATTTCAATAAAAAAATATTATCTTACCTAAGTTATTACCATTTTTAACCAGTGGACTATCTTCTTCATAACCGAATTATGCACTGTACTTATTCACGCTAAGATATTCAGCTACTATCCGAACTCTGGACCGAACGAACACTGCCCAGCTTAGCGAACACGAAAATTGGAAGCGCTAGCGAATATTTTGCAAGCTGACACGACTGAGTCATGACAGCTGCGCAATAGTCAACCCATTCATTGCTCACCGTAAACAATAACAAAGCCAAAATATTTTATTATTTTTATTTATTTAATTATTATTTATTTACTAGTTGGCCCGTGCGAACAATTCGCAATAATAATATATCACATTAATTAAAGGGGTCGGGTCAAAATAGTGCCAAGCAACATTTTTAACAAAAATAAAGTGTAGCTGCAGTCTGCTGTATATTAGATAGCACTAGATGTCTATGATGGAAATGCCACCTAAATATGACTATGGAGTGCTCTATATAGTCATGTTTAGGTGGCATTTCCATCATAGACATGTAGTCCTACATAATATATAGCAGGCTGCAGCTACAGTTTATTTTTGTTAAAAATTTTGCTTGGTACTATTTTGCCCCGACCCCTTCAATTCTTCCATTTAAGTAGTAAAACAGAAAAAGGGTTCAAAATTCACGGGGTAAAACTCTTTGCTTAACTATTGCTTCGATAATACAGTTAATTTTTTTTTTTCATTTTATGGATTATAGAGAAGCGTTTCATTTTTGCACTTACACGTTAGACAAAAAATGAATAAATTTTAATGAACCCAGGGAAATGAAGTTACATTTCCTTCGTCAACTTTTTTCCATGCTTTTTCAGGAGATCCGTCTATTTTTCGGCACTAGGGTCTTTGGAATCTCAGATCGTTTTCCTACCAACACCTTTCAAGTTTAAAAATTTGAAAAAAAAAAAAGATAAATATCTAGAAACGTAATATGATAAATAAATTCAGCTATAATATATAGATTTTAAAATGATGGTGGAAAATGGATGATCATAGATGGTGTGCTGTCAAAATAAGTAGCACTAATATGAAAGAATCACATATTTTATTTTTGCCAACGTGTCGACCCAAATTTCAGGTCCTCATCATGCTCTGACTCTGACAGCACCAGCCAAAGAGCCCTGATGGAGACCAAATTTTAGGTCGAAACGTTGATAAAAATAAAATATGTGAATCTTCTACTATTGCTATTTATTTTGACTGCATTCCCGACCATTTCCTCCTTATATAGATTTTAAAGTTATCTGGTATTGAACTACTGACCCCCCTTTCTTTTTAATTTCAATTTTACGTTTCTATATATATTAAACAAAGTATTGATTGGTCTATAAATCCGTAGCCTTTCGAGTGCTCGTTGATTTGTTTGAAGTAGTAGAAGGAAACTGGAAACAGGGTATATTGCATTTTTGCAGGAGGAAAATGTTTTATAAAATGCTTCCGGGATTATTAATGGTCAGAAAATTCTGACAGAAAACTTTTCTTTGTTTTTTAAACACCCTAAGTTACTTCGTTATATAATTGTTGTAATTTTCACTGTTATTTGTTATAGCTTGGGTTATAATTTCTTAGGGATACACATCTAAGGTCTTTTGTGCCCTCCAACTATTGAATAATAGTTATTTTTAATAATTCGTAATATTTATGTCATTTCAACATATCACTTTTGCACCTTGTTTCTATTATTTGTTGCATTCTAACTATCTGTAATTCTAAATAAATATTATTCATAGGCCAAATGGGGTGGAAAAGAGATAAATTCCTCATGGATAGGTGAAACTGAGTTGTTATCAGTGGGTCGATACTTACAGGTTTATCCGATTTGTATGCAATTTCAATCAATATATTTTCGTTCTCGGGGCCGGGCTGGCCGAGTGGAAAAAGGCGCTTGCAATAGGTAATAAACAGTTAAGCAACGTCGAGCGTGTTTAGTACTTGGATGGGTGACCGTTCCATTCGGGTGATTACCCGGGATATTTGTTTAGAATTACAGATCGTTAGAGTGCAACAAATAATGGGAACAAGATTCAAATAGTGATATGTTAACATCACGCAGTCCAAGTCTACCCCCACCCCGGGTATGTGACCCGTCAGGCTACTGGAGGCGACTCACATTGACCTGTGATAAACCTTCCTCGTGTATCTCATCGAAAATCGCGGTTTGCTTTTCCAGGATATCAATAACCGCCCGGATGTTTGGTACAAGGACGGTATGCTTCAGGGAAAGAAATACAGGTCCTCGGGGCCTGCTGACCCTAAGCCACCTTAATCCTTGGACCTAGACTAGTTTATCACTGTCCTTCAACCCGAGAGAGCTGACGCCGCCGGTGGGAAGGACACTGCCAAATTGGCCCCAATGGGATTGGTTATGGAGCTATAGTTGTTTTACATGGTAATTTATAAAAACAGAAAAAGGCAGTCTATAGCTAACGTGAGGTTTGGACTACCTCCTCCAGGCTGTCTGTGCTTCCGCAAGCAATACAAATGTCTGCAAGAAGAGGCCTATGCCAAATGCGCCAACCGAAAACTTTTTTTTATTTTCTTTCTCGAGTAACATAAGAGAATGGGATTAATTCCTTATAAAGCTTATTATGGATAGGTATTCAGATTGCCTTTTTTCCAGGTAAACTTTTTATAGGTTTATCTGATTTCAACGAACTTTGAAACACTTATTCGTAGGTCAATTGGAAGAATATGGAGGATATGTCCAGTTACTTATTAAATTAATACAGATATTTATAGGGGGTAGGGGGGGGGGGGGGTCCTATAAACGTTATCAGTTACCGACTAAATTTGAATCACTCCTTGAGCATGGGTTAGTAAATATGCCATTAAAATTATTTTAATTTCGTATAAATGTCATTAAGGGTGTCGTTATAATGTAGGTCACAATGGCTGATTCGTTTTTACCTTTACCTTTTTATTCGATTTCGACCGAATTTCAAACTATGTATATTAAAATAGTAAGGGAAATAAAACCACAGTAAAGTTTTACCTCTGCCGAGCGTCCCTTGACAGCCAATTTTATTTCGATTATTTTTTTTATTCAAAGATAACTGAAAAATCCAAGAAAAAAACAAATAATATACCTGTAGAAGAGGTTGCAATGCCAAAAGAATATACAATGTTTCCCCATAACGTCCAGGCTAACAAAGTAAGCATGTGCTATCGACCGAGAGCCAGGCAGTTCTAATTTAGGAAGCAGTAATTAAATTGCTTCTAGCCTAATTGTCCTCTACAAGTCCTCAAAGGAATCAACTTCTGCATTATATAAATAAACAACTCAATGTATAAAAATAGTTTTAGACTTAGCGCCAGTCATAAAAACATATGAGCAGCCCCTATTAAATATTTATATTGCTTAATTAACTAATTGTATTTAACTCTAATTATGACACAATGCATACTATAATTGTACATAACAGACTTTCTTGTATATATATTACAGGTTTTATATAAATAACTAGCAGTATATCCCTGTTTCACCCGGAGAATTTCAATTTTTAAATCTATAAAATCAATAAACTAAGACTTTTATCGATCGCGTTTTATTTTGTAAAAACCAATGTAAAGCAAGATCAAAACGATTATTATAACAATAAAGAATATACCCAGAGATCGGGTGAAGTTATGCAATTGTTCGCACCTGGTATGAAAGAACAACTGAGTTTTTCTCGAAATTTGGAGAATTTAGGACAAACGGAATGGATTTCTATAAATAACAAACAGAATTTGATCTTTATATATACATATATTATAGCTGTATATCCCGGTTTATCACGGGAATTTCATTTTTCTAAAGAAACGGTCGATTTCGTAAAAAAAAAAAAAAAACATTGTAAAGTGAGATCATTATGATTTTTGAAACAATAAAGAATATCAGCTGAAGTTATGCAATTTTAATTTGAACAGGTGTTCGCACCTGGTATCAAAGAACCACTGAGCGATATTTGGAGAATTTAGGACAAACGCTATGGAATTCTATAAAGAACAAATAAATAAACAAACAAACAAACAAATAGAATTTCAACTTTATTTATATAGATGATACATGTTCCCATAGTACTGTTTATAATTTGTAGTCCAATAGAATTAAAATGAAATCAGCAATAATTGTTACAAACGGTTCTATTGTTTTAATGACTTCATTTTTATTTCAATATAAACGTATAATGATGGTGAAAAATAATTGACCGTAGATATACTTAACAGGAAATGGTTAGGAGTGCGGTAAAAATAAGTAGCGCAAATATGTGAGCCTCATTACCTCAGATAAGCAATTTTGAGTTTTATCTAATTTTCAATTGTTACTTTTATCATGGTCTTACTTCGATAACTATAATTTTGTTTATATAATTTGAAGAGAAAAGATTAAGCTCCGCCGGGAGTCGAACCCGGGTCTCCCGCGTGACATGCGCGGATGCTAACCACTGCACCACAGAGCTCGGCCCCAAGTAGAGCCAATCCTTCCTCTTCACTAATACCTACTCCCCCTATCTTGCATCGTCCAATTTTTGGTATTTATTGACATACGTCAATTTTAAATTATTAATTATTAATCTAATCTTAATTTGTGGGTGACCACAATTTTTAAATTATTTTTATATAATTTATTTTTTGAAGAGAAAAGACTTGGGGCCGAGCTCTGTGGTGCAGTGGTTAGCATCCGCGCATGTCACGCGGGAGACCCGGGTTCGACTCCCGGCGGAGCCAAATCTTTTCTCTTTTTAAAATGGTGGTCACCCACAAATTAAGATTAGATTAATAATTAATAATTTTGTTTAATGTTTTAGTTTAGCTATACTAAAATGATACCAGATTTTTTACTCCCACTAAAAAATCCAAGATCCATCTCGGGTCGCGAACTCGCAACCCTTAGTATTGTAGGTTTCTATGCTAACCAAAAAACCACAGGTGAACCCCATCAAGCAATTGTTTCAAGACTACATAGATAAATTACTATTATAAAAAAAAATCGTTTTACTATTTTATTTTGTCATAATAAATGGTATATTTTAGTAGTATAGTATAGTAAAATATAAAGAATATTTATATACCATTCATGTTTGGGCAAAAGGGCTAAAGTCATAAAAATTTTTTTTGTCTCGTCATCTTAAAATTCATAATTGACCTTAATTTATTCGTTATTCATATTTTTTCAAAGTCTCTGTTGAAAGAATTTAGTTTCATTTATTATTCTGGAATAAAACAATACAGTCAGAAAGAATTCATAATTATTTTTAATAGCTTGGTAAATCGTTAAGCTTCACATTTCATGACTTAACCCCTTTTTACCAAACACCAGTGATATAAAATTGGATAACATCTGATTAATGTCTTTTTTCTAAACTAGACCCGCAAGATAGGCTAAATATAATTAAATTAGACCATCAATAACCTCTAATACTTCTTAATTGACGTAAAGGAAATTTCCCTAATTATTTTGCATTTATTAATTGATTAAACGATTAAGGCAGGTAATTACGAGCCATTATTTCTTATCCTGTCAAAATGTTGTTGAAAATATTAATCCAACAGACGGTAATATCCAGGTCTCACTAAAGTCAAATTTAGAGTTTATTCTTGGAAAATTAAATTTAAAAAAACCCCAAAAAATATTTTAGTCTCTTGTCGTATGTTTCGTTAACTTTAACTTGTGTTTTGTACAGAGAGTATTTGGAAAAAAACAACGATTATCCGATGAAAATTTGTATAGCGAATATAGCACTAGATTAGAAAACCAGATCGCGGAAACAAATCTTTAACACTAGAGGATAAAGGATTCCGAAAAATAATTCTTACAACTCGGTACCCAAGAGTCCAGTATTAAGTCCGTTTTTATAGATTTCGAGGAAAAGGTCGATTTTGTGAAATATAGAACGCTGAATCCATTGATGATATTAAAATAATCGATTCTTTCTCAGGGTTCATTCTGAAAGCGAATCCTGCTTTAAGTCTCGTGTTGAAAAAATACATATTTAATAATAATATTGAAAATAATAATAGAAGTATTCAATCGTATTCCCAGTTACAATAATATTCCCGTAACAATAAAATATTTCTGCTGCTAACAAGTTCTTTACCGGCTGTCATCAAAGTTGTCTCATATCGCACTATAGTTTCCGTGTCTTCACCTAGCAGCAGTTTATCATCTACTATAACCTAGTACAGGTACCATAACCTAGTGCAGGTATATTTTCACCTATAACACATCTTTTTCGGTACTTATTGTCTCCCTATTACCATATTCGAGCGATAAATTAAATAAAACAGGTGAAAGAGCACCCTCTTGTTTTAAATCCGAACGAACCACAAACCTCTCAGCGAAATTATTACCGATCCTAACTTTATTAAATGCTTTGGTCATACACATTTTTACTAAGATTACTGACTTTTTACTTCCACTTAAGGGAAAGTATTGCGATTGTGAAAAATTTCGACTTCTGGTCTGCAACGGAAATACACGTTTTGAGTTCCCCTGGGTAAAAATAACAAAGTCCCGCAAAATGGTGTGTATGTGTGAATAGACTAGCTCAAAAACTATAAGCCGTACAAAACTGAAATTGGCTATTTGGTGTACTATGTTTCCGCGAAGTGACAGCAAAAATTTCATCAAAATTGGGCAATCGGAGGGGATACTTTATTTAAAGAATTTTTTCTAATTTTTAAATGCCTTGGGGATATCTTTATCAAAAGCAACTCGCAGTGAAAAAAAGTTCACTCTTGTCTGAATTAGGTCCCTCAAAAAAAAGAAATAAGCATAACAGAACGAAAAGTACTTACTGAGAACTTCCAAGTTTCGCAATACTTTATAAATTAAGGAGATATACAAACATAAGCTTATAAATGTGGAAAAATGTGTGAAGTTGAGGGAATGGCGTTTACATATTATCGAAACACGTCGATTTTTCATCTCAGTATGTTCGTAAGTAAAAGTTGTGTGTTCCGTGCATAGCACCAGATTTTTTGGTATTCCATGCTTGACAAGGATATTATACAACTTCTGGCGGTTAATTGAATCATAAGCCTTTTTGAAATCGATAAAAAGCCGAAGGAATATTATTTACAAACAATAAATGAAAAAGGACTTTTAAAGACAGTTTTTCAATTTATAACATTAATTCATTGTTCCATGTAGCCTATTACTATTTCAATTTATATAAAGTTAATGCTCCTCCGACTTCGTTCTCGTCGACGAAAATTAAAACTGTGGAGGCCCTTTTACCTACAATAATCATCGTGACCCTACGGATGGAATGTTTAGAGACCCCTTCTCTAACCAATACTGTCATGATAATGTTTGACTGAAAAAACACAATCACGCAAAAAAAAAGTTTATTTAAAAATATGGAAATTCAATTATAAATATTCAAGTATACGCCCACGCAATTTCTTGGAACGTAGTCAAACTTTTTCGGCCAATTAATATTCCAGAATAAACCATTTTATTTTTTATCTTTCTGTTTTATTTAAATTTTGAAGAAATAAACGTCAAAGTAACTCTTTTTTTTTTTTAATAAAATATAAATCATTAAAATAACCTGAAACGGGCATCCTACACAGATAATTTGTAATAAAGATATTGTCGAACTTTAATTATAAATTTAATTGTAATTACAGATGTTTACTTAATAATCTTCGCGAGATTGATCGAATGATAGGACCGTGTAAAGGGATCTATATAATCGCCGCTGGCAGTCAAAAGCAAACTTTGACATAAACTTAGATCCAAGCTTCGTTGATAATACTTAATTTGTTTGTTATAAAAAAATGGATACATAATAGTTATTTTCTTCACTAGAACCGAAAGTGGATGTTTTCGGTGCGCGGTCGAGTTCAACACGAGAGGCGGAAATTAGACCAAGGACCGAAAACACACTTTTGGTACGTGTTATGAACAATACTTTTCATCATACTGCACATACTTAAGTATGAGAGTACATTAAAACACTTTTATATTTCATTAATAACTTACAGATACAATATAAGAAATTAAATTGAGACCTTTTTCTTTTTTCTGTTTATTAATCTATAATAGAAGAAAATACTTATATGCATATTTACATTAATATTTGTAGTACAATTCTCAGTATTCATTATATTAAAACCTTTGTTTGGTATTGCCTTTTGGATTACCGATAACTTTTGATTTGAAGGAATTATTTTCAAGTTCTGTCTTTCTAACCAGTAACGAAATCTATTGTATTCGCTTTCATATAAAGCGCGGGATTTAGCTGGAAGTAGTTCGTTTAAAGCTTCTTTGGCTTCTTCTAAAACATCTTATGGTATATCAATGTTATTTTGCACTTCAAACATACTACTTATACCAGTAACGGATCCAGAAATTTTCTCAGGGGGGGCGTAGTTTTTTATTTTTAAAATTGTTGCGCCATAAAGGACCTAATTTAAAATATTAGTGCTCATTTAAGTAGTAAATTTCTATTAAATGTTTAAATACAATCCATTTTTCATTTAAGGAGTTTAAAAAATTATAAAAGATAACCCTTTTTATACAGAAATAGTAATAATTGATTGGTATTCACACCTCCCAGGGGGGGCGCGCGCCCCCCGCGCCCCTCCCCTGGATCCGCCACTGACTTATACTAGAATGAAGCACAGTATAGCTACAAGTAACGTCCTTCAAACATATGTTTATTAATATATACTAGCTTTGGGGCCCGGCTTCGCTCAGGGAGTTGTGGAATAGGTGGAATGAAACAATAACTTTAAAATGTAATAGTACAGAAAAATAGACCAAAATTAATCATGATTAAAACAGAATTTGTACCATCCTGAAACTTAAGTTTAGTATTACCTCTAATACCTAATAATTTCGAAACCTCAGAGTCCACCCATATATGGTTTGGGTATAGGAGACTCCATTAATGCGGTTCTCTCAATGCGTTTTCTTCCCTTTTCTTGATTAAGAAAAATTATTTTGGCAGCAAATATGTCCTGGTATGTACCAGGACCATTTTTTATGGTTTCTATGTTCTGATTCCATTGAGACCATTCTCATGACGGTACTGCATCCTTATTAAGTTGAGTAACATCTCCTTTTTCGAATTCGGTTGAAAATTTACGAACAGAACAGAACTATTAAACAGAAATATTATACGAACACTTTATTTTATTTTATACCATTAGGTTATATCTTTTATTCATATTATCTATAGGTTATCTATTCAGTGTAGTTTTTATTCGCTCACTACACTAATAAGCAATTTTTCTTTTGTAGTAAATTTACTCTTATATTGTATATTTATTAAAGGCAATGTTTCGACCAATTCTTTCCTCTTCTGTAAAACTTAATTCGCTTAGGAATCCAGTTGGTTTTGTTTAATTTTAATTTCACTTCTTTGCAGAGATGTAATGACCTTATTGAAAAATAAAAAGGAAAAATAATTATTTATACATAATCTTGTGTAATTTAAAGAAAACTGTTGAAGCTAAAACCATAACAAAGCGAACTAATGAACGATAACCTTATGAATTGAGCTTAGCTAGCGCTCCTGGCTTCCAAATGTCAAACTAATTTTTTTCATTCATTAACTCGCATGGGCTTATTAGAGGGGCTAATTAAATGTAGCGAGAGGCTTAAAATTGCAGCCCTTGTCCCTTCAACATTACACACTTAAAATGAAAACTGAAACCTTCTTCATCGTTAGGGGCAATAGGGCAATATGACAACATAACATTCTTGATAGTAGGTGTAGTCGTTTTTGAGCCTTTTCGGCACGCACATTGTACACTTTGCTTTATAATATATATTGATTAGTAGCAGGTAAGGTTAGCGCACCATAGATTTTTCAGGTCTAGGCCCTCAAAGTGCTACTTTACGGACTCAAACCGAGTATTGAAAACACATGTTTTTGATGCAGTATGATGAAACAAGTATTGTAACGCTAAACTAAAACAAAAAACATATGGTTTAGGATAGTTGTAGACCTTTTGTTGTAATGAATTAACAGTTAGAACAAACTATCTTAGTACATGTTTGTGACTACGATGTTCGAGTACCTTCCAGGGTGTTCTCCATACGACTAAATATAAGGAGCGATGGACTGGAGAGTTAGTCTTGTTCTGAAGATCAAGTCATGCGGTTATTTCTAAGTAGTGATACTTTATGTAACCTTTCTAATAATTTGTGAGGTATTGGAAGTTGTTATTTTAATTAAATAAAAACTGTTCAACCCAGATAATTGTTACAGTATAAACAATCATTTATAGAAAAAAATGTTGTAATACAAATATTCATAAAATAAAAGCAAGCAGAGAAAGAAAAATGTAAATTTAAAAGACAAGTTATTATTTTTGTTATATGTACTTTGAAAATTCTAAAGAAAATATATTTCGTTTGTTCTTTTGGTTTCTACTTCTTTTCATAAAACGTAGTGACCTTTTTTAAGTTGGGAGCTTCTCTTCAACTTTCAGGGACCTCATTAGTTTTTGCCCACGACATTCTCCTTTTCAACTTTTAATTCTAAAAAAAGTCCACTCCTACGTTTATAGAAATCATATTCATACAAAAGGATCTAAGGTATTTTAAGCTACAACAACAAAATATAACCAACAGAAGAAAAAAAAAATCAATTGAACTAACAACAAATAATAACTTTTTTTAAGACATATTTTAATTCATAATTTTTTTATTTATAATTTTCATAAATAAGAAATAGATAGAAATTATAAATAAGAATATTTACATATTCTTATTTATAATTTTTAAATTCGATATATTCAGGCTTGGGTATAATAATATCAGGAAAAACACCTAAAAGGCATTAAGCATTTAGGGACTGCATTTAGAGGACTCTGGGGTCATAATAATTCCAAGCGACCCAACCTAAATACCAAGTTCCAGAGCTGCGGAATCCACTATCACAGCCTGTAATTGCTGAAATTTCACTCGAAAATTAAAAAAATAAAATTGGTGACTGTGTTTCAATATAAAAATGGAATATAAAATAAAATAGAAGTGATAAATTTAAGGAGTTCCTGCGTTAAGCATTTAATTTGACAATGTTAGATACACTTATTACAATTCGAAGGTGGAATGCAGTCGAATAGTGAGTACTTTTATGCTTTGGCATTGACACAAAATGTTATGTTATTGTTGTTATGTTAACAATCTGCTTAGATTGTCTACGTAATGTGTATTTAAGTTTTTTGTATCAGTTTTGAAATTTATTGTAATATTTAAATTTTCTGTTATATGAATGGCTTCTAATATTTTTCTATTTTTTTTTTATTATTTGTTGTTATCATAGATAACAATAATTTGTTTCAACACACTTCCCTTTATTCATACCTGCCTAAAAATAAAATAAACCAAACCGACAAAGGATACGATAACACGTAGGGTAGGAAACGGAGGCGTCAAGATAACCAAGCACCCACTGTACTCTTGTTTCTTCCTTCCGTTCTTCAAATCGAATAAAAAAAAAAAAAAAAAAGAAGTTTCAGTAACGGAATGGGCGAATCCAGCCGGTTTTAAAGGGGGGGGGCTGCAGCCCCACAACCCTTCTCCTGGATCTGACATAGAAGATGACTACAATTAAATATCATGTTGTTATATATCATGTAATATAACAACATGATTAACAATGTATGAATGTAACAATCATAATGTAACAATATGTTATATATCATGTAATTATCCTGAAAATCCTGACTATCAATCTACCCATCGTAAAGAATAACAGTTGACTATTTCTCACCTCCAAAAAAAATATATGATAAAACTTTGAGAAAGAAAAAAATGCAATTCGTAATGAGACCAGTCTTGCATGAGACGAGCAATATAATCAAAAAGTATTTATTATCTTTGTATGTAGTTCTAAATTATAAAAAATAAATTCATGTCCTAATTATTAAGTAAATTTGTATTATTATTATTTTAAGGGCAAAGGTATTACTTCTTAGTGCAAGAGTAGAAACATTTTTTTCTGCATAAATTTAAATCTGTTGAGATGTCGGGTTTCTCTAACGATCGATTTAAATTCAAGTATTTTGAAGTTTTATAATTTATTTTTGAAGAGAAAAGATTTGGCTCAGCCTGGAATCGAACCCGGGTCTTCCGCGTGACATGCTAACCATTACACCACGGAGTCGCTTCCAAACGGTGGCAAATCCTTCCTCTGGACAATAATGGTTATATTAATATTGACAATAACAATAATGATTAAATTAATATTGAAGTTTTATACTTATTTAGGATTTCTCTTTTCTTATCATAGAAATTAAAGACCAATATAGTGAAGGTAAAGAAAAAAATGAACTGTTAATAGAAATCAATTGTAAGTGTTTATGGACTAGATTTTAAGACGTTCATATTTTTCGACTGGGAACAGGAAAAGATTTTAAGCGACAATTATTTATTTATTTATTTTTTTTGTATAAGTAGGAACTTCAAAAGGGATAAAAGAAAGTAGAAATAACCGCGAGAGAAACTTAGCTAATACAAGTAGGATAACGACCTGTTACCGATCCCTGCTATCAACCCCGCTAAGAGGAACGTATATTATTTATTCGATTACTTAGAGGAACCGTTACTCCCTTTCATCAGCTAATAGCTAGGGTCTTCTCCCTCCCTTCGATCTCTTTGTAATCTGCTAAGAGGTAATAGTCTTCCAGAACTGGGGGTGGGGGGGGGGGGGTTCGTAACCATGTGCGTAACGTAATCCACTTGGAGTAAAGTAGCCCTGATGATACGTAATGTTATGGAGCAGGAAAAGTTAAATAAATACTCTAATTCGAACAAAAGGGTTCATTAATTTCTTATTGAAAGATTTTTCCTCAAATATGTACACTTTTTACTTATGAAGTTGTTATGGATATTTAGAAACTGCTTACTCCTTTAAAAAACGTCATATCTAAAAAAAATAAAAAACATCTGATTAAAGGTCTGGCCACACATGTCCGCACCGGATCCGCACCGTAGGAATTATACAGGTTATGTTCAGAATATTTTTAATTTAACTTACATATTACCTTTAGTTATGCCTAAAGTTCAAGCCACACATGTCAGACACAGGCCACTTTAGGCATAACTAAAGGTAATATGTAAGTTAAATTAAAAACATTCTGAACATAACCTATATTATTGCTACGGTGCGGATCCGGTGCGGACATGTGTGGCCAGACCCTTAAACATACAACTTTCATTTACGAACTTACTTACATCAGATATTGACGTATTTCGATATTATGTAAAAGCTATTCCTCAACTTCACACATTTTTTCCACATTTAAGTATATGCTTATATTTGTATAGCTCCATAAGTTATAGAGTATTTGTATTGCAAAACTTGAATGTTCTCTTGAATGTTTTTTTAAGGGACCCAATTCATCATTGATAATAAGGGATATGAAAATAGTTACACCCGCTTTTGAGTAAATAAAAACACGTTTAAATAAGACGAAATTTGTTAACTAAAGGGAGCACTTTACTTAATAAATTTTGACCGTCACATCGCGGGCTTATACATACATCAAATACGCAATTTTATCAAAATCGTTACAGCCGTTTATGAGAAAATAAAATTAAACGTGAAAATGAGACAACATTAAATTAAATTAATTAATTAATTAATACTCTGACTAATTTTGATGAAATTTTGGCTGTCATGTTGCTGGCACAAAAAACTATAAAACCCAAGTTTAACCAAAATAGTTACACCCACTTTTCAATGAAACACACACACACACTACTATTTCGCGGAACTTGGTTATTTGGACTCAGGGGACCCCAAAACACAAATCATTCATTATTTGTTAACCTTACACTTCTTATTAAATATTAGTCAAAATAAAATTCTTATAATATATCTTATTTTATTTTTCAGTGTAATGTAATAGTTATTTACATTAGTTGTGCCGGAAGTGTCTCTACAGTGCTTGGTCTAATTACCGTCGGTCAAACCAGACCTCGTACTGTAAAAAGTCACTTTCTGTACTTGTGCTGTAAATAATTATTATTGTATATCTTCCGCGTAGATGGGATATTGAATTGAAAACGTGAAAATTTGGCATTAAGGTCTGGCCACACATGTCCGCACCGGATTCGCACCGCGGCAATAATACAGGTTATGTTCAGAATATTTTTAATTTAACTTACATATTACCTTTAGTTATGCCTAAAGTTCAAGCCACACATGTCAGACACAGGCCACTTTAGGCATAACTAAAGGTAATATGTAAGTTAAATTAAAAATATTCTGAACATTAGCTATATCATTGCTGCGGTGCGGATCCGGTGCGGATATGTGAGGCCAGACCTTTATAGTGCAGACACACTATTCAATATCCCTTCCTTCCAAAATAATATTAAGGTTGTTGAAGGTAGTTCCGTAGAGAGGATTCGAGCCAAAGATACAGGATGGGACGGGACACACAGTGGTAAGCTGAGATAGGGCCGACATCTGTGCCACATGTGAGCGACCTCAGCTCAGGTAGTCCACAACTCCGCCCTCCACATCTTAATCATTCCCTCTACTGTAAGGTCTTCAAAGCACCATCTTCTTCCTCAACGACTATCTAGAACTTCACCATAGGGAAACGGTAGGACGAGAAGAGGTTATTCCATCGAAGGGAACTTAAATATGAAACCCTCCTATCAGGGCATGTGGCTTCAAAAACAGCTTTATTTAACTTTGTAAAATGTTCAGAAAAGGAGAAAAAAAAAAAAAAAACTCCTCATTGTTGACATCTATAGAAAGAACTACAGTCCATGTATTAATTAAAGGTAGTTTCAAGACTTTGGGTATTGCATAATATGCAATATGCAGCTGAATATTGCAAAAACGAAGTTTCACTTGGATTTTCTTTATAAAAATTATCATTCACCCAATATTTTTTTATAAAAATTATCAAAGAATTTCAGGATTATTGTTTATCTATATATTTAACGTCACTTTTTTTTTTTTTTTTTTTTGGTTCCTTCCCTTCCTCCTTCCTCCTAGCCTTTTAGGCTATACGGGGTTTCCCGTGCCGTGGGGGATTGATGCCGATTATTATTAAATACCCCTGGCTTCGGGTTTTGAACTTGCTATCTTCGGGCTCCCGATCATACGTTGCCTTGGGCAACGCGTATTTCCAAACGCATTTCCCCATTCGGCCAACCCGCCATGCTTATTTAACGTCACTTGATGCTGCTAGAGATGATCGTAAAATAATAAAGTGGGAGTCCATTTTAGCATATTTTACTTCTCCTCCGAAGCACGGCCTTATCAAGGATTTTAAAGCCCTCCAGTCGGGCTACGAACCCGCTTTCTTGGCTTTTGTACGTCGCAATGCTAACCACACTGCGCCTTAAATTGTGATTTATAGGGTTGAAAAACCATTTTGATAGATAGCAAACGTGCCACTTCTCTCAAGTAGAATATAATTTTATAGCAGTATCAATATTTCGTTTTACATTAGCTCTTTGAGTAACACAGTAAACTATTGAATACGGCATACTTGTTGGATAACAACGCATAAATTTCATGAAATAGGAAACAAATTTAATGAAAAGTAACTAAATCAAACTTTAAACATCTTTATTATATTGTAACACTTTAAATTATCAATGCAAAACGAATTAATACGACTCAAATATCCGAGCAGTTGACACAAATTATAACTTTATAATACGCAAATCATACGGCCTGATGTTCACTTTCAAGACATCGACTAAGACTAATTGGCCCAGTCACTCGACAGTCTGCCTAATTGGCCACTAAACGGTCTGGGATATTAAACCATATGTTTTTATATTTGACGATTTACAATATAAAAACAGCTACTTAAAATATTCCATAATTTTGAACACATTAAGTTTCCTGATATGGCGTTTATGTATTCCAAGTGAGAGCGAGTTATCATCTCTTGTTAATATTCCATCGAGCCATCATCTCTTCTTAATATTCCATCAGGGTATGTTGCGCTAATAGGTGGAAGAGAAGGGAGCATTAATAATGTGTAACTAATGAGGGGAGCACTAATATGGTTTTAAGTAAACTTTAATGAAAGTACCTGCATATGTCCGATACCATACGTAGAAGCAGAAAGATGGCTTTGTACTAATATTTTATAATTTTTATAAATTATTAGAAATATTTTGTCACTGCAAATAATAAAATGGAGCAATGCATAATAATAACTGAAAGAATGAACTGCCGAAAAGTAGAAATGCAATGATAGACAAAATTACTAATATTCTCCATTATTGCAATGTAATTTACAGTGCGAAAATTACCTTTATACACACAAGAATAAGTGCGTACATTAAATTCTAAAAAATAATTTGAATAAGGGAAATCCCATGTCAATTCAACACAGGCTTGAGCCTCACTCACCATCTCAGATTTTCTTGAAATTTGGTATATGTGTACTGCTTTTATCTAGTAGAACATTGTTGTATATCGTATGAAATGGCATGGAATATGCTGTTAAACGACACCAATCTCATTGTCCTAATCAAATTTGGAAAACATCTACGGCTATTTTTAATCATAAAATGCTAGATTTATAGAACTTTATCACAAGTTTTCAATTTTTTTAATAATGAAGAAATTTTCATCCCACTTTTATATTTTACTGTATGAATAGATATAATACTACCTATTTTTCAAAAAAATATGTTTTTTTTTAAATGCCCTTATTGAGAAAATTGAAATTAAAATTTTACATTTACTTTTAAGAAAATTTCTTAAGTAACAATTTCTTTGAATGCGCTGTTAAGCAACATCAATCTCATAGTCCTAGTCAAATTTGGAAAACATCTGCAGCTTTAATCTCAGCTTTTTTTTAGTTTCTGGACCTATTGTTGAGGGCTGTAGAGACCAATAATTTAAAAAACGGATAGACATGTCTCAGTAATACTTCTCAATTGTTGTAGTAGATACAAGTAGTACCCATATACCAAATTTCAAGAAAATCTTAAATGGTGAGGTTAAAAATGATAATAAATTTTTGTGTTGATTTGACGTGGAATGGCCCATTAGAAAAAAATCATATATAAACAAAAAACAATATTTTAATTATTTATTTTATCTCACTTCATTAACGCATATTATTAGATCAAATTCATCTCCTTTGTTATGCAGTTCTTGTAGAAACTAAATTTTTATTATTTTCTCGTGAAATTAGTTGATTTAAGCCTTAAAGCAAAGTTAATAAAAGTGCGATAATTATTCTAAAAAAAAATATTTATTACTCACAATATCTTTTATCTTTTCCAAACATTGCGATCAAAAGATTCTTACCTAAAACAAAAATTAATGTCATTAGTAGAGAGTCGGAACAAAATAAATAATAACACTTAAATGTGAAACAAAACCCAAAAGGTATGGTTTAGAATGGTTTTAGACCTGTTGTTGGAACAAACTGTCATAATACATTTTTTTGACTACGATGTTCGAGTGAGTACCTTCTACACTGGCTACAAACCTTCGAAGCTGTTTTCCTTACGACTAAATATAAGTAGCGATGTACTGGAGAGTTAGTCTTGTTCTGAAGCTCAAGTCATATCGTTATTCCTGTGTTATTGTTCTGAAGCTCAAGTCATAGGTTTATTCCTGTGTTACAAAGTGGTAATTGTTGAAACCAGTTTAAATATTTGTGTCCTTATGATTTGTGTGGCATTGGAAAAATTACTATTTTCGTTCAATAATAACTGTTTAACCCACATAAGTGTTACAATACTTTACTATATTTACTAAAAAAATCTGGTGCGAGCGCGCAACACACAACTTTCACTTACCAACTTACTTAGATAAGAAATTGACGTGTTTTGTTAAATATCATTTCCCAAAGTCACACATTTTTCTACATTCATATCTTATTTTCATTAATCGTTAAAGCCGTTTTTGAGTAAATAAAAAACCCCGTGAAAATGATACAAAATTTATTAAGTAAAGTCCCCCCTTCGGTTGATCAATTTTGATGAAATGTTGGCTATCACATATTTGGCATATACATACATCAAATACCCAGTTTGGTCACAATCGTGAAAGCAGTTTTTGAGAAAATAAAAAAACACGTAAAAATGGTACAAAATTTATTAAGTAAAGTCCCCCCTCCGGTGAATCAATTTTGATGAAATTTTTACAGTCATATCTCGGGCATATAAATACATCAAATACCCAGATTGATCAAAATCGTTAAAGCCGATTTAGAGTAAATAAAAAAAACACGTGAAAATGTTACAAAATTTATTAAGTAAAGTCCCCCCTCCTGTAAATCAATTTTGATGAAATTTTTACAGTCATATCTTGGGCATATTAATACATCAAATACTCAGTTTAATCAAAATCGTTAGAGCCGTTTTTGAGAAAATCGAAAAACCTAAAAAGTTATTAAGTAAAGTACCCCCTCCCTTTAAGTAATTTTGATGAAATTTATGCTGTCACATCGCGGGCATATACCTACACTAAATACCCAATTTCAGGATCGAAATTGTAAATAAAAATAAGAATATAATTAGAAAAATTAAAGAAAAAAAATTCTACTAGTGCTTTAAGTAATATATACACCTATTAAAAGTGAAAGAACTCACCATTATACTTTTTAAGCAACATTATACCGCAGGGAAGACACAATTTAAAGAGAAATCTTAAAATTTGTTAATAAAAATAAGATAAATAAGATCAAAACGGAATTAATTAAACGGAAAAAATTAATAACCGATTCAGCACGAAATTTGGTTGACCCCCCTGCCTCATAATCACATGGATGAAAGCCTAGTTTTCAATGAGATTATTACCTTGTATTAAGAAGGACCTCGAGCTAAACACCTAAAGGTTATGTTTAGGGCATTTTTTCTCTGTTGTTTTCAGGCTTAATGAGAATTTTGGCCGCACAGTTTGGTCTTATTACAGAAATTCTGATGCTTGCGGGAACACTAACAGACAGCCTGGAGGGGAGCTCGTACAGGCTCGGAACCTCCATTTTACGTCTTATCCGAGGGACGGCATAGACAATCCCTAATTTGATTTAATGCTTATTTAACAAATTCTCTCCATATCTAAGCGAATTATGTAAAGAAAGTACTTCTATTGGTTTTAAAGACATGTATATACGGTTAAGTTTTTGGCACCAGACATAACTTCGGTATTTGATCGCCAGGGGCGCTTAAAATGTACCCAATAGACCTGTTTTATAGCTCGACTACATAAAAGCGCCCTTACACTCTACGAACTTTACCATCGGAAAGCCTTCACGAAGACTGTTCGGCTATTCTAGGTACTTCATCTGATCGCCTGTGATTGGGGGTAGCGCTAGTGTCACTTCTGATTCGGGGTTTTCCCAAGTGACAGAAGTTGTTTGTGATACTAGTGTGCCGTTGTATTTCGTCTCCTACTTTTTTATTTTTCAGATAATATAAAATATATAGATAATGGAGATTTTTTCTTCATCATAAGCCAGCGTTCTTCTAGCGTCAGCCATATTTTTTCGCTTAACGTCACGTTGTGTATAAATGGCTGTTCGTGGAACGTCGGTACGGCCTGTTCGAAGGTTTAAAATTTGACAAAATTAATTTTTTTTTGCTTTAATTATCGATTCGAACCTGTCAGCAAATTGCGGACAATCAACGAATGAGATGTTGGTAATATGACATTGTTTTATGTTCTTATTATTTTAGTTCAACTTTTACTTACAATAATTCAACTTTTCTTAGCACAGCCAAGATCAATATTTTTTTTTTTTTTATTATTTTTTATTTTTTTTATATCTAATTACCATCTGTAATTCAAATAACAATCTCTATATATATAAGAGGCTTTGTCCTGACTGACAGAATCAACGCTGAGCAAAAACTACTAATGATAGAAACTTGAAGTTCGGAATTTAGATTTTAAACGCGATGTAGGTAACCACTAAGAAAGGAATTTCAAAAATGTAACCCCTAAGGGGCTTAAATGGCGAAATTGTCGTTTAACACTAACGGAAATCTATTTTTGAGATTTTAAACCATATGTTTTTTATATAATTTATTTTTTGAAGAGAAAAGATTTGGCTCCGCCGGGAGTCGAACCCGGGTCTCCTGCGTTACATGCGAGGATGCTAACCGCTACACCACAGAGCTCGGCTAAAGGCAGAGCAAATCCTTCCTCTTCACTAATACCTACTCCCCCTATCTCACAAGTTTTGCGAGTAGTAGCGGGAGGTGGACAAATTTTTGTCCAATTTATGATATTTTATTGACATAAGTCAATTTTTTAAATTATTTTAATTAATCCAATCTTAAATCGTGGCTGACCACCAATTCTAAATTATTTTTAAATAATTTATTTTTTGAAGAGAAAAGATTTGGCTCCGCCGGGAGTCGAACCCGGGTCTCCTGCGTAAATTATTTAAAAATAATTTAGAATTGGTGGTCAGCCACGATTTAAGATTGGATTAATTAAAATAATTTAAAAAATTGACTTATGTCAATAAAATATCATAAATTGGATAAAAATTTGTCCACCTCCCGCTACTACTCGCAAAACTTGTGAGATAGGGGGAGTAGGTATCAGTGAAGAGGAAGGATTTGCAAGAGGCTTTGTCCTGACTGGTAGAATCAATGCAGAGCAAAAACTACTAACGATAGAAACTTGAAGTTCAGAATTTAGATTTTAGGTAACCGCTAAGAAAGGAATTTCAAAAATGTGACCCCTAAGGGGTTTAAATGGCGAAATTGTCGTTTAACTCTAACGGACACCTATTTTTGCAACAAAATAGGTAATAAATAATATCGAGAAAAAAATATCTAATTTGGATCTTTTAAGGATCTAGATACGACAAGTTTAACTCGAAAGCTCTTACGGGGCGTCGAAAACCATGTTTTAAAGCCGAAAAATGAAGTTTTCACGAGGAGTAAGCAAATTTTTGTTTCGGCGGTTTTAGTGAATTCTCCATTGCGCGCCTCTCTTCTACCGAGACGGCAGCTTCCCCCTCCAACATTCCACCTACTTGGAAGCTCCGATTCTACTAAATTTCCTTAACATCAGTAACATATTATATTAAATCAATACCAAGAATGATCACAGAATTGATTTTAAAGGTTCGCGGGCGAAGCCGCGACGGGAATGCTAGTGTTACTATTTACAAATATTCTTTCAACAGAAATAATGACATGTGAGGCATGAGGAGGGAAAGCACCCAGCAGCACCCCCTTCCTGGCTTCAGTCAATTACCTCGGCTGTCTAAGAGAGCAGATCTCTCATCCAGCGCCTTTTTAGTCTTCTCGTATCTAAGCGTATGTCAGCCATATTACTGATTAAACTTTTTGGATTTCCGTTCAAATTACTAAAAAAGCATTTGTAAAGTGTCGTTGTGTGTTGGTCGACGGTTGGTAGATGGAGGTCTGTGTAAAGTTTTGTTAGTCACGTACCAGATGCCAGTCGTAACAATTTTGATTGAAACGTTTGATGTTTTTGTGAGTCTTTTTAGCTATGCCGACTACTGTGAGGAATATGTCCCTAAGGGCTTGAGTAAGTAAGTGTACATATTGAGTAAAAATAAATAAATAATAGTTCATGATTTTGTTTTGGTTAAAAAAATATGTTAGTTTCTTAAAAATAATTAATTTTTTGGATAAATTTTTGGTGTTACACAATTCAAACGCCTTTGGCCGTAGTTATTCTCATGAGTATAAACCAGGTGTACAAAAAAAATTACAAAACTGAGGCGTGCCCATTAAAAATTAAATGCCCAACAGTAAATCATAAAAATAACGACCCCATCTGCTGAAACAGTAAAGAAGTTGAGGCGAGTTATAGGCCTAAGAAAGTAAAGTAAGGATGGGGAGATATTGATGTTAAAATATTGCCTCCGCAGAAAAGATATAACAGCTTTGCACTTTGATATACACCCTTGAAACTTTTCTGAAATTAAGGAATATAGGCCTGAAAGGAGAATATAGGCCTATAAGCAGGATATAGGGCTGATAACTTCCCAACTTGAGAGATATACTGGGCCATAACTTCTCACTTTTTAAGGGGCCAGATTATAAATAATTATACATCAAATAAATCTCTAACTGAATATTTAAATATATATACCACATAATTTTACTTTCACTTACCTATACATGAAATATATAGTAAGGGAAAGTATTACGATCGTGAAAAATTTCGACTTCCGGTTTTCAACGGAAATACACGTTTTGGGGTCCCCTGAGTCCAAATAACCAAGTTCCACGAAATGGTCTGGGTGTGTGTGAACAGACTAGCTCAAAAACTATAAACCGTGCGAACCTGAAATTGGGTATTTAGCAGACCTGGGCATTATTTTAAATAAAAGTATCTTAAATACAAATGAAAATACTTTTTTTTTATTTTAGTATTTTAGAATAAAAATAAAATAAATCACATGTTTATTTTCATTTTAATTCTAAAATACTCAAATAAAAAAAAAGTATTTTCATTTTAATTCTAAAATACTAAAATAAAAAAAAAGTATTTTCATTTGTATTTTAAATAATAAAATAAAATAAATCTTAAGTAGGTTGTTTGAAGTTAAACAATTTTCGTAATAGTATAGTGTAGTCCTTTGCACTAAAGCTGTCACTCCTAAATATTGAGCAAGTATATTTATTTCAGTTTGATGTTGCTTTTTTTTTTTGTTTTTTATGGGGGGGGGGCGCAATTATTAAGATTGTATCGCTTCATCCGATTTCAACAAATTTTGTCACATTGGTGGTTTTTGATTATCTAAATAGACGTCTAATGAATTCATTTCACATAAACGGTTTTATGCATAGGTTTTGGGGTGGAGGGTTAAATATTAACTTTTGACCGCCATATCCGATTGTCACGAAATATGTACCAAAGATTGTTCATAAGTGAAATAATTAGGTTTTTTATGGGGGGGGGTTAATTTTAGACTTTTTACCGGTTTATTCGAAATTGAAAAAATCAAAAATTATGTAAGAGCCATAAACGAAGGCATAAACAGGATCCCAATTTGGAGACAACACCAAAAGATCAAAAGAAAGTAAACTTAGTAAAAATGTGTATGACTGATACATTCAATAAAGTCGGTGATTATTTTTCCGGTTGAGGTTCGTTCGAAATTGGAGAGGAAATTCAGTCAAGATTAGAGGTAAGAAATTCCAGCGATTAACGAAATTACTTAGCTCACTGCTTCTTCCTTAAAACTTAAGAATTCGGGTTTACAAAAATATTATTCCTCCTGTGGTTCTTTAAGAATGCAAAACGTGCACGCTAACATTGAATGATGAGCAAGTGAGGTGATAGCAGACAGATGAATAAAATCGAAGTTTGAAATTGCCAAACAGTGGTGAACGAATTCCATAGAAATTAATGGCATTGACTAATGGAAAACGTCCGAAAGAAGTAAGGGCTGAGAAGCAGTAGTTCGCGTTAGGGCTGATTTGCTGAAATTCATATTACACGGAGGTCGTTGAATGGTGTATGGGTAGCGAATAAATTAAGGGGTAGCCCAATTAGTTTAAATAGGTTCCGAATCAGATTGGTTCTGTAGAAAAAGAAATTTAATTTAATAATTTCAACAAAATGAAAGCCAAGATGATCTGCGTATCAGATACATTACACCAAGCAAAGACAACCCAAAAAAAAACAAATAAAAACTGTCGATTTATTAATCAATTGCAATATTGAAAAAAAAAAATGTTTTTATTAATCAATCGCAATGCACTAGCTAATAGGTTTTAAAAGTATTTTGTATTTTCATTTTAATTTTTTTTATTTAAAATACAAAATACTTTTTTTATTTTGCATTTAAAATAATTTTATCGAAAAGTATTTTAAATGATTTGAGGTTAAAATGCATTTTATTCAAATTTATTTTAAATACTTGCTATTTAAAATAAAGTATTTTAAAATAAAAATTAAAATACTTTTTGCCCAGCTGTGGTATTTAGTATATGTATATACCCGCGATGTGACAGCAAAAATTTCATCAAAATTGGTTAAACGGAGGGGGCACTTTATTTAATAACTTTTTACGATTTTCTCAAAAACGGCTCTAACTGATTTTTATTAAACTGAGTATATGATGTATTAACATGCCATTAATATGACTGCAAAATTGATCAACCGGAGGGGGCACTTTACTTAGTAAATAAATTCAGACGACTTGGAGTATTATGCATGCATTGCCGAACTATCGCAAATAAAAAGTAAAAACTTTTATTTAATAATAAACAAAATTAGAATACTTTAGAGAGCAAATAAAAACATGGAATGGAAACATGTGTGACTTTGAGAAATGGCATTTAAGAAAACACGTAAAATTCTAATCACAGTGAGTTGGTAAGTGAAAGTTGTATGTTGCGCTCATTGCATCAGGTTTTTTTTGTCCTCCCCATCCTCACCGCCTGGCTATACGGGGTTTCCCGGGCCAGGGGAGAGGGTTGGATTTGGAATTGAACTTGAACTTGCTATCTTCGGGTTCCCAATCATAAGTTTGGTTTTCAGGGACAACGCTCATTTCCTAAGCTGTTTTCCATTCGGCCAATCCGCCCCAATTGGTGCCACAGTAGTTATTTAAATTTATTTTTAGGGGTTTGTAAGAAGAAACATAAGGATATTATCTGGAGATTTGTTCGACAGTTCGGCAGCTTAGGGGGGCTAATCCCGTGGCCCCATTACCCGCCTGGTCGATACTCATCTACTTCCTCCGCTATGTAGCATCCGATCATTCCCTCGTACTTTGCCCTCTATCGTCGAGCCACTAGGACCTTCATTACTGGGATCGGGTTCGATAACACGGGGCAAGTAGATAATGACAAGTAAGGGGGGGACGCTAATAGCGAAGTACATTAAAATATCATGGTGAATCTTTATATATATAAAAATCTCGTGCCCGATGTTTGTCGGAGGTAAAATCAGAAACTACTTAACCGATTTTATGACATTTGTCTCACTACGTTTTGTCCAAATTAAAAGACAGGATCGATTTTTGGCTAAATATTCCTTTTTACACATTACTACAATTGAGTGTGATTATTTGTAAGTTTTATAAATTTCCAACAAATGGCGGTTTAACTTGATTTATTGAAACAATACTACATTTTCTTTCGATATTTAGGGTGGGTAAGCATCCATTAGCCAAATCTATTTTTTCCGGCTTCGACTAGGAAAATCCGTGTTTTTCCCACGGCAAATTATGTGTCGCCTTTTCACGTGTAGAGAAAACATCGAATCTATTTGTTTTAGCAAAAGACAGTTTAACCCAAATCATTGTGCACCTATTAGTATAACCTCCTGATATGAAATCTCATATCATCATGTGTTATATTTAGAATTTAATTAATATGTATTATGGCAAAAGATTAATTTGGTACATTTTTGCTAACTTCCTATTTTGATTGTACTAATACCCTGTTTCAATTATATTATTTATTAGTTCCTATTAAATGTATCATTCTTTAACACATTATGGTAAAATATAAGATGTAAAAAAAAAAAAAAAACTTTAACTCATCTAAAATGTTTACCTGACTATCTCAAATTTGGCGTAAAGTTCTATTTTATATCCCGTTGGTTTCTAGATTAGCTGAAACGTTTTTATCTTTATCAGTGAATTTTGATTGCACTATTAAAAAATCTGGTGCGTGCTCGCAACACACAACTTTCACTTACCAACTTACTTAGATTAGAAATTAATGCGTTTTGTTAATTGTCACTTCTCAAATGAACAGAACGGCTTTAATTATGAACAATGGTCTGTCATTAAAGGCGTACTCCGTATGCGTGGGCTCAACGAGTTTTATGAGTTGACTGAATATTTTTCTTTTTTTCTCCTCTTTATGTTTTCTTTATTTTTATCATATCTCATATTTAGCCATTTCTTATTTTTAAGCGTAACGAGAGACAGTTAATTTCTCCATGTAAACAAAAACAAAGGTACTTTATCAGAAAGAAACAAACAAACAAAAAAGCCCCCCCCCCCCCCCAAAAAAAAAGCCCCCTCAGAACATTTTAATAATGATAAAGCTTACCTGATATTAAAGAAAACCTAATTTTCATTATACATGACGAATTTGATAAAAATCGTTAAAGCCCTTTTTGAGATAATCGAAAAAAAGTTAAAAATTGGAAAAAAAGTCATGAAATAAAGTGCCCCCTCAGTTGGACCAATTTTGATGAAATGTTGGCTTTTACATATTTGGTATATACATACATCAAATACCCAGTTTCTTCAAAATCGTTAATGCCGTTTTTGAGTAAATAAAAAATATGTACACGTGAAATTGGTACAATAGTTATGAAGTAAAGTCCCGCCTCCGGTTGATCAATTTTGATGAAATTTTTACAGTCTTATCTCAGGCATATACATACATTATATACCCAGTTTGATCAAAATCGTTAAAGCCGTTTTTGAGTAAATAAAAAAAACACGTGAAAATGATACAAACTTTATTAAGTAAAGTCCTCCCTCCGGTTAATCAATTTTGATGAAATTTTTACAGTCATATCTCAGGCATATAAATAGATCAAATACTCAGTTTAATCAAAATCGTTAGAGCCGTTTTTGAGAAAATCGAAAAAAACGTAAAAAGTTATTAAATAAAGTACCCCCTCCCTTTGAGCAATTTTGATGAAATTTTTGCTGTCACATCGCGGGCATATACCTACACTAAATACCCAATTTCTGGTTCCCACGGTTTATAGTTTTTGAGCTAGTCTGTTCACACACACACACACACAGACACACACACAGACACACACACACACACACACACACACAGACCATTTCGCGGGACTTGGTTATTTCGACTCAGGGGACCCCAAAACGTGTATTTCCGTTGAAAACCGGAAGTCGAAATTTTTCACGATCGCAATACTTCCACTTACTATATATTTCATATATAGGTAAGTGAAAGTAAAAATCTGGTGCGTGCGCGCAACACACAACTTTCACTTACCAACTTACTTAGATTAGAAATTAATGCGTTTTGTTAGTCGCTACTTCTCAAATGAACAGAACGGCTTTAATTACGAACAATGGTCTGTCATCAAAGGCGTACTCCGCATGCGTGGGCTCAAAGATTTTAATGAGTTGACTGAATATTTTTCTTTTTTTCACCTCTTTATGTTTTCTTTATAGTTATCATATCTCATATTTACCCATTTCTTATTTTTAGGCGTAACGAGAGAGGCTAAATTTCTCCATAAAAACAAAAACAAAGGTAGTTTATAGGAAACAAACAAAAAAGTCGCCCTACCCAAAAAAAAAGCCCCCTCAGAACATTTTAATAATGATAAAGCTTACCTGATATTAAAGAAAACCTAATTTTCATTAAACATGACGAATTTGATAAAAGTCGTTAAAGCCGTTTTTGAGACCATGGTAAAAAAGGTAAAAATTGGAAAAAAAATATGAAATAAAGTGCCCGCTCCGTTTGACCAATTTTGATTAAATGATGGCAATCACATCTTTGGTATATACATACATCAAATATCCGGTTTGATCAAGATCGTTAAAGCCTTTTTTGAGTAAATAAAAAAAACACGTGAAAATGATACAAACTTTATTAAGTAAAGTCCCCCCTCCGGTTAATCAATTTTGATGAAATTTTTACAGTCATATCTCAGGCATATAAATAGATCAAATACTCAGTTTAATCAAAATCGTTAGAGCCGTTTTTGAGAAAATCGAAAAAAACGTAAAAAGTTATTAAATAAAGTACCCCCTCCCTTTGAGCAATTTTGATGAAATTTTTGCTGTCACATCGCGGGCATATACCTACACTAAATACCCAATTTCTGGTTCCCACGGTTTATAGTTTTTGAGCTAGTCTGTTCACACACACACACACACAGACACACACACAGACACACACACACACACACACACAGACCATTTCGCGGGACTTGGTTATTTCGACTCAGGGGACCCCAAAACGTGTATTTCCGTTGAAAACCGGAAGTCGAAATTTTTCACGATCGCAATACTTCCACTTACTATATATTTCATATATAGGTAAGTGAAAGTAAAAATCTGGTGCGTGCGCGCAACACACAACTTTCACTTACCAACTTACTTAGATTAGAAATTAATGCGTTTTGTTAGTCGCTACTTCTCAAATGAACAGAACGGCTTTAATTACGAACAATGGTCTGTCATCAAAGGCGTACTCCGCATGCGTGGGCTCAAAGATTTTAATGAGTTGACTGAATATTTTTCTTTTTTTCACCTCTTTATGTTTTCTTTATAGTTATCATATCTCATATTTACCCATTTCTTATTTTTAGGCGTAACGAGAGAGGCTAAATTTCTCCATAAAAACAAAAACAAAGGTAGTTTATAGGAAACAAACAAAAAAGTCGCCCTACCCAAAAAAAAAGCCCCCTCAGAACATTTTAATAATGATAAAGCTTACCTGATATTAAAGAAAACCTAATTTTCATTAAACATGACGAATTTGATAAAAGTCGTTAAAGCCGTTTTTGAGACCATGGTAAAAAAGGTAAAAATTGGAAAAAAAATATGAAATAAAGTGCCCGCTCCGTTTGACCAATTTTGATTAAATGATGGCAATCACATCTTTGGTATATACATACATCAAATATCCGGTTTGATCAAGATCGTTAAAGCCTTTTTTGAGTAAATAAAAAAAACACGTGAAAATGGGACATCTTTTATTAATTAAAGTCCCCCCTCTGGTTGATCAATTTTGATGAAATTTTTACAGTCATATCTCAGGGATATAAATAGATCAAATACTCAGTTTAATCAAAATCGTTAGAGCCGTTTTTGAGAAAATCGAAAAAAACTTAAAAAGTTGTTAAGTAAAGTACCCCCTCCCTTTGAGCAATTTTGATGAAATTTTTGCTGTCACATCGCGGGCATATACCTACACTAAATACCCAATTTCAGATTCGCACGATTTATAGTTTTTGAGCTAGTCTGTTCACATACACACACACACACAGACACACACACACACAGACCATTTCGCGGGACTTGGTTATTTTGACTCAGGGGACCCCAAAACGTGTATTTCCGTTTGGAAAACCGGAAGTCGAAAATTTTCACGATCGCAATACTTCCACTTACTATATATTTCATATATGGGACGTTCTTTTACAAACCGAACACCTTTCTGACCGACACATTTTAGATTTAACTGAAACTTTTTTTACGGGTTCTATATCGAAAAAAAAGAGATACATGTAAGAGGATTTTTTTTTATTTTCGATATTTTGAAAAATAAACAAGATCGAAAATTCGTGAATTTGATGATTTATCGATAATAGCCTATTTTTCAAAAATTCATAACTCCGGTTCTATTTAAGTTAAAAAATCTATTTTTTTTTTTATTTTGAAGGTAAAAAGACAAGCTTTAAGAAAAAAATACTTTCAAAACAAATTGTCGAAAAATTCAAATTTTTATTAACAATTTAAATGTTTAAATCGATTTTTAACAGTGGCGCCACCCATGAATCAACTTTTTACTATTTTTATCGTATTCTGCGTCAAATTTTCTATCGAAAACGCTTTTAAAAACGATGGAGAAGTTATTTTTACTGCAAGAAAAAAATTAATTAATTTCGCGCGGTACGTCACATCGACACGTGGGTCACATTTTACGGCTCATATTCTTGTTTTACACCGTTTATCTCTTAAATACAAATAATTGTAGTTCAGTCTTTTAAATTTGATCCTTTATTGGCCTCACACTATTTTTACAATAGTTGGTTCAACGTTTCGGCACTAAGCCATTTTCAAGAAGAATACCTAAAATTTAGAATTTCAATACTTTTGAACTCAATAAATTAAAATAAAAAACATTCAAGTGAAAAAATATATGATTTTACCCACCTGTGACCACAATTTTTTAAAATAAATTAGGCTGACTACCCTTGTCTAAAATTAAAATTTTTATTACTAGTTAACAACTATTGTCACTTTTGGTAAGAATCACAGTCAAATGGATTATTTTACCAGTCCCCTTATCCCCTCCAACCTGTAACCTCACAATTACTTAAATAAACAATTTGCAAAAATTTTTAAATTAAAATCATGATTAAAATTCTTACATTTTTTATATTTCACTATGTATTAATTTTCTAAAATTTTTTTTTTTTTTAAATTTTAGAAAATTAATTATTAAGATTTCGATAATGCATTAGTTAATAAGAACAATATTTGGAATATAATAATAAATACAATATTTAAAAATAAGACAATGTTTACATTTTCTGTTTAAAAATTTTTACAATATCCTTTTTTTCGCAAGATGAAAACCGTTTTGCTTCCCATTGCTGTAAAGAAATCGGATTAATACAATGATATTTTAAAGTTCCTTTTATAGTTAAAGCTTTTTGGAAACGTCCGGACAATTGTTTTTCTTCTAATTTGTATTCATATGCTAAATTAATTAATTTTTTTCTTACAGTAAAAATAACTTCTCCATCGTTTTTAAAAGCGTTTTCGATAGAAAATTTGACGCAGAATACGATAAAAATAGTAAAAAGTTGATTCATGGGTGGCGCCACTGTTAAAAATCGATTTAAACATTTAAATTGTTAATACAAATTTGAATTTTTCGACAATTTGTTTTGAAAGTATTTTTTTCTCAAAGCTTGTCTTTTTACCTTCAAAATAAAAAAAAATTAGATTTTTTAGCTTAAACAGAACCGGAGTTATGAATTTTTGAAAAATAGGCTATTACCGATAAATCATCAAATTAACGAATTTTCTATCTTGTTTATTTTTCAAAATATCGAAAATAAAAAAAAAATCCTCTTACACGTATCTCTTTTTTTTCGATATAGAACCCGTAAAAAAAGTTTCAGTTAAATCTAAAATGTGTCGGTCAATTTTTGTCCAAATCTGTTCGGTTTGTAAAAGAATGTCCCATATAGGTAAGTGAAAGTAAAAAGGATAGGATATAACTAATTTAACGCATTGTAACTACTGAGCCACAGTAACGCGTGGTAGGGTCTGATAGTATCTTAATAAAAAAATAGAAAAAAAAACATGAATCACAAACTATCTTATACTAAACATTCGCTCTATTATTTAGCTGTGATATTACAATCTTACAAGAGAAAATAATCATATATTTTTTTTCAACTTCTTAGATATTTACTGCGGAGTTAAAAAAAAACAAAAACGGAAACAATTGGTTTGGGAATTTTCAATCTTTGGACCGAAACGACAAACTATCGGAACTGAGAGAGCCGATGGTAAACAGAGCGATCGAAAAATGAAAAGCAATTCCGTCGCTCTGGAAATTGAAACCCGGGAGAAAAAGTTCTTTAAAGGGGGGGTCTCCGATCGGAGCAAACACTGATACGTAATTCTAAAATGTTCTCGACACGAACTTGAAACACGGGTACGGGGTACTTTATTTAATAAATTTTTACGTTTTTTTTTTTTCGATTTTCTCAAAAACGGCTCTAACGATATTGAATCAACTGAGTATTTGATGTATTAATATGCCCGAGATATGACTAAAAATTTCATCAAAATTGATTAACCGGAGGGGGGACTTTATTTAATGAATTTTGTATCATTTTCACGTGTTTTTTTTATTTTCTCAAAAACGGCTTTCACGATTTCAAACAAACTGGGTTTTTGATTTGTATATTTGACAAAGATGTGATAGCCAGAATTTCATCAAAATTGGTCAAACGGAGGGGGCACTTTATTTCATAACTTTTTTTCCAATTTTTACCTTTTTTTCGATTATCTCAAAAACGGCTTTAATGATTTTGATCAAATTCGTCATATTTAATGAAAATAAGGTGTTCTTTAATATCAGGTAAGCTTTATCGTTACTAAAATGTTCTGAGGGGGCTTAAATGGGGAAGGGGCCGTTTTTGTTTTCCTGCAAGTACCCTTGTTTTTGTTTGTATGGAAAAATTAACTGTCTCTCATTTCTCCTAAAAATAAGAAATCGCTAAATATGAAATATGAAAAAAATCTAGTAAACATAAGAGGAGAAAAAAAGAAAAATATTCCGTCAACTCATTAAACACCTTGAGCTCACGCATGCGCCGTACGCCATTAATGACAAACCAATGCGTTATAATTAAAGATGTTCTTTTCATTTAATGAGAATTATTTGTTTCATGGGAACTAAATGAAATATTAAACAAGTACATAGAGAATTATAAAATCAGACGACTTGGAGTATTATGCTTGCATTGCCGAATTATCACAAGTAAACACTTTTACGTTTTTTTTTTTTTTTTTTTTTTTTTTTGAGCAAATGAAAACAAAAATAAAAAATGAATTTGGAAAAATGTATAACTTTGAGAAGTCGCAATTAACAAAACACATTAATTTCTAATCTAAGTAAGTTGGTAAGTGAAAGTTGCGCGCATGCACCAGATTTGTTTTTATGGTTTCCTAAAAAAAAAAAAAAAAAAGAGATCCTAGTAACCTTCTGACGAACAATGAGTCGCACAAAGGCGGAGGAGGTACAATAAATAATTGGCCCGCAGGAACTTGATAAGGGAAAAAGGTAAGCCAGGAGAGAAAATGGAAAAATATTGGCGTAGCTGCTCCCACCGCTAGCGGCAACTCCCGCCCACGTAGCCACAACACCAACACTTTTCAAACAACCAACGCCTAAATTAGTATGCAAACATCTGTTTTATTATACAATAGCTGGAAACCAGTTGCAACCTTTCGCACAAAGAATTCTCTATCCATTTCGATATTATATCTGTATAGGGTCATTCCATATCAAGTGGTCCAAAGTGGTTGCTCGATCATTTTAGAAAACAATTACAATTTTGCCACCAATTATGTATGGAATCAGTAGTTCAAAACAACTTTTTAACAAATTTTAGGGTCAACCGTTTCAAAATGGTAGCCATTTTTGTTTCACATTTCAGGGCGATTTTTGAGTTTTTAAGCTCTCACAGAAATCTTATTTTCTCAAGACTGGTAAGTCATAGACTAATAATTCAAACACGATTGTTTTCCTTACAGTCTGTTCTATCTTTCGTGTTCTCTTTATTATTTGAATATTTTGAAGTCCAATACTTGAAAAATGCTATTGAATACAACTGCTTTAATTCCTCAAAACGCCGTTTTTGAGGGTAAGTTTTGGGTATAAGGGGATGTAAATCAAAGCTAATTTTTGGCCTTATAATAAAACTAATTAAGTATCTTTCATTAAAAGTACACTTAAACCGTATATTCGTTACCTTATTTTATTATGAATTTTTTAACTTCACATTTTTGTATTTTTTGTTAACTTTAGGCGCTAATATCTCTGGTGGGCCAATTAATAAAAATCTCATTTTTTATATGTTATGCTTACATGCAACATAAACCTACAGTAAGAAATTTCAACCTTTATATTTGAGTACTTTGATAGCTACGAATATGTAGCTATCCCTGTATGGGATTCAAGATGGGAAGGGAGAAATGAGGAAGGGAGAGGAAGAGAGGTTACTCATTAAATATTTAACATTTTAAACAATTTGAAAGATATTTAGTTCTCGGGTGTTATCCTTGTATAAGGTATATTCCAAATAAATGTTATTATGAAGTGGTTTCGTATACTTAGTTTTACTATTTTATACTTTACTTTAGATCTACGAAAAGTGCATTCCTTTCCTTAAAGAGAAGTTTCGCGAGGCCTTTGGAGAGAGAGCGTTCTCCGTGACCTAGGTGTCAAGATGAGAGATATTTCGGTGTTGGCTGAAAATATAATCTTGGACTCCCTGGGTACTATCCACTATCACCTATATGGCCACTAATTAAATGTGGATGTTTTGGCTATCAAAGTTTTATCTTTTTTTTTTTGTTTATTTATTAATTGTGTATCTATTTATTTATCTATTTAAATATTTATATTTTCGTCTAGATATTTATCTATTAACTATTTTTTTTTTTACTCTGTATGCGCGCCATGGTAGGATGTGGAGACAAATGAGAGAGAAGGAGGTTACAGATTTGCTCAAGAGTGATATAAGCTATAACAAGGGAAAAAAAAAATAAAATAAAATAAATAGTAATTAAAATATTGGGAAAAAAATTATAAGATTATAGAACTGTACTGCTTATATGCATGTGTATATGCATATATTTATATGTATATATATATATATATATATATATATATATATATATATATATATATATATATATGCATACTGCGTGTATATGCATGCAAAATTAAGATGTAATTTTGGTTTAATTAATGTACGAAAGTTGTATTGATAAGTATGATGTATGTTATAGCAAACCAATTTATTTGGGCAGCACTGTTTTGTTTAAAAAAAAATCTGGTGCGTGCGCGCAACACACAACTTTCACTTACCAACTTACTTAGATTAGAAATTGACGTGTTTTGCTAAATATCATTTCCCAAAGTCACACATTTTTCTACATTCATATCTTACTTTTGTTAATCGCTAAAGCCGTTTTTGAGTAAATAAAAAAACCCATGAAAATGATACAAAATTTATTAAGTAAAGTCCCCCCTTCGGTTGATCAATTTTGATGAAATGTTGGCTATCGCATATTTGGCATATACATACATCAAATACCCAGTTTGATAAAAATCTTTAAAGCCGTTTTTGAGTAAATAAAAAAAAACACGTGAAAATGATATAAAATTTATTAAGTAAAGTCCCCCCTCCGGTTAATCAATTTTGATGAAATTTTAACAGTCATATCTCGAGCATATACATACATCAAATACCCAGTTTGATCAAAATCTTTACAGCCGTTTTTGAGTAAATAAAAAAACCCGTGAAAATGATATAAAATTTATTAAGTAAAGTCCCCCCTTCGGTTGATCAATTTTGATGAAATGTTGGCTATCGCATATTTGGCATATACATACATCAAATACCCAGTTTGATAAAAATCTTTAAAGCCGTTTTTGAGTAAATAAAAAAAAACACGTGAAAATGATATAAAATTTATTAAGTAAAGTCCCCCCTCCGGTTAATCAATTTTGATGAAATTTTAACAGTCATATCTCGAGCATATACATACATCAAATACCCAGTTTGATCAAAATCTTTACAGCCGTTTTTGAGTAAATAAAAAAACCCGTGAAAATGATATAAAATTTATTAAGTAAAGTCCCCCCTTCGGTTGATCAATTTTGATGAAATGTTGGCTATCGCATATTTGGCATATACATACATCAAATACCCAGTTTGATAAAAATCTTTAAAGCCGTTTTTGAGTAAATAAAAAAAAACACGTGAAAATGATATAAAATTTATTAAGTAAAGTCCCCCCTCCGGTTAATCAATTTTGATGAAATTTTAACAGTCATATCTCGAGCATATACATACATCAAATACCCAGTTTGATCAAAATCTTTACAGCCGTTTTTGAGTAAATAAAAAAACCCGTGAAAATGATATAAAATTTATTAAGTAAAGTCCCCCCTTCGGTTGATCAATTTTGATGAAATGTTGGCTATCGCATATTTGGCATATACATACATCAAATACCCAGTTTGATCAAAATCTTTACAGCCGTTTTTGAGTAAATAAAAAAACCCGTGAAAGCTCTTAGATGGCATCGTTTTAAGGGTGCTTCCAAAGTAAATCAGGGCCCAAAGACAAAAGCAGGTTAAAATTGCAAGTCGGGAGTGGTGGATGCTGATTCGTTCCTATTTTGACGCCCCTGCTTCTGTAAAATATAAAGAAGTATAAAGGCGCGGCGCAGTATGGTCCAAAAAAGGCATTGCTTGTGTTAATTGAAGCATTCAGTGTAATATTCGTCCTTCATCGCCAAGATAGAACTGTGAGTCAATATCAATATAATATAATATATTGCCTCTGTCATTAGCTCTTAAAGGCTTGTAAAAAGTATATTTTTAGTAGTAAGAAAATTAAAAAAAAACATTATAGCTCTTTTTTACACCAATTTTGATAAATAATTCTAGTCTTATGCACTACATTAAAGTCTTTGGAGAGGGAGTGGATGTGAATTTTCAACTATTCAGTGATACACGAATTTTTTCACGAATTTTCGGCGATATCGTACATCACAATTGAATGAAATGAGCTGATATTCGGATAAAAAGAAGGTGGAGGAACTGGAGTAAGAAATAAGAAAAGTGATATATACATGTGTACACATGATATATAAATGTACACATAAAGTGATGTATACATAAAATATATCTCAAATAAAAAAAAAAACGCACAATAACTGCCTTCAGCCTAAGAAACATGATCATGCTTAGGCACTGACTTAAAGTGACTGAAGCTCTCAGAAAACAAAAAATCTGGTGCGTGCGCGCAACACACAACTTTCACTTACCAACTTACTTAGATTAGAAATTAATGCGTTGTTGTGGTCCCCTTCGTTAGACCAATTTTGATGAAATGTTAGCTATCACATCTTTGGCATATAAATACATCAAATACCCAGTTTGATCAAAATAGTTAAAGCCGTTTTTGAGTAAATGAAAAAAACACTTGAAAATGTTACAAAATTTATTAAGTAAAGTCCCCCCTCCGGTTAATCAATTTTGATGAAATGTTGGCTATCACATCTTTGGCATATACATACATCAAATATCCAGTTTGATCAAAATCGTGAAAGCCGTTTTTGCGTAAATAAAAAAAAACACGTGAAAATGATACAAAATTTATTAAGTAAAGTCCCCCCTCCGGTTGATCAATGTTGATGAAATGTTGGCTATCACATGTTTGGCATATACATACATCAAATATCCAGTTTGATCAAAATCGTGAAAGCCGTTTTTGAGTAAATAAAAAAAACACGTGAAAATGATACAAAATTTATTGAGTAAAGTCCCCCCTCCGGTTAATCAATTTTGATGAAATTCACACAGTCATATCTCAGGCATATTAATACATCAAATACTCAGTTTAATCAAAATCGTTAGAGCCGTTTTTGAGAAAATCGAAAAATTAGAAAAAAAGTTATGAAATAAAGTGTCCGCTTCGGTTGATCAATTTTGATGAAATGTTGGCTATCACATCTTTGGCATATACATACATCAAATACCCAGTTTGATCAAAATCGTGAAAACTGTTTTTGAGTAAATAAAAAAAAAAGGGAAATTGATACAAAATTTATTAAGTAAAGTCCCCCCTCCGGTTGATCAATTTTGATGAAATGTTGGCTATCACATCTTTGGCATATACATACATCAAATATCCAGTTTGATCAAAATCGTGAAAGCCGTTTTTGCGTAAATAAAAAAAAACACGTGAAAATGATACAAAATTTATTAAGTAAAGTCCCCCCTCCGGTTGATCAATGTTGATGAAATGTTGGCTATCACATGTTTGGCATATACATACATCAAATATCCAGTTTGATCAAAATCGTGAAAGCCGTTTTTGAGTAAATAAAAAAACACGTGAAAATGATACAAAATTTATTGACTAAAGTCCCCCATCCGGTTGATCAATTTTGATGAAATTCACACAGTCATATCTCAGGCATATTAATACATCAAATACTCAGTTTAATCAAAATCGTTAGAGCCGTTTTTGAGAAAATCGAAAAAAACCTAAAAAGTTATTAAATAAAGTACCCCCTCCCTTTGAGCAATTTTGATGAAATTTTTGCTGTCACATCGCGGGCATATACCTACACTAAATACCCAATTTCAGGTTCGCACGGTTTATAGTTCTTGAGCTAGTCTGTTCACATACACACACACACACACACACACAGACACACACACACACAGACCATTTCAACGGACTTGGTCATTTCGACTCAGGGGACCCCAAAACGTGTATTTCCGTTGAAAACCGGAAGTCGAAATTTTTCACGATCGCAATACTTCCACTTACTATATATTACATATATAGTTAAGTGAAAGTAAAAAACTGAAAGACCTGGGCAACGTAAAACTTGAGTATTACAGGACTGAATTAAACTAATCTGGATGTGGAAGGTAACAATAGTATTGTCCAAGTGTCAAATTTGTAGCTTAGGATGACATAATTTTAGGATTTTTAAAGGGAGTAAAAAATCATTGGCTATGCGGTTCTTCGGATGAGTCGCAAAATGGACAATTCGAGCCTGTGCGATGTCAGTAATCCCTTAAAGACCCCTCTCCTAATTATACATGGATAGACAAAATTTAGGACTAGCCTTAGGTGTATAAAGGTAGGTTACAAAAAACTATCAAAAGGATAAACAGTCCTGAACTGTCATGGTCCGATGGTTTGACCAGTGACAAGTCTATACCTCCACTCCTTACCTTGTTTGGTTTTCTCGTTAAAAAGTTGGTTTGGATCATGTTTGTCAAGATTCGTGAACGTAGCCGAACCGCTTGTTGGAACAAACACAAAGCGAACCACAAATGGCAGAAGAGCCGCACACAGCAGGCATCCTGCTATTGTCCTAACTCGGTTCCTATACAAATCGATTCCGACTCGCTTGTCATCCCGAATGGCGGTGGATGGGACAAGGGAAGGCCCCACAACTGTACTCGAGGAGATACGGTAATCAATAATTGGCTTTGCAACGGACAAAACAACTCAACATAAATACATCCTGCTGCAGGATAGCACGATTACTAACACAGGCACGTCTATCGGGAAAATATCACATTAAATTCACCCACTAAAACCATGTATATAACATTAAACCCAAAGAAATATGCACAATATGTAATATGAATTCTTACGAAACCCTTTACCATTTGATAGCAGTATGTCCCATTTATTCTTCAATTAGGAACCACTATATACCTTACATCAATAACATATCCGAAAATGAATTTCCGACAATACTCTATGTTCAAGACCCGCCAAAAATAAAACAGATGTATTACTACCTTATTAATTGCCTGAGATTAAGATCATTCATCATCAACGAATAAAATAGTATTCTTTTATAACCATTCATAAACAATTGTATACAATAAGTTATTAGACAATAAATCAATAAACAAGATTCATTGAACCGATTACTGAGTGTAAACAATAATATCCACCTACTATCCATTCTATAGGTATACAAAACAAATGATATTGCAACCGCCATTAAATGTAGATATACATCGCTAAAGCAATTATAATTTTTAATTACAAAATATAAATATCAAAAGTACTATTTAATGAGGGTTCATTTTTAATTTTATTACTATTAAGTGTGTAGATATATTTTCTTTTGTTTAAAACCATTAATTATTCTTTATTTGTTTATTATTTCGTTTGAACATTATTTTAAAGTTTATTCATAATAATGAAAGTTTAGAAGATATTAGTTAATAGTGAAATCTTGTATATACAAATTTTGTATGTAAACTAAATTTATAAGATTTTTTCAAACTTTGTAAATCTATATTAATTAATATATAGCCCAGCCAGGCTCTGTTTGTATGGGGACTTCCCCCAAAGACAAATAATATATATCTATATCTATATCTATATCTATAACTACTGCACGATAGTTGTACGGTATTGGGCAGGTCGGTAAAGCATGATAATCCGGTTGATCAATTTTGATGAAATTTTTACAGTCATATCATGGGCATATAAATAGATCAAATACTAAGTTTAATCAAAATCGTTAGAGCCGTTTTTGAGAAAATCTAAAACAAAATTAAAAAGTTATTAAATAAAGTACCCCCTCTCTTTGAGCAATTTTGATGAAATTTATGCTGTCACATAGCGGGCGTATACATAGACTAAATACCCAATTTCAGGTTTGCACGGCTTATAGTTTTCGAGCTAGTCTGTTCACACACACACGCACGCACGCACGCACACACACACACACACACACACACACACACACACAGACCATTTCGCGGGACTTGGTTATTTGGACTCAGGGGAGCCCAAAACGTGTATTTCCGTTGAAAACCGGAAGTCGAAATTTTTCACGATCGCAATACTTCTACCTACTATATATTTCATATATAGGTAAGTGAAAGTAAAAAAAGGTCTTGAGAAATAATATATATGATGATAATTTCTTCCAATAAATATTGGCAGTACACATGGATGTCACCAGTACCTTATTATTGGGGAGAACGACGTCTCAATATCCTCCTAGATGGGATAGAAAAAAATTCGAGAGACCGAGACCAGTAGTTGAATTAATATCGGCTAGAATCAACTGTTGGGACATTATATTCCTTCTTTAAGGGTGTGATTTAAAGGTACCTATTAGGTCCCTTAAAACATGGCATTTTATGTCTCTGTTAGATTGTAGCTAGTAGCCCCATGCCAAAATATTAGGGGGGGGGGCGTCCCCCCAGCGGTGACGCCCATAGTAGTACAACAAGGAGCAAAAAGAGAAACAAAAACTAATATAGAAAAAAAGCCCAACTACATGCCAGTGTTTCATTAGTGGTTTTAAAACTAAAACGCTCCCAAGTGCTTTATTAATGAAAGCCTTCCTACAGGCTTACAAAAACCACCATTGGACATATACAATAAGATATCTTTATTTGTGCTTTCATATTAAATTGCGAGGCATAAAAAAAGACCAATTAGCGACATGGCCAGGGATGACATGCCCGTTAAAAGCCGAATAAAAAGAAGCTGGATAAGAGACCTCCTCACCTGAAGTATCAAGCCCTGAAAAAGGTGTTGCTGGGCACTTTCCCTCCCTCATATATAAAAAGGTTGTACTGTATACAATTTCTTTCAATAACATTCGCTATTTGTCGCTATTAGCTAACATGTGTGAATAGAACTATCAAGAAATTTAAAAAAATAATGACTTTGTATTTAAGAAAATTAATTGAAATTTTAAAATGATTCAACTGTTATATTTCTTTTTTCAACTTTTATTCTTGAAAAGTGTATAATTTCCCTCAAATTTGAAACATCAAAGTCGCACTGAGTAAACTGCAGAGTTGGGCAGTAGTTAACTACATTTGTAATTAACTACACAGACAACTACATCTAGTTTGTAGTTTGAAGCGCGCAACTACTATTTTTCAACTACCAGTTAAGTATTTGTAATTTAAAACTATAACTACAGTAGTTGGGAAAAAGTACTTGGGAATGGCAAATACAATAAGTAGTTGTAAATGTAGTTTTGGAGCGGCAACTACATTTGCTAAGCAACGTCTAATTAAATCACATGATTTTGCTATTTTTATTTTGTGTTTAGATAAATACTCCATAGATAAATGGGCTCCATTATGGTTGATAATCTGTTTTAAAAATAGAACAATACATGTATGTAATACAATTTTTTTCCATGATTTCCGGCAGTCAATTATTTTTTATTTTTTTTAACCTTAGGTTCTAGATCAATCCCATGTTTTATATATCAGCTGAATTTCATTTGATAAACTCCTTATTGATAATACTATATATCGATAATTACTTGTTATCAATAAAAGTAGTTTTAGTTTCAGGCCCATAATTACAGTTGCAACAACTAGTTGTAGTTATAAAAATGCAACTACTTTTTTGAAACTACATTAGTTGTAATTGCAGTCCATCAACTACAAATTACAAAAGTAGTTGTAATTTCAACAACTTCCCAACTACTGTGTCAGCAGTTTTGTAATTTGTAGTTCAACTTCTTTTTGCCCAACTCTGGTAAACTGGTATTCAATGGCGCAGAATGAACTCACAAATATAAAAAAAAAAAAAACACAAAAACGTTAGAGATAAATATACAGTCACTAGCTGCTAAGTATATTCTGGTTGCAATTAAAAACGGAATATTTAATATTACAGTATGAATAAACGATATCAGTCTGTTCATAATGAGAGGGGTTTCTTGAAAATTTTAGAATTTCAGAGTTCTCGCCATATTTATGATTCATCTTTTTTTTTTCAATGTTTGAATTTGCATAAAGTTTCAAATTTCGAGTTCGTTTTAGATGGAATATTCAACAGTTATAATGAACCTACATCATTTTATAACGTTATAATGAGGTAGGTACATCGGGGCCGAACGTAAAGGGGGGGGCTGCAGTCCTAAAGGGGGGGGGGGCTGCAGCCCCACAGCCCCTCTTTTGGATCTGCTAATCAGCTTTTTTTACCTCTATGTTCCTTTCCTTCAACTGAAATACTACTTTTTCTGCACATTATTTGTTCTTTAACTTGCTTCCTTACTATAAGGAAAGTCAAATTCTATCTTTAAATGAAGAAAAATTTTCCAAAGGGAGGTGCTGCAATCCCCACAGCCCCCCCTGGATCCGCCAATGGGTAGGTCCATTGGCCAAATAGCTTCAACCATCCAAATAGCTTCATTTATCTATTTTGGGAGCCTGGCAGCAAAACACGTACCTCAGAGCTCTTAAGTTCGAGGAACCTCTATTTTATTTAGTTCCTACCATCCTAAGGATGGCATAGCCAAGGATTTTTTATTTTCTTTAAACAATCCTAAGGCCACCTGGCGGGATGCGAACTTTTAAGTTTCGTAAGCTGCTATGCTAGGCACCACACGACGGTTGAGACCTCTAAACTATAAAAGTTTGTTCATGACGATATTTTTTCTTTTATTTCTACCACATTTACTTGACGTACTTTTGTCTATAGAGATGCTAATTTTAATAAAGTAAACGAAAAGTTGTATATAACTAGTTCAATTCGTAAAGATCAAGAGAGTTGAGTGATATGTTTAGCCAATGATTGTATGACGCAGTTTAATCCTGCCCCTTCTAGACATAACCAAATCCAGTATCCCTTGCCTTAAATGAATGGCTCAAGTGTAAATATTTACTTGCTCCATCTATGGTCCCCTCTGTGAACATTTCTCGAGGGGGTAAATGTAGTCTCAGCCCAGATGTTTTAAATTCTTTGTATCAATTAAACAAGCAAGGCTTAGAGAAAACAAAATTAAGATTGGAAAACAAAATAAGATTGGAGTATGAAATAATGAAGAGGAAATGGTTGGGTTTGCGTTCAAAATAAGTAGCACAACTATGTGAGGTTTACATATTTTATTGTAGCCGACGTTTCGCCCCAAATTTTAGGTCATCATCAGGGCTCTTAGGCAGTTGGAAGGCGAAAATGGAGTAAGAATAAGAAATAGTTAATAGGCTTAATATTTTTTGTATTTTAATACTTTCAACATCCATATTTTAATTATAACTTTCTTATTAGAAGCAATTATAAGAGACCGTCAATCATTCCAAATAAAAAAATTAAAGGTACTTGACAGAAAAACATTTTTTAATAATGTGCATTTAATCCCTGTAGGAATATCCTTCTATACCCCTTAATATAGGAATATCCTTGTAGGAATATTGATAAAAATTGGCTAATAATAAATAATATGTGTGTCTTTAGCCACAATACAAGCTAAAAATTGTTAAGGACGGTTTTGGCGAAAATTACAAAACGTGTAAAATACATCAGAACAATGCATCACTTCCATTCATTAAATTTTGTAGTAACATCCCACGCAAACACATATCTCAAATGCTGCATTTCAGTTTCACACTATTTTTCGTTTATGAGTTTGTTCACATACACCCACAGACCATTTTACGAAGCATGCTTAATTAGACTCAGGGGACCCTAAAACGCGTATTTCTTTGAAACGTTTCACGATCGCAATACTATCCCTTACCATATATCGGGTATTTTTTACAATAGGCAAACATTTCATTTCACCAGTAACAGTGATATATTTAGTAAGAGTTGTGATTGTACCTGCAAGAAACATATGATTTGTTTCTATAAAAATTAAGACAGAACAAATGAACTGTTTATTAGAAAAAGAAATACAAACTTTACAAACAAGGCCCCTCCTGGGTATATTCTTTATTATTATAAAAATCGTTTTGATCTCGCATTACATTGGTTTTTACGAAATCGACTGTTTGAGTCCTCGAAAACTGAAATTCCCCGTGTGAAACCGGGATATAGAGCTAATATAAACATAAGAGGAATTGAACATTCAGGAGACGCTAAAAAAATATTTCATTAATTTCTTTCCGGTGGTATACTAGTGCTGGGATACAAAGGGGAAAAAAAAAAAAAAAAAAAAAAAAAAAAAAAAAAAAAAAAAAAAAAAAAACCTGTACCACTACAACCCATAAAGGGTCTTGGGTGCAGTACTATGTAAGGAAGAGTACTGTTTCTTGGTCAGCGGTCGTGCAAGGAGGTGATTTGACCGTGATCACGCTCAACCGCCAGGTTCTTTCCCCTTAATTTTTCAATTAAGGGTACCCACTTTATAGAGGCTGGGTTTGCCCCAGGAGGGTCTCTCGGCCCACGAGACGAACTGTGGCGAATAATAAAGATATCATAAGCCATGTTTAAGATTCGAACTCGGGACCTTAAGCACAGCAGTCCACTGCCTTACCAGTGGGCTACCCCGCTCACCCAATAAAAAAAAAAAAAAAAAACTAATTAAAATAAAATATTGTTCAAAAGTATGATTCTTTTGATAAGACTTGCTATTTTCAAGGAGTATAATCAAGAAATGTAATGTAATTTCAAAAACGATCTTTAACACTTCTAGGTTAAAGTTTGCTGGGCGACAGTTACAGTATACTTGGAGTTTTATCACCCAAGTTGCCTTCGCTACCATCTCAGAGGAAAGTGGATAGCTAGGTAATGTTCCTTGGAATAACAGGTGTGGGGAATGCACTGCTTTACTGCCGATAATAAAGCTACAACAGTGCCATTTCCCGTTGTCGAGAGTAAATATGTATTTCTTCTTGTCAGCTTATAGCTTTGCAAAAGGCAACAGAAGTTTCGATATTTTTTAATAACATAAACACTATTAGTTGCCTCGGACCTCGGAGTCCGATTCCAAAAAAACAACAGAATTTCAGCTGTTAGCAACATTTTACTCCCATTAAAAAATTCTAGGGCCACCGCTGGTTGCGAACCCACGACCTTTAGTATTGTAGGTTGCCATGCTAACCACTACACCAGAGGTGACCCCCTACCCACCTTAAATATCGAAAGAAAATTTAGTGTTGTGTCAATAAATCAACTTACACCGCCATCTGTTGGAAATTTATAGAACTTACAAATAATCACACTGAGTTGTAGAATAATAAGCATTTAATTTGCAATATAAGAAATATTGAGGCCAATAATCGAGATAAAAACTATCCTATCTTCTAATTTGGACAAAAGTACACACAATGAGCCAAATTTTATAGAGATCGGTTGAGTAGTTTCTGATTTTACCCCCGACTAACATCGGGACACGTGATTTTTATAAATATGCCTAGTTATTTTCTTCAACTGACAGGGTATCGAGCAAATAATATAGACCAGATCTATAACAAGTGAGGGCGGTTATTGGCGATGGCAGGGATTAATATTTTCTCTCCAAGTTACTTCCGCCCCCCCCCCCAACAACTTCTGGCGGATATGATAAGACGATGACGTTGCTGTGGCAACACCCCAAGCCAGTTGTAGTAAAGCCCCATCGCGCTGGCTTATCCGTAGCCACCCTGCGCTCTCTCCTTATTCTCTCTATTGAGAGAGAGGAATAACTCAGATCTGATTTAGATATAAAAATTTTTGATAATCTTATTATAATTTTATTGCCAACCTTTCCATTTGTACCTACCATCTGTTAATTGTTCTAATTCAGTTCAGTTATGAATATACTAGCATTCCCCGTCGCGGCTTCGCCTGCGAGCCTTTGAAATCAATTTTGTGACCATTATCTTGGTATTGATCTAATATAATATGTTAACTGATGTTAAGGAGATTTAGTAGAATCTCAGCTTCCGAACTTCAAGTCTCTATCATTAGTAGTTTTTGCTCTGAGTTGATTCTGTCAGTCAGGACAAAGCCTCTTATATATATAGGGATTATATATATATATTCTTTGGTTTAATCACCAATGGTGTCTGAGATTTGAACAATAGAACAGCAGAAACGTTGACCTCATGCATCAAAGCGGCAATGAGGCCAGGAACGACAATTTAGGGTCTGGCCACACATGACCGCACCGGATCCGCACCGCAGCACTAATTTAGCTTATTTTCAGAATATTTTTAATTTAACTTACATATTACCTTTAGTTATGCCTAAAGGTCAGGCCACACATGTCAGACACAGGCCACTTTAGGCATAACTAAAGGTAATATGTAAGTTCAATTAAAAATATTCTGAACATAACCTGTATTATTGCTGCGGTGCGGACATGTGTGGCCAGACCCTTATTCAGAGTGCTGGAAAGCCTACAAAGAACTCGAGGAAATTGAGAGAATTAGATTTAAACATTACGATGTAAATCATTCGAAAAATTTCGTAGACGTGACCACAGGCGCTCACATCCAGAGGATCGAATCACTTTGGGCCTCGGTCAAACGCAGAAACTAGAAAGAATGCGGGACAAGTAGGAGCATGCTAGATTCCTATCGATGCGAATTTATATCGAGGCGGAGGTATGAGAAGGAATGCTATTTTGAATCTAAACATCGCTGATTTTCGCCTTTGAAAGTAATTTAAATTTATCTGATGTTAGGATTATTCAGTTTTGAAGTTATGTGTAGAAATACATAAGTTTCTTATAAAAAAATCAATGGCTTACCTAATCCGAAACAATAGTCTATACCTATTCTAAATCATATGTTTTGGGGGTTTGCTTCACGTTACACTTTATAGGAAAAATGATAATTTTCACCGACGGTTCATCTATTGCTTTGACAATCTATAGAAAAAATGCTTCTTAGATGGATGGTTCGAATAACTTAGGTCGAGAAGTTAGCGAAACTATATTATCTCCTCCATATTATTGTTGCTCATAGCAGTGACGACACACCACACTAACAAAAAGAATAATGTTTATTATAATAAACATAAAATTTCTTCTCATATTTTCTGGGGATATTTATTTTTACTTTCACTTACCTATATATGAAATATATAGTAAGTGGAAGTATTGCGATCGTGAAAAATTTCGACTTCCGGTTTTCAACGGAAATACACGTTTTGGGGTCCCCTGAGTCGAAATAACCAAGTCCCGCGAAATGGTCTGTGTGTGTGTGTGTGTGTGTGTGTGTGTGTGTGTGTGTGTGTTTGTGTGTGTGTGTTTGTGTGTGTGTGTTGTGTGTGTGTGTGTGTGTGTGTGTGTGTGTGTGTGTGTGTGTGTGTGTGTGTGTGTGTGTGTGTGTGTGTGTGTGTGTGTGTGTGTGTGTGTGTGTGTGTGTGTGTGTGTGAACAGACCAGCTCAAAAACTATAAACCGTGGGAGCCTGAAATTGGGTATTTAGTGTATGTATATGCCCGCGATGTGACAGCGTAAATTTCATCAAAATTACTTAAAGGGAGGGGGTACTTTACTTAATAACTTTTTAGGTTTTTTTAGATTTTCTCAAAAACGGCTCTAACGATTTTGATTAAACTGAGTATTTGATGTATTAATATGCCCGGGATATGACTGTAAAAATTTCATCAAAATTGATTAACCGGAGGGGGGACTTTACTTAATAAATTTTGTAACATTTTCACGTGTTTTTTTTTTATTTACTCAAAAACGGCTGTAACGATTTTTATCAAACTGGGTATTTGATGTATGTATATGCCCGAGATATGACTGTTAAAATTTCATTAAAATTGATTAACCGGAGGGGGGACTTTACTTAATAAATTTTGTAACATTTTCACGGGTTTTTTTAATTTACTCAAAAACGGCTTTAAAGATTTTGATCAAACTGGGTATTTGATGTATGTATATGCCAAATAAGTGATAGCCAACATTTCATCAAAATTGATCAACCGAAGGGGGGACTTCACTTAATAAATTTTGTATCATTTTCACGAGGTTTTTTATTTACTCAAAAACGGCTTTAACGATTAACAAAAATAAGTTATGAATGTAGAAAAATGTGTGACTTTGGGAAATGATATTTAACAAAACACGTCAATTTCTTATCTAAGTAAGTTGGTAAGTGAAAGTTGTGTGTTGCGCGCACGCACCAGATTTTTTACTTTCACTTACCTATATATGAAATATATAGTAAGTGGAAGTATTGCGATCGTGAAAAAATTCGACTTCCGGTTTTCAACGGAAATACACGTTTTGGGGTCCTCTGAGTCGAAATGACCAAGTCCCGCGAAATGGTCTGTGTGTGTGTGTGTCTGTGTGTGTGTGTGTGTGTGTGTGTGTGTGTGTGTGTGTGTGTGTGTGTGTGTGTGTGTGTGTGTGTATGTGAACAGACTAGCTCAAAAACTATAAACCGTGCGATCCTGAAATTGGGTATTTAGTGTAGGTATATGCCCGCGATGTGACAGCATGAATTTCATCAAAATTACTTAAAGGGAGGGGGTACTTTACATAATAACTTTTTAGGTTTTTTTCGATTTTCTCAAAAACGGCTCTAACGATTTTGATTAAACTGAGTATTTCATCTATATATATGCCCGAGATATGACTGTATAAATTTCATCAAAATTGATTAACCGGAGGGGGGACTTTACTTAATAAATTTTGTAACATTTTCACGTGTTTTTTTTATTTACTCTAAATCGGCTTTAACGATTTTGATCAAACTGGGTATTTAATGTATTTATATGCCCGAGATATGACTGTAAAAATTTCATCAAAATTGATTAACCGGAGGGGGGACTTTACTTAATAAATTTTGTAACATTTTCACGTGTTTTTTTGATTTTCTCAAAAACGGCTCTAACGATTTTGATTAAACTTAGTATTTGATCTATTTATATGCCCGAGATATGTATGTAAAAATTTCATCAAAATTGATCAACCGCACGTGGCACTTTACTTAATAAATTTTGTATCATTTTTACGTTCTTTTTTTATTTACTCAAAAACGGCTTTCACGATTGTGACCAAACTGGGTATTTGATGTATGTATATGCCAAATATGTGATAGCCAACATTTCATCAAAATTGATCAACCGAAGGGGGGACTTTACTTATTAAATTTTGTATCATTTTCACGGGGTTTTTTATTTCCTCAAAAACGGCTTTAACGATTAATAAAAATAAGATATGAATGTAGAAAAATGTGTGACTTTGGGAAATGATATTTAACAAAACACGTCAATTTCTTATCTAAGTAAGTTGGTAAGTGAAAGTTGTGTGTTGCGCGCACGCACCAGATTTTTTTATAACAAGCCAATAACCGGTGTACATGCTATCCGGACCAGTAACTATATTTTCACCCTAAGCACTAAAATTAAAAAATTCAGCCCACGCAGTGTTTCGAACCCAGACAGGTTGAGGACTTGAAGGAAGAAGGTGGAGCGGCCGTGGGGACAATGCGAGGCACGCGGGGCACATTCCCCTCAGACCTGAGACTCCCTTTGTATCCTGGCACCCACACAGCTCAGCTCCGGTCCGAGCAGAAATCTGGTTAAACGAAATATAATATAGCGGCTAGCAAGGTATACGATTCGACTCAAGCAGGCGTGTTATCATCAAGAATAGTACGTGGGATGGCTAGCGTCATTGAATCCCCATGCCCTGATGAAGAATCAAAAACCATGGGCCGAAACGTATGATAGATAAATAAATAAAATGGCTGACTGTGATTCCTAAATTTATTAATCAGCAGAGATATATTTTTAAGGGAACATTTTTCAGCTCAAAATGTTTCATGTCAGGCTTGTTCTCTTGGGCTTGTTCTTAAGAAATCAGCATCTTTTATTGCAAGAGGAGTGAGATAAAAAGACGCAACATCACAATATTACACAGATGACGTCAAACATCACAACATCTGTTAGGAAAAGAATGATATAAATAATTTTTCATCTTACTGCATAAAAAAAATCTATTGCGTGCGCGCAACACACAACTTTCACTTAACAACTTACTTAGATAAGACATTAATGCGTTTTGTTAATGCAACTTCTCAAAGTTACACATTTATCCACATTCATTTCTTATTTTTGTTTTCATTTGCTCTATAATCCCCTCAGAACATTTTAAAAATGATAACCCTTACCTGATATTAAATAACACCTAATTTTCATTAAACTTGACGAATATGATAAAAATCGTTAAGGCCGTTTTTGAGATAATCGAATAATTGGAAAAAAAGTTAAGAAATAAAGTGCCCCCTCCAGTTGATCAATTTTGATGAAATGTTGGCTATCACTTCTTTGGCATATACACACATCAAATACCCAGTTTGATCAAAATCGTTAGAGCCGTTTTTGAGTAAATAAAAAAAATACGTGAAAATGATACAAAATTTATTAAGTAAAGTATCCCCTCCCTTTGATCAATTTTGATGAAATTTTTACGGTCATATCTCAGGCATATTAATACATCAAATACTCAGTTTAATCAAAATCGTTAGAGCCGTTTTTGAGAAAATCGAAAAAAAAGTAAAAAGTTATTAAATAAAGTACCCCCTCCCTTTGACCAATTTTGATGAAATTTTTGCTGTCACATCGCGGGCATATACGTACACTAAATACCTAATTTCAGGTTCGCACGGTTTATAGTTTTTGAGCTAGTCTGTTCACACACACACACAGATCATTTCGTGGGACTTGGTTATTTGGATTCAGGGGACCCCAAAACGTGGATTTCCGTTGAAAACCGGAAGTCGAAATTTTTCACGATCGCAATACTTCCACTTACTATATATTTCATAAAAGTGTCAATTTATTTTCTTATATTGTGTCTATAAGTTTTTAATGAAATATAAAAGTGTTTTGATGTACTTAAGTATAGGCAGTATGATGAAAAAGGTATTGTTCATAACACGTGTGTTATGACCCCAAAAGTGTGTTTGAGGTGCTTGGTCTAATTTAAGTTGAACTCGGCCGCTACCAAAAACAACTGTTGGTACTAGTGATGAAAATAACGGTACTTTTCTGTTATAGTCACGCCCAAAGAAAATGTTTTTAATTTAGTTAGTACATTGCTTTAAGGAGAAGCAGGGTTATCGTCAGTGTTGCTAGGGAGGTAACTAAGAGTTAATTTCACAACTGTTCGCTTACTGGCAACACTGTCAGGAGAAAACAATTCCGTGCCGAATCATTTCTTTTGACTAGATAATTAATCACATTAAATATGGTTGAGTATCAGTATAATTTAAAAAATATTTATAGGAATATTTTGAATGAGGAAATTGCGGTCAGGTTTTTTCAAAAGCATAATATTATTCCTGAAATGAGAATATGTAAAAATAACCATGAGATGAAGTTAACATTCAAAGGTAAAATTAAATGGGGGAACAAAAGAAGGGGGTACTAAAAGGAATTTTTAAAAATCTTATTTAGCGGAATTTAGGTGGCGGCAAAAGTTAGCAGAAAAGGATCCTTTTAATGAAATATTGAAAGATATTAAAGATTTTTACCATGATATTTCTAAAATATAATTTTTTTTTCAATGTTTATACTAAAATGAAAATAAATAATTTAATTAAATTTCATGTAAAGTGTTTTATTAAGAAAACATGTGTTTTATTTATTTAAAGCAATGTACTAACTAAATTAAAAACATTTTCTCTGGGCGTGACTATAACAGAAAAGTACCAAAATAACTATTACCTGAAGAGAAACGATTGGACATCGCAATGTATCTGCATTACCGTTAAAGACCTCTAACCAACTGCCCATTATATTCTCTTTAGATAAAAATATTTAAATAATGATTACTGGATTTTGATGAATAAGTATAAGATAGTGAAAGCTTGTCCCCTAGTTGTTCTAATTAGATCCCACAATGTCCATCCCCTAATTACTTAGTTGCAATGTGGCGATATCAGCAAGATCTTGGGGTCAGTTAAGAGAGAAAGTTGACGTGGCTGGGATAGGGGCTTGGTAGCTCAGTTGGTTTGAGCACTGTAATTCAGAGACCATGTATTGAATCCCGGCGACCATGGCGAAAAGTGACTTTAGGAATAAAATATAAATTATTTCTATTTATGTGATATAGGAATCCGGTTATCACATAACATCATAATACCCCGCTGTTATGCTTAACTGAAGCGTGGAAATGCATAAAGGCATAAGCGCCTTAAGAAATTTTTACGAAAATTATGTAACTTATACCCTCTAGGGTGAACTACGTTCATTGCTTGCACCCATGCCATCTTTCATACGTTCAATGAACTCTTTTTTAACAACAAAATATTATACCCCATTACCATTACCATAAACATTTCTGAAGAATGGCTTTGGCACATATAACAATTTGGCAAAAAAAAAACTTGTTTTATTTTTTCGGCAATTAGACCCTTATGCATTTCCAGGCTTCAATTCACACCTAACAAATCAATGTAGCCTAAAGACAATAAAGTCAAGTTTTCGAAGTGACTGATGACAAGGTAAGTTGCACAAGGCAATTGCTGAACTAAGTAGGTTGCAGAGGGTGTTCATAAAATGGCCGATTATTTTTATTAATATTCAATAATTCATCTTCTCATTTACCAAATTTGGTGCAGATTATCTATATAAATAAAGATGAAAAATTTTTTGTTTGTTTGTTTGTTCTTTATTGAAATCCATACCGTTTGTCCTAAATTCTCCAAATTTCGCTCAGTGGTTCTTTCATACTAGGTGCGAACACCTGTCCATATTAAAATTGCATAACTTCAGCCAATCTCTGGGTATATTCTTTATTGTTATAAAAATCCTTTTGATCTCACTTACGTTGGTTTTTTAGAAATCGACCGTTTGAGTCGATAAAAGTCTCACTTTATAGATTTAAAAAATGAAATTCTCCGGGTGAAACCGGTGTATACAGCTAGTACATAACAATCTGCTTTGTTTCTCTTAAAAACCAAAATATCTGTTTTCTGGCTAAATCATTAAATTTCTTCATTTATTTTTTTTTTATTTTTCCGGAAGTTTTTAACTTTTATTTTTAATCCATGTTTAATGAAATAACAACTTCCACTATTTGTTTTAATTTTTCTATTTATTTTTCATTTTCAACGTTTCGGGACACCCCGGGGCATCTTCAGGAAAAACCACTAGAAACATTTATCTACATAAATCATAGTAATTTAAATAATTTTTTTCACAATAATATATCATATCGTTAAAATTCTTTTTTTAATAGTTTTTATAATTCAATTATAAATTACCTTAAAATTTCTTTTCATGCTTTATTGCATGCTGTCAATTTCACCCTATATGTACATATATTATCCAACACACATATATTTACACATATTCATCATTTTTTAATTAATTTCTAATGATTTAAAATTAACATTGCTTATTGGTCATCTCATTGTCACAGACTGATTATTTTTCTCTACGGGGATCAATTTATTTACCTTTGATTTGATTCTAATCTTCTTCTCCTCATATCTAATATTTTTAACAGTTCAAATTTAATTTACTTATAATGTCTATATAATGTGTACCTAGATTCTTGGTGTCTGTTTTGAAATTTACTGTTTTATCTATATTTTTTGTTATCTGTATTGCTTATAATATTTTTCTCTTTTTAGCTATTTTTTTCTTTTTCTACTATTTTTGCTTTATCGAAATTGAATGTGTGGTTATTTTTTATACTGTGTAGGGCCAATGCTGTCTTGTTTATATTTTTGCTATTTTTACAATCATTTTTATGTTGTAATACTCTTCTTTTTAATTTTTTTGAAGTCAATGTATATTTTACTGCAATCATTACATTCAATTCTGTATATGACATTTTTTATATCTATTTCTTTTATTTTATCTTTCATATTTGTTAAATATTGATTCATTTTGTTATTATTATACATTTCTTTAATGTTCCCGTTTACGGATTCAACACTAACGTTTTTACAAGTGACCAGACACAAATGTCATGGCGTCCTGACTGTTCTGCCTCACCTAAAAATACAATCACTCTCACAAATTGATGGAACGTTGTTTCATGATATTAAAATCCCGCATTTTTGGCGACTTATGGAACACCATTTCATAACCGTCTAAATCGACCGTTTCAAACTATTTCGCTAAGTTTAAGAGACCGCCGCAGCCGACCGAGACACACATTGCAGTGCCACCTCAATAACCAGAGAGTGAACTAATTGGGTGCAGGCTGTTCGCAACCGGACCGAACCCCCAACCAATAAAATCCGCAACATTTGGCGCTTAAATAAGGTAGTGGCATCTAATTAACAAAACTTTTTTAGCTGCTTAATCATATTAAATTCAACAATGTTCAGACAAATAATAAAAACTCACTTATTAACAAAGTTATATAGAGTAAAAACTTGTACCAATACAGTAACACAGAATTAATCACGTGCTCCGATATGCCGAGCGAGACTAAGACTCCGGTCCATTGCTTGTTATATTTAGTTCGAAATAGAACATTCTAGAAGAACGAAGGAAATTCTGGTAAAATCTAGAACATGTATTAGAACGTTCCAACAAAAATTCTATAACTCTATTCAATGTAACAGACAAAATCACGTGGTTTTATTACATACTAAAACAAATGTATTACTACATAATTATTTGCATATATTAAGATCAACTAATGAAATACTTATCTTTTTTAATCATCAATTAACAAAAGTGAATAATAAGTTATCTCACAATATCCCTATAATTAAGATGCGCTGAACCGGTACGAGAATCGGAAAAAACCCTGTAAAAATGGGGAAAAAAAGTTAAGAAATAAAGTGCCCCCTCCGTTTGATCAATTTTGATGAAATGTTTGCTGTCATATCGCAGGTATATACATATACCAAATACCCAATTTCGGATTCGTATGCTTTATAGTTTTTGAGCTAGTCTGATCACGTGTATTTCCGAAATTTTTTCACGTACGCAATACTTTCCCTTACTATACATTTCATATATAGGTAAGAGAAAGTAACAAAACAGATAAATTAACTTATAACTACTAACTTTAGATTAATATACATCTCAAAAATATTCATTCACAGCTAAATAATTACATTTGAAGTTTCAAAACTTTTCACAATTATACACCAGTGGCGGATCCAGAAATTTTGTGAGAGGAGGCGCACTTTTTTTTTGTAACTTTTCATGTGTAATGAAGGCCCTGATTTAGAATACATATTAGTAGATAATGACGCTGTAAATTACTGTAAATGTTCAAATACAAATTATTTTCAATTAGTAGATTTGAAAAAGGACTAAATATAGCTCATTTTCTATAAAAATAGTAATACTTTATCAGTGTCCTCACCTCTAAGGGGGGGGGGCCTCCCCTGGTTATGCACTATGTACATAACTACACGTATCTATCTATACTATGTAACTATGTACTAACAAACATCAACAAGGAAAAATAGATCAGAAATAGCCTTAGTACGAACGGCAATTCAAAAGTAACCCTCTGCCTGAGTTAACACAATCATCCACTCCATAAGAGAATATGGTGAATTGCGCCTTACGCGAACGGAATTATTAATAATATCATTAAATATTAATAAAATTGTGATCATATTCTCGTATGTTTGGTATTTATCATTATGATTCCAACCGTATGCATAACTACAAATTGGTAAATTTTGCGTAGTAACCATCTCCTTACGAACGAGCGATATTTATAAAATGCCTCCACAAAACCGTTAAATATATTGTAACGTTAAATCGTTTAAGAAGGAAAAGAAAAACATATGGTTTAAATCCCAAACCGTTTGTTGAAACGAACTAGCGGTCGGAACAAACCGGTAGAGCATTTGTACGCGACTAGATTTTTCGAGCTCAATCCAGAACCTTCCCCAGCCCTTTTACGACTGTATATAAGGAGCGAGTGACTGCACAAGATAGTCTTAGTCTTTGTCTTGACTGTGAAGCTCAAGTCATTTGATTTATGTGCTATAAAGTTATAATTTTTGTAACCTGCTAGAATATTCATGTCGTCTTAATTCGTTTGTGCATTGATAATTGTAAATTTATCTTTAATAAATATTAGTTAATCCACGGAAGTGTTAAAATATAAATAAAATAACTCCCTTCCTAAACCAATAACCCACACCCTCCATGGGTAACATTGGTGTAATATCTGCCATATTTTTTCAAAACTATATAAACCAGAATCTTACAAACATTGCCATAATCTTTGTAGCAGAAGCTCCAACAATCATGATAAAAGATTACGAAATACTTCGAGTTAATTGGACCATTCATTACAGACCTTACCACCCTGGGTTGGGGGGAGGAGTTAACAACAAGGAACCCAGACCCTCCTAATTACTGCCCCTTTTTTCTTTCTCTCATAAAATAATCCCTCCTTTCGAAATATTCCCGACCCCCTTTAGACTAAATTGAATAGCGCTCCTCCGAGTGGGCAGTGTAATTATTCCGAAGAATCGCTAAGGGTTACAATATACGGATGGGATCAGTTTAATTAACAATGAGTTATTTTTTGTAAAAAATAAGATACAAATACGAACTAAAACTAAGAAAAAAAAATTAAAAGAAAGCAGATGTACTCCTTTTAAGCAATAAAGTTAAATATGAATTGAGAGTTACACTGTAATTGGAATTTTTGAACACACACACACACAGACCATTTCGCGTGACTTGGTTATTCGGACTCATGGGACCCCAAAACGTGTATTCCCGTTGAAAACCGGAAGTCGAAATTTTTAACGGTCGCAGTACTTTCCCTTATTATATATTTCATATATAGGTAAGTGAAAGGAAAAAAAATCATACACATACATTGTTATTATTTTAAATCGTAACAATTTCAGTCGAAAGTAATTATGAAGATATGATTTTTTTTTTTCACTTATGATCAATATTTTCAGTAGTTTTGTAAATATTAGCTTTTACGATTCGCAATAGAAGGCATGGAATAAGTAATTTCACCTTTGAAATGAACTTTTCAATATAACTAATACCTGAGATATTCTATATAGTTGACAATGATTAGGTTATTTCCTCAGAGACTGAAATATACCAAGCATTCCAGGCAGCTACACAGGCTAGTTACACCACTTACACAACTGTAACAGAGGCCCTCCTCAGCAGTGAGAGCCTGCCACTGCCAGCATCTGTTCTGTGTCTGTCAGTCTCTGCTATCTTCTTCTTCCTTGGTGTAGATAGCTACCTACGTAACTGTTCGATACAGTACAATATACAATCGTAGCAGTTATCCTACTGTGATAAGGGCCGCGAATACCATTAATAACAATTTAGTAAACAGAAGTTTCGGTCCATTTATAGGTTTCATGAAGATTTGTGGAGGTTCCGATAATTGTAAACAATTTTACCTGAGATACAATGAATGAATGGGGACAAGATAACGTGTTAACACTGTTGATATAATTCGCTCTTAGGCCGGGTTCATTCTGAAGCGATACAAATGTGGTAGGAGCAGTTCCAGGCAGTCTATATGAGTATTTGGTCGAGTAAGGATGAAGTTATTTCGAGCTATTGGTATAATAGCATTCCTCGTCGCGGCTTTGCCCGCGAGCCTTAAAATCAATTCTGTGATCATTATCATGGTATTGATTTAATATAATATGTTAACAAAATCAATTTAAAAAATACATTGTTCCAACTGACCGAAAAGTTAATTTTTAGCATTAACTTGCTAGTAACCCAACTAATTCGAAGTGAGCGAAGGGGGAGAGGGATCGGAGCTTCCGGTAGGTGGAATATTGGAGGGGGAAGCTGCCGGTTCGATAGGAGAGAGGGAGACGCGCAATGGAGAGAGTTCACTAAAACCGCCGAAACAAAAAATTGTTTCCTCGTCGTGAACTCTTCGGCTTTAAAACATGGTTTTCTACGCCCCGTAGGCCTTTCGAGTTAAACACGTCGTATCAAGATCTTTAAAATGAGTCCAAATTAGATATTTTTTCTCGAAGTGCAAAAATAGGTGTCCGTCAGTGTTAAACGACAATTTCGCCATTTAATCCCCTTAGGGGTTACATTTTTGAAATTCCTTTCTTAGTGGTTACCTACATCGCGTTTAAAATCTAAATTCCGAACTTCAAGTTTCTATCATTAGTAGTTTTTGCTCTGCGTTGATTCTGTCAGTCAGGACAAAGCCTCTTATATATATAGAGATTACAAGAATTCCAAAAAAAAAAGAAAATATTTTTGTATAGCCTTAGAATTTAATAAATGAATGGATCCGCCGAAAAACGTTCTAAGCGACAAATATGCAATGTTGAATAATCAGTGAAAAAAAATCATAGTCTAAAGGTATTGTTAGTTCTATAGGTGAATTTACTTTCTCATGTGATTTGTTATGTATACATGTAAGATGACATAATGGAGTACTAGATCATACTATGACGTACTATTATACATTTTAATACATTCACCCAAAAGTGCCACTTCGGCAATTTTTTCGCTTAGAACATTTTTCGGCGGATCCATTCAAATGTACGAGTAAACACAGATGCGAGATCCATATGTTCAAGATGTTTCCGATTTCTAAGTAAGTCAACTCCATTATATGATATCAACCAAGGTGCTTTAAACATCAGCCTATGTTACCATGGAAGTTACCACGATTGGAATGTTCAGGTATTTATGTAGCAGTAGGTAATTAGTCATAGCAAGTGCATCAACTATCTTCCTCAATACTGTTGATTGGAAGGATAGGAAATTTAAGAAAGTTGCAGAACCCCATAGTTCGATCCCATGTGCTAATAATGGTCTTTTTTCTTTTTTTTTCCCCTCTTTATTCTTTAATTCACAACTATCAGTATTTACCGACAACCAGTGAATGGGATAACAATGATACAAACTAAAAAACAATAACTTGGCTTGTTAGGCATGAGGAAGAGATAAACCCAGTGGCTATTCTCCGGATTGTTCCTTGTTATTCTAGGAGATCTCGCATCCAGCTCCTTTTGAGCCTTCTACGTTCATTACCTGGGCCTAATAATGGTCTAACTCAGTGTTTTAACTAGGGGGGGGGGGAGGCATGATATGGGGCACGGGTCTTCGAAGAAAATTATCTTGTAACGCCCTATGTATTTGTTTTCAATGCAGTAATATAATCGGTGTTTGAATTTTCCCTGAATTTTCTATGACTAACATCTGCCTCCCATCGCAGTCTCGGTCTGCCTCTTTCTCTTTTACCATCCGGGCGTCCTTCCATTATTTGCTTCGAGGTTCTTCCTTAATCCATCCGTTGTAAGTGCTGCAATCATCTTAATCTACCTTTTTTGATACAGGAAACTAGGTCAGGATCCTCGTGCAGGTCCCTAAGTTCCCTGTTTCTCTTTATTCGAATCTTATTTGTATCTATCCTGGTTGGGCCATATATTTTTCTTTGGATCTTTCTCTCCCATGCGTTTAGAATTCTCTTCCGCTTTTCTGTTAAGGTCCACGCCTCGCTACCATACATCACCACTGGTCGGAGTACCGTCTTGTAGGCTCTTTTTTTGATCTTCCGGGAGATTTCATGGGAAAGTTAAATATCAAAATTTGGTCTTGGTGAAAAAATTTTCCCTCTTGTTAAACATTTTCTTATACAATTAAATATACTTATACTCTAAAAGTATTTTATAATAAATTGTATGGTAACATCCTACATAATGAGGTCAGCCAGTTGTAGCGCGGGGGTGGAAGCAGGGGGGAGATTAGGATTAGGAGCATGAATATTGTGGAGTTGCCCTTTAAAACTTGAAACCCTGAGGATTAATGTAAATCCCTTCCAACCCTTCTCAATACAAATTAGCTTCCAAAAGTTCTCTAATATATTTTTCATAATATCAACTATTGTACAAAATGTCAAGGATATCACGGTTTAATAATGTTTTAAAAATTTAACTAAATAATGCATATCAATTTTCTAAGAAGTAGCGGAAAGTGTGGGATGGGCACTCACTTCATTTTTTAATCAATTTAGTAACTTTATATAAAAGTAATTTATATAAAAAAAATTTAGTTACCTAAAATATAAAAGTTGGGTCTTTTTTACAATAGGCACACATTTCATTTCACCAGTAACAGTGATATATTTAGTAACAGGTGTCATTGTACCTGCAAGAAACATATGATTTGATAGTTCTCCAGTCTTCAGCATTCCTGCTGGACATGTTTAATTCTCTTTTACAAAATTTTGTGGATGTGTATCCCATTGCCCAAGAATAAATAAACAATATTGCTATATTAATGGGGACTTTGTAATGATGGAATCAGGTTCTTTTATAAATACTAATGGGACTCAACCTTTCTTCTTGCATCTCCAGGTAGGCACACGTATCAGGAGATTACTTCTTCAATAGTTGATTTTCATACGATGAAGTCTTGAACATTTCTTCTCTAGATAAATTAATCCATATCTCTGTAAAGCCTTAAAAGAAATCTTCGTGCTTGAAATAATTGCACTTAGATTACTTAAATTCCTTTTCACTTGTATAGGTTAAATATTTAAACTAATGAAACTATGATATCAATAATAAAAAGAAACCTTCACAAACATATGATTTTTAACGTGGTAGCAGTGATTTAAAAAAGTAATCATTATATCATATGTTACAGGCTAAAATGATATGTGTGCCTATTGTAAAAAATACCTTAAAAGTTTACAGAAACACATATAATGTTAATAATAACTTAGATTTATACCTTTCAAGCTCATATATTAATCTTGAAAAATGGAGTAAAAAATAGAGAATCAAAAAGAACCCCAACTAATAACCTCTACTAACAACTTGTCCCTGTTAAACAACAGATCCGTTACTTAGGATTGCACCTCAACAAACGTATTACTTGAAATCCCCACACAAGATTGAAACGACAACAAACCGCTCGGCGCTACCGCCTACTACAACACTTGCTCAAAACTACCAATATACTACAATAGGCTTGTTTATATGAGAGTAATAAGACCTATTTGTGCTTACGGGATCGAGCTTTAGGGCTCCACCAAACCTTCTAATTCCTCTAGTATCCAATCCCAACAGTCTGAGATCCTTCGAAAAATACTTAATGCTCCTTATTTTGTGAAAAAAAAAAAAAAAAAAAAGAATTCACAAATGCCTTAATGTCCTCTATTCCAGACAATCCTCCAAGGCGTCTGAAAAGGAGATAGTCTCCAGATCTTTTAAGTTAGTTAGTAGTTAAGTACTAGTAACTAACCTGCTGACTCTGAGCTGCCATAATCCTTGGACCTATACCAGTTTGTCACTATCCTAGAACCCTAGAGACCTGACGCCATCGGTGGGAAGGACACTGCCAAATCGGCTCGGATGGGATTGGTTATGGAGCTATAGTTGTTTTACATGGTAATTTATAAAAACAGAAAAATTAAATTCAATCCTAAAATGGGGCTATAATAGAAAAACTAGCACGAAAAATGCTCAAATTAAATACCCTCAAAAGTTCTTTAAAAAAAGAGGCCAATCGCTAGTAAATTCCATTACAAATAGTTTACAGATTCTGCAGATTTAATCCTAATACGTTAATATGTTCATGGGCGGATCCAGCCGATCGTAAAGGGGGGGGCTGCAGTCCTAAAGGGGGGGGCTGCAGCCCCACAGCCCTTCATTTGGATCTGCTAATCAGCTTTTTTACCTTTATGTTCCTTCCCCACAACTAAAATTATAGTTCTGCACATTATTTGTTCTTTAACTTGCTTCCTTACATTAAGGAATGTCAAATTCTATCTTTTAATGACGAAACATTTTCCAAAGGGAGGGGCTGCAGCCCCCACAGCCCCCCCCCCTCTGGATCCGCCAATGAATATGTTCCATTGGTTGTAAAATCAGGATAAATACCTACATTTCAAAGTTATTTTTACCAGCATAAAGAATAATATACAACACGATATTAAAACCTATTTGGACCTACGGAGTAGAACTTTGGGGTTCCGCAAAAAAAGTACACATAAACAAAATTCAAAACGCACAATCAAAAATTCTTCGAAAAATTGTAAACGCTCCATGGTACATTTCTAACAACACAATACACACAGACATGGACATTCCAACAGTAAAATCATACACTCATGACAAATACTCTACCTTTCACAGTTCAACTCACAGCCATCCAAACCCACTTGTTTCTTCTCTTTCTTCCCAGTTACCAGTCCAACGAAGATTAAAAAGAGAATGGCCGAGAGATATGCTCGAGCAAATAATTTAAATCAACTAAAACCAAGATAAATTTTACACTATCTACAAATTTGCTAGGTGCGCCACAGCGCAGGCGCAAATGACTTAAAAAAATAAAATAAAAATAAATAAAAGATAAAACACATGAAAACTAGCTGAGATATTTACATAAGTACCTCCTTAATATAACCGTTTACTTCAGAAGACGAGGCCTTTTCTACTATTATATTTTTCCAAGATTTTTAAATATCAGGGTTGACAATATTTCCCTCGATAGCCCATAATACTCTCTTCCTTACTATGCATGTTTTTTTTTATTAATGGCATTGCATAAATGCACATAGCCACAAAAAAATTTGTATTTTTAGTTTTTATCCCTGCTAGGTGGCTTTATTTGTTAAAATTAACACATCTCAAAATCTTGAATAAATTAGTTTATTTTAACACATTTAAATATATCATTTAAAAGTGATGCGCTATTATCATGTCTGAGAAGAGAATCTTACCGGAGGATGCGGAGGTGATTGTATGACGTCACAGAACGGAAAGAGTGACCTATGACCTTCCGAATGACGTCACACAACGACTATCTCATTGGCTGTCAGCTGCAATGGCCGCCATGACGTAATAGTTTCTCTCCCTCCTACATTCTATTAGTATTATTGCCTCTATTGTTATTGAACCGAACAAATTGATTAACATCGAACCTCTCCAAATAATTGCTTGTGATAAAAAAAAAAATTGCACACTTTTGAAAGGTAGGTATTTTTTTTTTAATAGGAGGGCGTCAATTTTATTGGATGGATTTGGTCTAAGGAGGCAGGCTAATAAAATTCTTATGGTCGGGGAGTGGTGTTCGAGATATTCGCGATATTAATTGTTCAAGGAACAATTGATGTTTCAAATAAAGCTTATTGGCATTTGAAAAATAAATAAAAAAATGTTTTTAAATAACTTATTTTTTGAAGAGAAAAGATTTGGCTCTGCCGGGAGTCGAACCCGGGTCTCCTGCGTTACATGCGAGGATGCTAACCACTACACCACAGAGCTCGGCTCAAGGCAGAGCAAATCCTTCCTCTTCACTGATATTCGACTCCCGGCGGAGCCAAATCTTTTCTCTTCAAAAAATAAATTATTTAAAAATAATTTAAAATGGTGGTCAGCCACAAATTAAGATTAGATTAATTTAAATAAAAAATTATTTTTAAATTTTCTTTAAACTTTTAAACTTCCTCGCCATGTAGGCTACACGGGGTTTCCGGGACAGGGGAGCTGGTGGGGATTAATGCAGCGTATTATTAAATTTCACCTGCATCCTGGTTTTAAACTCGCTACCTTCTTACTTAATTTTTATTTATTTTTTTTGTTTCTCCCGTTCTTAGCCGTTTAGGCTATACGGGGTTTCCCGGGCCAGGGGAGAGGGTAACGATTAATGCAGAGTTTTATTAAAATTCCGTTTTGAACTTGTTATCTTATGGTGTAGAATCATATGTCCGGTTGTCAGAGACAACTCGCATTTTCTAACGCATTTGCCCAATTGGCCATTCCGCCAACATTTAACCATACATATTTATTTAATTTTTAGTCTTTGTTTCTCAAATTATTTAAGGGGGCAGCTGCCCATCCCTGATCGCCCCCCTATGTTGACGCCCATGAGTGCTTCCGGCATCAGATAAGACTTACGTTTAACAGATGTAATGAATAATGTTTTAATTATTTAATCTGAAATAAAGCCATAGTTATACACTACGACTCTCGTAACAACTTAGTACATTACACGTCCTATTACAAAACTCCTAACAGTAAAAGCAAATATTAAGAAATTTAACGAACTGGTAAAAACTAAATAGCATTATTTATTTCATTAAAATAATTACTGGAACGAAGAGACATAAACAAATAAAAATCTGTTAGTTCATAATATACACTTGTAATATAAGGGTTGGTATTTTTGCCCGTGCTTGTGGTAACTTCCTAACCAAGCCTAAATTTTATAAATTTTACAAGTTGAAAAGACAAAACAAAAACCAAAAACCATGAAGGGTCTTGGGTTCAGTACTGGTTAAGGACGCGCTGTTTCTTGATCTATGGTCGTACGGGTGAGGGGGGGGGGGGGAGATTTGACCGTGATCACGCTTAACCGATGGGTTTTTTTTCTCCATGATATTATTTAAGAGAACCCACTTTTGAAAGGCAAGGCCAACCCCAAGATTTGTCTTCCAATTTATTAGCTGTAATATTTTAAAATATTAAGTGCGTTAAGATAAAAATATAAACCTAATTACGATAAAAAAACATAATTTAATGTTTTTATTTCAAATTTTCCTATGACATATTTTCAACAGGATATCGAAAATAGCTTACAAAAGAGTCACTATCAACGATTAACATGAAGAAACAGAATATCTTTTCAGCAGTTTCTTTGAAAAAAAAAAAGTTGAACTATTGATAATTCATGCATTCATATCTCATGATGTGCAATGAACCGAAAATAACTTTAAATGAAATTAATCAGACTTCTGACGAAAGGAATTTTCTATCTATATTTAGAACGGAACATTTAGCAAAGGAAGGAAGGAGGTTTTTAACTATAAAAAAAGGGATGCAAATATACAAAGCATCATCAAGTAATGACGTCAGCGTACAGCAGTGGGTGTCTGTAGAGGAGCTATGACGTAAAACTGTCCTATATTCGATTCCGTTGCTAAGTTTTTAAGCTAAATGTCTTGATCAATAATTATTTAAAAGGTTTGAAATACATGATTTGTTTGTATTTTTAATCAGCACAGATGTGACTAAATTTTGTTATTGTTTTTTTGTGAATTAATATTCCTCATTGATAAAAATTTCAAAACATTAAAAGTCATATCAAATTCAAGTCATTTTTTTCAAAACTAAGTAAAAAATCGTAATAGTACCTTAACATACTTGACTATTCAAATAAAAGAAATTAGATGTACACTTTCAAATGAGATCAATCATTTTTTTTTTTAAACAGCTTATAATAAAAATATGGCTAAAATAAATATACATAGTAAAGTATCAACTCACTCTGCAAAAGAAAATGTTATAATGAAGGCAGAAAGGAAGTTTTAAACTAATTACAAACATTTTACCGATTTTTTATTAATTCTATTATTATTAATTTTTTTTTTGTAAAACTTTTAGTATCAGGAATAATCCCATTATGAAAGTAGACGCCTAAAATATAGAAATCAGTTGATTTAGTTGCGAAAAAATACTTCTCTCAATTTTAGCACACGTTTGTTTTCATTTTGGGTTAAGATTTTTTTTTACCATACCTAAATAAAATTTTAAACGTCAATTGAAATTCATTTTGTTTTTTCCAAAGAAGTAAAAAATTAAACTTAAAAGTCTCAAGCCCTCACCTTTTATCTTCTAAGAATGATTGAAAATAAGCATGAATCCAAGAATTCGAAACATAATCGATATGTTTTCTAAAGGCACCTAAACTAACAAATAAAGATATAAATTCACTTAAAACGTATAACATAAACCAAAGGCTTTGTTATAACAATAAATATTTGTTGAAAAAAATAATAAAATATTGGGGGACCGTGAATTACAATAACTTCTAAGGTTCTATCTAGTACCTACAAGGCCACAATGGGTTATGTCAAGTCTGCAAACTGTTAATTCCAGAAAAATAACTACATATTTTTTTTAAGGATAACATAAATAAAAATCTTAAAATATAGTATTTTTATATATATTTATTGATAATCAAACGATCCTTTCGTTTGATTATCAATAAATGGCCACTTTAAAATAAACCTTTTTATGAATTTTTTTTATATTTCAACATTGTTTCATGTGGCAATATAAAAAAAACTCTTAAAATATGATGGTGCATGGAACAAGGAAAAATCAAAGTTGAAAAAAATACTGATTAATCATTATGAGGTTAGCAACGAATCGATTGTTAAGAAAGGTACGTTTGATTATCGATAAATGACAACTTTGAAATAAAACTTTTTTATATTTCAACATTGTTACATGTAGCAAATAAATGATGTAAATTCATAATTTTATTTACGTATTATCTGATTCAGATTAATATGCTGGGTATATAGCAACTCCAGCTACTTATTACTTTTACTATTATGTACTTATATAAATTTATACTATTTTAATATGTTATAATAATAAGTTATAATATTATATATTTTATAAATACATCAGAAGACAGATTTATTAATAAAGGGGGATGTATCTTGGGTTAATATATGATAAATTGTGAAGCAAGTTAATGCATCAAAGAGAACCCACTCAAGAGCACTCTAGTGTGAACGGAAGGAGTTATAAATAGGAGCTTCTGTCTAATCCCACCGACAGATGGCAGCACGAACAGGGATTCAAACAGCTGTTTCTTTATCAACAATGGATTCCCTTATTTTGGAAATTTCTTCATAACAATAAAATGTTAAATTTCTATTATTCATCTTGAATAACTATTAAATAAAATAAAATTGAAAAAAAAAATTAATTCTTTCTATTGGAAAGAAATTCATTTAATACCACATCAGCTCTAATAATTTACTAAAGCTATTCAAAAACAAATAATGTAATAAATTAATAATTAAATTTCATTAAATAAAAATATTAGAAAAATAAAAAGACTAAAATAAAGCTATACAAAAATGACATGAAACAATTAAATATTTGGGATAGTGTAATGACTATTTGATGTTTTTATCATATGTTTAGAATGTTATGAATTAAATTATATATTGGTGTATTTAATGTTAGTTGTTATTTGAATGGATCCGCCGAAAAACGTTTTAAGTGACAAACATGCAATATTGAGTAATCAGTAAAATAAAATCATAGTCTAAAGTTATTGTTAGTTCTGTAGGTGATTTTTTTTTCTCATGTGATTTGTTATGTAAACATGTAAAATGACATAATGGAGTACTAGATCATACTATGACGTAATATTATACATTTTAATACATTCACCCAAAAGTGCCACTTCGGCAATTTTGTCGCTTAGAACGTTTTTCGGCGGATCCATTCATTTGTTGTTATGATAATGTTTTGGTTCTCTTAATGTGTTATAATGTTATTTATTGTAATGTTGATATCAACCAGTACTCAACTCTGATGTCCATTGACCAAGAGTATGTGCCAAAAAGAAATGTATATGTATTGTAATGTTTGAAAATAAAAGCACTTTAACAAAACAATTACATATTTAGAAATGAAAATAACTGTTCAATTAATTCTTTTGAAAGTGTTAAATAAATGTATATAAATAATTAAACCATGCATTATTCAATAGTAAAAGAATTGTAAGGCATCAGTAAGAGTTATGTAGTTCTCATTCTGGCCACCAGACATGAGGGCAGCACCGACTTAGCTCAAACCTTCCTTCAGTACAGAAATACTATTATTATTTTGAAATATTATAAGATTTGAAATAGCTTCCTGATTATTTTATTTATTTGGGGAAATACAATAATTTTTAAATTCTATATTATCAATGTACATCATATTGGTATGGGATTTGAAATATAGAAAACATACTTAAGTTAATGTATACCTTTAGTGCAAAACCTAGATAAAAGGTTTTACTATTAAAAACATAAAAGAAACTACATAAGAATCAAACAGACTCAACAACTTTAGATGAGAGAGCTAAAAAAAGTTTTTATTTATGTTGAAATATTAAAACTCTATAAATCCTACCATCTCCTAACTTAAATAAATAATTGATATAAAAATGCTTTAAAATACTGTAAACTGGAATTACATACAGTGGCTCACAGTCAAAATGATGCAAACGAATATTTTTATTTCAAATGCTATTTACTTCCTCTTTGTTAAAATTTAAAAACCAATGCACATGAGGCCATAATGGTTCATTGTCATACATTAAATTTATATAATCAAATCAACTCAACAGCAATTATAGAAAGAGAAAAAAAAATCTTCATTAAAACTCGTAGGGATTGAAGGTCACAGTGAAAAAGATGCAACATTTACTTCCGTTTAGAAAAAAGTGAAAGTAACAAGTATTCTTCAATTATCGGGTAAATGAGTTTATTAACCTTTTAATTTCTTTTCATTCTTTCAATGGAAACAAAAATAAACAATATGAATACTAGTAATCAGTCTAGTTCAAGCTTTTGCTTAAAATGGGTGCGCAAACAACTATACGTGAACGAGAAATAGTGATTAGCAATTTGAAAATGGACAAAACACAACGAAAAATTGCCTCTACTATCAATAAGAGTTATGCCACCGTTCAAAATATTATTGAAAGTTTTAAAAACTAAAATACAATAATAAGAAAAGCTAGTGTGAGTGCAAAACATTTTTTTACTCGTAATGATCAACGTTGGATTTTGTGCCAAATAACAAATAATCCAAAATTTGGTGCTCCAAAGTTGACCACATTAGTTAAAAAACATTTAAATAAAATGGTATGTGCTGAAACCATTCGAAGGGTCTTAAGAAAAAACCAATACAACGGTAGAGTTACATGCCAAAAACCTTATATCACTGACATAAATAAAAAGCTTCGAATCAATTTTGCTAAGCATTGTTTAACAAAAGACATGGACTTCCGGAAGTGTTCTGTATTCGAATGAGCCAAAATTTAATTTTTTTGGCTCTGATGGAAGAGGTTTCGTCTGGAGAATGTCAAATGAAGAGCGCCATGAAAAAAATCTTCACCCGACCATCAAACCTGGAGGTGGTCATGTCATAGTTTGGGGGTGTATTGCTGCCTCGGGGGTAGGAAATCTTCATTTTATTGAGTGAACAATGAATAGCCACTTATATTGTCACTTCCTGAAAGAAAAAAATTAAAGCAAGTGCAACCGAGCTATTAAATAAATAATTTTGCTTTTTATAGTGGTAACGGCCCCAAGCATTCTTCTCATCTTGCAAGAGAATGGTGTTTATATAATTTACCCCAAAACTATAAAAACAACTTCCCAATCACCAGACCTAAACGTCATAGAGAATTCATGGAGTAAATTAGAAACAGAAGTGACAAAACATAAGATATCAAACCGAGAAGATCTCAAAAAGGTGCTACAAGAAGAATGGAAAGATATAAGCCCATCTTAAACAGAAAAGCTTGTCCAATTGTTCGAAAGAGATAATAAAAGATAAAGGCTTCCCTACAAAGTACTCAAATTCAAAATATTTTTGATTTTTTGGATGTTTTTAATTTTGCATCATTTTCACTGTGACCTTAGAAGTGTATATTTATTCATGAGGTTTTAGTTTAATTTTAGGATTTGATCTCAAATAAGCTTTTAAGTATTGTCAATTCTAACCTAATGTTTCTACTTTATATTTGTAAACAAAGATTGTTGAAAATAAATTTTGGCTTGGTATAAAATTTTTTTTTTCAAAGTTAATTCCTTGCATCATTTTGACTGTGAGCCACTGTAACTGTATCAACTAACTAAATGATACTGTAACTGTATTTTTAACACATTGCTTTGCAATTAAAAATGATTTGAAAGAGTAATAAGACAAAGAACTAATGATCGATCCTACTTGCAGGAGGTACCTACATTAGGTAAAAGATTTCAGTTTCAAAAAGTTTTATTTAGACTAGCAGCCTTGGCTTACAGATTGTATGGTTTCAGAATATAACTATAAATAATTTGCTTTTTAATTATTTATAAAAAAATATATAATAATAATAATTTAAAAAACTATCCAAGAATCAACATCAAAACACACTGAAAGAGCTTAAGTTCTGAATAGGTACGCGTGCAAACATTATGAATATACTGATACTAATAAAATTTGGTCCATGGGAGAAAAGATAGATGAATAAAAATGTAGTCAGCATAATTTAAATGCTATCCTAGAATATTATTTAATTAATTTATAAGATAAGGGAAACAAATACACATATATATGAATTTATTACAAGCAGGATATTCATGCAGTCCAGGAACAACATACAGGAACCACTAATTGTGAGAATTCTTGCTCTGGTTTTTTCCATTATTAAGGCTTTTAAGGGATATCAACAGAACATTATTTTTTTAATTCTATTACTCAAGGACTTTTATTTTCATAAGTAATATGATCTTAAGTATTCAACCACATATAATTATTAACATTAAACTGTAAATAAAGTTTAAAATCAATAAATGTTATTTTTATAAGTACAGAAGTAAGAAAAGATTAAATTAAACCAGAAATAAAATCGTATGTTGTTATTTAATCTAGAGTTATCAGTTAGATAATTAACTTATAATTTTTAAGCTATTTAAGTAATTAGAAGATAAAATCATTTGTTTTGAAATAGAAAATATAATAAAATAGAAAACGATACCAATATTCTGGAATTGATCATTTCAACACTCACCTGAAACAAAACAAAAATTAATTAATACAAAGTACATGAGATATTAAAGAAAAAAATGAAATTGAGAGTGTAAATTAGAACTTAACAGAGGTTATCAAATGGATTGGGTGATATATAAACACATATCTAAATATACTAATTCATTAATATATATATTATTACTGCATATATTATCGTTGATATATAGGTATCAGGAATAATTCTTATTTTAAAAACCAAGGCCACTAGGATAACTTTCACGGTTCAGAGTCTTGCATAGCTTTAAGATTGGTTCAAGGACACAGCTCACAAATTTAAAATAAAAACCTTCTAGTCACCAAACCAACCAAAATATTTTTAAAGTATTATTAAAATATTTTACTGATTTGGTTATAGTTCCAAGTGTCATGGTGGAGGACTTTGGGGGCTGCAGTCTCACCTTTTGGGTTATTTTTATTTTTAAAGATGGAATTTTACTTTACAAAAATTAATGAAGTAGTAATAAAGAACAAATAATATGCAGAACAAGTATTATTTATTGGTGGCATAAGAAAATTAAAATAACAGAGCTTGTCAAATTACATTTCAGAAATAGTAGAATTGTGATTTATGGATTTTTAAAAAGTTTAAAATCTAATCATCTCAGAATTATTTATATCTACGTGAGTAAACACTAACTGCGGCCAATCACAGCAACTGAAATAAAAAATTGACCCTTCTTCAACTAACTGTTGACTGAACTTGAAAGTATTTGAACTGTATCGGAATAGTTGAGCAGAATGACGAAACAGGAGGTTGGGTTTTTGAAGGAACACAATCACCGATTCTCCACGCTGATTTTCCACAAGAGCTCTCAAATCGATTCTAAACCTCTCTGGAGTGCTAATCCTCTTTGAAGAAAACTAAACGTTCTTCAGCAAACGCTATATTATAAATTGGAATTATTTAGGTTTCGTAACTATCTAAAGCGATCTAAAGGACTGTAAGTGGAAAAGTTGGAATTTTTTTTCTGTATACAACGAAAGTAATCTATTAAAGATAGCAGCTGTGCAAGTGTAACTTGACAAGTCTTTTGTTGTGAAAATACCCTCTAAGGTGCACCCAGCCCCAACCACCTAATTAATTACCTCATCCTAATTAAATACTCAATTTAGAGGTAAACGTATGCTTAGGAGTGATCTCGTTGAAATCAAGTAATGAACCTAATATCCTCCTCAGGATCAATGGAAACAAATATCAAACATTAAAATACTTTTAAATAAAAATACTGGAACCATTCCTGCCGGTAATAGTACTTATTCTTCATAGTCACCTTATACATCTACAATAGATAATAAAACGCCTAATACCCACATGTTAAAAGTGACATTGAAATTCAAAGAGATTTTCTTCTGTGTATTTGAAAGATTATTAATCTTTCACTTATACATACAAATATTTTTTCAAACAGTAACTTTCATTGGGAAATTTTTCCACTTGGACCCTTCGCGAGGTCCAATTTAATTTCTTTAAATATAGAAATTAAAATAATTTAGTTTTTTTATTTATGTTTTACGTCTCTTCAACTGCTGAGGCCATTATCGACGACTGCAGGGCATTAATTTCGTGTTCTTCGGGTATCTAAGGGTTTTTTGAATGCCATTATTCACTTTATAGGGATACGACGCACAGTGGGAAAATTTTGTCATTTAGCGGCCAAAAATCTATAACTCCTGACTAAATGACGATAATCGAATAATTCTTTTTTCATTACAGAGCATGGGATCCCCTTTATCAGTGAGAATAAAAAAAATAAAAATAACATCGCTCAAACTATTTCAAATTAATTTTTATATGCATCCTTTCTTCACTTATATTTAAATAAAATAGTTTATTAGGGACAGGGTTATATATACAGACTGAAATGAGTCAATATTATTATCTATTGAGCTTTCCGCTTATATTCATGTCTTTTACAGGCACTTGCTTCATTTGAAAGATTTTAAAATAATTATTGTCTAAATAAGAAAAAAACTAAAAAAATAAATTAAAAATACCCTATTTTTTAGGAATTTGAAAGGAAATAGGAATATATTTGAAAAAAATATTGTCCAATAAATCAACGATAATTATGTTTTATGATTTAGTCTAATTCGAGGCCGAATCTATATTGAAAGTTGAAATATGGGGATTTAAATCTTAAAATCGATATACCGCCGATCGATCGCATTTGATCGATTAAATTCTAATATGGTATTTTAGCACCCTTCACCCTCTACCAGTATGGAAACAATCAGAACCAACTATTGCCAATATTAGAAGTTATATCAATTTAAATACTTTCTTTTCATAAATTACATACTCAACGTGGATGAAATTGAAACGCATTTTTATCCAATAATTTTACAGTCATTCTTCTTATTTATAAAATATGTTTGGTGCATTAATATAAAAAGTAAAGCTCAATAGGAAAAAAATTAAATTTATTTTAAGCAAAATCTATGCTTATCTCTCTGGTATTATTATTTTTTTTTTTTTATTGAGCCTTACTTATTATATAATTGCACCAAATATATTTTATAAGTAAGAAGAATGGCTGTCAAATTATTGGATAAAAATGGGATTGATTTCATCCAAATTGACTATGTAATTTATGAAAAGAAAGTATTTAAATTGATATAAATTCTTTTATTGGCAATAGTTGGTTCTAATTTTTTTCACAGTGGTGAAGGGCGAAGGGTGCTAAAATAACATAATAGAATTAGATCGATCAAATGCGATCGATCGGCGATATATCGATTTTAAGATTTAAATCCCTATATTTGAACTTTCATTATATTTTCGGCCTCGAATTAGACTAAATCATAAAACATAATTATCGTTGATTTATAGGACAATATTTTTTTCCGTTAAAATTCCTAAAAAAAAAAGGGTATTTTTAATTTAATTTTTTGGATATTTTCTTATTTAGACAATAATTATTTTTAAATATTTCAAAAGGAGCAAATGCCTGAAAAATACATGTATATAAGCGGAAAGCTCAATAGATAATAATATTGACTCATTTCAGTCTGTATATATAACCCTGTCCCTAATAAACTATTTTATTTAAATATAAGTGAAGAAAGGATGCATATAAAAATTAATTTGAAATAGTTTGAGCGATGTTATTTTTATTTTTTTTATTCTCACTGATAAAGGGGATCCCATGCTCTGTAATGAAAAAAGAATTATTGGATTATCGTCATTTAGTCAGGAGTTATAGATTTTTGGCCGCCAATTGACAAAATTTTCCCACTGTGCGACGTTATAATCGAGTATTTTTGAAATTCCACTACTTTATTTTATTTTATTGTATTCCACTGTATTTTAAAATAAAAACATAAATAAACCGTAATATTTATGGATTCATTGGAGCCTGAAAAGGTTACATTTGACCAAATCCCGTGTTCCAAAATATTATACAGACTCAAACAACAAAATATTAATCTATTTGGCATCAGTCAGGAACCGGATGAATGAAGTGGGAGAGGAGACATTAGTTGAGTGTCAGCTGCCCAGCGGCAGTTGGGTCACCGCAGGGCTACGCTGGGGTTAATTGCCAATTCACTGCCACTGCGCTCAGTTTTTTGGTGTTCTTTCTACATTGTATATTATAATGCTGGGCTGAGCTGGGGATAAACTTAGATATTAGCCCTCTACTTTATTTGATTTTTTATAAAACCAAGAAAATATTTGGACAAAATAACCATGCTTACCAACGAGTGTTTGCATAAGTAAAGAAAATATTTCCCTGAATTTCATTCAACTTTTTTATAAGCTTTATCTAGGCGACACTTTAAAATACTCGGTTAATTCGTATTTCTTGAGGTGGTTGATATACTGGAATTTCAGTCCGAAACAATTTCTTTCTATAGCATTTCTTAATTAGTTTAATTTCTTAAATTAAAGAAATTAATCCCAGAAAGTAATCGTAAAAGAAATTAAAATAATTATTAATTAAACATAAATAAATCATAATATTTAGGGATCCATTCAAGCCTAAAAAAATTGTTACATTTGACTTGTTACAAGTGACATGGAAACGCTGTTTACATCGCCTACGTTTCGAACCAAACATGTGGGGCGTTATAACGGAACTGAGGTAAACATGTTAGGATCTACATACTCGTATTACGATTTTTGCTGTTGCTCATTATGTAAAATCTAATTATTGGCATTATTTGTAATTGTTATTTTAATGAAACAATATATTTTGACTAAGACCTTCATAGCAACCGGTAGCTCTGATTTCGTGATGTAATATTACGGCATAATCTCCAAATACCATAATCTCAAATAGTGACTTAAGCCCTTATGACAAAGATATATACATTGACTAGAGCTAAACGCCGCCCGGATATAAATAATTTAATTAATAATAATGGAAGATAAATTAATGAAAAGGAATAATGAAGATGATACTTATCAGACCCGAAGGACAAGAACGAGATCCGTGGAGAGTTATCCGAGAGCTGACCTTACACAGCGCTGACCTTCGCTCATGCGAGCTATTTATTTTATCTCAAGGGAAATATATTTTAAGTGCAGTCATTAGCAACAAAGAAACGGGTTTGCAGGAGAAGGATACTTTTGAACAGGTTCTCAGGAGATAACGTTCTTTAAAATTATATAAAATTTCTACTTCCTCCTAAAACCTAAAAGCTCCTGAAGGTTCCTTTAACAATTCTCCACTTGTAGCCGGTTAACAGATCCCCTACTTCAATATTCACCTCGACAAACATTTAGCTTTGAATCTCTTTACAGGTTTGCCAATGATATAAACAGCCAATGGGCCATTCCACGTCAAATCATCCAGCCAAGACTCAAAACTTTACCTCCCCCCTTCAGATTTTGATAAAAATTTGCAGGCTTTAAGTACATGCAGAAATATAAAAAAACGATTATTTTTATCCAATTTCCACATTGTTTCAGAATTATGGTCATTTCAACTAATGAGAAGTTCCGATGACGACTTGAGCTCAAAACCAACTTGTACTTGTTAAGACTTTCCTGTGTAGAGTGGGTATTAATTTAACTGGAACGTTCCTTTCACATAATTAGTTTTTTTTAAATGTGATTGCCCAGAGATTATGGAAGATAGTTCTTTGTAACGGGAACTAGATGTCTTTAGATGCCACATTTAAATAAAATTTTTCTATATTAGATTCAAATCGACATAAAACTTATAAGTCGGTAACCCACTCATATTATTTTATCATTAAATAGATAATTGTATCCTCTTTCTATTTATATATGTAGTTCATTAGGCTGTTTGGCGACAGATTTTTGCTCATGGCATTTTTTATGTTTAAGAATTTTTTTTCCCATGATGAAAAATCATCTGTCAAAAGTTTAAATTTAAAATACTATTGTCGCTACTGCCTTAAGGTCGACTGCAAGCGCGATCTATTTTAGTTTATTATGTGTGAGTAGTGTTTTCGGATATGGGCTGCTTACTGTTTTGTATTTCATATGCTGTCTTGATTAATTGCGATGTAAATGGATTCTCTTATTTTTTGTTTTGGCCGGGAGGCAGTAACGGATCCAGGGGAAGGGGCGGGGGGCACGCGCCCTCCCCTGAGAGGTAAGGACACTCATACAGTATTACTATTTCTATATGAAATGAGCTATATTTAATTATTTTTCAAGTCCACCAATTGAAAATGAATTGTGTTTAAACATTTACAGTAATTTATAACGTCATTATGTACTAATATGTATTTTAAATTAGGGCCTTCATTACTCTGGAAATGTTGAAACAAAAAAATTGCGCCCCCCCCCCTCAGAAAATTTCTGGATCCGCCACTGCCCGGAGGTGGATGTAAGTAGAATTTTAACTTTCTAAAAATCTATCTATCTGGTTTCTTTTGCACGGTTTGACAATGGTGTGGTTGTTTTTGAGTTTGGATTAAGGGTGCTTTTATGGTTGTAAATTCTAGTTTTAAGGTCAGTTGAGGTTGTGTCTATGTAAGATTTCTCACAGTTTTAACAGGGAATATTATATACATGAGGTTTCTTTGTTTTTCTATCGATTTGGGGTCTTGTGTTATTGTTTCCAGTGTGGTGATATGGCGCTGAAAGCTCCATGTTATAATATCAAAATATATTTATGAGATCGTCCTGGTGGTTGTACTATTATTAAATTAATTATTTTATTTAAGAGTGATACATGTTTTTTTTTATTTATCTGTTGCCTACCACTGTTGCAATCGTTTCGCTAATACCGAAATGATAAATCTAAGCCTCTAAGCGTTATAGTTGAATGACTAGAGCCAAGATGAGAGGTTCGAGCATTAGAGGAAAAGAAGACGGCTACACTACGGAGACTATTAAGGCCACCACTGACCGTGAAATCGCTCTCCTTGTAGTTCTCACCGTCAGGGTGTCTTCTAGTCGATATTATCGTAAAGCTGCCTTTACACTCTACGAACTTTACCTTCGAACACCAACCTCGAACAGCCTTCACGTCGACTGTTCGGGTGTTCCAGGAACTTTATCTGTTCGCCTGTGTTCGGGGTAGCGCTAATGTCACTTTTGATTTGGGTTTTTCCCAAGTGACAGGAGTTGTTTTTGATATTAGTGCGCAGTTGTAATTTGTCTACTATTTTTTTTATTTTTCAGATAATATAAAATATATTGATAATGGAGATTTTTTCTTCATCATAAGCTAGCGTTGGGTGCATCAGCCATATTTGTTCGCTTAACCGGTCTGTCTTTCCCAGGCCAGGTAATCATACTTTTAAAACTTGTGTCATCAAGAGTAAAAAAATACATAATATTAAGATCTAATTTGTTAGGTTGAGTTTACATCGTTATGCATATGCACGTAAGGCTCAGTAAGGTTTAACCCAAAAGTGCTTGCACTTCGGCGGTCTTTTCAAATTATGAAAATATATCGAATAACATTAAGTTTCCAATTAAAATGAAAATATTCGACCGAGCTCTCCGCGAGTAAATGGAACTTTTTAAAAAATATCATAAATTATGTTATATGTAGCCTGCAACCAACACACGAAGAAAATCAGTATCTGGTGTGTTTATTATGTTCACGTAAAGGTAATATGATGAAAATTACAAAAAGTTTAGAGGACAAAATAAGCTCATTATTTAGTTTGTGATAAGAACAGAGTTGGGCAGTAGTTAACTACATTTGTAATTAACTACACAGACAACTACATCTAGTTTGTAGTTGGAAGCGCGCAACTACTATTTTTCAACTACCAGCTAAGTAGTTGTAATTTAAAACTACAACTACAGTAGTTGGGAAAAAGTAGTTGGAAATGGCAAGTACAATAAGTAGTTGTAAATGTAGTTTTAGAGCGGCAACTACATCTGCTAAGCAACGTCTAATTAAATCACATGTTTTTGCTATTTTTATTTTTTGTTTAGATAAATACTCCATAGATAAGTGGGCTCCATTATGGTTGATAATCTGTTTTAAAAATAGAACAATACATATACGTAATACAAATTTTTTCCATGGTTTCCGGCAGTCAATTATTTTTTTTAAACCTTAGGTTCTAGATCAATCCCATGTTTTATATATTAGCTGAATTTCATTTGATATACTCCTTATCGATAATACTATATATCGATAATTACTCGTTATCGATAAAAGTAGTTGTAGTTTCAGGCCCATAATTACAGTTGCAACTACTAGTTGTAGTTCTAAAAATGCAACTACTTTTTTGAAACTACAGTAGTTGTAGTTGTGGTCCATCAACTACAAATTACAAAAGTAGTTATAGTTTCAACAACTTCCCAACTACTTTGTCAGTAGTTTTGTAATTTGTAGTTCAACTTCTTTTTGCCCAACTCTGGATAAGAATAACGATTTGCTACCACTCGTTGTGTGTGCGTCTTGTAAACGGAATTTTTATCGATCTGATATTAAGATTCAACAAATTTTTTCTATTTAAAAAAAAAAAAACCAGTGACAAGATCTAGCACCAATAAATTATTATGTGACTGTTATGTATGTGAGTTAGCAAGACTTCCAGAGCATATAATTTTTTTCAACAAACGACTCGGCCTGTGGTAAAATTTTACCTCCTACGGTAATAATAACATTTTAACTTTAAAACATGATACTACAAGCCCGAAGAAGTCTTCGCCAAAAAAGAGTAACATCACCGAAAATTTTTCTTGCTCTTGTTGCGAATTACAAATTTTCTATCATTATTATTAAATGACAATAGTCACAGCCATTTTTTGAAAACATTTTTCAATGGGCGTACTACCTACAATATAATTTATATAGTATTTTTAAAAATATTGCATTTACTTGCGGAGAGCTCGGTCGAATATTTGCATTTTGATTGAAAACTTAATGTTATTCGATATATTTTCATAATTTGAAAAGAACGCCGAAGTGCAAGCACTTTTGGGTTAAACCTTACTGAGCCCCACCGTGTATGCTAAGCAGTATATCTTTAGGATATATAATAATAAATTAATACTCTTACATAAAATGAAATATAGCAAGTTGGATATTAATGGAGAGAAAGAAGCTTTCGGATGCAGGAAGTAGCGATACCCCCCCAACCCACTAGGACAGAGTCGGGGGACAGGAAATCAATTCCAACAGCTGATTGCAACTGTCAACTGTCAGCAAACATTTGTGTTGGGTCACAGCTACAGTTTGCAATTAGTATCTCTAATCAAGTAATACAAACCCAAACGGTTCACTGAAGCTAGTTAGCAGATCAGAGCTAATCATCGAATTGTAATTTAATAATTTAATAATAATATATTTTATTTGTTTTTAGGGTAGTTCCCTATACAAATAGAAGTTGGTCTTTTGACCTCACAATAATGTTTGTTATATTACAGTTTAGCTAATAACTTTTTTATTTAATGAGTACAGTTCTAGGTTATAGGTTGTTTGTTATGGGCGATCAACTGCGCGGTCATTACGCCCCTTTTTTACTCTATGATATTGCCCAAGATATTATTCTAATATGTATTATGACGAGTATTATAATTTTTTAATATTTATCATTAATTAATATGCTCTATTTATTATATTTTTGTAAATAAGGAAATCTCCCTAAACAGCTTTATAATGCTATCCGCAGCCTTTGGTGAATCTTTCAATGCCTCCAAAATGTTGCGTTGTATATTTAGTTTTGTGTATTCGCCTTCATATCTACTGCAATCTTCTATGATATGTTTAACTGTAAGAGGGGTTTTGCAGATTTCACATTCTGGTTGGCGTTCTTTAGTAATTAGGTGAACATGGGTGAGGTTTGTATGACCTATCCGAAGCCTTGTCAGTGCTACCTCTTCTCTTCGGTTCCCTCGCAGGGAGCTAATCCATTCTCTCGTTGTAGGCTTAATGGATCGAAGCTTATTAGTGAGAGGGATTTCAGACCACATGGACTCCCAGTTGCTCCTTACTATCTTCTTGAACCATGATTTCATGTCTTTCGGTTCATATATTTGCAGTGCAGGGCCCATCATAATTGCTGCTTCCTTTGCTGCCCTGTCTGCTGTTTCATTACCTAGAATTCCGGTATGTGATGGCACCCATAAAAAGCTTACCGACTTGTTATTGTCATATAAAATGTCCAGATAATTATTGATTTTTTTAAGTGTTTGACCATCTCCAGTATGTTTTTGAATGGCGTATATGGCTGATAATGAGTCGGAACATATTAAAATCTTTTTTGTGTTAATGTCAATAGAAAGAAGGAGAGCAGTTGCAATTGCTTGCATTTCTGCCGTAAATATTGATGTGAAAGGAGGCAATTTGTGTTTTTTTATTGTAGATGCTTGAACTACTGCGTAGCCAACATTCTCATTTCTTTTAGAGCCATCTGTATAAATAATTTCATATTGGTTGTATTTTTCCATGATAATGGAATCAAGGCTACGTGTACGTGGAGGGATACTTCTTAAAGAGAGGTCTATTTTTGGAGGAGGGTTTGTCCAGATCGGCTTATGTAAATCGTAGTCCGTGAGATCTATAGATACACTATGGATTTCACTTATAATTTCTCGGAATCTAACTGCTAGCGGTGAAGGGCTTCTTGGTTTAGAGTTATATAAATGAATATGTTGGGGATAAAAATGTGGTTGTATGCAGGATGGTTAGGCTGGAGTTTTAATTTAACAAGATACGAAGAGATAAGCTCCTGACGGCGAAAAACAAGAGGTGGCATGGAAGCTTCTACGCAGAGGCTAGTTATGGGACTGGTCCGAAATGCTCCAGTGGCGAGTCTTATGCCCGTATGATGAACTGTATCCAGGAGTAGCAGATGTTTTGCCTTCGCTGATGAGTAAACTGCGCAACCATAATCAATCTTAGATCGGACAAGGCTTGCATATATCATAAGCATACTTTTGCGATCGGCACCCCAGGATGTCTTAGCGAGCACCTTCATTAATCTGAGGCGGCTGGAACATTGCTCGCGTGTGTATCTGATGTGGTTCAGCCAGGTGAGTTTCTTGTCTAAAACAAGACCAAGAAATTTAACGTCTTCCGTAAATCTCAGTTGCTCACCATAAATGTAAAGCTCTGGATATTCGGTAGGATTTCTTTTCCTAGAGAACATTAGGCATTTGGTCTTACCAGTCGAGAAGCGGAGATTGTTATTATCTGCCCAGATTTGAAGGTTGCGGATGAGATCCTGGAGGGTTCTCTTCATCCAATTACTATCCCTGAATCGCAGTAGAATGGAAAGGTCATCAACATACAGAAATGCTTTGATCGGACGGGGAATAACGTTGACAATTGTATTAATAGCTATTGCAAATAGCGTGCAGCTTAGTACACTTCCTTGTGGTATGCCGTATGCTGTTGTCTTGGAAGCTGAGACAGACCGTCCTATTCTTACTCTTATGTACCTCAATTGTAGGATGCTTTTAAGAAAATTTATAAGGCGTCCACGAAAACCCCATGTAAGCATGTTTTGGAGAATGACAGTCCTTTTGATGGTGTCATAAGCTTTTTCTAAATCAAAGAAAATACCCACTGCTTCTGTTTGTTCTATAAATGTGTTTAGAACTTCGGCCTCCATTATTACTAATTCGTCTAGTGTGGATCTGCCTTTGCGGAAACCGCATTGAATATCCGTTAAGATGTATTTTTCTAATATCCACACAAGTCTTTTATTTATAAGTTTTTCTAGTAGTTTTGACAGACAACTGGTTAACGATATGGGTCTGTAACTGTTTATTAAATTTTTATCATTACCCGGTTTTAGAACTGGGACGATGATTGACTCTCTCCAAGCTGGAGGATAATATGAGGCTTCCCAAATTCTATTATATATGGATAGTAATGCGCTTTTTGCTGTTGATGGTAGATTTTTAATCATTAAATTATGGATTTCATCTTTGCCTGGGGCTGAAGGTTTTAATTCATCAATGGCTGATTGTAGCTCCCAAGAGGTGAATGGGCAATTGTAATGCTGCTGGAGATGTTCTTCGTGTCCAGTGTTCCCTTCACATTCCTAAACATAGTTGTCATCCTGGTGAGGTATTGTTTGGTTGTTGGAAATATTTGCATAATGATTTACAAAAGCTTCGGCTATTGTTTGTGTATCGGTAAGTATGTTTCCTTGCAGGTTTATTACGGGTGTTTCGGGATTATATTTGCCTGCTATGGTATGGATTTTCTGCCAGATCTTTTTGACGGGAGTGTGGATATTTATGGACTCGACATACGATATCCAAGATGTCTTCTTCTTGGCTTTAATAATGTTTCGAGTGATCGCTTTTTCTTTCTTATATTTTATTAGATTTTCTGTTGTGGGGTTTTGCTGAAATCTTTTTAGGGCTCTATTTTTTACTCTCAGAGCGATTCGACAGTCCTCGTCAAACCAGGGAGCGTGGTTAGGTTTAGGGAGGCCTTTGGATTTTGGGATGCTATTAATGGCAGAGTCTATTATTTTTGTAGTGAGAAACCCTATTGCTTCGTCTATATCGTCCGGCAAGTCTTGGGATTTTATCTTTATAGTGCTTTTAAAGTCTTCCCAATTTGCTTTTTCGACAATCCATCTTGGTTGGCGGGTCAATTTGGGTAACTCATTATTAAAGATCAATTTTATAGGGAAGTGATCACTTCCATGCTGGTTTTGGCATACTTCCCAAGACAAGTGATTTGCTAGTGTAGGTGAGGAAAAGGCTAAGTCAATAGCCGAAAGTGTTCCGGTTCTGGGGCACAGGTGAGTCATATCTCCTGTGTTAAGTACTAAATTATCAGTAGCATCGATGACTCTTCTGATAACATTTCCTCTTGGATTGCTTAGCCCATTGAGACTCCAGGAGCTGTGGGTTCCATTCGTATCCCCTACAATAATATAAGGGCTTGGAAGGCTATTGATAAGTTGTAGCAGCGCAATCTCGTTTATGGGTTCGGTAGGAGGTAAGTATACATTGCAGATGGTAATCGAAAAGGACAGTTTGACTTGAATAACTACAGCTTGTAGTGGGGTGTCTATGGGCAGTTCTCGAGCGAAGAGGTGCCTCCTAACTGCTATAGCGACTCCTCCATGAGCCCTTTCTCTAGTACAGTTCTACATGAACAGTATCTACATGAACATATTATGTTCATAATAATATGGATATGCACATGCAAACAATAATATGATCAAATTATGAATATTATAATTTTAACCAAAACAAATTGTTTAATAATGCCAATATAAATTTTATGAAACTATTTTAAGAACTTTACTACGTTACTACTGGTCTTATAACTGTCTTATATATTATGACCTTAGCTCTGTAGCTTTAGAAGCTTAAGCTACAGAGCTAAGGTCATAATATATAAGACAGTTATAAGACCAGTAGTAACATATGGCTGTGAAACCTGGGTACTGACAAATGAAATCGAAAGATTATTAAATGTTTGGGAACGAAAAGTACTCAGAAGAATATATGGACCTGTCTGTGAAGCTGGGAGATGGAGGCTGCGGAAAAACGAAGAACTTCGACGCATGTTTCAAGACCAAGAATTGGTGACATACATCAAGAAGTGTCAATTAAGATGGGCAGGACACGTCGAAAGGATGCCTGAAGGTAGACTGCCTAAAACACTATTGAATGGTAAGCCAGGAGGACGAAGGCAAAGAGGGCGACCACGAAGCCGTTGGATAGAAGGCGTTGAAAAAACTTTGGAAAAGCTGGGCGTTAGAAGATGGAGGAGACAAGCCCTAGACAGAGCGGAGTGGCAAAACGTCCTAAAACTATTGTAAAGGAGGCCCAGGTTCTCAAAAAAGGACCGTAGAGCCATGGAGTGAGTGAGTGAGTGATTTTAAGAACTTTAAGTAAAATCCCCGAGACGATAAAATCATTAGGTATATATTTGCAGCTATGTTATTACCATCATTAATTCCCTTAATACTCTTAAACAAATAAACAACTAAATATAAGGCATTTAACATCGTTCATACATAAGATAATAACAATTTACTTTTCATAACAACAATTTACATAAATTATCAATCAACTCAATTTAAAAAAAAAATAATTACGCTAAAAATCATAATAACGTGAATAAATAACTAATTACTAACAAATGCTACATAAAATACAAAAAGACTAAATCTAACATAATTCTAATGCGTTAACTCATCTATAAATTTTCTTATCAACAGGCATGAGGTAACATAATAATAGAGTTTATTCGAATGGACTACGTCCTTTATAATTAACAAACCATTTAAATTCTCAAAATCATCCAAACTTTCATCAATGTAATTACATATATATTTTTTTCTCAAATTATTTTAAGTCGGGCAGTCTAAGAGTAGATGTTTTAAGTTTTCCGGCTGTAAACTGTTACACTGCAAACAAATATTATTAATAGAGAAGGTGTACCTGCGGCCTTTAAATATTAAAGATAAATGCTGTGGAGAGCCAAGCCTCAGTTGGCTTATTATACGCTTTTTCAATATTGAAACATTGTATGTCAGGTACATCTCCCCTCTCCCTAAATCACTCAAGTTTCGAAATTGTGGGTTGAAACTGGAATTGTAATTTAATATACGAGTACATACCTAATGGGAATGGAAAATAAGTTTATAACAGAAATAACATAACGGTAATTCATCTCTTGTACAACTCAAAATTATTTAATGTGAAATATTTAATATTAGTGACCGACCGAAGCTTCGGTTTTGGGCGAAAAATCTGGTTTCGACCGTGGTTTCGGTTAGATAGAATTATATTTTTTCACATCGGCATGCAGATAAGCCGAATGATAACCTCTATAAATCGAACAATTTGGTCGGTTCCTCGAAGATAGACTCATCGAGAGCAGAAGGTACTACATCAAGTAATTCACAATTGTAAATGTGATGGCGGGTCGAGGTTCATCAGGGTGAGCCTTTCCTAGCCCAACCACCTCACCATAGGCTGGTGAAAATTAAAAATTAAATAAACTTCAAATTAATGCCGGATGGCTATATTAAAAATATAGCAAATTAAGAAAAAAAATATTTAAAAAGAGTGTTGGCCACAACAGTAAACATGGTAACAAAGACCCGAACAAGGAAGACCGAACGCCATGTACCAGACAAGCAGCGGCCTTGCCAGCAGTGGTATGTATATCTACAGGAAACCAATTACCTCATACCAATTCGTCCTTCACATCTGGATTGTATCTAACTCAATATAAAAATAAATCTGTTTGAATATTATTTTAATATACTAATAGTCAACATGAACACAACATTTTAGTTTTTTTTATTTATGGGCCGATATATAATAGATTTAATCATAGAATCAACCAATCAAACAACCCATCGTCAAAATTCTTAATTCCATTATTGTATAGTTTTGTTGTATGTTAAATGATAGGCAATACTAATTTCTTGACATCTTTTAGATGATACCAAATAATATGAAATATTTTCGATAAAATGCTAGTGAAAGATAGTTGAGCATCTGAGGAAATGGTTAGTGGTTTTGTCAAAATACATAAATTTTGATATACCATTTCCCACATAGCCCTAACATGTGTGAATTCCACATTTTATCTAAATAAACGTTGGTTAAAGTAAAATGTGTGATTCTCACATGTTAGGGCTATGTGGGAAATGGTATATCAAAATTTACCATAATCAACCATTTCCTCAGATGGTCAACTATCTTCTGCTATCATTTTTATCGAAAGTATTTCATAGTATTTGGTATCATGTAAAAGATTTCAGGGAACTAGTATTCTCAATTTTCAATAAAATATTGTAAAGTGAAAAAAAAAAATAAGATTGAAAAGAGTTTTGGACTTGTTGTTGGAACAAAATGTTCAGTACATGTCCATGACTGTTCAAGAATATTCTATGCTCGTCTGGAACCTTTCAGGCTGTTCCAGTTCAGAGTAAATATAAGGAGCGATGAACTGGAGAGTTATTCTTGTTCTGAAGATCGAGTCACGTGGTTGCTTTTGTATTCCTGCGAGGTTACAAGTTTACACTTTTTGAAACCTTGTTGATTGATTATTTGTGTTTTTATGTTTGTCTGACATTGTGAATTATTATTTGTGTTGAATAAAAATGATTTTTAATCTGTGTAAGTTTTACAATATTTTAAAAATTGATTCAAAATATAATAATTTTTATAACAACTTACAATACTACATATTAATAGAACAACTGTTCTGCTCAATGTGTAATTTAAAAGAAATTGAAGACACCATTTATCTCATTGGAAGGTTCCCGGTACTAAAAGAATTTATTTGGGAAAATCATTACTTAATATGTAGTTGTGAAGTAATGGATTATCATAACGGCATGGACTGGGACAGTTTATATAAACACACAGTTAGTGCCTTCAGCTATAGGAAAATAATGATAAGGGAATTTAACTTTTAATATGCTTGTATTTAAAAACAGAACTTTTATCCGTGTAAATATTTAGAAATAGGATACTCTACGGCATTTTGTATTATATGTATTGTTGTTAATATGTATGTAACTTATATTTATTGTTATTATTTTATGGAATTGTATTTATATAATCGGATCGTGAATGTGTACTTTTATGATATCTTAAAAGACTGATTATTAAAATGATATTTATGAAAAGAGGCCACCCGGGCAGATGGGCAAATAGCCCATTGCCTAAAGGTGCTTTTACACCTTACGAACCTCACCTTCGAACAAGTTCTCCTTCGAACCTTGCCGTTCTGACGTGAAGCGAACAGCCATTTATAATTCACGTGACGTTAAGCGAACCAATATGGCGAACGCACCCAAAGCTAGCTTATGATATAGAAAAAATCTCCATTATTAATATATTTTATATTATCTGAAAAATAAAAAAAATAGGAGACGATTTAGGTTTCACAAATTACACTAGTATCACAAACTATTCCGTTCACTTAGGAAAAACTCATATCAAAAGTGACACTAGCGCAACCCCCGAACCCAGGCGAACAGTACCTAGAACACCCGAACAGTCGACGTGAAGGCTTCACGAAGGTTGTTCGAGGGTAAAGTTCGTAAGGTGTAAAGGCACCTTAACGTATGCGAATTAGAGGCAAAATATAGCATTCAAATAAAAAAATGTCACGTTTGTTTGTTATAAAAATAAAGCACACTATTATTATTATTATTATATCATATTAGTAAATAAATAAGAGTGTCGTTCGAGTCAGTTATAGTTAGGATTGTATTTCAAAGTCGGGGCTGAAATCACCGACCCTTGACGTTTACACAAAAAAACCTTTAGCCGAGGCCCCCTCGCCTCACCTCCTCTGGACCCTCGGTGACAGCTCAGCGGTGCGTCACTCCTTAGAAAGTTTTCCTCAAGTTTCGCTCCATAGTTAGTATAATATGTAATTACTTAATAGGAACCATTAACATTCAAGCACGCATGCACACGCACAATGGAACTCGATATGAAACTAACTTGAGGTAGCCTGACATTGAATCACGCACCAGGGACCGTAATTAATGAAACTCGTTAAAACAATAAATGGTTACTAAGATAACAAATCACGCGACGTCGAAAGTTCATTCAAAATGAACAAAAGTACCTTCAAATCTTATCATGGTGCAAAGATTCAGTAATTACTGAAGAAATACCGTTTCTGGGTTATATCAATTATAAAAGGGGTTTAAATTGGAATTGCAACATTTTTGCGTTTTGAAATCCCAAAAAACTATTAAAAAGCTAATTCCAAGTTGCAGTCAAAAAAATCAACATTGCAAAACTTGCAATATAAAGTATCTATGCTGAAAGGTGAGATTTATTACAGAAAGTAACAATACGAATTAACAAGACACTGGAAACAAAATCCAACTGATGTTATGTATACATGACATTAGCATAGATACTTTACATGTTGTTCATATGTCTTCATTTCAGCCCTGATGAAGATCACGTGATTGGATCGAAACGAAGGCTCTCCTAGTAAAGAAAAAGTTTTGACTGAAATTCCTGATTATCAATCTTACTACAAATAGTAAATCTGGAGTTTCAGGAAGGTAAAAATTTTTTTTAACACCATTTTTTTCTTTACTAACACATTTTAAGGTGGGGTCACCCGTGGTGTAGTGGATAGCATAGAAACTTAGCATACTAAAGGTCGCGGGTTCGCGTCCCGAGGTGGCCCTAGGATTTTTTAATGGGAGTAAAAATCCTGTCTATTCCGTCCCTCGGATAGGACGTAAAATGGAGGTCTGAGTCTGTACGATGCCAGGTACTCGTTAAAGATCCCTATCCTAATTATACCAGGATAGGCAAACTTTAGGAATCCAACTGTAGCATCGTCCGATTAGCCTTAGTAGCGTAAAGTGACGTTAAAATAAACAAACATTTTAAGGTTTATTCTTTCATTCTATCACACAACTCCCAGAGCGAAGCCGGGTACCGAAACTAGTATAATATATTTAACATCGTTTTCAATGTCAATTGAAATTTAAGTCCTTTTTATAATATAAACTGAGGCGCTAAACACGTTCACGTTGTATTTACTTTGTCTTCAGAGGAGTGGGCTAATTTTAAAATTAAGGAGCTCGTTTTACAAAGAATTTGATATTCTACAGCTATTATAAGTAAAATGTTTTATTTCGAGCTGTGGCGGATCCAGGGGAGGGGCGCGGGGGGCGCATACATACATCAGCGGCCCGACAACTCATCTCTGAGTCTTGGCCTTCTGGATCAGCCTTCGCCAAGTGTCCCTATCCAGTGCCGCCGCCCTCCAGTTGCGAACTCCGAGTAGGGTCCGAGCGTCATGTGCCACACCGTCCTGCCATCTTAATCTGGGTCTTCCTTTCTTCCTCGTTCCGAAGATCTTGCCCAGGAACACCTTCTTGGGGATCGCATGCTCGTCCATCCTTGCCAAATGACCAGCCCATCGCAGCCTGCCGAGACGAACGAATCGGGAGATATCAGGCTCTTGGTGTAAGCTGTATAGTTCCTGGTTTGTCCGGCGGCGCCACTCGCCATCCCGGACGACACCTCCGTAGATGGAGCGGAGTATCCTACGTTCGTGGACTTGTAGAGCCAACTCGTCTGTCTTCTTAATAGTCCATGTTTCCGATCCGTAGGTCATTACTGGTCGGATAAGCGTCTTGTAGAGGAGCACCTTTGTCGCCCTGGACAGGAGTCGGCTTCTCAGATGATGCCGAAGTCCAAAGAAGCACTGACTCGACTTCGTTATCCGGCATCTGACTTCCCGGGAGACGTCGTTGTCGCTATTGACCAGGCACCCAAGGTACGTGAACTCGCTCACCTTTTCAAATTGATAGGGGCCGATTTTTGCTTTTTCCCCCTCTTTAGAGTATTGGCCGGTAACCATATATTTTGTTTTTGAGGAGTTGACTCTTAGTCCGATACGCTGGGCAGCAGCATCGAGCGAGAGGAATGCGTCTACCATGTCCCGGTAAGATCTCCCTATGATGTCTAAGTCATCGGCATATCCCAGTAGCTGTGTCGATCTATTGAAGATAGTCCCGCCTATTTGGATGGAGGAGTCGCGCACCGCTTTTTCGAGACCAATATTAAATAGCAAACAGGCCAATGCATCTCCTTGCCTTACACCATTGCCTGGGATGAGAGGGTCAGACAGGCCAGCCTGGACTCTGACAAAACATCGAACGCCCTCCATGGTGACCTCGCACATTCGTACCAGCTTCCTGGGCACCCCCAGCTCCTCCATAGCCTGGTAGAGTCTGCACCGATCTATACTGTCGTAAGCACTTTTAAAGTCCACAAAAAGGTGGTGGGTTTGGACGTTGTGCTCGCGACCTCTCTCCAGTATCTGCCGAAGCGTGAAGACCTGCTCGGTTGTAGACCTTCCCTTGCGAAATCCCGACTGGTAGGGACCGACAATGCGCTCCGCATGAGGCTGCAGTCTGTCAACTAGTATGAGGGACAGAACTTTATAGGCGACAGGCAGGAGAGAGATGCCACGGTAGTTAGCGCAATCCAGTTGGTCCCCTTTCTTGTGTATCGGGCATATGATGGTCCTACGCCATTCTCTAGGCATGTTTTCTTCCTTCCAGATAGCCATCAGAAGTTTCTGTAGGGCTTTCACAAGTTCTTGACCACCATATCTGAATAGCTCGGCGGAGAGTCCATCGTATCCTGGTGCCTTATTATTCTTCAGTTTACCCAGGGCCATTGTGATCTCATCCTCGTCCGGGGGGTCCAGGTCCTCGATAGGAATTGGCCTTAAGGGGCTATCCTCAAGTGTCCCTCCATGTCCTAGGAGCTCCTGAAAGTACTGCCGCCATCGCTGGAGAATTCTAGCCTCGTCAGTCAGAAGAGTTCCGTCCTCATCCTTGCAAGCTGTCAGTCTCGGCTTGAAGGGCTTCCTTCCTTGATTTATTTTTTGATAAAATTTTTGGACTTCAGAGCTGGTTTTTAGCGTCTCCAGCTCCTCAAGCTGACTTCTGCACCATTCCCTTTTCTTCCGCTGATGAAGGTGCTTCTCAAGCCTCCTTCTGCGACGATATTCTTCAGCACTTCCCCGGGTCTTGCGTTGGATCATCGCTCGGTAAGCTTCGTTCTTGTATGTGGTGGCCTGCTCGCACTCTTCGTCGAACCACTGGTTGCGAGGCTCTCTTTCCTGCAGTCCCTGAACTCCCTCAGCCTCCCTTAATTAAGGAGCTCGTTTTACAAAGAATTTGATATTCTACAACTATTATAAGTAAAATGTTTTATTTCGAGCTGTGGCGGATCCAGAGGAGGGGCGCGGGGGGCGCTCCCCTGAAAGGTTGGGACACCAATTAACTATTACTATTTATTTATAAAAGGGGCTATTTTTAGTTATTTTTTAACTCCTTAAATGAAAAATGGATGGTATTTAAACATTTAATAAAACTTTACAATGTATCTATGCACTAATATTTCAAATTAAGACCTTCATGAAACATAAAAATTTAAAAATAAAAAAGTGCGCCCTCTCCTCAAGAATTTTCTGGATCCGCTACTGATTTCGAGCAACCCTCTTTAAATTGCAGGCTTGGGAACATGTGCGAAATTCATTTTTCTGCTAAAATGGGTAGATTGACAATCGGTTTTGGAGAAAAGACTTAACCGAGTTTAACAGTGAGGACTTCAGCCGACGCGAAATTTAATTTTCTTCTATCTTAGAAAGAACACAATTTCTTCTGCGATAAGTCGTTTTCGAGATATTAGCGATAAATTGGAAAAGGTTCGAAAATGTCGATTTTGATCGCCTATAAAGTTTGATGGCAACAGATTAGGTGGCAGACTTTCACATTTGTCGTTTTTTAAGCGAGTACTTTCAGGCTATATGATCAAAAATTTTCTTCTAATCAGGCACATTTTTGGTCCACGGCTCCCGGACCCCGGCTGTGTTCTTTTTTTTTCTTTTCTTTTTAAGATGGTTGATAGTATACCTATTGCGCGGAATTCCGAATTCGTTGGCAGTAATTGATTTTCATAAAAATCTTTCAACTTTTGGGGAATAATTTGTAAAAACCACTCGACCATAAACAACAAGTGGTTGATTTCTGAACAAGGGGGGAAATACACTTGTCAGTAAGCAGGGAAGTAAATCAACCCTGAATTCTTTTGAAGTTTGCAAGTCGAGGTCAAGCTGTAGAGCTGATCACATCCGTTTTATAAAATATTACATTATATTATATAAAATATTACCTTTTTATAAAATAAACTGATATTGAAAAAGCCTATTGTTACTATTATTAATGCCTTTAAACTGGAATTATTTATAGTCATTATTCGTTGGCGATAAATAAAGTAGATCAGAACTAGCGGACAGAACTCGCAGCGATAGCAGATTCCGATGGCGATAGAAGGCAATCGGTTCCGTATCAGCCACCCAGATTGGGACCAGCAGATAGCCCGCTTTCCTTTGGGCCCGATCCAGGCCTGTCTACACCCGTCAGGAATAACAAAACAGGGAGAGCTGTTGAAGCAGTTCAAATAAAACAGCCTGTTTACTGTTAGTTGGGAATTTTATAAATTAGCTATCGAGGGAAATCATTTGAATTCGCAGTGGTTTGCCCAATAAGGACGCCAAAGTTCCAGGATATCTTATCAAGGTTTAGGCATTGTGGTGAAAATATTTTCTATTATATAATAATAACCATCCATATTATGCCTAGAATGAGGCAGAGGCAATCACTTTATCCTTTAAAAACAATGTTTTCGATAGTTAAAGAAACTATCGATAGTATCGATAGTTTTACATCACTACTACACTACTATTATCTCAACACTGATAAGGTTAATTTAAGGCGCCTTTACACTGTACGGACCCACGAACCTCGACCTTGAACAGCATGTCTCGAACACTGTTCCGCTGATGTAAATAAGACACTAACTACAACAGTACTTGACATGTTCGTCTTTGTGTTCGGGGATAGCGCTAGTGTCGCTTTTGAGTTAGTTAAGATAATCTTATTATACCTACACTTTCTTTTACCATTTTCCTGACATTGCTTATATCCATAGTAAGTTAGAGCAAATGCCAGAAGGTATAGTAGTAGTATAGTAGTTAGCATATCAATGTACAATGTTCGCTTCCCGCGATGGCCCTAAGATTTTTTAATGGCAGTGAAGAATTGTTGGCTATGCCTTCCCTCGGATAGGACGTAAAATGGATGTCCCGAGCCTGTACGATGTCAGGTACTCGTTAAACATCCTAATTATACCTGGATAGGCAAAATATAGGACTCGTACTGTAGCATCGTCCGATTAGCATTAGTGGCATAAAGTGACTTTAAACGAACAAACCATCCATATTGTATATTTCTAACGGTATTTATGAAATAATAATGTTAACCTTAATGTAAACATTGAAACAAAACCAAAACGACTACTACCGTGTAACTCACGTTCGTACCCGTCACTTTATAAAAAGAAAACCCAAAAAAAAATCAGGTACGTCGAGATCATTCCAAGCGCATTGATTGGTTGTTATCCTTAGTTTCGTTCTTCTTTTTAAGCTGCTTTAACACTCTGCGAACCTCAACTTCGAACATCTTGTTCGGAATGTTGTTCGACTAATCTAAATCAAAAAAAAACTCGAACAGGTACTTCGTCGAACAGGAATAGCGCTAGTATCGCTTTTGAGTTTCTTAAGATAAGCTTCTAGATCTTCTTTTATCATTTTCCTGACGTTGACTTATATCCATAATAAGTTAGAGCAAAAGTCAGAACAGCCGCTAGTTCCAAGTCAGCCGTCTTTGTAATGAAAATTGTTGTATTAAGGCGCATAGGTACGGTCAGACTTGTTGAATTGTTCGTGGTACGCCGGGTTCAATGGATTACCTCGAAGGTTCGTACAATGTAAAAGTACCTTTATATTCATCCATTTCAATAATAATTTTCAATTAAATACTAATCAGGTCTAAAAACTAAAAACATCAAATGGACACACATTGATTTCGACATCTATAACGACCATTTAAAAATTCAAAATATATTGAAATTTATCTTGATGTAGTAAATTGAAACATTGAGACAGATTTAGAGACTGCATATAGAATGTGACAGTTGTTTCCTCGAGCATTATAGCAGGGTGCTCGTTGACTGGGCAGTAAATTAGTCGAGCTTTACACCCAGCGGCACCTAACTCTAAAATATATCTTCTCTCTCTGAAGTAAGTGTCGTTGCTTTATTGCTATGTCCAATTTACTGTAGCGGGTTAACTTGTTCACCCTTCAGCAGCGAAGATTGTCAACTCCCTAATATGCAAATATTTTCTTACTCTGCTATATCTTTGAAATAACTCTCAAATTAGGTTTCGTAGGATTTATTGCCCCCATTTAATTCAAAGATATATTGATAAAAAAAAGCTAATAAATTTCGCTTCTAATTAAAAGTAGCAAGCATTACCGGCTTTTTATCTAGCCTTAATTTCCACTAAATTATATGCTTAATTAGATAATATAATATAAACTTTTAATTTAATTAATAAAGTAATTGCAACATACGTTACATTAATTCAGTCGTTCAATTGATAGAATTACAAAATCCAGTTAATTATTTACGGGGTCACTTGTGTTGTAGTGGTTAGCATAGAAACTTACTATGCTATAGGTCACGGGTTCGCGTCCCGAGGTGGCCCTTGGATTTTTTAATGGGAGTAAAAAATCCTTGTCTATGTCGTCCCTCGGATAGGACGTAAAATGACGGTCCCGAGTCTGTGCGATGTCAGGTACTCGTTAAAGATCCCTATCCTAATTATACCTCTGCTAGGCAAAATTTAGGACTCACACTGCAGCATCGTCCGATTAGCCTAGTGGCATAAATCGACGTTAAAAACAAACAAACAAACAGAATAAATAATAAAAATAAACAAAGAAAAATCTTCGTGCAATTTCTTAATATTATTGATATTTTATACCACCATCAGCTGACAAGTATTTCAACTCCTAAAATAAATTGAACTTGGCCAAGCGAGATTGATATAAAGGAAGTGTTACTTCAATCATGATTATCTGTTAAACCTCCTTAGGAACCATTTTTTTTAACACTTGACCATGTTAGGTAGGGGACCGGAGATTTGATATTGATACATAAAGGAAGAGAGAGAAAGGCTAACTAAATAATCTATAAGAATGCAGTCCCGGAAAGAAATCGGGTGATCAACCGGCCAACCAGGTAGGATATATAGAAACCAGTCATAACAACCAGTTCCCCATTATACCTGTTAACAATCGAAAACTCGAAACTTCGCCAATTTAGGAGTCACATAAGGTAAGAAAAAAAACACGACCACTTATCTACAGGGCAGGAACAACACAACTCAGGGAGGAAAGTTGAATACTTTTGCTGGAAAACAGTTATTTAAGTTTTTGTGATTATTAGGATGATTCATAGTCAGGATTTTCCAGTCGAATTTTCTTTAATTGGAGACCCAATGTTTCAATCAACATGTGGATCGTTGATAACTTGACTATAAATCGTCCTAACCTTAAAAAAAAACAGTTGACCATGATTACTATAAATTTATGTTTTACTAAATTTATAATGTTTGTTTAGTTTTTTTTTTTTTATTTTAACTTCATTTGTATATCCGCACCTGTCAACAATGTATAGACGATCAGCAGATGTAATTACGGCCATTACATCTGCTACACATACAATGGCATGTGAAGGATGACACCAAACAGTACCTCTTGTCTGGCTTCATTCAGTTATTCAGGTCTGTTAAAGAAGGAGATCGCTCATCCAACACCTTTTTAACCTCCTCCTCACATTTATGGGCATTTCTAGTTTATATTGTCAGTTTTACCTGTCACATAAAAATAAATAAACAATAGTAGTAGTAGTGAAATATAATTTCATAATTCTCAACACAATAAAAACAACAATTTTATTAATCCAGGTCTTCCAAGGTAAAATCCATGAGTTCATTTAATATTTAGGAAAAGAGGTCACTATTTATATGACTTTTCCTCCGCATAAACTCACAAATATCTGAGAATACGCTCTTCCTAGAGGTTCCGCATATTACTACACAACGTAAAATGTTCTTGAAGGAACGAACAAAGTTTCCTCACTATCGACTTTTGTCGTTAAAGTAGAAGGTTTAATCGATAGGTTCAAAGATTTAACATCACAAAACAAATTTAATGCTCAGTGTAGATGTTACCAGTAGATTATATGGTTTTAGGTAAAACTGTTCCTAGAAAAATCACGGGTATATAGTTTTTAAAGTCCTTTTATGCTACTAAGGCTAATCCATCGTCCGATTCCTCTCATACCTTTGGTTTGTTTGTTTAACGTTCCTTCATGCCACTAAGGCTAATCGGACGATCCTACAGCGGGAGTCCTAAATTTTGCCTATCCAGATATAATTAGGATAGGGATCTTTGACGACTACCTGACATCGTACAGGCTCGGGACCTCCATTTTACGTCCTATCCGAGGGACGGCATAGCTAAGGATTTTTTACTCCTATTAAAAAATCCTAGGGCCAACACGGGCGCGAACTCGCGACCTTTAGTATTGTAGGTTGGCATGCTAACCACTACACCACAGGAATAGTGGTACAGGTTCATATCTAATTTTTTGCACAAATTTTAAATTCGTAATTTAAAGCAAAGGGCTGTTTGAAAGAAGAAGAAAAAATATATTTCTCTCCCATTAAATATGCTGTTATATCACTGGCGTTTGAGCAAAAGGGGTTAAGTCATTATTGAATGTGAAGCTTAAACAACGATTTACCAAGCTATTGAAAATCATTATAAATTCTTTCTGATTGAAATTCTTTATTCCAGTTTAATAAATTAAAACTCTATTCCTTCAACAGAAACTGTAATAAATGATGAATAGTCACTTATGAATTTTAAGAAGACGATAAACAAAAAAAGATTTTTATGACTTAAGTCCTTTTCCCAAACGTGAATGGTATATTATTGTGTAATGAATTAACATATGGAGATTAATTAATTTACTCCTTCTTCGAGATTTAATTTATTTATTATTATTACTTTTTTTATATATTTTTTATGTACATTTGAAAATAGTTATTGTGTGAATGAGTCCGTACAGCTCTAATATTAATGTCTTTGATTGTGGCACAATGTATTAATTCTTTCAATAAAAAAAAAATTATAACTAAACGTATTATTCCCACGCCTATATAAAATCGGACATAAAAGTTCCGTTAAACAAGCAAAACAAAAAAAGGGAACATAATTACTTAGATATAATTAAAAATTCCTATAAAAAAATCGCTAGTGTTGGCTAGATTTGTGAATGATTAAGTATTTATTATATTTTTTAGCTTACAAAAATTCACTTGTTTATTATTTTGCGCTAAGACTGGGCTTGTTTAAATAGTAGAGAGGACATTATAAGCTAACGTCTTCAGTTCCGAAAATAAAGCACAGAATCGATGGTTATTATGATTTTCATTCAATATGACAATGTATTCCTTAATGGAATTGCCATATTCCACACAACACGATGTTACCGTATAAAAATACTTTCCTTGCCCACCTTCTTATTTTTTAATATCGGACAAATTTTTTGATATCGATATTTTTCTATATCTATCTTATCTATATCTATTAGATCTACAGTCGCGTGAAGCAACCTCCTCCAGCTCTACCTGTCTCGGAATCAGTGGCGGATCCAGGGGTGGGGAGCGGGGGCCTGGAGCGCCCCCCCCCCCGCGAGGTGAGGACACCAATCTACTATTACTATTTCTGTATAATGCGGCTATCCTTAATGATTTTTTTAACTCATTAAATGAAAAATAGATTGTAATAGGTTTCTAATATATATTTCCCCGAAACTGTATTTAGAGGAAAGCTGTACCAACCCTCTTCAAGGAACCACGCAACCAGGATTCCCAGCCGTCGAAGTAGTTGGTTTCACATGACAACATTCGGAACGCAATCCTCGAACGTGTCGGAGTTTTGGAAGAATAAAGGATGTTGTTGTGACATTTGCCTAAAAATACATTAATTTTGAACGTGTATACTTCAAAACAATGTTCTCAGGTAGTTAAATTATAGAGGCCGAAAATATTTTGCGAAAATAGTCAAAGTTGGAAAAGACTTAAATACGATCCATCGCCACCCATGAACAACAGTCATCAATAAATTTTTACAGCCAAAATTATCAAATTAACAACTATTGTAACCTATTTCGGCCATGTTTTTCCATTAATATTTTCATGAATACAATACTATATTTTGTTTAATCAATATTTTAATAACTTTCATTATTCCTCATTATACTGTAGGGGAGAGCGGGGTTGGTTGGCAACAGTTTTCACTTTTTTGATTTTTGAGTCTGTTAATAAAATCCCAATGGGGCTGATACCACTGTAAACTCCAAGTATTAGAGTACTTCAAGTATTTTTTTCACAGCATAATATTTAATACTGAGATCATAGAAAATTGAAGAATTCGTCAATCCAGAGTATGCCAATTAACCCCCTATATGGGACAGGTTGGCCTAGAAAGTGGGGTTGTTTAGCCATCTCATTCAAGTACTGCCTGACACATATTATTGTTATCAAAAGCTGCACTGTAATGGTATAATAATTTTGCATCGGTTTTTAACAGCTTTTAAGGGAAAATAGAATGACAATAGAAGAAGATAGAAGTTTCTACTGTCGTCACTTTTTGCATAAGAAAAATTGCTCTCATCTTCCTCGCTGGAACTAAAGACAATTGTTAGTTTCACCTTATGTATGATTATGTTTACCTTGCTTTAGTGAATTGCTACTGCGCCAAAAAAAAAGTTGAAGAGAGCCAAATAACCCCACAGGAGAGATCATATGAAAGATGGCTGCCAGGATAGTGGAGAACAATCAAACAAAAAACTGGTTAGTCGAAAGGTAAGGTTTTCCAAAGGAGTTTGGGGCTATGTGAACAGAATCGGAGTCAAATGTTTTTCCATGCCTTTAAACCAACTTTACTGAAAATATAAAAATTTACTTAAATGTTTTAAAATCAATCAATGAAGCACACTCTTCTCTACACTGTTAGCATCAGATTGAAAACTCAGGACAAGACTTCCGAGGTCGAGCGGGTCACATGGTACAATTGTAGAGCCTTCACAACAGGTGTGATGGAAACTATAAGCCAATGGCAAACCTACTCCCTATGCCAACCAACCCCGCTCTCCCCTGCATATTTCATTACCAGTGGAACCACCAATGGATCGTGGTTTATAATGTTCTTAAAATAATTATAGACCACACACAACCTATCCGGTTAGAGATGAAAAACTCTTTATTTATTTCTTTTAAATAACTATAATTCATATTCAGTATACCCCACCAAAACCTCTCGTAGATGCGGCACTAATATAGATATGTTAAGAGAGAGTGGCCTCGCACATTGTGCCTCCTAGATATCTACATGATGAGGAGGCGAGCGGTGACAGGCCCGGAAGCAGGGGAGCTATTGATCCGAGTGGCACTGGCAGCGACCGGAACCCCTCCTCGATATGGTTAACAATCAGCTGTTGTTGATGAAGTATCTTGTGCTATATCAGCTACTTGGACCATCAAGTCACCGTGTCAGGTGTAGTGTACGAAAACAAGACAGGTGAGGCGGTCATCTATGAAAAAAATTGATAGCTTCTTGTTTGAAATATGTTTGCTATTTCTGGATCAAGGAATTGAAAAGATCGAAGATGCTACAAAATAAGTAGAACTTATGAACCGTAGTGTGCCATAAAGAAGTGCACATATTAAAACTAAGTGCAAATATATGTAAATAAGAGCAGCAGGGATAACCTAGGGTAAACCATACATTGGCACACAGTACAGTTATTGGCACCCCAACTTTAACTTAAAGAAATAGGTAAACAAGTCCTAATTTTATTACGAGATATACATTAGTCTAATGTTTGAAGGGTCCTCTAAGTCATCTATGAGGTAATACCTTAACAAACTAACCGTAGGAAAGATTTAAAAATTAAATCCTAAGGGTGCCAATTACTAGATTTAGCACTTTTAACAATAAATATTGCCATATTGTAAAACTATTGAACTTTTGACCCAAAAAAAACCTCTTGAGTCTTTGTAGATAAAGAGGAGTTAGAGGAAGTTTCAATTAGATCCCTTCATAAGAAGTATTTTTTTTTATGTCACCACTGAAAGGAAGTCTTACGGATGCCAACAACTATACGGATTACCCTATATAGTTATATTTATTTTTTCTTTTATATTAATTAAGAATAGTATATTATTTAATTTCTTCCCTTAATAACACGGGTACCTTATGGAAATGGGACGAATATCAAAAGTGAAGCCCAAACAATTAAAATTAAAATAGCCAAACATAAAAATCTTATAGGTACATAATTTATCGGTAATTTTTTAAATATTTTTTATAGGTCATGTTCTACAGGATGCTATGAAAAACAAGCCATTAGAAACTTGACACTTTCAAAAATAACAATAAAAATATTGAATTTCATTATTATTAAAACCTTTTCAATTTTTTTTCTTTCTTCCAGATAATAGGGCAAACTATTTTCAACATATGAGTAGTGACATTACAAAACACGTCCTATCCAGAAGATGTCGAAATTTAGTTAACGGTGGATTCCTGCATTGAGTTTCCTCTCTTTTACAGAATGCATATAACTATAAAATAACTCTTAAGAACAGCTGAACGTTAAGAACTGCTTTTTGGCAAACTTTTAAATGGTGCACAAGGCCAGTTTGGTTATGTCACACCTCAAATGTACTTAAAAGTTTCAAGTGGGATAGGTCGGCGTTCGAAAGTGAAAATGACTAACAATGAGTCCCAGAGAGAGTGAGCCCCATAATTGAGAATAATTTAAAATCAAACTTTACAAAATAATATGCCAACACCTGAACACCTTAAAATGCTCTTACCTGTATAAGGGATATCTATTGTGCAATCCAATTAATAACTTAAGAACACCAAATAAAAAAAAATCTGGTGCGTGCGCGCAACACACAACTTTCACTTACCAACTTACTTTGATTAGAAATTGACGTGTTTTGCTAAATATCATTTTCCAAAGTCACACATTTTTCTACATTCATATCTTATTTTTGTTAATCGTTAAGGCCGTTTTTGAATAAATAAAAAAAACCTGTGAAAATGATACAAAATTTATTAAGTAAAGTCCCCCCTCCCGTAGATCAATTTTGATGAAATTTTTACAGTCATATCTCGGGCATATAAATACATTAAATACCAAGTTTGATCAAAATCGTTAAAACCGTTTTTGAGTAAATAAAAAAAAACACGTAAAAATGATACAAAATTTATTAAGTAAAGTCCCCCCTCCGGTTGATCAATTGTGATCAAATGTTGGTTATCACATCTTTGGCATATAAATACATTAAATACCAAGTTTGATCAAAATCGTTAAAACCGTTTTTGAGTAAAAAAATCTGGTGCGTGCGCGCAACACACAACTTTCACTTACCAACTTACTTAGAATAGAAATTTACCTGTTTTGCTAAACATCATTTTCCAAAGTCACACATTTTTCTACATTCATTTCTTATTATTATTATTATTTTCATTAGCTCAAAAAAAAACAACACTAATTTCCTTTATTATTAAATAAAAGTATTTACTTGTGATAATTCGGCAATGCAAGCATAATACCCCAAGTCGTCTGATTTTATAATTCTCTATGTACTTGTTGAATATTTCATTTATTTCCCATGAAGCAAATAATTCTCATTAAATGAACAGAACATCTTAATTATAACGCATTGGTTTGTCATTAAAGGCGTACTACGCATGCGTGAGCCACCTTGAGCTCTACGTGTTTTACGAGTTGACGGAATATTTTTCTTTTTTTCTCCTGCATTTGTTTACTTGATTTTTTTCATATATCATATTTAGCCATTTCCTGTTTTTAGGCGTGATGAGAGACAGTTAATTTCTCAATGTAAACTAAAACAAAGATACTTTATAGGAAAACAAAAAAGGCCCCTTCCCCATTTAAGCCCCCTCCAAAAATTTGAATACTGATAAAACTTACCTGATATTATTGAACACCTAATTTTCATTTAACATGACAAATTTGTTCAAAATCATTAAAGTCGTTTTCGAGATAATCGAAAAAAAGGTAAAAATTGGAAAAAAAGTTATGAAATAAAGTGCCCCCTCAGTTTGACCAATTTTGATGAAATGTTGGCTGTCACATCTTCGGCATATACATATGTCAAATACCCAGTTTGATCAAAATCTTTAAAGCCGTTTTTGATTAAATAAAAAAAACACATGAAAATGATACAAAATTTATTAAGTAAAGTCCCCCCTCCGGTTAATCAATTTTGATGAAATTTTTACAGACATATCTCGGGCATATAAATACATCAAATACTCAGTTTAATCGAAATCGTTAGAGCCGTTTTTGAGAAAATCGAAAAAAACCTAAAAAGTTATTAAGTAAAGTACCCCCTCCCTTTAAGTAATTTTGATGAAATTTATGCTGTCACATCGCGGGCATATACCTACACTAAATACCCAATTTCAGGATCGCACGGTTTATAGTTTTTGAGCTAGTCTGTTCACACACACACACACACACACACAGACACACACACACACACACACACACACACACACACACACACAGACCATTTCGCGGGACTTGGTCATTTCGACTCAGGGGACCCCAAAACGTGTATTTCCGTTGAAAACCGGAAGTCGAAATTTTTCACGATCGCAATACTTCCACTTACTATATATTTCATATATAGGTAAGTGAAAGTAAAAAAAAAACATGTGAAAATGATACAAACTTTATTAAGTAAAGTCCCCCCTCCGGTTGATCAATTTTGATGAAATGTTTACAGTCATATTTCAGGCATATAAATAGATCAAATACTCAGTTTAATCAAAATCGTTAGAGCCGTTTTTGAGAAAATCGAAAAAAACCTAAAAAGTTATTAAATAAAGTGCCCCCTCCCTTTGAGCAAATTTGATGAAATTTTTGCTGTCACATCGCGGGCTTATACATACTCTAAATACCCAATTTCAGGTTCGCACGGTTTATAGTTTTTGAGCTAGTCTGTTCACACACACACACACACACACAGACACACACACACACACACAGACCATTTCGCGGGACTTGGTCATTTCGACTCAGGGGACCCCAAAACGTGTATTTCCGTTGAAAACCGGAAGTCGAAATTTTTCACGATCGCAATACTTCCACTTACTATATATTCCATATATAGGTAAGTGAAAGTAAAAAAGGATTTGGAAAAAAAGGCATGTAATAGAGTGGAACACCCCCAAGACACAACTCCAATACGATTCCCACATCAATATCTCGGCAAATACTCCGGACATTTCTCATTAGATAATCAGCTATCAACCAAACATATTGGGATTCTTTAGAAAATAATAATAATTATTATAAATAATTTATTTTTTGAAGAGAAAAGATTTGGCTCCGCCGGGAGTCGAACCCGGGTCTCCTGCGTTAGATGCGAGGATGCTAACCGCTACACCACAGAGCTCGGCTCAAGGCAGAGCAAATCCTTCCTCTTCACTGATACCTACTCCCCCTATAACACATTAACACACTAAATTGGACTAATATTGTACACCTCCCGCTACTACTCACAAAACTTGTGAGATAGGGGGAGTAGGTGTCAGTGAAGAGGAAGGATTTGCTCTGCCTTGAGCCGAGCTCTGCGGTGTAGCGGTTAGCATCCTCGCATGTAACGCAGGAGACCCGGGTTCGACTCCCGGCGGAGCCAAATCTTTTCTCTTAAAAAAATAAATTATTTTAAAATAATTTAAAATTGGTGGTGAGCCACAATTTAAGATTGGATTAATTAAAATAATTATTATAGTAAAGACTTAAGCAACCCAAAGGTTCGATGCCGACACTACCAATCGCTCCCTATACACCCTCCATCCACCGACCGCCATCAAAACTCAACCTCAGCCTTAACGCAATCCTCCCACCTCCGTCTCAGCATACACCTCGGACGTTTCATTTCGTTAGCAAATATCTATCATGATTTTTCCAGACCCTTTTTAACTGAAAAGGACGCGTTCCTTACATGTATTCACCAATATGACTGTCAAAATTGGCCGCCCCTAGAAGTTCCATTGCCGTAGCGTCACCCTCGATTAATTAAACGGTTCGGGCTAGAGGACATGTAACAAGGCATCCAATTAATCGTGGGTTAATTATCTGCGATACAGGGCTTTGGTAGCCCCCCGAGCGTTACCTCACATTGTGGAATCCTCTGTAGAACCATCAACTAGATGTAATTACCTGGTGGTCAATGATTCCATAAGGAGGTTAGGTAGATAATTCACAGTACCGGACACAGCACTGCAGCGAATCGGGGTGGGTTTATAAGACAATATAATAATAATCTTTACAATAATAAAAAGTAAGGCGGGCGCAAAAGTTCGATGCCGATTTCATTTTATTTTATAATAACCCATTTGCTCAAGTTCTATATTCAAAATGATTAAAAAAAAAAATTACACATGAAAAGTTTTTGAAGCTTGGTTGGGGATATCTCGATAGAAATTTACCATGAAATTCTCAGACCTAAATTAATATCGCCCCCAATTCACAATAAATATATTTGGTGATTGTGTACCACAGCGAAAACCTAACTCTCATGAGACATCATGTTAATGAAATGTCAGTAACTTGTCAGTATGCTGAATTGTTGCTATTTATAGCAATAAATGAGTCATCTTCTTTATAAAAAAATATAATAAAAAATCTCCCCTTGTTTTTACAGTTGTGAATTAAACAAATAAAATAAATTCTTGCTAAGGAGTGAAACATGACGGACGTTTCGGCGCATTGTTGCACCCAAGCAGCGGGCCCACTTTCTAATCTTCCTCTCATTGCCGGCTGTATAATGGCTACTTATGCAATCTGTTCTAGATTCCATCTCCCTAACAAGTCTCAATCTAGAGGAATAGTCCATATGAAGTATTAAACATTATTTTAATAATGTATAGTCAAATAAACATTTATTTGGTTTACAAATAATATGATCCTTACTCTCTGACATTATCGCTCCCCATGATATGGCATACTTAAACGTTTAAGGATTACGTAAGAGACTGAAATTTACGATGTATTATTAAATTGTGAATAATGATATTAACAGTAATTTAATGGCAAATATGTATGTAGTCATTATATCGCCATTATCATATAAAAATATTTCTCAAAGCCTTTTTTTTGTCGGTACGCCATAAATTCCTTAATACTTCATCAAATTTCATGAATGAGGCATCATTTTAAAGCTTTCCTTAACCGTTGAACCGGAAAAATATACAAATCACTCATTTCTCCTTTTATTGCAAGTTATAAGCGCAAAACCGCGGTCTTGGTAATACAGGTTTGGTAGTAGAGGTTTCTAAATGGTGTTAATCATTTCAGGTTTTCAAGGAGAACATTTTCGGTCATAAGCATTTTTTCGATTAATCCCTTCGTTTGTGATTTGTAAACAAAAAAATGCAATTATCAGTGAAAATTTCAAAATGGTCGCAGGACTTTTTCGAAGGTGTCATTTTTTTCAGTTTGTCGAGACGAACATGTTTGGCTATAAACATTTTTCCGATTGTCTTCGTCTTTTGAGAGTTACAAGTTTTTTTTCTTCTTAGCCCCTACTTCGTTTTCGTTGTTCGTTGAGTGGCAGAAACATGAGGACTTCTATATTCCTATAGAAAAACTCTTATACTGCAGAGGGTGCACTTAAATAAGAGTGTTTTGTGTCAGTTCGGTGTGATAGATCTGTGTCAGTTAGTCTCGAATCTGTTTCTGGTGATGGAGCTCACCAGTTTTGTTAAGTCAGTTTGGTTAAGTATCAGTTTCTGAGATAAATTAGTCTAATCTGAGCCTGTCGACATGACTCTTAGACTATCAGAGTTACAAGCAAAAGCATGCAATTAAATGTACGGTGTGTACTTTAATTAAGTGGAATTTAAGAAGTTTAGAGTGAGCATGCTTCGCACGGGTCAGCTAGTTATAATAATTGTTTTAAGTTAAAATACAGTAACATAACACAAAACATATGATTTAAAATAATTCTAGACTTGTTGGAACAAACTGTTCTAGTATATGTATGTGACTGTCCGAGTACCTTCTAGGCTAGTCGAGAACATTCTGGACTGTTATGAGTCAAACTAAATATAAGGAGCGATGGACTGTAGGGTTAGTCTTGCTCTGAAGATCGATCGTATGGTCACGATTGTGTTAAATTGTCCTTACACGTTGATACTTTTTGTGACCTTTTTGATTATCTGAGTTCATATTGTTTGTCTGCAATTCTAAATTATATTATTTTCTTTAAATAAAATTATTTTAACCCAAATGTGTGTTACAATACTAGCTAACCTCAGACTCAAAGGCTGCAGAGGTTGTTACATGAAACCAATGAAGCTTACTCGATTCTGTTCATAAAATAATAAGTAAAGAATAAAATGGAATTCATTCCTTTAGCTAATTACAGGTCCATAACTACAGGTAATCACCCTTCATCATTAGTGAGAAGAGATATTTTTAATAAATTAAATTAAATAAGATATCGGATATGTTATTGTCAGTAAAATCTATACTTAGAGAGAGGGGCCAAATTGAAATGGAACACGTTTTAGAGAATAGAAGATGGAGTGAACCTTGGCATTTCGTTGAGACAAAGAGATTCAATACAAGCTAGCCGAAGCAATATCCCCAAGCAGCTGGAATCGATACTCGATATATTGGGGTGCAATACTTTCCGACTGGGGCCAACTTACAATATTACTTATACACTACTACTATACTAGCTATTGAAGACAGTGGGACCAGGGCAGTCTTTTAGTCTGAGGATCTTTAAGTATATTAAGGAATTTCATGCCTCAGTTCTATTCTTTATTTAATAGTGATTGGTAAAATTGTGGAAATCCACTACGTTCTAGTGATATAAAACTATCGACAGCGGAGAATATAACAACATGAAACTATCTATAATATCTATTTTTTGAAGAGAAAAGATTTGGCTCCGCCGGGAGTCGAACCCGGGTCTCCTGCGTTACATGCGAGGATGCTAACCGCTACACCACAGAGCTCGGCTCAAGGCAGAGCAAAAATTGTGGTCAGCCACAAATTAAGATTAGATTAATTAAAATAATTTAAGGGTTCGACTCCCGGCGGAGCCAAATCTTTTCTCTTCAAAAAATAAATTATTTAAAAATAATTTAAAAATGGTGGTCAGCCACAAATTAAGATTAGATTAATTAAAATAATTTAAAAGGTTCGACTCCCGGCGGAGCCAAATCTTTTCTCTTCAAAAAATAAATTATTTAAAAATAATTTAAAAATGGTGGTCAGCCACAAATTAAGATTAGATTAATTATCTATAATATCGATAGTCTGAAGTGATGACCGGGTGGAGGGAGGGGATAGAATAGTAGAATTTTTCATTTGGAATGATAGGAACTATAATGCAAGTTTCCTTTTGCATTTTTTCTTTCTGTTTGCTACAGTAAATTTTAATAAAGCAATTATCATACCTGAACATCAGATTGAATACCAGAAAGATAATTGTTCATATTTAACTTACCTGAAAAAAAAATAAAAAGCAAATTAGTTGATACAAAAAAAAAACAATTTTTTCGTTAATACAATGTAAACATATTATCAAAAAAACAACAATAATGCAACAAATAATAATAATAATATTTAATTATTAGTATTTATCAAAATTAAGATATTCTGTTAAAAAAAAAAAAAATCTGGTGCGTGCGCGCAACACACAACTTTCACTTAGCAACTTACTTAAATTAGAACTTAATGCGTTTTGTTAATTGCCACTTCTCAAATGAACAGAACATTTTTAATAATAAGGCATTAGTTTGTCATTAAAAGCGTACGGCGCATGCGTGAGCTCAAGGTGCTTTATGAGTTGACGGATTATTTTTCTTTTTTTCTCTTGTATATGTTTACTTGATTTTCTTCATATATCATATTTAGCCATTTCTTATTTTTAGGCGTGATGAAAGACAGTTCATTTCTCAATATTAACTAAAACAAAGGTACTTTATAGGAAAACAAAAAAGGCCCCTTCCCCATTTAAGCCCTCTCAGAACATTTCAATAATGATAAAGCTTACCTGATATTAAATAACAACTAATTTTCATTAAACATAACGAATTTGATAAACATCGTTAAAGCCGTTTTTAAGATAATCGATCAAAAAGGTAAAAATTGGAAAAAAAATTATGAAATATAGTCCCCCCTCCTGTTGATCAATTTTGATGAAATTTTTACAGTCATATCTCGGGCATATAAATACATCAAATACAAAGTTTTATCAAAATCGTTAAAGCCTTTTTTGAGTAAATAAAAAAAACACGTGAAAATGATACAAAATTTATTAAAAAAGTCCCCCCTCCGGTTGATCAATTTTGATGAAATTTTTACAGTCATATCTCGGGCATATAAATAGATCAAATACTCAGTTTAATCAAAATCGTTAGAGCCGTTTTTGAGAAAATCGAAAAAAAACTTAAAAAGTTATTAAATAAAGTACCCACTCCCTTTGAGTAAATTTGATGAAATTTTTGCTGTCACATCGCGGGCATATACATACTCTAAATACCAAATTTCTGGTTCGCACGGTTTATAGTTTTTGAGCTAGTCTGTTCACATACACACACACACACACACACACACACACACACACACACACACACACACACACACACACACACACACACACACACACACACACACACACACACACACACACACACACACACACACACACACACACACACACACACACACACACACACACACACACACACACACACACACACACACACACACAGACACACACACAGACCATTTCGCGGGACTTGGTTATTTCGACTCAGGGGACCCCAAAACGTGTATTTCCGTTGAAAACCGGAAGTCGAAAATTTTCACGATCGCAATACTTCCACTTACTGTATATTTCATATATAGGTAAGTGAAAGTAAAAAGTTATAAATGGTTTTGAGAAAGATTTTTTCTCTTAAGACCCCAAATCTAATTTTTACTTTCACTTACCTATATATGAAATATATAGTAAGTGGAAGTATTGCGATCGTGAAAAATTTCGACTTCCGGTTTTCAACGGAAATACACGTTTTGGGGTCCCCTGAGTCGAAATGACCAAGTCCCGCGAAATGGTCTGTGTGTGTGTGTGTGTGTGTGTGTGTGTGTGTGTGTCTGTGTGTCTGTGTGTGAACAGACTAGCTCAAAAACTATAAACCGTGCGATCATGAAATTGGGTATTTAGTGTAGGTATATGCCCGCGATGTGACAGCATAAATTTCATCAAAATTACTTAAAGGGAGGGGGTACTTTACTTAATAACTTTTTAGGTTTTTTTCGATTTTCTCAAAAACGGCTCTAACGATTTTGATTAAACTGAGTATTTGATGTACTAATATGCCCGAGATATGACTGTAAAAATTTCATCAAAATTGATTAACCGGAGGGGGGACTTTACTTAATAAATTTTGTATCATTTTCACGTGTTTTTTTTATTTACTCAAAAACGGCTTTAACGATTAACAAAAATAAGATATGAATGTAGAAAAATGTGTGAATTTGGGAAATGATATTTAGCAAAACACGTCAATTTCTAATCTAAGTAAGTTGGTAAGTGAAAGTTGTGTGTTGCGCGCACGCACCAGATTTTTTCATTAGGTTTTCAAAGACCTTACAACATTGTAGTAGGTCTACAATTATTTGTGCCTTACATAGTGTGTACGGAGGAGATTCAAGACCTTTCAACAAGTAACGATACGAGAGCCCTACAGTGCCCTACCTTAGTCGACGAAGAACAGTTTCTCATCAACGCCATTTTCTGTTGGAGGTGGTCCATTTGTTCGGGTTCTTCTTTATGTCTTTTAGTTTGGATTCTTGTTGGTTCCATTTTACCTGCCATATTTTACCGATTTAAAGTCTTATTGTCCTCAAGAAGTCATCTAAAGGAATTTTATTTATTTATCTTCCTTTATTGTTTATCATGATTATTTATAAACCTATAGTAGAGAAAAACAGTTGACTATTACACACCTCTAAATCAAATGACTATAACTATTTCAAAGCATTTCACGGATTAAATCAAGTTGAAAGGCACTAAAACTAAATAGGGAGAATTTTTAAAATTATTCTAAAACTAGCTGTATATCCCGGTTTTACCCGGAGAATTTCATTTTCTAATAAACTTGAACAAATGTAAAGTGAGATCATAACGATTTCAATAACAATTAGGAATACACCCGAAGATTGGCTGAAGTTATGCAATATTAATATGGACAGGTGTTCGCACCTGGTATGAAAAAACCACTGAGCGAAATTTGGAAAATGTAATACAAAGGGTACAGAATTCTATAAAGATAAAAGATAAGATAGATAAAGTTTTAACCTAATTTATTGTTTTTTTTTTTTTTTTTTTTTTTTTATTTACTAGCTAAACATACTAGTAAAATGGAAATATACCCCAAAACATCGTTAAACATAACAGCCGTTTTTTTCCCTCAACTCTGCCGGACTTTCATTCAAATATAATATAACTAAAACATTCTACCAAGAGTTCTTGTTTGATTGTTTAATTAACGTCAATTTATGCCACTAAGGCTTATGGCCGGACGCTGCTACAGTGGGAGTTTTAAATTAGGTAACATTTAATGAGTAATTGACATCGCAAAGGCTCGGGCCCTTCATTTACGTCCTATCCGAGGGAAGGCATAACCAAGGATTTTTTGCTCCCTTAAAAAAATCCTAAGGCCACCATACGACGCAAACCCGCAACCTTCAGAATTGTGGACTACTACGCTAGTCACTACAGCAGAGGTGACTCATTACTAAGCGGTAGGATGTATAACGCTCCTTTTATTAAGTTGATTCCCTTTCGAGCTGACCCAGGTTTTTATTATATACCCATACGATTAACCTTCCAAAACGGCCACAGATGGCAACCCTATCATCATCCCCATCCAGATCTTCTTCAACGAACAGAATGAGGAATCAATCGAGCGCAGAAGATGTAACGCGAACAAAGAAGAATAGTGCCCCAAGGTTCGAGGTCACCACAGTAAGTCGCCTTCATCCATTCAGTAGCTTGTTGGTTAATACTTTTACTTGATATATCCTAGTTTAAGCTAGATTTTAATTTAGATAATATCGTTTTGTTAATACCCATATACCACTCCAATTATCACTCCTTTCAACAACGTCACCATTAACAAGTTACCATATATATGTAACTACATTTTAAGAAATATGCACACAAAAAACTACAAATATGTAAGAACAAATATCATCCGATTGTTTAGAATATATGTATATCAGCAACTAAATAATATCTTCCTCAAAACACCTAACTAAATTCGTTTAAGTTTACTATGCACCGAAAACTATGGTTGGTAGGCACTTTCGTTTAAAAAAATAATTATGATGCAATAAAAATAAAGAGTTTATACGATTCGAAATGCTATAAAACGATTAATTTGAGCTTTCTAATGAAAATCGTGCGCTCAGAAAAAAAAATGTAAAATCCGTTCCCAAGTTATGACTGTTTTCTGACGACTTTTTCTTGTCGTAGTTTGTATATTTTTTTTTTGTACTAGAAATTATTTTCTAAGAGAGAAGATATTTGCCTTGGCCAATAATAACGGTGATCGATCCCCAAAAATTCGTGTAAACCTCAAACCTTTTTAATCAAAATCAGTTTTTTTTTTAGAAATTTTCTTTAATTTAACATCACATTCCTCCTCACCACTAATACTTTGGAATATGTAGAAGAATATGTTTATTTGGGCCAACTGGTGTCTTTTTCGGATAGAGCTTCGAAAGAAATCCAGAGGAGAGTCGCATTTGGATGGAACAAGTTTTGGTCTATTAAATACATTATGAAGGGAGGCATAGGTATTGATAAAAAAAAAGGCAGGTCTTTGATAGCTGCATTCTTCCAGTGATGAAGTATGGTTGCCAAACTTGGTCATTAACAAAAGCCCAAGAAAATAAGATTCAGGTATGGCAGAATAGCATCGAAAGAAGTATTGCAAATGTGAAGAGAAAGGACAGGGTAAGATGTGTGAAGCTTAAGACAGAAATAGGCTGTAAAGACACTCTCACGCAAATAAGGAAAATAAAATGGAAAGGGGCTGGACATCTCCTACGGTGTAAAGACAATAGGTGGTCCAAAACTGTCACGGAATGGACGCCATACAACCAGAAGAGGAAAAGTGGTAGACAAATGAAGAGATGGAGTGATCTGTCTGAGTTCAAGTCTGTCATGGGCCGCCTCTGGTGGAGAGCTGCTAAGGACAGGGATGTCTGGAAAACAAAATGATCGGAACCATCCAGCTGGACTAGTCATCCAGGGAAGTATTGGCTACTACTCCCTAAAGGGAAGGCCTGTGTAAGAAAAAAATAGTAAATTGTATAAAATTATTTCATTTTTACTTTCACTTACCTATATATGAAATATATAGTAAGTGGAAGTATTGCGATCGTAAAAAATTTCGACTTCCGGTTTTCAACGGAAATACACGTTTTGGGACACCCTGAGTCGAAATAACCAAGTCCCGCGAAATGGTCTGTGTGTGTGTGTGTGTGTCTGTGTGATTGTGTGTGTGTGTGTGTGTGTGTGTGAACAGACTAGCTCAAAAACTATAAACCGTCGGAACCTGAAATTGGGTACTTAGTGTAGGTATATGCCCGCGATGTGACAGCAAAAATTTCATCAAAATTGCTCAAAGGGAGGGGGTAATTTATTTAATAACTTTTTACGTTTTTTTCGATTTTCTCAAAAACGGCTCTAACGATTTTGATTAAACTGAGTATTTTGTCTATTTATATGCCCGAGATATGACTGTAAAAATTTCATCAAAATTGATTAACCTGAGGGGGGACTTTACTTAAAAAGTTTGTACCAATTTCACGTGTACATATTTTTTATTTACTCAAAAACGGCTTTAACGATTTTGAAGAAACTGGGTATTTGATGTATGTATATATCAAATATGTAAAAGCCAACATTTCATCAAAATTGGTCCAACTGAGGGGGCACTTTATTTCATGACTTTTTTTCCAATTTTTACCTTTTTTTCGAATATCTCAAAAACGGCTTTAACGATTTTTATCAAATTCGTCATGTTTAATGAAAATTAGGTTTTCTTTTAACAAAACGCATTAATTTCTAATCTAAGTAAGTTGGTAAGTGAAAGTTGTGTGTTGCGAGCACGCACCAGATTTTTTTGTATATTTTAATTGCACAAATAAAGGCTATTTTCATTTCATTTCACATTCCTCACCACTAAGAGTCAGAAAAGGTATTTATACGAATAATTACCGATTCATACAATATATTCATGGATGAAAACCATATCCGATATATCGTAGGTCATTAAAAAAAAAATCTGATGTGATATGCGTAACACACAACCCAAACCATCTCTCCTTACATTTAGAGTGAAATAGAACATTCCGGATAGTTCCCGACAATCGTAGAAGGTTCTCGAACATTCACAAACATGTACTACTACAGTTAGTAATTGTTCTAACAAAAAGCATAGAAATTCTTTAAATCATCTGTTACATTATCATAGGTAAGTGAAAGTATGTTAGAAATTATGCTGTGGGACAATAATTAGCCATATTAATAACGAGCTAGATAAAGTAAGATTGGTGTGAGAAAATACTTTCTCAGGAACAGCTCATTACATGCACTGTCATTAGAACAACTTTAATTATCATTAAGAGTAATTATACGATGCCGTTATTATGTATTAAGTTATACAAGGCAATCTTGGTACATCTCTCAGTATTCTTGTTGAGAATCGGGTAATATCGGGTAAAAAGTACGATAAAGCTAATAAGAACGAACATTATGGTCAGAACAGTGTAGGGTAGTGTAGGGAATCGTAAAGAAAGTAAAAATCTGGTGCGGTGCGCGCAACACACAACTTTCACTTACCAAATTAGTTAGTTAATCCAATCTTAAATTGTGGCTGACCACCAATTTTAAATTATTTTTAAATAATTTATTTTTTGAAGAGAAAAGATTTGGCTCCGCCGGGAGTCGAACCCGGGTCTCCTGCGTTACATGCGAGGATGCTAACCACTACACCACAGAGCTCGGCTCAAGGCAGAGCAAATCCTTCCTCTTCACTGATATCTACTCCCCCTATCTCACAAGTTTTGCGAGTAGTAGCGGGAGGTGGACAATTTTTGTCCAATTTATGATATTTATTGACACAAGTCAATTTTTTAAATTATTTTAATTAATCCAATCTTAAATTGTGGCTGACCACCAATTTTAAATTATTTTTAAATAATTTATTTTTTGAAGAGAAAAGATTTGGCTCCGCCGGGAGTCGAACCCGGGTCTCCTGCGTTACATGCGAGGATGCTAACCACTACACCAGTGATGCTAACCACTTCCTCAGTGAAGAGGAAGGATTTGCTCTGCCTTGAGCCGAGCTCTGTGGTGTAGTGGTTAGCATCCTCGCATGTAACGCAGGAGACCCGGGTTCGACTCCCGGCGGAGCCAAATCTTTTCTCTTCAAAAAATAAATTATTTCAAATTAGTTAGATTAGAAATTGCCGTGTTTTGACAATATAAGATAAACGCAATAATAATTTGATAATTTAAGAATAAGGTAAATGCCATTCTTCAATTCACACAAATTCACACATTTCTTCAGATTTATTTACTTATATTTGTGTGTATTTGCTCTCTAACTTACGCTAAATATTTTATTGTTAAGTAATAAAAGTTTTTACTTGTAAATATTCAGCTATGTAAGCATAATACTCCAAGACGTCTGATTATATAAATAGTTCTGTATTTAGTTGTTGAAAACTTCTATTAGTTACTATGGAAACAAATAAGTTCCATTTAATGATGGCTATTAAAGGCGTACTGAGAATGCGTGGGCTGAACGTGTTTTATGATTTGTCGGAATATTTTTTTTTTTTTCTCCTGTATATATTTACTCGATTTTTTTTCATATTTTATTTGTAGCCATTTCTTACTTTTAGGCATAACGAGAGACTGTTAATTTCTCGATATAAACAAAAACGAAGGTTAGTGAAAGTAAAAAATAGAGGCCTCGAGTCTGTATTACTACAGGAACTCGTTGAAGATCCCTCTTCATTATACCCGAAAAGGTAAAATTTAGCACTCAAATAATATGTCGGTTAATATTATTATTTCAACGGAATGGGGTTATATTTCAATTAAAAAATTATCAATTGAGCTAAACTAATTAAATTAATCTAGATCCTGAACTGAATATCTTACCTTAATTCATTAAAGAAACATTTAAAAGTTTATTAATAACATTAACATGCCATTAAAAAGAAGTAGGTAAGAGGATACGCCAAGGGGAATAAACATTGTCAAACATCTGAGTCATAAATACTAAACTTTATTCAGAGCTTGTAATGAGCCTTGAAAAATAATTTTAATACAATATGATCCTTAAAAAAATATTATAGTTCTTTTATTACTTTCACTTACCTATATATGAAATATATAGTAAGTGGAAGTATTGCGATCGTGAAAATTTTCGACTTCCGGTATTCAACGGAAATACACGTTTTAGGGTCCCCTGAGTCAAAATAACCAAGTCCCGCGAAATGGTCTGTGTGTGTGTGTGTGTGTGTGTGTGTGTGTGTCTGTGTGTGTGTGTGTGTGTGTGTGAACAGACTAGCTCAAAAACTATAAACCGTGCGAACCTGAAATTGGGTATTTAGAGCATGTATAAGCCCGCGATGTGACAGCAAAAATTTCATCAAATTTGCTCAAAGGGAGGGGGTAATTTACTTAATAACTTTTTAAGTTTATTTCGATTTTCTCAAAAACGGCTCTAACGATTTTGATTAAACTGAGTATTTGATCTATTTATATGCCTGAAATATGACTGTAAAAATTTCATCAAAATTGATCAACCGGAGGGGGGACTTTACTTAATAAATTTTGTATCATTTTCACATGTTTTTTTTATTTACTCAAAAACGGTTTTAACGATTTTGATCAAACTTGGTATTTGATGTATTTATATGCCAAAGATGTGAAAACCAACATTTCATCACAATTGATCAACCGGAGGGGGGACTTTACTTAATAAATTTTGTATCATTTTCACGTGTTTTTTTTATTTACTCAAAAACCGTTTTAACGATTTTGATCAAACTTGGTATTTAATGTATTTATATGCCCGAGATACGACTGTAAAAATTTCATCAAAATTGATCTACGGGAGGGTGGACTTTACTTAATAAATTTTGTATCATTTTCACGGTTTTTTTTTATTTACTCAAAAACGGCTTTAACGATTAACAAAAATAAGATATGAATGTAGAAAAATGTGTGACTTTGGGAAATGATATTTAGCAAAACACGTCAATTTCTAATCTAAGTAAGTTGGTAAGTGAAAGTTGTGTGTTGCGCGCACGCACCAGATTTTTTTTTTATGAGTTCGTCTCATTCGGAAAAAGATATTATCACAATATGAATTTTTTTTTTTTTAATGCTTAGAAATCAAAATATTTTTGACTGAGAAAAAATCTATTATTTAACGCTAAAGAGCAGTTAAGGCAGTCCATAGAGCTGGAAAATAGCTAAAATAATCACACCAAACGCTTCTCCTGCAAACTTCCAGTTTTTTGGGTTGTTGCAGTCTTCTTCCATAAACATATGTGGTAGTCTATAAATATATACCCATGCTTATGTAGGTACCTATATATGAAGTACATAACCAAACATTAAAACTCTTCAAGCTATTTTCTGTTTTCAGTATGTTATAGTATAATTCATTGAAGTAAACTATTATAAAAACTAGCTAATCCGATTTTCGCTAATCCAGCCCATCAGGTGGTCTGACAGTTCTATCACCCTCGATGAGTACAAGCATTTCTGGAACACCGGAGCCTTCTTCGAAATATATTTCGAACGGCAATTCTTGCGAAGACCTTTCACTTAAATAATAGACATCAAATCGATTTTTTTTTAGTTCTTTATTCGTTAACGGTTACCTTTATAGCATACTGATATTGGCATACTACTCTGGTTCTCATTGAGTTGTCAAGCCCACCACTCCTTCCATTCTAAGTTTGATTGGTTGCTTGTTGGAACAAACCTTTCAAACTACCAAGTAGTAATTGTTAGTTAGAAAATTTAACCATTTCATCTAACAAGTAGTTGGTAGCTACGAAAACTAACTGCTTTTGGTATAGTTGAAAAAAAGTAGTTGTTCATTCCGAAATACAAACTACTACTTAATGGTTGCTCGATGCAACTTATACTAAACCTAAGTAGTAGTAATTTAGTTTAGTTTGTTTGGTATTTATAGTAATTATGGGCGATCAACTGCGCAGTTATTACGACCCTTCATTACTCTATGATATTGTTTAAGATATTATTCAAATGCAATATTTTATCTTTGTAATATCTAACGTGTACTATTATATTTTTTTTATTTATTATTGTTTTTTTGTAAAGATGGAAATCTCCTTTAACAGTGCTACAATACTTTCTGTAGGTTTGGGTGAATTCGCCTTCATATCTATTGCAATCTTCTACGATGTGTTTAATCGACAGGGGGTTTCTGCTGTGTTCACACTCTGGCTGGAGTTGTTTGACCTAAACTACCTAAGTTTTATCTAAATAGAATATATTTCTGAAAGGATATATTTTATGGTTAAAGTCATGGTGCTCCCTTTAGAAATATATATATCCGATTTTCGTCATTTTTTTTTTTGTTTGTCCTTTCACTTTTTAATTACATATTCAACAAACAGTCGATAGTTTTGCGTTATATGCCAAAAGCTCTTCTCCTGGCGTATTCTGGGGTATCTGACTACTTTTTCCACCTAGTAGTGAGGGAAATCTTTATAAATACCTCAACCGTAGAGTATGATGAAGTATCAAAATAGTATATTTCGTACCAAGGGCCGAAAGTGGGCGTTTGCCGGCCCGAGATATTTTTTGACCGAGACGTAGTCGAGGTCATGAAAAGTTCGAGGGCCTGCAAAAGCACTTTGGCCCGAGGGACGAACGCTATTTTTCACCATACTACAATAAATATTAATACGATATAACATTAATCAAAAACAAGATTTTCTTTTGGTTAAGTGTACCTCTTTGTTAGAAGGTTATCTTGTGGTTATGGGGACATGATGAATGTTTAATGTATGGATTGTTTCACGTTATGTTATTATGTAAGTTAATAAAGAGAGATGAACATATGTGTGTTTCATTTGATAAACTGATATATTTCAAAATGCTAAAAAAAGTTAGTTCGTTTATTTTTGATTTATAGAAATGTTAAAAGTACAATTTTGGTTGTTTGAAAACATAATACCCTTTGAAGATTCTATTACTTGTTTTTTGTTTGACACATTCACACTTTTACTCGTAGTTGGATTGCTTCTGATTAAAATATCCTCTTGACAATCTTCAAATAAATCATCAATTGTAAAGAGAGACTGATTTTCATATTCAATAGTTCCAAAACCGATATTTGATGTCGAAGTCGATGACTCATTCACTTTACTAATTACTTCTATTTATAGATTCTGATATATTATTAGCCATAATTACTAAATAACTAAACAATAATACGAGCAAAACAAACTTATGTAATGTATATAATGAAATGAATGAATTAAAATAATAAACAGCTGATTTTGCGGCCCTAGGGCGAAATATTCATTTTCGGCCCTAAGGCGACGAAGTGTAGCTTTCGGACCGCAAATTAGGTGTGTAAAACAGGTGATTACATCGTAGTATGGTGAAAAAGTTATTGCGAACCTCAACCAAAAAAACACCTTGATTAGAATAATATAGAAGAAACTAAGTAGTTGTAGAGTATAATGGCAAGGAGAGTAGAGAAGGTATAGGGTAGGGATGGCTGAATAACGGGGCGCGGAATGCGGACTGGTCCTGGCAATCTTTTCACTGTACTCCCCTCCACTCCCGTCATCGGCCTTCGATGGAATTCCGTCGAGGAGGCTGTGTAGGGGGGAATATCGCAGCAGGATAGCAGTACGCCATTAGGTGGGTATCCAAGCCAGTTGTGGATGACAGAAAGAGCAAACCTAAAATCCTTAATATCACTTTATAATATCTATCAATATTATGTATTACGAGCAGACTATGCCACGCGTTGCTGTGGCTCAGTAGCTAAAATGCGTTGAATTAATTATATCATATTCTTTTTAACAAAGTCAAATCAAAATTCACAGGTAAAGATAAAAACGTTTCAGCTAATCCAAAAACCAAAGGGATCTAAAATAGAACTTTACGCCAAATTTAAAATAAATTTGGTAAAGAATTTAGACGGGTTAAAGTTTTTATTTTTTATTTTTAAATAATTTATTTTTGAAGAGAAAAGATTTGGCTCCGCCGGGAGTCGAACCCGGGTCTCCTGCGTTACATGCGAGGATGCTAACCGCTACACCACAGAGCTCGGCTCAAGGCAGAGCAAATCCTTCCTCTTCACTGATACCTACTCCCTCTATCTCACAAGTTTTGCGAGTAGTAGCTTGTGAGATAGAGGGAGTAGGTATCAGTGAAGAGGAAGGATTTGCTCTGCCTTGAGCCGAGCTCTGTGGTGTAGCGGTTAGCATCCTCGCATGTAACGCAGGAGACCCGGGTTCGACTCCCGGCGGAGCCAAATCTTTTCTCTTCAAAAAATAAATTATTTAAAAATAATTTAAAATTGGTTGTCAGCCACAATTGAAGATCGGATTAATTTTTATTTTTTACATTTTATATTTGAAGATAGTGTGTTAATGAATGACACATGTAAAAGGAACTAATAAAAATATAGTCAGTTAGCAAAACTATACCAAATTAATCTTTTGGCATAATACATATTACTTAAATTCATAATATAACACATGATGAAGCGAGATATCGTATCAAGAGTTTATACTACGAGGTTCACAATGATTTCGGTTAACCTGTCTTTTGCTAAAACAAATAGATTCGACGTGTTCCCCAAACGGGGAAAAACAAGGATTTTCCTAGTCCAAGCCGGAAAAAATATATTTATGCGTACCCTCCCTAAATATCGAAAGAAAATGAAGTAAAGATAGTGTAACACTTGAGAGGGTTTAAATAATTTTTTTTTAAAGGAAAATTAAAATTCACAATGGCAGACAAACATAATCAACAAAGTTGCAAAAATTAACAACATGTATCACAAAAATAACCATATGATATACAGAACAATCTTCAGAGCAAGAATAACTCCTTAGTTCATCGCTCCTTATAACAGTCTGGAAGGTTCAGGACAAGCGTACATTATTCTCGAACAGTTTCAACAACAAGTCTACTACTCTTCTCAATCATATGTTTTGTGTTTGACGTTACAGTAGGTTAATTACCAACTTTTTAAGGTTAATTTGGTTTAAAAACTATATTAAACATGGGGAATGAGCCCCCCCCCCCCCCGAATCTCTTGTTTTAGTAACAATCCTGAACCTGGTTTGCTTCAATGAGCCACCTTGAAAAATTGAAAGGCAATCGAGAAAATGTGGAGCAATGATAATTTTATAATGCTCATATAATTTAAAATTGGTGGTCAGCCACAATTTAAGATTGGATTAATTAAAATAATTTAAAAAATTGACTTATGTCAATAAATATCATAAATTGGACAAAATTTGTCCACCTCCCGCTACTACTCGCAAAACTTGTGAGATAGGGGGAGTAGGTATCAGTGAAGAGGAAGGATTTGCTCTGCCTTGAGCCGAGCTCTGTGGTGTAGCGGTTAGCATCCTCGCATGTAACGCAGGAGACCCGGGTTCGACTCCCGACGGAGCCAAATCTTTTCTCTTCAAAAAATAAATTATTTAAAAATTATTTAAAATTGGTGGTCAGCCACAATTTAAGATTGGATTAATTAAAATAATTTGAAAAATTGACTTATGTCAATAAATATCATAAATTGGACAAAATTTGTCCACCTCCCGCTACTAATCGCTAAACTTGTGAGATAGGGGGAGTAGGCATCAGTGAAGAGGAAGGATTTGCTCTGCCTTGAGCCGAGCTCTGTGGTGTAGCGGTTAGCATCCTTACATGTAACGCAGGAGACCCGAGTTCGACTCCCGGCGGAGCCAAATCTTTTCTCTTCAAAAAATAAATTATTTTAATATAATGCTCATAGATAGCAATTTCAGAGTTGACACATCTTAAAGTTGGCAGCAACAATATTTTTCACTATTTGAATATTGTTGTGGCCACCAACCAAACCGTCTTTAACTTAATTTACAACACATATATTTGCAACTTCATGTTCTTCGATAAAATCAACTACCCAAATCGATTTAAACCCCTTTTTCATACATGGTCCCATCAGCGTGGCTGTCAATGCCATAAGCCCTAGGTCACCCGAGGATAAATACTTCTATTTCCGGTCCAGCTAAACAGGGGAGGGGAGGGGAAGGAAATGAAAGATGCTAGGGCAATTACGTCACCGGACTGTTCCAAGAAGCTATTTAGTTGTCGTCATAAACTAAATTGGCAATCTACCCGTAGCAATCGGGTCCCGGCTGGGGTTGGAACCAATCTCTTAATATACATTAGCCTTAATGTTGGATCGGGAATTGTAACGGTCTGTTGCGGAACTCGTACCAAAAAGAATAGACTAAAAAAAAAAGTCCAGGCATTACACTGATAAACAGGAAGAAGCAACAGTTAATTCGGGAAACAGTTGGCTTGCGAATGATCACAATAATGAACAACTATTTCATTGCAGGAAACGTAATCTCGATCCTCTGTTAACAACTATAAACACGAGGGTTTTGTGAACTAGATAAAAAAAAGATTTGCAAAGTTCATATAAATATTAATACGAGAAAATGATAAACTAATTAAAAAATGAATATAGTAAGTATGTTCGTAGCAAGAGACTAATTTGTAGAATGCTAGGCCTCAAAGTCTCCTATTATTTCAATAATACATAATACATACATAATACATAATCATGCAGATTACATGCCAAATTTTCGCCTATTCGGGCATCTTCAGGGCTTTAAGGGTTTTGTAAGCAAGATAGAAACGGACTCGGTTTCTGACATTATATATCTATAGTAAATATTAAAAAACTCAAACCCCAGAAGCCCGGACCACTAATTTCATGAATGGATAATTATATTAATACAAGCATTCCCCGTCGCGGCTTTGCCCGCGAGGCTAAAAACTCAATTCTGTGATCATTATCTTGGTAATGATTTAATATAATATGTTAACTGATGTTAAGGAGAGTTAGTAGAATCGGAGCTTCCGGTAGATGGAATGTTGGAGGGGGAAGCTGCCGGCTCGGTAGAAGAGAGGGAGACGCGCAATGGAGAGTTCACTAAAACCGCCGAAACAAAAAATTGCTTACTCACGTGGACGCTTAATTTTTCGGCTTTAAAACATGGTTTTCGACGCCCATTGGGGCTTTCGAGTTAAACTCGTCGTATCAAGATCTTAAAAATGAGTCCAAATTAGATATTTTTTTTCGAAGTTTCAAAAATAGGTTTCCGATAGAGTTAAAAGACGATTTCGCCATTTAAACCCCTTAAGGGTTACATTTTTAAAATTCCTTTCTTACTGGTTACCTACATCGCGTTTAAAACCTAAATTCCGAACTTCAAGTTTCTATCATTAGTAGTTTTTGCTCGGCGTTGATTCTGTTAATCAGGACAAAGCATCTTATATATAGAGAGATGATAGAGATCGAAATAAACACGCACCATCCCCAATCATGGGAATCACATAGTGCATAATTTGATTACCACTAATATTTAAATAATCAGTAGCCATATTTTATGTGAATGTCTATTTTAATAATATTGTAACGTTAAATCGAGATTCAAATAAAAAACATATGGTTTAATATCTCAACAATAGATTTCCGTTATAGTTAAACGACAATTTCGCCATTTAAGCCCCTTAGGGGTTATATTTTTGAAATTCCTTTCTTAGTGGTTACCTTCATCGCGTTTAAAATCTACATTCCGAACTTCAAGTTTCTATCACTAGTAGTTTTTGCTCTGCGTTGATTCTGTCAGTCAGGACAAAGCCTCTTATATATATAGAGATTAATCACTCATGCATCACTCCCGTTCTTTTTTCCATGAGTTTGTTTATGATATTACTGCAATATGTACGATTTTACTTTTGTAATATTTACAATTAATTAATGTGTATAATTATAATTTTGTATACACTATTATATTTTTCCCTAACATAGCCGCTCAACCATATCCAGAGCACACTGGGAATGACGGATATGTTTCGGGAGTCCACTCTCACCTGGCTACTCAAGAATAAAAAGGAGATAATTGAGAGCTGGAAGAATCACCTTCTATCGGTAGATATCGAGAGAGCCTTTAATTCTGAGTTACAACCCTCTATTCCGGCGGCGGAGTTCCCTTGGTCTTGGTGAGGATTATGTGGGTATAGGAAAGAAGAGAGGATGTACAGTACCGGTCAAAAGTTTAGACTCACTTGTATTTAATTAACAATCTTCAAGTTTAAAAAAATAATTGTAACTCAAGAGATAACATTTCAAAATTTATATGATTGTTTCGAATACAATCTATATAAATAAAGATGAAATTCTGTTAGTATGTTTTTTTTTTTTGTTCTTTATAGAAATACATAACGTTTGTCCTAAATTCTCCGAATTTCGCTTAGTGGTTTTTTCATACCAGGTGCGAACACCTGTCCATATTAAAATTGCATAACAGCCAATCTCTGGGTATATTCTTTATTGTTATAAAAATCGTTATGATCTCGCTTTACATTAGATTTTTACGAAATCAACCGTTGGAGTAAAAAAAAAGTCTCATTTCTGTCAAAGAACTTTTCTGGACCCACGGCTTTTCTCATTGCTTTCAAAATTCCGTGGGTGAAACCGGGATATTAAAGCTAGTTACAAATAAATTAAAAATGAAATTATTGTTACGTTGTCCAATAAATAAAAGGTCGTTACTTATTTATTTTATAAAATCTAAGGGTGAGTCTAAACTTTTGACCGGTACTGTAAGTCTTATCCAGCTTAGACTGACGTTCTCCAGTGAGATTCAGCTATACTTGAACGCAGTATACGCTTACAAGCTGGATACCCAGATCCTACCTAGACCCAGAACTACCCAGAACCATCCTAGGCAATCCTACTTTGCATCTGACTTCGTGACTTTTAACTTCGTTTATATTTCTTTGATTTCAAACAAATTTTACTACAAATGTTTTTAAAATAAATTCAGTTGTGAAATTGAATAAATAAAAAGCGACAGTAGCGAAAGGGAAACCACCGCAAGGTCGGACGACCAGGTCGCTGAAAACCCATTGAGGATTCGAAAACTTTCGAAGCAGGCAGGGCGTTGGACCCTCCATCGCCTAGGAGTTGAGTTGCTGCAGAAGAAAGTTGGTTGCCTGGAAGCAGTTTCTAATCGAGGCGGGGAGGTGAAGGAATGTTCGCGGTTTGTGGGACCGCAATTGCTTATTCCCAACCGCAACATTTATTCTCAGCAGTGGATAGCAAAGCCTGCAATATATACCTCTTGCGTTCATGGATCAAGCGGATATTGAGTAGAAAAACTAAAGATTAAAAAAAATTATAAATCGTTGCTGTAATTATAAATGTTTTATTAGATTTGAAACTAATCAATAGGAGATAAAGTAATAAATATTTCAATCGTTAAAAAAAACTGGTGCGTCGCGCACAACAAACAACTTTCAGTTTCCAACATATATTGGAAATCGACCTGTTTTGATAAATGTGTGAATGTCGCAGGTTCGCGCCCAGCGGTGTATATAAACTAAAATAATAAATAAACCTTATATTATTAACTAATAAACCTTATATTTTATGGTTATATTTTATATTTTATGGTTTACCTTTGATTTTATATGAAATCAAAATATTTCTAACAGGGAGGTTGCCCGAACGTGCTTGTGCTAACTTTTCATGGTTACCTGAAGTTCAAATCCCGAGTGCCGGTTTTTTTTTTTTACAATTGGACATAAATCCTACTCCCTCACCACTGGTCTGGGATAAAACCCCGTATAGCCTTAATGTCCCGAAATAGCAAAAATATTATTCGTTAATAAATAAAGAATTTTTAATTATTGTTTTTCCGAGGTGAGTGAAAAATCCTTGTCCATAACGTTCCTCGGATAAGACGTAAAATGGAGGCCCGAGCCTGTACGATGTCCGGTACTCGTTAAAGATCCCTATCCTAATTATACCTGGATAGGCGAAATTTAGGACTCCCACTGTAGCATCGTCCGATTAGCCTTAGTGGCATAAAGTGACGTTAAACAACTGCGTGAACGCCATTCAGATTCACATTTATTTACTTATCTGTGTAAGTATTATCTGTGTATTTACTTAACTCCATAAGTCATGGAGTATTATAATTTGTATTGCAAAACTTTCTTAGTACTTTTAGATTCATTATCGTCTATATTATTTTTGTTAAGGGGCCTAAAAATCCTAATTTCATTAACAATTGAGTTACTTTTACTGCGAATTGCTTTTTGTAACTATATCCTGAAGGTGAAGCAATAGAAGGTGCATTAACGGCTCCTAGTAAATTAAAACTTAATTTGTAAATGTTTGTTTAAAGTGCCTACTTATCTTTATTCTTTTTTTATTATAATATATATTACATATTTAAGAATCTCTTATGTTTTAGGAATGATGAGAGACAGATAATTTCTCTTCTAAGAAGGTGCATTAACGGCTCCTAGTAAATTAAAACTTAATTTTTAAATGTTTGTTTAAAGTGCCTACTTATCTTTATTCTTTTTTTATTATAATATATATTACATATTTAAGAATCTCTTATGTTTTAGGAATGATGAGAGACAGATAATTTCTCCATACACTTTATAGGTTAAAAGTAGAAGGTACGTTATAGGATAAACAAAATTTTCCTTCGCTATTCAGGGCCCCCTCAGAACATTTCTATGACGATAAAACTTAACGGATATTAAAGAATACTTGATTTGCATTAAACATGACGAATTTGATCAAAATCGTTAGAGCCGTTTTTGAGAAAATCGAAAAAAATATAAAAATGATACAAAATTTATTAAATATTGTGAAAAAATAAATTTTCACTGCCACATTACTTGGATATACCTACTTACATCAAATACCCAATTCCAGGTTTTTACAGTTTATAGTTTTTAAGCTAGTCTGTACACATTACGCGGAACTTACGCAATTTTGACTCAGGGTACCCAAAAACGTTTATTTCCGTTGAAAACCGGATGTCGACATTTTTCTCGATCGCAATACTTTCACTTACCTACATACCCCATATATGAAGAGTAATACTTTAGTAAATCCTAATTTTTAAGTTTCGGGAGAGAAGGCGCGAGCTAAGCAATTTAAAATGGTAAGATTAGATTAATTAGCCTTAATTTCCTTATCGATTTCGTTTTTTCTAGTTACTATCGCCACTAAATGTCTAAATTTCTCTACGAGTTCAAATGAATTCCATTCTACATTAATATCAGCAAAATCGGCTAACAATATAAGGCAAACGTACCTTTAGTGGACACTGTTCCAGTAGTGGCCACTTGGACAATTAAATTTTGAAAATAAGGCAGCTAGGCTTTCGATCAGCTTCAAAATTAGAGTGAATGTACCTACTATTATCCAGTACATTCACTTTAATTTTGAAGCTGATTGAAAGCCTAGCTGCCTTATTTTCAAAATTTAATTGTCCAAGTGGCCATTACTGGAACAGTGACCACTATAGGTACGTTTACCTTATTTGGTCTTATTCGTATTTATTTCCAGCTCAAGTGCTTTTTATTTTTCAATATCTTTCAAAAATGCGGAAGCTATAATTTAAGAGCACTGTAGGAGGAAAGCGTAGACTACAGAAGACGCCCCCCGAAGGATACAAATATAACAAGGTCTCCCGGAGGACGACCTTTAGGATCTAGGGAGGATCTATTTCGGGACAAAGCGGACCCTAGCCGGGACCAACAGATCCATCCTGTCCTGATCTATTCATGTCCTTGGATGGATCAACACCTCTCACTGAGGAAGATGAAGCTTAGAGAGTGCTATTGGGGAAAAAATATACTTCTCCGCCATAATTAAACAACCAACAGTTAAATATGTAGACATATACATGAAAATGAATATATATAGAGAATGAAAAAACAATAATTAAAAATCTGTTTTGCTCGTTCGAGAGTTTAAAGCTGTAGGGGGTTGTGTCCCAGAGCAGTGGTGAGGGAGGGGGATTAATGCCCAGTTGTGAAGAAGAAAAAAAAAAACCTGGCACTCGGGATTTTAACTCACTAACTTCAGGTTACCACAACAAGTTAGCAGGACAACCCCTGTTAGCAATATTTTAATATTTAATATACTCGTAATATTTAATCTTCTCACACAATTACTTTTACATTTTTCGTCATTCATACTAACCATACAAGATTTAGATACCAAATTATCCAAAATTTCTTAGTTATCTAACAGAATACAATACCTCTTACATTACATTACATTAAGTATCTGCAGAAATATACTTAACTAATTGTGTAAAAATATCCCTCGAATTTCTTCTAAATATTATAAGAAACTAGGTTTAGCTAGTGGTTCCGTGGAGTATATGTTTTTACCCAAAAAAACATCATTCAACTTAAAACCTACTTCAAATTGGTGCGGAAAATGGAAAGATTATAAAATGTTCAATGACTTTTTTAAAAAAATATGGTAACGTTAAATCGTTAAATAAAAACATACGGTTAAAATCCTAGACCTTTTGTTGGAACTAACTTGCAGTCTGAACAAACCATTTGAGCACGTATATGGGCCTAGATTTTTCGTGGGACCTTCCAGGTGGGTCTGGAACCTTCCAAAAGGTTCCTTTTACGAGTGATTGGGCCAGTTAGTCTTGGTCTGTGTCTTGACTGTGAAGCTCAAGCCATATGATTGGTGTCCTATAAAGTTATAATTTTTGTAACTGCTCGAATATTTACGTTGTTATAATTCGCGTGGCATTGATCATGGTATATTTTTGTTTAACAAATATTTCTTTGCCCACAGAAGTTTTGCAATGTAGTTAATTCCTCAAGTGAACAAGAAGGAACCTGTGTGACAGTTCCAGAATAAATTAAAAAAAAAAAAAAAAAAAAATGAGTAAAAAAACAAATTAAGGGTACTTTTTCATTGTTCAGCAAAGGAAAATAAATATTTCTATACTCTTTATTGCGTTCTTTATATAAGGGATATTAGAACATAGAATAGGAATATAGACATAGAAAGGAAATATGGCCGCTATTTGGCTAAACAGCAACCTTGTGTAGAATTGCTAGGTAAATCCATCGGCTAGGGGTTACCTGTGATGTAATTACAACCTGAACTACTAAAGGTCGCGGCTTCGCCTCCCGAGGTGGCCCTAGGATTTTTTAATGGGAGTAAAAAATCCTTGTCTCTGCCGTCCCTCGTATAGGTAGTACAATGGAGGTTCCGAGCCTGTACGATGTCAGGAACTCGCTAAAGATCCCTATCCTAATTATATCTGGATAGGCAAAATTTAGGACTCCCACTGCAGCATCATCCGATTAGCCTTAGTAGCATAAAGTGACGTTAAACAAACAAACAAATCCATCAGCTATTTTTCTACTTTTAAGGTTACAAACATATTGTATTTTTAGGTGTAAGATTATTGCTATCATCATAGTTTAACTTGCGACAGTAACTAGGAGGGGTATATTTATTAGATTGCTACCCGTTCATCTGTACAAAAGGCTTCACCTCGATGTTGAGTCAGGATCTTTGAATTTGTTGGCTGCTCCTTTTGGCATCGCTCTTCGGGAATTCCCTCTGATCTGTAGTGTTGGTGTGACGCAACTCGGTTATGTGATCGTCTTCCATTCATGCTTAATTTCATCCTCGTCTCATATACTCTTGTTACTAAATAATTTATGCTTAGAAAAAAAAGTATTTTTACTAAAAGTCAAGGGCGGATCCATGGGGGGGGGGGGGGTCACAGGCTCGCCCCCATCTATTTTGACTTTTTTAAACGATTTTTTGTATTTTTAAGCGATTAACACAATAAGGCTCATATAATGAAATAATTATGCCCTAAACATAACACTTTTGGTTGATTCGATCAAGTTGTTTACATTGAGGTCTCTAATTTAATCCTTATTTAATCTCTGACGAATACAATTCTTATGTCAATGTTTACATTAACTAATCCTCTAATTATCTATGTACGCCAACTGTCCCTGCCTTTCATTCAGTTTATTAAATTTCACTAGAAATATCGGAAGAAAAATTTGTCATCCGCGGCCTTCTTAGGCATTATTGGAAAAAAGGTTTTAGTGCAAAGGCCTCAGCCGAGGAAATTTGTGCAGTGGAAGGGGAAAGTGTGGTGCATCGAAACACGGCCGCATTTTGGTTCAGGCGGTTTAATTCTGGGAATACAAGCCTTGAAGATGAACCTAGATCAGGTCGTCCTTCAGTCGTGGTATCAACATCAAATACAACTTTTGGCTGAAAGATGGGTTAAAGTAGTTGAAAATGATGGCCTGTATTTTGAAGAATAAATTTGATTTGTAAATTTTGTACTCACATTTGAATAAAATTAATTTTGTGAACAAGGACTTTTGTAACAACCTAGTAATAATATCATTAAACACGGAGCTGGCAGCCAAATGATTATGAGACCGTGAGGGGGGGGGGGGTCAAATTTCGTGCTGAATCTGTCCCTGCTACTATTATAACCATAAACTGTCTGTTTAAAAAATATTTCTCTTTGAATCCAATAGTTCAAAATATCCTAATTTTATTAGCACTGTGTGGGTTCGAAGTCACTGCGGAATAGTGGTGAATGAATTGGTGGATCAGGCCGCAATACAGATGGCATCACCTTACCGAGCGGTCGGACATCCCTCATCAATCAAAAAAAAAAAGGGAAGTTGGAAAAACAGGTAGTTGAACATAAATGAAAATATATTGAAGGAAATTCAAAGAGAATTCACCCCATGGAAATCATCCAACAGAAATAAGCCCAGATAAGTAATCTTATCGCGTCTTCGCATAGGTCGTACGAGCTTGACACATGGATACCTAATGGCTCGCGAAGACCCTAAGGGCTGTCAGGCTTGTGGATATCCGATGACAATAAAGCATGTTTTGGGGCCTACGGAAAATACGGAGCACTCTTAGGCATACCAAGCGACTTATACTGTATACTGCTTGCAACATACATAGACAAACTATACGACTTTCTAAAATTAATTAATTATATCTTTGATGCGCGGTCATAAGTGCTTAAGACAAAATTTTGAATTTTACAGGAGAACAACAGTTCAAAACATTATGTAAAATCAAATTATTGATTTCATTTATAATTGTTATTTTTATAAAACAATATAGCTTCACTTTAGACCTTAATACAAATCGGTATCTGATTTCGTGCTATAATATTACGACATAATATCCAAACGCTCAAATAGTGACTTAAGCCCTTATGAACGCGCATCAAAGATATAATATATCGTATAGAACGAAATTCGGGTTATAGGACGATGATGAACCTAGTAGTTGATGCCTTTAAAAAAAAATCTGGTGCGTGCGCGCAACACACAACTTTCACTTACCAACTTAGATTAGAAATTAATGCGTTGTGTTAATGCCACTTCTCACTCAGTTACACATTTTTCCACATTAATTTCTTATTTTTGTTTTCATTTGCTCTATAGCAAACACTAATTTCTTTTATTATTAAATAAAAGTTATTACTTAAGATAATTCGGCAATGCAAGCATAATACTCCAAGTCGACTGATTTTATAATTCTCTATGTACTTGTTGAATATTTCATTTAGTTCCCATGAAACAAATCATTTCCATTAAATGAACAGAAGGGCATTAATTATGAACAATGGTCTGTCATTAAAAGCGTCATGCGTGGGATCAACGTGTTTAATGAGTTGACTGAATATTTTTCTTTTTTTCTCCTCCATATGTTTACTTGGTTTTTATCATATCTCATATTTAGCCATTTTTTATTTTTGGCGTAATGAGAGACCGATTATTTCTCCATATAAACAAAAACAATGATACTTCATAGGAAACAAAAACAAACAAACAAAAAAGGCCCCTTCCCCATTTAAGCCCCCCCCCCAGAACATTTTAATGTTAATAAATAATAAATTTTACAAAATTTATTAAGTAAAGTCCCCCCTCCGTTTCAGCAATTTTGATAAAATGCGGGCTATCACGTCTTTAACATATAAGTACGTCAAATACCCAGTTTGATCAAAATCGTTAAAGCCGTTTTTGAGTAATTAAAAAAACACGTGCAAATGATACAAAATTTATTAAGTAAAGCCCCCCCTCCGGTTAATCAATTTTGATAAAATTTGTACAGTCATATGTCAGGCATATTAATACATCAAATAATCAGTTTAATCAAAATCGTTAGAGCCGTTTTTGAAAAAATCGAAAAAAACGTAAAAAGTTATTAAATAAAGTACCCCCCCTTTGAGCAATTTTGATGAAATTTTTGCTGTCACATCGCGGGCATATAACTAAACTAAATACCAAATTTCAGGTTCGCACGGTTTAAAGTTTGTGAGCTAGTCTGTTCACACACATACACACACACACACACACACACACACACACACACACACACACACACACACACACACACACACACACAGACACACACACACACACACACACACACACACACACACACACACACACACACACACACACACACAGACCATTTCGCGGGACTTGGTCATTTGGACTATGGGGACCCCAAAACGTGTATTTCCGTTGAAAACCGGAAGTCGAAATTTTTCACGATCGCAATACTTCCACTTACTATATATTTCATATATAGGTAAGTCAAAGTAAAAAAGTCTCAAATCACGAAAAAACAACAATATGCAAACATATTTAAATACGTAACTAATCTATATAAATAAAGATGAAATTACGTTTTTTGGTTTGCTTGTTTATTTGTTCTTTATAGAAATACATACCGTTTGTCCTAAATTCTCCAAATTTCGCTCAGTGGTTCTTTGATACCAGGTGCGAACACCTGTCCATATTACAATTTCATAACTTCAGCCGATCTCTGTGTATATTCTTTATTATTATAAAAATCGTTTTGATCTCGCTTTACATTGGTTTTTACGAAATCGACCGTTTGAGTCGATAAATTTTATAGATTTAACGAATGAAATTCTTCGGGTATATACAGCTAGTCAATAACAACACAGGGATATGATGAATATATATTCATATTATTTAGAGGGACGACCTAAATATTGTTCGGTGAGCCGAGGCTGGCAGAGAAGGAAGCTGTAATTACAGTCCAAGCCAACGCCCTATCCTATCTCGGCCCAACAGGTCAGGGGTTTCCTCTCCAATATTAGTCAGCCCGAAACTAAAACTGTCCTAAGTTTCAGAACAGAACATTATTTAAGCGATACTGTTTAATACAATACTTTTTAAACCAACTAAATTGATAAAGTGATTAGAACAAATAATAACATCGTCGTTGATACTGCAAAATGTCCTGTGTCAAAAAATTTTGATAATGCGATTTTATAGGATTTTTAATCAATACTAGTAGCCCTAGGGTCCTGAAAGACGAATTATGTCACTAGTAAATAAAAAATAAAAAATGAGGATTTGCTTGGTTATTAATCCTGAGTGACAGCAGCCTATACATAAAAAAAGTTTTATAAATGACTATAATAATAATTTTAATATTTACTTCGATAGTCAAAAACAAAAACTAAACAAACAAATTGCAAATAAAATGATTTTTTCTGTAATCTTTGAATAATGGTAACATTACTAAACTGAAATGAGTGAAGAAAGTGAAACATTTTGCAATAGAGTGAAGAAAGTGATTACTTTCTTCACAAGTGAAGAAAGTGAATTGCCTTCTTAATTAGTAATAAGTATAAATTAAAAAATAAGTTGGAAATTAAATGCTTTTAAAAGTTTCTTAACATTGTAAGAATTTATTTTAACAAAATAAATTGAAATGTGAATGAATTATTGGTGGAAATAATCAATATATTTTAAAATTTAAATATAATAATAATTACCTTCCTTGTTTATAACCTGCACTTGTTTATAACACATAACCTTTCACAACCATGCTTATAACCTACCAATAACATACCATAATCTTCACAACATCCTAATTTTGTTCATATTCTGGTTAGATCTGATCATGTATTACACGATTACAGAAAAAATTTAATATTACACTCGTGAAAAAAGTAGAATTTACAACTCTCGTGAAATTACCACACTCGCTTCGCTCGTGTGGGTAAACGTTTCACTCGAGTTGTAAAATGATCTACTTTCGTCACTTGTATAATAAATAACTATTTTTGTTCTCCTAAAAATCAGCTTTTAACTGAGATTGCAAAAACTCATTATCTCATGAAAAATCTTTAAAATTTATGAATAAGTCACACATAATGGAATTTACAATGTTTTTATTCACTGACGAAGAATTGAGGTATGTAAATGAAGAATGCTGTAACTACCACCAAACTTCTACTTTTCATAGTAAAAAAGTTTAACGTCAATAAAATATTCGCTCCGGATTAAAAAAAAAAAAATGCATACAAGTTTAACTTTAACTTCATAAAAATATCATTTACTTAGTATTTTAGTACAAGGTATACATTCGGCACGAATGTATAAAGAAAGTCTGGGAGAGGAATATCCTGCGCAAGATGTACGGACCTATATGTGAGGGAGGAGTTTGGAGAGCAAGGTATAACAGGGAACTCGCCGCACTATATGGAGAGGCTGACATTGTTAGCTTCATCGAGGCGTCTCGCATGAGATGGCTTGGCCATGTGGAGGGGATGCAGAAAGGAAGGGTATCAAGAAAAGTTCTGTACGGTCAACCGGGAGGAGGAAGAAGGAAGAAGGAGAGGAAGGCCACCACTACGATGGATAGACGGCGTGGAAGCGGATTTGAGAAGGCTTGGAGTCAGGCGGTGGAGAGCTGCCGCAGCAGATCGAGAGAAGTGGCAAAAAATCGTAAAGGAGGCCCAGGTCACCCGCGGACCGTAGCGTCGAGGAGTAAATAAGTATTTTAGAGCCCTGTTCCACGGGTAGATTAATTTTTTTTTGTTAGGTGCTCCTTTCTGGGTATATTCATGTGCCTTGAGTGGCACGTAAACATGGTACCATGTGACCACGGTGGGAAGGTCGTGATTTATTCAGTGGGTCCGCCACGAAATTAAAGTCGACAGGCCCAGAACGGATTTAGACAACCACCGTTCGCTACAACACGCTCAAGAGAAATATTAGTGTTGAAAATTTTATTGACGTTCACCACTCCAGCTTGATAATAGAGACAGGATTCCCACCACTTTAAATATTGACGCCCCGAAATCTGAAAATATAAAATTCTTCTATGCCGCGCAACAATGAAAACATAAACATGTTACCAAAATGATCACTTAGTAACGCAGGAATAACCATATGACTTGAGCTTCAGAAGAAGACCAATTCTCCAGTCTATCGATCCTTATATTTATTCGTAAGGGGAACAGCCTCGAAGGTTCTAGGCCAGCGAAGATGGTAATCGAACATCGCAGTCACAAACATGTAGGTAATATGACAGTTTTTTCCAACTGTTAGTACGTTCGAACTATTCTAAACTATATGTTTTGTGTATTGTTTCACGTTACAATATTATTGCATTGTAAATAACATTTTTATTGTAAGGTCTACGTTTATAAATTCATTAATAAATGAATGAATGAGAACGATGAGACAAACCATTCATTGCCTGAGCACTAAATAGCACATTACTCCCTCCTTCGACATCTGCATACACGATATAATTGCTAGGTCGTTAATATAGTTAATAATGACTTCCGCTGAAAGTAAAACGCACATCGCCCGCATGTCGGAGTAGGAAGGGTTCCGCTCTACGGGTTATGTAAGGAGCCGCGGGGTGTGGCATCGGTATCTGTGCTCAGCAACGTGACCGTATTACTTAATATCTCTCTATAATTATATACACGTAAATAGTCTATATCAAGTGGCACATTAAAAATTTAATAGGGTGTATAAAAAAAAATGACCGTTTTAGACAAAAAAATAATATATATTTTTTTTATAGTTTACAATAAAATTAGTATTAAAAATATAACCCATTGTTATCTAATGTTGCTTGCCATCTTTCCGCCAGTTGCATGATCCCCTGCTGGTACCACTCATTAGGATGGCTATCGAAGAATTCCTGCACCGCTGTTTCGACTTCTTCAAAGCTATAAAATTTTTTCCCTTTCAAGAAGTGGGCCATTGACCGAAACAAATAAAAATCTGATGGAGCAAGGTCTGGGCTATATGGTGGGTGAGGAAGAAGTTCGATCCCACCAAGATTTTTTAATTTTTCCTTGGTCTGACGGGAAGTTTGCGGCCGGGCGTTATCTTGCTGTAACAGAACTCCTTTTCGATTGACCAAAGCTGGATAAAGTTGCGACAGTTTTGCATATACTCTATCTAACTGTATGCAATAGAGGTCAGAGTTAATTGTGGTTCCATGAGATATGAATTCATGATGGATTACACCTTCATAGTTCCAAAATACGCAAAGCATTGATTTTTTTTCGAATTGTCCTCGTCGTATCTCCACTGTGAAATTTTTGGAACCAACGCCGCGTGGTACGCTCGTCAAGGAGACCTTCTCCTTCAATTCTGTTGATTTCACGAGCCGCTTCAGCGCCAGAACACGATTTTTTCCAATAATGTCTCAAAATAACAAGAATTTCGTAAGACACCGTCATGTTGCTTCTCCAGCAAAAACTTGTGAACTGAGGTATTATTGAGTAAGTCCAGTGTTGATAAATAAAGTTGGATTAACATTGTAAAGAGTACAGGACTTGTTGGTAAACAATAAATAGGATTAACGTCTTTACAGTCCTTGGAACTCATGCATTTGACGAAACGGTCATTTTTTTTTATACACCCTATTATTTAAAAAGAAGTATTTCCAATTAAATCACCTTTTTCCCTTTGAAACACGTAGGCTTCCCTGGTATTTTCCAACTTTGACTATTGTTTTGCGGTGTATAGTGGTATCGCTGGGGATCTCGAAGCAAAACTAAAAAGGTTTATCTAAATGTTTCGTACGATTTACATTTGGGGTCCCTAGAGACATCTCCATCTCACCTTTATTCGAAAGGTTAAAGTGGTTATACCAATCCTACCACCGTAAATATTTCTTGGCCTCCTTATTTTTCCAAGTAATCCGATCCCGCCGTCCTTCATACATCACCGAACTTCTCCAGTTCAAATCCTCTGTCCATTCCCGCAATCCGGCCCACCGAACGTCAGCTTAGGTGCGGATTCGAGCTTCAACTCGAAAGATCTATCATTATCGGGTCCTCATCCCTTTAGAACTCTATTCCTACCTTTATCCGTCACTCCAACACTCTCCCTACCTTTAAATCCCGTCTGTACAATCACCTCCTATCCGCCTATTGAATTAGGGATGAGAAGAGCAATGATTACCCCTTTCTTTCGCCTGTTTCTAATTCGAATCCACAATTCCTTTAAAAAATTATAATGCAATAAACTTTCAGACTTTTCGAGCGGCTGGTTAATTAACAATCCGAGAACATTCCAAAATAAGAAATAGAACCGCCGTCTCCTGAAGGTATTCTGTTATGGAAACAGGCGGAATAACAAACCGAATAAATTACCATAAAAGAAGAATAAAACTAAAGCCGGAATGAAAAAATAAAAGGGAGCATAACTCTCCAAGCATTCCTCCTCCCCACCCCCCTTGAGGAGAACCTGTTTCAGAGATTTAATACTGACAGCTGTTGGAACGAACGTATAGGAAGAGTGCTCTAGCCAATCGGAAGGCTCCGTACTACGAATAACATCCAAAGCAAATTAGTGTCACACCCATGGTTTGTTTGTTTTAACGTCACTTTATGCCACTAAGGCTAAACCCAAAACTTGGAGGCCACGTGTAGAAGTAACCAGTAATCCTCCCGGGACCAAAGGAGGCGCTTACGCCCCACCCCCCTACCCACCCCCCGCTTACACAATAAATTGAAGAGGCATAAACAAATGAAGTATACACAGAAAACATCGTTTTAATTTTCTTAACATCAAGGTTAATCAAGTTAAAAATCTACAACGGAACTTTATTTTGAATAGAGAGCAAACGACAACTTAAACTAATGCAAGTAAAGTATTTTCTTTTTTTGTATTTTCAAATGGTTCGGGGACCCCCGACTTATGTTCAGCCCCCAGTTTGGGATCTTCAGCTGTTTTGTTTACGACAATTGCTGCGGGGAGCAGTCGGCTGAGCTCTGTCACTTCCTGCTTCGCGGTTCGCTGCCCACGGCGAGGCAAGATCTGCGCGCCTCCAACCTTAAAGCCTCTCCAAAACCCATTCACTTCACGAAAGGACAAGTCAATCTTTAAGACCGATATCTTGTGTGCTTTGATGCAGAGTTTTAAAACTAAATACAACGTATGTAGGTACCTTTTATAGATAATGGTTTCCATCACAGGTAACAACGAAACAGGGGGGCAACGATATTTCAACATATATATCTATTCCGTAAAGTATCTTGGGATACTGGTCGTTTTCACGGTTTCTTGTGTAAATCGCGTACGAATAGTGAGTTTTAATCACAGGAAAGTTATGTTCAAGAAGAAAAAAGAACGGTCTCTCCACAAAAGCGGATCTAACAAGCGCAATTCTATTGCAATGGAGGTCCAAGAGAGAAAAAAAGCATTCGCCAAGAGAAAGAAAATGTTGTGAAAAAGAAGCCTTTGGAGTAAAAAAAAAAATGCCAACTATAATTTAAAGGTTAAAATTTTTTTTATTAATTTTGGGTTTTTAGTTCCTGGCGAATTTCAGACAACGAAAAAATAAACGTTGATAAAACTAAAATATAAAATATGGTACGTTATACAAGAAATTGGGTTTTTACTTAAAAAACATACATCATTACGTTAATTTACTATAATTAACATTTATAACAATTTTTCATTGATTGTGGACATAAAACAATCAATTTACTATTCGTCACGTGTTTCGCCACCAACATATTTTATTTCATTGTCAATCATTTACTATATGATTTTATATATTATTTATATATTTACAACTATACTGATAGTAAATGAAAATGAAATCGATATAAATAAAGATTAAATTCTGTTTGTTTGCTTGTATGTTCTTTATAGAAATCCATAAGTTTAGTTTGTCCTAAATTCTCCAAATTTCGCTCAGTGGTTCTTTCATACCACGTGCGAACACCTGTCCATATTAAAATTGTATAAATTCAGCCAATCTCTGGGTCGTTTCGATCTCGCTTTTCATTGGTTTTTACGAAATCGGTCGTATGAGTCGATAAAAGTCTCACTTTATAGATTTAAATAGTGAAATTCTCGGAGTCAAAGCGGTATATACAGCTAGTATTGATATAAATGAAAATTTGTAATAAATGTTAATTATAGTGAAATGACGTATGCTTTCTACATAAAACATGGATTATGGACAGACTTATGGTTGGTGGAACATTAAAAATATTCAATAGATACCCCTAGAAGATAGACCGTGGGGATGATAACATAAATACTAAGCCATTTAAAAAAACCTAATAAAAAATAGTAATTGTAACAGCAGTTAATTAAAGCTGAATAGAATATAGTTGTTATTGTAGCTGTAATGGGATGGGTGACCTGCTGGTTGAGAAGTAGAGGCTGCCAAGGTGAACCAGGTACCATCACCTAACCCCACCTTCCGAATACCTCCCTCCGTCACGTCATCTTGGAGATAGTCTCAGGGTTTTAACCAAGGAAATATATATATAAGTATATACTCTGCATGAGGTTTAGCTTAATTTAACTACTCAGGTTTTATGTAGGAAGAAATGTCATTTTTAAAATTATTAGAGTTAATTTATACCCCGAAAGAATAATTCTATCATCCCGGTGTAAAATCTATTGGTGGCTTTACATTCTCTCGAGCATGGTGACGAAAAGATAATCCCCCGAATCTTGATGTACAGGCGAACTTGTTTTAGAACGAACACTCTTTATTGATATTATTACATTCTGTCACATTCGAGACATTGGTAATAGTGCTAATTGAGAACATTCATACACTACCAGTCAAAAGTTTAAACTCACTTGTATTCAATTCACAATCTTCAAGTTTGAAAAAATAATTGTAACTCAAGAGATAACATTTCAAAAATTATATGATTTTTTTTAATACAATCTATATAAATAAAGATGATATTCTGTTTGTTTGTTTTGTTTTTTTGTTTTTTATAGAAATCCATACCGTTTGTCCTAAAATCTCCTTAGTGGTTCTTTCATACAAAGTGCGAATACCTGTCCATATTAAAATTCCATTACTTCAGCTAATCTCTGGGTATATTCTTTATTGATATAAAAATCGTTATTATCTCGCTTTACATTAGATTTTTACGAAATCAACCGTTGGAGTCGGAAAAAAATCTCATTTCTGTCCTAACGAAATTTTCTTAACCCACGGCTTTTCTCATTGTTTTCCAAGTCCCTGGGTGAAACCGGGATATACAGCTAGTTATAAATGAATTAAAAATGAAATTATAGGTGTTATGTTGTTCAATAAATAAAATTTTGTTTATTTATTTTAAAAAATCTAAGGGTGAGTCTAAACTTTTGACTGGTACTGTACATTATTTGCAAAAAATATAAATATACAAAGAAATATGAATAAAAGCTCAAGTAAAGGAAAAAAAAAAAAAAAAAAAAAAAAAAAAAAAAAAAAAAAAAAAAAAAAAAAAAAAAAAGCTAGCCTCAAGAGGTTCCCGCGCTTCTCTCTCAGCCACTATCACTGGTATTAAAGCCAATGGAGGCTGAGCGAGGGCGCAATAGCCACAAGCCAGAGTTGGGCAAATTGTAATCTGAATAATGATTAATGAATATGAATAATTGGTAATCATAAAACAAATGAAAAATGAATAACCATTATTCATAATCAGTACGGAGTATTTTTAATGATTATTGAGTGTTTATGGTATTCATTTGAAATGAATAATGAATAACTAAATACCAGTTATTCATTATTCATTTCAAATGAATACCATAAACACTCAATAATCATTAAAAATACTCCGTACTGATTATGAATAATGGTTATTCATTTTTCATTTGTTTTATGATTACCAATTATTCATATCCATTTATCATTATTCAGATTACAATTTGCCCAACTCTGCCACAAGCACACCTGACTTGGGCGAAAAATCTGGCCATTGCCATAACTCCGGTATGTACATATTTACAAAAGGTCACTTGACCACTGCCGCCTTAACCTTCGAGGAGGATTGTAGGGATTGAACGGTAGGATTAGGATGATGAGTAAGGTTACTGTGAAATTTGGAGAATTTCTTCGGGATCAGTTCTTGAACGAACGGGATATCAAGGTCATGGTGTAGGGTTTTGTTGGAGACATAGAAAGGAGCATTGACTATTGTTCGGAGGATTTTGGACTGGAAGGATTGGATGCGTTTGATGTTAGAGGGTTTAGCTGTTCCCCACAGTTCGATGCCGCAGGTCCAGATAGGTTTCAAAATGGTTTTGTAGATAAGTAGTTTGTTGTTGATTGAAAGTTCTGATTTCCTGTTCAGCAGTCTATAAAGTTGGCCAAATCGTCGGTTAAGCTCTTGTCGTTTTAGTCTAGTATGTGGGTTCCACGTCAGTCTTCTGTCTAACATGAATCCTAGATTACCGTACCGTGTCTGAGCAGGGAAGTTGAACAGAGTTGAAATAAACTGGTGGGCAGCATCTGCGTCGAAGGGTGAACGTTATATGCTTGCACTTTGCTTCGTTTACTTTGATGCGCCAGTTTTTACACCAGTGTTCAATTAGGGAGAGGTGCCTTTGTAGGTTAGAGGATGCTGTTCCAGGGTCTGTGTTGGAGGATAGGATGGCCGTATCATAACGCGATACGGCCGGCGAACTACGAACAGATATTTACATTGAAACGTGAAGTCGAGCGTCAATGATGACTGGCCGCACCTATGCACCTCAATACAACTATTTTCATTAAAAAGACAACTGAAGTTAAACCTATACATTCACTCTTCTTATGTAGATAAGAATGACGACTTGAAATTTGAAGAATATTCTATCTGGACATAGATTTTTATTTACTAAAGACAAAGACAAGAAAAAGGATACTAAAGAACCTAAAACCGCATTAGCTGAAGATTTTTCTGAACTGAAACATAATTTTGAAAACCCCCATTGACAGATCTGACCAAAAATTAAAATATTTAGAAGCCATCTAACTTACATGCACATATTTGTATATTAAAAATAAATAAATCAGTTTATTACACTTTGAACATGGAGGAATTAAATCAATATTTGAATGGGAAAAATTGTTAAGTTATAGAGGGATTTGCAAGAGAGGCATGGAATTATAGGTGTAAATTAAAATAACTTAAGTTGTTGGAGTGCTTGATTATTTATCCGATGTGAAGTAATAGTTATTTATAATTTATTTTACAAAACTAATGCTTTACAGTAGTTTTTTATGATATTGAATTTGTTATTTGTATTAATTAATATTATTTATTATGTTCATATTTATTATGTTGCACATTGTGTTTATAATAATGTTTGTGCTTACATTTATATTTATATAAATATTGACATTACTATTTATATTTTTATCTGTATTTAAATATCACTTCTCAGAGCAATGTTTACCTACCTATCATATTTAGATACTTAAATAATGTTTGCAAAATTTTTTGACATTGTATGTTATATTTATGTATGTTATATGAACCAGTACTCATCTCTGATGGTCCAAGAGTACGTGCTAAAATGTAAAGTATGAATGAATTTAAGAAATAAAAGCACTTTAACAATGATAATAAATCAGTTTATTTATAAAAAAAAAAGTCTATCACAAAAGTAAAAGTAATAATGAGATTAAACAAAAAAATAAGGGGCCTTATTAAATTATTTGCCACAACCTATTAGAAACAGAAGAAAACTTCCCGATTCTTTAAAAATTAAACTGTTACACTTTCCCATGGAACATCAGATTAGTAATGGAACCAAAAGAAAAGAAACAAGGCACGCAATGCTCAATAAACACCAGCAGAAAAATATCTTTTTATCTAGGAGAAATTAACTAAATTGAAATTTTCCATTATTACAACAGCGAATTTTATAAAATTTCGTATCACATTGAAATTGAAGTAAAATCCAACTGATCTATGTAGTTGCCAAAACTGACGACAATTTAAAATACGGTTGAAGATACTTAACCCAAATATAACTAGTAGTAGTAGAAGAATGAAGTAAAATTCATTATTACAATTATTACAACAAAGATATGAAAAATTAAATAAATAATATCGGTCAGTCGACTATGAAACCCTAGAAACTTTTTTTGCATTAGAAGATATAATTGGATGATAAAAATTTCGAAAATCCGTCTAAGAAAAATTATGAAAATACTAATTTTTTTTTTTATAAATTTGACAACTGACAAACTTCTAACCATCAACAAAAGGGAAACTGTAAATATTGCTAGATAAAAAAATAAGAAAACTTTTATTTAGAAATAGTTTATGTTCTTAAATAGGAAAGGGATCACGGGGGGGGGGGGGGGAGGGGATATGTTAACACCAAATTGTAATCTATAAATTACTCAAATCTCATCAATTAATCAAACTCTCATTTACCAACATTAAATCTTCATGACGGTTACCAGTACGGACGATCTCCAACCTGGATTCACGCCCAGGAACATGCATGCCCGAAAGAGTGCAGCGCAGTCTAGTTGTATGTATCAGTGTAATCTGATTTCATTTTTTGACGCGGCTTCTTGTATTGTTTTTGTTATAGTTGTATTGTAGCTCATTTTCTCACTACTTTAATATTTTTTACATACTTTTACAAAATAAAAATCTAAGAATTTTTCACAGTAAAAGTATCATCAAAAGTGGTGGTGAATAGTTGTCAACTGTTGTTCATTAATCTTTAAGATAAGGATGATTGACAGTAAGGATTTTCAGTCAATTTTTTTCTTTATTTGGAGAGCCTAAGGTAAATTTGTCTATAATAAGATAAAAAGTGAGAATACAAGCGGTTAGAGGATTTTCCTCAAATAGATAGGTTTTCTAAATAAAGAAATTTGAACTGAAAATCCTGATTACTAATCATCCTTATTATTAAAAGTGCTTTCCTGAAAAATGTTGAAAATGTGGTTCCGTCATTCCGTCAACTGAAAGGCTCATGTAATAAACTTTATTAAGTGCTTGGAAATAAACTACTCGCAGAGACATTCATACATCATCAATGAACATAGTAATGTCCACAATGACTAGGACAGGACATTAAATGCGGCCATCATGAAATAGATTAACGGAAGTGCTAACGGCCTAGAACAGGACCAATTAGCGGACACGAAGCAGCGTTGCCAACAGCAACAAGTTCTCCACTTCCGCAACTAGACCTGTAATCTCTTAGGATCATCTCGTAGTGTACTTCCTCAGTTGTCCAATTACCTTAAGGTACACTTATCTACATGCATATGGAAACTAAAGAGTTCTGAAGCCTTTGTATGTTTACCATTAACTTAAGGTTAAGTACTTTGTAGGAAGTATAACTACGAGTAAAAATACGGCTGTTACGAGTCGTAGGGTATAACTATGACTTATAATCAAAATATTATTGAATACATCTGTACAAAGTAAGTGTTGGGGGCACCTGTGGTGTAGTGGTTAGCATAGAAACTCACAATAATAAAGGTCTTAAGTTCGCGTCCCGCGGTGGCCCTAGTATTTTTTAATAGGAGTAAAAAATCCTTGGCTATGCCGTCCCTCGGAAAGGACGTAAAATAAGTGCAGAGCTTTTACGATGTCAAGTACTCGTTAAAATCCCTATCCTAATTATACCTTGAATACTTAGGACTACCACTGTAGCATCGTCCGATTAGCCTTAGTAGCATAAAGTGACGTCAAACAAACAATTTCTATATTTAAAATAACCCTTAAAGGAAGAAATACAAGGTTTGGTAGTTTTAGTAAAACAGATGTTTGAAGTATCCATTATGAATCACTCAAGTGGAAAAAAAATTCACTAGAGCACAAAAGTGCCAAAAACTTTTTTCCGTTGTTTTTATTTACTGATTTCATTAGATGTTAATTTTTTTAAGAACAATAATTTTACTCAATGACAAATGCTTTTTTAACAATTGCAATTACCCACGCTTAAATAAAGAAAACAAAATATTATGCACAGGTACAAAAGCTGTAGTGCCAGACACGGGCGTCATCGCCGGGGGGGACTCGCCCCCCCCCCCAATATTTTGACAGGAGGGGACTGTCCCCCCCAAAATTTTGGCAGGAGAGGACCCAATGTAAAAAAAAAAAAAAGATATAATATAATATATATATTTTTTATTTCAGCTTGACTGTTTTGTTTTATTACTCTACATTTCTTTTTTAAACCAAGCAGCTTGATCCTAATTTCCATAAATTTGATGAAGCTTATAGAAGTCAATGGAAAGCAATGAAATTAGTGGGATCAGAATCAGAAGAAAAACTTGGATAAAATTCAATCAAGAGATTTTGGCCCACATCCTTCAACATTAAGCCTTAACAATTCCCTATTTTAATGTATAACTGAGGCATAAATTGACAAGTTTTAAGAGACTATAAACACCTGTAAAATACAGCGTTGGAGGATGGATCTAAATGCCCCAACAGTTGTTTTTAGGGGTTATTATTTCAACTTTTAGCCCCTCGAATTTCTACCTACCCTATCTAGGAAAATATTGAGCCGTCCCCCCCCCCAATAATTTGGTGCTGGTGACAGAGGCCGGCCCGGTATGCAGACAAGAATTCTCCAAAATTTTACTTCTCTATAAAAATTATCAAAATGTTGAAAAGAATATAATCTATATTTATCCCGCAATAAACCCGACATTTTATTACTCTTTTGTTACACCCGTTGAGCTTCTGATAATCCATTGATATTTGTAGGTTGGGTACTTTCTAAGAACTTATCCGCGGGAATAAGCTGTCGTGCAAGGTGATTCGACCCGGAGCCAATTTTATAGTGGCTGAGTGTGCCACACACACGGTTTAGGATACCGTGACTTTTTCTTGTTCTAACGACCTTTCCTCTTCAAGAGCGAAGAACACTCCTGAGCTTCTTTACTACCCTCCTCTTCTCACTCCACTCTTCGGATCATCATGGACAGAACTTGGAATCCTGAAGAAGACGGTGTCAGATGAAGAACGGTAGGGAGAGAACTCCTGACTGGACCAAAACCGGTTCCAAAAAGACTTAGAGTATTAATCTGGACGGGGCAGGCGTTCCTCAAGGCTCCCTTCTAACCTTTAGCCGTGTCCCTCTCGCTTCGGCTACTCCTGCTGTAATATGTTTAATTTTATGAAACTGTTAAATAACTTTCCTTGATTTTTTACATTTCTAACCCGTGGGTAACAACGCCTTTTCCATTGTTTTATTGAACTAAATTACTACCGAACAATATCCATGCCATAATAAGTAATTTTTACTTTCACTTACCAATATATGAAATATATAGTAAGTGGAACTATTGCGATCGTGAAAATTTTCGACTTCCGGTTTTCAACGGAAATACACGTTTTGGGGTCCCCTGAGTCAAAATAACCAAGTCCCGCGAAATGGTCTGTTTGTGTGTGTGTGTGAACAGACTAGCTCAAAAACTATAAACCGTGCGAACCTGAAATTGGGTATTTAGTGTATGTATATACCCGCGATGTGACAGCAAAATTTTTATCAAAATTGCTCAAAGGGAGGGGATACTTTATTTAATAACTTTTTAAGTTTTTTTCGATTTTCTCAAAAACGGCTCTAACGATTTTGATTAAACTGAGTATTTGACTGAGTACTCGGAAGCCCTGATGAAGATACACACGAAACGATAGCTTTCCAAAATAAAACAAAAGATTAAACTGAAAATCTTGAATATTAATCATCTTATAGTAAAGAGAAACAGTTGGCTATTACACTTCTTTAAAAATCGTTTACCATTTTACATTGACTGGTAAAAAAATTATGAAATTTTAAATTCTAATACGAAGGATTATATTGGAATTTGAAAAAAGAAAATATATAAACATAAAAATTGGCATATATGAGACCAGTATTCCATTATATCAAAAGCGGTTTACAGCTCTTATAAAATAAACCAAGCATAAAATTAATGATAAACAAATTATGTAACATAGGAAACATGCAACGAATTAATGAGTAATGCATTAACATCAGCTGATGAACGTGGAAAGATTTTCCAACACTAATTACATCAATTATCACGACTAGCAGGATACAAGTGTTTAAAAAAAATTATATAACGTCCCCATTGTTAAATAAAGGATTTTGCCAATTTGATGGTCGGTAATATGTGTAGATAATTAGCTTACCTCATGAGTTATGACTACCAAGGAATAGTCAGGCGCATGCGCCATTCGGATTTTCAGTGATGAATGCAGCCATGGTACATGTTTGCAACGGGAGAACCGTATTGCTCCTGGGTCATATACTTGATTCCTTGATTACTTGACTGCTACTTGTTGATTCCTAACTTCTGTTTCAACGAAGTGTTTGTACGAAGACCGGTCGCCCCAGATGGGAGGTCACAGAGGTCATGACCCCGTCAAATATTTTTGTTATTTATATTTTTTAGTATTTTATGCCAAAAAATATAAATATATTTTTTATACTATTAGAGTCGAAAAAAAGTGCCATTTCATAGATTTTGAAGAGGCCAAAAAGGCCCGGTAAAGCCGTTCCTCCGGAATGGACCGGGGTCCACGTTTTAAGGCAGAAAGAATACCTCTCGAGTTATTGGCCGAAGGGTGCTGGTGAGAGGCGCTTACTCGCTTCGCTGGCTCTATCTTCTGTCCGGACGAACTTTTCTTGACCCACGCTTTACTCATTGTTTTTTGCGACTGGATTTCTTCTTTGTTCTTTGATATTTGGTACCTGATTGATTTATGGAAACTACCTGGACTGTTTATGTGGTAATTGAAATCTATCACCTCCGTGCTCATCACCTTCTGCCCATACGGAATCCCCATTGTCCCCAGTGGTATGTCCTTCGATTTCAAAGAAGTACAATTACCAGCCCACTTCGGGTCGCATTTGCGATGACTATAAATAAAGCTCAAGGGCAATCACTGAGGGTAGCTGGTATCAACTTGGAATCCCGATGTTTTTCTCATGGTCAGCTGCTATGGTTGCATGCTCTAGTGTAGGTTCATCTAAAGACCTAATTATATATGCCCCAGAGGGTAAAACAAAAAATATATTATATCCTAATGCTTTGGAATAATAATCTATTACTGCTTTTTTTATCGTATTTTTTACTTTCACTTACCTATATATGAAATATTTAGTAAGTGGAAGTATTGCGATCGTGAAAAATTTCGACTTCCGGTTTTCAACGGAAATACACGTTTTGGGGTCCCCTGACTCTAAATAACCAAGTCCCGCGAAATGATCTGTGTGTCTGTGTGTGTGAACAGACTAGCTCAAAAACTATTGGCCGTACAAAACTGAAATTAGGTTTTTGGTGTATGTATATGCCCGCGATGTGACAGCAAAAATTTCATCAAAATTGGTCAAACGGAGGGGGTACTTTATTTAAAGAATTTTGTTTATTATTTACTTTTTTCTCGATTTTCTCAAAAACGACTCTAACGATTTTGATTAAACTCGGAATTTGGTGTATGTATATGCCCACGATGCGACAGTCAAAACTGATTACTTAGAGGGGGCACTTTACATAATAAATGTTGTCCCATTTTCACGTGTTTTTTTTATTTACTCAAAAAGGGCTATAATGATTTTGATCAAACTTGGTTTTTGATGTATGTATATGCCCGCGATGTGACAGTCAAAATTTTATCAAAATTTATCAATTTGAGGGGGCACTTTACTTAATAAATGTTGTCTCATTATCACGTGTTATATTATTTAATCAAAAAACGGCTTTAACGATTTTGATCAAACTCGGTATTGGTTGCATGTATATGCCCGCGATGTGGCAGTCAAAATTTCATCAAAATTGATCAATCGAAGGGGGCACTTTTCTTAAAAAAGTTTTTCCCATTTTCACGTTTTTTTTTTCTCAAAAACGGCTTAACGATTTTGATCAAACTGATCGTTATAAGTTCGTTGACGGGTATTTGATGTATGAATATGCCCGCGATGCGACATCCCAAAGTTCATCAAAATTGGTCAAACGGAGAGGGCACTTTATTTAATAAATTTTGTCCCATTTTCACTTGTTTTATTTATTCAAAAAGGGATTTAACGATTTTGATCAAACTTGGTATTTGATGTATGTATATGTGACAGCCAAAATTTTATTAACCTTAGTAAGAAAATAAAAACTTTTAGTTATTAATAAAAAAATTAATTTTACTTAAGAGAGTAAATAAGTGATGCTCAAATTTTTGAAGCATCGCAAATGGTTAAAAATATGGTATAAGATAATACTTAGTATATAATTAATATAGGTATATTTTAGTCTAGAAACTTTTGGTCTTCAAAAATAATAAATTTTTGAAAACAATATAAAGCGATTTTAGAGGAACAGTAATCGTTCTTGATTTCCAGAAAGGCATAAGAGACGTAAATACTCCTATCGATTCACCTTCATGATATATTTACAAAAAGCAACTCGCAATATAAAACAAGGAACCAGTAATAAAAACTCAACTATTGACGAAATTAGGTCCCTCAAAAGAAGAAATAAGCAATAATAAATCGAAAAGTACTGAGAACTTTCAATTTTTGCAATACAAATCCTCTGTAACTTATGGAGATATACAAATATAAGGATATACTTAAATGTGTGAAGTTGAGGAATGTCGTTTACATATTACCGAAACACGTCGATTTCTAATCTAAGTAAGTTCGTAAGTGAAAGTTGTGTGTTGCGCGCATCGCACCAGATTTTTGTTTATAGAGTTGTTCACGTTTATTAGAAAAATGAAATTCTCCGGGTGAAACCGGGATATACAGCTAGTAAAATATAAAAATAATTAATGTTAAAATACAACACATTTTCCGATTAAGGACAAAGGTTTTAAATTGCCTCTCCTCAAGTTTAAGTAAACATATGTAATGAATTCCCAAAAAATAATTAAGTTTCACTGCCAGGTAACAAGTCACCTGCCCTTAATTGGGACTCCAGCACACCTTTCTTACCCCCACCTTCCCAAATTCCCTTTCATTCTCCATCGCAGGCTTGGGGGGGGGGGGGGGCGTTGCCTAGGTTACACCCTTGTTTTGGGAGCAGACAAATACCGGAGGGGAGTTTGTTCCCAAACCGAGGGCAACAAGCCGTTGTAAAACTTTGTCGCTTCTCCACAAATCATCTCCAATTAGCTGATAACGATCTCGAGAGCTAGGGTAACGTAAATTTTAAGGGAGTAGTAGAAGCAGATTTAATTTTCTTAACGAAGGCTTCATCGTGGCATTTAGGCCATGGCAGAAATTATTTCAGAAATGAAACACAACAAGATTCATATTTGGGCAAAAGGTGTAAAGTCATAAAAGCATATTTTGTATCGTCTTCTTAAAATCCATAATTTACATTCATTTATTCGTTATTCGTAATTTATCACAGTCTCTGTTGAAAGAATATAGAGTACCAGTCAAAAGATCAGACTCACCCTTAGTATTGTAAAATAAATAAATAACAACATTTTATTTATTTAACAACATAAAAACTAAAATTTTATTTTTAATTTATTTATAGTTTGTTTGATTGTTTCTTTAATGTCTCTTTATGCTACTAAGGCTACTCAGAAGATGTTACAGTGGGAGTCCTAAATTTTGCCTATCCAGGTATAATTGGGATAGGGATCTTTAAAGAGTACCTGACATCGTACAGGCTCGGGACCTCCATTTTACATCCCATCCAAGGCACGGCATTAGCCAAGGATTTTTTACTCCCATTTGAAAATTCTAGGGCCATTTCGGGACGAGAACCCGCGACATTTAGTATATTAGGTTGCCATGCTAAACACTACACCACAGTTTACCCCTACTTAAATTTTATTCTAAAATTAATCATATAATGTTTGAAATGTTACCTCTTGATTTAATGATAGTGGAAGATATCCACCATATTCTACCTCTTGAGTTAGAATTATTTAATTAACATGAAGATTGTGAATTAAATAGAAGTGAGTCTAAACGTACGAGTCTAGAAGTTTCATTTATTATTCTGGAATAAAGAAATACAATCTGAAGTAATTTTTAATAGCTAGGTTTTGATTTTAAGCTTCACATTTTGATGACTTAATACCTTTTGTTTTAACAGCAGTGAATTATTATTATATAAACATGGTAAACCAGTGAATCTGCCAAACAACTCAGGAGAGCAAAAAACGGTTTCCTACCTTCAGTGCGATTCGGCTCATGAGGTTTCGTGATTTTTGAAATTATTTTATCTATTTTTTTTTGGCGAATAATCCATAATAATGTCAGAATTTATAATCGCCAGATAGATTACCAAGATTGCAATGTTAAAAAATGTATAGTAAATTCGCTACTGAAGGAAGGAAGGATGTTTGCATCTGTTATTACATTAATGAGAATAATTAAGAATCAAAATTAAAACCGTTGAAATTCATGATTATCTGAGCAAAACGAAACCTTTAGGTTTATAAATATTCAATTAAAAAAAAAAAGCATAATTCAATTATAAAAGAACTTAGGGGTTAGGTTAAAAGGTTATATATAAAGGGTGCCACGACAGGAGGAAAATTGAGGTCCGCTGCTTTAAGAGATATAAATAATTGGAAATATAATTTAATCCAATTTATTATGCCTCTGAGCATCGACCGATTATTTTTTCCGCGGTCTTGTTAATTTTTAACAGATTTTATCAATATTATTTTTTTTTTTTGTAATACTCGTGTATATAAATAATATTACTCGAAGTTAATGTTTATTTTATTAATAACTAGCTGTAAATACCGGTTTCACAAGGAGAATTTCATTTTATAAATTTATAAAGTGAGACTTTTATCGATTCAAACGTTCGATTTCGTAAAAAAAAGCGAGATCAAAACAACTTTTATAACAATAAAGCATATACCCAGGAATTGGCTGAAGTTATGCAATTTTAATATGAACAGGTGTTCGCACCTTTTATTATGAAAGAACCACTCAGCGAAGTTTGGAGCATTTAGAATTTCATCTTTATTTATATATATTAGGTATTAATTATTTTAACCTATAATTCTCACAAAAATAAAATTAGAGGAGTTAACAAATTATAAAAGTTCGTATATTTCTAAATACTTATTATAACTTCAATTTCAAATTTCATATGCGCTGAATTTATCCTACTCAATATACTAAGTAGTCCTTAAGTATTCATACGGTCAATTATCTCTTCGCTAATTCTTATTACGGAGATAACCTTTATATTTAAAACTAACTAGCTTCCCCTTTCGGGCCTGGCCTATTTCAACAGGTTATGACCGCAATATATGCTCACTGCCATTGAATCTGTTTTAGATAAAGGGGTCTCGATTAACTCGAAAATCGATTAGATCCCAGATTTGGACTCCCGCTCTCTATACTCGCTCTTCAGAGATAAGTAAACCCTTAAAGGTACATTTTTTAATTTTACTTACCTATGTATGAAATATATAGTAAGGGAAAATACTGCAATCGTAAAAAATTTAGACTTCCGGTTTTCAACGGAAATACACGTTTTGTGGCCCGCTGAGTCCAAATAACCAAGTCCCGCGAAATGGTATGTGTGTGTGTTTTAACAGACTAGATCAAAATCTATAAACCGTATGAACCTGAAATTGTGTATTTGGTGTACGTATATGCCCGAGATGTGACAGCAAAAATTTCATCAATATTGGTCAAAGGGAGGGGGGTACTTTATTTCATAACTTTTTACGATTTTCTCAAAAAACGGCTCTAACGATTTTGATATCACTTGGTATTTAATTTATATGCCCGAGACATGACTACGAAAATTTAATCAAAATCGATCAATCAGAGGGGGCACATTATTTTATAACGTTTTCCCCATTTTTAAGTTGTTTTTTTTTTCCATTTTCTCAAAAATAACTTTAACGATTTCGATTAATGAGAATCAAGTATTCTTTAATATCAGGTAAGCTTTGTCATTATTAAAATGTTCTGAAGGGGACTTTTTTTTTTTCCTATAAGTACCTTTGTTTTTGTTTATACGCCTGGTCTTAAAAAAATTTAGTGTACTTCAGAGCAAAAAGATACAAAAATAAGTAAATGAATGTGGAAAAATGCATGTCTTCGAGGAATGGCATTTAACAAACCAGATCAATTTCTAATCTAAGTAGGTAAGTTGGTAAGTGAAAGTTTTGTTGTTGCCCGCATCCACCAGGTTTTTTTGTATGTAAATATACAGTCGAAACTTCAACAGCATTCACAATTTTACTATATAGACTTGGGACGAATAGTCTATTATCACAAATAGTCTACCACACGATCATCTCCATAAAAGAATGTAGTAACAACTTACGCCTTCTCTATTCCTAAGAGGTATATAATTTAAGAGCTTTCCTAAAAAAAATGTCGAAATTAGAATAAGTCAATGTGTCAACTGAAAGCTCATTTGATAACCTGCCTCCCCTCCCTTCAGATATTATACCACAACCAGCTGAGCACCACATAATGATAACAAATGGTATACCAGTCCAGTATACGGGGTGTGATTGATGTATGGTATAAAACCAACGCTACTCTTATCCAAGTGGACATTTGTATGCGATGGAGTAGGACATGGTGTCTCATGTATCATAAGTCATCCAAATTATCAAAGCAGTTGTCCAACATCGTCAACAAGATTAATCATCGGTAACAATCATCGTGAAACAATGGTCTGAACGATATTTCATTTCATATTATATCTAATGATGGTTTGGTCGTTAATTTTTATTAATTAAATATTTGCAAAATTAAAAGTGAACAATGAGAAAACACGATAAAAATTTTATATTATATTTATATTAATCTAATCTTAATTGGTGGGCGACCACCATTTTTAATATATATCAGTGAAGAGGAAGGATTTGCTCTACTTGGGGCCGAGCTCTGTGGTGCAGTGGTTAGCATCCGCGCATGTCACGCGGGAGACCCGGGTTCGACTCCCGGCGGAGCTAAATCTTTTCTCTTCAAAAAAATAAATTAGATAAAAATTTTATGAAATGCTGAAATTTTATACAAAGTCCCTTGAGCTTCTGGAACGGGAAGGTCTCCCTTATGGATGGGGTGTTAGATGTTTCAAAAAAACAAAAACACCTCAATGGAAATATGTTTGTCATACATATTTTACATACTGCTAAACGTCATATTCATGGTAGTTTAAACTCAACATCTCAAAACGCAGTATACCTAATCTAATTTTACGTTAATTGAAGGTGCTGACTGTCTTGAGTATTTTCCTAGTTTATTGACTTCAACCATGGTTTAGTGACTTTTTTTATTTCCCATTGTAGATTGGGATAAAATGAATTTATGAGTGGTCACCTGCGGTGTAGCGGTTAGCATAGCAAACTACTAGTTTGCGAGTTTATATTCCACCAGGTGGACCTACGATTTTTTAAAGGGAGGAAAAAGATTTAGCTGTGCCAAGCTTCGGATGTGACGAAAATGAAGTTCCCGAGCCTGATATGTAAAATTTAGGATCGCCACTGTAGCACCGTCTGAAAAGCCAGAGTAGCATAAGTCAAGTTAAAAAAATCTGGTGCGTGCGCGCAACACACAACTTTCACTTACCAACTTACTTAGATTAGAAATTAATATGTTTTGTTAATTGCCACTTCTCAAAGTTATACATTTTTCCACATTCATTTCTTATTTTTGTTTTCATTTGCTCAAAAAAAAAAAAAAAAAAAAAAAAAACTAATTTCTTTTATTATTAAATTAAAGTTTTTACTTGTGATAATTCGGCAATCCAAGTATAATACTTCAAGTCGTCTGATTTTATAATTCTCTATGTACTTGTTGAATATATCATTTAGTTCCGATGAAACAAATAATTTTCATTAAACGAACAGAACATCTTTAATTATAACGCATTGGTTTGTCATTAAAGGCGTACGGCGCATGCGTGAACTTAAGGTATTTTATGAGTTGACGGAATAGTTTTCTTTTTTCTGCTGTATATGTTTACTTGATTTTCTTCATATATCGTATTTAGCCATTTCGTATTTTTCGGCGTGATAAGAGACAGTTAATTTCTCAATATAAACTAAAACAAAGGTACTTTATAGCAAAAACAAAAAAGATCCCTTCCCCACTTAAGCCCCCTCAGAAAATTTTAATACTGATAAAACTTACCTGATATTATTGAACACCTAATTTTCATTAAACATGACGAATTTGATCAAAATCATTAAAGCCGTTTTTGAGATAATCGAAAAAAAGGTAAAAATTGGAAAAAAGTTATGAAATAAAGTGCCCCCTCCGTTTGACCAATTTTGATGAAATGTTGGATGTCATATCTTTGGCATATAAATACGTCAAATACCCAGTTTGATCAAAATCTTTAATGCCGTTTTTGAGTAAATAAAAAAAACACATGAAAATGATACAAAATTTATTAAGTAAAGTCCCCCCTCCGGTTAATCAATTTGATGAAATTTTTACAGTCATATCTCGGGCATATTAATACATCAAATACTTAGTTTAATCAAAATCGTTAGAGCCGTTTTTGAGAAAATCGAAAAAAACGTAAAAAGTTATTAAATAAAGTACCCCCACCCTTTGACCAATTTTGATGAAATTTTTGCTGTCACATCGCGGGCATATACCTACACTAAACACCCAATTTCAGGTTCCCACGGTTTATAGTTTTTGAGCTAGTCTGTTCACACACACACACACAGACACACACACACACACACACACACACACAGACCATTTCGCGGGACTTGGTTATTTCGACTCAGGGGACCCCAAAACGTGTATTTCCGTTGAATACCGGAAGTCGAAATTTTTCACGATCGCAATACTTCCACTTACTATATATTTCATATATAGGTAAGTGAAAGTAAAAAAAAATAATGAATTTAATTTTTATCTAATAGGGCAATTGGGAAAAAGGTAGAATATAGTATAGTTGTGATGTATTTTAAAAAATTCTGAGTCAATAATCGTATGAGTTAGTTTCGGATTTACCCCTTTTGCATCTTCACCCCTCATATATTATATTGAAAAAAAATTCCTTTTGTCGTATTTTGTAGCCAATAGATTTAAGCAATGAATGTACAGTTGTAGCTTAATCGTAATAAATTTGTTACTTTAACATGGGCGCCGGGTAAAAACTTTAACTTTTAAATTACTGTAAGAATTATATACCTATGACATATTTCGAAAACTATTTAATATTTATATTAATGTTTATTTATGTTTAATATTTAATATTTATTAATATTTAATGAATAGGAATTGGTGGGGGAGTGCAGTCAAAATAATTAGCACAAATACGTTTACAAATAACGTTTCGACCCAAATTTTAGGTCGCCATCAGGGCTAAATGAGATAAACCAAAAAAACAACCAATCAGAGAAACTATATAAACTGATCTAAATGTATGTAAAACATTAAAAAAAATTAAATAAGTTAGATAAAATAATCATAAACATTTTTCTTTTTGTAGAATTTAAAAATTATAGCTCTAAAAAATATAATGATAAAGATACAGAATAAGCCCTTCATTCAGTGACTTATTCTGTACCATTACATTTTTATATTATCCAACTTTTTTATCGTTTTTACATTTTCGATCTACACACCACTTTGTATTTTGTATACTACATTTCATCTTATATACTTATGCTTCATTGCTACAGACCATTGTAACCTTTTCAAAATTTGTTCGCATATAGGGTAACATTTCTCTAAATTATCTCAGATATGCTATTTTAAGTTTTATCTCTTTAATTTATTACTTTTATCATGGCCTTACTTTAAGAGATATAAATTTTAAATTCTACAAAAAAATGTTAATTTTATCTAACTTATTTAAATTTGTTTAATGTTCCATATACATTTATATCTGTTGTTTTTTTGGTTTTTCTCATTTAGCCCTGATGATGACCTAAAATTTGGGTCGAAACGTCGGCTAGAATAAAATATGTAAATATCACATATTTGTACTTATTACTTTGACCGCACCCCCAACCAATTCCTGTTCATTATATCTACGGTCAACTATCTTCCACCATTATTTAATATTTATTGTTATGTACCAAATTTCTATTAAAAATTGACCCAATTTGAGGACAATGCATTGCGGTCCGTGAACACTTCCCTTCCCTTGCAATAGGTAAGTTACTCCCCTAATCAGGCACAATGGGACGACAATGCGCCAGTCGGGGCAGATGTGGCCAATGTTTTCTGCCTCTGCCCAACGTAGCTTTTGATTCATTGTCTCTTTTGCACATCTGCTGTAGTTGCAATCCTACAATGCTACGGCAATCGTTTCAATTTTTTGGGTCATTGCACATTTCTTCACTCAGCTTATCAAGTTATTTCGATTTTGAAAGTCTCTAAATCCCAGGTATTGATTAGGGCCAGGATCCTAAGGTCTTTAAACAAAAAAGGTCTCATTCAAACCGATAGCAAATATTGGATACTAGCTGTATATACCGGTTTCACCCGGTGAATTTCATTTTTTAAATCTATAAAATCTATAAACTGAGCCTTTTATCGGCTCAAAAACCGTCGTAAAAACCAATGTAAAGCGACATCAAAACGATTTTTATAACCAGATATTGGCTGAAATTGTGCAATTTCAATATGGACAGGTGTTCGCACCTGGTATGAAAGAACCACTGAGCGAAATTTGGAGAATTTAGGAATAATGGTATGGATTTCTATAAAGAACGAACAAACAGAATTTTATCTTTTATATATAGATGTAATAATCTTATTTATAAAATAGGACTTCAGTAAAATAACAAAAATGTTTTAAAACTAAAATAACTAGGAACACTGAACCACAACGTTAAAAGAAATTAAAATGTTAAGAATAAAAAAATAAATGGCATCGTTAAAGAGAATACAATTTCGTAAGAGGTAAATAAAAATGATTTTCCAAATTTTTGCTGGATTAAAATTTCTCTTATTCTCATCCAAATAAAAAAAAAAAAGAATGAAAATCGGGGTTATATAGAAGGTTCAATGTTCATAAGTTCGTTTACATGTCTACCAATCGAAGTCATTCTTAACTCAAACTTAGGTATTTCGATTTCCTTGTAAATTACTTTCAAATTTTTCCAAACTAAACCTCCAATATACAAATGGTTTAAAATAAATGTATTTTTATACATATTTTTTAGTTTAATGTAATTGTAAAATAATCATCAATTTTGTTTTTAATCAGCTAAATTAAATCCATAAAGAAAACCTATAAATCAATTTTACCGTAAAAAAAAGAAAACAGAATGGCTCTATTGTATTGCGGAATTAAAAAAAAGATTTTACTTTTATAAAATATCGTTTAACAAACTTATTATTTCAAGATCGGCGCGGATCTTTTGAGAACTGACACACGTTACGCTGGAAGAAAATGAACAGGGAAAATCCTTCAAATTATCACAAATAGAAATATTTTTGAAAATAGCCTGAAATATTTGTAATAAACAAAATAAGTGCTACAGGCTGGTTAAAATCAACAGGTAGGCCGAAAAAAATGTGAAAATAAAGTAATTTTTACTCTGGGGCATCTATTCACCTAAGAATAACAATAAATGAGCATGAATAAATCCAGCAATTTGTCTAGTTGAAAAAAAAATGTCACAAAAGCAAGCTTCAAAAAAAAAAAAAAAAAAAAAAAAAAGAACTTGGATATTGAGTAGAATAAGTTTATTAGTTTCCAAACTTTCCGGTTTAACCAATCGGTTTTAAAAGAATTGAATTTCATTTCAAATTTTTACTTTCACTTACCTATATATGAAATATATAGTAAGTGGAAGTATTGCGATCGTGAAAAAATTGGACTTCCGGTTTTCAACGGAAATACACGTTTTGGGGTCCGCTGAGTCGAAATGACCAAGTCCCGCGAAATGGTCTGTGTGTGTGTGTCAGTGTGTGTGTGTGTGTGTGTGTGTGTGTGTGTATGTGAACAGACTAGCTCAAAAACTATAAACCGTGCGATCCTGAAATTGGGTATTTAGTGTAGGTATATGCCCGCGATGTGACAGCATAAATTTCATCAAAATTATTTAAAGGGAGGGGGTACTTTACTTAATAACTTTTTAGGTTTTTTTTCGATTTTCTCAAAAACGGCTCTAACGATTTTGATTAAACTGAGTATTTGATGTACTAATATGCCCGAGATATGACTGTAAAAATTTCATCAAAATTGATTAACCGAAGGGGGGACTTTACTTAATAAATTTTCTATCATTTTCACGTGTTTTTTTTATTTACTCAAAAACGGCTTTAACGATTAACAAAAATAAGATATGAATGTAGAAAAATGTGTGAATTTGGGAAATTATATTTAGCAAAACACGTCAATTTCTAATCTAAGTAAGTTGGTAAGTGAAAGTTGTGTGTTGCGCGCACGCACCAGATTTTTTACATTAAGGCTGTCAGTTATTGTTTGTCACAAAATGATTACTTTTAAAGTAATTAACAGATGATTAATTGTGCCCTGCAATATATAAATAAAAGAGTCTAACATAAAGGTAGTCTTGATTCTTAGAACCACGTATTTGAGAATAAACCCTTAGAAGTTGTGCAATTTCTCTACATAGTAAACCCGCTTTTTTGTCGATAGTTCAATTCCAAATCGTGTCCATTACCACACTTTTCCAATTTAGGTAAGGTACTTTTATCTTGAAAAAATGTAAGAGGTCTTTTTTATCACAAAACAAAATCAAATCAGTAAAATTCATCACTTTATCCATTATACACACAGGGAGTTTGTATTGGATTGTCCGAAAAGTTCGTAGAGATTTTTAAAATAAAATTTACCTTTTATTTTTTCTACTAAAAATGAATCACAAAGCTAATGTTTATTTATATGCCTTTAATCTTCAAGGAATTAACTATGTTTACACACTGAATTCGTCTTTATTAAGGCTCAGTTGTGTAGTTTATTGCAAACCAACATGAGTGACGATTCAGTTCATTTTCGGCATATTATGCTGTTCTTTTTTAAAAAAGGAAAAAACGCAGCCCAAACTGCAAGGAAGATTCGTGCCGTGTATGGCAGCGATTCAATTGCTGATAGCACGGTTCAGAAGTGGTTTTCGCGGTTTAGATCAGGAGATTTCAATTTGGAAGACCAACCCCGGGCTAGCCGGTGTTCAACTCTTGACATCTGGGATATTATGACTGTCATCGCAAACAATCCACGAATTACTGTCCGTGAGATAGCTGCGGAGTTAAGAGCCTGCAAATCGACAGTTGGAGTTGGCAAATCGGAATGGAGTGTTATTCCACCAAGACAACGCTAGGCCCCATGTGTATTTAAGGACTCGCAAAAGTTATTAAGCATCAGATGGGAGGTTTTACCTCACCCGCTGTACTCTCTTGACATTGCTCATTCGGATTTCCATCTTTTCCGTTCCATCGAAAATTTTCTACAAGGGAAATTCTACTCTTCAGAAGATGACGTCAAAACGAACCTTTTATTGTTCTTCAGGAGTAAGGACAGTGATTTTTGGAAAAAAGGGATAATGGACCTTCCAAGCCGTTGGGAAAGGGTAATCGCTAACGGTGGTAACTGTTTTGTAGATTAAATAAATGAGTTTTAAGCTATTCATTAATTTTAATTTTTGTCCAAATTTCTCTACGAACTTTACGGATAACCCAATAGATGTCATATGATTTAATATCATTATATTAAATAATCATTTGGTGATTTAAACGAACTGGTAGCCTAAATGTAAAACAGACCCAAAAACTGGGTAGAGCCACATCAATTCAACAGAGCAGTTGGAGACGTGGAGGCACCGAACATGAATCAAATGAAGCGGTTTATTAGCCTCTTCAAACTCATCTCAGTACCACCACCCCCCCTCATTTAAGGCAGCCATAACCGGAAGTGTTACGATTGTGGTGTCTTAGGTAAGCGAGCTGTGGTGGATGGAGATGTGTAGGTTGTCAGCAGACTTCAGGTTCTTTGTGCCTTTAATATTACAACACAGGTGTCACTCACTCCACCTCGATTGATGACCGAAAGTATTCGGAGGTTACCGAAGCCTTTGTTGAGACTCGAACCTGAACTGATAAGGACCCATTGAGGTTGCCATGCTTTTAATAAGGGAGTGGAAATCGTAAGCCACGATCTAATTGAAGGCCCTTTTTTAAACTGAAAAGGAAACGTCTGTAATAGGCGAAAGTCATAAAACGAGATCTGAATGAATGAAGAAGGTTACATTCATGAATATGTCCTCCAAAGGCAATTCATCTAGAGTGTGATCGTAAAATCTTGTCCTCTTATCTATCACATTTAAATTAGATTAAATAAAATTAATAATTTCATCAAATATTTTTCAAAGGTCTTAAAATGGGAGGCATTAAAAAATACCATTTGCTAATATTAGACCACAAAACCTTCTGAAATAGTGCCCAGTTGGCAAAAAGAAATTTCACTTTTACTAAAAGTGCGGTAAAATAACATCTCGAAACAGGCCACGCCCAAAAGTAACATAGCAGCTATCACTGCTAATCATTTTACTGCGATTTACTTCTTTGTGTATTTTCAAGGTGGACAAAGAAGACGTTCCTAAGGATATTCACCTGCTCATTGTTAACGAGACAAGGCGTAGTGAGCATGCTAAAGAGTCGACAACGTGTTTTAAGAGCTTGTTGGAACGTAAATAAACTATTGATTAAAATAAAGCAGTAATAAGTGTTTCTGCCATACACGAATTAGGGTAAACTATACAGTTATTGGCACTTAGTACAGTTATTGGCACCCCAACTATAACTTAAAGAAATAGGTAAACAAGTCCTAATTTTATTACAAGATATACATGAGGCTAATGTTTGAAGGGTCCTCTAAGTCATCTATGAGGTAAGACTTTAACAAACTAACTATAGGGAAGATTTCACAATTAAATCCACAGGGTACCAATAAATAGATTTAGCACTTTTAACAATTAATAGTCATATTGTAAAACTATTGAATTTTTGACTCAAAAAACCTCTTGAGTCTTATGAGGATAGATAATGAGGAGCTATGGGAAGTTTCTATTTGATCCCTTTGTAAAAAGTTTTTTTTTTTTTTTTTAATTTCAGCACAGAAATGTAGTCTTAAGGGTGCCAATAACTATACGGTTTACCAAAGATAACCGTCGTTTTCTGAAAAACACTAAGGTTCTCTCAATTGAAAATTTAATTCCAATTTACTAACGGCCGTTTTTATGAACACTTTCTATCGATCTTATTGACGATATTTCTCCGAAAAACATGATCGTTGAGCCTAAAACACGATTATTATTAATCTTCTAAAAAAATATTAGGATAGAAATCAAACGAATCCCTGAAAAGTACGAAGTTCTCCAGTAAATAGGGACCAACTTCATTCTTGGTACACCACTGTATGAATTACTGACTCCACTCTCCATTAATAAAAAAAAAAAAAATAAATTTCAATGCGAAAGAGAGTTTAAATGTTTCCTCTCCTAGCTATGCCATTATAAAAAGAATTGTCTACATTTTTTTAGTAAGTAAAGAAAAAATAATTTATTTTGATAAGATTTATAGTAGATTTCATTAGTTAAGTATAAGTTAGTCAAGACACTTTATACTTATAATACCGTAATAAAGTATGCAATATTATTGTATTACATATTCATTTTTAAGCATGTACGTTGATTTAATAACCAATTGTATGTGATGAATAGAATTGTGTTGATTATATCATATGTGATGTATGTATACATAGTACGTCCATACATCACATTGTACGAAGTAAACAATGTATGTTATGAATAGGCTACTGTTGATTATGTTAAAAGGTTTACATAAATAAAAATGTTTATGTAACATGTATCGCTTAGACTTTCAAGGCTTATTATCAAGTACGATAATCAGCTATCTGATAAACTTATATTTACTTTCATCATGTAAGCATTAATATTACAAAACACTTGTCATCTGTTTTCTGAACAAAAAGGACTCTCGGAAGAGTCCTTAGCTAAACATGTTTTAGAAAAAAAAAAATGATTTTATAGTTATCGTTATAGTTTTCATTCTCGATCAATGTCATAAGGGCATGGTTATGATAGTTTTCTTAAAAGAATTACTCCAATGAAGTTTATCCAAACTTTAAAACTGTCCCTGATCCCCCCCTCCACAAACTGACTGTCAGGTGAAAGAATCCCCTCAAGAACAAGAACACTCTTTACTGATATCGATTCTTCTCGTATACTGATAAGGATTCTACTTTAACTTTAATCGTGCATATCGAAGAAGACGAATTAAAGATAAATCAGTTCATAACTGTGATTTAACTCAAATATAATAAATACACATAAACTGAAATGAGCAGAAATGAAATCCCTCAATTTCGAGTTATAAATTTATAAAAGCTAGTTTTTGTTTTCAATTAAATATAATAATAATCTGATACTTCGCATTTAATTTTGGCCCTGATGGCGATCCAAGAGTTAATGTCAAAACGTTTGCATCACTCACTTACCATATTTTACAATTTTCAATACTACTTAACCTTCAAATGTTAAAATATATTTTATACTATGATTATTTAAAGGAAAACCTTCGCAATGCGTTGAAAACTAATAAAATAGCATTTAAATATTACAAAGTTACAATAGTTTTTATTTATTTTTTTGTAGGTTTTATTTTACCTATATATTTCTTTAATTTTAGTAAAATATATAATTTTTAATGTTATTGAATATTTTATCATTGATTTATTTATCTAATAAGTCTGTGTACCATGCCCGTTCCTTTGTCAACAATAAATAACTTCTTATTTTCATCTTTAAAATTGTTATTTTTAACAAAGCGTATATTCCAAATTTGTGTCAAATTTCAAAAGTCGAAAATCGCACAAAGAAGATCACTTGTGTTTGGGCAAAAGGGGTTGTCATCAAAATGTGAAGCTTAAATAACGTTTTACCAAGCTATTGAAAATCATTATAAATTCTTCCTGATTGTATTTCTTAATCCCAGGATAATAAATGAAACTATATTTTTTCAAAAAAAGACTGCAATCAATAATGAATAACGAATAAATTATAATCAATTTTGAATTTTAAGAAGGATACTAAACAATTTTTTTATGACTTAACCCCTTGTTGCCCAAACATGAATGATATCGTAGCATATCTGGAATTAGGATATGAATGCTTGAATAAATATTTTGACAAAAGATTTAATATTTAATATTTAGAAATGGTATGTACTTTCAATCAATTCTATCGCAGGATTGAACTCAACACAAATATAGGAATAAATCTATTTCTTAAATTTTTACCTGATTATTTTCCTTAACCTGATCTCTACATACGTATGCTATTCCTTAAGTATTACTTTTTTTTTTGTTTTTTTTTTTAGAATTACTAATATTCATCTAGTATTTTTCCATTTATTTTTTCTTGGCAGTTTTTACTCATAATTTTTCTTACATTTATTGTAATATCAATAATCATTGAAGACAGTAGAAATTATTGAAGTGTAAATGGTTGGATATGCGCTTTAAAAAAGAAAAAATATATATATACCAAGTAAATTGAATGTTACATATGTAATTCTGAATACGTTTTGACCCGAATACCAGGGTTTGTGGTTGTTCTCATTTAGGACTCGACCCTGATGAAGACTTTAAATCAGGGTAAAAAAAGTGGACACAACTAATCATTTTTTTTTAACCTCCCTCTATTGACCTCTATCTACTTTAGTTATTATCTATATTTCATTTATTTGTAATAATTCCATGTCTCATCATTTTGACAATGAGAATTGTCGGGTGGAAAGCCATTTCAACTTACTCAGCATGGTATTAGTATTAAATTTTCAACCATGTGATGAGAATAATAAATACTAGAACTGTGTAATCCACCTTGGGGTCATTGCAAGCACGTACAAGCATGCCAGCGTACCTGAGGGATATAAGATTGAAGCAGTAGCTATGGCAACCCAGTGTTGCTCCAACAATAACCCTGGGAAATAGGCTACGAGCTTTCAAAGGAGGCTGTCACTGTAACCTCTCCCAGGTAACAGCTATTTCCTATTTAATGTGAGTCAGTAAAATAACAGTTATGTGTACCGGGTTTAAGGTATTTATTAAATAACTACTTGACAAGTCGAATACCTTTCATCTTTGGCGTGTTGAGGAGTTAGGCTTTGATTATCCAGTTTTGCCGAGTTGTTGAGAATCCCTTTGAAGATAGATAGATATTGGAGAAACTTGGATCACTTAGCACTGACACATCACACACAACACAGACACCGAACGGAACACAACACAGTGCCTTAACAATGTGACTGACAAAGAGAGACGAAGAGAGGCAGCACCACTTAGACCAGAGCACGGGGGTCGAGTGAGGCAGCGAGGAGGCTCGGGTCTGGTTTCGGCTGTCTTCGGCAACCTTCGGCTCCCCCCTCGCGCCCAGCTACAGTGCGTCCTGAAAACATCGGCTGGAGGTACATAGGCTAGGTCCTATTAAATCCGCTGGCCTTCAGGGTACACCGGGGAAGGTGTTCTCACGATCTTTGAGTCCTTGAGGAGTCTAGCGAGATCTGTATTTAGGTAACAACCATCAATGCAGGTTAAACTATTAGGATTTTCAGTCAAAAGTTTTAATTTGGAAGGCCTAAGTTTCGATCCAAACATGTGCATCTTCATCAGGGCTAAAAAAAATACAAATATCTGTAAAGGAGACAAATAAATAATAAGCATACTTACCTTATTTTTAGCCCTCATGGATAGTCCGGGAGCTGAGGGCCAAAAAGGTGCCAACAAGATTAGAAGAAGGTTTTTGATCATATAGGATGAAATTATTCATTTCATAGGCAACAAATGTGAACGTCTGCCACCTCAGATCGGTTGCCATCAGATTTTATAGGCAAACAAAATCGAAATTTTCGAACTTTTTTCAATGTTTCGCTAATAACTCGAAAACAATTTATCGCAGAGAAATTTGTGTTCTTTTTAAAATAAAAGGGCATAAAATTTCGCGTGGAATGAGTTCTTCACAGTTAAAATCGGTTGTCTTTTTGCCAAAACCGATTATCAATTTAGCAACATTAGTGGAATAATGAATTATAAATTAATTAGTCTCCACAGGACTAAGATAACTTTAAGTTAAGGAGCTCGTTTTACACAGAATTTGATATCCCACAACTATTATAGGCAACATATTTTATTACGATAGCCCTCTTCGAATTTCAGGTTTTGGAATATGAGCGTGATTCATTATTCCACTTATGTTGCTAAATTGATAATCGGTTTTGGCAAAAAGACTTAACCGATTTTAACTGTGAGGAACTCATTCGACACGAAAATATATGCCCTATTATTTTAAAAAGAACACAACTTTCTCTGCGATAAATTGTTTTCGAGTTATGGGCGATAAATTTAAAAAAGTTCGAAAATGTCGATTTTTTTCGCCTATAAAATTTGTTGTCTATGAAATGAGTACTTTCGGCCCATATGATCAACAATTTTCTTCAAATCAGGGACATTTTTGGCGCTCAGCTCCCGGACTAGGAGAAACACACGTCTTGATCGAAATGTCGGCTTTCCTAAATAAATAAAGAATTAAACTGCAAATCCTGATTATTTAGCATCCTTTCTTAACAGTTGACCATTGCACACCTCTAAATCAGTAAAAATAATGTAAACAATTGTGTAAAAGATCGCAGTTTCACGTTGTATACTCTGAAACATCTAATCGTAGAAAAACTAACGAAAGAATCATCAAAAGTTTGGTATGTGCTGGGCCGAATTGTAGGATGGTGTTGGTTTGATTGCGTTAGCGGGATTGAGACAGGAATGCTGTATAAAGTATATTAGTGTATCGGTATTGAACCTTTGGATCCACTATGGCTTTCATTAAAATTGTTTTTAAAAATCCCTAGGAAAGATAAAATTGATTAAAAGTTGATATTTTTTTTTTAAATTATATAAAACAGTGATAAAAGGTGTGAGAGACAAAAAAGATAACAGCAACCAATAAGAGAGGTAAAGATAATAAGAAGATAAAAGTAGTAAGTTAAAATTGGTCTAAATGAAACTATGAGGTAAACTTAAAGTTAGGCAAATTGAAATAAAGAAAGATTTACTCCAAAAATATACATATTCTTATAAATCAAAAAAGCGTAATGGACAATACGATTATAAAAAACCACACAATCTTTAATTTAATATCCTATTTTTGTCACATGAATATTTGTTCTTTCTTATTTTCTCATTTATTTAACGAGTTAAAAGATATTAATTTGGTTTCAAAATACAGTATGATCCTAATGTTGAGGCAAGATTTTGTGAACGTCGTTGCAAATGTAAAATATTAAAGACAGAATTATTTCACAAAATAGCTTATAAAGAAACTTTTATTAAAAGCCACTTTAACTAAAAGCAAAGTTTTCGACCTCAGCAGACCAAAAGTTTTGAAACATTTATACGTAATATTTTTCACTTTAATTAGAGTCGTTGAAACATGAGCATAATTCATTTTTCTGCTAAAAGGGCAAAAATTGCTTAATTTCTGTTTAGAAGTTAATCTGTTATAGCGAAACGGCTTAACTGATTTTAACTTAAAGTAACCCATTCGAGGAGAAATATTACGCATGCTCTTCAATCTTATGTGAGCGCATAGTTTCCGAGTAATAATAAAAAATACAAAAAAAAAAATACAAAAAATTTGTACTTCGCACACATTTGTTTATCACAAAGGAGCAAACTTTATGAATTATTATGAGCTATGATTTGCTAATAATAATTAAATATGATTTTTACAGCAAAAAAACAAAACAACAACTGTAAATTCCAATAATTAAGTTCGCGGTTTCGCAACCCACCAGGTGGCCCTAGGATTTTATAAAAAATCCTCAGTTATGCCGTCCCTCGAAGGGGACGTTAAATTGAGGTATTGACCCTCTACGATGTCAGGTTCTTGTTAAAGGTACTCGGTAATCTAATAATCTTAAAAAAACCTTGATTAGAAAAATGTAGGACTCCTACTGTAGTTAATTCTACGTCCAGTTCGCTATAGCACCATACAGTTATGTTAAATAATTAAACATTGTTTTAAATAGAGTCGAAAGTTTTTTTCGCCAAGTATAAGTATTATTATATACTTATACAATAGTTATGTTACTATTAAAAATCGTAATAAATGGTGAAAATGGCACAGGTGGTCGAAAATCCCGAAACGTTTATTTAAAGAAATAAAATAAAACTTACTTCACCATGGCTCCAAATGATCGAGGAAGCCCAGTTTTTTCACCTATTTTTATAATTATTTGCGGAACTGGATTCATGCAATGTTTTCTATGCATTACCAGCGACATCCGTAACTACCGGTGAATGGTCCGGACCTGTCTGTCATACAGGGCATCACTAGAATAGTCCATACAGTGTATTATATATACTCTGTATACAGGCTATTAATGGAGAGTGACGGTTAGTGGAACGATTACTTTCTGTCACGGTTATCCAACATGCTAGCATATTATGCAATATGTTAGCAAACACTATTCCTAACTCTTGAAAAGCTTCCTTCCTATTACACATTCCTCATTCCAAATTATATATGACTATGAGTAAAACAGTAAAACTTCGATTAACCCTCAGCATCGGGACCATGGATGTGACGGTTAAGGGAATCGACAGTTACGAGAAAAAATCGTATTTCATCAATAGCATTTAAATTCCCTTAATTTTGAATTTGAACATAAATTAAAAAGAATTTCAATTTATAGACATTTTTTTATTAAGTGACTAGAAAAAGCTATGCAGTTGAAAAGTATAAGAAAAATAATCCCCGCGGGGTCACCTGTGGTATAGTGGTTAGCATAGCAGCCTACAATACTAAAGGTCGCGGGTTCGCGCCTCGCGGTGGCCCTAAGATTTTTCAATGGGAGTAAAAAATCCTTGGCTATGCCGTCCCTCGGACAGGAAGTAAAATGGAGGTCCCTAGCCTGTACGATGTCAGGTATTCGTTAAAGATCACTATCCTAATAATACCTGGATAGGCAAAATTTAGGACTCCCACTATAGCATCGTCCGATTAGCCTTAGTAGCATAAAGAGACGTTAAACAAACAAAAAAACAACAATAATCCCCGACCAAATGTTCTGGATTAATGATTGATAATTATATATTGTGTACAGCATTTAATGTGTAAGTTATAATTTACGGTAAACTCGTGATTATTTACCTTGAAAATAGACTTTAATCTTTATTTTTTTCCGTCCTTTTGAGCACAAGGCTTCTGTGCGATAATATTTTTGGTGCGTGTGTTATTATAACGTGAATCTTATGATTTAAAAGATTTTTAGAACAAACTGTTCTAGTACATGTTCACAACAGTTCGAGAATCGTCTACGCTTTCGGGATCCTTACAGAATAGTCTAATTCAGAGTAAATATAAGGAGCGATGAACTGGTTTTTGTTACTGTGTCGTTACAAGTTGTAAATTAATATTTCTTATAACAAAAATTATTATATTATTATATTATGTCCCTCTACATCAAATAAATTTGACTAATTTTCTCTTAATTTTCTTCAGCAAATCACATGAAAGGTTAAAAAAATAAATTAATTCTACGTTTAATTGTAGTGATTGTTAGCAGAAATGACGGGGGAAAGGGATAGAAAAAATTTCTTTTTAACGAAATTTTATTGTATATCATTTAATTTAAACATAAAAAAATTAAGGCGAGGTCTTTGACTATAAACGAACAACTGAAGTTTGTTAGTTTGATTCCCAAGTACCGGTGGTCTTAGTACAATTCGACCTTGATGCCCGCACTCAATCCAGGCTCGGTAAAAAAAAAAAAAAACCTGTATAGCCAAAACAGGCTTGAAAGGAAAGAAAATCATACAAATCAGTTTGTTTTTAGATATGATAATATTCAATAAATGATTGTGGCATTTTATTTACCCATGATGAACCTTAGGCTAATAATATGTCTAACAGATCATCGGGTTTACAGTAAAGTAGCCAGTCAGTAAAAACTCAAGTTTTGAGCAGAGCCATAAAATTTTCTTATCCCTAGAGCAATTCAAAGGATTTTTAACAGCCTCTGTGATTTTTACATTGTATTTTTTATGGCTTGCTTTCTGATTGCCATGGTAATCTTCCTGATCGTAATAATAAAAAATGTAAATATTTCTGAAATGAATTTTGCATTTATCTAGAAAGGAAAAAATATTGAAAATCTGACAGGTTGTATAACGTTTATTGAATTGTTTCATCCGATTTATATTTGGGATCCCAAGAGACGCCTCCATATCGCCTTATTATGAAAAGTTAAAGTGGTTATATCCTTCCTACCGCCGTAAGTATTTCCTAGCCTCCTTCCTCTTCCAAGTTATTCGTTCCCGTCGTCCCTCATATATCTCTGAACTCCTTCAGTTCAAATCCTCCGTCCATTCCCGCAATACCCGCTCTAGGTCTTCAGATCTATATACACCGGCCCACCGAACGTCAGCTTTTGATAGATCTTTCATTATTAGGTCCTCATCCCTATGGAATTCTATTCCTCCTTGCATCCGTAATTCCAATACCCTCTCCACCTTTAAATCCCGCCTACATCATCACTTCATAGCCATCCAGTCTCCTTAAAAAGTAAATTGACAATTCCTATTATAATTTACCTTTTAAACCGTTAGAAGCTCTTATCTCATTTTTTTCTTTTTTAATTTAATTTTTTCTTGGTTCTATTTTCTTTTTTTATTTTTTAGAAAATATAAATATTATTTAACCAACCTGTAAATAAGTGTGTACATATGTGTATATTATAAGATGCAGAAACAAGCTTCTTTTCACTTTTCGATTGAACATTTAATGTGTATTCTTTTTATTTTTATTTATTTAAACTAGAGGTTTTCCAATCATTTTTATCAATTCAATTTTTTACTTAAACTTCAAGGCTCTAAAGCACTCTCTGTATATTATTTAATTTTTTTCTTAAGGGGTACGTCCCAGAACAAATGAATAAAGAATTTATTTATTATTTATTTATAACAAAATTCAGTGTATATGGTATTCATCTCAAAAACGATTTTTTTGCGAATTTAGCAAAAAAACCCGACGATATTAGTGCAACTGTTTCTACGACAGAACCCTCAACAATTTCAGCATAAGTTTACGCATATTTAGTAAAAATTGTATGCATAATAATGCATAGATAACTAACAGATATACTGAAAGTAACTACTGAAAGAAAAGAAATAAATCTAGTAAGCTAAAATCCATCTTGTATAATGAATAGTATATAAAGACGATAGCATAAATAAACATGTGAAGATGAATGCTTGAGGGAAAGCCCAGGCGAAATTGGCGGGGAAGACCCAGCCTCAACTGGTTCAAAGAATATTCTCATGGCGTAACTACATATTGAGGGAAGCTAGTCGTCACCAAAGAAAATAAGCAAGTAATAAAGAGAACTCAGATGTAACAAAAACTGTATTAACAGGACTATCTTCTTATGAAAAAAATCAATACCTGATAGATATTTAACACCATTTAAGGGCAAAAGTAAAACTGAAAAACTACCAGAGGAATATCCGTTAGAGATGATTTTAAAATCAAATCATCGATGTCGATTACAAATCGACAATAAAACATCGATGTTTTTTAACTTACATTCTTTAAACATTGACATATTGGTATCTAAACATATTTAAATCAATGTTTAAGTGTAAAGCATGTTTATTTTTCATAATTTATGTATAAAAACATCGATTTTTTCGATGTACCTAGTTGGTTTTTCATATTCATTATAGATTCAACTGTTAGGGCGCCAAACATATTCTTACATTGATGTCGATTCAAATATACAAAGAATCGTATTTATGGTGAATATTTCGCGAGCAGGTGCATTCATTTGCTTATATCAATTCATTGCACAAGTAATTCAATTATGATATTATGGTTTTGCGTTTTCATATTTTATTAACTCATTTGAAGTTGCAAATTTTACAGACACAAGATAATTTGTCCAAAACATCGATATTAAAAACGACTTTTTTATTGTTAAAACATCGATGTTATGAGCATGTATATTGTTGTTTTTTGTCCAAAACATCGATGTTACAACATATCTGTTTTTGCCCAAACATCGATATCGATGTCGCGTCCCTAATATCCTTAATAAAAAAGGGAAATTAACAATAAAATATTGAAAAGTAAAACAGATATGTTCTGTGTAAGCTTGATTTTTTCTTTTTTTTTTTTCTTACGGCTATATAAATTTTGCATTACATTCTTACTTTACAAACGATTTGTCGAATTTCAGTGAAAAGTTAATTGTATAGTGTAAAGTGAATAGGTAAGTGTAGTGCGAATAAAGTTAATAATAAAGGTGTCTTAACCTGAACCTGCGAAACTTACCCTCGAACAGAGTGTTTCGAACATTGTTTCGCTAATCTAAACAAGACACGAACTTCAAGACTTAGAACGGCCACTTGCTCGGGGCTGGCGCCAGTGTCGCTTTTCAGTTAGTAAAGATGAGCCCCTAGTCCTTTTAGAATTTTTTTGACGTTGCTTATATCAATAATAAGTTAGAGAAAAAGTCAACGTTCAAGTTTCAGTGTAAAAGCTGCTCGTACTACGCTGGTTCGGGTGATATCTGTTCGAGGATTTGCACCTTAAGGGAACGAGATAAGCTAAGTAAATTAATTCACTTTCTATTTTATTTTTATAAAATATATTATTATTTTTCCTAGATGTATTCATGATTCCGTCGATCATACCAAGATACTAGTACCGAATAAATTGTCAAAACATAAAATTTAAATTAAATAATATTGTGAAATTAAATTAATTAAATAATTGTGGAAAATTAGACTTAATCACGACAAATCACAACATATAACTTTTACCCTACGGAAAAATACTTGTCCTCCAATTTATATCGAAAATGTCCAAATTCCCCAAATAGACATACTACAGTACCTCGGACTAACCCTCGATAGAAGGATGACATGGGGCCCGCACGTTAAAATGAAAAGGGAAACTCTAAACAAACGACTAAAGCTACTTTTCTATATTTTACTATATGGATATACTGTTCACAGATTAACGGTATTGCTGAAAAAATACATTTACAAAAACTTCAGACCTTTCAGTAAAATTACTACGACTCATTTCAAAAGCACCTTGGTACGTGACTAATGAAACCTTACATACTGACTTCCACATGCCAACAGTCGACCAGCACATCAAGACTCTTTATAAACGTCCACACGCTAACCTACACGGACATATAAAACCTACTAATAAGAGATATGGCCACAGATGAAATGCCCATGAATGTGAGGAGGAGAGATTAATAAGGCGTTGGATGAGAGATCTCCTTCTTTAACCGACCTGAATAACTGAAACAAGCCAGACAAGAGGTACTGTTGGCTGCCATCCTTCCCCGTGCCTGACATGTCATCATTTGCAATTGTATACGGCCATCGAATCAGCTGATTGTCTATCTATTGCTGACAGGCGCGGATATACGATTGAAGTGAAAAAAAAAAAATTAAATAATATTTGTTGTTCGTACTCGAATTAATAAACAGTATTTACAGACTTATCAATATGCTGGTTGGCTAATAACCTTATACAGTAAGGCAGTATTACTCAATATTTTTTTAATAAAAAAATACGTAATTAATATAAGGAATTTATTCCATGTGGATATAAATAATGGCATGAGCTATTAATGATCAGAATAAGAGTTGAATGCACTTACAGATTATGACAGCAGTGGGGGAGCATTAAAAAAATTTTTTTACAGCCAACAATAACATACCTAAAACAAAAAAAAAATAACAATAAATTACAACAAAACTAATAAAAGTTAAATTAATAGGTTTAATTAATCTAATCTTAATTTGTGGCTGACCAGCATTTTTAAATTATTTTTAAATAATTTATTTTTTGAAGAGAAAAGATTTAAATAGGTTTAATATTATTTGAAAATAACATAAAGAAGATACATGTACAAAATAAAAAAATGTGAATGTGTTTACTGAAGTCTAAGCAGTATTTCTTGTAATTATTATTTTTATAATTTTTTTAAAATAATTTATTTTTGAAGAGAAAAGATTTGGCTCCGCCGGGAATCGAACCCGGGTCTTCCGCGTGAAATGCGCGGTGCGCCCCTATTTCTCTTATTATTTCTCTTCAAAAATAAATTATTTAAAATAATTTAAAAACAAGGTGGTTACCCACAATAATGATTAAATTAATATAAAATAATTTAAAAATTGACGAACGTCAAGAGATGCCCAAAATTGGACAAAAATTGTCCACCTCCCGTAAATACTCGCAAAACTTGCGAGATCGTGGGAGAGGTGTCAGTGAAGAGGAAGGATTTGGCACCATTTGGAAGCGAGCTCTGTGGTGCAATGGTTAGCATTCCGCGCGGAAGACCCGGGTTCGTTTCCCGGCGGAGCTAAATCTTTTCTCTTCAAAAATAAATGATTTAAAAACTTTAAAAACAAGGTAGTTACTCACAGTAATGATTAAATTAATTTTTTTTGTATTGAATCCGTATCAATCCATGATAGCATTGAAATCAATTCTTTGTTATTTTTCGTTGTAACGAATTCAAATGAAATACAACAGCTATATACCTATTAATAGATTGTTCATAATAAAAAAAAAACTTTTCATTTCATGACCATTTAAATGGGATGGTAAAAAGTTGGGGACGATTCGGAATGATAAAACATAGTCCATTATATAAATTTATAATCGATTTATTTAAAATATGCAAAGGGGTCCAGTAAATATTTTTTCCTGAGAATAATAATGCAAAATTTTAAAACTGTCATTAGATATGTTTTATGTACATTAATATTATTGTATGTTACTATTAATATTAATGTAGATTAATGTGTACCAAAAACGGAAAATATTGGTGTTACAAAATAAAATCTGAGAAACATTGGACGGTTTCTAGACTATTCTATAATTACGAACAAGGCTGAGATCACTTCTATTAACCAGCAATTGTTTCTCAAATCAACGATTATTACGACCAAGTATTGTCCTTCCCACCAGCAAATAATAAATGTATCGAATCTTTATTGTGTAAAAAGAAAAAAAAAGTTGGAATGTTGTACATATAATTGTAATATACAATAAACAACACAGGATACAACAATATTTAAAAGAATACAAACAATACAGACAATACACAGATTTAAAAGAAATCATAAAATATATACATAATCGGGATTTTCAATTTGATCATTTTTTAATTAGGAAAGCCAACGTTTCGATTCCTAAATGTGGATCTTCATCAGGGCTAAAAATGAGACAAATATATGAGTATCTATGCTAGAAGGTGACAATTAAATGTTTATCATGTAATTATTAATTATAGATAGTACCAACATTATTTTTATACGATAGAACTAAATACAAAAGCATTGATGAAAGCCGGAAAAGAAGTAGGGCTAGAAATAAATACGGAAAAAACAAAATATATGGTTAGTTGTAGAAACGGTGACAATTTTGGCGATATTGAAGTAGAAGAGGAAATATTCGAAGCCGTTGAGAAATTTAAAAAACGAAATCGAAGAGGAAATTAAGGCTAGGTTAAAGGCGGGAAATGCTTATTATTTCTCGGTTGGAAAATTACTTGGGTCACGCCTTCTATCCCGAAATTTAAAAATTAGTATTCACAAAACTATAATTCTTCCGACTGTTCTTTACGGTTGGGAAACATGGCCGCTTACAGTAAGGTATGAGAAACGCCTTATGGTGTTTGAAAATAAAGTGCAGCGTAGAATATTCGGGCCGAAGAAGGATGAGTCAACAGGAGAATTTAGGCGGCTACACAATGCGGAATTGCGTGAGCTTTACCCGGTAAATGTAATCGAGTCTATAGCTGCGCGTCGGTTATAATGGGCATGCAAAATGGCGAGTCTAGGTAGCGAACGACTTCCTAAAAGATTGATAAACGCTTTGCCGACTGGAATACGACCGAGGGGTAGGCCTAGGCGAAGGTGGAAAGATTCGGAGAAAGCAGATCTTGTGAATTTGGGATTGGACGGTGGTAGGTGGATGGAGGTATGTAGGGACCGATTGGTTGTGTCGGCGTCGGGCCTTCGGGTCCGTTAAGCCTTATTGTATTGTATTATATTGTACCAACATTATTTTATCTTGCTAACCAGCTACTTATTTAAATATTCATGTCTGTTTGTTTTAATCTTACTTTATGCCACTGAGGTTAATCGGACGATGCTACAGTGGGAGTCCAAAATTTAGCCTATCCAGGTATAATAATTAGGATAGGGATCTTTAACGAGTACCTGAGATCGTACTGGCTCGGGAACTCCTTTTTACGTCCTATCCTAGCATAGAAAAGTATTTTTTACTCCCATTAAAAAATCATAGAGCCTGCTCTCGACACTTTTACTTTTTTTTTAATTAAGTTTCTATGCTAACCACTACGCCACAGGTGACCCCTTAAATATTCATGTATATTTTACGATGTTTTATATAATTATCAGTTTTGTAAAGTATCCATGTCATGTAAACATACCATCAGTTGGCTTTTTTACTTTCACTTACCTATATATGAAATATATAGTAAGTGGAAGTATTGCGATCGTGAAAAATTTCGACTTCCGGTTTTCAACGGAAATACACGTTTTGGGGTCCCCTGAGTCCAAATGACCAAGTCCCGCGAAATGGTCTGTGTGTGTGTGTGTGTGTGTGTGAACAGACTAGCTTAAAAACTATAAGCCGTGCGAATCTGAAATTGGGTATTTAGTGTATGTATATGCCCGTGATCTGACAGCAAAAATTTCATCAAAATTGCTCATGGGGAGGGGGTACTTTATTTAATAACTTTTTAATTTTTTTTCGATTTTCTCAAAAACGGCTCAAACGATTTTGATTAAACTGAGTATTTGATCTATTTATATGCCATTTATATGCCCGAGATATGACTGTATAAATTTCATCAAAATTGATCAACCGGAGGGGGGACATTACTTGATAAATTTTGTATAATTTTCACGTGTTTTTTTTTACGATAGGTTAAATAATGGTCAGGATTTTCAGTTTACAATGATATTTATTATGGTATGCCAACGTTTCGATCCAGCTTGTGGATCTTCATCAGGGCTAAAAGAAAACAAATATATGAGTATCTATGCTAGAGGGTGACAATAAATGGATACATTACAGAACTGATAATAATATAAAAGATGGTATACATAAAATTAAAAAAAGAGGCTGGTTAACAAGATAAAATAGAATCTGATATTTACCTACTGAGTCCAGGTGGATACTAAGACTAAAGGTAACAATAAGGTGAGAGGTAGTGGTAGGGGGTAGGTTTGCCGACTTCAAAGGTTTATGGCGGGGAAATCCAACGCTTTTGAAGTGAAGGCACATGACAAATGAGTGAACAAAATATTTAAAAACTAACAAAATATATGGTACTGTATACAAATAGTTGTGTCTGGACTGAATAATAACATAAAAAATCTGGTGCGTGCGCGCAACACACAACTTTCACTTACCAACTTACTTAGATTAGAAATTGACGTGTTTTGCTAAATATCATTTCCCAAATTCACACATTTTTCTACATTCATATCTTATTTTTGTTAATCGTTAAAGCCGTTTTTGAGTAAATAAAAAAAACACGTGAAAATGATACAACATTTATTAAGTAAAGTGCCCCCTCCGGTTAATGAATTTTGATGAAATTTTAACAATCATATCTCGGGCATATAAATACATCAAATACCCAGTTTAATCAAAATCTTCAAAGCCGTTTTTGAGTAAATAAAAAAAACACGTGAAAATGATACAAAATTTATTAAGTAAAGTCCCCCCTCCGGTTAATCAATTTTGATGAAATTTTAACAGTCATATCTCGGGCATATACATACATCAAATACCCAGTTTGATCAAAATCCTTAAAGCCGTTTTTGAGTAAATAAAAAAAACACGTGAAAATGATACAAAATTTATTAAGTAAAGTCCCCCCTCCGGTTAATCAATTTTGATGAAATTTTTACAGTAATATTTCGGGCATATTAGTACATCAAATACAAAGTTTAATCAAAATCGTTAGAGCCGTTTTTGAGAAAATCGAAAAAAACCTAAAAAGTTATTAAGTAAAGTACCCCCTCCCCTTAAGTAATTTTGATGAAATTTATGCTGTCACATCGCGGGCATATACCTACACTAAATACCCAATTTCATGATCGCACGGTTTATAGTTTTTGAGCTAGTCTGTTCACACACACACACACAGACACACACACACACACACACACAGACCATTTCGCGGGACTTGGTCATTTCGACTCAGGGGACCCCAAAACGTGTATTTCCGTTGAAAACCGGAAGTCGAAATTTTTCACGATCGCAATACTTCCACTTACTATATATTTCATATATAGGTAAGTGAAAGTAAAATGAGATAATACATAATGAAACAATGCATACAAATTTGGAAAATATATAGAAAGAAGCATACAATACAAAAATAATAATAGTATAAGAGGTACAGAGATAATTGCAGGTACCTATGAAATCAAAACTAGGATTTGAGGATGCGGAAGATGTTAGAATAAGTGGATGAAATTATCTCTTTATCTGTTTTGTGATTTACCGGGTTATTAGTTTCTAGATGGATGAAAATGGATTCTGAGAGGAGACGTTTGTCGTGGTTAGATACAGTTGCTAATATGGAGGGGTTCTCAAAGTCGAAGGAATGGTTGTGGGCAATGGCATGTTCTGCTAATTTAGATGTAGACGAATTACGCGTGGAAATACTGTATTTATGTTGATAAATACGTTTTTTTAAATAATTTTTGGTTTCACCTATATAGCAACTGTTGCAATTAAGCGTGGAGCACTGGATACGATAAACTACATTACATTTGTCTAGGAGAGGTACAGGGTCTTTGAGTTTTGTATAAAGATTTTTTAATTTATTGTTATTTTTTAATACTAGGCGCATGTGTGGGAAACTCGATGAGAAGGATTTTTTAATTTTGTTTGAGAGAATGGGGATATATGGGATAGATCTGTATTGGAAAGTGGAAATCGGAGGTTGTGAAGAGTTGTTAGAGAGATTTTGAGTTTTAGCATTGTTATTGATAAGTGTTTTTTATTAAATGCTCAGGAAAATCGTTAGACTGTAAGATATTTTTCAGGCGGATTTTGTTATGACAATGAAATTGTGGATCGGACAAGTTTAGGCTACGGTGGATGAGGTTTTTTGCGACGTTGATCTTTTGGTGATGTGGATGTTGGGAAAAATAGTTAAGGAGTCGCCCAGAATAAGTGGGTTTGGTGTACCAATTAGTGGATATAGAATGGTCCGGGTTTCTGGTAATGGAAATATCTAGGAATGGAAGGGTAATATCTCTACTAGTGTTTTTTTTTAGTTACTCAACAACGGTTTTAACGATTTTGACCAAACTGGGTATTTGATGTTTGTTTATGCCAAAGATGCGATAGCCAACATAACATCAAAATTGATCAACCGGAGGGGGGACTTTACTTAATAAATTTTGTATCATTTTCAGGTGTTTTTTTTATTTACTCAAAAAAGGCTTTTTCATCAGAATTTTTTACTCAAAAAATCATCAGATTTTTTTTCCATTATTCTGTTACTCCTTGTTGTTTCTATATAAATTAAAAAGTACAGAGTAAATATTTCATTGTCATATAGTAGCATAGATACTCATATATTTGTCATATATTTTAGCCCTGATGAAGATCCACACGTAGGGCTCGAAACGTTGGCTTTCCAAAATAAAAAAAAGAACAAACTGAAAATCCTGAATATTTATCAACCTATCTTAAAGAAAAAAAATATAACGATTACACACCTTTAAATTTGTCTATATTTTTTATTTTTTAGAAAAAATTATAATAAAAAAGGTAATAAAGAAGTAAATGCATTAGGATTTGAATGGAGAATATTTGGTTGAAAGAGCGAGAGAAAAGAATGAGATTGCTCTCTCAAATTGATTTTATTTTTAGCACGTAAATTGAATATTCGATATTGAATTGAAAGTAATTTTATATAGAAAATACGGCATTCGTTTTTATAGTGCGAAAAGAGAAAGTAAGTTGATCCCACTCAAGTAAATCAAATGTGGGCAATAACCTGAGAGGAAAACATTATTTATAAAGTCAATATTGCCCTTAAAAGCACATCACTCGGCTTATCAATAAATCTTTAAATAACATAAAACAGATACATTCATTTCTTCTCTTTATTTCTACATTTTCTTATTTCCATTTCAAAGTAAGTCCTTATAAAACATTACTTTCACAGCAATAACAGCATGTTCTTACCTCGTTAAATTTAACCAATCCTTGTATAATTCAACATTTTTAAAATATTTTTTTTTTTAATGAAGAAGGACAATATAACATCTTCATATAAAGTCACCTGTGGTATAGTGGTTACCATAAACTTACAATACTAAAGGTCGCGGGTTGGCGTCTCGAGGTGGCCCTAGGATTTTTTAATGAGAGTTAAAAATCCATAGCTATGCCGTCCCTCAGATAGGACGTAAAATGGAGGTCCCGAGAATGTACGATGTCAGGTACTCGTTAAAGATCCCTATCCTCATTATACCCGGATAGGCAAAATTTAGGACTCCCACTGAAGCATCGTCCGGATTAGCCTTAGTAGCATAAATAGACATTAAAAAAACAAACAAACTTCGAACAATAACAATGATAATATTGAACTTATTTATTGCTAATAATTTATTTTAATGCGAAATTATTAGTTAGGTTTATTTTTCATTTTATTTGCAACCTTATGGGACGATTGAAATTGGGACGATGAAAATAAAGTACTGCGTAGAATATTTGGACCGAAGAGGGATGAAATAACCGGAGAATTTAGACGCTTACACAACGCCGAACTGAGTGAACTTTACCCAGTAAATATAATTGACGTGATTGCAGCAAGACGAATAAAATGGGCGTGTAAAATTGCAAAACTTGGCTGTGAACGTATTCCGAAAAGATTAATAAGCGCGGTGCCGAACGGGAAACGTCCGAGGGGCAGGCCGAGACGGAGGTGGGAGGATTGCGTTAGGGCGGATCTATCGAAGTTAGGTCTGGAAGACGGTCGATGGATGGAGGTGTGCAGGGAGCGAGTGGTGGTGTCGGCATCGAACCTTCGGGTTCGTTAAGCCTTTATTATTATTATTATTATGGGACGATTAAAAAGTTTAGATGAGAACGAATGGATCCACAAGATAACGACGCATACTTTAATTTTGAATATTGCTTTTGTTTATTTTATGTGATTTTGTGATTATATTACAAATAGGAAGGTGATACAGTGGCAGTCATGAATCCAGATATAATTAGGATAGGGATCTTTGACGAGCATCTGACATAGCACAGGCTCGGAACCTCCGTTTTACGACCCATACGAAGGACGGTATAGCCAAGGATATTTACTACCTTAAATCCTTGGCCTGTGTCACCTGTGGTGTGTTGGTTAGCATAGAAACCTACAATACTAAAGGTCGCAGGTTCGCGTCCTGTGGTGGCCCTAAGATTTTTTTATGGGAGTAAAAAATCATTGTCTATGCCGTCCCTCGGATAGGAAGTAAAATGGAGGTCCCGAGCCTGTACGATGTCAGGTACTGGTTATAGATCTCTATCCATATTATACCTGGATAGGCAAAATTTATGACTCCCACTGTATTTAACGATTATTTGTATTATTTAACGACTTAAGATCTATTCTAACAAACAGTTATGGACTAGCGGTGATACCTCCCACTCTTTTGATTCCGAGTTTGGTCACTAGGTTTTCGAACTAGAGCCTACAGAATGGGACTGCCACCAAATCAAACGTTATCAAAATTTTTTACAGGACTGCTTGTTGGAACAAACCTTTTATAGTGGACATATTCGAAAGGTACAAATATCACCTAAAAGGTTATGAATAAATGGCAGTCAAAATTATAAATAAATACAATATAAAATAAATAACACTAAGAAAACCGAGCTATACGCTGATATTTCTGGCCATTGTATATAAATGTAAAGCTGATGCCGAAACCTGGAACAGAATTGAACCCTTTAGTGGAGAGAGGGAAGCCTTTGAGGGGTTAGTTCCGAATGGTCAGTTAGAGGTTGCCACATCATCCTCTAGAATGAACATATTTTTTCATACCTCGCTGGCCAATGAGAAATTTTAAAGCGATTTTTTTTTTCATCTTATATACCTCTCTAAGGTTTCATCCCTGAAAGGTTCTTTATTTTTCGTAAACATATTTTTTTTATTTTTATGTTGATATTGTGTTGAACGTTGATAGGCATATGTTGGAGAGTATGACAGGATTGAATAAATGAAGCAAAATTCACTTTAATGTACACTTCATTGTCGCATCATCCGATAAGCCATAGCAGCAGTGTCCTTTAATAAACAAACAAAGGAAGTAAGGGGGGTCACCTGTGGGTTAGTGGTTAGCATGGCAACTGAGTTCGCGTCCCTAGGGCCACCCCGGCTTTTTAATGGGAGTAAAAAATCCTTAGCTATGCCGTGCTTATAGGATAGGACGTAAAATTGAGGTCCCGAGCCTGTACGAGGTCAGGTACTCGCTAAAGATCCCTCTCCTAGTTATACCTGGATAGGCAAAATTCAGGACTCCCGCTGCAGCATCGTCCGATTAGCCTTAGTAGCATAAAAATAGTAGCATAACAAACAAACAAAGGAAGTAGGTATCATATTTGTGGAATGATAGACTTTAATTATTATTATTTCAATGATTCAATTGTAAAATTGGTATCCATGGAAACATAACCTTTCGCGGTAGGTATATTAAGACCCGACATAAAAATAAATTTATAGTAGACTATTTAAATATAGATTAATATAATTAATCTACTTTTTTTGGGTAACCACCTTGTTTTAAATTATTTTAAATAATTTATTTTTTGAAGAGAAAAGATTCTCTTCAAAATATAAATTATTTAAATTTATAGTATGTTTACAGATAATTTTACAGACTTTTAACACTTTATAGGAGAGACATTGAAAAATAAATCAAAATATCCAGGTCAATGGCAGCCTTGTTGTATGAACTTTTTAAAAACTGATTTTTCTACAGATCAATATTTTTCTCAAATTTAATATTTTTGAATTAACGCTGCAGGCAAAGATATATTTAACATATGATTATTTGAATACTCAATGACCGAATAGTAGACCCTTCAAAGTTATTTAGTGACAGGAAATTACATTATTGAGTCCCAGGTATTGGGGGGGGGGAGGGGTTAACCTATTTTGAATTACTGTAGAATAGTAAAGAATTATAAATTTTCGCTAATATTTTTTAATATTGATGTATAAAAAAAGGTACACTCCTTTGCTAAACAGGAAGTAACTTTCTGTATTTCTTATAACAGTAATTTTTTTTCTGTGGTTATTAAAAGTAGAAATGGACACTATTTGGCTAAACAGCAACGTTCGGTAAAAGTTTCGGATTTTTCCATCCGCTAATTTCAGAGAGAACGGGTTTTCTATTTATATATAAAAGATAATCCAATAACAAGAACAGCAGAAATAATAATTGTGTTTTATCCCAAAGATTGTGGATAACAAGGGGCATTAAGGAGCAATGTAGAGAGACAAGACTACAATGGAGCAACTGGTTCGTTAAGAGCGCTATTGTTAACCACTGAGGACACTTCAGGCCACCGTAATTCAATTCTGGTCCACCAAATCTTAGTTTTATTTGCTAACTGTCACATCGTGAAATAATAAATAAGTTTAAATTTTAGGTTAAGATGGCTAAAAGTTTGCTAAATTTCCAAGGGGAGTAAAAATGAGTGATAACACACACACACACACACATATATCATTCATGTCTGAGGAAAAGGGGTTGTCATAAAAAAAAAATTTTTTGTATCGCCTTCTTAAAATTCACAATTGACTACAATTTATTCGTTATTCATAATTTATTACAGTCTCTCATGAAAGAATATAGTTTCAATTATTTATCTGTTTATCAGATTATCTGTTCATTTGATCATTTGTTTATCTGGAATAAACAAATACAATCAGAAAGAATTTATAATGATTTTCAATAGCTTGGTAAATCTTCACATTCAATGACAACTCCTTTTGACAAAACACCAGTGATATATTTCCCTATATATTTTTTTTTTTTAATCGAAAACGTTGTTTTTTCAAAACTCAAAAAAGGAGGATTTACTTTTTTTTTAAATATATTATATTTGTAGAATATAATAACCCTTGAAAGAAATGTTTTCTGTCACAGCTTTCTAGCTTAAACAGTGTTTGAGATCTAGCCCAAAAACTTCTTCAAAAACGCACCGGTTTAGTTTTTTTAATACTTTAAAAATTTACAGCTCAAAATCAGTTCATCTTTCCAAAAAATCTAAAAATTTCGTATTTGTCTTACCATTGTTGCATGTAACAAATAATCCAAAAATTATCTAAATTCAAGACCTATAAATAAGGAATAATTTAAATTTATCTCCAAACATTTATCGTTTATCTTAAATAACATCTGAATGAGAAAGATTCAATGAATCGGTTGTCTAGAAGTGAAACCAAACCTTCTTCATGTACCTAGAGATACTGAGTTTTTTTTTATTATTGAAAGTCATTATAATTTCCAAAAAAAAATGGCCAATAACAAACTAGAATACACTGAATTTGGAATATGAACCCGAGGCAGTTTGTTAGATAAGGAAGATGTTTAGTTAAGTGGCAGCCACGGCATTCTCAGACCGCAGTTCGTTGACCTTCACCAATCAGCTGAGTCCTAAATCATTCCCGACTTGTCTTGCATCTTCTCATCTTCTGTAATGCATTCAGTAACTGTTTACAATAAAAGATCTGTAGATCGAGTAATCAATGAATTGTTTTTCAACTTATCTTCCTCAATTTCATAAAGAGATTTTTGGCCGTCAGCTCCCGGACTATAAGAAATGTACAGGCAAAGACTCCAAGGAGTGGCCAATACCAGGTCTGCAAGTTTAAAATGTCGTTTTAATTCCAATAGAATGCGCTCTTAGCCTATTGAAGGATTTGCTTATCTCTAAACGCTATTTTGTTTGTTAGTCATTTGTTTACAAAAGTCAGTTGTTTTTAAGTCGTTTACGTGGACGTATCATACCTTTCTTTGGTGTTAAAAATGTCTAATTTTAAGCCAAATAAAGAGCATTTGCGGCATGTCATGATTTTCTTATTCAATCAAAAGAAAAAGGCATCTGAATGTCATCGAATACTTGTTGAGACTTATGGCGATCTTGCTCCAACCGTCAAGACATGTGAACGTTGGTTTCAAAGTTTCAAACGTGGTGATTTTGATGTTACTGATGAAAAACGAGAAAATCGACCAAAAAAGTTTGAGGACGTCGAATTGCAATCTTTATTAGACGAAGACAATACCCAAACCCGCTACCGACAACGAATGATCAATTTGAGTCACGCATTGATCGAAAAACGCCCAGAATGGGCTCACAGGCACGCCAAAGTCATTCTTCAGCATGATAACGCTCCTGCACATTCAGCCAGATTGACTAAGGAAACGATTTCTTCGCTTGGTTGGGAACTCCTACCCCACCCGCCGTATTCACCTGACCTGGCGCCTTCTGATTATCATCTCTTCTCATCGATGGGACACTGATTGGCTGAGCAACACTTTAACAATTTGGAGGATGTAAGAAAATGGCTCGATGAATGGATTTCAAATAAAGATGAAGCATTCTTTTGGAATGGTATCCATAAATTGCCCGAGAGATGGACAAAATGTGTAGAAAGCGAGGGCCAGTACTTTGAATAAAATATATTATACTTTTTTTTTAAATTACTGTGTATATATTTTAAGAAATAAACGACATTTTAAACTTGCAGACCTGGTATTACGGTCACATAACATTGAGAAAGATGCCACGTCCAGAAGTAACATAGCGATAGCTTTACCCACACGTAATTGTTTAAAATCTGGAGCAATTCCCAATAGGCATTTATCTTCTTCTGGTTGAATATTTATTTTGATAAATCTGTCTGCATAAATGACTCTGAAACTCGTCTCCACTACTGCTTACGTCATGAGACTCATTGGCGCTTGTTTGTTTTGTCATTAAAAAAAAAAAAAGAAATTGTATTATAAAATATAAGAAAGTATAAAGAAATTCTTTTGAAATTACTACGAAAGCACAACGCTGTCTTATTACTGCAGAGATCTTTACTATTTGATGCACCAATACTAACTGATTTCTTGTAAATTTATTTTCTCAGTTTTCGGATTTCTTTATTATCTGATCGTTTCCTGATATCAGCAATGTATACCAGCTGACCCCTCGCACTCTAAGCTACTTACATCCCAGTTAATTAAAGTACACACAGTGTAATAAGTATCCTATGTAGCGTATTTAGATATATAGGCTTATAGAGCATCATGCGTAGGTGAGGGTTAATGTAAAGAAAGATGTGTTTAAATTGTAGATTATTTATTTTTGAAACATAAGTTTAAGGTATTTACATACATTACAGGACCTCTTTAAACACTATGTTTGAAGTTAAAATATGGAGATCTGTGAGTGGTGGTTGGTTGGTTAGTTTTACAGAGACATAGATGTCACAAAAAGAGCCCACCCTGGAAAACGCAACATACTTAAATATACGTATCGGTTTCGAGGAAAGCTTGCCTCTGACTCACAAACGACGACGACATAAAAGGTATATTACCAAAAATATTCGTCTCGGGAAACTGAAAAAAATAACAATTTCGAAAAAGGCCTGCGACTAATTTCTCGCTGAGGATTGCAGTTTTTCGCTTACAACTCACAAAAGAAAGAGTTAATCGAAAAAATGTATGTGACCGAAAATGTTCTACTAGTAAACCTGAAAAGATTGACACCATTTAGAAACCTCTAGTACCAAACCTCTATTACCAAAACCGCGGTTTTGCGCTAATAAATCGCAATCGAAGGCAAAATGAGTGATTCGTGTATTTTCCGGTGTAGCGGTTAAGGAAACTTTAAAATGATTCCTCATTCATGAAATTTTATGAAGTACTAAGGAAAACAAGGTTTCTTAAAAAATTGTGGAGGAACAAGTTAAATCTCCATAATCGCTATTAAACTTTCATGTCCTCTCAGGGCGAACAACCGAGTACAAAGGGTTGGGTATTATCTAGGATAGGAGCCACCCACTAAATTATTTAAATGATCCTTAAGGATGTTCTGAAAGAAGGATCAAGTGGCCTGATTGGTCCTTAATGCGCCCTCAGTGAAGCCTCTTTTGTAGTCCAGAGGTCCTTCTGTCAGGGGTATGTTACATACTCACCACTGCTACACTACAATCCCAAGTACCTGCTTACATATATTTCTTCTTTATGGATTATTTTTCCAATGTAGAATTAATTATTAACCCGGGAAAGGTAGTGTTCGCCTTAGCGACGAAGAGACCGCACGTTTCTGTTAATTACATAATATGTAATTAACAGAAACTATGTTGATATTATCAACCCCCAACACTAGCTGGCCCACCTTCCGGGAGTTCTATCTCCACTCATTTTTTTTTCCAATTTGTAGCGAAAAAATAAAACGGTAGTTTTGCCTAGATATAATGGAAAAAATAAGAAACAAATACAAATATTTCTATTCTTTATAAATATTTCCATTGATATATTAGCATAAAAATTGGATATGGCTGTTATTCGGCCAATCAGCAACACTCTTTAAAAGTTTCGGTTTTATCCATCAGCTAGTTTCCGAATTTTCAGGTAACAAACATAAGGTCCTTGCGTTTTTAGATATATCTTAAATTTAAGTTGTGTTTAAAATATGTCGATTTTCCATTCATACAATGTAGGGCGCCTTAGGTTGAGGGTGCGATAAATATTGTACGAAGTGAGCGAAGGTACGTCTAAAGCCGACTATGTTTAAAGAGAACTACCTCTACCCGACTGGAGGGGTTAGAGACCAGCTGGAATTGGAAAAGAAAGTGGTAGTGAGATTTAGAAAGAAGTTAGCGGCCTAAACTTTCATTCACACCCCAGGCGGTTGACCCTTGACCTCCGCAGCTGCAGGTCTCTTCCATCACTTTCTCTTCAGATCCTCAATCTCCAGATCATCATTCCCTAAAAGAGGACAACATCTGATCAGGCAGGGGATAGCTATCATCACGATGAGGGGTCAGCAGCATTTACTGTTGGGTGGATAACATGGCTATGATCGTAAGGTTTGGCAGGAAAGTAATTCTGTTTGAAATAATGAGCGAAGAGCATTTCTCATCCAACATTTTTATTTAATATAACTAATATATCCTTACGAGAACTCAAACATTAAATACCAAGGCAATTTCTTCCAGCATATTGAAGGTATAGGCTAAATTAGGCTAAAAGATAATGGTGTTAATGCCGGTAACTGATGCCTCTGTTATCAGTTACGCCTATATCTTTCCTTCATTTATTGCGCTCAATTTTATTGATTCGAGTAAACAATATAAGATTTTTTTCGTAACAAAAAAACAAAACAACACCTTTATTTATTTATAGGTGAGAGATAGTCAACTGTAATTCTTTACGATAGGTTGAATGATGGTCAGGATATTCATAGGTATCCGCAATTATATTTTTATGAAGTTCATATATATATATATATATATATATATATATATTTACATAACAGTTTGTATGTAAATTGTATTTTCATATACTTGCTATGTCATTTAGCCTTTCACTTCAAAAGCGGTGGGTTTCCCCGTAATAAACCTTTGAAGTAGGCAAACTAACCCCATACCACTACCCCTCACCTTATTTTATCCTCAGTCTTATTATTACTCTGGACTCAGAATGTAAATATCAGATTTTATGTTATTTTGCTAACCAGCGCTTATTTAATTATTCATGTATACTGTTTAGCATCTTTTATATTATCAGTTTTGTAAAGTATTAATTTAATTGTCATCTTCTAGCGTAGATTCTCATATACTTGTTTTCTTTTAGCCCTGATGAAGATCTAAAAGTTGGATCGAAACGTTGGCTTTTAAAAGTTTTAACTGAAAATCCTGACCAACATTCGACCTATCTTTATTTATTTAATGAATAATAATAATAATGAAACTAGAAATTCGACCCCTTTTCCGCTGAAAAAGATTCATCAGTGAACCCCCTAAACTATATAAACCTCCCATCACATCCTAGTCACTTACAAACTATGGCATTAGAGCGCTGTAGTTTGGTTATTTCTGTACATCTATGTGGTTAATGTAGGAATATATTTATATGTAGCAACATTGACATTATTAAGAGAACAATATAATCGCGAATCGCCGCCATAATAATAACTATGAAGTCTTAAAGAACCCGAAGGTTCTATGCCGACACAACTCGCTCCCCTACCGCTCGGACGTTTCCCAGTCGGCTCCGACTTATTAATATTTTAGGGATTCGCTCACAACCGAGTTTAGCAATTTAAATGCCTATTTTATTCGCTTCGCTGCAATTACCTAAATTATATTTACAGGTTACAGTTCACTCAGTTCGGCGTTCTGTAAGCTTCTAAATTCTCGGGTTACTTCGGTCCTAATATTCTACGCAATACTTTATTTTCAAAAACCCTAAGCCGTCGTTCATCCCTCAATGTCAGCGGCCACGTTTCGCATTCGTAAAGTACCATTGGAAGAATAATAGTTTTGTGAATCCTATTTTTTACAGAACGCGCGAGCTGAGCAATTTCGGTACCCCAAAGTAGCAAGTAGCAATTTCACGCTGGACGAAGCATGGGTATGCGCATGCCGAACGTTCTTAACACCATTGGCATCATATTGAGCTCGAAAGTTAACCGGAAAGTGCTCAAGTAGGAACGTGCCTTGATAGTATTAAAAGTTTTGATTTTGAAAGTTCCAGACTGATGTCCCGAGTTAATCGACTGTAATTAATCTGTATTTTTCAATAAATCTGAGCCTGTTTTAAACCCATCGAGCAAATTATTTGTTGTTATGAATCAACTAAAACTAAAATTAAACTAAAACTAAAACTAAAAATTATTCATTGATAAATCATTAATACCTAAGCGAACGGAGAAAGAGATAGATCAGACTTAATTGTTTCCAGATAACTTGCGTAAAGCTGCAAGGCTATCAACGCCATGTATTTTTAATTGTGTCCATTAGTGTTATTATTATTTTATTTGTTGTATGTAAATATGGGAAACATCTTTTAGCTACACGAGGATAGAGAGCGATTGGAAAGCAGTGATGAGTTTTTAAATAGCTGTTAGAAATGAAAAAGCTAATTTATTCTTTATATGAGTTTTAAAAAGTCCTAAATTAAATTTCAAATCCTTAATTACGTTAATTATAGTTTTCAAAAAGATAATTACTGTTGTCATTAAAAGCAATATGGTTTATTCTATTAAAATATCATTATCAGACATTTTGATAATTACTATTGTGCTGTTTTTTACTTTCACTTACATATATATGAAATATATAGTAAGTGGAGGTATTGCGATCGTGAAAATTTTCGACTTCCGGTTTTCAACGGAAATACACGTTTTGGGGTCCCCTGAGTCAAAATAACCAAGTCCCACGAAATGGTCTGTGTGTGTGTCTGTGTGTCTGTGTGAACAGACTAGCTCAAAAACTATAAACCGTGCGATCCTGAAATTGGGTATTTAGTGTATGTATATGCCCGCGATGTGACAGCAAAAATTTCATCAAAATTGCTCAAAGGGAGGGGGTACTTTATTTAATAACTTTTTAAGTTTTTTTCGATTTTATCAAAAACGGCTCTAACGATTTTGATTAAACTAAGCAATTGATCTATTTACATGCCTGAAATATGACTGTAAAAATTTCATCAAAATTGATCATCCGGAGGGGGGACTTTACTTACTAAATTTTGTATCATTTTCACATGTTTTTTTTATTTACTCAACAACGGTTTTAACGATTTTGATCAAGCTTGGTATTTGATGTATTTATATGCCCGAGATATGACTGTAAAAATTTCATCAAAATTGATCTAAGGGAGGGGGGACTTTACTTAATAAATTTTGTATCATTTTCACGTGTTTTTTTTTATTTACTCAAAAACGGTTTTAACGATTTTGATCAAACTTGGTATTTGATGTATTTATATGCCCGAGATATGACTGTAAAAATTTCATCAAAATTGATCTAAGGGAGGGGGGACTTTACTTAATAAATTTTGTATCATTTTCACGGGGTTTTTTTATTTACTCAAAAACGGCTTTAACGATTAACAAAAATAAGATATGAATGTAGAAAAATATGTGACTTTGGGAAATGTTATTTAGCAAAACACGTCAATTTCTAATCTAAGTAAGTTGGTAAGTGAAAGTTGTGTGTTGCGCGCACGCACCAGAATTTTTTTAGATAAAGATCATTTAAACATCTCTGGTTATTTGAAAGGCATTTGCGATGTCGACAACATTGATTTTGGTCATGCTTGTAGTTTTTGGCTGGCTTCTTTACTTTGGGCTCATCCTATGGAAGGTGAACACGCACTGGAAAGTGAGGGGTGTAAAGCATTTCAAACCATGGCCTTTGATAGGAAATTTGGGCAGGGCGCTAAAATTACAAAATCACATTTCTTACTTCTATGATGAGGTAAGTTGAGATATGTATCGCAATTTTATAAGTATTTCCGACTTTTAATCTAACCTTAATTTCCTCATCGATTTCGTTTTTTCTAGTTTCCATCGCCCCCAAAATATTTAAATTTCTCTACGAGTTGAAAGGTATTCCCTTCTACAATAGTATCAGCGAACTTCTAAGGCTAACCTTTTATTTTTTCTTATACCTATTTATTTCCAGCCCTAGTTCTTGATCAGATGTAGTTCTATAGTTTCCGCGTCTTCAGCCAGCAAAATCAAATCATCGGCATATCCGGGCACGGATTAATCGTCGACATAATATAGTTGGTTATTATTATGGTTATTATTGTTTATTGTTCATACCTAACCTCAAGAACCCTATGAAAGCATTTATATCGAAAGAGAAGAAAACATTGTATACATTTCTATGCTCATTTAAAATACACATTTTAGTTGGATATATAACAAGACATGAGAATAGACTGAGACCACCTAGAGAGATGATGAGGGGTCAGGGCTGGGTGTGAAGCAATTACTGCGGCAGTCCCTCTGTACCAGTCAGCCGGGCTTGCCGAGGCATGTGTAGGCCTGAGGATATTATATACATCTATACGGTTCACCTTTATTGTTGTCTATTTAAAAAAAACTATTTAAAAAAAAAAACCTGGTGCGGTGCGCTCAACACACAACTTTCACTTACGAACTTACTTAGATTAGAAATCGGCGTGTTTCGATAACGATTCGATATGTAAACGCCATTCCTCAACTTCACACATTTTTCCACATTTAAGTATATACTTATATTCGTATATCTCCATAGGTTATAGAGTATCTGTATAGCAAAATTTGGTAGTTCTCAGCACTTTTCGATTCATTATTGCTAAATTATTTATGAAGGGACTAATTTCATCAACAGTCGAGTTTTTTTTACTGCTTGCTTGTTTTTTACTTTCACTTACCTATATATGAAATATATAGTAAGTGGAAGTATTGCGATCGTGAAAAATTTCGACTTCCGGTTTTCAACGGAAATACACGTTTTGGGACCCCCTGAGTCGAAATGACCAAGTCCCGCGAAATGGTCTGTGTGTGTGTGTGTGTGTGTGTGTGTGTGTGTGAACAGACTAGCTCAAAAACTATAAGCCGTGGGAACCTGAAATTGGGTATTTAGTGTAGGTGTATGCCCGCGATGTGACAGCAAAAATTTTATCAAAATTGCTCAAAGGGAGGGGGTATTTTATTTAATAACTTTTTATGATTTTTTCGATTTTCTCAAAAACGGCTCTAACGATTTTGATTAAACTGAGTATTTGATCTATTTATATGCACGAGATATGACTGTAAAAATTTTATCAAAATTGATTAACCGGAGGGGGGACTTTACTTAATAAATGTTGTATCATTTTCTCGTGTTTTTTTTATTTACTCAAAAACGGCTTTAACGATTTTGATCAAACTGGGTATTTGATGTACGTATATGCCCGAGATATGACTGTAAAAATTTCATCAAAATTGATCAACCGGAGGGGGGACTTTACTTAAAAATTTTCACGTGTTTTTTTTATTTACTCAAAAATGGCATTAAAGAATTTGATCAAACTGGATATTTGATGTATGTATATGCCCGAGATATGACAGTACAAATTTCATCAAAATTGATCAACCGGAGGGGGGACTTTACTTAATAAACTTTATATCATTTTCACGTGTTTTTTTTTATTTACTCAACAACGGCTTTAACGATTTTGATCAAACTGGGTATTTGATATATTTATATGCCAAAGATGTGATGCTCAACATTTCATCAAAAATAGTCAAACGAAGGGGGCACTTTATTTCATAACTCTTTTACAACTTTATACCTTTTTTTCGATTATCTCAAAAACAGCTTTAATGATTTTCATCAAATTCGTCGTGTTTAATGACAATTAGGTGTTCTTTAATATCAGGTAAGCTTTATTATTAGTAAAATATTCTGAGGGGGCTTAAATGAGGAAGGTGTCTTTTTTTTTCTTCATATAAAGTATCTTTGTATTTGTTTATATGGAGAAATTATCTGTCTCTCGTTTCGCCTAAAAGTAAGAAATGGCTAAATATGAGATATGATAAAAATCAAGTAAACATATAGAGGAGAAAAAAAGAAAAATATTAGTCAACTCATAAAACACAATGAGCCTACTGATGCAGAGTACGCCTTTAATGATAGACCATTGTTCATAATTAAAGCCAATCTGTTCATTTAATGGAAATTATTTGTTTCATGGTAAATGAAGTTTTCAACAACTACATAGAGAATTATAAAATCAGACGACTTGGAGTATTATGCTTGCCGAATTACCACAAGCTTTTATTTAATAATAAAAAAACTAGTGTTTTTTGTAGAGCAAACAAAAAGAAAAAATAAGAAATGAATGTGGGAAAATGTGTCTTTGAGAAGTGGCAATTAACAAAACACACCAATTTCTAATTTAAGTAAGTTGGTAAGTGAAAGTTGTGTGTTGCGCGCACGCACCAGATTTTTTTTACTACGAGTTGCTTTTTGCAAATGCATTGGGAAGGTGAATCGATAGGTGTATTTACGTCTCTTATGCCTTTCTGGAAATCAAGAACGTTTACTGTTCCTCTAAAATCGCTTTATATTGTTTTCAAAAATTTATTATGGAACTAAAGATTTTAAATACACTAAATACCGAGTTTGATCAAAATCGTTAAAGCCGTTTTTGAGTAAATAAAAAAAAAAACCCGTGAAAATGGGACAAAATTTATTAAGTAAAGTGCCCCCTCCAATTGATCAATTTTGATGAAAGTTTGACTGCCACATCGAGGGCATATACATAAACTAAATACCGAGTTTGGTCAAAATCTTTAAAACCGTTTTTGAGTAAACAAAAAAAAAACACGTGATAATGAGACAACATTTATTAAGTAAAGTGCCCCCTCCGTTTAACCAATTTTGATAAAATTTCGGCTGTCGTATCACGGTCATATACATACATCAAATACCAAGTTTGATCAAAATCGTTAAAGCCGTCTTTGAGTAAATAAAAAAAAAACACGTGAATATGGGACAATATTTAATAAGTAAAGTGCACCCCTCCAATTAATCAATTTTTATAAAAAATTTACTGTCGCATCGTGGGCATATAAGTACACCAAGTACCGAGTTTAATCAAAATCGTTAGAGCCGTTTTTGAGAAAATCGAAAAAAACCTAAAAATTAGACAAAATTCTTTAAATAAAGTACCCCCTCCGTTAGACCAATTTTGATGAAATTTTCGCTCTCGCATCGCGGGCATATACCTACACCAAATACCCAATTTCAAGTCTGCTTTATAGTTTTTGAGCTAGTCTGTTCACACACACACACACACACACACACACACACACACACACACGCACGCACGCACGCACGCACGCACGCACGCGCGCACACACACACACACACACACACACACACACACACACACACACACACACACACACACACACACACAAGCACACACACACACACACACACACACACACACACACACACACACACACACACACACACACACACACACACACACACACACAGGCATACAGACAAACAGACACAGACACAATGACCATTGGACTCAGGGGACCCCAAAACGTGTATTTCCGTTGAAAACGGGAAGTCGAAATTTTTCACGATCGCTATACTTTCCTTACTATATATTTCATATATAAGTAAGTGAGTGTAAAAATAATATCATTAATTAATAAAAATTATTGTAAATTAACAAGATATTAAAAAAAAAAACTTAACAGTAAAGCACTGTCAACGAGTTCTCATTTTCTGTTAGTCTCATTGGAAAATGAAGCGCGCAACACACTACTTTCACTTAACATGATTTACAGCCCCGCACAGTGGGACGAATCGCTAATCTAGGTGGAAATAATTCTGGAAGCTACTTTTTTCATTTTAATTTTTCTAAACGATTAAATTTAAGCAAAACTAATAAATAAAAGTCAACCCAATGTTTCTGACTAAGGAATTATAACAATAAAATAAAGAAAAATAACATATAATTATTTAGATAAATTTTATATAATGGAAAAATTATTTTTAAAATGTATTATTTTAAAATTTAAATTAAAATAAAATATAAAGTATAAAATAACATAAAATAAATGTAAAAATTAAATATGTATTAAATTGTAATATCAAATTCTCAAAAACAAATAACCGAATATTTCATCGTTTTGATTCATTCAAATCTGAAATATTTTAATCCTTCTTCACAAATCATCATTCTAATCCTCATTTGAGGTAACGCCGTCAGTCTCTTTTGAAAATAAAATAACTAAAGGTCTACAATATCGAGATGACAAAGTTACATGTTTGAACCAGCCTAAATTTGTATTGTTCCCCAACTCGTGTATTTATAAATATTATAAATTTGTCATTAGTGAGTGCCACTAATGACAAATTTACGCTTGAAATTACCCGCACACCCACCTAAACGGGTAATAGCAATTCATAAAGAAACACTTATTTTTTTATTTAGTGTTTATTATCTCAATGAAAATATCTGGGTGTGGGTCCGAGTAGATTTTGGGTTGGTAAGCCCGTTTTTTTAAATAATAAAACAAGAAGCTTACCGACTTCTGGAAATAAATGAGTATCCAGGTATAATAAGGAGAGGGGTCTTTAACGAGTCCCTAGTTTTCAACTAGCAATAATCGCACCTCAGTAGACCTTCATTGGTTACGATACTGCCTCTGCGCAAGGTTTTAGGTCGCAGGCTCCATTACACGTCTCGTACAAAGGAGGCGAAGCCAAGATTTTTTTTAACTCCCTTTAAATAATCCTAGGACTGCCTGGAATTAGTAATATTTTACGCAATAAAATAACAATTAAGAGATCTCCAGTGTTAGCATTAATTTGCTGTGACGTCCTCTTCAATGACTCAGGCAGGAATTTGCTCAGTTCGATTTGGCCATCAAATAGGTCATGGAAGAAAAATATTTCAATTTCTTTTATAGACTAATACTGAATTAGCATTCAACAGAAAGAAACTATTTGTAATAGTTATTTACATCACTAGCACAGAAAGTGACTTTTTAAGGTGCCTTTACACTCTACGAACCTCACCTTCGAACAGGTTCTCCCCCGAACCTTGCCGTACCGGCGTGAAGCGAACACCTATTTATACTCCTCGTGACGTTAAGCGAACCAATATGGCTGACGCACTCAACGCTAGCTTATGATGAAGAAAAAATCTCCATTATCAATATATTTTATATTATCTGAAAAAGAAAAAAATAGGAGACGAATTACAACGTATCACAAATTACACTATTGTCACAAACAACTCCTGTCACGTAGGAAAAACCCAAATCAAAAGTGTCACTAGCGCTACCCACGAACCAAGGCGAACAGATGAAGTACCTAGAACACCCGAACAGTCGACGTGAAGGCTTCACGAAGGTTGTTCGAGGGTGGAGTTTGAAGGTAAAGTTCGTAGAGTGTAAAGGCACCTTTAAAATACGAGGTCTGGTTTTGACCGTGTACAACTGATGTAAATTATTTTACATTATATTGAAAAATAAAATAAAATATATTATAAGAATTTTATTTGGAGCAACATTTAATAAAAAGTGTAAACTTAACAAATAAGGAATGAAAATCATATGATACGAGGTATTGATGACTTGTAAAAAATCTACATATATATATTTATATTAAATTTACAATTAGTATTATTATTAATATTGAATCCTTCAGATGGTAATTGAATGTTATGTTTGGAGTTAGTATAATTTTTATTATTCATATTATATAATAGATCGTCTCTAAATAGATCATCAACTTGTCTTTATTCCTGTGGTTTATTATATTCACATTCGTATCTGTGTCATGATTTTGAAGTTCTTTGGTAGCTTCATTTCCTTGATCAATTTTAGTTTTAGGAATATTCACAGCACTAACTTCAGACACATTTAAATTAAAGTGATAAAAAGGTTAGTAAACTTTTTAAGAGTTTTATTAACATATGTTTTCTTTACTGTACTACTACAGTACAGAAAACAGATGTTTCCTTTACACTACTAGTAATGTAATGGATCACTTTCTAGGCTCGTGGAGGCCCCACGAAATAAATCTCGACCCTCCCAACATGGTTAGAATAGGTTGGTTACACCTCTAGAGTAACCCCCCGTATGCCACACATGGCCATTAAATTAAAGTGATAAAAAGGTTAGTAAACTTTTTAAGAGTTTTATTAACATGTGTTTTCTTTACTGTATTACTACAGTACAGAAAACAGATGTTTCCTTTATACTACTAGTAATGTAATGGATCACTTTCGAGGCTCGTGGAGGCCCCACGAAATAAATCTCGACCCTCCCAACATGGTTAGAATAGGTTGGTTACACCTCTAGAGTAACCCCCCGTATGCCACACATGGCCAGGTAGGGGTACCGAACTTTCTAGGCTAGCTAACAGTGTAGAAAGAAATACTTTTATAAGCAGTATAATCTAAAAAGTGTTTTCAAGCTCCTTTCAGATAGTTGAAATTTATATCTATCTCCTATATGTTCCAACCCGAGGATTTCCATCAATCCAATCTCCTTTTCGTAATCTATATCCCCCCCCCCCCGCTATGTGTATGCTATCCTCTTGGAATAACAAATCGCCCACGTTCTCTCAAATCTCTCTATTTCCCTTTCCCAGTGTCTACTGTAATCTGAAACAATCCTATATTATATGCAAAACAAAAAGAGATCTGAGTTAAACAGATAAAGTAAGATTGTAAAATACTTATAAATAAATTTAGAATTTAGAATTCGTGTGTTACTTATATAATGCGCTTATAATTCAGAGAAGAGAGAGAGAGAGAGAGAGAGAGAGAGAGAGAGAGAGAGAGAGAGAGAGAGAGAGAGAGTGAGTGAGAGAGATGAATAACTTATATTTCAAATGCTATTTATTTCCTCTTTGCTAAAATTTAAAAACCAATGCACATGAGGTCATAATGATTCATTGTCATACATTAAATTTATATAATCAAATAATCTCAACAGCAATTATAGAAAGAGAAAAAAATTCTTTATTAAAACTCTTAGGGATTGAAGGTCACAGTGAAAAAGATGCAATGTAGAAAAAATTGAAAGTAACAAGTATTCTTCTTTTATCGGGAAAATGAGTTTATTAACCTTTTGATTCCTTTTCATTCTTTCAATGAAAACAAAAATAAACAATACGAATAACAAGTAATCAGTCTAGTTCGAACATTTGCTTAAAAAAGGTAAGCACACAATTATTCGTGAATGAAAAATAGCACAACGAAAAATCGCCTCTACTATCAATAGGAGTTATCTTATCGTTCAAAACGTTATTGAAATTTTTAAAAACGAAAATAGAATAATAAGAAAAGCTAGTGTGAGTGCAAAACATTTTTTACCGGTAATGATAAACGTTGGATTTGGTGCCAGATAACAAATATTCCAAAATTAAGTGCTCCAATGTTGACGACATTAGTTAAAAATCATTTAAATACAATGGTATGTGCCGAAACCATTCGAAGGGTCTTAAGAAAAAAACAATACAATGGTAGAGTTGCATGGCAAAAACCTTATATCAGTGACAAAAATAAAAAGCTTCGAATCAATTTTGCTAAGGTTTATTTAACAAAAGACATGGACTTCTGGAAAAGTGTTCTGTATTCAGATGAATCATAATTTAATTTTTTGGGCCCTGATGGAAGACGTTTCGGCTGGAGAAAAGCATATGAAGAGCACCATGAATAAAATCTTCACCCCTCCATCAAACTTGGAGGTGGTCATGTCATGGTTTGGTGGTGTGTTGCTTCCTCGGGGGTAGGAAATCTTCATTATACTGAGGGAACAATTGATAACCATTTATATTGTCACACCATGAAAAAACAAGTTAAAGCAAGAGCAGCTTGGAATAATAAATAATTTTGCTTTTTATACGATCCTAAGCATTCTTCTTATCTTGCAAGAGAATGGTGTTTATATAATTGCCCCAAAACTATAAAAACACCTCCCAATCACCAGACCTAAATGTCATAGAGAATTCATGGAGTAAATTAGAAAGAGAAGTGAGAAATAATGAGATATCAAACAGAAGAAGAATGGAACAAGATAAGCCCACCCTTACACAGATAAGCTTGTCCAATCCATGCCCAATCGTTTTTAAGGGGTAATAAAATATAAAGGCTTACCTAAAAAGTACTACAATTAAATTTTTTTTTAATTTTTTGGATGTTTTTAATTTTGCATCCTTTTCATTGTGACCTAAGAAGTGTATATATATTCATGAAGTTTTATTTTAATTTTAGGATTTGCTCTCAAATACACTTTAAACTATTGTCAATTCTAGCCTAATTTTTGTACTTTATCCTTGTAAACAAAGATTGTTGAAAATAAATTCTTGTTTGGTATAAAATAGATTTAAAAAAAGTAAATTCCTTGCATCATTTTGACTTTGAGCCACTGTAAGTGAGTCAGATTAATGTTGTATTCATTGTTGCGGCAAAAAAAAAAAGGAGTTTATTTGAAAAATTATTTATTATAATATTATTTAAAATTATTTAATATATAATAAAAAAAAAGTGAAACTTACATGGCACATAGTATTTCACGAATATGACCCACCTCCACTTGTGATACACTAGTTATCCGATTTCGGACACTATATTTGAATATTCGGAAAATAAACAAATAAAATAAAAAGCAACATGAAAACACTAACTCACAAAACTTTAACACAAGTAATCACAGCACTAAAAAAAAAACTATACTATTTACTGGACAACCGACCACAGATGTGAGAACTCATCTAAATCCGAAGCAACACTGAATATAATATGAACCTTAATATGAAAGGTTGGATGCTTCCAGACAATTCAATTAGGATGCTGCGATCTGATTGGCCGATCCATCGTTTATTAGTTTTTGTACTGTCTATTCTAAACATGTTAGTCACTTCATATACAGTCTAGGGTTAAGTTTTTTACAAATCTAAAATAGGAATAAAACACCTTTATTTCAAAGCTTAAAAAATTATATCTAAAATAAATTGAAAAATATAAGGTTTTGATTTTTATTTCTATTTCTATGTAAATACATATATTTCAAAAATATATGATTTTTGAATTCAAAAATTATTATCCTTTGGTAAACCTAATTTTAAGAAACGCGCCTCTGAGACTTATTTTTTTTTAATGTCAATAAAAGTTTTAGGCTTTTCGAAAACCCAAGTCATTTTCATGTTTAATAGTGTAAAAATAAATCAGCCCAATTTTAAAAGTTTATTAAAATTATAGTCCTTTCATCTATATTAAGTTAAGGAAACATTTCAAACGGTGTTAAAAATTTATTTTTCATGATATTCTTGAAGCACCAATAATTTAGTTTCGACTCAATATTCGGTTGAATAGGTTTTTATTTAACAAGCGTCGAGTTGTTTGGAAGATACCTACAGTGGCTCACAGTCAAAATGATGCTAGCAAGTTACTTTGAAAAAAAGCTATTTTATGCCAAACCAAAATTTATTTTCAACAATCTTTGTTTACAAATATAAAATTCAAACATTAGGCTAGAATTGACAATACTTGAAAGTTTATTTGAGATCAAATGCTAAAATTAAACTAAAACTTCATGAATAAATAAACATTTCAAAGGTCACAGTGAAAAGGATGCAAAATTAAAAACATCCAAAAAATCAAAAATATTTTGAATCTGAGTACTTTGTAGGTAAGCCTTTATTTTTTATTATCTCTTTCAAAGAATTCGGCATGAATTGGACAAGCTTTTTTGTTTAAGGCGGGCTTATCTTGTCCCATTTTTCTTGAAACACCTTTTTGAGATCTTCTCTATTTGAACGCGGTACTTTTTCTAATTTGCTCCTTGAATTCTCTCTGCCGTTTAGGTCTGGTGATTGGGGAGCTTTTTTTTATAGTTTTGAGGCAATAAAATTATATAAACACCATTCTCTTGCAAGATAAGAAGAATGCTTGTAGTGATCGTTATCACTATAAAAAGTAACATTATTTATTATTCCGAGCTCGGTTGCACTTGCTTTAAAATTTTCCTTTCAGGATCTGACAATATAAATATCTATCCATTGTTCCCTCAATAAAATGAAGATTTCCTAGCTCCGAGGCAGCAATACACACCCAAACTTTGACATGACCACCTCTAGGATTGATGGACGGGCGAAGATTTTTTTCATGGCGCTCTTCATTTGATTTCCTCCTGACGAAACATCAGAGCCAAAAAAATTAAATTTTGATTCATACGAATACAGAAAACTTTTCCAGAAGGCCATGTCTTTTGTTAAACAATCCTTAGCAAAATTGATTCAATCCTTTTTATTTTTTTCACTGACATAACGTTTTTGCCATGCACTTCTACTGTTGTATTGCTTTTTCCTTAAGATCCTTCGAATGGTTTCAGCAAATACCATTTTATTTAAATGTTTTTTAACTAATGTGGTCAACTATGGAGCATCTAATTTTGGATTATTTGTTATTTAGCGCAAAATCCAAAGTTCATCATTACCAATAAATAAATGTTTTGCACTCACACTAGCTTTTCTTATTACTCTATTTTCGTTTTTAAAACTTTCAATAATATCTTGCATGGTGGTATAACTCCTATTGATAGCAGAGGCGATTTTTCGTTGGTTTTGCCCATTTTAAAATTGCTAATCACTATTTTTCGTTCACGAATAGAGATCTCCTTCTTCAACAGACCTGAACAACTGAATGAAGCCAGACAAAAGGTACTGTTGGGTGCCAACCTTCCCCATGCCTCACATGTCATTGTATACGGCCATTACAACTGCTGATTGTCTATTTATTATTGACAGGCGCGTATATACCAATGAAGTTAAAAAATATATATATACAATAGGCAATATAGATTACTTTTTGTAAGATTACTGTTATTATCTTTAATATAAATCCATTCAACTTCTTCCTAGACTTATGTAGATACCTGTATCATATATATACAGGTATACTGAAAATATAACCGAGTGATAGTAAAAGTTTTAGTGCGATTATTTTTGGTATATCCCCTCTTGAGTGAAGTGATATTGGATTGCTTAAAACCCAAGCGGGGATATAAACTAGAAGAGTACAGCTGGATCCAATTTGAAAAGAACGCTGACCCTTCTAGGAGAACATGGGGAGGAACAAATGTTTATGAATCTACTTCAGAAATGAAATTATCCACTAAAACTCAATCACGTCATTTATAATGTATGCAACAAATATATTATATAATGAGATTACATAATTATTATATCATGAGGGTTATGCAAGTTCGCTTGATATGTATGTCAAACATTAAAAGCCTCGTAAAATTGTTCTAACAAATGAAAGATTCCAACTAAAATTTGTCCACTGCTGTGTATTTAGCAGTTGTACCTTGCAGACCAAATATAAAACAATATTATAAATCACTATTTTTTTTTTTTTGCAAATAAAAATGTATAACATATAAAAAAAAAAAAAAAAAATTCTACCTTTAGTAGGGCATTATTTTTGACAGGATATTCTCAATTTGTTGAACCTATTGTATGGAGTATATAGTGTTGACGACACTTAATAAAAATTAAAATATTTTAAGAGATTAAGGAGCATATAATATTGGATATTGATATTTAAAGTTTAGTGGTTTTCCAAAAGAAAAACAATCTACAAAAAAATAATGAAAATACAATTTATTTAGAGGCACTAGGATGACAAAACCAGATCATAAAAACAAAAGTATAAGTCCATAAACAAAATTCAGATCAACAGCAATTTTTATAATACAAAAAAAAAAAATAACTTTTCATGACAACTTCTAAAACCATTCAACTACGATTTTCACATATCTTATCGTCGAATCTGAGAAAATTAATTTTTTTTAGGAAAGTAAATAGTAACTTTAAATCAAACAACCAGTAAGTATACATCGCGATTTATACATCAACAGGTCAAGTTAAAAGTCTAACATTTAACAAAAAAATCAATTTCCGCAAAAATAATCAGATTCGTGACTTGACGATATATTGGTTAAAATTTGATTTGCTACTGGTAATAAATAAAAATAATTTTGCTAAGATCAATAATACCAAATATAATCATAGGAAGGTAAAATAATAAGATAAAATAATAAATGAAATAAGTACAAACGTATTTATTTATCAATCTTTTCCTTATTTTGTTTGTTGATATTTTGACATTGGTATTTTTTAACCACAATAATAAAGGTCGCGGGTTCGGGTAACGCGGTGGCCCTAGGATTTTTGATAACATCCTTGGGGACAGCTACCCATCGGATATGACGTAAAATGGAGGTCCCGAGCCTGTGCGATGTCAGCTACTCGTTAAAGATCCTTGCCCTAATTTTACTTGGATAGGCAAAATTTAGGACTCCCACTGTAGCATCGTCCGATTAGCCTTAGTGGCATAAAGTGACGTTAAACAGACAATGGTATTTGCGATTTACCAGTTGGCCGATGAGAATTAAAAGAATGACATATTAATCATTGACCTAATGGTAATAATATGATATAAATAAAACTAACGTATTTAACAGATGAGGAATATTTTTTTTTTCTATATTGATACTCGTAGTTTGTTATAGGAACAAAAACGTTTACTAGGTAAAGAGATCTTACGAAAGAATACAAAAATAATTTAAAAAAAAAATACTGTATCTCCATACGGCATCAAAGAAACAGAATAAAAAATATGTTAATGGAAATAAAAAAATGTATATCCGTGTCATTAATAACGTTTCAAAGAGCCTGTCAACGTGCGAAGGCGGAATAAACCAGTTTAAAGTGCATTTTATGCTTCAATAAAAACTGTTTTTCACTAATTAACTATAAATAAGTATCAAGATGAATGAAATAATTATAGTTTTTATTCTTGATTTAATTTAGTGGAAGTCATAGTTATACCTTTCCGTGTCCAATAATTTAAGTTCGACTTATTTGAACAATTTTTGAGTTTTTGTCCTGAAATCGACTTATTGAGGTGAAATTTATACGTAAGGATTCTGGACTAATGATTCTGTTCGATTTAGTTTAGGATTCCACTTATCGAAGTTCGACACTTAGAGAGAGTTGACTGTTTTTTTTAAACGACTAAATATTCTAGAATAGATTCCCGTAGGCCCCTCCAAACAGGTTTAGCCTCACCAGTTCACTCACTCTCTCCAACACAAGGCTGAGGGGAAAGCGAGAGGTTGATCAATGGCGAATAAAGGATTACTCCTCATCACGCTTGTTATTCACTTCGCTTAAAGTTTGAACAAACTAAAGTCTATTGTTAAAGCTTACACAGGTCAGTCAGGAATGAAAGAGTCAAAATGACTTCAATCACCGAACTCCAAATGGTCAGGCAACGTAGATCAATAAATATAGAACCCAATGGTAATAATATAAGATAAGTAAAACCAACATATTTAACAGAAGAGGAAAATTTATTTATTTTTTACATTTTAATGCTCGTAGATTGTTATAGAAACAAAAGCGTTTACTAAGTTAAGAAAGCTTACGAGAGAGAGAAACACTTTATTCATTATAAAAGTGATGCTGCCCAACTACATTGGGTTGCTAATACACAGCATACTAATACATCCTATTTTAGACTATTTTTAACACATTATTTAATAATATATAATAATAATATCATCCATGCTTATATACATATTTATACCTATATTGTTATATTTTTTTTATATATATATATATTTTTTTTTTTTTTTTTTTTTTTTTCTATCTTTAACTCAAACCCCCGCTTTATCTTACATACATACATGTCCCCTCACCAATCCTAAATTCAGCCACCACCATAAATGTGGTGATGTATTATACCCAGGGAGTCCAGCACTATACTCTCCGCCAAGCTAGCTACGTCCTTTATCTCCACACCAAGATCCTCCATGAAGCTCCAGGTTGACCTAGGTATGGTTCCGCGGGCTCCGAACCAAAGGCCTCTCACGTGGAACTCTCTCTCGCCGAAGCTCTCGCGGAACCTCTCTTTGAGAAAAGGGATACACTTTTCATATATTCTTTTTTTTTCCTCGTCAACTTTACTCGCCTGATCGAGGTCATTAGATTCGTACCTCACGGTGGGATCCAGAATGACAGCCGACTTTCCGGTCTTCGGGAATGCCACTATATCAGCATATCTCGTGGATCCATCCGTATCCACACAATACACTTCCTCGAAGCAGGCGAAGTCTCTTTCCTTCAGGAGCCTCATCAATGCATGTTTGATAAACTAAAAAAAAATATTTTTTAAACATACTGTATCTTCATACGGCATCAAAGAAACAGATTTTTTTTTTTTTGTTTATTTATTTAATGCCACTTTACGCAGCTATGGCTAGTCAGGCGATACCACTGTGGATGGGGGTCACCTGTGGTATAGAGGTTAGCATGGCAACCTACAATGCTGAAGGTCGCAGGTTCGCGTCCCGCGGTGGCCCTGGATTTTTTAATGGGAGCGAATAATGCTTGACAATGCCGTCCCTCGGATAGGACATAAAATGGAGTGCATTTTATGCTTGTATAAAAACTGTTTTTCTCTTATTAAATATGAATAAGTTTCGCGATGAATGAAATAATCATAGGTGTTTATTCTTGATTTAATTTAGTAGAAGTCATAGTTATACCTTTCCGAGCCTGTACGATGTCAGATACTCCTTAAAGATACCTATCCTAATTATACCTGGATAGGCAGAATTTAGGACTCTCACTGTAGCATCGTCCGATTAGCCTTAGTGAATCAAAATGACTACATATTCGATTTTGATTTATTATCAATGTAAATTGCATCAAAAATAAGCGGGATTAAATAGAGTAATAGACTGTTTATTTTAAGAAATATAATACTGTAACGCCAAACAAAATAAAACACAAACCATTTGATTTTAAACAGTTCTAGATTTGTTGGAACAAACTGCTTTTGTACGTGTTTGTGACCACGAAGTTCGAGTACCATCAACGCTGGCCTAGAACCTTCCAGGCAGTTCTTCTTCATAGTAAATATAAGTAGTGATGGACTGGAGAGTTACTATTCTTCTGGAGCTCAAGTCATATGGTTATTTCTGTGTTACTTACTATGTAGTTACAAAGTGATACTTTTCTTAACCTGTTCATAATTTGTTTGGCATTGTAAATTACTATTTTCGATTAATAAAAATTGTGTAACTCACTTAAGTGTTACAGTATGTGTAAGTAATTCATTTATGAAGTAGTTCTTATCAAATAATATATAAATTGAATTTTATAATTGAGGATAATTTCGGATTTTTTAATCTGACCTACGGGCTACTGGCCATCCAATTACCCAGACTAAATATCAAAATAAATTGAAGTGCTGTCTCGATAAATCAATTTACACCGCTATCTGTAGGAAACTTATAGAACTTAAAAATAATTACCCTCAACAGTATAGTATAATAAACATTTAATTTGCAATAATAACAAATATCGAGGTCATCAATATAATCGAGATAAAAGCTATACTATCTTTCAAGTTGGACCAAACTACACACAAGGGACCAAATTTTATCAAAATCAGATTAGTATTTTAGGAGTTTATCCCGGACAAACATCGTGACACTATTTTTATATACGTAAAGATGTTGAATCTATTTACAATACTTTTTCATATAAAATATTATAAAGTAAGCAGGCTAAGCCATAGTGAGTCGAAAGCAATACAAGCGCTCATAAAGTTAGTGTTCAAGCCTTTTTAAATCTCAAAACATGACCTCAAAATGAATACTTTACAAAATGACATTTGAAAAATAAATTTATATTGAGGTGAGAGATAGTCAGCTGTTCTTCAATTACGATAGGTTAAATGATGGTCAGGATTTTCAGTTTTACAATGATTTTATTGTGGTAAGCCAACGTTTCGATCCAACTTGTGGATCTTCATCAGGGCTAAAAGAAAACAAATAAATGAGTATCTATGCTAGAGAGTGACAATAAATGGATACATTACAGAACTGATAATAATATACTAGATGGTGTATACATAAATATTAAAATAAGTGGCTGGTTAACAAGATAAAATAGAATCTGATATTTACCTACTGAGTCCAGGTGGATACTAAGACTAAAGGTAAAAATCTGGTGCGTGCGCGCAACACACAACTTTCACTTACCAACTTACTTAGATTAGAAATTGACGTGTTTTGCTAAATACCATTTCCCAAAGTCACACATTTTTCTACATTCATATTTTATTTTTGTTAATCGTTAAAGCCGTTTTTGAGTAAATAAAAAAAACCCGTGAAAATGATACAAAATTTATTAAATAAAGTCCCCCCTCCCGTAGATCAATTTTGATGAAATTTTTACAGTCATATCTCGGGCATATAAATACATCAAATACCAAGTTTGATTAAAATCGTTAAAACCGTTTTTGAGTAAATAAAAAAAACACGTGAAAATGATACAAAATTTATTAAGTAAAGTCCCCACTCCGGTAAGTAATAATAATATAAAATGACTACTGATAATAATATAAAAGATGATGTAACATGAATATTAAAATAAGTGGCTTGTTAACAAGATAAAATAGAATCTGATATTTACCTACTGAGTCCAGGTGGATACTAAGACTAAAGGTAAAAATAAGGAGAGAGGTAGTGGTAGGGGGTTAGTTTGCCGACTTCAAAGGTTTGTGATGGGGAAATCCAACGTTTTTGAATTGAAAGGCACATCTTTTATATTATTATCAGTTCTGTAATGTATCCATTTATTGTCACCCTCTAGCATAGTTACTCATATATTTGTTTTCTTTTAGCCCTGATGAAGATCCACAAGTTGGATCGAAACGTTGGCTTACCACAATAAAATCATTGTAAAACTGAAAATCCTGACCATCATTTAACCTATACATTTATATACTTTCAAGAACTCCCCTGATAACAAGACTTCAGGTTACTTATCTCTGAAACAGGGCTGCCATTTTCTCTTTGGAAGCTCGCTGAACAAGGAACAGCTGATCCGCTGTTAGGTACCCAGCCCCAAAAAGCTGATCTTCACTTTAAGAACAGGTGCAGCAAAAACAAAAACTTTGAGACCCGTCGGAGTGAGGCAGGAAACACAGCCACCCTCTCTGACATGCTCTGTTGGTTTGAAAGCCGAACCCTTTTGTGCGGGCATCGCAGGTAGTGTACCTGGAAGGGACCTTGTGGTCGGAAACATAATAACGAGGAGAGAATAATCTAAATCCTCCCAGCTAACTATAACTGTCAGGGGGTACTTTTCATATAATAATATATATATCCGGCTGCAGATTTTTAGCATATTTATTAGTTTACTTAGCAACTTATATGGTTAGCTTGTAAGCAAAGGCTCATTGTGAGTCTTCGTATCACTCTGGATTCAGAAGTCCTGATGAAGATCCACAAGTTGAATCGAAACGTTGGCTTTCCAAAATAAAAAGGTTTTATCCGAAAACCCTGATCATCATTTAACCTATCGTTAAGAATAATAGTTGGCTATCTCCCACCTCTATGATTATTTTTTAGTTTGAGCTTAACAACCTGTACACTGCACCAAAAGATACATTAATCTGACTATTTTCTTGTGGGTAACCACTTTTATTGTGGATATTAAGTGTACATCCACCTTAAGGTACCTTTATACTCTACGAACCTCACCCCCGAAAAGGTAATAATGTTAAGTTAATGGTTAAAGGAGTGATAATGTGTTTGGCCGAATCATGAACACATTCAGAAAAAATAAAATAGAAAGTAAATAAATTTATTCAGGCATGTCTCTTTACATTAAGTCGCCTTTACTCTGTGTGAACGACAGATAGCCCCCCAAACCTTGCCGTATTAGCGTACTACGAACAGCTATCGTCTATCTATCTAATGTATTACATTAAATTTTATAAAAAAATATGTGAGAACGAAAACAAAAGTCTGAACAAAAAGCTAAACTAACCCCCTAACAATTCTTGGGATAAGACACAAAACCGTCAGCGAACAGACAAAACACCAGCAGTAGGTCCGAGTCGTCTTCATACGCCGTTTTTCGCAATTTTTCGACCTTAAGGTGGCTTTACATTGCGTCGAACCACGAGGCTAAAGTAACTAAAATAACGGGGCCGACTGGGAAACCGTGGGGTATGCCGAGACGGAGGTGTGAGGATTGAGTGAAGGCAGGCTGTTGATGTTGGGTCTGATAGCGGTCGGTGGATAGAGGTGTGCAGGCAGCGAGTTGTGCTGTCGGTATCGAACCTTCGGGTCCGTTAGGCCTAAATTATTATTATTAATGGAATACATAAATCTTAAAAATGTCAGCGAAGATTTATAATCCTTAATTATTCGACAGTAATTTAAAGCAGGCTACTAAGTGCAATGATGTTTTAGGGTGAATTTCTCCAAAATCCATAAATTTACATCCCCAAAAGTTGATGTTAAAGTAAGCGAGAGTAAAGCCCGGCCGGGTTTATGTAGCTATTAAAATATATTAAACAAACTGGAACTGATATCATATTCCATTAAAGCCTAATTTTAAGTTTTTTTTATTGTTTAAGCTAAGAACTTCTACATCGATAGGTGACATCGCCACGTGCTACAAGACGTGCCACATTTACAGAACGAGGAAAAGCACCTACTTTCCTTATACAGAACCTGTTTTTATCGCCACCGTAAACCTGATTTGAGAAATCTGGAACTAAAAACAAATTGACGATCTGGTCTTATCAGCGCTGATGTGAAAAAGATATAGGAATTCATTCATTTCAGGAAGCCCAAATATAACGGTGGACTGCGGCATCTGAGTTGGATTGGTTGTTGAGATAAATCTTAACTAATAAAGGCTTGGTGAACCCGAAGGTTCGATGCCGAATAAGGAGTTATATACCATATTAAGAAAGCACTCCGCGTTAGAATACGTGATATAAACAAATAATCAAAAGTTAAAAAAAATTAATACTACTTCTGTTCGTGCCCAATATTTCGCCATTTATTTTAGTCCCGATCTCCACTGAAAAGCACCCGTTTGGTGGTTTATGTATCTCTGAAGAGCGAACGAGAGCCGAAATCTAATAATGCTAATTAAGGCCATTTTTTAATGAAAAGGATGGGAGTTAGCTAAGGCTATGGGAGTTAGCTTAAGAGTTAACACACAAGAAGCTTATCCAAAACAATAACTTTTTACTTATTTAAATTTATAATTGAGTATTAATCTTCAATTAGAAGACGACTGAAAAGAACACTATAATGATAAAGGAAGGTTCCGAAAATTATATGCAGGTAGAGTCTCAAAAAAATTATTTTAGCCTTAGCCGACGAAGAGAACTCTTTACGAAACCTTATTAAAAGTTTAAATGAAGTTGAAATTGTGGAGAAAATTTGACTTATAATGATTAGATAATATAAATTGTTATGCATTTTTATTCCTCTATTAAGTTTTTATTAATTGAGTATGATTTTTATTTGAATTTAATTTTTCTTTTGGAAATACCTGTATTTAGTTAGACGCTTACTGATATCACTCCCTGTTTATAGTTTTTATACCACCTTGTGATTACTCTAGCTCAATGCATTAGCAAGATAATAATTGCAGGATAGTTTTTTGTTTTTCACTACAATTTTACTACCGTATTCTTTTTTTTATTTTAGCTTTGAAAATGCTCGCAGACGAGCGATAAGTCAACAATAATACAATATGACTGTCACTGAATGAAGGTCAATAAATATAAAAAATTTTAAGACCCTGCCTGCTTATAATTTTTGGAACCTTCCTCAAATTTCTAAATTAAAGAGTATTTGTTTGGAGGAACTATGAGGAAAAATCAGTGTCCAGTTTTTTATTTTATTATATTTTTTCAATTGTATGTATATCGGGCTTCCGGCGTAGACAACAATAGACATCTCCCCCCATTTTTATAGTGTCCTCAAAGATGGGTGGTTTAAAGCGCGTACGTACCCTCTGACCTCTAAAAAATAAAATGTTTCTTATTATTTATAATAATAATATGGACGCTCAAATTTTATCATTTCAATGGATCGTATAGCGGGATTAAATTGCTTCCATACTTTCCCGAGGTCTATATATTTTTAATCCCTCGAAGCCAAGAGGCCTCCAGCCCCCCAATTTTCTTAATTTGCTTACCCCGCGTTCCCTAAGTCAACTCATTAATTCCAGAACCGAGCACACCGACTTCAATATTCTCCAGAACTCAGCTTCCTTCAGCAAATCTTAAA